>CM060912.1:1007325131-1008733881 GCA_030737875.1 Allium sativum | reverse complement strand
ATCGTCCAGACGTACTTGGAGATCGACCAGATATGCGAGGATCTCTCTCTTGTATTGGATATATGGGACGAGGAATAAGGTGCCTCCGGTTTTGTTCAGACCCAGAACGGACATGTAAATGGATGTGTGTCTGTCATCGGATTTCATTCTATGTTGATTGATTTCTATTAAATATATATATCTTTTTGGTGGCGTAGAATTTATTCTCTTACTTAACACCCTTCACTGAGACGTACAAGCTTAGCGGTTATATATTGATAGACATCAGTTGTATGGCGTGAATTGTCAGTGTGGCATGCTGAGATGCAAATGATCAAGGCTTTTGTTGAAAAGCAGAGTCTTGTGGATGATGATCAAAGCATAGCTTTAAATAGCATAGCTTTGTGTATAGCATTAATTCGCGGGCCTCACACCTCGGTATGAGTCAAAAACGGGATTAGGGACAGCAGGGAGTGAATGCGTTTCTTTCGAGCTAGAGGTAGGGCCATGGTATGGAGCCCATGCATATTTACTTATGTGAATGATGGATAGCGAGGTACCTCAGATATGATTGGCCGACGTACTGACCATTTTAGAGGTCCGATAGGACCGGGAAACATATTGTTCAGGAATAACTAATCCATTAAAGTAAGTGTGGACCGGCTCTGCAGGATCCGAGGGCTCGCCAGTGTCCGAGTCCTGGGTCATCTTGCTAGAGGTGACTCAAATGCGGTAAGGAGCCATCCCTCGCCTTGACTCATGATGGAAATCCAATTTCCAATATGACACTGTTCAATTTTGATTGTAAACCTATATGGCGACATAGTATATGGTAGCTATGCAGTCTAGGATTGATACATTTACATTGGAAAGTGTTTAAAACTGACTAGACACTAGTAATAATATCAAAATGATTTGTTTTAAACGTACCAAGCATGTTTGGCTATTATTAGCGAAAACTCTATCCTCCGGCTTGCATTGCATTGTGTGATAGGACCTGAGTCTTATAATAGCTTCAGTTTCAAAAAGCATTGCGTTGTTTTATTTTAAACTGAGATTCATGTGGAGTAAACCTGTTTCGTGTTATACGGCGTGGTCCCATGATTTCCTAACTTTTAAAGTAAAGATTTAACAATTGTTTTAGTTCTCACACCAGTCCCATGACTGACTCGGAGTTTATTGTTTCCACCTAAACTCTGGGTGCCCATATTTTCCACACGGGCAACTAGTAGTTTTGGTTTTCGCAGATCTTTATTTTCACAGGATCCTGGATTACAGCTGGAGCTATATTCGGAAAGCTTTGTATCCGTATATTTCCTTCAACTATGCTAGTTGATGCATTTTCCACTGCACATTGTATTTATACATTATATTTATGTATTGTATTTTTCGCTGTTTTGTAATTTGTAAATCTCTGATATTATGTTTTCGTTGTGTAATATTTATTCGTACTCTAGAATATTCTTGTACTCTTACGTAAATTGTTGTAATAGTAATGAAATGTTCTATTGTTTGTGTCTAATGCGTCGTGTTCTCAAAACAATCCGTTGTGTTCCGTCTCTTCAGAGATCGGGGGATTTTAGATCGTTATAGTTTGGTATCAGAACTTTGGTTTACAGAGCTCGAGAACAAGTCTCAAATATACTGGATAGATATACAATCACACTCTAGTCGCCCGGAGATGATTTTGGTGATTGATATATCATCATCAGATTCTATGTTCGACTTTCGAAAGTGGGATATCAAAATATTTCCAATTGACCGGTGTGAGAACCAAAACTTAGTTAGAATTTATTGTTTGTGATTTGGCACTGAAAATATGATTTTTAAGTATATATAGAAAGTTATATGTTTGAAAATTTAATTAACAAATTGATTGCTGGTTGTGATGTGTGATTATTAGTTTAACTAATAAAAATATTGGAATGATAATTAGTTTAAACAATATGAGAATGAATGATAAATAAAGCCAAATTAAATATAATATAGAGCTAAATAGAAAATTTGTTCGACTTGGATTTATATGCACGGATATTGTAACACCCCGTGTATTCTATAACTGTGAAATTCATAAATTAAAGTATAATTAATTTTAAATCAAAGAATTAAGGGAAACGAGATACGCCATTGCGTTCGTCTCGGAATTCTGCTTGAGATAGAGTCTGAGTTTTCGAAAAATGGATATCGTATGAAGAAGATATGGACGAACGAAGTTGGGCGAAAAACCGGAAAACGAGCCAGAATGCACTGGCGCACTTGGGAAGTGCGCCAGAACAAAAATGCACTGGCGCACTTGGGAAGTGCGCCAGTACATTTTTGACCTGGCGCACCTGCCAAGTGCGCCCAGGTCAAAAATGACCTACTGGCCAGGTCTGGTCTAGTCCTGGCTGGCCAGGTCTGTGTTTGGCCGATTTTCAGAAGCTTGCTTTGTCATTAGGGCTAGGTGGCAGGCTCTAATTGGTCTCTCTTTAGAATGAATGGCTACGATCAAACCAAGCAACATCGATGGTCCTAATCAGTTCATAAACCCTATAAAAATGACCCTAGACTCAACCTAATCTATTCATTCAAAAAATAAGAACAAAGCCATCATGCTGCTGAGGAACGACTAGGAGTAGCCACCAATTTGGGAGAAGACTAGGAGGAAAATTCTAAAGCATAAAGCAACTTAAACAAATCAAATCAACAAGGAATCGCATCTTCAAATCCCTAAATTTGAGAATTCGCCACACAATTGTAAGTAGAGTATTATTTTGGTATGAACAGATAATTGTGTTGGTTTGTATACTTGATTTGTGGCGATAAAGTAATTCATATTTGTGCGTTACTATGATTCTTATCGATTTGGAATATTGTATACGTTTGGATATTCTCGAATTATGTTATTCATTATAAAAAACTACATGTTTGCGGTAGTTTTATGCAAGTATACGTTTGGAATATTCGCAAATTATGTAATCCATGTTGAAGCTACATGTATGTAGTTGATTAATCGAAATTCATGCAAGTTTGGGGTTTTGCTACTATGCCATCATAATGTGTATTTTTATACAAAAATCATTTTGTGAGTAATTGGAGCAAATTTGGGTTATTATAATCCATATGAAATTATGTTGAAAATTTGGCATCATGATCTATGTATTAAGCCATACTTTTGTACTAGAAAACCTCTTTGTGAACTTATGAATATGACTAGGCTATGATTGATACTTTGCATAATTGAAAACCATGATAGGTCTATATTGTTAACAAGAATTATATGATGACATATGTGGTACATAGCTAGGTTAGATTCAAAATCCCATTTGCAAGTTTGCATGACTAAAGTAAAAATCATGATTTCATGTTAGAAATATTTATGCCATGGTTATGTGAATAGATTTAAAATCATGATTAAGTTGAACTATACTTTTGTGTTAGTAACAAAAGTAAGCACCTTTGTAAACATGTAGTAATCTTATGAACATGATTTGCTTATGTTTGATATTATGCCTAAATAAAATATAGGTTTATGTTGTAGTTAAGCCTATGTGTCAATAGTGATATTCTCAACTTAACTACAAGTTTACATGGTTTGATTCATGTCACTTATGCTTTATGACCAAAGTATATGTTACTACTATGCAAGTACACCAGTTTCTATTTTGTAGTTCCAACGTCACGTTGCAAGTTCATGCGTTCACATTCCCCTTTTTGTGTATGTAATCGCGCTTTAAGCCTCCCCTTTTCGCATGGCTAGGTTGGGCTTAAAAAGGCTAAGCCCAACATATATATAATAAACGGACGTATTAAACGGGGGAAAATAACGTTGGGTTAAATTTATTAATAAATGAAAATATAAAGAAAAGGGGCCCAAATTCAAGTATGGGTTGGGCCCATGACTGGTGTAACCTGCACACCATTGATTTTTAATGGGCCGCAAATATTTACATATAAGAAAAATAAAGAAGAAAGACAAAATATGTAAATGTAGAAAATACGATGTGTTTAACCCGAGGTTGGATTGAGTTGTGATGTAAACCTGCCCGGAACCGCCCGGCTGTCCAGTAGTCACAACAATACCTATCCAATGTGGGTGGTTAAACATGGAGCCCAATAAGGACCCGAGGTTAGACTGAGTTGTGGCGTAAGACTGCCCGGAACCAACCGGCAACAGGCAGCCACAACAATACCTGTCTAATGTGAGAGGTCAAGGCTTTAATAAGACAATTAAAGCTGAGTCAGGATTGTTAGGATTAAGTGGACTAAAGACTTAATCAAAATGGAACATGCTAAACTAAACGGACTGGTGGGGGTTAGGTTAGAAAACACTTAACCAACTTAGCATGTTGGCTAGAGATAGAAAACCTAGTAACGGGGGACCCTTTTCAGCAGTAACCCTAGAAGGTGTATCATGATACCCTGAAACTAGGCAGGGTGGGGCACGATTACTGGGCTGATTATAAGAGGTCAAATCGACGGCGGTGGTGTAGCAGTGTAGGTTCTAACGGGGTGCGGGCGTGCACACACTCCGGCGCAGAAAAATAAGGCACTGGACACCAGTAGCATACCTGTGCATTCTAGGATTGTGTCGGGCCGCCACCATGGGACTTGATACACCCCATGGTGGGACCAACATAGGTAACTACAACATCGGGGGCCGTAAGACACATGTAACTATGCGAGTAGGAGCCGATCATCATAGAATGGATCACATCACCCTGATTATGGGGTGCCAGTTGGAAACTAGTTTATATGGGTTCAGAGATTAATATGGGGTACGATAGTATATTCGACCCTAGACAACTTAACCAAGTTTATAGTGCTTTCCCACTTCTTGTTTATACTTATCATACCCAGTTCTTTATTCATAGACAGAATAGTCCTAGACTTACTCAGGCTTTATGTCTGACTCTACTTTTCTTTCGTCTTCTTTTCTTCCGTTCCCCCCCCCCAGGTCCACAGGGAGGGAACACTGCAGCTTGACCAGCCTTAACATCCAGCTTGAAGAGGAGAAATGTATTGCTTGGACCTTTTCGTTTTGAACTATGGCTTTGGACAACCACTATGGGGCTTTTGCAGTTTATCTATGTTTTCTTTATGCTTCTTTAAATAATGTAATCAAGACAGATTATGAAAGTGTCATGTTATGTTTTTGGAAAGGATGTAAGACAATCATGGTGATGTTGTTGTAACACGTATTTGCTTTTATGAAATAAAAGTTGCTGCTTTTCTGCTGTTTACAAATATGTGTTCTTATATCTGTCTTGTATATCTGTGACTTATACTTATAAACCTCCACCAAAATTAGGGCATTCCCTTTGAGAGTGACCCTAACGGAGGTGGGGTGTTTCACTTGGTATCAGAGCATAGGTTTACCAGATAAGATAAAAAGTTTTGAAAATTTATTTTTCAAAAATAAATTTAAAGAAGCATTTTTAAAAGATAAAATATTATTTTAAAAGGCAAAGCCCCCCCAAAGCCATAGGAACAATCTCTTATCCTTCGTTTTGAATCTATCCTTTCTGTTTAAGCATGTCTGGAGACCTTACTCCCCAGCTGCTGACGCTTTCACTCCTCCTCCTCCACGTGAACCAGCAAGCGGAAGAGTCCCCGAGTAGGAAGACGAATAATAGTCAAACAAGAAAGGACCGTAACAGTAATAATAAGAAACGAGAAAAAAGGAAATGCAATTTTTGTGGTACGGAGGGGCACATAGCCAAGGATTGTAGAAAGAGGAAAAGAAAGCAAGGAGAATGTTTTCATTGTGGGGAGACTGGACACATCAGCAAAGACTGCCCTGAGAAGACAGACTTTGAGAAGGGCGGGAAAGACAACAAGTCCCGAGAGAAGAGGAAGTGTAAATTCTGTGGCAAAGTGGGGCACTTAGTGAAAGATTGCCGGAAAAAGAAGGCCAAGATGAATGGTGGGTGTTTTTCTTGCGGTGAGACAGGCCACATGGCTAAGGACTACCCAAAGAAACGAGGTATAAATACTTCTGTAGAAAGTGTAGTTTATCTTTATGATCACCCCGTTCGCACTTTATTTGATTCCGGCGCGTCACACTCCTTTATCTCGTCTGCTTTAGTTTGAATCTCTGCACCTAAAAACTAGTATGAGGACCCCTTAATTGTTTCAAACCCAATTGGGGACCCAGCTCATTTGTCTATGATCTGTTTGGGATTGAAAATTTCTATTCTAAGCGTAGAATTTCAATGTAGTGCCTTTGTTTTGGGCTTTTCGGGGTATGGTTTGATTTTGGGTATGGATTGGCTATCCGGTAATGGGGCCATCCTTGATTGTGAGAAAAGGGTTGTTAGGCTCCTAACCCAGCTCGGTAATACTTTGGAAATTTCTTGTAATCCCTCATACGCGGTTATGCTTAGTTACCTTGAATCGCTAGATGCCTCTGTAGAAAATTTGCAATCAGTTATAGTGGTCCGGGAATATCCGGATGTCTTCGAAGAGGTGAAGGGCTTGCCTCCGAAGCGGGAAATAGACTTCCGCATATATCTTGTAGATAATGCAAAGCCCGTTGCGTTGCCCGTTAGACACATGGCTCCACGAGAAAGGAAAGAGCTCAGTAAACAGATTAAAGAGCTTCTAGAAAAGGGGTTCATTAGGAGGAGCATTTCAGAATGGGGCGCTCCAGTGGTGTTCGCTACAAAGGCGGATGGTTCACTCCGTCTATGTGTTGACTATAGGGAGCTCAACAAGCTAACGAAAAAGAATAGGCACCCTCTCCCTAGAATTGACGATTTGTTTGACCAGCTTGTAGGAGCGTCTGTTTTCTCCCAGCTCGATTTAGCAACCGGTTTTCATCAGCTAAGGGTGGCTGAAGATAGCATCGATAAAACGGCGTTCAGAACCCCAGACGGCTTCTTTGAATGGCTTGTCATGCCTTTCGGCCTGACAAACGCACCTGCTTACTTCGTGGACCTGATGAGTAGGGTATTTAGAGATTTCCTCAACAAATTCGTAGTGGTCTTCGTAGATGATATCCTTATCTTCTCAAAGAGTGAAGAGGAACATGCTCAGCACTTAAGGGCAATCATGGAAACTTTGCGAGTCCATCAATTAAAAGCCAAATTCTCCAAATGCCACTTTTGGAGAGAAGAGGTGAGGTTCCTTGGGCACATAGTATCCAAACAAGGGTTAGCAGTGGACCCTGCTAAGGTAGTGGCGGTACAGGATTGGAAGACACCAAGGAATGCAACTGAGGTCCGAAGTTTTCTAGGACTAGCAGGTTTCTATCGAAAGTTTATAAGGGATTTTGCGAAAATCTCAGCTCCACTCACGAAATTGACTAAGAAGAAAGTAGTGTTCAATTGGGATTTGGATTGCGAGTTTGCTTTCCAACGACTGAAAAGGGCTCTTACAACAGCCCCAGTTTTGACGCTGCCAGATGGGAGCAAGATGTTCACTGTTTATACGGATGCATGTGGGACAGGGCTAGGCGCCGTCTTAATGCAAGAAGGAAGGGTAGTAGCTTATGGCGGGAGGCAGTTGAAAGTGCACGAAAAGAACTACCCAACCCATAATCTTGAGTTAGCCGCCATCGTCTTTGCACTCAAGTCTTGGCGACACTATCTCCTAGGTGAGAAGTTCGAACTTTACACTGACCATAAATCGTTGAAATATCTTTTCTCGCAGAAAGATCTTAACTTGAGGCAACAGAGATGGATGGAGTTTCTCGCCTCGTACGATTTCGAAATCTCCTACACTCCGGGCAAAGGCAACGTAGTGGCAGACGCATTGAGCCGAAAGAAATTAACCCTAAGCCCGTTGTTTGTTGAAAGACAAATCCTAGAGTTTATAGCCAGCTTCGACTTTAGGCCTTCCTCCGATTTTGTACCAGGCTTGCTAGCATCTCTCGAAGTGCGCCCAACTTTAGTGGATTCAGTAGGGACAGCGCAACGCGAAGACCCTCAGCTTGTGGAAATAATTGATAGGCTAATTAGGGGTGAGACTTCAAGTCACCTCAACAGATACTCCATCGACGATAAAGGTTTGCTAAGACGAGACGGAAGACTGTGCGTCCCGCAAACAAAAGATTTAGTAAAGAAGGTTCTCGAGGAAGCACATCGCTCCAAGATGACGATACACCCAGGCGGAGATAAAATGTACAAAGACATAAAAAGGACTTTCTTCTGGAACGGCATGAAAAAGGACGTGGCAGAATTCGTTTCTAAGTGTATGGTGTGCCAACAGGTTAAAGCGGAACAGAAAAAGCCTGGCGGACTACTACATCCTCTAGAGGTCCCGCAGTGGAAGTGGGATAGCATATCAATGGACTTCATCGATGGGCTGCCTAGGTCGAGGAGAGGCAACACTAGCATTTGGGTAATAATGGATAGGCTTACTAAAAGCGCCCACTTTTTACCTGTCAAAAGTAAAAGAACTGCCTCATCCCTGGCATCGCTTTACCTCAAAGAAATCGTTCGACTCCATGGAATACCATCTAGCATTGTTAGTGACCGAGACCCCATCTTCACCAGCGAGTTTTGGCGGAGTCTGCAAGAAGCAGTAGGAACGCAGTTATGCTTGAGCACTGCCTATCATCCCCAAACCGACGGCCAAACAGAGAGAGTGAACAGAGTTTTGGAGGACCTTTTAAGACTATGCGTCCTTGACTTCGGAGGGACATGGGAAGACCACCTTCCTTTGGTGGAATTTGCCTACAACAACAGTTATCAAGCAACCATCGGAATGGCGCCCTTCGAAGCTTTATATGGAAGACCGTGCCGATCGCCCACTTATTGGTGGGAGTCTACTGATAAGCTCATACTTGGACCAGATATGATCCGAGAGACTTCAGAGAAAGTAGACTTAATACGAAGAAGAATGAAGACGGCCCAAGACAGACAAAAGTCCTATGCCGACAAAAGGAGGACCGACCTTGAATTTGGGGTTGGAGACAGAGTTTTTCTCAAGGTATCTCCGCTAAGAAACGTTGTTCGTTTTGGAACCACAGGAAAACTGGCACCGAGGTTCGTAGGGCCATTCCCTATCATCGAGAAAATTGGGAAAATGGCCTATAGATTAGAGCTACCCGAGAAGTTGGCCGGAGTCCACAACGTTTTTCACGTTTCACATCTCCGAAAATGTCTACATGAGTCTGCTGAAGTGGTAGAGACAAATATCCTCGAAGAGGCCGAAGTGGAACGCGAAGCAACCATAAGAAAAGTTCCAACCCGCATATTAGGAACGGAAGTGAAGAAACTACGCAACCGCGAAGTCAAACTCGTCAAAGTTCAGTGGAGCGGCACCGAGGGAGACGCGACTTGGGAAACTGAAGCTAGAATACGCACTTCCTACCCTTTTCTTTTCGAGGGTACATCCTTGATCTTTCTTTTTCCTTAAGTTGCGCTTTTATCTATCTTTTTAGGTATATTTCCTCGACCTTATCTTTTAGGTAGAAACCCTTTGGATGAAAACATGTAATTGAAACATGTTATGGATGATGGTTGCAAGTGGTTGCAAGTGATTGCTAGTGGTTGCTCGTGGTTGCATATACACACACAATCTAGGTTTTAGATCGGCTCAGTCACTTCATATTGCATATGCATATATGTTTGCATTCGTATATGGTTGAACTCTAATGTGTTGTCATATGGATGTTGCATTTGTATTGAATGATTGTGCACTCATGTAGAATCATGAATAGGAAAATTTGCATACATAATGGATTCATGGCACTTACATAATTCGCATTAAGGAGGTCAACTGAATCAGTAGACCGCCTGATTTTGCATTAGATAAGTACATGTACACACACACTTCGCATATGATCATGAAGCATTAGAAATCTTTTAAGGACAATGGATGCTCATGTTTGATGGATGAGTAGATGGATGACTGGATGTTAGGATATACATTCCTCCTAGCTTGAAGATTTCGGGGACGAAATCCTTTTAAGTGGGGGAGAATGTAACACCCCGTGTATTCTATAACTGTGAAATTCATAAATTAAAATATAATTAATTTTAAATCAAAGAATTAAGGGAAACGGGATACGCCATTGCGTTCGTCTCGGAATTCTGCTTGAGATAGAGTCTGAGTTTTCGAAAAACGGATATCGTATGAAGAAGATATGGACGAACGAAGTTGGGCGAAAAACCGGAAAACGAGCCAGAATGCATTGGCGCACTTGGGAAGTGCGCCAGAACAAAAATGCACTGGCGCACTTGGGAAGTGCGCCAGTACATTTTTGACCTGGCGCACCTGCCAAGTGCGCCCAGGTCAAAAATGACCTACTGGCCAGGTCTGGTCTAGTCCTGGCTGGCCAGGTCTGTGTTTGGCCGATTTTCAGAAGCTTGCTTTGTCATTAGGGCTAGGTGGCAGGCTCTAATTGGTCTCTCTTTAGAATGAATGGCTACGATCAAACCAAGCAACATCGATGGTCCTAATCAGTTCATAAACCCTATAAAAATGACCCTAGACTCAACCTAATCTATTCATTCAAAAATAAGAACAAAGCCATCATGCTGCTGAGGAACGACTAGGAGTAGCCACCAATTTGGGAGAAGACTAGGAGGAAAATTCTAAAGCATAAAGCAACTTAAACAAATCAAATCAACAAGGAATCGCATCTTCAAATCCCTAAATTTGAGAATTCGCCACACAATTGTAAGTAGAGTATTATTTTGGTATGAACAAATAATTGTGTTGGTTTGTATACTTGATTTGTGGCGATAAAGTAATTCATATTTGTGCGTTACTATGATTCTTATCGATTTGGAATATTGTATACGTTCGGATATTCTCGAATTATGTTATTCATTATAAAAAACTACATGTTTGCGGTAGTTTTATGCAAGTATACGTTTGGAATATTCGCAAATTATGTAATCCATGTTGAAGCTACATGTATGTAGTTGATTAATTGAAATTCATGCAAGTTTGGGGTTTTGCTACTATGTCATCATAATGTGTATTTTTATACAAAAATCATTTTGTGAGTAATTGGAGCAAATTTGGGTTATTATAATCCATATGAAATTATGTTGAAAATTTGGCATCATGATCTATGTATTAAGCCATACTTTTGTACTAGAAAACCTCTTTGTGAACTTATGAATATGACTAGGCTATGATTGATACTTTGCATAATTGAAAACCATGATAGGTCTATATTGTTAACAAGAATTATATGATGACATATGTGGTACATAGCTAGGTTAGATTCAAAATCCCATTTGCAAGTTTGCATGACTAAAGTAAAAATCATGATTTCATGTTAGAAATATTTATGCCATGGTTATGTGAATAGATTTAAAATCATGATTAAGTTGAACTATACTTTTGTGTTAGTAACAAAAGTAAGCACCTTTGTAAACATGTAGTAATCTTATGAACATGATTTGCTTATGTTTGATATTATGCCTAAATAAAATATAGGTTTATGTTGTAGTTAAGCCTATGTGTCAATAGTGATATTCTCAACTTAACTACAAGTTTACATGGTTTGATTCATGTCACTTATGCTTTATGACCAAAGTATATGTTACTACTATGCAAGTACACCAGTTTCTATTTTGTAGTTCCAACGTCACGTTGCAAGTTCATGCGTTCACATTCCCCTTTTTGTGTATGTAATCGCGCTTTAAGCCTCCCCTTTTCGCATGGCTAGGTTGGGCTTAAAAAGGCTAAGCCCAACATATATATAATAAACGGACGTATTAAACGGGGGAAAATAACGTTGGGTTAAATTTATTAATAAATGAAAATATAAAGAAAAGGGCCCAAATTCAAGTATGGGTTAGGCCCATGACTGGTGTAACCTGCACACCATTGATTTTTAATGGGCCGCAAATATTTACATATAAGAAAAATAAAGAAGAAAGACAAAATATGTAAATATAGAAAATATGATGTGTTTAACCCGAGGTTGGATTGAGTTGTGATGTAAACCTGCCCGGAACCGCCCGGTTGTCCAGTAGTCACAACAATACCTATCCAATGTGGGTGGTTAAACATGGAGCCCAATAAGGACCCGAGGTTAGACTGAGTTGTGGCGTAAGACTGCCCGGAACCAACCGGCAACAGGCAGCCACAACAATACCTGTCTAATGTGAGAGGTCAAGGCTTTAATAAGACAATTAAAGCTGAGTCAGGATTGTTAGGATTAAGTGGACTAAAGACTTAATCAAAATGGAACATGCTAAACTAAACAGACTGGTGGGGGTTAGGTTAGAAAACACTTAACCAACTTAGCATGTTGGCTAGAGATAGAAAACCTAGTAACGGGGGACCCTTTTCAGCAGTAACCCTAGAAGGTGTATCATGATACCCTGAAACTAGGCAGGGTGGGGCACGATTACTGGGCTGATTATAAGAGGTCAAATCGACGGCGGTGGTGTAGCAGTGTAGGTTCTAACGGGGTGCGGGCGTGCACACACTCCGGCGCAGAAAAATAAGGCACTGGACACCAGTAGCATACCTGTGCATTCTAAGATTGTGTCGGGCCGCCACCATGGGACTTGATACACCCCATGGTGGGACCAGCATAGGTAACTACAACATCGGGGGCCGTAAGACACATGTAACTATGCGAGTAGGAGCCGATCATCATAGAATGGATCACATCACCCTGATTATGGGGTGCCAGTTGGAAACTAGTTTATATGGGTTCAGAGATTAATATGGGGTACGATAGTATATTCGACCCTAGACAACTTAACCAAGTTTATAGTGCTTTCCCACTTCTTGTTTATACTTATCATACCCAGTTCTTTATTCATAGACAGAATAGTCCTAGACTTACTCAGTCTTTATGTCTGACTCTACTTTTCTTTCGTCTTCTTTTCTTCCGTTTCCCCCCCAGGTCCACAGGGAGGGAACACTGCAGCTTGACCAGCCTTAACATCCAGCTTGAAGAGGAGAAATGTATTGCTTGGACCTTTTCGGTTTGAACTATGGCTTTGGACAACCACTATGGGGCTTTGGCAGTTTATCTATGTTTTCTTTATGCTTCTTTAAATAATGTAATCAAGACAGATTATGAAAGTGTCATGTTATGTTTTTGGAAAGGATGTAAGACAATCATGGTGATGTTGTTGTAACACGTATTTGGTTTTATGAAATAAAAGTTGCTGCTTTTCTGCTGTTTACAAATATGTGTTCTTATATCTGTCTTGTATATCTGTGACTTATACTTATAAACCTCCACCAAAATTAGGGCATTCCCTTTGAGAGTGACCCTAACGGAGGTAGGGTGTTTCAGATATACATATATATTGTACGGGTTAATGGATTCGCTGTTGAGTAAAAAATATATTGTGTGCCCGACAAACAGGTGCACCTTAATGAGTTGGATGCGCAATTTTATTATTGTATAAACTCCTATGAGTGTTTTGTGATGTGGTGTGATGGTTGTTCTGTGTGTTATAAACGTCGCCATAGGATAGCAACAAATAAATTATGAACTACACCACATGACATACTACATGAAGACGATATATCAAATCATATTCCATATAAGCATTTGGAGCTTATATGACGAGGTTTGGATTACCGTACGGGCGAGATGCTTATATGGCAATGACTATATTACAGATTGAACAGAAGACTGATTATGGACATAATTAAGTAATACATGTAACGGTGCTCAGGGAAGGATTTAATAAAAACCCTACATAGGTCTGGAGATGACAAAAATTCACGTCTCTCTTGTTGTTAATTAAGGCACATGGATTATTTATTTTCCAACAATGGGCAAGGTAGTGAGATTATGATCTTTACACGTCTCCCTTGGGCATAGATAGGTCACAAAAATTGTGTATGCTTTTTATTCATTTATTGGGTGTCTAATACGGCCTAATAAATTTTTAAAAGTCAACTTGTACAAATGAGGTTATGGAGAAATTTTTCGAAAATTTAGGGTGTTAGCCAAATTTTTCAGAAACTAGGAAGTTCTTAGAAATTGAAAACTTGAAGAACTCAAGCCAGAATAAAAGTTGAGTTGGTTAGTTAAACAACTTTCGGCTCCGTTCCTTTTCGAGGACGAAAAGATTTTAAGTGGGGGAGATTGTAACAACCTGGAATTTCTGAACCAATTTAATTTTTTTATTTTAGCTATTTTAATGGGTTTTGAATATTTAAAATGATTTATTTTAAATAATAACGACTAAAAATTTATTTAAATCGAAGTTAGAACGTATAAACTTATTTTAATTATAAAATGAGCCTGAAATGGCGTGGTAGTTTGAAAATTCGATTTCTAATTTCAAATGAACACGTAAGATTCAAAATAAATCGGATTTCGGTAAAACCAGAAACATTTGAATCTATTTAATTATATCTTTCTAACGAATGTATGAAATTGATATTTCACTTTATAAATTGTAAGTTATGTCCAGTTTAAAATTTAAAATAGTCGCTATGGAATATATATATATTTTTAATAATATAAAGCCCTTAAAAATACCCATTTCGTAAATGACCTCCGATTTTTGACGAAACCACTTTTGTTGGATCCGAGATGTCAAAATAGTTTTAGGTTTCAAATTTCATAATTTTTTGAACAAGTATGTGAGCACAGTAAATTTAAACGTGTTTGGTAATTTCAATTTAAATTTAATCGACTAGAAAATTGGCCATTTTTCTAACGGCCTCCAAATTCGATGAAATTAGTCTAGTTAGGACCGTATCGTCAAACATAGCTAGATTTATTTTTCTATAAATTTTGGAGTCAATATGTGTTCCCAGTAAATTAAAATGTGCGTTCAAATTCAATATATATTGATTTATATTTTAATTTTGAGAAAAACTGATCGAAACAGTAAAATTGGCTTATGAAACATATTCCATTATGTCCGAAATGGGAGTATTTAGCTGGGGATGACAGTCATTGAATTTGATTTGGAGTTCGAACGCGAAATTCACTTTTGAATTAATAACAGAATTAAATAATATAATTATATATATAATAACATTTTCTCCTAACCCTAATCATTCTTCAGCCGCCGCTCCTTTTCAAAACTGATGGCCTAAATCACTCAAAGCTTCTCCCTCAAAGCGATTCAAATCCGTTCAATAAATTCTGAAACTCATTGAACAAATATCATAGAACTTTCCACGAGCTTCAATTCCATACCAATGTGATTAATTTTTGTTGAGCGTAGAGCCCGAATTTCGAGTTGAAACAACGTCCGTTCGAGGCATCTTTTCACGGTAGCCGGCCCACCGCACCTACGGCGGTGACAGACAAGGGGAGGCGTCACGTTGGCGCTCGACGTGGTGGGTCCCGATCGACTCTAGCCAGCGTGTAAGAGGGGCGATGACCAGAAGTTGAAATTGACGGTAGGATTCAGGAATAACGAAGAGGAAGGGAGATTAAGGAGGAAGGTTAATTTAATTAAAGTAATTATTTAATTAATTTATTATTAATGTAGTCAAATGTTTAAAATATTGTATCTCCTTCATACGAGGTCCAAATCCGACGATTCAAAATGCATTGGATTCGTCTCGATGAGCTCTACAAATGGAACTTACTAGAAGTGATTTGGAGCAAATTAGAATTTGAGGCGATTTTAAATCAAAATAGAACAATTCAGAAATAAAGACTGATGGAGTGGAAACGAATGTGAGATTTCTCTCACTAAATTTTTATATAGTTATTTAATTTATTTTATAACTGTAGATATATAGAAATTGCCAATATAGATTTTTATCTGTTGTATGGAGTTCAACACTCGAATTCGCACAAATCACATAAATTGGAAGCGATGTATGGATATTACTAACACTCGAATTTCATACTCCGCGAATGGCCACTTATGACGCCGTAAATGGAATTAGGTAGTTGAGTATTTATTTATTTGGATCATTTGGTGATTTGTGTTGTGATTGTACTGTTTAACATATTAATAATAATGTTATCATTAATGTGGTAGTTGAAATCAAATAATAAAAATCCATTTATAATTTAAACAGTAAAATTGGTTAATTAGCAAAAATAATTCAAACCGAATTTGAATTGGTTAAATTTATTAACCAATGATTTATTTAAATCGACTGTTGTTTTTTGAAACTCGCACGAGTATTGGGATGATATTTGACATACACTTATCCCAATAATTAGTTGTATGTCAATCGATGGGTTGGCATGCTATGATGAGCAATATTTATTTATTTTAATGCCTATACAGTTGTAGAATGCACTCTGGATGATGTTTGAATTGTTAATGATTATTTATCATTATTATTGAATGAATATATGCGACGTATGAAATCCATATAACTGAAATTATATGGTAATTGATTGAGTCGCATTCCGATCCAGAAATAGCAAATATTTTAAAATAACGAATAAAATAATGAATATTTAAAATAATATTCAGAAAGGAATCAAAATATGATTTTGATGTCTGATTTTGGATGGACACGAAAATATATAAAAATATGAAGTCGGGTTAAGTATTTAAACTCTATTTTAATTCGAATGGGTTTATCTGTCGATTTTATTCATTTCAATGAATATAAAAAAGAATTGATTTCAAAATCTGATATTTTGAAAATATTATCATTTTAATATTATATTGATATGGAATATTCAATTTTGATTGAAAATTGAAAATGAAGTAGAAATCATTTTGAAATGAATTTATAAACGAATTTATAAAATACATTTTGAATGGAAATTGACAATATATATAATATATATTTGATGGCTAGAATAGAACGCGCCACGCAGCGACCGTTCGTGAATTTCGACCATTAATTTCAAATTGATGTAACAGTGGATCCGACCGTCGGATTTTCCTAAAACCAGAACCATTGGGTTCGTATCGAAAAGATCTTTCCAATGAATATAAAAGATTTAAATTTGAAAGGTTGGATTTTAAAATATGTCCAAATCAATTTTGGAAAAGGTCGTTATGGATGCAGTTCGGTGGCCGATATTGGGAAATCGACAGTAAAGGCCATAATAAAATTATTAAAAATATGAAAAAAATTATGTAAAATCATAATTAATGATTTGGAAAGATTTTGTGTGAAAAAATTTCAAGGTTGGAAAGATAAAAATATATTTTTATTGAAATGAACTAGTTAATAACTTGAATAATAATCCAATGTTTTTAAATAAATAAATTGGATTTGAAAATGGTTTTGATATAACTAGAATTTTCCAACATATGAATTGGAATGGAAATAATCTTCGGAATATTTTGATATTGGATTTCTTGATTATACGGATATTGTTGAGGAATTTGGAAGATATAAATATCGTTATTCCCAATACGATATTTGTTGGTTTCAGAATTTGATATTGAATATAAGCCATAAAATTTCTATTCAGAGCCTTGTATTTAAATCAAATTGGATTTTGAGTTTGTCGTGAATGGTGTCTTAAATAACATTGTTCTTAAACCTAGTTGAGAAAAGAATAAATTATTTAATTAATATTTAGAGAAGTTTACCAATTAATTAATATTTAATTGAAATTGGATTTTTGTGTTTATCATGAATGGTGTTTTAATAACATTTGTTCTTTAACCCAATTAACAGTGAAGTTATGATATGGAATTTATAAATCTTTTAATTAAGATTTAATGGAAAATTTCCAAAGTAAAGTGTTCCAATTGAATATATTAAATTGGAATCAAATGGAATTCGATTTGGTAATAATTGAGATGAGCTTCTTTGAAGGAAGACCGTTACTATATATATGGAATTTAAAAGGCTTTGTCGTTATTCCATTTATATTATTAGTCTGATACGGAAACTTATATCGATTATATATTGACCTAATTACTGTGAAGATTCCATATTTAATGGAAGATGATTTTGGGTTTGTCGTGAACTGTGTTTTAAATGACATTGGTTCTTTAACCCAGTGAAAGATAGAATTTATTTTCCTAAAGTTGAATAATCATTAAGTAATGATTTTTGAGATTAAAACCGAACTAGAATTTTAATGAATCTTTAATTATATGGAATGAGAAGGGGATAATTAAATTTATCGAATTCATGAAATGATCGAGAATAGGGCACCACCAGTTTTACTCCAGGCTATAGTTAAAATCTTTAATTAGATTTGAACTGGAATGGGTAATTAATTTTATCGATAACATAGTGGGTGTTAGATATGGAGTACTACAAGATTTGCTCCATGGGATGAATAGGTTGGGATTGGATTAATAAATAAATGTTACTTCGGTATGGCTCGATAATCTCGACTTGTTTTATAAACCTTAATTTGGTTTAGAATTGTGGAAAGATAAAATAAAAGCTTTTGAAGTGAATTCCAAAGGAATATTAAAGAATAAATTTAAAAGAATTTATCTTTGATAAAATTAATGGGAACCCTAGAAATGTGAATATTGAAATAAAAGAATATTCTAAATTCGAATGAGGCGTATGATGTGTTTTATAGCACTTGATTATAAGATATGTGAATTATTCGGAAAGACCGGGTTTAACCCATTCTGAATAATTAGTACGACGACTTAAAGTCGACGATGAAGACGGTGGTTGAAGATCAGAGATCTTCACATCGTTTGGATGATTACTGATGTCTTAATTGGGTTGTACACCCGAGAAAAGGTAATAAGTGGTGATCATCCAGACGTACTTGGAGATCGACCGGATATACGAGGACCTCTCTCTTGTATTGGACATATGGGACGAGGAATAAGGAGCCTCCGGTTTTGTTCAGACCCAGAATGGACTTGTAAATGGATGTGTGTCTGACATTGGATTTCATTCTATGTTGATTGATTTCTATTAAATACATATCTATATGGTGGTGGAGAATTTATTCTCTTGCTTAACACTCTTCTCTGAGACATACAAGCTTAGAGGTTATATATTGATAGACATCAGTTGTACGGCGTGAATTGTCAGTGTGGCATGCTGAGATGCAAACGATCAAGGCTTTTGTTGATTGACTCGGAGTTTATTGTTTCCACCTAAACTCTGGGTTCCCATATTTTCCACATGGGCAGCTAGTTGTTTTGGTTTTCGCATATCTTTATTTTCACAGGATCCTAGATTACATCTGGAGCTATATTCGGAAAGCTATGTATCCGTATATTTCCTTCAGTTGTGCTAGTTGATGTTTTTTCCACTGCACATTGTATTTATACATTCTATTTATGTATTGTATTTTTTGTTGTTTTGTAATTTGTAAATCTATGATATTATTTTTTCGCTGTGTAATATTTATTCATACTCTAGAATATTCTTGTACTCAGATGTAAATTGTTGTAATAGCAATGAAACGTTCTATTGTTTATGTCTGATGCGTCGTGTTCTCAAAACAATCCGTTGTGTTCCGTCCCTTCGGAGATCGGGGGATTTTGGATCGTTATAGTTGCAGTATGTCACTATAACACGACCAGATATAACATTCCGTGTTAATGAAGTTTCTCAATTTATGCAGGATCCACTTGACGATCATTGGACTGCTGAGAAGAGGATCCTGAGATAGTTAAAGGGTACAATATGCTATGGGCTAATACTGAAAGCAAGCAAGCAATTGAACATAACAACTTATACAAATTTAGATTAGGCTGTAGATTTTGATGATAAAAAATCTGTTAC
The DNA here is from genome assembly GCA_030737875.1 of Allium sativum. Classification (NCBI taxonomy): domain Eukaryota; kingdom Viridiplantae; phylum Streptophyta; class Magnoliopsida; order Asparagales; family Amaryllidaceae; genus Allium; species Allium sativum. The sequence continues at coordinate 1,008,714,375 of CM060912.1, read as the reverse complement.
AGGCTATGTATATACATAGGGGAGAACTTAATTTCCTTGTGTTCAAAAATAATAACATACAATTTCAAGGTCAAGTATCGAAGCAGAATACAGAAGTGTAGCTGCAACAACATCAGAGATTTTATGGCTTCAATGTATTCTAAAGGGGCTAAAGTTAAAGAACAGTGCAAAACCAACAATATGGTGCGATAATCGGATTACAATCTATATGACAGCAAACCCAATACAACATGCAAGGACCAAACATATAGATATTGATATTTACTTCGCACGGGAACATGTTCAAAAAGGGAATTTTTAGGTCAATCACATACCATTGTATTATCAGAGAGTAGTTATATTCACAAAATCATTATCAGCAAAGAATTTCATAAGACTTAGAGAAGAACTAAAGATAAAGGACTAATACAGTCAGATTTGTGCTCCATGATAATTAATTGGTGCAGTAAAGCAAAGATTCAGCATCAAGTTTATAATTTTCATCTTTCTTAGCCGCGGATATCTCAGATCTACTTCTGATTTCAAGTTTAGCAAACCATCTTTCATCGTTTCGAGCAATTTAGGGTTTACGTCTGAAACCCTAAACCTAAATTGAGGGAGACAAGTAAATGAAATGATGTAATAATGCGTCTATATATGTTATTTTATATATTTCACATAATAGCTTGGGCTTGGCCCATGTACAGTCAAAACCTGCTTAGGTTATTATAAAAAATCAGGCAGTCCATCTTTTGTTAATCAATCAAATAATATAGTTCGAAACGTTACATTCTGTATTAAATCATCTTCCTCAATAAGGATTGTCTCAATTCTTCTCTACAACAATCATTCTCCAATAAAATCAAAATCTTAACTTTGCCTACCCTAAAACTAGGCCTGAGTCCATATTTGGACCCCGCTAAAAGTTCAATTGCCCTGTTAAGTTTTGATGAGAACAGGATTGACGGGGATGACACTAGAAATAATGTAACATCATATTTTTTGTGTTTCATACAAATATACATATTACATATTATCATCATATTAATCCTGAACTGAATGATAATGATGCTATATATATATATATATATACACACATATACATATACATATATATACGTTATATATGGAATGCTCCAAGACACTCCTTTTTTTAGCACCCTATTAATACCTCACTCATTAATAATTAAATAAGTTAGTGGAAGAATAGAAAGAGGAATGTGTGGTGCAAATCAGGAAGGCTGTACGGGTGTTGCATTGTTTTTTGTGTTACTTATCCTATCAACACACACACACACACACACACACACACACACACACATATATATATATATATATATATATATATATATATATATATATATGGGCGGACTACGACTATTTGGACACAAAAAGAAAGATACAAAGTCTAAACTATTGGATCTTTTTGTCTTTATATGGAGGAGTGTAATTCATGGGGTGATCCAACAGTGCAAATCAATTGTGTCAAAGTTTTTCGTTTAAATAGACTTTCCCTATATATAGATAGATAGAGAGAGAAAGAGAGGGAGAGATAACCATCTTCACTAAAATTTGGTATCAGTTCTCTTTTAATTGAAATTTGAGTTTCTAAAATATTTTATGTGATAGATGCTTTGTAAATATTTTGTAGTGTAAATATATTTACATTTTAACTACTTTCATTAGTTATTTCTTTTTTTATTCAAAATATGAAGAAACTAACTGCAATTGTCTTCTGCATTCATTTCTAGAATATGATAAAAAAACATGAATGTAACTTACATTATATGAGTTTTAAAAAAATTTGCAAACAATTTTCTCCTCTTAATAGGTAGCCAATCTTTATTAGGGTTGAATGCATTATCAATAAGGAAATGAAGCTGTTGGTTGGCCTAATTGCATACAAGAGATGCTAAAAAATTATTGAAGTACCTGGTATTGCAAGCTGTACGAGACAAGCTAGCCTAACTGCTGAGATAATGTGGCAGGCAATACTTCCTCACTATGGTAGCGGCATGAAACTCAATAGAAGAAAGCTAACAATAGTTAGGGAAGTTGGAATGTGGTATTGCAGTGAACTGATGTAGAGTGCTCTCGAGATGAATCAGGCCAGCAGTGATCTGAAATGATGCATTGTGCTGTGAACTGAAGTGAAGCTAGCACTAGGGACAGTTGCGATGAGCTATCATGACAAACAATGTTGGCCTGATCAGCTACTTCAATTTGCTGAAGGAAGCACCTGACCCAGAGATTGTTGCGATGAGCTATCATGAAAAACAATGTCGGTCTGAGCTGATTCGATTTGCTGAAGGAAGGAAGCACTTGACCAAGGGACCGATTCAATGAGCAAACATGATAACCTAAGTTGACTTGGACAACTTCCATTTGGTGACGAAAGGAAGCACTAGATCAAAAAATGGTCTTTTTTTCATTTATATGTATACTATAGACTTATATACTAAAATTAAGAGAATGAGTCAAAGCCCTTGAACATTTCAATTTATTTATAGGGTTATAAGGACAGTTTGATAATATTACATTTTGTACAATTGTGCCTAGTTTAACTGTTAGAAGTTCATTATAAATACTTGAGGCCATAGCCTTTACAATATAGATGTAACTCTCATTTTATACAAAGTAATAAAACACATTTAAGCCATTCTCTGTTCCTTGCATTTCCTTGCTTGGTTTCGGAGTAGCGAAGCCTAATAGCACTTATGCCTCGCCTGAATCTTCATCAATTTTTTATCTTCATCATTTGATGACTGGCTGCATGGTGTTTACCTCTCAGCATCTTGTCATTATTGAGGCGATACCTATCTCTTCTCAACCAAGATCTACAACACCTTGTTTTCTTCCAGTTTGATCACCTGATACTGATTTTTGTGTCTTACCAAAGAATTGTGAGAATATTCTCTTCATCCTCTTCTTGGCTGCATCATAAATCACCCTCTATTTCAAGAATGAACTCAAAACAACATGGATAGTTCAGCTAAAAATGAAGACTTAAAGTATAAAGATCAGTATCCCAACTCCGGTGCAGCTAATGACATCACCAACCATCTAAACAATCTGAATTTGAGGAACAGAGAGTACAGAGGTATGCAGTCTATTTTATGGGAAATGGTAACTCAATAAGTATAACTCGTACTGGAAATACAAACATCACTGGCAAAAGAGAACTAAAACTCAACAATCTTCTAAGAGTACCACAAATTAAGAAGAATTTAATAAGTGTATCTCAATTTGGCAATGATAACAAAGTATACTTTGAATTTTCCTAAATTAGCTCCTATTAGGGATTTACTAAATAAAGAAATCTTTCTATAGGGTAACTTGCACAATAGGCTACATAATTTCAATATGAAGAAGAACAATAAGACCACTATTGGAAGAAAATGGTGTAACTAACCTAGTAAAGTTACTAAAACTGATGTGCTTGACATATGGCATTGTAAGTGGGGTCATCCAAGCGTTGAAAGCATAAAAAAGTTTTAAGAATGAATAATATCAACTGTGATTTTAATAAAGTATGATCACCGTATGTTTATACGTCATGTCAAATGGGAAAAAGTCACAAACTACTATTTGCAAACACTTTTACTAAATATAATCATCCACTTGAATGGTTGCAGCTGACTTGGGGGGATCGGCTCCAATAAACTCTGGCTATGGCTACAACTGCTACATATCTTTTGTTGATTAATATTCTAGATTCACATGGATATATTTTCTTAAGTCTAAAGCGGAAACATGTAGAGTTGTAGTACAATTTATCACATTGATTGAAAAGCAGTCTAGTCATCAACTAAAGATCATGCAAACTAATGTCGGTTTCATAATTCAAACCATGAAAAGAATATATATTTTTGGATATTTTACGATCTAATCGACATCCAATTTATACGATTTAACAATTAAAACAAGGATCTATGCAATAATATAGTAGATCGAAATTAAAATTATAACATTCCCCTTTTGGATCCACAAATCTGAAGTTGTAGATGGTGATGGATCGAATCGCTTAGCTCAACAAGGCGTTGATCCTCTATTGGTATCCACAAGAACACCTTCTTACTCGATCAAATAAAAAAATTCAAAGGACAGTGGTACTAGCCACCATGATATTTTTTAGGGTGTTGGAAAAATGAATTCGGGTTGTGTTTTTTGATCTAATCGAATTATCCATTTTTTGAGGTTGGCCGTGTCATTATTAAAAGGAAATAGGTATCCCTTTTAATAACAAATGTTAACCAAAAATAGGATCCAACCGAATACTTGTTCCAACTTCAAATAAAATATCAATAAATTGCTATTTTATTAGTCCAAAAAAAACATTCTCTCCTTTATAATGTTATATATTGTGTGACCCTATAGGTTATTACAACATTGGAAATGATTTTAAATCATATTCAAAACCATAAACAGTGATTGGCATATGGTAATACGTCGCTGCTACCCAAGTTATAATAATATCGACGATTCGATATAACTTTTCTATGACCAGCAATCAGTGTATTATAATCCTTTTAACCAATATATCTAGGATTAAACTCGAGGCATGGATCATATCATTCTCTTTATTATTTAATCCTTTTATCTTGATTGATGAGTAGACTATATAAAACAAATCAATATTTGAGCACGACCATGCATTTCATAGTCTCACTCTATCAAGAGGCCCACGGATATCACTACAAATATATTGTAGGGTTAAATTCCATCTAGATCATTCATAATTTTCATTCTATTTGAGATGTATCCAATAATAACTGTTATCGTCTACTCGGTTAAAAAGTAACTTCCAATGATATCAAAACACAAATATCCTCGAATAAAATTATAATGATTTCTGGTCTAAGGACCATTACATTATTGTCACCATGAGAATAACTTATGATACTTTTAATTATATTCTATGTAGTTTTCTCAAGGTAGACCAGCCCAATACGCTTTCTCCAATACGTATTTGTGTCTTGACATTAATATCACATATATTAATGATCAGTGAGATATGATCATCAGTCAATCAATATATTAGTCTCAATGTTTTATTGTTGTCCTATATAAACAATAAAACTTGACTAGGGACATTTAAGAATTATAATACTTAATATATTATATAATGTGGAAAATAGGCATAAGGACAAACTTTAGAAATAACTTAGTCTGAAGGATGTCAAGTTTTATTTTTAGGCTGAAGGACAAATTTTGAAAAAAAATTAGGCTGAAGAACAATGCTAAATATAATTAGCATTTTCTGCAGTGTAAAACTGAATAATGCTAGTTAAAACTAGCATTTTCGTTTACACTGAATATATTGCTAATAGCATTTAGCATTTTCCTTCAACTTAATTTTGGTTCAAAGTTTGTCCTTCAGACTAGAAATAAAACTTGGTGTCCTTCAGCCTAATTTTTTGGTAAAGTTTGGCCTTCTCCTTAATTACCTCTTATATAATCTCAAGTTCAAGCCATTTACTTGAACTATATAAATTCGTATTATTATTCTAAGGACTTCTATTATGTTAATATTTATATTGCGCAGTAAATATAACATAACAGAATATTTTATTCCAAATAAAATTATAGCACAATAAGTGTTGTTAATATCATCAAATGGATTGCCTCTAGGTGATAAACTCTAACAATCTCCCACTTGCACTAGAGTCAATCATTAATGTATCGTATACACATGAAACTAGTGTGACCATTAAACTTTTGTTGCGATAGAGTTTAGGTCTGCAACATTACAACCTTTTGCAACTTTGCAGATATGTTTATTTCCTCCATGAACAAGTTCACATAAGAAATTATATTTCTTAAATATATGTTTGGATTGATAATGAGTTTAAGGTTTTAGGCCTAAGTAATAATAGCCACACTGTTATGCAATGTAAATCATTGGATCAACAATGAATTAAGTTCAATATGAACTTCTTAACCCAAACATTATCTTTCTTAGAATCATTATCTGTTTCTTGTTTTAAGACTAACATTATTCACAGTAATTAATGTGTTATCAATATAAAACATTAGAATTATTGTGTCACTCCCACTCAATTCCTTGTCTATACAAGATTCAATGGTATTTTGTGGTTTCCGAGACATTTCGAATTCTATTTCATTCCTATCGGTATCTTGGGTGGTTTCCGAGACATTTCGAATTCTATTTCATTCCTATCGGTATCTTGGAGACTGACTCTCTATTAGAAGGATACTAGTTCGAGCAATAAACATTTTATTCTCAGAGGATTTATGGAAATAATATCCTTTTGCTTCTTTTGGATATTTCATAGAATAATTATCAGATTTGGACCCAATTATCATATGCAAGACGTTTAACAAACGCTTCATATTCCAAACCTTTTATAATAGACACACTAGGACATTTCCTAGTCCATATCTTATATGGCATCTTCAGAATTGTTTTAGTAGGATTAAATACAATTGTTCTAAATTTAATTTATTGGAAGACCTATATGACTTATCATTGATCGTACCATATCTTATAATGTGCGACTTCTCATTTCAGACACACCATTTCAATATGGTGTTCTGGATGGAGTGAGTTGTGAAACAATTTCACACTCATTTGGATAGTCATTAAATTATTGGCTTAAATATTCTCACGATTTGTTCAAAGTATTATTTTTATCAAAATTGGTTATGTACTTCATTTTGGAATTCTTTGAACTTTTCAAAGGGTTTTGATTTGTGTTTCATAAGATACACATATTGATATCTACTAACATCATTAGTAGATGTGATGAAGCAACATAACCTACCTCTAGCTTATGTATTCGTTGCTCCATACACATCATTATGTATGAAACCCAATACTTAATGGTCCATTCACTATATCATATGAAAAGTGATTCAATTATTATGCCTAATAAACAAGATTTACGTTCTTCATATGATTCGAAATCAAACAATTCCAAAATTCCATCATTATGGAGTTTTTGATATGCTTTTCTTGTTTATATTGGCTAAATGACAATGCTAAAGGTGTGCTGGAGTTAAATCATTAAATTTAATCCGCTCAGTATTTATGTCAAACACAACATAGTTAAGGATTTATAAAGTTCATTAACTATTTGTGAAATTCCATAAGATATTTCATTTAAATAAAATGAATAACAATTGTTCTATTATTACAAATGAAATTCAAACTTGTCTAAACAAGATTCATAATAACATTTATTTTAAGTGGACTTTCATAATAATAATACTGTAATTTTTAAATTAAACCAGTACATTGAAAAAGAAACAACTTCCTATGGATAATACAACAACATTTGCTTCATTTCCAATCATCAGCCCACTTGTCCTTTTGTCAAATTTCTACTTGTTTTGCCATTTCTATAAATATACATCTATGTGATTCATATCCAGTATCTAATATTGCAGATGTATAAGTAGTTTGTTATAACATTTATATCTTATTCGGTTAACTTTCATTTTAGATCTTCTATATTTGTTAAAACAACTACATTTTAATTTGTTTGAGGACAATTCTCAAATTTCTATGTAAGTTAAGAAATTTTATTTAATTCAATTTATCCGTCTTAAGGAATAATTTTAAATTATCAGAGTTACTTGCTATTTAATATCTACAGTAGATGATAAATAATAACTGATTCTGATAATATCTACTTAATATAAATACAGATTTTTGACGATCAAAATTTATATTAACATAAATGTATAATTAAAACTAAAATACGCTCCCACTCAAATTAACATCCCTCTTTATATATATATATATATATATATATATATATATATATATAAAATGGTGGTCCAAGATCCATATCTAGTCATGCCTTGACCAAGCTTTGGCTAACACCCCAAAACACAACCTTTAGGTAGACATCTTATGTCAATTATATCATATATAATTTTTGGATCTCATGATGAATATATTGTTCATTGATTTTTCATTTGCTCAAATATAGACTAATACACGCTCTTTGTCTCTAAGGCCATAAAAACTATTATGCTGCCCAGTTAAATCAGGCCTAATAATACAGTTGAAATATCACAATTATTCCTACCGCATATAACCAAAATAAAAGGTGCACAATGCTTTGACGTTAGTTACATCCAATGAGACTAGCATTGATGGGTGTATTATTGGAAGACTTCACCATGAACTAATATAACAAAATTTGCTTTAAAGGGATTTTATAATTCGTAGTGACGAACAATATCAGAGTCATTTACACATATTAAAATATATGTATTTTATATTCGCAATATTAACTGAATTTAAATAATATATACGATCCATATATATGACTTTAAGTTCAACGATAAATAAGAATCATTCCTACATATTTCTTTTGAACACTTCAAAACAACTGGTTGTCTTAACTTTAGAATCAGATATTATATTCAAATCTAATATGAATTTTAAATTAATCAATTCTTCTTTCATATTTATATGATGTTCTCATATTTTATATAGGTGCCGATTTCTTGTTCAAAACAAAAAATACATACATATATTTTAACATTTGCAGTGATTATTATACATATGTTGCCAATTTCTAGAATTTCATAAACATGGACATATATATATATATACATATATATATATACATATATATATATGTGTGTGTGTGTGTGTGTATCCCAAAACACAATTTGAATTCAAAACAAAATTGCATATACATACACTATGCATGCTTTGCTGATACAGGTATAGAGATAGAACATTTCAGATTATTACAATACACACAAACAACTTTTATAAACATGTGGGATCAGACCTAATCACAAATAATAATACATCATGTCTGTATCAATTATACAGTCATTTAATCCTAATAAACAACATCTCTTATTGAGATACAATGACTATATTAACATATATATATACATATATATACATGTATATATATACATACATACATATATATATATACATATATATACAATCAGTTGAAATTTTGGTATAATACTATGTATCTACATACATAGTACTAGTGACTGAACTTCTGCAAACCCACTAAATCTCATTTGATTTTGGAATTGCCATGGAATCCGCACCAACATGTCCATCTAAGTGCGAGTATTGGTACCATTCTTAATGAACCATGCTGCATTCTTCTGGATCATCGTCAGCTGAAAAAATTCAACACGCATAAAAGTAAAGTACCCTGCATGATGATCATATCGTACTTAAACTCTTATTTGAATACAAACAGTGCATTATACTTACACACACACACACACATATATATATATACACATATTTATATATAACACTGTTTAAGTTCAACAATGTAACTATACACACACCCCCCAAATATTGTATGCTTGTAGATATATACTTATGTATGTTTTCAGGAGTCTTATTCATGCAGTGGCGTCAATTGCGATGTTATAAAATATATGAGCCAATTTTAAAGCTATTAAGTATCTTAATACTGGTGTATATACATATACATACATACATATATATATATATATATGTAATATATATATATGTATATGTAATATATATATACACACACACACATGCACAAAGTATAATAGCACATAGCAAGTCAAACTTTTTGTAATATAGTCACAGTATGTTGGTTAATACCATCAGCGCATAATCATTTATTTATTTCTTACAACATTATGCAAGCAATAGTACCATTCTCAGATTATCTATTGCATGCATCATTTCAAACCAGTCAAAATCTTATTGCATTTGTGTAAAGCAGTCACACACACACACGCACACGCGTGCACACAGATATATATATATATATATATATATATATATAAAGGAGGAAAAGTAAATAGACATTTGTTAATAATAGTCTATATAATTCTGCCTAATTAGAATTTGTAGCATTTTGTATCAAACTTATAAGTAAATTGAGGAGACATAATTGCAAATCACATTTGCATTACTGGCTCATGAAACTGCCACACATATAAGATGCATATACTCAAGAATATCATCATAGATAAAGAGAAAACATATTATTTAATGTTCCAAAACACACAAACACATAAATATATATGACATGAGTCTAAATGAAACCAACAAGTAACAGTAAATTACCTAATGTTCATATATATATATATATATATATATATATATCACCTAATTTCCTATCACGAACATTAAATTAACATTTAAAGCTGGTTAGTTAACATGTCCAGCTATGATGTCAAGAAAGATGCATAGATCATATGGGTGTAGCAATCTGGACTATTCATACGAGGCTTAAAGGTGAATTATATGATTCAGGTATCTAAACACATATGCATATAACAGATGAATGTATATATCAAATATATGTAATAAGGCAAATCTTATTTTCTTTATCGATAACTTTGTATAAAACTAGAATGCCCAATGTGTACTCACATATTGCAAGCAACTATTTATTCTCATCTTACATAGTTAAGGTAGTGTTGAAACTAATTAAGATGTTGCGGCTTCAATGCACATTCGTAATACACACACACGCTCTTATATATATATATATATATTAATATATATGCAGCTGAAAATGTCCATGTAATAAATCTATACTGCAATATAAACACAGTTTATAATTACCAACAGAACAAATCTGTTGTGGCTTTAAAATCAAGACTCCAATATGGATATAACATTTTACACACACACACACACACACGTGTGTGTGTGTGTATATATATTGTGTTTGTTATTTGCATAACTTGGGTGAGTTAAAATCTGGAAGCAATTATCCATATATATATATATATATAATCACGATTATGTATTACAAGAATAGTTGAATTGCAAATCATATTTGCAACAATCATATCTTAAATACATGTAATTGATACTTTATGAGAAATCAGGTCATATATATGTCAAACATACATTAAATTTGCTTGTTGTTCATATAATAATATATATAGAAATATATATGTATACTGGTATAAATTCCTGCATTATCATATTAAAATAATCTGAAATCATTTTAGTATCTTAATATAATCATTTATACTCATGGTATAAAGCTAAAAATATAAACAGGAAATCATATTTCCTATAATTTTGAAATCAAACTACATTATATACTTATCATTATAAATATATGATCCTTACATTAAATTCCAAATGCATTTTATATAAAAGATCAGTTACATGTACGTGAATCCACATTTAAACTACATACTCATATAAAAAACATGATCACATATGTAATATACAAAGTTATTGAATCATAATACATCTGTTATGATTCGACAATGTTCTGATTATTATAATCCATATAATGTAAATGTTAGACCATAGGTCCTATGTATGAATTTCAAATACCAAAAAATTCTTTGAGCAAATTGAATATTATTATTTTCTGAAATCAAAATAAGGTCAAACTTTCTAGTTTCATTGGTAAAATTTGAACAATTATGTCTTAACAATCTTCATACAATTCATTTCTATATATCAAATATGATTGAAAGCCAAGTCTCTGATGGGTCAATCAGAAAAAATGATCATTTTTCATACAAAATAATATCGATAATCAAGTCAGAATACAAACATTCATGTTAATCAAACATTTTGATTACATATTTAATAGTGTGTATGCATGCAAATCTAAACATAATTATTTAGATCTATACAGTAATAGAATTCATATGGTTAACATACAAATCCATATATATATACACTCTGTTTTAACATCCTGTCATCAAGCCATATTTAAACTGAATTAATACCTGGTATCAATTCATGTTTAGGTGAAACAATTTCATGCCAGAATTAAATCATTATTTAAATCCAATTTGATTACTTCATCTGTCAATCCACAACAGGTTTTTTGCATTGTTAACTAATATAGACACATCAAACTGTGTCTACAAACCAAATCTATAAATCCATGGTTCAGTCATCTAAGATTTAGTAAGTAAAATCTATATTTGATATTAATTTGTATTAACTTGAAACAATTTTATTTTAGTAATAAAATGATTCAATAGTCCCAATTACTTAAATCAGAGTCAAATCCCCTTATAGAAAATTCAATTATATAAATATACAACGAATCATACATTCATAAACCAAAATCACAGTTCACGTACTATATCTTGTAAGTCGTAAGCTCTGATACCACTGTTGGATATTTTACGATCCAACTGGCATCCAATTCGTACGATTTAACAATTAAAACAAGGATACATGCAATAATATAGTAGATCAAAAATTAAAATCATACCATCCCCCTTTTGGATCCACGAATCTAAAGTTGTAGATGGCGATGGGTTAAATTGCTTAGCTCAAAAAGGCGCCGAGCCTCTATTGGTATCCACAAGAACACCTTCTTACCTGATCAAATAAAAGAAAAATCAAAGGACAGCGGTACTAGCCGCCATGATATTTTCTAGGCTATTGGAAGAATGAATTCAGGTTGTGTTTTTTGATCTAATCGAATTATCCATTTTTTGAGGTTAGCCGTGTCATTATTAAAAGGAAATAGGTATCCCTTTTAGTAACAAACGTTAACCAAAAGTAGGATCGAACCGAATACTTGTTCCAACTTCAAATAAAATATCAAAAAAATGATATTTTATTAGTCCAAAATAAAAATTCTCTCCTTTATAATGTTATATATTATGTGACCCTATAGGTTATTATAACATTGGCAATGATTTTAAATCGTATTCAAAATAATAAACAGTGACTGGCGTATAGTAATACGTCGCAGCTACCCAAGTTATAATAATATTGATGATTCGATATAACTTTTCTATGACCAGTGTATCAATGTATAATCCTTTTAACCAATATATATAGGATTAAACTCGAGGCATGGATCGTATCATCCTCTTTATAATTTAATCCCTTTACCTTGATCAATGAATAGACTATATAAAACAAATCAATATTTGAGCACGGCCATGCATTTCATAGTCTCACTCATTCAAAAGGCCCATGGATATCACTAAAAATATATTGTACGGTTAAATTCCATCTAGATCATTCATAATTTTCATTTGATTCGAGATGTATCCAATAATAACCGTTATCGTCTACTCGGTTAAAAAGTAACTTTCAATGATATCAAAACACAAATACTCTCGAATAAAATTATAACGATTTATGGTCTGAGGACCATTACATCACTGTCACCATAAGAATAACTTATGATACTTTTAGTTGTATTCCATGTAGTTTTCCAAGGTGGGTCAGCCCAATACGCTATTCTCCAATACGTATTTATGTCTTGACATTGATATCACATATATTAATGATCAATGTGATATGATCACCTGTCAATCAACATATTAGTCTCAATGTTTTATTGTTGTCCTATATAAACAATAAAACTTGACTAGGGACATTTAAGAATTTTAATACTTAATATATTATATAATCTCAGGCTCAAGTCATTTACCTGAACTATATAAATTCATATTATTAATCTAAGGACTTCTATGATATTAATATTTATATTACGCAGTAAATATAACACAACAGAATATTTTATTCCGAATAAAACAATAACTTTAACAGTATTGTTAATCACATCAAATGGATTGCCTCTAGGACATAAACTCTAACATATTTCTCAAAGAAAGGTATAGTTCACAGAGTTACCTTTCCACATGTATATGTCAAGACAGAATGGAATTGTTGAAAGAAAGCATCGACACATTGTTGAAACAAGCCTCACACTTCTTGCATAAGCATCGATGCCCTTGAAGTTTTCGCCAAATTCTTTTGCCACTGAAGTATACCTCATCAACAAACTCCCCACCCAAAATTTCAACGGCATGACACCAATGGAAATTCTACTCAATCAAAAACCAAATTATTTAGATATGAAGGAGTTTGGGTGCTTATGTTTCCCATGGATGGGACCATACAACAACTGTAAACTAAACTTCAAACCTTAACTCTACATGTACTTAGGGTACACGGTCAATTATAAATGTTGAAAATGCTTAAGCAACAATGGAAAAATTATTCTATCCCATGCAGTAAAAGCGCTTAGCAATTCTATAGCGCGAAGGTGCACAAAGGTATAGGGCGCATAAAGCGGGGAAATATCGGGGCTATAACATAGGCGCAAAAAGGTTCATTAAATGTAAATCAGATATTTGAAAATAAATTAATGATCTTTCTCACATTATATGTGTACAAGCAACTAATATTAATTAATCTTGCATAACAAAATCATGGAATACTATTGCTATGCATGCTAAATTTGATGAATGTAATTGATCGTTAACATATATTAAGCACTTATGCCTTAAATTTAGCCCTTTGTGCTAACTTTACTAATTTTTTGAAAAGAGACCAAGTTAAATCAAGTAATATATATTAGTACTGCTAAAACGGATGCTAAAAAGCCTTGATTTAGTGGATGCAGCGGAAAACAGCGGGGATAAAAGTGAATCTAATGTTCATCAGCGCTGAATAGAGTAGCGGTTAAATAGCGCTATGGGATATAACGGGGATACTGCGGGGATTTAACTGCATAGATTGTGTAACACCCCACGTCCGCTACGGTCACTCACTAAGGGAATGCCATAGCATCGGTGGAGTATTTTAGTGAATATAGAACAGAAAAATTACAACAAGACAGATATAACTAGTACTTGAAATTTTAAAACATCATCTCATAACAGCGGAAATAAACATGTCTGGTTACATCATAAAACCACGATAAAAGTCAAGTACAATATCCATCAAATATAAAGAAGTACATAATCCCACTCTCTCATACAATAGCCATAAGAAAAGAAAAGATAACTGGATGACTGGAGCTTTACATCTACCCAAGCTCCTCAAGACTGGAAACAGAAATCCGATCAAGCTCTACTACCGCTAGGATCCACCGTAGGACCTGAGGGTTAGGAAAAAGATAAAAACAACGGGGTCATACATAAGTCTGAGTGAGTCCTATAACTTTAACAATACAATCATTAAAGTAACCAGAGAAGACATAAACTTGACCTACGGTAATATCTGGGGATGAATGGCTACACTAAGCAGCTTGTTAGACTTAGGATAAACTAAGATAATCGTCAGGACGCATCTACCCACCCAAGGATAATTACTAACTGCACCACACCAGTCATTCCTACTTAAAGGTTGATCCCTTCCAAGGACTTAGAAAATTTCCCCAGTAGTTCCATGTACCCCTAGCCCACTACATAGGTGCCGTCTGCCCCTATCCCCACTAGGTGTACCCAGTAATTCTTACCCAGTAGTTTCGTGTACCCCTACATAGGTGTCGTCTGCCCCTATTTCCACTAGGTGTACCCACTACTCCCCAAGCGATCGGCTCCCTACCGTAGATACCCGTGCTGGTCCCACAGTGGGGTGTATCACTCCCCTAAAGTGGCTACCCAATACTAACGGTGCACGGCTTTATATCTACACGATGCAACAACGGCTTATCTACCAGCCCGGGCCCACACACGCATATTTAGGGGAGTGATACACCCCACTGTGGGACCAGCACGGGTATCTACGGTAGGGAGCCGATCGCTTGGGGAGTAGTGGGTACACCTAGTGGAAATAGGGGCAGACGACACCTATGTAGGGGTACACGAAACTACTGGGTAAGAATTACTGGGTACACCTAGTGGGGATAGGGGCAGACGGCACCTATGTAGTGGGCTAGGGGTACATGGAACTACTGGGGAAATTTTCTAAGTCCTTGGAAGGGATCAACCTTTAAGTAGGAATGACTGGTGTGGTGCAGTTAGTAATTATCCTTGGGTGGGTAGATGCGTCCTGACGATTATCTTAGTTTATCCTAAGTCTAACAAGCTGCTTAGTGTAGCCATTCATCCCCAGATATTACCGTAGGTCAAGTTTATGTCTTCTCTGGTTACTTTAATGATTGTATTGTTAAAGTTATAGGACTCACTCAGACTTATGTCTGACCCCGTTGTTTTTATCTTTTTCCTAACCCTCAGGTCCTACGGTGGATCCTAGCGGTAGTAGAGCTTGATCGGATTTCTGTTTCCAGTCTTGAGGAGCTTGGGTAGATGTAAAGCTCCAGTCATCCAGTTATCTTTTCTTTTCTTATGGCTATTGTATGAGAGAGTGGGATTATGTACTTCTTTATATTTGATGGATATTGTACTTGACTTTTATCGTGGTTTTATGATGTAACCAGACATGTTTATTTCCGCTGTTATGAGATGATGTTTTAAAATTTCAAGTACTAGTTATATCTGTCTTGTTGTAATTTTTCTGTTCTATATTCACTAAAATACTCCACCGATGCTATGGCATTCCCTTAGTGAGTGACCGTAGCGGACGTGGGGTGTTACACGTGGTATCAGAGCCAGGTTACCGGAACAGATAAAATTTTTAGAAAACTATTTTTCTAAAACATTTTTGGAAAAGATATTTTCAAAAACATGTCTTTTAAGAGAAAAGTTTTTGAAAGAAAAGCATAATCCCTAATAGCCATATCTATATCCTTCGAATTCTCCGTTTTGAATCTCTCCTTTTTCGTTTCAGCATGGCCGAGAATATTAATCTTCCGGAGGGTGTAGCGGTACCAGTATGGTATAGGAGATTGATGGAGGCTAGGGCCACCACTACGGGTCCAGCAAATATTCCTCCACCAACCGTAGCACCCGATCTTCCTCCTCCCCCTCCTCCTCGCACGGATACTTTTGCTAAGACTTGCAAGGAATTTAAAGCTATGGGGGGGAAACCTTTTCAAGGATCTGAAACCTTTGTGGAGGCTAGAGATTGGCTTAAAGAGGTGGAAGAGTTGATATATATCTTTGAAATGGAAGAAGGGAAGAAAGTCAAGTTGGCTGCTTGGTTAATGAAGGGAGAGGCCTCATTCTGGTGGGAGGTTACTAATGGAGAACGCCCCGTTGACTCTTGGGCGGATTTTAAGCAAAGATTTGTGGCAAAGTTTCTCTCAAGGGCGGAGGAAAACTTGTATATGGAAAGATTCTTGACTCTAAAGCAAGGAAATCTTTCGGTGAAGGAATATGTTAACAAGTTTAATCAATTGGCAAGGTTTGGCCTAGACATGGTAAATACACCAGAGAAGAAGGCTTTGAGGTTCGTGAAAGGCTTGAATGAACCTATGCATGGGTTGGCTATGACTCACATCTCTATGGGGGCCACCTTTGAGAAGCTAGTTGACATGGCACTCATGTATGAGGAAGAGAAGGGTCCTAATGCTAATAAGGCACCCGAGAAAAAGGGAGATCAAAAGAGACCTCAACAACAACAAAGCAAAGGTGGGAAAGGCAACGGTGGCAAGGGCAAGAAGAAGAAGTGTTTCAATTGTGGGACACCTGGCCACCTAAGCAAGGATTGTCGCAAGAAGAAGAAGACCGGATGCTTCCACTGTGGCGAAGCAGGGCATTTAGTGAAGGATTGCCCTACGAAAGGGCAAAGGGCGGGATCTACCTCAGGAGGACAGGTGCAAGCTCTTATGGCACCGAGTCAGGCTAGGGGGCAAGTACAGGCTCTCGCGGTTCCACCGATTCAGGAGAGAGGTAGAACTATTTCCGTTGAAAGTCTGGTTTTTCTATTTGACCATCCTGTCCGTACATTGTTTGATTCAGGCGCATCGCACTCGTTTATCTCATCATCATTAGTAGAGTTACTGCACTTAGACACCAGTCTGGTAGATGATCCCTTGGTTGTTTCAAACCCAATTGGGGGCTCCACTTATTTGTCCATGATATGTTTGGGTTTGAAGATTTCTATACTTAGCATTGAGTTTAGATGTGATGCTTTTGTATTGGGCTTCACGGGCTATGGGTTGATTTTGGGCATGGACTGGTTATCCAGTAATGGTGCCGTTCTTGATTGCGAAAGGAGAGTTGTTAGGCTCATGACCCGTTTGGGTAACACTCTCGAGATTTCTTGTAATCCCATGGATTCTGTTATGCTAAGTTATCTTGAATCGCTTGACGCTTCGGTCGAGAGTTTGAAATCTGTTAGAGTAGTCCGGGAATATCCGGATGTGTTTGAGGAGGTGAAGGGCTTACCTCCGAAGCGGGAGATTGACTTCCGAATATATTTGGTGGATAATGCTAAACCGGTATCTTTACCAGTGCGCCACATGGCTCCTCGTGAGAGGAGGGAACTCCATAAGCAAGTAGGGGAGTTGCTTGAGAAGGGGTTCATAAGACGGAGCATATCGGAGTGGGGTGCTCCAGTAGTATTTGCTACGAAGGCGGATGGGTCCCTCAGACTTTGTGTAGACTATAGAGAACTCAACAAGCTCACAAAGAAGAATAGACACCCATTGCCGAGGATTGATGATCTTTTCGATCAGTTGGTTGGCGCTTCAGTATTTTCTCAGTTGGACTTAGCCACGGGGTTTCATCAGTTGAGGGTGGCTGAGGATAGCATAGACAAGACTGCCTTTAGAACTCCGGATGGTTTCTATGAGTGGTTGGTGATGCCATTTGGGTTGACGAACGCCCCTGCATACTTTGTTGATTTGATGAGTAGAGTGTTCAGGGAGTTCCTTAATAAATTCGTGGTGGTCTTTGTGGATGACATCTTAGTGTTTTCTAAGAGTGAAGAAGAGCATGCCCTACATCTTGGGGAAGTATTGAGGACTCTTCGAGCACATAGCCTTAAGGCTAAATTTTCTAAATGTCACTTCTGGAGGAAGGAAGTACGGTTCTTGGGGCACGTGGTCTCCAAGGAAGGGATAGCTGTGGATCCCGCGAAGGTAGTATCAATTCAGGATTGGAAGGTTCCGAAGAATGCTACCGAAGTAAGAAGTTTCTTGGGGTTGGCGGGTTATTATAGGAAGTTTATCAAAGACTTCGCGAAGATATCAGCCCCATTAACCCGCTTAACAAAGAAGAATCTTGTTTTCACATGGGACGTAGATTGTGATGATGCGTTCCGACGGTTAAAGAGAGCTTTAACCACCGCTCCAGTTTTAGTGTTGCCAGATGGGAGCAAACCATTTGTTGTCTATACCGATGCCTGTGGACAGGACTTGGCGCAGTCTTAATGCAAGAGGGAAGGGTAATAGCCTATGGTGGAAGGCAGTTGAGGGCGCATGAGAAAAATTACCCTACCCATGATCTAGAGCTGGCCGCTATTGTTTTTGCGCTTAAGATTTGGCGCCATTATCTTCTTGGTGAGAGATTCGAGTTGTTCACTGACCATAAATCTTTGAAGTACTTGTTCTCTCAGAAAGATCTAAACTTGAGACAGCAAAGGTGGATGGAGTTTTTAGCATCCTATGAGTTCGAGATAGCGTATACCCCTGGCAAGGGTAACGTGGTGGCGGACGCCTTGAGCAGGAAGAGGTTGTCCTTGAGTCCATTGTTCGTGGAACGACGAAGCTTGGAGTTTATCTCGATGTTTGATTTCAGACCTTCTGTTGACTATGTACCCGGCTTGCTAGCTTCTTTGGAGGTTAGACCTACTCTCTTGGGGAGGATTGGAGAAGCACAGAGGGGCGACCCACAGTTGGTTGAGTTAGTAGAGAAGCTCATAAGGGGGGAGTCGTCCAGCCATTTGAGTAGGTACACCCTAGATGATAGAGGGTGCTTGCGCAGAGACGGTAGACTTTGTGTACCGCAAGACGAGGGTTTGAGGAAGGCTATTCTTGATGACGCACACCGTTCTAGGATGACCATTCATCCCGGTGGGGATAAGATGTACCAAGACATGAAAAGGGTTTTCTTCTGGGCCGGTATGAAGAAAGATGTGGCCGAGTATGTCGCTCGATGTTTGGTGTGCCAGCAAGTGAAGGCGGAGCAAAAGAAACCAGGTGCGTTGCTTCACCCATTGGAGGTTCCGCAATGGAAGTGGGATAGCGTCTCGATGGATTTTATTGACGGGTTACCCAGGTCGAGGAAGGGTAATACAGGAATTTGGGTGGTGGTAGATAGACTTACTAAGAGCGCCCATTTCATACCTGTAAAGAGCAAGAGGACTGCTCCATGGCTAGCTTCAGTATATCTTCGAGAGATAGTTCGATTACATGGGGTACCCTCTAGCATAGTTAGTGATCGAGATCCTATCTTCACTAGTGAGTTCTGGAGAAGTTTGCAAGAAGCAGTGGGGACTCAATTGTGTCTGAGCACCGCATATCATCCTCAGACAGACGGCCAGACTGAGAGGGTGAATCGTGTTCTAGAAGACCTTTTGAGGCTTTGTATCTTAGATTTTGGAGGTACATGGGAAGAGCATCTTCCACTGGTGGAGTTCGCATATAATAACAGCTTTCAGTCCAGTATTGGTATGGCTCCTTTCGAAGCTCTCTATGGAAGGCCTTGTCGATCACCTACATGTTGGTGGGAATCTACGGATAAGATCTTGCTTGGGCCTGATATGGTTAGGGAGACTTCAGAGAAGATTGACTTGATTCGAAGAAGGATGAAAGCAGCGCAGGATAGGCAAAAATCTTATGCGGACAAGAGAAGGACGGATCTTGAGTTTGAGGTTGGGGATATGGTTTTTGTCAAGGTATCTCCGTTGAGAAATGTTGTTCGCTTCGGATCCGTTGGGAAGTTAGCACCAAGGTTTGTTGGGCCGTTTCCTATCAAGGAAAGGATTGGACGGATGGCATATAGAGTGGAGTTGCCTGACAGACTTAGTGGTGTCCATGATGTATTCCATGTGTCCCATTTGAGGAAGTGCTTACATGAGACGGCAGAGGTGGTAGAGCCGAGCTTGCTTAGAGATGTAGAGGTTGAGCGTGATGCGACGATTCGACGAGCTCCTACTCGCATCCTTGGGTCATAGACTAGGAAATTGAGGAATCGAGAGGTTCAGCTAGTCAAAGTGCAATGGGGAGAAGATGAGAGAAACGCGACTTGGGAGACGGAAGCGAAGATGCGTTCATTGTACCCATTTCTTTTTGAGGGTATGTCCTTACTTTCTCCTTTATCGCTTGTCTAGTACTTATCTTATTTTGGGTATGTCCTCTCGTTAGTACCTTTGACCTTTAGATAAGGTAAACCTATGGTTGAAACATGTGTTTGAGACATGTTATGGTTGATGGATGCAAGTGGATGCAAGTGTTTGCTAGTGGTTGCTCGTGGATGCATACACACACACTCTAGGCACTAGATCGGCTCAGTCACTTCATATTGCATATTGCATAAAATTGTGTGTAGGAAAATATATTTATGGATGTATAATGGTTGTGCTATCACATGGATGATGCATTTTGGTGAATGATTGTGCACTCATGTAGATATTGTATGTGTCGATAGGGTTTTCTCGCATACATAATGGATGCATGGCACTATCATGGTTTGCATATGTTCATACATTAGATAGGGAACATATACACACACTTTTTGCATATGCTCATACATCATTAGAAACTGTTTAAGGACAATGGATGCCCGTGGTTGATGATTTGAGTAGATGGTTGTTTGGTTGGTAGGATATGCATTCTCCTTAGCTTAGAGATTTCGGGGACGAAATCCTTTAAGGAGGGGAGAATGTAACACCCCGAATTTTAGTTAATACTAATTACAGGATAAATAATCTCAGACTTGGGAATTGGGGGAAACGGGCTGCGTCATTACGTTCGTCTCGGAAAAATACGCGAAATAGAGTCCGAGTTTTCGAAAATCGGAGTCCGTATGGCCCAGTTATGGCCCGATGAAGTTTGCAGAAAATTCAAAACTAAAACAGATTTAAAAATTTAAAAATTCAGATTTGGAATGGGCCAGGCGGGGTCAGGCGGGAAGCTTCCCGCCTAACCCATGTCGACAGGGCTGTCGACAGGCCTGTCGACAGGGGTGTCGACATGCCTGTCGACAGGGTGGCGCCGTTCTGTGAACCTGGGTGCACCAGGTTGCACCAGGTTGGGTTTCAGGCTGGCTAGGAGGGCTGGTTCTAGAGATTTCCTAAATCTAAGGGTCCTAATCTAATCTAGGGTTAATCTAAGGGCCTAAAACACTCACCTAATCCTATAAATAAGACCATAACCCTACCCTAATTCATACATAATTAAGTCTTGTAACTAAACTATGGCAAAATGAAATTTGAGCATGGCCTCCACTAGTTCATGAAGAAAGTTGCAAGCTAATCCCTCTCTAATCAATCTCTAATCATCATTATCTTCATAGTTTGCAACTAATAAGGTTGCTAATCTTGAGTTTGGTGAGTTTCTATCACTTTAACATCAATTGTTAAAGTAAGTAGATTGGGTGTAATAAGACTTATGGTCTTAAATGCGGATTAGTGAGTATGAATCATGTATAATGATATGTTACTCTATGTTGTTCTATGTTTATGCATATTTGATGAGTCGGTTTATGCATGCTTAATAAATTGATTTATGCATGTTTAACAAGTTGATATATGCATGTTTAATAAGTGGATTTATGCATATTTAATAAGTGGAAGTATGCATGTTTAGTAAAGTGATATGCAAGTTAAGTGTATGTTTAAATGCAAGTTGAAAGTGATATGCAAGTTAAGTGTATGTTAAATGCAAGTTGAAAGTGATATGCAAGTTATGCATGCTTATGCAAGTGTATGGATGCTTATGCAAGTCATATATATGTTTAATGCAAGATTTATGTGATATGCAAGTTATGCATGCTTATGCGAGTATATGAATACTTATGCAAGATATGTATATGCTTAAATGACATGATATGCAAGTTATGCAAGTATGTGAATGCCTATGCAAGTATGTGAATGCTTATGCAAGTTATGTGTATGCTTAAATGCATGTTTAACATGTTATGCAAGATTGAGAATGCCTATATGCAAGTTTAACATGTTATGCAAGATATGTGTATGATAATATGCAAGCTCATATGCAACATGTTATGCAAATCATATGTATGATAATATGCAAGTTTGGGTTATATGTAGTTGGGTTAATATATGCTCATATATGCAAGTTGACATCCTCTTAACCCATGACAAAGTTGTATGCTAAACCCATGATATTTGTGATGATCTTCCCCTTATTATGTCATGTAACGAGAACGATTTACGTGGGGGACGATGGGGTTGGTAAATATGTTAATAAATGAATGATTGGGTATGATTAAGCATACCATAAAAATAAATTACCATAAGTGGGAATTTACCTATTGAGTTAGGTCTACCCCATGGGAATTTACCTATTGAGTTAGGTCTACTCATGTTATGGAAAACTTGATATTAATTAGGGATAATTAATATGGGGGTGATTAATTAGGTGTAATTAATCGACTAAGACACGAGGTTGGACTCATTTGTAGTGTAAAACTGCCCAGACCCGACCGGCTTAACCAGTTGCTACAAGTGTCAGCCCAATGTGAGAGGTCTTAGCCATAAATTAAATACGTGATTAAGGTAAAGACACGAGGTTAGACTCTGTTATGACGTAAGACTGCCCGGATTCTACCGGCTTAACCAGGCAGTCATAACAGCCAGTCTAATGTGGGAGGTCTTTATGGGAGATCACGGTCTTAATTAATTAAGAAACACTTAACCATAATAGCATGTAGTGGGACATGAGGGGTTAAGTGGGTGCCTTGGGTGGCATGAGGAAGTTTGGTGGTTGCCTTGGGTGGCATGTGGAATCTAGTGGGTTGCCTTGGGTGGCAATAGAAAATACGATTAGAATACTTAACCAAGTGGAAACATGTAATTAAACATGATTAAAGGGTTAAGTGGGATACACTAGATATTTGACAAGCTTAAGTGGGTAGCTTGTGGGGGCCCATTTCAAACAATATCCCAAACGTATCTTTGTGGGCTCGACCCATGTCGAGTGACGGGACACGCATATTGGGCTTGATTATAAGAGGCCAAAACGGGTTAGCGGTGGCAACGCAAGTCCAACGGGCTTCATATGCGTGTGTGGGCCCGGGCTGGTAGATAAGCCGTTGTTGCATCGTGTAGATATAAAGCCGTGCACCGTTAGTATTGGGTAGCCACTTTAGGGGAGTGATACACCCCACTGTGGGACCAGCACGGGTATCTACGGTAGGGAGCCGATCGCTTGGGGAGTAGTGGGTACACCTAGTGGAAATAGGGGCAGACGGCACCTATGTAGGGGTACACGAAACTACTGGGTAAGAATTACTGGGTACACCTAGTGGGGATAGGGGCAGACGGCACCTATGTAGTGGGCTAGGGGTACATGGAACTACTGGGGAAATTTTCTAAGTCCTTGGAAGGGATCAACCTTTAAGTAGGAATGACTGGTGTGGTGCAGTTAGTAATTATCCTTGGGTGGGTAGATGCGTCCTGACGATTATCTTAGTTTATCCTAAGTCTAACAAGCTGCTTAGTGTAGCCATTCATCCCCAGATATTACCGTAGGTCAAGTTTATGTCTTCTCTGGTTACTTTAATGATTGTATTGTTAAAGTTATAGGACTCACTCAGACTTATGTCTGACCCCGTTGTTTTTATCTTTTTCCTAACCCTCAGGTCCTACGGTGGATCCTAGCGGTAGTAGAGCTTGATCGGATTTCTGTTTCCAGTCTTGAGGAGCTTGGGTAGATGTAAAGCTCCAGTCATCCAGTTATCTTTTCTTTTCTTATGGCTATTATATGAGAGAGTGGGATTATGTACTTCTTTATATTTGATGGATATTGTACTTGACTTTTATCGTGGTTTTATGATGTAACCAGACATGTTTATTTCCGCTGTTATGAGATGATGTTTTAAAATTTCAAGTACTAGTTATATCTGTCTTGTTGTAATTTTTCTGTTCTATATTCACTAAAATACTCCACCGATGCTATGGCATTCCCTTAGTGAGTGACCGTAGCGGACGTGGGGTGTTACAGATTGTATCAAGACATGTGGTGTTCAATGAGCATAATTTCCATTAGCAAACAAAGATGTAAAGACTACTGAAAAAGTGCACAATGCTAGAGTACCTACACCATCCATACCAGTAAGCATAGATCATCAACTAGATGAAGCTGGTACAGATGAACAAGACTCGGAATCTCTAGACACTATGTCCACCAACAAACCAGGTCAAGGTTCAAATCTCAACACACTATGTCCACCAACAGACCATGTCAAAATTTAGAATCTCAACACACCATATGCGCTAGCAGACCAGGTCAATACCCTGCATCAAGTCAAAGATCAGAAAGTCAATGTGATAGATGAACACAATGAGGACTAATCATCAAGCCCTCAACAGAATAAAGACTCGATTGTAAGAAAAATTCAAAGGGACATCAGATATGGACATCACATGACTACAAGAGCAAAGAGTGGGATCTTTAAACCCAAAACATTCACTACATATATTAGCAAGTGAACCAAAATTTATGAACCAGCTGTGCAATAGAATGAATGGAGATAGGCAATGGATGAGGAATACATAGCCCTGATCAAAAACAACACATGGAACATAGCACCAAAACCAAAAGATAAAAGTATCAATAGGTGCAAGTGGATATATATGACAAAGAGGAGACTTGATGGAACAATATTAAAGCATAAAGAAAGACTTGTGGCAAAAGGATACACACAACAATACATATTTGACTTCAATAAAACTTTTTCACCAGTCGTCAAGACCACAACCATCAAAATTTTATTTATTATAACATTGCATAATAACTGGAAAACTAGACAACTCATCATCACTGTTTCAAATCTTAAAAATATCGCTTGAGATCTCCTCTGAGATCTCATTTTGGGCTCCTTTCGAAAGGAAACATCAAATATCACTGTAACTCTCCTTTCGAATATATCGTCTGAGATATTCCGATATCGAACAATATATCAGTAATACGATACTGGAATATTGTCCGAGATCTTGATTTTTCTAGGTAAAATTTAAATCTGTGCCTTAATTGGAACAATAATTAGAAAACTCAAATTCAACCACGATAATCTCCTGTAATTTTACATTTTGCATGTTAAATGACCATACTGTATTTCCTTATATGTCCTATAATGCTTATGATTTTCATATTCATCTTTTTTTACGTGCATGTTACCTATAAAATTATGTATCTTATGTTCTACTTATGCTGAACTTTTTAATGTTTTGGATCTTTTTATGTTTTGTGTCTAACAATAATTCATGTTCATGGATCATATGTTGTAAGCACTAATCTATTTGCATGGTATTATATTTTCGTTTTAAGCATATTACAATTTTATGTATGTTGATCTTTCATGAATTAAGAATAATAAATTGATTTTGCAGTTCAAGTTTAGGTTACTATGTTTTTAATAGCATTTAAGAATATCAGTTTATAACATATCATGTACCTCGAGATTATTCCGATATGAACTTTCAGACCCGAGATGGAAATTTGAGACGAACACCTGAGTTATACTCATTTCATCCGAGATCTCCCCTGATATGAGATCATGTCTCTAAAATCCCCAAGACAAAACGCGATCGATACTCGAGATTTAAAACCTTGCTCATCATAAATAATGCTTTTCTTAATGGTGACTACAAGAGGAAGCATATATGTATCGACCTGACGGATAACATCAAGAAATAAATAAATAGATGGTATTCAAACTTAATAAGGCATTGTATGGGCTTAAACAAGCATCAAGGGTGTGGTTTGAGAAGCTAGATATTACACTGATGAAGCTTGGGTACAGAGCAAGTAAGGTAGACACTTAAATGTACATCAAAACAGAAAGGAACACAACAACATACATAATTGTATATGTCGATGATATTATAATCATAGGGGGTAATCCCACTAAAATCACAAGAGTAACAAGTCACCTGGACAAGGAGTTTTCTATCAAGGACTTGGGCACTTTAAGTTACTTCCTCTGGATTGAAGTATGCAAAAATTCAAAGAACGCATTAATTCTAAATCAAGGCAAGTATATTTTAGAAATTCTAACTCGTTCTTCAATGGATCAATCAAAAATGCTTCCTACTCTTTGGGTGAGCAACCAAAAATTATCCAAAAACAGGGGTGAACCTACCACTAATGAGAGATAATACAGAAGTATGGTTGGCGCACTTCAATACATCATAATAACTCATCCAGGCATTGCATTAAGTGTAAATAAATCATGTCAATATATGCACAAGCCACTACATCAACCATGGAGAGCGGTTAAATGTATATTAAAGTACTTGAAAGGGACAACAAATCAAGGGATTCATCTCCAAGTTTGTAAAACCCTTACCATCGAAGGCTTTGCAGATACAGACTGGGCATTAAACTTTAATGACCATAGATCTACATCTGACTAATGCATTTACCTGGATGGCAATCCAAATTCATAGTGCTCCAAAGAGCAGTTCACGGTATCTCGATCAAGCACCAAAGCGGAATATCTAAGTGTTGCTAGTACCATGGCCGAGGTCATCTATCTTGAATCAGTTCTCAATAAAATAGGGTTTCAACCAAAGATCCAACCAACTCTCTAGTGCGATAATCTAAGCATAGTTTTGCTATCAACCGAACCTCTTCTCCACTTACGCACGAAACTTGTCAAAATCATTTTATATTTCGTACAAGAGAGTAGTCGAAGGCAGACTAAGTTACCAGCCACCTATTAGAAGGAAGATATGCTCACTGAACCATTATCAAAAATTGATTTCTCAGGATTGAAGTCTGAATTAAAAGTTGAAAAGATCGGGGAAATTATCGAACAAAGGAAACCCTAGATAAAATCTGTAGGAGGAATTGAGTGAATGACTCAAAACCCCTAAATGTTTCAATTTATATCTAGGGTTATACCAATAGCTTGGAAATATTACATTCTGTACAACTGTAAATAATTTAACCGTTCGAAGTTCTGTATAAATACTTGAGGCCGTAGCCGCTGTATATAGATTGTAACTCTCACTTTATGCAAAGTAATAAAAAACATTTCAACTATTCTTTATTCCTTTCATTTCCTTACTACTTATAAATGGAGGAGAGACACAATTATAAGGTAAATGGATAACCATTTGTTGAATATGTGGCAGTTTAGGAGTTAAGTTACTGTAACTGAGACTCGTAGGATCTACATATATATAAGAGGATGTGTGTGAATATATGTATGTGTGCCCAAGCAAAAATAAATAGTTGTTAGTTTAAACTTTATGTACAAAATAATGGAAGAAGCTTCGCTATGAAGAAGGATAAAACTACGAGTAACAGAGCAAGAAGCAAACACAATACTATGCGTTTATCTTTGGATTTATTGGTACTTATATTTGTCTATAATTTATTTCGTTCACTTGTTTATGTCTTTTTTGTCTTTAATAACACATCTAATGGACTTACCATCCGCTGCTTGTAATTTTTTTATGTTAAAGTCATTTGTTTGCTCTTCTAGTCGATAAATGTGCCTAATTCTTTTTAAGTCAAATTGAAATTGAAATTTTAGTCCGTAAATTAAACCCTTTTTTCCAGAGTAAACATGATCGAATATTGGTAACAAAGTTCTACTTGTTATCTAAAAATTGCTCTGATACCAAACTATTGGGGTTTTGTGCACAGCGGAAGTTTGACAAAACGCCAAGAAAAATAGGATCTTTATCACCCAACCACTTGAAGATGAATGTGATTGAAAAATAAATAACAACACCACGAAAATATCGGAAATATGAGCACACGATATTCCACCCAACCATCCTCTTTATTGATTCACCAATAAAAATTGTTTACAATCGATCTCAACTATCGTTACAAGCAATTACAACTTGAACCAATAACTTTATTGAGAAATAGGTAGAGAATATCTAATGCCTAAAAATTTGAGGAGAAAGACAATAAAGAATAATGGAAAATTTTCCACCATATAATGAAGATATCAACTAGGCCTTTTATAGAGTGAATTGCTTCATACCCAAGTTTTCTTGGCTCCCAAGTAAACTTGCCACCTAAGTAAACTTGCCACCCAAGTAAACTTGCTACCCAAATTATCTTCATATATATCAAATATCTATTTGGATAAGAGCCAAATAATCCTTGCCTTCACTTTCAAATATCCCACAAAAGTAGCAACAATCTCTCCACCAAATATGGATCTACATAGAAAATTTGTTGTCCAAAATTGTGATTTGCATATCACAATTCTCAACACTACTTCAGTATTCTTAAATGGAAAATAGTAGTTTTTTTTCTCAAACCAGTACACTTCAGCTCTTCTTTTTTTATTTTAAGAAAACAATATGTACTTAACTGCTTGGCGTATTTAATTCTTAGATATAAGAACATTAGCACAACGGAGTGGATGAATAAAATTAAAGCTTAAAGGAAATTTGGGAAACCTAGTAAGAATAAATTGTAAACAACGGCATCTAAGTCTGTTGCCTTACGCAGTATGAAGGATTTAAAAAGGAGCTTCCAGTTTCGTGTTAGCCAGTAGCTACTCAGTGAAATATAGGATGGGAACCGAAAGGGGAAGTTGGTTCCATATTAATGGGATATGACACCATAGAGCATAGTGTAGGAATCAAAGATAGAACGAGGTTTTAGACCTGTTTCCTAGAAAAGCAGTTCTTTGCAATGCACGATATGGGGGTTGAGGATAAAGGAAATGATTAGTAAAATGTACATATCGTTAAGATAGTTGGTTAGTATAACTGGGTATGGGAATCCATTTTGTGTGTTATATGTTGTTGTTATATGTGTTATAATTGTACTAACCATTGTACTACAGAACCACAAGGTTAGCCTTGTTTCGTAACATGATTCTATCAAGAGGGAAACTCGTTCTACTCTAAAGTGTAGTCTCCTTAGATATCACTTATGTTGGGTAGAAAGGTTATTATTCACACCAATATTTTTGACCGATCCATAGTATATGATTTTTCCCCTTAAACTTTCGAATACTCACTTATGTAGGCTGAGGCTTAAGGTCTTTCGGATATCTTCTTCTTATAAGATTCCGAAGATGAGAAGAAGGCTGTATTTATTTAGGAGTTCCGTTGTATTTTGCTTTATCTGTTGCTTGCACATAGCGTTAAGTTATAACTATCACTATTTAGAATCTTATCAACCGAAGGCGTGTTTTCATATGTTTCTTTTGAAGATTGTATTTTAAAATAATGTATATTTTCTATGAACGAATTATGCGAAGGGTTGGGCTAAAACTCCAAAGTCTAACCATTAGATCAGACTTTTACCCCCTAAGTACTAATGTTTGAGCTGATCAAAGCAAGTACTGGAAACTTCCATAAATCCTTATTCTTATGGAAATCAAGGAGAAAATGTATAGCCTCCTTTTTTATTTTGATATCTTTGGGCTTCAAATCTATTGTAATCTATGGATGTAGTTTGTGCTTTTTTATGTTTATTTTGGCTTTTGGCCGATTGCTAACTTACGTAATATTAGGTTTTAGTTTTTAGGCCTCTGGTCTTTTTTACTTGTTTCAAAAAAATCAATGAGAGTAGCTTTGTTGAAAGCATCTCAAGATTGAGAGGTGTACTTCAAGTATGTGTTTTTTTAAAAGTACTTCAAGTATGTGCTAACTACATACTTAGAACTAAATAATATATAAATGAACTTCATGACCAAACCAACCAAAGGATCTTTAGTTGATTATGTTAACTCTCACAATATTTGCAATAATTTACCTGACCTATCATTGCTTCCCAAAGATGCATTGTACTTTATCTTTGATATTTTTATAGATTAGACTCCTTAATAATGTTGACTATACTTGATTTGGTTTAATTTCTTGTCATTTGACATAGGTGATAGGCTAGACTAAAATACATGCTTGGACCGGAGGGAGAAATTATTAATGAAGAGGTCAAGAAAATTGAAGCTCTTGCTGAAATTTTTTTTGGCAACGCTATATGTAATTACTTTTTAATTTCCTTTTTGGTCATGGGCTTAGTTATTGGAGGAATTATTCCATTGGATGATTATCCTTTTTAAATGTTAGTTAACATCATTCTTAACATAGATCACACCTAAAGTACTAACTAAGTTAACAAAATTTACTAAAAATTTACTAAATTTATTTGACAATAATAGTAGTAATTAAAATAAATTATCTAGGATTATAAAAATAAACTTCGTTCATTATGTTTTATGAAAATGAATAAACTCATAAAAATTAACAAAGATTATATTATTATTGTTGTTGGTATAATTACTATTAAAATATGTGAAAAGTAACTAAGTTCATAGTTCTCTATCTAGGTTTGAAACCATGATTTATATTCTATAAAAAAAATAGAGTTTACCTACTATGATAAAAAATGAAAATAAAAGAACGATGAGAGTTTGAAAATGGTAGATAGAGGGGTATTTTTGTTGTCATAATTTAAAGACAGGGGCTTTTGTGTAAGCGCCTTTATGGGTGTAGATGGTTTGCGCAATGACTTGTGGGACTCCAACAATATGCAGCTCCCGAGGTCATTGAAAAGAAATGAAATAATGGTTCAAAGGCTGATATAGTCCATTAGAGTCGTCTTGTATGTCTTATTAGCTGGTTCTCTTCCATTTTGGGCATAGTTGCATTCTTGTTAAAAAAAATAAAAGATCCATTGTGTACTTCTATATTATTTATCAACTTCATCCATTATGTAGCACTTGCAGAAGCTTTGTTAGCTGTTCATTTGATATTTGTAATAATGGTTGTGTTGTTAACAAAATGGTACTTAGAAAATTATGATCATAACTATTGCATTTTTGCTACAGGAAAATATTTAGAAGGACAATAATACTGGGCTTTTAACGTGAAGGCCAGCCCATCGAAATTTTTCTCTCAAGGACAATATTTAAACTTATTTCATTCTCTCGCGTTCATCATCTTTCATCATACAGAAAGCTTCACTGTGCCTTAATTTTTTGTAAAAAATTATATCGTGCGTGGATCATGTTTATCTTGCACGGAATCGATTTCTCTTCCTCTCCTTTTACGTTCAATCTTCATCTTCTTTGATTTGATCTTCATCGTGCCTGGAATCGTATGTTCATTGCCTGATTTTGATATTCTTAGGTTCGATTTTCTTTTTTTTCTTTTTTTCTTTTGCTTTTTTGTGAAAATCATTTTAATTTTATGTAATTAATTGCGATCAGGTTTTTTCCTTTTGATTCATACTAGATGTTTAATGGATTCATTGGGCAGTACCCGCAGGCTATATGTTTTATTTTTTTCTGAGTAATTATTATCTTACTTTTTCGTTCTTTTTTGCAAATGCTTTTGGAAGGTAATTCATACGGTTGGATCCTGTATACTAAAACAGTGTAATGTGTAATTTTATATGGTATTAGTTTTATTATTATTATGCTGCTGATTTTAATGATCCAGTAAAGTATTGAAATATTTTTTTGTATTTGGTATCATTTTTTGTTGTATTGTAGTATCTGTTTTTTCGGAGTAATGCTACATTTTAATCAGTTCAAGAATGTGGTATCAATTTTATAGGTTTTTAGGTATTGGTTTTATGTTAAAAAAATTAAGAACAAATATGTGGTATCAGTTTTATATGTTTTACAACATCTATGAATTACTATAGTAACTTTTTCTAGGTATTTATTTTGTATTTTTTAAGATATCAGAATTACGTTTGCGTGTATGAGCTATGTAATGTCGGTACACTTTTTTAAAAGTAATTATTTGCTAATTGCTTTTTTAATATAATCTTTTTTGCAATGGTGATAATTGTCTATTGTTTTTGTTTTTATTAAGCAATACTACCTTCGGTACTCGGTTGGACATAGATTGTTCATTGTATGATTTGAAGAATGAATTATGTCATCAATGGTCTCAACTAACTCCTCTTTAAATTGATATTAGTTATTTTCTTGAGAACAAAATAATATATGTTGATACTGATTCCGATCTTCAAAGTACGGTCTGCTTTCAACTACATAAAAAGAGTACTTTTTTCTTTCACTATTAAGCGGAAGGATTGTCAGCCACAAAATATTGATGATTGTTCTTTTTCGACTACATATGATGTTTCATCTGCTACATCTTTGTGTTCTAGTATTGTTGTACATGGAAAAAGTTGCTTAAAAGACATGATGAAGATAGGATCTACCCTTTCCATTTTTGATTTTACTAGGTTCTGTTTTGGGGATGCTATTGAGTTTAGGGAATTAGTAATGGCATATCAAATTCAAACAGAATATTAGTTACTTCAAAGAATAGTTCTTTTAGAATAATAGTAGTTTGCTCTTTTTCCTCTTCCACCGGAGATCAGTTTAAAGTTCATACTACTTGTGATTCCGAACAGCTTAACAGGTTTTCATTCAGAATTTAGTTAGTGAGCATTCTTGTGGTGGTGGACTTAGAAATTTGAGCAATCCCCATTTTCTAGCTCATTTATTAAATCATTGATTATAAATGAAATTCATGATCATCCAAGCAAGAAGCCTAAGGAGATCATAGCTGATTTTCATATAGAATATAAAATTGAATTAAATTATCCGTTTTCTTATTCTGCAAAACAACTTGCTTTGACTGAATTGTACGGTAATGACGTTATGTCTTATGATGACTTGAGATGGTATTTGGAGGCATTAGAAAATCATAACCCAGGTAGATATGTTGCCTTGGAGGTTAATGACAGTACTAACTAGTTCGAGAGAGTGTTTATTTCCTTTACTATTTGTATACTTGGGTTCGGGTATTGCCAAGCCATGATTTTTTTACATGCTACTCACTTAAAGGGATGTCCACGTGTTTTGATGGGAGATACCGCAAAGAATGGTAATCATGGTATACTTTTGTTGTTTGTTGTATTCAGGAATTCTTTTTGGTTCTTAGATATTGGTGTTAGGTGACTTGTAGTATAAGCTTATGTTATGTCCTGTTATTTTATTGTTTTTGTATATCAATTTCAGGTGCATGTTAGTATCAGTTTTTATGATCACTTGTTAAAATTTATTTTTCTAGTTTCTAGGTATCAGTTTTAGGTGCTTGTTAGTATCAGTTTTTATGATTTCTTGTAAAAAATTATTTTTTTAGTTTCTAAGTATTAGTTTTAGGTGCCTGTTACTATCAACTTTTATGATTTCTTGTTAAATTTATTTTTCCAGTTTTCAGGTATTAGTTTTATGTGCCTGATAGTATCAGATTTTCTGATTTTTGATTTTCATTAATTATTTCCAATTTTAGGTACTTGTTGTTATAAGTTATTGTTTACAGGTATTGGTGTTTTAATTTTATTGTCTATTTACCTTTTTCTATTTGCAAGTTTTTTCCCTTATCTATGGGTGTAGTCTCCATTAAATGTGGATAATTAGAGATGGTTTTTATGTCATTTGAAGCAAATGCTTGAAGAAACACGTGATTTGGTTTTTATATCAGATCGTCATCAAGGGTTAGTTTTGGGTATTCGTAAAGTTTTCCCTAAGGCGTTTCATAGTTTTTGTTATCTTCATATGGAACAAAACTTGATTTCAACTGTTAAGTCAAAAAATACAAATATTTCAGTTTTTGAATTGTTTAAATTGAGTTTTAGAGATTCAAATTTACATGAATTTGAAGCTGCATGTTCTAAAATTTTGGACATCGGAGGTATTGCAATCGTGTGAACTTTTTGAAGGACAAATCATTTGATAAGTGGGCTGATTTTTTTTAAGGGTAAACAATATGGAGAGTATAGGTCTAAAGTGGCTGAAAGTTTTAATAGTTGAATTATAGAGGAAAGAACTTTTCCAATTACATCATTCTTAGATGGAATTGTGATTAAAATTTTGGAATAAATGGCTAAAAGGAGAGAGGAGTGTCATTTGTGGACTACCATTCTTCGTCCATCCATGGAGTGTAGGTTAAAAGGGTTGATTTATGAAGATTTTGGTTGGGTTGTTTACAAATATTTAGAATTCATATTTGAAGTCAAGTCCCCATTTTCTCATCGTATTGATCTTCAAAATCGGAGTTGTACTTGTAATCATTAGGAAGTTGCCGGGTTTCCTTGTGCTTATGCTATCAAGTGCATTACTAGATCAAAACTTTGTGTATATGATTTTGTTGAACACTGTTTCATCGTAGACGCTTATCGATCTACTTATGCTAATCCTGTGAATCCAATTTTGAACTATGATAAGCCCATTGTTGATCCTTGCATTGAAGATGTCATTAAGCCTCTTAATGACAAATGTGGTGCAGATAGACCTTCTACTAAATGAAAAAGTGGGTTTGCATTTTTTCAAAATAAACAAAATCGGTGTGGTGTGTGTAAGCAATATGGCCACAACAAGTGCAATTGTCAAGCTTCAAAGAATTGATATTTTCTTATATTTGCATTACAAATTTTACATTATTCTTTTTCACTTTATGCAATCCGATTTGGAAATGTAATAAATTCGACTATAGTTATGAGTGTTCTTTGAATTTTTGGTTTAGTGTCATGTTTTAGTTGATGCTTTTATGTTACTTGATTTGTAGATATCGGTTGTTGGTTGTATTGGTATTATTTATAGCTTAAATGTTGTAATATACAATGTCATAGTTTTAGTTTTAGAATCACACTTGTATCATTTTTGATACTAAGATTTTGTTTGTACAAATGTGGTATCAACTTTCCAAGCTAATTAGTATCAGTTTTGATACTGAGATTCTGTAAATGTGAATATGGTATCAGTTCTGCAAGTTAACTAGTATCAGTTTTTATAATGAGAGTCATAGTTCCAGTTTTGAAAGCATTTTGGTATCGGATTTCGAAAGCATTGCAGTATCATTTTTTTATTGAGATTCTATTTACATAAGGCATAATTTTGGTATATAAATAGGTAGGTATCAGGATTTGAAAGCCATAGGTACTTGATTAGGCTTTGCATTCAGATGTCTTTTACGTGCCATAGGTATCCACTCGGTTTCACAATCTCTACTAGGTACGAATTGGTTCCAAAACGTGGGCAATTACATGTTGTAATAACAATGTCTAGGTATCAGTCTTGGAAGCACACTATTAGATTATGTTTTTATAAATAGGGTATCAATTGCAAGCGTAATGGTATCATTTTTCTTTCTAAAATTTTGTTTACATGAATATGGTATCACTTTTACAAGCATTGTAGCATCAACTTTCTTAGTAAGATTATGTTTATATAACAAAGCCCTTAGCAAGTCCATAACCAAGCCCATAACCGAGAATATAACCAAGATCATAACTGAGCACATAACTACACACATTACCAAGCATATAAACAAGCACATAACTGAGCTCATAACTGGGCACATAATCGAGACTATAACCTAGCTCATAACAGAGCCTATAACCGAGAATATAACTGAGCACATAACCGAGCCCATACCCGACCATTTAACCAAGCATATAACCAAGCCCATAACCGGGCACATGACTGGATGTAGATTCGTTGATGAAGTATCAGAGTAGGCCTTGCATCTGGATGTCTTTTACGTGTTAGGCCTTGCGTTCGGATGTCTCTTACATGTCATAGGTACCCGTTCGGTTAAATAATCCCTACTGGGTGTAGATTTATTGTTGAAGTACCTGATTAGGCCTTGCGCCCGGATGTCTTTTACGTGTCATAGGTACCCGATTTGGCCTTGCGTCCGGTTGTCTTTTAAGTGTCATAGGTACCCGATTAGGCCTTCCATACAGATGTATTTTACTTTCAAAGGTACCTACTCGATTAATTAATCCCTACTGGGTGCAGATTCGTTGTTGAAGTACCCGATTAGGCCTTGCGCCGAATGTCTTTTATGTGTCATTAGTACCCGGTTCGGCCTTGCATCGAATGTATTTTACGTGTTACATGTACCCGCTCCGTTAATTAATCCCTACTGGATGCAGATTCGTTGTTGAAGTTTTCGGTTAGGCCTTATGTTTGGATGTCTTTTATGTGTCATAGGTACCCGATTAGGCCTTGCATCTGAAAACCTTTTACGTGTCACAGGTACCTGCTCGATTAATTAATCCTACCGGGTGCAGATTCGTCACTGAAGTACCCGATTAGGTCTTGTGTTACGTGTGATAGGACCCCGATTAGGCCTTGGGTATGGATGTCTTTTACGTGTCATAAGTACCCGCTCGATTAAACAATCCCTACTGGGTGCAGATTCATTGCTGAAGTAACTGATTATGCCATGCGTCCGGATGTCTTTTACATATCATATGTACCCGATTTGGCCTTGCGTCCGAATGTCTTTAACCTGCCATAGGTACTCGATTAGGCCTTGCATACGGATGCCTTTTATGTGTCACAGGTACCCTCTTGGTTAATTAATAATACCTACTGGGTGTAGATTCATTGTTGAGGTACTCAATTAGGCCATGCGTTCGGATGTATTTTACGTGTCATAATTACGGAGAATATAACCGAGCACATACCAAGCATATAACCAAGCACATAACCAAGTCCATAATTGGACACATAACCGGGTACATAATCGAGAATATAACTGAACCCATAACTTATTACATAATTGATTCTATAGCCAAGGCTATAACCAAACCCATAACTGAGCCTATAATCATGCTTATAACCGAACCCATAACCGAGCACATAACCAAGCATATAACCAAGCACATAACTGAGTCCATAAACGGACACATAACTGGGCATATAACTAGTCACATAATCTAACCCTTAACCAAGTTCATAATGGAGTCTATAACTAGGCACATAACCAAGCCCATCACTGCGTACTGAGGTGTAAGTTATGAACTAAAATTGATATCATTTTTTTCCATAAAGTTTTTGTATACAAAGCAAGTAAAGCAAGTGTTGCCCCCGCAACCAAATCTGCCTCCATCAAACTGCTCTCTCATGGTGGTGGAAGTGGTGGTATGATCTGCTGATGAATGTCAGATTTGGTGGTATGATCTGCTGATGAATGTCGGATTTACATAGGTATGAGTTTTGGAACTCCCTTTTTGTTTACAGCACTTGGGTATTTGTTTTGAACCAAATCGGGTATCATTTTTTCACTATTTCTCATGTTTTGTTATAATTGCAGTAAGTGGGTATCAGTTTTATGTCGAAGTAGGTATCAGTATTAAAAAAGAAAAATTGTATTCACAGCGACAGGAATCTGTTTTGAAAAATAAATGAGATATCAGTTTCATAGACACAACCATAAAATAGTTCACAACACATGGTATAATAAATTTTGACAACATAAAACACATTTGTAACAACCCAGCAATTTCAAACTAATATTATCATATAAAAAATTAGCTTACACCACCTAGAAATATTTAACATTTGCAACATTTAACATCATATACAAAAACTAAAAATAAGTAGTTTTCAAACTACACTACAAAGAAAATAGTAAATTGCGATGACAAAAAAACGTTGGCAGCCGTCACTAGCCATCGCAAAAAGCCGTTGCAATTTAAGTCGTCGCCCACAGGAAAAGCGACGGCTCCGTCCCTTACTTAGCAACTTGCAATGGCAACTTCTCCACATGGCATCAAACGTGGCAGGTAGTTTGTTTCCCGGAGAGCCGTTACAAGGCGTATCAAGCCGTTGCAAATAAATTGTTACTAGCTATCGCTTTCTAGACCTATAAACCGTCATTACCCAGTGCAAATCTGGAAATTATTTTGTTGCACTACATAGCTACTCCTGTCCCTCAATCCATAATAATATAATCACTATCACCAATACTCACTATTTATTCCATCAATTCACCAATACTCACCAACAATCAATTCACCAAATCATAATATATGCCAAATCCATAACATAACATCATCATATATACAAAACATTACTAATTCATAACACCATCATATTTACATTTGTAACATCCAAGTAATTTCAACTACCAAATCTAATCAATTTCCCTAAAAATGAAGATTAGACAAAAAGTCTCCTAAATCCCAACAATACCCCTTGTCTGCAAAAATTTCATAGATTAGATGTGCTCTACATTTCAACATGTTATTCTTAGAAACCCTTAGAGGTATCTCTTTCCTATTTATTGATATTATAAATATCATTACATTAATCCTGCAATCGAGCTTGCATAAAGGAAATTAAGTTGTTAATGGTATCAATAGTCATGCATGCTCGGTATCAAAATTAATATATGGTAAAGAATTATGTGTCATGGCCTTGTTGTGCACACTCTTCTTGACGCATTTCACATGTACTGAGCTGTATACTTGCAACATTATTTTTTTGTCATAATTACTGCATTAGTTGTTCAACTTCTACTCTTTATAAAAAATATATATACGATTATTGACTTCGTTTTTATAAATATAGAAGTTATAACAATTATATAGTTTCGTTTATGATAACTATTTCACATCAATGTCATTGCAGCTTTCAAACTGTCATTATTGTTTGGGTTTGATCTTCTAGGCCGATTGGAGTTAAAATGCGACCACTGCATATTTGCTTATGTTAAAGTCACTATCATCTAGAGACTTTGACATTGCAGTGGGAAGTAAATAACCTCTGTGTACTCATTTTTCACCGTTTTCTCTAAAACAGGAGGAGCTACTGTCTTTACAACTAATTCCATTTTCTCAACTAGTGCTTTCTGGTCACAAATAATATTGTTATTTTTATTTAATATCTGTAAATAAATACCGCACACATGTGATCTGAAATTATAATTATTGTTCCCATCGTTGGCAAGGTATAATTGTTCTCGGCTAATGCAAATTTTGTTGGGAACCAATCAGTAATCTGTAATAACCATACACATGTTAATAAGAAGGCAAATTATATTACAGAATAAAAATGATGCATGAAAAGTGGAAAAATAAATTTTAACATGAAATCATAAAAACGATACTATCAGGCACCTAAAAATGATACATGGAAACTGGAAAAATAAATTTTGAAAAAAATCATAAAAACTGATACTAACACGTACCTTAATCTAAGACACGAAAACTGGAAAAGTAAATTTTATTGATACTATCAGTTTAGTGCCTGCATAGTAATCAGTTTATAGGTGTAACAACCCGGAAATGCGGGCCAGTTTAAAAAATTTATTTTGGTAATTTTAGCGAATTTTGAACATATAAAATAGATTATTTTAAATAATATCGATGAAAAATTTAATTTGAATAGAATTCGAACATATATATTTATACACGTCGTCGTTAGAATATAAATAATTATATATAATTATAAATAGAATTGAAAATGGCGCGGTAGTTCGATAATTCGATTTCAAACTTCAATTGAATGTACCGGGTGCAAAATAAACCGGATTTTAGCGAAACCAAAAATATTAGGATCTATTTGGGAATATCTTTCCAACGAATCCGGAAAATCAAAATTTCATAACGGGAATCAAAAGATATGCCCAGTTGAAAATTCTGAACAGTCGCTATGGAATTCAGGCCCTTAAAAATGGGAATTTTGCAAATGACCTCGGATTTCGACGAAACCACTTTTGTTGGATCCGGGATGTCAAGTTATTACTAGATTCCAAATTTCATAATTTTTTGAATCAATATGTGAGTGTAGCATAGGAAAACGCGTTTTACCAGTTTCAGTTGATTTTAATCGACTGGAAAATGGCCATTTTTCCAACGGTCTTAGAATTCGACGAAACTAGTTTTGTTAGGACCGTATCGTCAATACGAAGCTGGTAAATATTTTTCTGGAATTTCTAGAGTTCGTATGTGACCCCGGTAAATTGAAATGCGCGTTCAAAATCAATATATAGAGTTATATGTTGATTTTAACAGAAACTGATCGAAACGGTCGAATTAGCTTATGGTACATATCCCACGAAATGGGGGTGAAACGCTATGGACGACAGGCGGTGGGTCTCGTTTTGAGGTCGAAACAAAAAGTCAACTTTGTAGAAATTAAATTAATAAATAAAAAAAATCACTCCTCTCCCTCTATACACTCAGGCCCCTCAACCCCCCCCCCCCCCCCGGTTCGAAATCGAATCAGGAAAAAAAAGAGCGAACGACGGGGGGAAGGATTCTTTGCCGCCACCGCCTAGGGTGGCGCATCCCACCGCGACCCCCCCCCCCGGGCTCCCCTTGTCCTCCGACCTCCCCTTTAAACCCCGCCCAACCCGAGCCTCCACAACCAAACCCGACGCTAACCACCCCTTCTCCCCCACCGCCGCCTTCTCCTCGACCCTGTGCCGCTACCACATCCCCTCCGACCCTCTTACTCCCTCCGTTTCCTCCTTCTTCGGTCCTAGAACGCGCAAGGAACCCCTCCTCTCCGTTCGAAAACAATATAAGTTTTAAATTCAAGTTTTATTTATTTTTCTTAAGTTAAAAACTGAATTTTTATTTGATAGGAAAGTTAAAAACTGAATTTTTATATGATAGGAATGTTAAAAATATAATTTTTATACTAGTGGCACATTAAAAATGTGATCTTTATATAATAGAAGATATAAAAATACTATTTTTATATAAGTAGTGTATTGAAAATAAGATTTCTATATAATAGAGAATATAAAAATATGATCTTTATATATGTAGCGAAATAAAAATTTGATTTTTATTATATATATAGTGATGTAAGGAAAAGGAGAAATCTTTACTTTTGAAAATATAAAAATCTTTACATTTGAAAAGGCGAAATTTTTATATTTGAAAAGGCGAAATTTTTATATTTGAAAAGGTAAAAAATTTATATTTGAAAAGGTGAAATCTTTATATAGAGAATAGCGTGATAAAAATTTAATCTTTATTATATGAACATCATTGTAAAAATAGAATTTTTATCGATATGAACATCATTGTAAAAATAGAATTTTTATCTATATAGTAATGATGTAAAAATAGAATTTTTATCTATATAGTAGTGGTGTAAAAATAGAATTTTTATATACATAGCAACCATATAAAAATATGATTTTTTATATATGGGGTGGCTACGGGCAACGAAAGTGATGAAAGGCGAGCACGGTGAAGATTTCTACATAAGAAGAGTCGTGATATTGGATTAGCTACCTGTGAGAACTTCTCACTTTAAATTTCCTTTTCTAGTTATATATATACTAGGATGCAGACGGTACTTAGCAGCACCCGACACCCGTCATCCACAGACCATGGATGGCTTGTTTGTTTGATTGATGCGTTGTGAAAATTGTTTGTGATGATGATGTGAAATCGATAATAAAAGGTAGATGGTTGAAATAAATATTTTATCGTTAAAAATATAATTTTTAACGTGAAAGTGAATAAATAAATATTTATAAACAAATCGGCCGATTTGTTTATATACACTGATTTGACTGATATTGATTGGGTCAATAAATTTTACACATCGCCCAACTGCACAAATAAAAATTTGTGCTTGTTGATTTGAAACCCCACACGGGTGTTGGGATGATATTTGGGTACACTAACCCAATTATTTAATTATATGTCGATCGATTGGTCGACAGACTGTGTAAGCGTCAATTATTTATATTTGATGCTTATGCAGTTGTGTGGTGCACTTTGGATGATGGTTGATTGTTTATCATTGCTATTATATACATGTGTTGTATGGAATTCATATAATTAACATTATATGGTGATTGGTTGGGTCTCATTCCAATCGGGAAAATAATGAATATTATAAAAGGAAATTCATGTGTTGAATATAAAAATAGTCATGTGTTGACGATGATCATGTGTTGAAACTATTCATATGTTGAGTAAAATATTTTAACAATAAAATTTACATCTTTATCATATTTAAAATTAGAACTACTTCACGGTGGAGTCTAATTAAAAATCAAATGATAGATACCATGATTTTATAAAATATTTTACATAACAAAAATAGTCGTGTGTTGATAGAAATATAGATTCATGTGTTAAATAGAATATATATTCATTTGTTGAATAGAATAACGAATTTATTGAAATATATAAAGCCGTGTTGATTAGAGTTGCGCCATTTTGACGTGAACGATATTTATATCGATTATATTCGTTTTTATAATGAATAAGAAAAGAAGTGATTTCAAAATATAACGTTTTGAAAATATTATCATTTATATAGTACTGATATGAGATATTCAATTGTGATTTGAAATTGAATATAGAGTTGAAATGGTTTTGAAAATGAATTTAAAACGATTTATAAAATACGATTTAAAAAGGAAATCGACGAAATATATATAATATATATATTATATATATAATGGCCTGAATAGAACGCGCCGCGCCGCGGCAGTTCGTGAATTTCGACCATTGACTTGGAATTGACTTTGCGGGAGATCCGACCGTTGGATTCTCCTAAAATTGGAACCATTGGGTTCGTATCGAAAAGAGCTTTCCAATGAATATTAGA
The DNA here is from genome assembly GCA_030737875.1 of Allium sativum. NCBI lineage: Eukaryota > Viridiplantae > Streptophyta > Magnoliopsida > Asparagales > Amaryllidaceae > Allium > Allium sativum. Next base: position 1,008,671,355 of record CM060912.1, on the reverse strand, counting down.
AATTTAAAATCTAACGGTTGGATTTGGAATTATGTCCAAATCAAATTTGAAAAAGGTCGTTATAAGTGCAGTTCGATGGCCGTTGATGGAAATCGACTGTATGGGCCTTGATAAAATTATTAAAAATATTAATAATTTGTGTAAAATCATAATATGTGAATTAGAAAGAACTGGGATGTAAAACTCCACATTTGAAATGATAAAAATAGATTTTTATCGAAATGAACTAGTTTTGAACTAGAATTAAAATTAATTTATTTTTGAAATAAATAAATTGAATTTGAAAGTGATTTTAAAAATAATCAATATTCCCAATACGTGAATTGGACTAGAGTTGAATCGCAATTATCTTCGGAATGTTTCGATATTGGATTCTGGGATTATACAGATATAGTTATGGGAATTTGAAAGATATTTTATATCGTTATTTCCAATACGATATTTGTTGGTTTCAGGATTTGATATTGAATATAAGCCGGTATATTTTCTATTCAGAGCCTTGTATTTAATATCAAATGTGATTTGGGTTTGTCGTGAATGGTGTCTTCATCAACACTGTTCTTAAGCCCAATAGAGAAAAAGAATAAATCTTTCTATTTAGATTTAATGAAATGTATCAATTAAATAATATTTAATTGGAATTGAATTTGAATTGGCTTTTGGGTTAATCGTGAGCGGTGTGTTGAACAACACCTGTTCTTTAACCCTTTTAACAATAGAGTGTGATTTTGGGTTTATCGTGAACCATGTTTTAAATGACATTGGTTCTTTAACCCAATTAAAGACAGGATATTGATTTTTGAAAAGATTAAAACTAATTGGAGTTTTAATGAATCTTTAATTAGATTGAAATGGGAATTGATAATTTAAATTATCAAATCTGAATGGTGATCGAGAATGGAGTACCACCAGTTTTGCTCCAAAGCGCTAGTTAAATCTTTAATTAGATTTGAACGTGAAATGGTAATTAATTTTACCGATAACACCGTGGTGTTAGATATGGAGTATTACCAGTTTTGCCCCATGAGATTAATAGGTTGGGATTGGGAAATAGAATAAATAATTACTTCAGTGTGGTTCGCTAATCCCGACTAGTTTGGAAAACCATAATATGGTTAGATATGATATCCAAAGGAAGATTAAAGAAAGAATTTAGAAGAATTTATCTTTGATAAAATTAATGGGAACCTTTCCCCTAAGAATGTGATTTTGTGAATAAAAGAATATTCTGAATTGGAATGAGGCGTTTGTTGTGTTTGTGTAACATTTGTTTATCATATACGTGGGTTATTCAGAAAGGCCGCGTTTTTACCCATTCTGAATAACCGGTTCGACGAGATGTCGAAGATGAAGAAGGTGGTCGAAGATCGGAAGTCTTCACGTCGTTTGGGTGATTACTGATGATCTCGATTGGGCTGTACACCCAAGATGAGGGAAACAGTTGGTGATCGTCTAGACGTACTTGGAGATGGATGGATATGCGAGGAAAGTGCCTCCGGTTTCGTTCAGACCCATAACGAACTTGTAAATGGATTGTGTGTCTGACATTGGATTTTATTCTGTGTTGGTTGATATCTATTAAATATACATCTGTTTGGCGACGGAGAATTTATTCTCTTGCTTAACGCCCTTATCTGAGACGTACGAGCTCAGAGGTTGTATATCGATGGACATCAGTCGCATGGGGTGAATTGCCAGTGTGGCACGCGTAAGTGGCAATTGATCAGGGCTTCTGTTGAAAAGCAAAGTCTTGTGGTTGATGATCAAAGCACGGCCTGTGTGGCGTAGCTTTGTGTATAACGTGAATTCGCGAGCCTCACACCTCGGTATGAGTCAAAAACGGGAGATGGACCGCTGGGAGAGCACGACGTTTCTTTCTAGCTAGGGTGGTGTCAGTGACCTACCAGCCCTGACATTTATATACTTTTCACATGGGTGGTTGTTGGAATGCGAGGCGCCTCGGATATAGGTCTGTAAGGACCGGGAAACGTGTGTTTAGGAATTGCCAATCCTCAAAAGTAAGAGAGGACCGGCCCAGCCGATTCCAAGGATCAAAGTGGGGTCCTGAGACATTTGCTAGAGTGTCTCGAACGCGGAGAGGAGCTTCCCCCTTGCCTCGGCTCATGACGGAAATCAAATTTCCAATACGTGATATTGCGGTTTTAATTATAGAACTAGTATGGCGACATGATATATGGTACCCATGCCGTCTATGATTGATATTTATGATTGAATTTTTTTGACACTATACACTTATTATAGTATCAAGTGATTTGTTTTAAACGTACCAAGCATGTTTGGCTATTATAAGGGAAACCCCTATCCTCCGGCTTGCGTTGCATTGTGTGATGGGACCTGGGTCTTATAATAGCTTCATTTTTCCAAAAAGCATTGCGTTGTTTTGTTATATGCACTAGTATTCTTGGGAGGAAACCCGTTCCGTGTTATACGGCGTGGTCCCTTGAATTACTATCTTTAAAGTAAAGTTTTAAATAACTGTTTTAGTTCTCACACCAGTCCCATGACTGACCTGGAGTTTATTGTTTTAACCTAAACTCTGGGTGCCCTTATTTTCGACATGGGCAGCTAGTAGTTTTGGTTTTGCAGATTTATATTCACAGGATCCTGATTTACAGCTGGAACGATGCTCGGAAAGCTCTGTATCCATGCATTACTTCTAGTTGTGCTTTTGTATTATTTTCCGCTGCGATGTATTTAAATGTAATTTAAATCTCTGATATTTGTTGAATGTAATTTATTCATTTATACTCTGTATATTCTTGTATCTGATGGAATTGTTGTAATAACAATGAAACGTTCTTCCGTTTACGTTCTATTTTGTCTTGTCCTCAATGCCATCCGTGCATTCCTTCACGGGGAAGTTCGGGTCGTCTCAGTTTGGTATCTGAGCTTTGGTTTACAGAGCTCGAGAACAAGACACGTTAGAACCATACGAAAGAATTCATCAGATATTGGATTAGTAATATCCAATTAGAATTACTCGTTAGAGATAGGATCAGTAGTATCCTAGAACGAGTGTGAAGAGTATATTTTTCAAATGAAAACAATATTGTTTTAAAAATTTAAATTGCTTTATACATATTTGAATATTTATTTATTTTGAATATGGACAATCGAGTATATAAAATTTTCGCGTATACGCGTCATGAACGTATAGTCGAAGTTTTAATATAGTGGGTAGATATAGAATCACATTCTAGACATCCGGGGATGATTCTGATGATGGTGCATCATCATCAATATTCATATTCGAGTTTTGAAGGTGTGATTTCTATATATTTCCATTAGACTGGTGTGAGAACCAAAATATAGCTAGAATACATTGTTGTGAATTGGCATCAAAAACATGATTTTCTGTATATGTATATATATCAAAATTATGAATTTGAAACTCTAATTCACTAATTGATTGATGTTTGTGTTGTTTGTTTATTTGTTTAATAATTTTGAACTATTTAGCCTAATAGAACCAAATATTGAATTGTATTGAGAATTGGTCGCAATTGCATGCATATACATGTATATCTATTGAACAGGTCATAGCAAGGAGGCTAGAGAAGAGAAATAAAATTTGTTTGCCTGACAAATAGGTACATATTTACCATAATTTACTGTTTTGTTTGGGTGATGATGATTTTATGAGCCTATTGGCTAGCCGCTTGGCTTTTTCTTTTTCTTTTTGAGATCAGAAGGCCTATATGGAAATTTCGGGATTTTCCCGTTGCTCCCGGTGTAGGTGAGGTTATGGCGAAATTTTTCGAAAATTTAGGGTGTTAGCCAAATTTTTGAAAAAAATTGAAAAGTTTTCAGAAATTGAAAAGTTGAAGAACTTAAGCCGTAACCAAAACAATGAAAGTTGAGTTGATTTGTTAAACAACTTTCGGCTTCGTTCCTTTTCGGCTTCCATTGTTATGTTCCTTTTCGGCCTTTGATTTAGAGAAGATTAGAATATCATCAATAAAAACCATAACAAATTTATTCAATTAAATCACACATTGAACTGATAAGAAAATAGTTAGAAATGTATACTTGTGTATTATATATTTTTGAACAGGAAATTGGATAGCTGTTGAGTAAAGATTTTATTTGCGTGCCCGACAAATAGGTAAACCTTAATGAGTTGGATGCGAAATATTATTATATCAACTCCTGTGAATGCCATTGGATGCGGAGTGCTGGTTATCCTGTGTGAAATAATAAACATCGCCCTAGGATAGCAACAATTAATTTTGAACTACATTACATGGCATACTTCTGGAAGATAGGCATACTTCATCATATACCACATAAGCATTTGGAGCTTGTGTGACAAGGTGGAAGATTTACCATACGAGCGAGAGGCTTGTATGGCGATGACTATATTTTACAGGTTGAACTGATGACTGATATGGACTATTTAAATTGTAACGATAAAATTGCCAGATTAATAAAAAAAACCACATGGGTCTAGAGTTGATAATAATCACGTCTCTCTAGTTATTAGATACGGAACATGGACTATTTATTTCCCACACGGGACGACGTGACGAGGATTTATCCTCTGGAGCATTTAAAATACACGCTCCTTCAGGCTTTGACAGGGTGACGAGAATTTATTCTCTGGAGTTATTATCAATACACGCTCCCCTGTAAACACCAGAATATATCACTATAAATATGTGTATGCTTATTAGGATTTATTGGGTACCTAATACGGCCCAATAAATTTCCAAACCACTCCCCGTACAAAGGAGGTTATGGCGAAATTTTTCGAAAATTCTGGATCTTAGCCAAATTTTTGAAGAATTTGAAAATTCTCAGAAACTGAAAAGTTGGAGAATGGAAGCCAGATCGAACGTAGAGTTGATTAATCAAACCACTTTTGACTTTGTTCCTTTTCGGGGACGAAAAGTTTTAAGTGGGGGAGATTGTAACAACCCGGAAATGCGGGCCAGTTTAAAATTTTTATTTTGGCAATTTTAGCGAATTATGAACATTTAAAGTAGATTATTTTAAATAATATCAACGAGAAATTTAATTTGAATAGAATTCGAACGTATATATTTATACACATCGTCGCTAGAATATAAATAATTATATATAATTATAAATAGAATTGAAAATGGCGCGGTAGTTCGATAATTCAATTTCAAACTTCAAATGAATGTACCGGGTGCAAAATAAACCGGATTTTAGCGAAACCAAAAATATTAGGATCTATTTGGGAATATCTTTCCAACGAATCCGGAAAATCAAAATTTCATAGCGGGAATCAAAAGATATGTCCAGTTGAAAATTCTGAATAGTCGCTTTGGAATTCAGGCCCTTAAAAATGGGAATTTTGCAAACGACCTCGGATTTCGACGAAACCACTTTTGTTGGATCCGGGATGTCAAGTTATTTCTAGATTCCAAATTTCATAATTTTTCGAATCAATATGTGAGCGTGGCATAGGAAAACGTGTTTGACCAGTTTTAGTTGATTTTAATCGACTGGAAAATGGCCATTTTTCCAACGGTCTCAGAATTCGACGAAACTAGTTTTGTTAGGACCGTATCGTCAATACGAAGCTAGAAAATATTTTTCTGGAATTTCTACAGTTCGTATGTGACCCCGGTAAATTGAAATGCGCGTTCAAAATCAATATATAGAGTTATATGTTGATTTTTACAGAAACTGATCGAAACGGTCGAATCAGCTTATGGTACATATCACATTGTGTTCGGAATGGGGGTGAAACGCTATGGACGACAGGTGGTGGGTCTCGTTTTGAGGTCGAAACAAAAAGTCAACTTTACAGAAATTAAATTAATAAATAAAAATAAAAAATCACTCCTCTCCCTCTATACACTCAGCCCCCCCCCCCCCCCCCCCCGATTCGAAATCGAATCAGGAAAAAAAGGGGCGAACGACGTGGGGAAGGATCCGCCGCCGCCGCCACCCTGGGTGGCGCAGCCCACCGCGACCCCCCTGCTCCCCTTCTCCTTCTTCTCCGACCTCCCCTTTAAACCCCGCCCAACCCGAGCCTCCACAACCAAACCCGACGCTGGCCACCCCTTCTCCCCCACCGCTGACGGCCTACGGCCATCCCCGACCACCGCCGCCCTCTCCTCGACCCTGCGCCGCCACCACATCCCCTCCGACCCTCTTATTCCTTCCGTTTCCTCCTTCTTCGGTCCTAGAACGCGCAATGAACCCCTCCTCTCCGTTCGAAGACAATGTAAGTTTTAAATTCAAGTTTTATTTATTTTTCTTAAGTTAAAAACTGAATTTTTGTTTGACAGGAAAGTTAAAAACTGAATTTTTATATGATAGGAATGTTAAAAATATAATTTTTATACTAGTGGCACATTAAAAATGTGATCTTTATATAATAGAAGATATAAAAATACTATTTTTATATAAGTAGTGTATTGAAAATAAGATTTCTATATAATAGAGAATATAAAAATATGATCTTTATATATGTAGCGAAATAAAAATCTGATTTTTATTATATATACAGTGATGTAAGGAAAAGGCAAAATCTTTACTTTTGAAAATATAAAAATCTTTATATTTGAAAAGGCGAAATCTTTATATTTGAAAAGGCGAAATCTTTATATTTGAAAAGGTAAAATCTTTATATTTGAAAAGGCGAAATCTTTATATAGAGAATAGCGTGATAAAAATATAATCTTTATTATATAAACATCATTGTAAAAATAGAATTTTTATCTATATGAACATCAATGTAAAAATAGAATTTTTATCTATATAGTAACGATGTAAAAATAGAATTTTTATCTATATAGTAGCGGTGTAAAAATAGAATTTTTATGTTCATAGCAACAATATAACAATATGATTTTTATATATGTAGTGGCTACGGGCAACGAAAGTGATGAAAGGCGAGCACGGTGAAGATTTCTACATAAGAAGAGTCATGATATTGGATTAGCTATCTGTGAGAACTTCTCACTTTAAATTTCCTTTTCTAGTTATATATATATATATATATATATACTAGGATGCAGACGGTGCTTAGCAGCACCCGACAACCATCATCCACAGACCATGGATGACTTGTTTGTTTGATTGATGCGTTGTGAAAATTGTTTGTGATGATGATGTGAAATCGATAATAAAAGGTAGATGGTTGAAATAAATATTTTATCGTTAAAAATATAATTTTTAACGTGAAAGTGAATAAATAAATATTTATAAACAAATCGGCCGATTTGTTTATATACACTGATTTGACTGATATTGATTGGGTCCATAAATTTTACACATCGCCCAACTGCACAAATAAAAATCTGTGTTTGTTGATTTGAAACCCCACACGGGTGTTGGGATGATATTTGGGTACACTAATCCCAATTATTTAATTATATATCGATCGATTGGTCGACAGACTGTGTAAGCGTCGATTATTTATATTTGATGCTTATGCAGTTGTGTGGTGCACTTTGGATGATGGTTGATTGTTTATCATTGCTATTATATACATATGTTGTATGAAATCCATATAATTAACATTATATGGTGATTGGTTGGGCCTCATTCCAATCGGGAAAATAATGAATATTATAAAAGGAAATTCATGTGTTGAATATAAAAATAGTCATATGTTGACGATGTTCATGTGTTGAAACTATTCATATGTTGAGTAAAATATTTTAACAATAAAATTTACATCTTTATCATATTTAAAATTAGAACTACTTCACGGTGGAGTCTAATTAAAAATCAAACGATAGATACCATGATTTTATAAAATATTTTACATAACAAAAATAGTCGTGTGTTGAAAGAAATATAGATTCATGTGTTGAATAGAATATATATTCATTTGTTGAATAGAATAACGAATTTATTGAAATATATAAAGCCATGTTGATTAGAGTTGCGCCATTTTGACGTGAACGATATTTATATCGATTATATTCATTTTTATAATGAATATAGAAAAGAAGTGATTTCAAAATATAACGTTTTGAAAATATTATCATTTATATAGTAATGATATGAAATATTCAATTTTGATTTGAAATTGAATATAGAGTTGAAATGGTTTTGAAAACGAATTTAAAACGATTTATAATAAGTTTTAAAAAGGAAATCGACGAAATATAATATATATATATATATATATTATCTATAATGGCCTGAATAGAACGCGCCGTGCCGCGGCAGTTCGTGAGTTTCGACCATTGACTTGGAATTGACGTTGCGGGAGATCCGACCGTCGGATTCTCCTAAACCCGGAACCGTTGGGTTCGTATCGAAAAGAGCTTTCCAATGAATATTAGAAATAAGAAATCTAACGGTTGGATTTGGAATTATGTCCAAATCAAATTTGAAAAAGGTCGCTGTAAGTGCAGTTCGATGGCCGTTGATGGAAATCGACTGTACGGGCCTTAATAAAATTATTAATAATTTGTGTAAAATCATAATATGTAAATTGGAAAGAATTGGGATGAAAAACTCCACATTTGAAATAATAAAAATAGATTTTTATCGAAATGAACTAGTTTTTAACTGGAATTAAAATCAATTTATTTTTGAAATAAATAAATTGAATTTGAAAGTGATTTAAAAATAATCAATATGCCCAATACGTGAATTGGACTGGAGTTGAATCAAAATTATCTTCAGAATGTTTCAATATTGGATTCCGGGATTATACAGATATGGTTATTGGAATTTGAAAGATATTTTATATCGTTATTTCCAATACGATATTTGTTGGTTTCAGGATTTGATATTGAATATAAGCCGGTATATTTTCTATTCAGAGCCTTGTATTTAATATCAAATGTGATTTGGGTTTATCGTGAATGGTGTCTTCATCAACACTGTTCTTAAGCCCAATAGAGAAAAAGATTAAATCTTTCTATTTAGATTTAATGAAGTGTATCAATTAAATAATATTTAATTGGAATTGAATTTGAATTGGTTTTTGGGTTTATCGTGAGCGGTGTTTTGAATAACACCTGTTCTTTAATCCGATTAACAATAGAGTGTGATTTTGGGTTTATCGTGAATCGTGTTTTAAATGACATTGGATCTTTAACCAGGATATTGATTTTTGAAAAGATTAAAACTAAGTGGAGTTTTAATGAACCTTTAATTAGATTGAAATGGGAATTGATAATTTAAATTATCAAATCTGAAAGGTGATCGAGAATGGAGTACCACCAGTTTTGCTCCAAAGCGATAGTTAAATCTTTAATTAGATTTGAATGTGAAATGGTAATTAATTTTACAGATAACACCGTGGTGTTAGATATGGAGTATTACCAGTTTTGCCCCATGGGATTAATAGGTTGGGATTGGGAAATAGAATAAATAATTACTTCGGTTTGGTTCGCTAATCCCGACTAGTTTGGAAAACCACAATATGGTCAGATATGATATCCAAACGAAGATTAAAGAATAAGTTTAGAAGAATTTATCTTTGATAAAATTAATGGGAACCTTTCCACTAAGAATGTGATTTTGTGAATAAAAGAATATTCTGAATTGTAATGAGGCGTTTATTGTGTTTGTGTAACATTTGTTTATCATATACATGGGTTATTCAGAAAGGCCGGGTTTATACCCATTCTGAATAACCGGTTCGACGAGATGTCGAAGATGAAGACGGTGGTCGAAAACCGGAAGTCTTCACATCGTTTGGGTGATTACGGATGATCTCGATTGGGCTGTACACCCATGATGAGGGAAACAGTTGGTGATCGCCTAGACGTACTTGGAGATGGATGGATATGCGAGGAAAGTGCCTCTGGTTTCGTTCAGACCCAGAACGAACTTTTAAATGGATTGTGTGTCGGACATTGGATGTTATTTTGTGTTGGTTGATCTCTATTAAATATACATATGTTTGGCGGCGGAAATTTATTCTCTTACTTAACTCCCTTCTCTGAGACGTACGAGCTCAGAGGTTGTATATCGATGGACATCAGTCGCATGGAGTGAATTGCCAGTGTGGCACGCGTAAGTGGCAATTGATCAGGGCTTCTGCTGAAAAGAAAAGTCTTGTGGTTGATGATCAAAGCACGGCCTGTGTGGCGTAGCTTTTGTATAACATGAATTCGCGAGCCTCACACCTCGGTATGAGTCAAAAACGGGAGACGGACCGCTGGGAGAGCACGACGTTTCTTTCTAGCTAGGGTGGTGTCAGTGACCTACCAGCCCTGACATTTATATACTTTTCACCTGGGTGGTTGTTGGAATGCGAGGCGCCTCGGATATAGGTCTGTAAGGACCGGGAAACGTGTGTTCAGGAATTGCCAATCCTCAAAAGTAAGATAGGACCGGCCAAGCCGATTCCAAGCATCAAAGTGGGGTCCTAAGACATTTGCTAGAGTGTCTCGAACGCGGAGAGGAGCTTGCCCCTTGCCTCGGCTCATGACGGAAATCCAATTTCCAATACGTGATATTGCAGTTTTAATTGTAGAACTAGTATGGCGACATGATATATGGTACCCATGCCGTCTATGATTGATATTTATGATTGAATTGTTTTGACACTATACACTCATTATAGTATCAAGTGATTTGTTTTAAACGTACCAAGCATATTTGGCTATTATAATGGAAAACCCTATCCTCCGGCTTGCGTTGCAATGTGTGATGGGACCTGGGTCTTATAATAGCTTCATTTTTTTCAAAAAGCGTTGCGTTGTTTTGTTATATGCACTAGTATTGTTGGGAGGAAACCCGTTCCGTGTTATACGGCGTGGTCCCTTGAATTACTATCTTTAAAGTAAAGTTTTAAATAACTGTTTTAGTTCTCACGCCAGTCCCATGACTGACCTGGAGTTTATTGTTTTAACCTAAACTCTGGGTGCCCTTATTTTCGACATGGGCAGCTAGTAGTTTTGGTTTTGCAGATTTATATTCACAGGATCCTGATTTATGGCTGGAACGATGCTCGGTAAGCTCTGTATCCGTTCATTACTTCTAGTTGTGCTTTTGTATTATTTTCCGCTGCGATGTATTTAAATGTAATTTAAATCTCTGATATTTGTTGAATGTAATTTATTCATTTATACTCTGTATATTCTTGTATCTGATGGAATTGTTGTAATAACAATGAAATGTTCTTCCGTTTGCGTTTTATTTTGTCTTGTCCTCAACGCCATCCGTGCTTTCCTTCACGAGGAAGTTCGGGTCGTGTCAATAGGTATCGGTTTTATATCGCTGTAGATATCAGTTTATATTAAAAAAAAATCTTTTCAATTTAAAGGTATCAATTATATGCCTTGATAGGTATCAATTTTTTGCTATTTTGTTGTTTGCAGTTAACGGGTATCAATTTTATGGCTTTGTAGGTATCAGTTTTTAAAAAGTTCGGTTGTGCATAAGTTTCATAGTATCACTACTGTATTATAATTGGTATCAGTTAAATAATTTTGTTATGCATAACATCAACATAATGAGCATTTCATTCATCAACATATATATGAGAAACCTAAGTATTTATACATACAAATTTTAATTCGCAGAACTGATGTGCAAAATTAGCAACATATATATGGTACCTGTCCATCCATGAAGTTTCCTTCCAAAACATGAACACGCATTTCTTTCGTTATGATGCAACCGCCTAAAATTGTGTCATCAGTTTTTGTAACATCCCTGTTTTTTTTATAAATGAAATTATAGTTAATTTCTGAGCAAATCTCTATTAATATATATAATAAAATGTGTATTTACAAATTATTATTTTTAACCATAGTTTGTTGTTCTTTATTCGAATATTTTACACTTCTGCAATGCGAAAATTTCAAATCTTCCCATGATGGTTCCAAAATAGCTATTGGATTTTCAACTAAAATTGATTCTTGCTCTTGATTTTCTTTTGTTTTTGCACTTTGTTGTTATTCTTGTTGCTCTTGATTTTTTTTATTTTCTATTTCTTTTTTAAGCTACTCTTTGCTATTTTTTCTACTTCAACATTTGTTTTCTTTCCATTTTTTTGAAGTAGTTGGATAATCAAATGAAATTCTTCTTTCTTTCCTTTTACTTTGTCTCCTTCTAATCTCTGTACATATGAAGGTGGTTCATATTTTGTTGTCTCTTTCCTTTTCTCTTGCTAAGTTGATTTTGTATGTATCTTGTTAATAATTTGCGTGAGATTCAAGTCGAAGGTGGGTGAAGCGAATTCTATTGGTATGTTTTTGCTGAATTTTGGTTCTTCTGCAAGTGTGATTATTTTTCTCACACTTTTGTTCTTTTCTTTTTATTCACATTCACCTTCTTGAACGTGAATACTGTCTTGATTTTCGTTCTTTGCATGCTCGTTGTCATTTCTTTCTTCTTCTCCTTCATTATGTCGAGGGGGTGAATCAATTTCAGTGTCTCTCGAATCAGATTACGGAAATTTTGTCTCTTCATTTTCTGTCTTCTTGCCTTTAAACTGTTGTCTCAAATTATAATTCTCTTTCACTACTTCTCTTCTCGAAAATCTTTCATTTTTCAGTTCTTTTTTCAATTTTCTGTTTTTTGCTTCAATTTTTTGAATATGAATGTTCAAAATTCTCATACTCGCTTCTTGCTCCATAGATCCTTTGGTGTTTGATGTTCCTTACATTTTCTTTTCTTGTTTCTTGACGTACTTTTCTTTTCTTTGATCTTGAAGAGATTTCATCCACTGTTTCCAATAATTTTTATTCATGCGGACGTAGATCTGAAATTTCTTACACCTTCAAAAAGAAAATTGTTTTCAATCAAAATTGTTGTTTAACAATACAATACAATATCAGTTTTGATATCAAGATTCTATAAGTTCTATTACTACCATGCACTTGAAACTAATACCTAGAAGCTGGAAAAATAAATTTTAATAAGGAATCATAAAAACAGATACTAACAAACACCTAAAATCGGAACTTAGAAACTGGAAAAATTAATTTTGACAAGAAATCATAAAAACTGATACTACCAGGCTCCTAAAAATGATACCTATAAGCTAGAAAAATAAATTTTAAAAATAAATCATAAAAACTGATACTACTAGGCACCTAAAACTAATACGTATAAAAAAATATAATTTTAACAAAAAATCATAAAAACTGATGCTACCAGGCTCCTAAAACTGATACCTAGAAACTGGAAAAATAATTTTTAACAAGAAATCATAAAAATTGATACTAACAGGCACCTAAAACTAATACCTAGAAACTGGAAAAATAAATTTAACAAGAAATCATAACAATTGATACTAACAGGCATCTAAAACTGATACCTAGAAACTGATAAAATAAATTTTAACAAGAAATCATAAATATTGATACTACCAGGCTCCCAAAACTGATACCTAGAAACTGGAAAAATAGCTTATAATAAGAAATCATAAAAACTGATAATAATAGGCTCCTAAAACTGATACATAGAAATTGGAAAAATAAATTTTAGCAAGAAATCATAATAACTGATACTAGCAAGCTCCTAAAACTGATATTTACAAACTGGAAAAATAAATTTTAACTAGAAATCATAAAAACTGTTATTAACATGCACCTAAAACTGATACCTAGAAACTGGAAAAACAAAAATTGAATAAAACATATATCATTCCTTCTAAGATGTCATCTAGAAAGTTTTTGAAAACAATTGATTTCAAGCCTCATAAATCCCACCTTGCAAATCTTTGGTAAGTGTCGCTAACATTCCATCTTGTCTTTATTAGCTTCATCTTTTCACACATGCATTACTATATCGAAAAAATGAGTAAAAACCACAACAAGTTCACAAATGTTAGAAAAAAATTTAATAAAAACAAATAAATTACAAGCGGAAGTGTTACACATCCAAACATGTTTCTTGGATTATGAACGATTTGTTTAACAAATTTTTCAAAATTCTTTTTATTGTCAAAGGCCAAGAAACTGTCTACATTTTTTCAAAATCACATAAGTACTGCAGAAGTTCCCATCTCAATTTTTGTTGGTTGTTGGGGAAGAAAAATGTAAGCAGAATATTCATGATGAAAAGAATAGGCAAGTCTTCCTCATTTTTCTCCTCCTTTTGTTTGCGTCTTCCTTTATTCTTTTTTCTGTCAATATTCTAGTCATATAGGCTGATGACCCAAAATTTCGTGAAGCAAACTTTTTATAATCCGATGGTATTATTTTGCTAGTCATTATTTTGGTAGGCTCTATGTTATTTCCAAGCATCAGCATCCCAAAAAGTAAGCTAATATCTTTGGTTGTTACTATCATTTTTTCTTTAGCAAAGATCAAAGCTTCTTCTTCCACTGAATAACACTTGTAGACTGCATCCATATTTTTTGTTTGTTTCTTGCATTCCTTCTAATCTATTTTTCCTTCATAGAAAACATTGAAGAAGTTGAAGAATGAGGATCTTTTCAATAAATCTGGTTGTTTTTTGTTTAACGCTTTCTTATCCTTTACAGGTCGTATCAATGTAAATATTGGTTGCAGCCCACATCTAAATGTAGTTTCCCTTTTGACTTTTGTTGTTGTTTTGTCTTCTACATCTTGTAGTCACAGATCAGCAAAATCATCATCCTAATGTGTGTGTGTGTGTGTATAAGTGTTCAGCATTTTTTAAAGAGTGTTTCAATATGAATTGCAACAACACAGTATCTTTTTTAGCATTCTTAATTATCAGTTTAAAAAACATATTTCAATATGGAAAACTGATACGTACCTATTCAGGTACCAATGGCTTTCAAATCATTACTGGAAACTGATATGTTCCTATTTAGATACCAAAATGACACCATATTCATGTAAATAGAAACTCGGTAAAAAAAAGTGATACCACAATGTTTTCAAAACTGTACCAAAATGCTTTCGAAATTTGTACCATGAATCTCAGTATCAAAACTTATACCAGTTAACTTGCAAAAATGATACCATATTCATATAAGCAGAAACTTAGTATCAAAACTGATACTAATGTGCTTCCAAAACCGATACCAAATACATGCAGACAGAATTTTAGTATCAACACTGATACTAATGTACTTCGAAAACTGACACCATGACATTGCATATTACAACATTTAAGCTATAAATGATACCAATATAATCAATAAATGATATCTACAAATCAATAACTGATATCTACAAATCAATAACTATCAGCTTTCAAAGAATATTTCAATATGAATGTAATATAATATATGTTTTTAGCCTGAACAAAGTTTGGATTTCAAAGCTCATTTCTATATAAATTACAGCATGGTATATGTTTTCAAGCATCAGCATCCCAAAAAGTAAGCTAATATCTTTGGTTGTTACTATCATTTTTTCTTTAGCAAAGATCAAAGCTTCTTCTTCCACTGAATAACACTTGTAGACTGCATCCATATTTTCTGTCTGTTTATTGCATTCCTTCTAATCTATTTTTCCTTCATAGAAAACATTGAAGAAGTTGAAGAATGAGGATCTTTTCAATAAATCTGGTTGTTTCTTGTTTAACGCTTTCTTATCCTTCACAGGTCATATCAATGTAAATATTGGTTGCAGCCCACATCTAAATGTAGTTTCCCTTTCGACTTTTGTTGTTGTTTTGCCTTCTACATCTTGTAGTCACAGATCAGCAAAATCATCATTCTAATATGTGTGTGTATAAGTGTTCAGCATTTTTTAAAGAGTGTTTCAATATGAATTGCAACAACACAGTATCTTTTTTAGCATTCTTAATTATCAGTTTAAAAAACATATTTCAATATGGAAAACTGATACGTACCTATTCAGGTACCAATGGCTTTCAAATCATTACTGGAAACTGATATGTTCCTATTTAGATACCAAAATGACACCATATTCATGTAAATAGAAACTCGGTAAAAAAAAGTGATACCACAATGTTTTCAAAACTGTACCAAAATGCTTTCGAAATTTGTACCATGAATTTCAGTATCAAAACTTATACCAGTTAACTTGCAAAAATGATACCATATTCATATAAGCAGAAGCTTAGTATCAAAACTGATACTAATGTGCTTCCAAAACCGATACCAAATACATGCAGACAGAATTTTAGTATCAACACTGATACTAATGTACTTCGAAAACTGACACCATGACATTGTATATTACAACATTTAAGCTATAAATGATACCAATATAATCAATAACTGATATCTACAAATCAATAACTATCAGCTTTCAAAGAATATTTCAATATGAATGTAATATAATATATGTTTTTAGCCTAAACAAAGTTTGGATTTCAAAGCTCATTTCTATATAAATTATAGCATGGTATATGTTTTTAACATTCTTAACTATCATTTTTTATAGAATATTTCAAAATGAATTGCAATCTGTTAATAATTTTCCAATAAGCATAATGTAAATAAAAATGACAAATAAAACATTGTTACCGAATTTTCTTCTGTATTTTTAGCCTCTTCAACCTTCTTTTCAGTACTGTTCTACTTTTTCTATCGTTTCTTTTTTTGGTCCTTCTTTCTATCTGTTTAAGTATTTTTCCTTTCATCTCTTATAGGGCCTTCTTCAGGTTCAGGTCGTTGTACAGTTGAATCTTCTGTTGTTTCTTTAGGCATTTCAGTCAGGGTTTGCACATGCGTTTCCTGATTGGCCTGTCCTTGTTCCTCTCGATTTTTAAGTTTTCAACATTCCAATCGACTTGATTTTCTCAATTCCAAGGGTTTCGGCATGCGTCTGAACATGATCAAATGATATTTGGGGTTGATTTTATGCCAATTTATTTTGTGCTTGTTCTGAAAGTAGATTCTCAGATGATACAATAGGGTTTTCATATGACATTTTTACAGTTTTGGAGAGCATGAGTGATCGAGTTTTCTCAAACCAAACAGAATGAAAATGAAAGGACGAGAGTGTTTTTTTTAGTGAATCGGTTTGTGGACTGGGCATTTGTCCTTCATGACATTTTTTCAACAGCCTGTACTTTTGGATAGTTTTTTCAATTTTTTTTGTCCTTTATCAATTTTTTCCCCTTTTTGTTAAATCATTAGTTCTACTGAATTTCCATTGGTAAGCACAGACCTTGCTTAATATGGTTATTGCCTAATGTATTGAAATCCCACTTCAATTTTAGATAAGAAATGGTTTGAAAAAGCTTTTGTTCATTAACTCAAAACATTTACTTTTCCATGTTTGACTTGAAACTAGAAGAACATTGTAAAGTTTCTAACTTACAAACAAAAACCTTGTTCATTTCTTCTGTTCATGGTGCCTTTTGTCTATACTAATATCTAGTGTCTATTTTGGTTTGCACGAAATTGTTTTCATTCACACCTTAACTGTTTTACTATAGGATAATAATCATGTACTGAGAAATTCGTAAGGCGACCTCAAACCCCTTGTGGTTCTCTTCTAACGTTCATCACCTAGCCACTATGGTTCAAAAACTTGTATTTCCATTAAAAACTTAACAGATTCTTTATGCTTCAAGGAATCTCAGATGCCGCTGCCACTTCCACCAAAATAATAATAATCAATGATGACAAATATTCAATGCATTTCATCTAACTTCTGTTTTACAAGGTTGTGATGTTTTTCCTCTATTTGAATCAGATTCAAAAAGGCGAAGATGTAAGGTTCGCAACTAAAGAACCAGCTAGTGGCATAATGTCGATACCAGGAGGAGTGGTCTGTAACAGGCCGCATTTTACGTATCAAAGGATCGTAAAATAATTTTAGTTTATTCCATAAGGATTGGATCATTCTTATATTTTAATATGTTGCTTATGGGGATGAGAGACAAGTCCATAATTTTTTACCAATTTTAGTTGTGACTATTTTGCCCCAGTCGGTTTTGTGCGTGGCATAACTTTTGACTCAGGTCAAATTAGGTGTTGAGACATGTGCCATCAGAAAGGAAATTATATTTCCCTTCCCATAGAGTGGTCACATTAAAGATTTGGCTCAACGGTTTGGGAGGAATCGCTGTTTTAATGTTTTTCAGTTGGTTGTCCAGGTTTGGTAGGCCATAATGAGCTGATTTGGGGAGACCCATTAGTGGACTGGTGGAAGTTATAAACTGGGGGTGAGAGGTATGGAGAATAGTTTACTTCCTCCATTCACTCATTTGGTGGTCTTGTGTTCCTCCTTCCTCTAACACCTTTCTACCATTAAAATCGAGATCTAAGGAAGGGAATCCAAGATCTACACCATTTGAAGCTAGATCTACATCATTTGAAGTGAGAGTTCATCAAATCGAAGGATTTGGATCAAGTTCTTCACTGTGCGTAATCTAATTTCACCATTTTTGCTTTGATTTGGAGAATTGGTAAGTAATATGCATCTCTCACACGGATTCAATCAAGTATATGAGTGTTTGATCTTGTTTTTCATCAAATTCAAGTATTTTCTCTTAGATCTACACCATGGTAAGCTTACTTTCATATGAATCGTCATAGGATCTAATCTAGCAACTTAAAACCAGTAATTTCTATGTTATTTCATATGTTTATGCAAGTTAGATCTATAATTATGTTCATTTATCACGATTTTGGTGTAAATTGCATAATTTTGGTGAAAATCGTCATATTCATGTTGTTAGTTATTTCATAACATTCTTATGGTCGTATTGGATGAATTGGATAAGTTGATATCGTCAATATAGTCGTTTGGCGCAGTTCTGGTCAAAATAGTGCTCGTGCTATAGTGATCGGTCGGTCGTGCTACAGGGTCGGTCGGTTGGTCGATGGTTCCACAGTGCTCGTGCTACAGTGGTCAGTCGGTCGTGCTA
Source organism: Allium sativum (assembly GCA_030737875.1). Taxonomy (NCBI): domain Eukaryota; kingdom Viridiplantae; phylum Streptophyta; class Magnoliopsida; order Asparagales; family Amaryllidaceae; genus Allium; species Allium sativum. The sequence goes on along the minus strand of CM060912.1, from coordinate 1,008,652,650 downwards.
CAGGGTCGGCCGGTCGGTGGTGCTACAGTGGTCGGTCCGTCAGTCATGTTACAGGGTCGGTCGGTCGTGCCACAGTGGTCTGTGGGTCGGTCGTGCTACAGGGTTGGTCGGTCGATGGTGCTACCGTGGTCGGTCGGTCGTGCTATAGGGTCGGTCGGTTGGTCGTGCTCGGTCGGTCGGTCATTCTACAGGGTCAGTCGTGCTGCAGGGTCGGTCGTGCTGTAGTGGTCGATCGGCTGTGCTACAATGGTCGTTCGGTCGTGCTCGTGCTACATTTATCAGTCTATCGTGGTATAGTGTCGGTGGTGCTTCAGTAATCGATCAGTCGTGCTACAGGGTGATCGGTCGGTCGTGCTACAGTGATCGGTCGCGCTAATGCTACGGTGATGTATCGAAGTGATATGAAGTGTTCGTTGCTAGTCGTAATGCAATGGGTATAATGACAACTCAAAAGTGTTCTGAGCTTGTCGGAAATGGTTGGATGGTCGCCGTCAATGACGACTAGAGATACCGAAGGCCGAGGAATTATTGTTATCGTAGGTTCTAGCGAGCTCAAAGTAGGGGTTACACAATTTCATCATATGGTTGAGTACCCTGGATTTCGTCGTATGCCTAGACACATTTCGTCGTATGGTATGTGGGGTTTTAGCTAGAACCGAGGTTTACCATTGATCCTTGATGAACGACAAATTGTTTGGCCGGTCATACAATTAACGATGGTTTTGAATCAGGATTAGCAGTGATATCCAGAGTCTGTCATGCATGTTGGATGTTCTGTTTGTACCGTCTCACTTAGATTATCCAATGTTGAAGGAGATGTTTCTTGGCCGCATGATGTAACAACTCAAATTCTGACAAACCGATTTTTTTTCAAAATTATAATCTACCGAAACTCGTGTTGGTTTGCTCTGGTATCCTGCAGAAACGACAGAGATAAAATATGTCAGAGCTTAGAAAATGTCTCACGGCAGAATGGATAAAATATAATGTAATCAAATTATAGCCTTACCGTAGTAATAATATTGTATAACTAGTATCCAAAGTTATCATGTCTCTGCCACAAATCTAACCTGCTAGTATGTGATGAGGAAGGGGTCATAACACAAGTTCTGGTGACTGGATTTAAACTATACACTTTGGATGATCCTGCATATACCGTTCAATCACATTTTCTTATTTATTAGGTTACTTGGGTTAACAACACTCAAGGCTTACATACACGTCGTATCCATTCACTTCCCAGTGGATTAACCTAATACAGTATATATGTAGCTACCCCTCAATATTGAGGTAGACCCCATGGTACCCCACTCGCACGGCCTCCACCATAATGCAACAAAAATGAACGCAGTCCCTCATCCTGCGTCGGAGTGACGTACAGATCTCTATATAACAATGTTACGTTCCACATATGTCTGTCAATTCTATGCTATGTAAGCGTACGGACTGCCACCTTTGATCGAATCAGACTCCATACTAGAGTAATTTCCTCAAGTCTACGATACACCATCCAGAACAGGCATGCGCGTATCTAGACGTTCCCATGTATGTATCGTCAATTGTAGCTCGATGCCTTAACCACACGTCCTCTAATCTGCACCGAGTTTCGTGGCAAGGAGATACAAGAAACATGGAACTCAGTCAGGAGCTTTTCCATATCTGTACAGGCCCGCCTTTAAAAGCCTCAAAATACAGATATTTCTAGGGTCTATTTTTCATGGTGGCTATGGCCCTTCCCTCAACTAGTAAAGACAACAAGAGCTAAGCGACATGCCCTTAACAACAAACAATCTAAACATCTAATTGGCGTCTCCTCTCAACCACCGTACCTCAATAGTGAAAGGTGAATGGTCTATTGGGTTTAGCTTAGGGATAGCAATGGGGTGGGGCGGACGTGGGTAGTACCACCCCATCACCCGCCTCGTTGGGTGAATTTTAGCCCCATGCCTACCCATATCCGCACTGGTACCCATTAAACGGGTTTTAAATAAGTTGCGGGTATTCATGGGTATCCGTTTATTCAATTTGTTTTTTAACCGTTTATTGAAACTATTCAAAAGTACATTTGGTTAAAAAACAATTAGACCAATACTCAAATGCTATCCTCAAAATACCAATACATATTTAGACCAACATACAAAAAAAAGAGAAAACATTATAAGTACCAATCAAAATATCAACAGCCAGTTATAAATTGTTGAGTAAAGGCATGCACACAAATACCGAACAGCCAATAGTAATGTTTTTTGTATGGACTATTGATAATAAATCACATTCAATACGGGCACGGGTATCCACGGACATGGATATCTTACTATCTGTACCCGCCCCATTAATTAACGGATATTAAAAATACCCGTTTATTTTACCCATGGATACCCATTTAACTATCTGTTTCATGTCCACGACGGATTTTACCCATGCATAACTGCGGGTACGGATTTTTTCGCCAACCCTAATTTAGGTCTAGTCTTTCCGCATCCCACTAGCTGCCGATGACATGCATCGAATGATCTACTATCCTTGTTGGGCGTGACCCTCTGCCTCCTTGTTGAGGCGACCGCCAAATCACCTTAGTGTCTCCTCGTCACGGCATTCTGATTGCAAAGCTATTTTTGCAGTCAAGGCCCACCCACCTGGTAGTTACGCGCAGGCTCAACCTCTGAGAGCACAGCCTAAACATCTTCCACCACACAGAGGACTACCAGGAGCAATTTACGTACCTCAGGAAGCCACGTGCTTCCCCTTCCAGTCCTTCGGAGCCGACAGAATAATCAAATGAACGTGCGCTCCCCTAGTGCCTTATGACACCACGATGATCTACCCCGTTGGATTATTCACCCTCAAACGTGCGGACTGGTCCAAGCGACTTACTTTAATATGTTATTAGACCCTATGTCTAAACATTCTTGTATGCACTTGCTTTACCCCATCGGGTTTCCATTTAACTTGGTTATCATCTTAACTTTTTATTCGGGTTACCAAGTTCTTTCTAGCCCCTTATATCTCTAAGGAATGGGCCTACCTTGCTTATTAATTTCAATCATATAACTTAACCCATTTAAGTTTATTAATAAGCCCACAACATGTTATTCTATAGATTGTGATCTAAGGTCTGTAATCCACAATCCCTTTATATTCTCGTTTGATTAAAGGTTACAATAACATGTTCCAGTTAATACGTAATTAAGTATATCTCAGTTTACATGTTTTTTGTCTAACATGTCAGTCATTGTTTATGATTAAATATAACTTATTTCATATAGGTTTACCTCACTCTTCCCTCTTTGATCATAATTCCATCTTACGTTGGCACTCATACCTAAGGGTCGACACCCCCTTAATGGCGTCGACAACCCTGGGCAGGAATTTTCCGCTCCCCTTTTCCACATGAGTTTGAACTGTTTTGAATTACTGGTCTTATTTTATTTATATATGCTCTTCTTATGTGTATACAAACTTCAAACGTTAATATTTTCTTCATACGGTGTCCGTTTTACACAAACCAGGTGTCTATTTTGACCAAAATTCTGAGACGACCGCAATGGCGCAGTCCATTTCACTTAATTCTAAATATTTTATTAAGTTATCCTTATTTTATTATCTTGAGTTAAAAATGCGGGGTGTTACACTTGTCTGATATTGGTTTAGGCCTCTGAGGCTTGTGCTTGAGGGATGTTGAATTCGATTAGGGTGGCTTTTATGAGATATATAATCTGGATGCTATAAATGCTATTGTGGGTTGCTTCTGATTGCTATGAATGAATGATTATTTTGGTTTCTATGATTGAATGGTTGAAATGTTTGATGTAAAGGCTATCACTGTCCGATATGGGGAAGACGAGAGTTGAGTTATTCTCTGGTGTTGTGGGTAAATTAGTTCGTTTATTTACCCATTCTCATATACTTTATTGATGATGTTAGTTAGCTCTTTTATCGCTCATTAAGACTGTTGTCGCACTCAAGGTTTTATGTTCCTCTCTTATTACCTTGGGTTGTTCATCCGATTGTTGGATGGGCAGACTAGGTGACAGGTGAAAGCTTAGTGGGGACGATGTTGCAGTTCAGAGGTGAGCAAGAGGTTGGTGTACTATCTTTTCTACTATATAGTATTTGATTTCCGTTGTTTGTTATTCTTCTCTGAGTACCATAGTGAGGAAAAATTTTATAAACACTATTGTATTAATTCAAGTCTATGGATATTACTTTCAAGTTGTTGTGAAAGTTTAGTGTTTTCTGCTTCACTATTAATACCTGTTGTATATGTTCTATTATATTTTATCTTTGCGTTGTGAGTTACGACATGTTCCGTTTGTGTTATCATACCCAAATGATCGTCCACAGCTGTCTGGCACGTCTTTCAGCACATTATTTCTCGTTTAGGTGCAGGGGTTCTGGGTGGTCATAACATGGTCACTAAGACAGAAGGAAGGATTAATGTCAATATGCAGCTGTTATTTTGACTTAAACTGCATAAACCACGTCCATTGCAATCTATGCTAAGGATGCTGCCAAAGAGCTGCAACAGAGCATAAGCTGGAGATGATGAAAACTGAATCAAAACCGAGTCTACATTATATAATATGCCTATTGCTGAAACAGTATTCAGCCTGAAACATACAGGATAAAAGTTCAACTGGGTTGTCACCCCTATGCTATGTGTGTCATGGTAAAGGTGCCAAAGCTTATACATGTGAAGATGAAGCATCATTAACCATGTCCCATCGCTATTGTTAATTGTCTCTTATTAAAGCTAGTTGCTACCATGAATTATTATTTTTCAAACAAAATAATATTACATCTTGGTTGATATTGTAGTTATCACAATCTACATCACAGTGAAAAGAACTCTAATCTATGTCTGTTTTTGCCCTTGTTTAATGCATTGCAGGGAATTTTAATCAAGGAATCATGGATGTTCCATAAAAATAAGTACAGATGCATTTTTGACAAGGATTTATTTTTAGATGATAGTTTTTACTGTGATTTCAAATTGAAATATGCTTCATCAAATAAACCTTCATTTGAAGAAACAGTTCTTTCTACTTTAAGTATTTACTTTTTAAAAGTTGATTAGCTGGACATGAACATATGAATGCATTAGGTGTTTCTATCTGCATCTTAGATGTCGGTAGGATGAACTTAGGGTGTGTTTGATTTTGAACGGGAAGGGTTATTTGGAAGGATTATTTTGAAGGGGTATTTAGGGGGAAATGTTGCGAACGGGGAATGTGATTTTTTTACGAAAGGTGTAAACTGGAAGGGGCAGGGTTATTATTTTATTATTTTTGTATTATTATTTTAATTTTTTTGACAAAGCCGATGGGGTTAATAGGCCCCTACCACTTTTATTGATATACAAGGAAAGATTACATAGAAATTTGGACCGACAAAAGAAAAAAGAGAAAATAGAGACAACAAGGCATACCAATGTCCTATGCAAGCTACAACAAAAAAACATATGTACAAATAGCTGAAAGCTACATGAATTAGCAAAAAATGCCAGGATCAAAAGCAAATTTCAGAAATTTGAGACCCTCCCTTATATCTTGCCAGACTTGTCTTTTCCACTGGACATAATTCATTACACTTGCAGGATCAAACACTCTGGCATTACGTTGTCTCTAGACATTGGATATAATCTTCTTCAGCACACAGCAGAAAATTCTGGCTTTAGGTCTTCTACCTTTCACTTTAGCGTGGAACTTTTCCCATTGTTGGGTGGAGCTAACATAGCTAGACTCCCCAATCTGATGCATAGCTTCTTTCTACATCAGTCCAGTAATTGGGCATTCGGAAAATAGGTGTTGTATGCTTTCATCGTTCATGCACTAAGTGTTGCTCCTCTCAAGTACCATTCCATAGTTGATGAGCTTGTCTCTTGTAAGCATTGCATGTTGAATAACTTTCCATAAAGTTAAGTTTTCTTTAGCGGGGTTGTCTTTAAGCCACACCATACGATGCCATCTACGTTCAAGAAGATTTGTAGTACCATGCAAAACATTGTAGCAAGATTTAATAGAGAACTTTTCACCTTTCCAGTTCCATATGACTTAACAGTTTTTGAAACCATGCATATCTTTCTCGTGAATTTTCTTCCATAATGCAGCCATGTTTTGATTAGAGATATTAGCCAAACAAATATGATTATTCACATGACATTAGCCATGTGTCTGTCAATAGGAACACCAGATTGTTAGCATTCGAAGCAAGAAATTTCCTTGTTATTGATAACTCCAAATTCAACCCATGGGTCTTTCCAAAAAAAAGTACGATGAAATGCAACGCTGCCATACTTAAAATGTGGCAGCATAAGATCCCTTATTTTCATAAGACTTTTCCAAGTCCAACTAAAATTTTGTAATGCGGTAATATCCCAAAAACTACTACCTTTCAACACATGCTCATAGGATCAAAAAACCTATAGGCTATGATTCATGCATAATGTATCATTAACATGTTTGCCAAAGGCAGACAGATTTTAGACTTTCATGTTAATAATACAGAAACCCCCCTTACTAACAGGTTTTTCAAGCACATAGAAAGAGATGGGTGTTATGTATTTAGCATGGATATTGCCTTTCCATATAAATTTCATGAAAGCAGTCTTGATCATGCTAAGAAGTTTATTAGGGAGAACAAAGGTTCTCTCCCAATAGACTTGCATAGCAATGACCACTGCCTTGACCAGAGTGATTATACCAGATTGACTCAAATGTTATGTAGACCAACATTCAAGTCTGTGTGTGATTTTCTCATAGAGAGGTAGACATTGAATCATCTTAACTCTGGATGTAGCCATAGGAAGTCCCAGGTAAGTTGATTCAGTGTGCATACATTTTAACCTGGTTAAATCATAAATTTGTTGCTTTGTATTCTGACTAACACCTGCCACACGTATTTCAGATTTGTCTGAATTTACTCTCGGACCAGTCATGAGATAGAATTGATCAAGTGTGGACATGATGTTGGTCAGGGTAACATTCTCTTCTTAATAAATGATAATCAAATAATCGGCGAACATATGAGAAGTTATGCGTGGATTCTTGCAATTTGGGTGTAGTTCATACATATTCTTATCAACTAGATCATTTAACACACCAGTTAATAATTCTGTAACATATATGAATAGATATAAGGAGATAGGGTCCCCTTGGCGTAAAGAAGCCTATGGAGAGCCATTTACATTGATGGAAAAGTGTGTTATGCTTATACAATGAAACACCCCACCTCCGTTAAGGTCACTCACAAAGGGAATGCCTTAATTTTGGTTGAGGTTTATAAGTAAAAGCCACAGATAAACTCAAGACAGATATAAATACACATATTTTAAACAGTGGAAACCAACAGACTTTTATTCATCAATACGTGTTCCAAAAAAAAACATTCCATAATTGTCTCGAAATACTTCCATCATTACTACATCATAACTATCTTGATTATTAAAGAAGCATAAAACATAAATAAAGTGACAAAAATCCCCATAGTGATATCCAAAGCCATAGTCCGAGCAAAAGAGACCCAAATCATACATCTACGCTCTTGGAGCTTGAACAGAGCCTGACTGAGCTGAACTGTTTACTCCCTGTGGACCTGGGGGGGATGAAAGAAAAGAAGACGAAAAGAAAATAGGGTCAGACATAAAGCCTGAGTAAATCTAGTAACTCTTCAGTATGTGAATAAGAAAAGGGCATGATAGATATATACTGAAAATAGGATGGTGTCACAAGCTAAGGGAGTGTCGAATGTACTATCGCACCCATACTATATCTCTGCAACTATTTGAGTTTACTCTAACTGGCACCCCATGGTGAGGGTGAAGTGATCCCCAACTTTATTTAAAGATCGGCTCCTACTCGCGTTAACATGTGTCATACGGCCCCCAAGAATTGTAGATACCTATGCTGGTCCCACCATGGGGTGTATCAAGACCCATGGTGGCGGCCCCGACACAAATTCTAGAAGGCATAGGTTATACTACTGGTGTCCCCAGTGCCCTGGTTGTCTGCTCCGAAGTGTGTGCACGCCCGCACTCCGTTAGACCTGCACTGTGCACCCACCGCCGTCGTTTGACCGCTTACAATCAGCCCAGCAATCGTGCCCCACCCTACCTAGTTTCAGGGTACCGTTAATACCTAAATTGGGTTACTGCTGAAACGGGTCCCTCGTTACCAGGATTTTCTAGTCAAACATGTTAAGTGGCTAAGTGTCTGTATTTACCTAACCCCCACCCATCAATTCTTGTTAACATGTTGAATTTGGTTAAGTGTTATAGTTGACTTAACCCTACCACCTGTCCTTAGCCTCTTAGGAGCACCAGACCACTCACATTAGACAGGTATTGCTATGGTTACTGGATATGTCGGTCGGTTCCGGATAGGATTACACCGTAGCTCAGTCTAACCTCGGGTCATTATTGGGCTCAATGCTTAACCACCCACATTGGATAAGTATTGTTGTGACTACTGGACATCAGGGTGGTTCCGGGCAGGTTTACATCACAACTCAATCCAACCTCGGGTTAAGCACGTCGTGTTTTCTAAGTTTACATATTTTATTGTTTCTCACATATATATATATATATATATATATATATATATATGTATGTATGTATGTAAATGTCATATCTTTTATTTTTGGGTATAACAATTCATACCGCTTTAAATGTCATTGTCATTGGCATGTGCCAAACATGCCAACATATGTTTTCATGTTTTACACCCAACGTCATTACCCCCGTTTATACGTTCGCAACGTTATAACAAATGTTGGGCTTGACACAATTCAGCCCAACTTTATAAGCGTAAGAAAAAGGGGAAATCAAGAACATGTAATATTTGACAACATATAAGGGCGTGTGGCACATGAACTTGCAATTTAGCGATACTAACATAAATGATGGGTCACGTGAACTTGCATTCAAATCAAAGTACAGCTAAGTAGGTGACATATGAAATGGTATAGTTTAGGCTTACACAACTTGTGTTTAAATATGTTTAACTTGGCATAATGTCAAACACAAAACTAGCATGATGTATATTCACCAAAAGGTCCAATTATAACATTTAATCACATAGCCTATATCAACATGAACTTGCATAGTTTTTGAAACACAAGCGATACTTAACATAGATCCAATTATACTTGCAAATAAACATGGAAATGATAACATAGGCTTTGGGTCATGTAGGCATAAAAGCTTTCAAGTCTAAATCATGTTTACATAAATTCTAATTTATACTAAGGGAATATACATAGTCCATGCCATCGACATATACATAAAAGGATCAATTTCTAATTTTTTCCACAACTTGCAAGTGCCATTGTTTTCATATACAATTGTTCAATAGGCTTGCATCAATCAATTTATGCCACAAACGTCAATACACAAGTCATGACAGAATCATCACAATACATAGAATTTTATACAATATAATAACACAATTCTATTTTCATTCACATCGAATCACATCGCAATTCTTATTCATATTCTGAAAGGTCACTATACTTACAACGAATGCAGAATCTTGAATTCTGGATTCTGAATTCTGAAATTGAAATGCGCTCCTTTGGGTAGACTAACGTTGCGTTGAAAACTTTTGATTTAAACTTTAAATCTTCTTCTTAGTTTGAATCGTCCCTAGGCTTTTCTCTTGACGACTATGTTCAATTCCTCCCTAGCAGCATGACGACTCCTTTCATATTTTTGTGTGAATTTTCAGTTGAGAGTTAGGGTGCATTTATGATTTTTAAGTTGTTTTGAGCCGTCAGATGAAGATAGGAGGAATCTAGGACATTCAAAATTCAGAGAGCCAATCAAGAGGTGACACGTCAGCCGTAGTGGCACACAGGGCCTCAGAAATTCGAGCCAGAGCCAGACCTGGCCAGCCAGGTCGACCAGGCAGGTCGACACCCAGGTCGACACTATGGTCGACCTGGGGGGGACCAGGTCGACACCATGGTCGACCTGGGGTGACTAGGTCGACTCCATGGTCGACCCTATGGTCGACCTGGTCTCTGGGCGGGGATTTTCCTGCCCAGCCCAGTTTGAACCTAAAATTCGAAATTTTGAAATTAAACTGAGCTGTTTGAATTTAAATTTGATTCTGAAACTTCCGAAGGCCATAACTCCTTCATACGGAGTCCGATTCTCGCAAACTCAGACTCTATCTCAAGCAGAATTCTGAGACGAACGCAATGGCGTAACCCGTTTCCCTTAATTCTTTCATTTAGAATTAATTATACTTTAATTTGTGAAGCTTAGCGTTATATAATTCACGGGGTGTTACATTCTCCCTCCCCCCCCCCCCCCCCCTTAAAAGGATTTCGTCCCCGGAATCTTTAAGTTAGGAAGAATGTATATCCTACCATCCAACAGTCCATCTACTCAACCAACAAACACATTCATCCACTGTCCTTAAAAGACTTCTAATGCTTCATGATCATATGCATAGTGTGTGTACATGTCCTTATCTAATGCAGAAATCAGGCGGTCTACTGATTCAGTTGACCTCCTTAATGCGAATCATGTAAGTGTCATGAATCCATTATGTATGCAAATTTTTCCTACTCATAATTCTACATGAGTGCACAACTATTCATACAAATGCGGCAACCATATGACAGCATATCAGGTTTCGACCATATACAAATGAGAATACATATATGCATATGCAATATGAAGTTTTTGAGCCGATCTATAATCTAGGGTGTGTGTGTATATGCATCCATGAGAAACCACTAGCAACCATTTGCAGCCATCATCCATAACATGTTTTCAAATACATGTTTGCATCCATTTGTTTTCTACCTAAGGAGTTAGGAAGAGGACCGAAGAGATATACCTAAAAGATAGATAAAGCATAACTTAAGGAAAAAGAGAGAGATCAAAGATGTACCCTCAAAAATAAGAGGGTAGGCAACGCGTATTCTGTCCTCAGTTTCCCAAGTCGCGTCTTCCTCGGCGTCGCTCCACTGAACTTTAACGAGTTTGACTTCGCGGTTGCTTAGCTTTTTCACTTCCGTTCCAAAGATGCGGGTTGGAACTCTCCTCATAATTGCTTCACGTTCCACTTCGGCTTCTTTTAGAATGCTAGGTTCCACCACTTCCGCTGACTCATGCAAACACTTCCGGAGGTGAGAAACATGAAAGACGTTATGAACTCCGGCCAGTCTCTCCGGTAGCTCTAATCTATAGGCCATCTTTCCAACCTTCTCGATGATAGGAAACGATCCTACAAGTCTTGATGCTAGCTTTCCGGCGGATCCAAAACGAACGACGTTCCTTAAAGGTGGTTCCTTAAGGAAAACCCTATCCCCAACCTCAAACTCAAGGTCGGTCCTTCTTTTGTCGACGTAGGATTTCTGTTTGTCTTGGGCAGTCTTCATTCTCCTACGTATCAAGTCCACTTTCTCCAAAGTCTCTCGAATCATATATAGTCCAAGTATAAGCTTATCTGTAGACTTGTACCAACAAGTTGGTGATTTGCACGGTCTTCCATACAAGGCTTCGAAGGGTGCCATACCGATGGTAGCTTGGTAGCAGTTGTTATAGGCAAATTCCACTAAAGGAAGGTGATCCTCCCACGTCCCTCCAAAGTCGAGAACGCAAAGTCTCAAAAGATCCTCTAAAACTCTATTCACCCTTTCCGTCTGGCCGTCGGTTTGGGGGTGATAGGTCATGCTCAGACATAACTGTGTGCCTACAGCTTCTTGTAGACTCCGCCAAAACTCGCTTGTGAAGATAGGGTCTCGGTCGCTAACAATGCTAGAGGGTATCCCATGGAGTCGAACTATTTCCTTGAGATAAAGAGATGCTAGAGATGCGACAGTCCTTCTACTCTTGATAGGTATGAAGTGGGCGCTCTTAGTAAGCCTATCCACTATTACCCAAATGCTAGTGTTGCTTTTTCTCGACCTAGGTAGTCCATCAATGAAGTCCATTGAAATGCTATCCCACTTCCACTGTGGGACCTCGAAAGGATGAAGTAGTCCTCCAGGATTCTTTTGTTCCGCCTTGAACCGTTGGCAGGTCATGCACTTAGAAACGAAATCGGCCGTGTCTTATTTCATGTCATTCCAAAAGAAAGTCCTTTTTATATCCTTGTACATCTTATCGCCGCCAGGGTGTATGGTCATCTTGGAATGATGTGCTTCTTCGAGAACCTTCTTTGTCAACTCCCTTGCTTGTGGGACGCACAATCTTCCATCTCGCCTCAGTCAACCTTTATCACTGATGGCGTACCTACTGAGGTGACTAGAAGTCTCACCCCTAATAAGTTTATCAATCACATCAACAAGCTGAGGGTCTTTACGTTGTGCAGCCCCTATTGAGTCCAAGAGAGTAGGGCGTAGTTCGAGAGATGCTAGCAAACCCGGTACAAAATCTGAGGAGGGCCTAAAGTTAAAACTGGCTATATACTCCAAGCTTTGCCTTTCCACAAAGAGAGGGCTTAAGGTCAGTTTCTTACGGCTCAACGTGTCTGCTACTACGTTGCCTTTGCCAGGAGTACAGGAAATTTCAAAGTCATACGAGGCAAGAAAATCCATCCATCTTTGCTGCCTCAAGTTAAGATCCTTCTGCGAGAAGAGATATTTCAACGATTTATGGTCGGTGTATAATTCGAACTTCTCACCTAGGAGATAATGGCGCTAAGACTTAAGCGCAAAGACGATGGCAGCTAACTCAAGATCGTGGGTTGGGTAGTTCTTTTCATGAACTTTTAGTTGTCGTCCACCATAAGCTATTACCCTCCCTTCTTGCATTAGAACAGCGCCTAGCCCCGTTCCACATGCATCTGTGTATACCGTGAACATTTTGCTTCCATCTGGCAAAGTCGAAACTGGGGCTGTTGTGAAAGCCCTTTTTAATCGTTCGAAGGAAAACTCGCAATCCAAATCCCAAGTGAACGCCAGATTCTTCTTTGTTAGCCTTGTGAGTGGGGCTGAGATTTTCGCGAAATCCCTAATAAACTTTCGGTAAAAACCGGCTAGCCCAAGAAAGCTTTGAACTTCGGTTGCATTTCTTGGTGTTTTCCAATCTTGCACTGCCGCTACTTTTGCGGGGTCCACAGCCAACCCCTCTTTGGACACTATATGCCTCAGAAATCTTACTTCTTTTCTCCACAAGTGACACTTGGAGAATTTGGCTTTTAGTTGATGAGCTCGAAGAGTTTCCATGATTTATTTCAGATGTTGGGCGTGCTCTTCCTCATTCTTTGAGGAGATTAAGATATCATCTACGAAGCCAACCACAAATTTGTTGAGGAATTCTCTGTACACCTTGCTCATGAGGTCTACGAAATAAGCGGGTGCATTTGTCAAGCCGAAAGGCATGACAAGCTACTCGAAGAAACCGTCTGGGGTTCTGAACGTCGTTTTATCAATACTATCTTCAGCTACTCTTAGCTGATGGAGCCCAGTTGCCAGATCAAGTTGGGAGAAGACCGTTGCACCTACAAGCTGATCAAACAAATCTTCGATTCGGGGAAGAGGGTGCCTATTTTTCTTGGTCAATTTGTTTAACTCCCTATAGTCGACGCAAAGGCGAAGCGAACCGTCCGCTTTAGTTGTGAACACCACTGGAGCACCCCATTCTAAAATGCTCCGTCTAATGAACCCCTTTTCGAGAAGTTCTTTAACCTGCTTACTGAGCTCCTTTCTCTCCTTTGGAGCCATGTGTCTGACAGGTAAAGCTACAGGCTTTGCGTTATCCACAAGATATATGCGGAAGTCTATTTCCCGCCTCGGAGGTAAGCCTTTCACCTCCTCAAAGACATCCAGATATTCCCGAACTACTCTCACTGATTGCAAATTCTCATCAGAAGCATCAAGCGACTCTAGATAACTTAGCATAACAGCATTCAAGGGATTACAAGAAATTTCTAGAGTGTTACCAAGCCGAGTCAAGAGCCTAAGTACTCTTTTCTCACAATCAAGAATGGCACTATTACTGGATAACCAGTCCCTGCCTAAGATCAAACCATACCCCGAGAAGCCTAAGATAAAGGCATCACAACTAAACTCAACGCTAAGAATAGAGATTTTCAAACCCAAACAAACCATTGACAAGTAAGCGGAGCCCCCAATTGGATTTGAAACTACTAAGGGATCTTCTACCATGCTAGTGTCTAGATGCAGAGATTCTACTAAGGCAGAGGAAATAAAAGAATGTGATGCGCCAGAGTCAAAAAGTGTACGAACTGGATGATCATAAAGATAGACTACACTTTCTACAGAAATATTACTACCTCTTTCTTGCTGAGGTGCCACTAGCGCATGAACCTGACCCCCTGAAGTGGATCCAGCTTTCTGTCCCTGTCCTTTCTTCTTTGGGCAGTCCTTAGCTTGGTGCCCAGTCTCTCCACAATGGAAGCAACCACCCATCTTCACCTTTCTTTTCCAGCAGTCTTTTGATATATGCCCACAATTCCATAGAAATTGCACCTTCTCTTCTTGCGGGGCTTATTGTTCTTTCCACCTTTCTTGAAGTCTGTTTTCTTTGCTTGTAGACCCTCTTTCTTCTCTTCCACCTTAACTTCTTTCTTACCATGATCTTCCTCGTGTAGCAACGCCATGTCCACCAAGCTTTCATAAGTCGCTCCTGTGGATACATGGGTCATGGCAAGGCTGTGTGGAGGCTCATTCAAACCCTTGACGAAGCGAAGTGCCTTCTTGTGTTGGGTGTTTACTAAGTCTAACCCAAATCTGGCCAGTTGGTTAAACTGATTAACATATTCCCTGATCGTCATGCTTCCCTGTTTCAGAGTTAGGAACTTTTCCATTTACAGGCTCCTTTCTGCTTGGGAGAGGAATTTCATCTCAAACCTCGTCCTGAAATCCTCCTATGTTTCCACCGCCCGCTGAGCATTGGTAACATCCCACCAATAGGAAGCCTCATCCTTAAGCAATCATATCGCCAGTTGTATCTTTTGCCTGTCATCCACTCCAAAGATGAGAAACAGATCCTCAGTCCCCTTTAGCCAGTTTCTTGCCCCTACAAAGGATTCTATCCCATAAAAATATTTTCCACCCATTGCCTTGAAGTCTCTACATGTTTTTGCGAAGTCATTTCCACGAGGAGGTGGAGGAGGAGGAGGAACCGCGGCCACTCGAGGAGGGATGTCTGTTGGGCCCGCGCCATTGGCCCTTGCTTCTAAGCACCTCCTAAACCAGCCGGGAATCGGCACTCCTTCCGGGAGGTTAAGGTCTCTAGACATGCTGAAACAGAAAGGAAAAATTCAAAACGAAGGATAGAGAGAGGTAGATGGGGCACATGGCTTTGGGGGATTTTGGCTTTTCATAAATATAACACTTTTTCTTGAACAACGCCTCTTTAAATTTTCTTTTTGAAAACAATTTCAAAAACTTTTATCTTATCCGGTAAACCTATGCTCTGATACCAAGTGAAACACCCCACCTCCGTTAAGGTCACTCACAAAGGGAATGCCTTAATTTTGGTGGAGGTTTATAAGTAAAAGCCACAGATAAACTCAAGACAGATATAAA
This sequence comes from Allium sativum, assembly GCA_030737875.1. Taxonomy (NCBI): domain Eukaryota; kingdom Viridiplantae; phylum Streptophyta; class Magnoliopsida; order Asparagales; family Amaryllidaceae; genus Allium; species Allium sativum. Next base: position 1,008,637,143 of record CM060912.1, on the reverse strand, counting down.
TACACATATTTTAAACAGCGGAAACCAACAAACTTTTATTCATCGATACGTGTTCCAAAACAAAACATTCCATAATTGTCTCGAAATACTTCCATCATTACTACATCATAACTGTCTTGATTATTAAAGAAGCATAAAACATAAATAAAGTGACAAAAATCACCATAGTGATATCCAAAGCCATAGTCCGAGCAAAAGAGACTCAAATCATACATCTACGCTCTTGGAGCTTGAACAGAGCCTGACTGAGCTGAGCTGTTTCCTCCCTGTGGACCTGGAGGGGACGAAAGAAAAGAAGACGAAAAGAAAATAGGGTCAGACATAAAGCCTGAGTAAATCTAGTAACTCTTCAGTATGTGAATAAGAAAAGGGCATGATAGATATATACTGAAAATAGGATGGTGTCACAAGCTAAGGGAGTGTCGAATGTACTATCGTACCCATACTATATCTCTGCATCTATTTGAGTTTACTCTAACTGGCACCCCATGGTGAGGGTGAAGTGATCCCCAACTTTATTTAAAGATCGGCTCCTACTCGTGTTAACATGTGTCATACGGCCCCCAAGAATTATAGATACCTATGTTGGTCCCACCAGGGGGTGTATCAAGACCCATGGTGGGGCCCCGACACAAATTCTAGAAGGCATAGGTTATACTACTAGTGTCCCTAGTGCCCTGGTTGTCTGCTCCGAAGTGTGTGCATGCCCGCACTCCGTTAGACCTGCACTGTGCACCCACCGCCGTCGTTTGACCGCTTACAATCATCCCAGTAATCGTGCCCCACCCTGCCTAGTTTCAGGGTACCGTTGATACCTAAATTGGGTTACTGCTGAAACGGGTCCCTCGTTACCAGGATTTTCTAGTCAAACATGTTAAGTGGCTAAGTGTCTGTATTTACCTAACCCCCACCCATCAATTCTTGTTAACATGTTGAATTTGGTTAAGTGTTATAGTTGACTTAACCCTACCACCTGTCCTTAGCCTCTTAGGAGCACCAGACCACTCTCATTAGACGGGTATTGCTACGGTTACTGAATATGCCGGTCGGTTCCGGGCAGGTTTACACTGTAGCTCAGTCTAACCTCGGGTCATTATTGGGCTCAATGCTTAACCACCCACATTGGATAGGTATTGTTGTGACTAGTGGACAGCCGGGCGGTTCCGGGCAGGTTTACATCACAACTCAATCCAACCTCGGGTTAAGCACGTCGTGTTTTCTAAATTTACATATTTTATTATTTCTCATATATATATATATATATGTAAATGTCATATCTTTTATTTTTGGGTATAACAATTCATACCGCTTTAAATGTCATTGGCATGTGCCAAACATGCCAACATATGTTTTCATGTTTTACACCCAACGTCATTACCCCGTTTATACGTTCGCAACGTTATAACAAATGTTGGGCTTGACACAATTCAACCCAAATTTATAAGCGTAAGAAAAAGGGGAAATCAAGAACATGTAATATTTGACAACATATAAGGGTGTGTGGCGCATGAAGTTGCAATTTAGTGATACTAACATAAATGATGGGTCATGTGAACTTGCATTCAAGTCAAAGTACAACTAAGTAGGTGACATGTGAAATGGTATAGTTTAGGCTTACACAACTTGTGTTTAAATATGTTTAACTTGGCATAATGTCAAACATAAAACTAGCATGATGTATATTCACCAAAAGGTCCAATTATAACATTTAATCACATAGCCTATTTCAACATGAACTTGCATAGTTTTTGAAACACAAGCGATACTTAACATAGATCCAATTATACTTGCAAATAAACATGGAAATGATAACATAGGCTTTGGGTCATGTAGGCATAAAAGCTTTCAAGTCTAAATCATGTTTACATAAATTCTAATTTATACTAAGGGAATATACATAGTCCATGCCATCGACATATACATAAAAGGATCAATTTCTAATTTTGTCCACAACTTGCAAGTGCCATTGTTTTCATATACAATTGTTCAATAGGCTTGCATCAATCAATTTATGCCACAAACGTCAATACATAAGTCATGACAGAATCATCACAATACATAGAATTTTATACAATATAATAACACAATTCTATTTTCATTCACATCGAATCACATCGCAATTCTTATTCATATTCTGAAAGGTCACTATACTTACAACAAATGCAGAATCTTGAATTCTGGATTCTGAATTTTGAAATTGAAATGCGCTCCTTTGGGTAGACTAACGTTGCGTTGAAAACTTTTGATTTAAACTTTAAATCTTCTTCTTAGTTTGAATCGTCTCTAGGCTTTTCTCTTGACGGCTATGTTCAATTACTCCCTAGCAACATGACGACTCCTTTCTCATATTTTTGTGTGAATTTTCAGTTGAGAGTTAGGGTGCATTTATAGATTTTTAAGTTGTTTTGAGCCGTCAGATAAAGATAGGAGGAATCTAGGTCATTAAAAATTCAGAGAGCCAATCAAGAGGTGACACGTCAGCCCTAGTGACACACAGGGCCTCAGAAATTCGAGCCAGAGCCAGACCTGGCCAGGCAGGTCGACACCCAGGTCGACACTATGGTCGACCTGAGGGGGACTAAGTCGACACCATGGTCGACCTGGGGTGACCAGGTCGACTCCATGGTCGACCCTATGGTCGACTTGGTCTCTGGGCGGGAATTTTCCCGCCCAGCCCAGTTTGAACCTGAAATTCAAAATTTTGAAATTAAACTGAGATGTTTGAATTTAAATTTGATTCTGAAACTTCCAAGGCCATAACTCCTTCATACGGAGTCTGATTCTCGCAAACTCGGACTCTATCTCAAGCAGAATTCTGAGACGAATGCAATGGCGTAACCCGTTTCCCTTAATTCTTTCATTTAGAATTAATTATACTTTAATTTGTGAAGCTTAGCGTTATAGAATTCACGGGGTGTTACATACAAGCATTAATCCAAGCGGGGAAAATCGTAAAGCTTAGGATTCTAATGATTGAGTGCCAGTGCAAAGTGTCAAAAGCTTCCTAATATCAAGTTTTAGCATGGATCTCGGGGATATGTTCTTAGCATTATACCCTTTAATTAATTCATGTGACAGCAGGACAGTGTCAAGACTATTTCTATCTGCAAAGAAAGCAGGTTGGTTATGTAAAATAAGGTTCGGCAAAACAAGTTTGAGTTTGTTTGTTATGACTTTCGCAATGCATTTATAGATAGAGTTGCAACACGAGATCGGTCTTAATGCATTAACGTGATTGGCATTGTTAACTTTGGGTATGAGAGCAATAACAATGTTATTAAAAGAGGCAAACATTTTGTCTTTTAGGAAAAATTGTTTGATAGCTTTACAAACATCATTACCGACAATAGACCAAAAGTACTGAAAAAATTTGGCATTAAAACTATCAAGGCCTCCACACGAGTTTGTGTTATGTGAAAAACATAGCATCTTTAATCTGAAAGTCAGAAACAGTGGTGATGAGCATGTCATGCATAGTGTCATTAAGTTTAGGTAGCAAGTAAGGGTTAATATCATCGATATTAGGAACAAATTTGTTTACATCCCTAAACAAATGAGAAAAATAATTAACAAAAGCACCTTGAATATTAGATGAGTTAGAGTGTACATGTCCACTATTATCAATCACAAAATGGATGTCTTCTCTTTTTTGTCTGGCCTTGAGAACTGCATGAAAATATGTTGTGTTCCTATCTTCATCGCCAAACCATTTAATTCTGCCTTTTTGTTTCTTCATTTGAGCAGTATGAAGAGCTTGCAAGTGTTTGTTGGATATATCATACTCGATAGATGCTAGGGAGGGATCATTAGAGTTGCTAAGCATTTGCTTCTGAATTTGAGAAAGTTCACTCAAGAGAATGTTAGAAAGCATGCTACCACTCCCAAATTTGCAGTTCGCCCAAGCTTTTAAACTATCCTTGAGTGCTTTGATTTTTTTTATGTAAAATAAACATCGGATTACCAAAACAAGGTGTTATCCAAACATTGATGACAGTATTCATAAAATCAGGATCAAGGATCCAGGCATTAAAGAATTTGAAACTTGATTTCCTATTACTCAAATTTTCACGAAGGTGGATAACTTGAGGGGAATGGTTAGATAACACAGGCAAGGGCATTTCATTAGATAGACTAGGCCACGTGTTAAGTGACGTTTCACTACCTGAGGTGGATTCATCTTAAACTGCCTCTATCATTTTGCTTACTTGCGAACCTCGATTTCATAACGCAACCAGTTTTTTGCTTCGTCATCAAGAAGAACCATGAACATATCTTGGTTTTCCTTACTTTTGAGAACTGATATTGTGTGGGTTATGTCAATACCATCAAATGTTCCTGTATGGTCTATTGCATGCTTCACAATCGGAATTTTAGTAGGTTGTCGGCTTGCGGTAGACAAGGGAGAATTACTAGCTTTCACAGATGGATTTGAATTTGGACTGTCGGATTCATAACAACCTTTCTTGTTCAGTTGCCAGGAGTGTATCATATCAACAATTTCGTCCACCTTCGCAGTATTTTTAGTTCTTCCTCTTCTTTCATAACGAGGTCTAGATGAAGAACTTGCACCCTGTGGTTGGTTAGCAGGCTCTTGAAACAATTGTTGAGTCTGTATGTCATCTAGTGGCACTTGAGATTCATCGAAGAACGTATGTTGTACAAACTCGGGTGGAGGAGAATGTGGTTCTTGTCGCATGTTCTGACTTGTAGAGCCTGGAGTGTAAATGCCAGAACCTGTTGCAATACTGTTGCCGAAAATTTGTTCTAGTTCGTTCAAATTTTCAGTTGGTCGGGTCTTGTACTTTAACACTATAGGGCCATACTCCTAAAGAGACGTGTATGTTAATCACTGAACTTGTAAACTGTAAACTTGTAGATGAAATACATTAATAAACTTGTAAAGAAAAATATATGGTGTTTGAGATGTGGAATGTTGAAGGAGATGTAGCTGTTAGAAACGTAGCTGTTAGCCTGTGACGCGACGTTCGACGCGTCAAACGTTAAAGCTACAATTTCAACCGTTCAGCTCGACCGTCCAAAGTCGTGGATCCCACGTATGACACGTCCGACGCTGACGCCAAGGTAAACTTCCTATTCCAAAAAACAAACGCTACCTTAACAAAATCTAAATGCACCAAACGAGTTCATATAGACGTAAACAAAATTTATCTTCCTTGTAATTATCTCTCTTAAGAGATTGTTGGCTGTTAACCTTGTTAAAAAACACTGGATCGGCCTCAACAATGCGGATCGATCAGTCAGAATTAAAGGACCGGGTCGGTCAATAACAAAGAACCGGGTCGATCAAAATTAATGGACGGGTTCGGTCAGTATCGAAGAACCGGATCGGTCACTACAACAGGTCGGGTCGGTCAGAATTAATGGACCGGGTCGGTCAGTTGCACTACATCGGATCGGTCACTACGCCGGGTCGGTCAGTATCAATGGACCGGGTCGGTTGCTCAGTGCAGAAGTATCGAGTCGGTCAGTATCAAAGGACTGGGTCAGTCGGTTCATATATTCAGAATGGTTCAACGCTTTGATACTTAAATTCAGGTCGGCCAAAATAAACAAAACACGATGACGTTTACATACAACATGTACGTAATTGAATGTGTATTCCATATTACAACATGGACCACTCCAGCATTCTATGGATTGTGAGCCACAAAAGAGTGACGTGGAAACTCTTGAACATGGTTACAGAAAAGCAGCCTGAACGTTAAAAGAGGACACGTGGCATTGGCATGGCAAGCAAATATAAAGGGGACGACATCAAAACGTAATAGGTGAGCATCAGTGTGAAGTCTTTAGTTATGAGTACCACGTACATGAATGGTGACAAGTTTAAACATACCGGCCATTCATGAGATAAACGTATGAAACCATCACTGGTCAGCAGCAAATTCTGGGTCGGTTCCAATTATACAACGCTAGTCAGTCTTGTAGAAACAAGTTGGATCGGTCCATACTTCATGTTTGAGTTGACATTAGTTTGGACATCAACGTCATGGCTTGGTTGTTAGACTTGCATGTGATGACTACAACTGTAAAGTGGACCAGTGGCATTTCTATAAATAACTTTAGGCCGATCCAAATTTATGGTCAATCCAAACTCTGCACCCCGTAATTACGAGACTGCCACTAGCTTCAAACTTCTTATAGAAATAGCCCTTTTCTCCACAATTCAAGTGACCAATTCCACTACCCGAAGGGCTGTCAAAATCATTCCTCAACGGTTCTAAAGCTTCTAAAGACTTCATTAATCGATGCCAAAATTCTCTCCTTCTTCCTCCTACATGAAATGGATCTTATCTTCTCTGAGCACCATTAATTCATACTCTAATTTATTCCAAGTGATCTCCAACCGCCATAGCTCCTCTTCAACGCACGGATCTAAAATCATTTTCATGATGGAACCAAGGAAAAGTATATAATTACACGATCCAATCCGTTCCTTCTCGAATCTAAGTGTGATCTAAAGCGGAAAGAGGGCCAAAAGTGGAGAATTATCACAAAAGTGGACGAGTGTAATAAATGCGATGTATGAGATGATAAATCATGTAATTCTCTCCATAATGATGAAAAATACTTCAAAAGTGGACGTAGATTCATTTTGAATCGAACCACTATAAAAATCCCATGTCTTTTACTTGTTTTTCCCCCATTTATTTTGCGATTGTGGTCCTTTTAATTCCTAACCATAATTGGTGAAGTGTGATTTCACACCATTGATGTTTGATTTTTGATCCAAACACTAGCACATGGAAAGTTACCTAACATTGTGCGAGAAATGTGTAAATGATTAAATAACACATGGAAATGATTAAAGAATACAGGTATGCAATATAATTTTAACAATTTAATATTATTCTTTCAAGATAAGAACAAGTTTTTGATCTTATGGATAGCGAAGTCTTATAGAAATAATAGTGACTACATGAGATTTTAGTACACATTAAAGGACCTGAAGCATCGATATATCAACCTGTGGGTATACCAATAATATCGACAATGGTATCGATAAGCATTCTGAATTTGCTGGTGAAAATGGTAGATTAATAGTAACCGTTATCATAACGGTCTTAGAAGCATAAGGCATTGGTTGATGCATCTCTAAAATAAAACTTAATTCAAAACAGATCCTTCTCTAGATTTCAATGTTAAACGGGATCTAATTTAACTACTATAGCAACGTATCTCTGTAAACTTTTACGTTACAGCTAAAAAAAATCAAAAATTGTAAATATCAATGTAAGGTTAATGGAAATGAATAAAAAATTGGTGAAACATCTGCACTTATTGTGAAAAAGTGCAGACACATCAACAACTATTCTATAGTATGTTGTTGATACTTGAAAAGAAAAATATTTTGCTGAAATGTCTGCACTTAAATAAGTGTAGATATATCAGCAACTATACCAGTGTATTGCATAAATAAAAATAAGTTGTTGAAATATCTGCACTTATTTTAAATAAGTATTGACTTATCCACAAAAATCCCCTATGTATTATTACACACATGTCTCGATGTATCAAAAAACTGTATAATTGCTGCTATTTCTGTAACTTTTCATTTGTATGCAATGTTTATCATTTTTTTGAAGATTTTTCTGCAACAATATTATGTTTGAATAAGTGTAGACGTTAAATTTAAAATTTTGAAATATTCAGCAAAATTGCATAAAATCGTGAACGTTTTATTATAGTTGTTGTAATGTCTATCATTTTTTGAAAAATTGTAGGTTTTTCTGTATTTTCACTGAATCATGTTTTATGTTAAAAAGTTTTTGTATTTTTGTCACATGAATATAAAAATGATTATATATTGAAATAAGTTTTGAAGGTAGATAGTTTTATACGTCGATATTTAAAGTTTCTTAATTACTTCCAAAAACAAAACCTAATTTACAAAGTTTTAAGATAGAAAGTATTTGTGTATTTTAAAACTTAACGGGAATATTAACCAAACTGTCCATTTTTTTAATCTACTCAAACAGTTTTCTAAAGAGAAAATTATTGTTGTGAATTTCACTCAATTTCCTATTAATAAGGTCCAACCCAAAGCAGATACATTTTGATGATCTGAGTTGTAGGTTTTATTAACCTCTCAAGGGAACGGTACTAACAAATTACAAGTTGGTCTTGTGAGTTTGCAGATTGATCACTAGTTCATACCAAGCTAAGCACCGGATCACAGATGAAAATAAGAAGCCAAATTCACAGGATACTGTGCAAATTCTGATATTTCCACTAGCATTACAAGTCTTCAACCTTTTTTCAAATTTTCATCGCGGTAATGTTTAGCAAGGTAAAAACATTGTTGATATAGTATGGGAAATGCAAAGCAAAATGGTACTAAATTAGATCCACCTTCCACCTAGTTTTCATTTGTAGACATTATACTGGTGCTGCAGTCGTAGTAAATGGTTCACTTCATTTCTTCGAACTGATCATAAAAACCTGGTGCGGTATAAATCCACAGCATAAAAGCTACTGAGACTGCTAAGGACAGAAGGCAACACAAAATGCTTCCAAAGATTCAACATTAGTGCGGATGTTATCTTCAGGTTTAAATTTGAATCACAAATAACAGCACCGCAACAAAAATTTGACAATAGACAAGATTTGAACAAGTAGAAATGGATAATCACTTATCGCAAAACATGAGACTTTAACTCTCGGACTTGTAAAGAATTATGTTTAATTTTTTTATGGAGATCCGAAACTCAACAGTGGAACAGACAGAAATAAAATTATTCACTTAAAATTGACCAAACAACATGATAATCAATTACATACTATGCAAAGGAGAATGAGAAAAAACTGATTTAAATTTAAACTGACAAAATTAAACTTTCATACCTCGGAACATTCTACACTAGTCAAAAGATTCAAATGACTGAAACCAACAATGAAACTTTACAAGTCTAAGCAGAACTCATAACATGACGAACTATAAAAATAAAGACTGAAAGCGAACGGTTCTTCCAGATCTAACCGCTGGTGAATTTGGTAACAGCCTTGGTACCTTCAGATACAGCATGTTTTGCAAGCTCGCCAGGGAGAACCAGACGAACAGACGTCTGAATCTCACGAGAAGTGATAGTAGGCTTCTTATTGTACCTTGCCAACTTTGAAGATTCCTGAGCAAGCTTCTCAAATATGTCGTTAATGAAGGAATTCATAATTCCCATAGCTTTGCTTGATATTCCGATGTCCGGATGCACTTGTTTCAACACTTTGAAAATGTAGATCTTGTAGGTTTCTATTGACTTCGCCTTCCTCTTTTTCTTCTTGTCGGCGGTTGCAGAGGAATCTTTCGCAGGGAGCTTCTTCTCGGCTCTGGGCTTCTTGCCAGCAGGTGTTTTTTCAGCGGTCTTCTTTTCCTCTTCGGGTTTCTTCTCTGCGGGTTTCTTTTCAGCTTTGGGCGCCATGGCAAAAGTTAGGGTTTTGAGAAATGGGATTCGAATTGAACAATTGGGGGGAAAGCTGGACTGTGATGAGTAGCACGAAGTTGGAGTTCTATATACACGCGTCGAACTAGTTGTCAATTGGACGAAAGGTAAAGATGCAGATCGTAACGAGGACGGATTTGAAGCGTTAGATTGTCGTGCTATTGATGGTTGAGATTTGTTGCACCGGGAGACGAGGATTGATGAGCTGGAACCTGATTCTGGAAGGTGTTCTTTGCGGCAGCTGTGCTTCTTGTTTTGCACATAGGATTGATCATTTGAAAGAAAATTCTGTTCGCGATATAAAAAACAAAATTTAATTTTCATCCACAACGCAAAACTTGCGCGTTTCTCTGAATCATTAAGGGTGCGTTTATTTCAAACCCGAATGCGAGGTTAAGATTTGGCCATTTATAATATTCAAGTGGGGTGTATGTCCGACGCGGACGTCGACACGAACTACCCTGATTAAAAAAAAAAAAAAAATTGTGTCGGTTAGATATGAACGTTTAAATCGATTTGTTTGGTTTTGCTAGTTTATTGATTGATTTTGGCTTTTATTTCAAAATTATTTTAGTTTGTCGATCGAGTTTGATTTTCGATATTTGAAAACTGAACCAATCAATCAAATGAAATTTAATAGTTAAGACATTTTAAAGTTAGAACTTTTCCGTCAATAATACAATTATTTACCGTATCTCTATAACAATATTAGTATTTTTTTTATTTTTCTTTTGGCTCGTATTAATATTTTTAAAAGAATAATTTGTTTTAAAAAGATGTTTGCATCGTATGTAATCAATTTGTTATTTAACTTATATTATATCAATAATTAGAGGACTTATTTCATTTTAAGACAAGCCAAATAAACCAGTCAAACCATACCAAATATTATCGGTCTGATTGGTTAGTGTTGACGTCAAAAGTTGATCTAATGACAATCAACCCCCAAAGTGCGTTAACCACACACAATAATATTCATAGAGTGTAGGAGAAAGTAAATGAATACAGAAGACACAATATTTTTATAATGGTTCGGCTTCAACCAAGCCTACGTCCACTTTGTAATCTTTGTTTGTACTGTCGATTATAGGTTACAATTGTTTTTAATTGAGAAAAAATGGTTTATACACAAATTCTTTATGTTATAGTTAGAGCAGGTGGCGTGTTATTTGTGAGATGCCGAATAGGAGCTTTTTCCGTTTGTTCAAGATGTCTTTCTATTTCTGGAAACTGGTGTATTTATAGGCAAAAAGGTGGGCCAAGTTGAATGCAACGTGGCATGCATCTTTTTCGGGGTCGGCCAGGTGTAAGTCGATCATATAAAGTAGTTATAGGCGGAGGAACCCGGTCTCTTGCTGATGAATAGTTCTCCTCGAGATGTGTGGCATACGTGGAACTTGAAATCTGGTGTGTGAAAAGCGGTGCAGGTCAAAGCTGACCGATTCTGTAGCCTTGGGGGCAAGAATTTGCCTTGTCGCGCATAACTTAACCTAATATTTCCGATCTGACATTTTAGGCTTGATCCTATCTTTCAGGGATAATTCGATCGATCAGTCGGCTTTGACTTCGGAAGTGTTCGCCAATTCTTGAGGAGGATATATTTGTTTGCTTGGAAGTTGGCTCTATTCGAACTATAGTCGATCGATCCGCCATGAAGGTCGGTTCAAGGGACAGAAAATTCGATCGGCTTTTGATAGTGAGCCTTGGTTTTTAGTTGCGACGGCTTTTGCCAAAAAAATGGTCAACACTTTGCCCCCCATAACATATCTTTTTTTAGAAAAGGGATATGTGTTTTGGAGCTTTCAGAGAATATTAAATAATATCTCGGTAGAAATACGGAAAGTCATGGTTACACTGGACCATATTATATGAAAGCCAGAAAACCGACAATCAACAATGGTTCTATTAAGGTCAGAAAACCGACGACCGCTGAGGATCATATTAAGGCCGGAAAACCAACAATCACCTGAGGATCGTATTAAGGCTGGGAGTCCGAGAATGTAAAAGAGCCAACGATCATGCAGAATCGATCTCGGAGAATAGCAGAAGGACCGGGACCTTGCCGAGTCAAATGATACTTGTAAAAGGGCTCAAAATAGACGTGCCAAATCCTGGCGATGTCGTTTGATATTTTCAAGCATAAGCCATGCTTGGGTGTGTTAGGAGTATAAATCATGCTCAACTTGTAATTGAGAGGGGTATAAACCAAACTTGGATGTTTAAAGTGGGGTATAAACCATACCTGGAGTTTAAAATGGGTTATAAACCATACCCGGAGTTTATAGTGGGGTATAAACCATACTCGAAGTTTAAAGTGAGGTATAAACCATACCCGGAGTTTAAAGTGGTTTATACCCAAAATTTTAAGGAGGACGAGCATAAACCATGATCGGTTTTGGATCGGGGACTTTGCCACATCCTGGCAAAGTATTTATCAAACATAGTCCATGTTCGAGAAAGAAGGTTTATTGCTGCTAAAACTATTACAAAAACCAAACACTACATCATAACAGCCAATTTGGCACACAACGCTACGGAGATAAAATACGGGTTATCCGTATCATATTTGATAGTGCTTAGATCCGTATCAAATTACATTTTGCGATCCACGCCACCTTAAACACCCTAAATCTGACCGTCCATCGGGGAAGCTCCGAATCAGTTAATTTGACATGGTCTTTGGCCAAATCTAGTGTGTATCATATTATGCATCCCATTAGGCACTACGAACACAAATTTTGGCCGCTTCCTTTTCCTTTTGTTTTACTTTAATGGTGACCGAAAATCCAAATTAGGGTTTTCGGTCACCAAATCGTGCCTCCACCTTTCTCTGGAATCTCCTCCGCTGGCAAAGATGAACAACCCTCTCCTTCGATAAAAACGCGACAACCCTTATGATCTGAAGATGATGATTCGATTTGTTCCTCCAGCTTTGCGCTAGTTAGATCATCGGCATCATTCCAATGTGCTAATCAACCTTCATCAAAGTCCCAGGTATAATTACAAGTAGTCGTGCTTTACCTAATTCAGCTATAAAGTGGAATTTGATTTAACGAACATGCTTCTCAATGGGACCTTACATCACAATAGTCACTGTAAATGTAAATGACGCCAATAATCTAACTAGCTCAAAGCTTGATTTGCCAAATTCATCCTCTTAATGTTCTAGGTGTGGAGCCAATGATGAGGTTTACTTATAATTCTAATTACAGGCTTGACTGAAGTGAAATATAGATGTTGTCATTGTGGTATAAGGTCTAAATGATATTGATGAGGCAATTGAGTTAAATAGCATAAAAATTGGGAAGAATTCTAAATTTTATGCTATTCAACTCTTGCCTTATCAATATCACAGGTAATCTGAAGATTGTGGACTTTAATGTAACACACTTCAGAAATGGTATGAGTCATGAAAAAGATCAACTTATTCTTAATTTGTATCGTTATATTCAGGTAATTCTTTTTACTTGTTCATATCTCTTAATGTGTCACTTTAGCTTTTGATTTTGTTACTTGTTCATATCTCAACATACTTACAGAGGTTTCTAGTTCAATGCTTAATGAGATACTGTCATTCATGTAGTAATGATGCTAGGATATATGCATGCTTATTAGAACACTCTTACTTATTACTTATGCTTTCTATGGCTTTTTGTTGAACCTGTGGGGTGATGAGCTAAGAGTGCAATGCCATATGGGAAGGAGTCGAAGGAAAATTGGTAAAATTAGTGGAAGGAAGGAGGCTCAAGGTTAATATCTATGGTAGCGATCAATATGGTCATTTTGTTGGCGATGTCTATTTCAATAACATTTTTATTCAGGTAATTCTATCATGGTACAACCCTCATGTAATACGAGAAGTTGTTAGTGTTTTGAACCGTATAGGTTATAACTATGCAGTAAAACCATAATTGAAAAAAGCGAGATATTACCTGAAGTACCATATCTCGCTTTTTTCCATCCCCCTCATCTTGGATACAATACATTATATAAGGGTGATAGAATAGAAAGGGAACGACCATAGCAATGTTATATCTACATTACAACCAAGTGACAATTAGAATTATAATAAGTTTGCGGTTTAATACTTTTAGAGAGAATTAGTGAGTCATTACGTGAAAATCATCTTTGCGGAGATTTTGGAGAATGAAAAATAAACTTTATCAGCATCATGAGCTAGCTTATTCTCATACTGCTTTGATTTACAGCAAACACATGGATTCATCGGCAATATCAACACGTACGCTCAATCTTATGGGCCTCGACTGGAATTATATCAGGTTGATCATATGTTTTTACTAGGGCCGTCAATTTCGTACACGGCCCGAAACACGACTCGTAACCCGCACGAAAAAACCCGATCCGACCCGACCCATTTATAAACGGGTCATTTTCGGGTCAACTCGTTCTGACCCGTTTAATAAACGGGTGGGTTAGGGGTTGACCCGCAAACCCGTGGGTTGACCCATCCTAACCCGTTTAACATAAAACATTGATACCAAGCCCAATTGCCAAGCTATATAAAAATTAAAACCATTTTCATGATAATGATCGGCCCAGCCCAGTCCATTAGATTTATTTTAGGGCATTACCCATTTTGTTGCCGCCTTCCCAATCACGACAGATTTCATAATTTGCCCTAGGATACCAAGCCGCCACTTCCAGTTTTAGGGTTCTTCTTTCTACCAAGCTGCTCCTTCAACTTCTTCGATTCTTCCACTTTCTCTCTCGAGATTGAATCTATCGCGCATCAGATCGGCAAGGCAACAACATCGGCAAGGCAACAGCACAACATAACTCTCGAATCGAGACTCTCGACACTCATAGGCTCATAGTGAAGGTAATTTCATGTAGTGTAATTGTTTAAACTATACAACGGCTTTAATATTGCAATGGTATATGAATCCGGTCCCAAATTTCTTATTGTAAACTTGTAAGTTGTAATGGTATAAAAATCGAGCGGCTTTAATTCTTGTTGTAAATATTATACTTGTAAACTTGTAAAAATTGGTGAAATACGAATTGTATAATTAACATTTAGCAGTGAGGTCTAAACATTTCTTATTGTAAACTTGTAAACTTGAAATTAAGTCAGAGCTGCTACTTTAGTTTATGCATTTCTTGTTGTAAGCAGTGAGGTCTAAGCGTTTAGTCGGAGCTGCTGCTTCTTTGCAATGGTATAATCACCAATATCTATACAATGTTTACACTTGTAAATTGTTGTGATTACACGATATTTATACAATGTTCATACGTGTAATTTTTATATAATGTTTATACCTGTAAATTGTTGTAAAAATTACAATTATAACAATTTACAAGTATAAATATTGTATGCACACGAGATTTATACAATCACAACATTACAATAATTATACAATATCTACACTTGTAAACTTGTAAAAATTTATACAATCACAGATTCACAATATTACAACATTACAATCACAATATTTATACTTGTAAACTGTTTATACAATATTTATACAATGTTTGATTCTTGTTGTAAATTGTTGTAAAAATTATACAATGTTTATACTTGTCGATGCTAATTTCAAAAATCTTACAAGCAATAAAGAGATAAGTAGTAATGTATAATGCATATGTTTTTTCTGATTACATTGTGTAGTAATGTATATATTTTTTCTTCTTATATTTTACAGAAAAGAGATGAGTGTTTTTACCCCAAGTAGTGGTGATCGAGTTGAAGATGTCAATATGGAAGAAGTGGAAACAGGAAACACAGAAATAGAAGGTGATAAATCGATCAGTAAGAGATGTAGAAAGCTTACTTCTGAGGTATGGACTAAGTTTGAAATTATTCCATTGCAAGATGACGGAAAGGAAAGAGCTAAGTGTATGAAATGTGGTGCTACTTATTTATGTAATAGTATGTATGGCACTGGAAACTTAAAACGACATATTAAATCTTGTACCAAAAATCAGGATCTAGGTCAACTGCAATTAAGCCAAACCGCGGGCTCTCTTATGACAAGGTCGCCTAAATTTGATTCGGATAAATTTAGAGAATTATTGGTAATGTCAATATTGATGCATGATCTACCATTTCAATTTGTTGAGTACGCTGGAATTAGGCAATTATTTTCTTATGTATGTGCGGATATTAAGTTGATTTCTAGAAATACTGCTAGAGATGATGTGATTAAAATGTATGAAAGGGAAAATTTGAAATTTAGACACATATTAGTTTCAATTCCGAGGAGAATTTATTTGACTTTCGATTTATGGACTTCTATTGCAACCAAAGGGTACTTTTGTCTAACCGCTCATTTTGTTGATGCTAATTGGGTCCTCCAAAATAGAGTTTTAAATTTTTGTTTCATGCCTCCTCCACATACCGAAGTTGATTTGTCCGAAAAAGTTTATAATTTGTTGGTTGATTGGGGAATTGAAAGAAAGATATTTTCCATTACCTTAGACAATGCTAGTGCAAATGATATATTTGTTAGTTTGTTAAGGGAACAACTTTTATTGAGGGAGTATTTGTTGATGGACGGTGATTTTTTTCACATTAGATGTTGTGCTCATATTCTTAATCTTATAGTACAAGATAGGTTAAAAGAAGTTGATATATGTGTGTCTAAAATTAGGGAGAGCATTAAATATGTAAGAGGCTCACAAGCAAGGAAGCAAAAATTTCTAGAGTGCATATCTCATGTTTCTTTGGAGGGTAGGAAAGGTTTACGATAGGATGTTCCTACTAGATGGAATTCCACGTTTCTCATGCTTGAGAGTGCTATTTATTATCAGCGTACTTTCCGTCATTTACAGTTGAGTGATTCCAACTATAAGCACGTTATTTCTCAATCTGAATGGGTTAAGGTGGAACAAATTTGTAAGCTTTTGAGGGTCTTCTATGATGTTACTTGTCTCTTTTCTGGCTTCAAATATCCTACTGCAAATTTGTATTTTCCTCAACTATTTGTTGTTCAAGAAATTTTGCAAAAAGCGTATACTGATGGTGATAGTTTTATGAGTAGGATTGCATGTGGTATGATGGGAAAATTTGAGAAGTATCGGAATACATATAGTCTTATTCTCTCGATTGTTGTTATTCTAGATCCTAGATATAAGATTCAGTTTGTGGAGTTTTCGTATAAGAAACTTTATGGTGGTGGTTCTGTAGAAATGAGTAAAGTTCGTGATACATTGTTTTTTCTTTTTGATATTTACATGCAAATGTATGGTAAAAAAGCAGACACTGCTTCTAATAGCTAGAATCAATCTTCTGCAGGAGATAGCTTAGTTTCTAAAGAATGCTTGGATGTTATTAAGGTGAATTTTATATTACCATGCATTTAAATTTTAAAAATCTTTCTTATATCACACAATTTACTAGTATTTACTGTATCTTACATATATGTATGTAGGATTTTGACAATTTTGAGAGTGAAGAATTTACATTTTTTACACAAAAAACTCAATTAGAATTGTACTTGGATGAACCAAAGTTGGATAGAAAGACAATTTTGGATATTCTTGAATATTGGAAAGCTATTCAGTTTAGATTTCCAAAATTGTCTATTATGGCTCGTGATGTGCTATCCATTCATATATCTATTGTCGCATCGGAAGCATCATTTAGTGTAGGTGGTTGAGTTCTCGATCAATATCAAAGTGCACTTAAGCCCGAAGTTGTAGAGGCAATCGTATGCACACGAGTATGGATTTTTGGGGATGGAGGTTAAATTTCTTACTTTGTTGTTCATTATATAAAATTTGATATTCTAAAAATATAGTAACTTGACAGGTGCTACTACTTTACCTACTAATCTTGAAGAATTAATGGGGGACATTGGTAACTTAGAAATCGACGGCGTCCACTCTCAAACCGCTGAGTGTTCTTCTAACAACCAGTTTCACCTCAACTAACCGGTATGTTTAATAACTTTATGAAGTCATTATTTATTAAGTGAATGTATATATAGCTTTATGAAGTCATTATTTTTTTAATTATGTCATAAGAATTAAGAACAATTTATATTAGCTTCACTATACTAAAAACAATTTATATTGGCTTCACTATACTAAGAACAGATTATATTAGCTTCACAACATAGTAGTTTATGCTAGATGGCCATACTATTGCTATTTCAATTACCACTAGTTTATGCTAGATGGCCATACAGATAATGTTACTAACAAAAAAACTGCTCTGAGGTGGGCTGCTGCTTCTTTGTAGCAGCTCCGAGCTGCTGCTTCTTTACAGCGGCTAAGAAGTTGCCGCTCCGAGCTGCTGCAAAGAAGCAGCGGCTTCTTAGCTGCTGCTGCTTTGCAGCAGCTCGGTGCTGCTGTTGCTTTGCAGCAACTCCGACTCCGAGGATTTAGATGTTGCGAAGTGCATGTAAGAGAAATGAACAGTAATACCATTGTTTTCAATGCATGTAGGATTTAGATGTTGCAAATCTTATATCAAACTGCTTGCAAGTTGTCTTTTACGTGTATTGTATTGTAATATGTACGATCCATTTAATGATTGTCTACTTTATTGCTAGTTTGTATTGATGATTGCATTGTATATTGCATTAAGTTTTAAGAATTGTACTGTTTTGGACTATTGAATTGTTGATGCTTGATGATTACGTATTTGTTATTTGCTACTTTTTAGGTTTTTGCCTTAAAATGTTTTAAGTATTTGTTTGTTGCTACTTGCTAGAGCCTAGGGCTGTGTTCCCACTTGCCGTTGTTTTAAGTTTTAACTTCTAAATACTGTACAGTGTGGGATGAATAAATGTTTCTGTTGCAAATTAAACAGGTCAAACGGGTTGACCCGACCCGATTAGATAAACGGGTTAGGCGGGTCGGGTCGGGTCGGGTCAACCCGTTTATAAACGGGTCGGGTTCGGGTTGGCAATATCTGACCCATTTGTTAAACGGGTTGACCCGACCCGTTTAAAATTTGACCCGAACCCGCCTTGACCCGACCCGAACCCAACCCGACACGACCCATTGACAACCCTAGTTTTTACCTTTTTTTGTTAGTTCGTACTATTATGAAAATCTTTAACAGTTTCCTTTGTATATGTTTGTATGTTATATATTGTGTTCGTGTTATGAAAAATCTTGTCATGCTTTGAGTGTGTATATATATATATTGTGTTATTCTTGTGTATAAATTGTGGTATATATGTTGTGTTATGAAAAATATGTGCTAGGGTTTTTGTTTATATATATATTTATATACATATATATGCATGTGTGTGTGTATATGTGCACACATAGATATAATTAGATATGGTCAAAGGCCGTGTTTGAATACAATTTAGATACGGCTATAAGCCGTATGTTATCACTAGTAAGATACGGTTTATAGCCGTATCTAAAAATTTAACACGCCATTTTTTGATACGGCTTTTTGCTGTGTTTAAGGGCTTTCGATAGGGCTAAAAACACAGCTTAATTAGCATATATGATGTAGTGAAAATGGAAACTAATGGGTTTATAGTCAAATCCAGAGCACGCCTTGGGATTAAATCCTAACCCCGTACGTGTGTACTTCAACATACCCACATTATTAAAAAATAGTAATACATTTCTTATATCCAAAGAAATGGGGAGTATCCACGGTGATCTAAACCAGATTAGCTGATGATGATATTGCGGGTGTTAGGCTCGGGGTCCTTCCCATTTCGAGAGGTACGAGGACCATTCTGATGAGCTTGGGAAGGTAGCTGTGGTGGTGCGGCCGGTGCGGCCTTTTTGACATACCCGGGTAGCTCTCCATGTCTAACCCGATCCTCAATGAAATCACGCAAGTGCCTACAGTCATTAGTGTCATAACCTGCCATATCATGATACATGCAGTACTTTCCTGACTCACGTTCTCTTTAGGTCGGCTCCCTCCTAGGAGGCTTTGGAAAAGGTAGAGATCCTTGTACATCGAGGTATATATCCAGCAGGGAGGAGTTAATCTCAATGTATTGATTGTACTTGGGTTCTCTCCGGAACCGCATATTCATGTCATTCTTCTCCGAGGCTTTCCCTTTAACCTTGTTTTGGACAACGCTGGTCGATCCTCTATCCTTTGTGGCAAGTACCTCGAGATTTTCCATCTTGATGTTGGCATCTTCTTGTGGAAGGAATTTATCGGCTTCGGAGTAGAAGTCTCCAATGTATTTAGGAGGATCCCTCTAGAGAGGGATCTTGAAATCAGTTTGGTCTAGGACACCGACGATAACCACCATCGATGGCTATGGTCGATCGACCAATGCTACAGCCGCGTTGAATCTTTCTAAGAAGGAGCGTAGGGTCTCGTTGGACCGCTGTTTGATGGATATGAGGAACATGACGCTCTTCGGTCGAGAGATGTGAATTTTGAACTGTCCGATGAAGCGAGTGACCGACATATTCCAGCCATTGATCGATTCAGTTGTTAACTGTTGAAACTACATGCCAGTAATATCAGCGAGAAAGAGAGGGAAGCACTTGGCTATGACATTGACCGAAGTTCATAGTACTTCCGTGTGACACATGCATCACATGAGATGTATGGTCGGGTCGGTCCTGCCATTGTAGGGGTCCAGGACTGGAAGCTTGAAGTCAGGTGAATTTCGGGAGTTATCGATTTCCAGTGTGAAGGCACTGCGATGGACATTATCCACGTCCTGTTGAAAAGAGGTGTCTCTGGTGAAGCATTTGATGAAGCTTGCAATTTGACTTCCATCCCCGAGAAATTGCTTTCATGAATCCAATTCTGCATAGGTGACATTGGTGAGAATCCCAGTACAGGGAGAAAGCATGCCGTGAGTTCTAGGGGTCAGTTCGGTATGGCCCACGAGCGTTGGGTGGAGGTGGTCCCCAGCCTCAGTTGTATGTTATAGATTATTCGGGGCGCCTGGGTTGGCATGTGTGTTGGTCTGAACCATACCCATGCCTGTAGGATTGGACTGGTTCCGGTAAGTGTTATCAGCTCGGGGATGGTATTGCCCCCGCCAGAGGCGATGTCATGGTGATTTTTAGTAGCGTTTTCCTTCGTCCTACCGGGAACTGGTATGGTAGAGTGGTCTTGTTATGACATAGGGTTGCTGCCCCCAGCTAAGCTTGGATCGTCATGCTAGGAAGGTCAAGTGGGAGGCAACATTAGACGAGTTTGCGGTAAGATACTGGGTCGGACCAGAGGTTGTATCGATCCGTGTTCTGGTCGACCAAGGAATTGCACTGATTCGAAAGCTGCTTACCCAGGGAGCTGAGTCAAAACCTGGACTGGAGGAAAAATGGTCGACTGATCTGGGGCTTGGCCTTGGCTGATCTGAGAATCTTCAGCTACTCAGCTTCGTTGGTTGCCAGGAGCGATGACCTTAGATTTGGACGATCGAGAAGTGAAGTTGAAGCAAGTGGGAGCATATTTGTAGACCTATCTGGGGCTTGGATTTCATTAGTTTGAAGGTTAGTTATTTCCTCGGCTTCGTCTCGTGCAGGAAGTGATGTTTGGTTGCTTAATCTCCCTTCCATCCGAGCAAGGAAATCATTCATTGTTTCATGCTGCTTTGCGAGGAGTTCATCTTGATGTGCCACCTGAGCTTTGAGTTCGGTGAGAACTTCATCCATCTCGTCCCTAGTTAAGTATTAGGACAGGTCTTCATGGGAGGAAGTCTCCTGGCTTACCTCCGTTGTTTTTGCGTCTGTTGCACCAGCGGGTTGAGATTGAGCGTAAGAAGGTGTTGCATCATTCTTCCATTTTGTCGTTGCTTCTTTAAGAATTGCTAAAGGTCGTAGGGTCGAACCCCTACCTGGCATGCCAAAGTGTTGACGTCAAAAGTTGATCCAATGACAATAAACCCCAAAAAGCATTAACTACACACAATAATATTCACAGAGTGCATGAAAAAGTAAATGAAGACATGAGACACAATATTTTTATAGTGGTTTAGCTTCAACCAAGCCTACGTCCACTTTATAATCTTTGTTTATACTGTCGATTATAGGTTACAATTGTTTTTTATTAAGAAAATGTAGAGAAAAGTGGTTTATACAGAAAATCCTTGTATTATAGTTGGAGTATATGGCATGCTATTTCTGGAATGCCAAATAGGAGCTTTCTGTTCAAGATGCCTTTCCATTTCTGGAAACTGGTGTATTTATAGGCAAGAAGGTGGGTCGAGTTGAATGCAACATGACATGCATCTTTTTCGGGGTCGGCCACGTGTAAGTCGATCCTATAAAGTAGTTGTAGGCGGAGAAACCCGGTCTCTTGCTGATGAATAGTTCTCCTCGAGATATGTGGCATACATGGAACTTGAAATCTGGTGTATGAAAAGCAGTGCATAATTTAGCATGATATTTCCGATTCGACATTTCAGGCTTGACCCAATCTTTCAGGGATGATTCGATCGATCGGTCTGCTTTTACTTCAGGAGTGTTCGCCAATTATGGAGGAGGATATCTTTGTTTGTTAGGAAGTTGGCTCGGTTCTAACTATAGTGATCGATCCACAATGAAGGTCGATTCCAGGGACAGAAAGTTTGATCGGCTTTTGATAGTGAGCCTTGGTCTTGAGTTCCGATGACATTTGCCAAAAAGTTGGTCAATAGTTAGGTTTTGAAAAGTACCGGATTTAGATTCAATTTACGCTTCTTATACGATAATTTTGATTTCAGCTTTTTTGATCGATTTCAAGTTGAACCAATCATATGCTCATATCTACATTTAATATCACAAATGTGATCAAAACTACAAAGAAACCATCAGTTAACATCATAGAGACTGTATGCTATTTAATTAAACTCTATTTTGTTATCAATTAAGATGAGTAATGGACTTGTCGTCGACCATGAAATAAAAACTGGTTGGGTTTCAATAGTTTTTGTGGTGTGAATCTAGTTACATGTGTTTAGGGGGTCAAGCATGTTTTTCCTGGAAATTTCTAAATCATTAAAAAAATCGATATTGAATAGAAATGCCTTTCAGTAAGGTTGATAGATCGGTTTTTGATGACTTGAAACTTCATGCCTTGTTGTTCCATTATATACTTAAAAGTCGTAAGAGCATATCATTTTCAAATATTGTTTAACTAACGACCTACATAGTGGAACTCTAAAGGACGTAGCACAATGGAAACATAAATTGAAATATAAAAATATCTTGAAATGATACAAAGTAGAATTAGACATGCACGGGTTGGTTTGATGTAGTTGAAGCTTAGAATTTCATTTAGAAAGTAGAATTGGACATGCGCGGGTTGAAATGATACAACGTAGAAGCGAAACTCTATAAATATTAATCATTTAGAAATATGATATAATAAGTAAACTTCATTATAATTTTATAATGCTAATTTTCAAATAGTTCAAAATATTATAATTTCAAAATATAGATCTAATAAATAAACGTTCTTTCCAAACTCTTTTTGTGCTAATAACAGTATAAATATAAAACCAAACAAATAAAAGTTAGATGTTGCAACATACAAAAACAATTTGTGATGACTCCATAACTCCTGCACTTAACAAAGGGGATAATGCGCTGAAAGACATGTCAGGCAGCTATGGACGATCATCAAGGTGGGATAATATCAACGGAACCTGTCGTATAACTCACAATGCATGAATAAAGTATAATAGAACATATACAACAGGGTATAATAGTGAAGCGCAATTGAACAGAAATTCAACTTTCCATATCACTATGAAAATATCTCATACAAACAACTGTATCACATCGGAATATGTACAAAGTGCCTCACTACATATTCAGTAAGAGTAACATTCATCAGTAGAATCAACAAATATGCATAGTAGACAGTAATATGTCAACCACCAGCTCGTCGTCGCTCAGCAACATCGTCTTCATCAAGATCTACTACCTGTCACCTAGTCTGCCCATCCACAGCATGGATGAACAACCCAAGGTAATAAGAGGGAAACATAAAAACTTGAGTTAGACAACAACCTTAACGAGCGATAAAACAACTATCAACATCAACAATAAAGTGTATGGATAATGGGCAGTTCAGTCATTTGATCTGCCAACACATCAATAAAGAAGAATCCCCAATCCCACTTCTCTTCCACAACCTACGGTGATAGCCTTCCCAGAGAATTAGAGAAGAAACAAATAGTAACTTCCATAACAAACAATTATCAAGCGTGGACCATCGTAACCAAGCTCAATATCTCCCAAACACAAACCTCGAAGGCCTAAACCAACATCAGATAAGCAGCCAAGAAATATCTCCCTCAACGTCGAATAATCCACACAAGATGATACAAGCGAACAATAATGTCCATGACTCTGGCTAGCACCGTCTATCTTGCCTTGAATTCATCATTAATCGTGCGACTGGCTTATCCTACCATCCGTCAAGGGCTAATGGTAACCCCAGTTTTAGCAAAACTCCATATGCCATCGTGACTCGTATCTAGGCCCATCGTGACTGCCTAGGGTACTCGACTAATCACCTAGTCTTTTGGGCGCCCCTATTATACCCTTGCATTAAGTCCACTAGAACCTCCGACTAACGACGACCCCTTAGCACTTTAAATCTCTAGCCATCGGTAACGAACCGCATTTTACGTATCAAAGGATCATAAATTGTTTTTATTTTATTCTCCAAGGGTCGAATCATTCTCATATTTTGATATGCTGTTCATAGGGATGTGGGATATGTCCATGATTTTTATCAATTTTGTTTGTGACCATTTTTCCCTGGTTATTTTTTTAGTGAATAACTTTTGAACAAGTTTGAATCAGGAGCTGGGATCGATTTCATTGGATCATAAATGGTATTTCCAATTCCACAGAGTAGTCACATTAAAGATTTGGCTGAGCGGTTTGGGAGGAATCGCTATTTTAATGTTGCTAGTTTTCTGGACAGGCTAATTAGTCATTAGTGGGCTAATTAGTGAGGATCATTAAGGCTAGGGGTTGTGGGCTATAAATAGGAGGGTAGGGGCAAAGAGAATTGTTTAGTCTCTTTATTTCTCATTTGGTTGGGTGCATGTGGTTCTCCAGCTCACCCAAGTACATCTCCACTTCATTTCAATTCACAGATTTATAAACTAGGATCAAAGATCAATATCAAGGGAGGGTAGATCGCATCAATTGAGTTGATTCGGAGGTCGTTCTTCGCTATTCTTTGTTGTCCGTATTAGATATTCATTCATTTGTAGCTGTTTTGTGGATTTGGTGAGTGATAAGCGTCTCTCACACGGATTCAATCGAGTATTTGGGTTTGTCTTATCTTAATTTCGTCATATGCAACTAGATCTAACCAATATAAGTAAATTTTGAATTCAGATCACACCATAGGATCTAATTTAGCAAGTTATAACAGTTAGTTTTTATGTTTATGTAAGCTTAGATCTAAGTATTGATTCGTTTATCATTTTATCATGGTTTGGTGAATTTCATATGATTGTACGATGATTATTTACGGTGCTAATGTTGTTTGATGATTGTTTGTAGTGTTATTAATTGTTTGGTTGAAATTGGTCGATTTGGATGAATTGTATGCATAGATGTTCATCATAAAGTGCTTAGATTGCATAAATCACGGCGGGTTGGTTCGAAAAAGTAATGGATCGATTGCACGTGACCATGAAGCGTGGGTGATGGGAATCAATGGATCGTTCGCAATCTATGACGTGGCTCAGGTTGAATGACTAGTTCGTTATGGAGTGGATCGGTCGGTGTGATGGATCGTGGATTGCGTGGAAAGTGGGTCGGCTTAAGTGCAAGGGTCGGGTCGGCTGTAACGCTGCGTAAGAAGGCATAAGGCTTGTGATGGATCATTTGAATTGTGCAAAACATGGATCGGAGAGTGATGGATCGCATGGCTTGGGTCGAGATGCCTGGGTCATTCAAACTTTGCAAAGTGAAATGTAAAGGCGGGTCGGCTTGGGTGATGGATCAGGTCAGTCAGAAGCCAAGGGAAGAGATGTGGTGGATGGATCGCATGTATTTGAATCGCGTGGTCGGAGGACTGCGGGTCGCTGGAAATGCAAAGAAAGGCTTTGAAGTGGTCTGCGTTGTGAAGCAGGATCGTGGGTCAAGAGTGGATTAGGTGCGATCCAGTGGGGTGTGACCCATATGGGTCGGTGGGTGATCCATGGGTGGGCCAGGGATGACCCATCCAATATTTTGCTAAATGAAGTTTATTTTTGGTTCGACAACGAGCATAGTTTCGATGTGAATTCAAGCGGAATGTCCTAGGCAAAGTTGAGTGATCGTGGATGATGCAACGATGTTATGAAGACAACTCAAGGTGATTCGAGCTCGTGGATAATGGTCGCTCGAGAAGGCACTTGAGCTTATGGATGTAATCGTCGGTGACGACGGCTAGAGTTTTGAAGTGCCAAGGGATCGTCGTTAGTCAGAGGTTCTAGCGAACTCAAAGCGAGTGTATAATGGGGGCACCCAAAGACCATATGATTAGTCGAGTACCTCGGGCAGTCACGATGGGCCTAAATACGAGTCACAATGGCGTATGGAGTTTTGCTAGAATCGAGGTTACCGCTAGCCCTTGATGGATGGCAGGATGGGCCAGTCATACGATTGACGATGGATTCAAGGCAAGGCGGGCGGTGATAGCTAGAGTCGTGCATGTTATTGTCGCATGTATCGTCTTGTATGGATTATTCGATGTTGAGGGAGATATTTCTTGGGCGCTTATCTAATGTTGGTTTAAGCCTTCGGGGTTTGTGCTTGGGAGGTATTGAACTTTATTAGGGTGGTTCATGCTTGATAATTGGTTGTTATGAATGTTACTGTTTGTTTCTTCTCTAATTCTCTGGGAAGGCTATCACTGTAGGTGATGGAAGGGAAGCGGGATTCGGATTCTTCTCTGTTGATATGTTGGCGGATCAGATGATTGAACTGCCTATTTCTCATGTACTTTATTGATGATGTTGTTAGCTATTTTATTGCTCATTAAGATAGTTTTCTAACTCAAGCTTTTATGTTTCCTCTTATTCCCTTGGGTTGTTCATCCATGTTGTAGATGAGAAGACTAGGTGACAAGCAGTAGATCTTTACGAGGACGATGCTGCTGAGCGACGACGAGATGGAGGCTAACGTATTACTATCTACTATTCATATATGTTGTTTCCGCTAATGTATGTTACTCTGAGTGAACATGTAGTGAGGCTTCTTGTACAGATTCTGTTGTGATATAGTTGATTATATGGATATTTTCATGATGATATGAAAAGTTTAAGGTTCTGTTCAATTGTGCTTCACTATTATACCTGTTGTATATGTTCTATTATATTTTATCCATGCACTGTGAGTTGTTCGACAGGTTTCATTGGTGTTATTCTACCCTGATGATCGTCCATAGCTTCCTGGCACGTCTTTCAATGCATTATCTCCTTTGTTAAGTGCGGGAGTTATGGGTGGTCATCACATTTGGTATCAGAGCTTTTGTTAATCGGTTTTATCCAAAGTTCATGGGTGTAATGACGTATGAGAGTCATATTTGTACTTTTCTAATAGTTGATTACTATATTATAGTGTATAGTATAGTAGCGCTTGAACTCAATTGTAGTTTTCTCATATGTGGACTAATCATTCTATTTTCAAATCTAGAATGAGTCGTCGATCTTCGAGACATGCTGCTAGGGAGGAGCCTGTTCCTATAGTGGAGATGGCGGTTTAATTGATTACCCAACTATGTTCGAGGCCATGATGGCAACGATCATAAAGAGGGTACCCGCTCCAGAGGCAGCCGGGGTAGATGTTGGAGTTCAAGTGTAAGTGCCTAGGGTGGTTGATTTCACTAAGCTTTGTAAGGATTTCACTACTTTTGGTGGGAGTCTTTTTGGGGACAGAGCCAACTATAGAGATTCAAAGGTGGCTTTATCCTTGTGTTCGGATATTCAGAGATCTGGGTATTATTGACGCAACTAAGAGGAAGATTGCCTCGAGGTAGATATAGGGCAGAGCTATGGATTGGGGTAACTTTGTCACTTTAGATACTCCTGAAGATGAGATTACTTAGTATCAGTTCTGACTCAAGTTCGAGACGAAGTTCATTTCTACCGCCTAGAAGTCAGTTCTATTCAAAAAGTATGCGGAGCTAAAGCAGAATGGTCGACCAGTGTTGGAGTACGTTTCTAAGTTCGAAGCTTTGTCCAAGTATACTCGTTCGTGTATTGAGACTTCTTATCAGAAGAACGAGAAATTTTTCATGGCCTTGGATCCATATCTTAGGAAGTTGTTGGTTGAACATTTGGATAAGCCTTTTGAGAAAATCGTTGAGAAAGATTTAAGGCACGAAAATTTGTTTCCCAAAGAAGAAGTTGTTGCTACAACTAAAGAGGATCTGAAACCACAGCAAGGAGGCAATAAGAAAAAGTGGAACGGAAAGAGGAAGCAACAATAACATCAAGGGAATGATGGCCAGAAGAAGCAGAAAAGCGAAGTGACTTGCTACAACTATTAGCAGAAGGGCCATTATTCCAAGGACTGTAATAATCCGAAAGACGAGAGGAAGTGGTATAACTGTGGTAAGCCTGGGCATAATAAGAAGGATTGTTTGAAACTGCTGAAGGGTAAGAAAATAGTGAAGGCTTATGCTTTTGAGGCTATGCAAACTTATTTGAGAGCTCCTACGACAAAGAAGAAAGGGAAGAGTGTTGTTGTTCAAGGTACGCTTTCTATTGGGGATGTTTCAGTTCGAGTGTTGCTTGATAGTGGAGCATCGCATTCTTTCATTTGCAATGAGCTTGTGTGCCGGTTAGGTTTGGAACCCGAGATTTGTGATAGACCATTGATCGTGACTAATCCAATCGGGTGTTCGTCTAGTCTATGTATGCTTTGTTGTGGTCTAGTGTTATCGAGTCATGGTTGCTCTTTTGTGTGTGATTGCTTAGTTGTGAACTTTGCTGGGTTCGGGATTATTTTGGGTATGGACTGGCTCAAGAGGTATGCGGTTAAAGTGGATTGCGAGAAGCTCGAGGTGACAGTTGGAAATGTGGAAGGGCAAATGGTTGTGATTCGATGTAATCCATAAGATGGGTCTTCGTATGCCTTTTGTATTCGCTAGCGATTCCACGGGAAGGATTGTCATCTGTACTGATTGCTAGTGAGTTTGATGATGTCTTTGATGATGTCAAAGGATTGTCGTCGCATCCCGAGATTAAGTTCAGGATCGATTTGGTTGAGGGAGCTAGACCTATCATTATGCCCCTTAAGGGGATAGCGTCTAGAGAATAGTGAGAGTTCAAGGTGCAAGTAAGTGACCTTTTGGAAAAAAGGTTCATTCGACAGAGTATGTCCGAATGGGGTACACCGGTTGTGTTTGTAACCAAGGCTGATGGATCATTGACATTGTGTGTGGATTATCGTGAGATGAACAAGGTGACTAAGAAGAACTAATATCCATTGCCAAGAATATAAGAATTGTTTGATAAACTTCATGAAGCCAAGGTGTTTTGCCAAATGGATTTGGCCACGGGATTCCACCAGTTGACAGTGGCGAAGGATAGTGTGCCGAAGACCGATTTTAGGACACCATCCGGTTTCTTCTTGTGGTTGGTGATGCCATTTGGATTGACTAACGCACCTGCGTCTTTTGTGGATCGTATTAATATAGTATTCAGAGAACAGTTGAACAAGTTCGTGCTTGTGTTCGTGGATAATATTCTGGTTTACTCCCGGAATGAGGAAGAGTATAAGACACACTTGCGAGTTATTTTGGAAATCTTGCGAAAGCATCAACTGAGATATAAGTTTTCGAAGTGTCACTTCTGAAAGAATGAAGTGGGGTTCTTAGGCCATGTTGTTTCTGGAAACGGAATAGCGGTGGATCTCGCAAAGGTGACAGCAATCCAGGATTGGGTTAGACCTAACAATGCGACAGATGTTAGGAGTTTCCTTGGGTTGACAGGATATTATCGTCTATTTATCAAGGATTTCTCTAAGATAGCAGCACCACTAACAGGATTGACGAAAAAGAATCAAGTGTTCACATTGGATGCGAAGTGTGAGCAAGCTTTCAGAACCCTGAAAGAGAGACTAAAAAGTGCTCCCGTTTTGACTATTCCGAGTGGAAATGAGAAAATGGTGGTATATATCGATGCATGTGGTACTGGGCTTGGAGCAGTGCTGGTGTAAAAGAATAGAGTTGTGGCCTATGCGAGTCGAAAACTGAAGCTGCACGAAAGGAATTATCCGACTTATGATTTGGAGTTGGCAGCGATCGTGTTTTCTCTAAAGATATGGAGACACTACCTGTTGGGAGTTCGATTCAAGTTATTTACGGATCACAAATTGCTGAAGTATCTTTTCTCCAAAAGGATTTGAATCTTCGGCAGCAACTATTGTTAGGGTTTTTAGCATCTTACGATTTTGGTATTGCCTATACTCCTGGTAAAGGTAACGTAGTGGAAAACGCGTTAAGTCGAAGACATGCAAGTTTGAGAGCGATGTTTTCGCAATGGAAGCACCTCGAGTACTTAGCACGATTTGATTTCAAGCCTAGGTGTGAGATAGAGCCTGAAATGTTGGAAGCTTATCGATAAGACCAACTACCATCGAAAGGATTGGCGAAAGCCAAAAGCATGATGTAAAGCTTGTCAAGATCATCCTGAAGTTGGAAGCAAGAGTGGAACTAGAGAAGGATAACAAATTCGAGGTCGATCGAGAAGGTTGGCTTTGAAAGAAAGGACGACTTGTTGTTCCTAATGTTGCTGATTGAGAGATGAGGTTCTGAGAGAATGTCATCACTCAAAATTGACGATTCATCCTGGTGGTAATAAGATGTATCGGGACATGAAGCGAGTTTATTATTGGGAAAGTATGAAGAGGGATGTTGGAAATTTTATTTCCAAATGCATGAACTGTCAGTTGGTGAAAGCTGAACATAAGAACCCGAGTGGGTTGATTCAGCCGTTAGAAGTTCCTACGTGGAAATGGGAGTAGATATCGATTGATTTTATCAATCAAGTGCCTAGAACTGGGGCAGGAAATGAAGGGATTTCGGTTATAGTGGATCATTTGACCAAGAGCACAAGGATTATTCCAGTCAAATCGACTAGGATAGCATCAAAGTTGGTTGAGCTATATATTAAATGGATTGTTCGATTCCATGGTGTCCCGAAGAGAATATTGAGTGATCGAGATCCATTGTTCACAAGTGGACTTTGGAAGAGTTTGCAAGAGACTTTAGGAACCGAGCTATGTTTGAGTACGGATTATCATCCCCAGACTGGCAGTCAAACCGAGCAAGTGAATCGAGTATTGGAGGATCTCCTCATAGCTTGTGTACTGGACTACGGAGGATCGTGGGAAGGCCATTTACATTTGGTTGAGTTTGCATATAACAACAGCTACCCGATAAGCATCGGGGTGGCACCATACGAGGCGCTGTATGGAAGACCGTGTAATTTTCCGGCATGTTGATTAGAGACTGGAGATAAGTTGATAATTGGGCCAGAGATGATATGAGAAACATCAGATTGTATTGAGATTGTTCAGCAAAGAATGAAGGCAGCCCAAGATCGTCAGAAGGGTTACGCTTTTAAACGTCAAAAGGATTTGGAGTTCGACGTTGGTGATATGGTTTTCATTAATATTTCACCTTTGAAGAATGTTGTTCGATTTGGAAATAAAGGAAAGTTGGCTCCTGGATTCGTTGGAACGTTTCCGATAGTCGAGCGAAATGGAAAGCTCACATATAGATTGGATTTACTAGAGAATATATTGAGTGTGCATAATGTTTTTCATGTGTCTTTTTTACGAAAGTGTGTGCATGATTCGAATGTGGTGGTATCTCCAGATTAGTATGAAGACTAAGAAGCCGAGCCCGTTGTTCCGAGACCTCGTAAGTCACTTTGAGTTGTAGGGAATGACACGAAACAACTTTGGAGGAAGGTGGTTAAGCTAGTCAAGGTGTAATGGAGTGGGGATGATGACGATTGTACGTGGGAAACAGAAGAGAGTATGAAGATGACCCATCCAATTCTTTGTTAGTATGACCCATTGATATTGTATCACACTTACATCATTGTAACTTGTATTATTATTAGAATTCCGTATGCTAGGTTAAGGCTATGGATACATGACTTGTTGGATGCTAGATTGGATGGAAGATCGGCTGCTCGTGGATGGTAGGCATGCAGAATAGTTTTTGGTTGCTCATGTTTGCTTGCAATTTTGGGGGCGAGATTCCTAAATTGAGGGGAGAATGTAATGTCCTGCATTTTACATATCGAAGGATCATAAAATATTTTTATTTAATTCTCCTAGGGTCGGATCATTCTCATATTTTGATATGTAGTTCATAGGGATATGGGACATGTCCATGATTTTTATATGTTTTGTTTATGGCCATTTTCCCCTGTTATTTTTGTTAGGGCATACATTTTTAATGGGATTGAATCAGGAACCAGGATCGATTTCATTAGAATGGAAACGGTGTTTCCAATTCCGTAGAGTGGTCACATTAAAGATTTGGCTGAGCGGTTTGGGACGAATAGCTGTTTTAGTGTTTCTAGTTTTATGGACAGGCTAATTAGTCATTAGTGGGATGATTAGTGAGGCCCATTAAGACTAGCGGCTGTTGACCATAAATAGGAGGGTAGGGGTATAAAGAATTATTTAGTCTATTTCTCATTTGGTTCGGTGCCTATGATTCTCCAGCACAACCAAATACACTTCCACTTCATTTCAATTCATAGATTTATAAACTATGTGTAACGACCCGCATTCTACGCATCGGATGATCGTAGAATGTTTATTTCTTCCACATACGAAGTCGTATGATCGTGTAACTTTGGGAGGCGGCTAATGGGGCCGTTTCCCATGTTCACAATTTTTGCAAAATTTTAAAAGACCATTTTACCCCTGGCGAATCTTGTTTCGCCTATAACTTTTGACTGATAAGGAGTTTTGACCTGAAATCACTTCCATTGGATTCGCATGATGGTTTAACTTTATGTAAAGTGGTCACATTAATCAAATGGACTTACCGTTTGGGAGATATGGCTGAAAAAAGGTTTGGAAGGTGAAAAACAGCATAATTGGGCTTAACTGGGTGATTAGCTGCTAAGCCCATAACTCATTTCGAGATTTGGGTTATGGGAGGGCTGATAGGGTTTGGGAAATCAATTTTATTCATTTTTCTAGCCCCCATTTACCTTCCTCTAACCCTAGTCATGGCCTCCAACTCCCAAATAACCTTTTAATCACTTTCTAATCACATATTAAGCTAATCGACATCAAATTAAGGCAAATTAACATCAAAATGGGGGTGGAGCTGCTGTGTTGCATTGGGGTCCGTGCCAAATCAGTTAGAGTTTCAGATCTGAGATATTTGTGGCTAAGGTGAGTGATTAACATACTTTTACACTAATTACGGTTAATTAGGGGTGATTAATGATAATTAGCGAAATTATGACCTAGAAAAAATATGGAAAAATATGTAGAAATTCTTAAATATTATTTTATGCTTCTATTAGAAATTTGGGTTAATTTGGACATATTTTGCTAATCCTATAGTTAAATCATGGTTAAGAGATTAAGGGGAAAAGATGGGTTTGGAGTATGTTTGATCCATATTAACATGTTATATTGCTGTTTTGGTGTTTATGGTTGATTATACTACTGGAATGAAGTGCTGGAATGAAGTGCAGGAAATCGGATTGGTCATGAACCCCGAACCGACCCGGCTCGTGACCTAGGTGCCACGGTCCGATCCCACTCGTACTCATCAGGACCGAACCGCTCATGAAGCATACCCCTAGAAGTTCACGAACCAATCTGCTCGCACTTGAAGACCCGAACCCAAACCGTAGATGCTCACCACGACCGATCCGAATGGAGAAGCCACGAACCGGACCCAGATGCTCATCACGAACCGACCCGACTCACAAACTGAAGTGGAGCACGACCCAATCTAAAGGAGGCACCACGACCGGTCCGTACCGGTTGCTCCATTACGACCCGAGTGAGACCCACAAACCGGTTACCCCCGAACCGAAGTATGAGCGCGAATGGAAGTTTGGAGTCACAAATCGAACCAAGGACAAGACCAAACCAAACCGGAAGGAGACTAAAAACCCGAGATGCAAAGGAAGTCCAAGTGAGAGGTTATTACTCAAGATCCAGCTGGGAACCAATGAGTTAACTTTTAGAGTTAGGCTTTGTTGCGGGATGTGTTTAAAGGGGTTATCGATATCCATAATTTTGGTTCACCACTGAGAGACGGATTATGGGCTATGGATCAGTGCAATTGGGTAATTGTGACTCCCATGGGCAAAGTCATCATAACAAAGGATTGGGTGATCGAAAAGGTGGATATCGTATGCTTTACGCACTGAGTGAGAGATGTGAGGATGGTTGCTATGTTTGATGTCTGCTATCACCATGTCAAGCACACTCCCATATTACTTTATGTTAGTGTTACCATAGAGTACTATACATTTTGTTGTGCTAACTCTTTGGTTGCAGGTCCAGGTTCAGGTATGATTTATTTATACCTGTTATTGTTCCGTTTTGCTGCTATCGCTCATACCAGACATTTGTCTGACCTAGAGTTTTATGTCTCTTCTTATTATTATTCTAGGTGCTCCAAAGTGAGCAAACTAGAGACAGGTTAGGTGGTTATGCACGAGTAGCTGTACGGAGACGAGCATGAGGCTTCCACATACTATTGACATATATTCTCCCTGTGTTGTTGTTGGTCACTGCTTTGGGCATTAGTAGTGTATCTTTTCTATTTTGCTTTAGAGATAGTATTTTGAAGTTGTAATAATGATGGTTTGAATCATAAGCTGTATTTTGGAATCCGCTACTATGATGGTTTAATTTTCAGCTTATGCACTGTCTCGCCTTTTTATGTCAGTATGTTATTATTATTATTATATTTTATTCTATGCGTTTTGAAATATACTACTGGTTCTTTGGTGATTCGCAGTTTTAAATCCCTTTCTTTTAACGACCGCCCCGTGCTAGTTGGACGTTGGCACAACACATTTCGAGGGAAATGTTGGCTAGTGCAGGGCGGGGAGTCACGCTTGGTATCAGAGCCTAGATTGCATAGTCAGCCTAGGGGAAGACATCATGGGAAGACATCAGGGAGAGATAGTATACATATATGAGAGCGTGTGTTTGTGATATTTTGGTTTTCAAAAGCTATATATATACTATTAATATATCTTAGGATGAAGTCGCACTGCACTGGCATGACTATGGAGATGGTTAATCGTTTTCTCTTTACAGACTGAACGGTGAGCTGATATACGAGGAGTACGGGTTTAGGGGCCAACAATGGGAGTGTCCCTGACATGAGGACGGTGTTTACTGCCTTTATGAGGGAGATGCTTAAGGATGTTCAGGAGCAGTTCCTAACGCTGCTAATGGTGGTGGTGCAGTGGCCAGGCGCCTAGGGTCGATTTCGCCAAGCTCTGTAAGGATTATACTAGTCTTGGTGGGAAGTCGTTCCATGGAACAGAATCAGCTACGGAGGTTCAAGATTGGCTTGATACTTGATAGTTGTGAGCGCATCTTCGAAGACTTGGGAATCGAGGATGCGATGAAGAGAAAGCTAGCATCGCTCCAACTTCAAGGACGAGCTATGAATTGGTGGAATGCTATCAAAGCAGTTACTCCTTAGGATCAAGTTACTTGGAATTAGTTTAAGACTCGCTTCAGTGACAGGTTTATCCCAGCTACTCAAAAATAAGAGTTGTCCAGGAAATTTCTAGAGCTTAAGCAGAATGGTAGGGCAATCTCGGAGTATATTGTTGAGTTCGATACCTTATCGAAGTATGGATTGTCCCTTATCGATATGGTCGAGAAGAAGAACAAGTAGTTCATAACCGTCCTAGATGAGTACTTGAGGGAGAGACTCATAAACCATATCGATGAGACTTTCAAATCTATTGTGGGAAAGGCATTGAGGTCGGGGAGCCTTTACCCTAAGTCGAAGATCGAGGTTGTAATTACATCTGCAGAGGAGCCAAAGCCGCAGGCAAGCGGTGGAGGCAAGAATAATTCCCAGAATAAGAGGAAACAAGACCAAACCAAGGATGGCTAGAAAAGATGAATAAGAAAGATGGCAAGTGCTTTAGTTGTGGCAAGAAGGGCCACTATGCCAGAGATTGTCGGGAAAAGCCTGGGGAAAGGAAGTGCTTTAATTGCGACCAAGCGGGACATCACAAGGATAAATGTCTGCAACCCCCTAAAGAGAAGCAGATTATGAAAGCATATGTTATCAACGCTGTTCCTTCTTCGTCGAATGCCCCAAATGCGGCGCAGAAGGGAAAGGGTGTCGTTATTCAAGGTATGCTTTCTATTTATGATGTTCCAGTTCGAGTGTTGTTTAATACCGGGGCTTCCCATTCCTTCGTATCTAGTGGCCTGGTAGATAGGTTGGGATTGGAACCTGAGATAGTCGATAGACCTTTAATTGTGACGAACCCGATCGGTGGTTCGACTAGCCTTTGCATGATTTGTCGTGATTTGGTCTTATCGAGTCATGGATGTATGTTGCTTGTGATTCATTTGTTTTGGGCTTTACTAGGTTTGGCATTATTTTGGGATTCGATTGGCTCCAAGGGTATAGGGTGGCATTGGGTACCTACCTAGTGATGGCAATAATAACTGGAACTAGGGGGGACAAAGAGATTCGGGTCGGCCATGACTCGTGAAGGAAGGACCTTCGGAAACATTTTTAAACGCTATGGTGAATAACATGAGCGTTGTGGTATTCCGTAGTAAATGAGTGATTGCTATGGATTGTTTAGAACTTTATGTTGATGTTCTCTTTGGTTCAAGAATGGTAATAACTTCGAAGTAAATTCAATGGGGAAATTTCGAAGCGATAAGATGTGTTCGTTGATCGTGGGGATGCAACGATGGTTATGGGGATGCAATGATGGTTAGGACAATTCAAGTTGGACTTGAACTCGTAAACAATGGTTGTTCGTTAATCTTGGAGATGCAACGAGTAGGGAGACGACCCATGATGGACTTGAGTTTGTGGGTAATGGATACTCGAGAATGGCTCTGAGTTTGTGGATAGTCGCTGGCGATGCCGACTAGAGTTATAGAGAGATTATCGTTGCCGTAAGTTCTAGTAGTCTCTGGGAGGCAAATGTACGTTGGACGTGCAGTAGTCTGGTTAGAACTGGGGTTTCTATTTATGCTTGACATATGGCATGGGCCGTCATGCGATCAACGATAGTTTCGAAGCAGGATTGGCGATTATCGCCAGAGTTAGTTATGAGTGCTCGAGTGTTCAATTGTTTTTTCATATCATCTCACGTAGATTGCCTGTTTCAAAGGAGATGTCCCTCGAGCGCTTGTCTGATATTGGTTTTGGCCTTTGTGGCTTGTGCTTGGGGAATACCGAGTTCGACTAGGATGGTTTGCGTGAGATATAAGTAGTTGTTGTGATTTCCATTGAATGATGTCTTAGTTTACTCGAGGAGTGATGGGCAACTGTGACATGATAAGACTGTTCAATGATGTGGACAGACCCGAGTTGGACTCGATAGGGCTAAGAGATGACTCGAGTGGGACTCGAGAAGGCTGCAAGATAATGGATTGACTTGGGTTGGACATGAGTTGAAGATGGAGTTGTGGATAGTTCTTCTGACGGGGTGCCAAGGAATCGTCCATAGTTTGGAGTGTTCTAGATGGACTCGAAGCAGGGGTATCTGGGGATGCCCATTTACCTTGGATTCGTTGTACGTGATCTAGTTATCCTTGGAGGATAAACGTACGTTGGACGTGGGTAGTCCATTTGGAGCCGAGGCTTCCATGGGCCCTTGATATTGGTTGGACCAGTCATACATGTATCGACATATTCATGGCTTTAGTAGGTGATAGATATGACTTGTTTGATGGTTGATACGGTTGTTCCTATTTTTCTTCTCTTCAGTGGACTATTACCTGTAGGATTCTGGCGATGGCAAATGAAGAGATGACGGTATAAACGGATACCTGTGCTACTAGACTAGGTGCGATAGCTGATGCATTGAGTAGTAGACATGCCAGTTTAGATGCTATGTTTCTTGAATGGAAGAAACTGGAGTATATCGCGGGATATGATTTCAGACCTAAGTATGGATTGGGTCCAGAGATGTTAGCAAGTTTGACGATTATACCGACTTTGATTGAGCGGATTGGTTCCAGTCAGAGGGATGATCCTAACCTAATAGAAATCATCTCCAAGGAAGAGACGAATATCGATGTTGAGAAAATGAACAAGTATGGACTTGATAGAGAAGGATGGCTTCGAAAAGATGGGAGGCTAGTTGTACCCAATGTTAATGGATTGAGAGATGAAGTGCTTAGAGAATGTCATCACTCGAAATTGACTATACATCATGGTGGTAACAAGATGCACCGAAACATGAAACAGACCTACTACTGGGAAGGGATAAAGACGGACGTTGGAAAGTTTATATCTAAGTGCATGAATTGCCAGTTAGTTAAAGCTGAGCAAAAGAAGCCTAGTGGTTTGTTACAACCGTTGGAAATTCCCGAATGAAAATGGGAACAAATCTCAATGGACTTCATCGATTGTTTACCAAGGACTAGATCCGGCCATGATAGTATTTGGGTGATATTGGATCGATTGACCAAAAGTGCAAGATTTATACCCGTCAAGTCGATTACAGCGGCAACTAAGTTAGCAGAACTATATATGAAGTGGTGTGATAATGAGAATGGTTGTACTTGGGAAACAGAGAAGAACATAAGGAAGTCATATCCAGAGCTCTTTACCTGGTATGGTTTTAATATCTATATAGTACTTCCTTATTAGTAAACCGCATGCTAGGATAAGCTTGTTATCATGTATGCTTGATTGTTTGTGAATGGCTGATAGGCACGATGGACTCCTTTGTATGTTTTGGTTAAGGAATTTCGGGGGCGAAATTTCTTAAGGGGGTGGGGGGTAACGACCTGCATTCTACGCATCGGAGGATTGTAGAATATTTATTTCTTCCACATACGAAGTCGTATGGTCGTGTAACTTTGGGGGGAGACTATTAGGGTCATTTCCTATGTTCACGATTTTTGCCGAATTTTAAATGACCATTTTACCCCTGGCGAATCTTGTTTTGCCTATAACTTTTGATTGGTAAGGAGTTTTGACCTGAAACCTCTTCCATTGGATTCGAATGATGGTTTACCTTTCCGTAGAGTGATCACATTAATCAAACGGACTTACCATTTGGGAGATATGGCTGAAATAAGGTTTGGAAGGTGAAAAACAACATAATTGGGCTTAACCGGGTAATTAACAGCTAAGCCCATAACCCTTTTCAGGATTAGAATTACGGAGGGCTGATAGGGTTTGGGAATTCAGTTTTATTCATTTTTCTAGCCGCCATTTACCTTCCTCTAACCCTAGTCATGGCCTCCAACTCCCAGATCACCCTTTAATCACTTTCTAATCACATATTAAGCTAATCAACATCAAATCAAGGAAAATTAACATCGAATTAGGGGTAGAGCTGCTGTGTTGCATTGGGATCCATGCCAAATTGGTTATAGTTTCAGATTTGAGATTTATTTGTGGCTAAGGTGAGTGATTAGCATACTTTTACACTAATTACGCTAATTAGGGGCGATTAGTGATAATTAGCAAAATTACGACTTAGAAAAAATCTGGAAAAATATGTAGAAATTCTTAAATATTATTTTATGCCCTTGTTAGAAATTTGGGTTAATTTGGGAAAATTTTGTTAATCCTATAGTTAAATCATGGTTAAGGGGACTAAGGGGAAAACATGGGTTTTGAGTATGTTTAATCCATATTAACATGTTATATTGTTGTTTTGGTGTTTATGGTTGATTATACATGTTGCTATTACTGTTTGGTATGCTTTGAGACTGCATAGGAAAGTTAGAATGGTCGAAAACGTCGTCGTGTGACATAAACAGTTGCTGGAAAGAAGTGTAGGAAATCGGATCGGGTCATGAACCCCGAACCGACCCGGCTTATGACCTGGGTGCCACGATCTGGTCCCACTCGTGCTCATCAGGACTGAGCCGCTTGTGAAGCACACCCCTAGAAGTTCACGAACCGATCCGCTCGCACTTGAATACCACGACGCCGAACCGCAGATGCTCACCACGACTGATCCGAATGGAGAAGCCACGAACCGGACCCAGATGGTCATCACAAACCGACCCGGGCTCACGAACCGAAGTGGAGCACGACCCGATCTGAAGGAGGTACCACGACCGATCCGAGCTGGTTGCTCCATCACGACCCTAGCGAGACCCACGAACCGGTTACCCCCAACCGAAGTATGAACGCATGGAACTTTGGAGTCATGAATCGAACCGAGGACAAGACCGGACCGAACCGGAAGGATCCTAAAAACCCAAGATGAAAAGGAAGTCCAAGTGAGAGGTTATTACTCAGGATCCAGCTGGGAACCAATGAGTTAACTTTTAGAGTTGGGCTTTGCTGCGGTACGTGTGCAAAGGGGTTACCGATATCCATAATTTTGGTTCACCACTGAGAGACGGATTATGGGCTATGGATCAGTGCAATAGGGTCACTGTGACTCCCAAGGGCAAAGTGATCATAGCAAAGGATTGGGTGATCGAAGGTGTGGATATCGTATGCTTTACGCATTGAGTGAGAGATGTTAGGATGGTTGCTATGTTTGATGTTTGCTATCACCATGTCAGACACACTCCTATATTACTTTTGCACTTTATGTTAATGTTACCTTAGAGTACTATACATCTTGTTGTGCTAACTCTTTGGTTGCAGATCCAGGTTCAGGTATGATTGTTCTATTTTGCTGCTATAGCTCATACAAGACTTTTGTCTGACCCAGAATTTTATGTCTCTTCTTATTACTCCGGGTGCTCCTAAACGAGCAGACTAGAGACATGTTAGGTGGTTATGCACGAGTACTGTCCGGAGACGAGCAGGAGGCTTCCACATACTATTTTTATATATTTAGGGTTGTAAATCGGATTCGACAGTCCGATGTCTGATGTGGTCCGGCTCGAAAATTTGTCCGACCGAGTTTGGTCCGACCAAAAAACGAATCGAGTTTGAACAGCAGCAGTTGTCCAATAAATATACGGACCCGAGCTTGAACATAGGGCGGTCCGACCGATTAGCGTCCGTGAACATGTGCTGAAAAGGTAAATTACAATTTACAATTACGTATGCAGCATAACAAATTACTTGGAAACAACAATTATTTAAGTTACTGTTATAATTATCTTTGCTTTACCAATGCCATAGCTATAATTTAGTCAACAAATAGAACAATTCTCTTTCCATTTATTATTCTAGGGAATTAAAGTGGCGATTTGTTTCTCCAAGAAGACTCCTTGATTGATTCAATTTCATTAATCAGATCGTTAAAATTCGATGTCCGTATTTCTATTTCCTACATGTTTTCCATTCTACAAAAAATCTCCAAATCTCGGTTAACATTTAAACTTCTGTCTCATCTATCAAAATAGGAAGAAATTGGGATTAGTTCTTCGTGTCTACATCAAGTATTCATATCTTGATTCGCATGTAAACTACTACTTCACTCTTTTGCCATGGCTTCGACGAATTCTTTCGGTGAGTATTGTTTTTATTAATTAAGCTTTGATGATTTTTAGAACTGCTGCTTCACTATTAATTAGCGTTTTTTAAAGTTAATCGTAACCAGATCTGCTACAGTTCAATAGTTAATTGAAAAACAAATCGGGCTAGTTTGAGAAAACTGTTGCCTTACTGTTATTAGGTAGTTTTAATAAAAATAATTTTTATGTATGAGTTCAAGTAGTAGTTCCATCAACATATATTTGGGGCGTTTGAATAACAACAGCTGCATTTGATTGTTGTATGCAACCGGTTTATGAATATGACCGTGATTTTTTTTATACACTTTCAAATTTTGTGAATTTAATCTTATAGGACTGGATGTGTACACAACTGATTTCGTTTCCATCCACTATTGTCATTTATCATCAATTCTCAGAAGAATTGAACATTTTGTAATTTAATCGTTATGTATATTTTGCATGCTGGTTAAACTGATATGATTGACATTTCTTTTGTTTTTGATTTGTTAAACTAATATTCCTTGTACCATATATTTTAATTATTTCCAACTATTCTTTCATTTATTGATTCCTATTAACCCGCTGATAGAAATAATTCTACTTTAACCTGGTAGAAGTTCCTTATTTTTTTTATTTTTAGCCAAAAATAAGTGAAGTTGCATATAACATGAGATTATAAATTCTTACTGTTTTTTATTCTTGTCCCACAATTTTTTCATTCTTATGTCTAATATCCAAACTAAAGCATATCCAAACTGTTTTATTTCTTATAGGCATGGAAATTTTGGCAAATGACGAACGATATCAGGAACCAATGGTTGGTAGCGGAAATCAAACTGAGATCATTTTATGTAGCGAAGAAAAAAATTTAGGCTATTAGACAACAAAAGATAATGTTGCTACCGATGGAACCACTGTTGTACCTGTTACAGATGCTGCTACCGAAGATGAAAAAAAATCCAGAAAAAAGCGATCCCAGGTTTGGAAAGAGTTTGAGAAAATCAAAGAAGAAAATAAAGATGGTAATGTTAAATTATTTGTTAAGTGCATTCATTGTGGTCAAAAATTAAATAGAACTAGTGATGGATGCACAACTACATTCAAGAGACATCTGAATAAACGTCGTGTCCGTAATGCTAAAGAGAATCACCAAAAATTGTTAGGAAAAGATTCTTAAAGGAAAAGGTTTCTAAAACCGGATTGATTGGCCAACTAGGTGTCCATAAATTTGATAAAAGCAAAGTAAGAGAGGTTCTTGTTACCATGATCATAGTGCATGAGTACCTATTTAACATGCTCGAGCATGAGTTCTTTATATTGTTTTGCCAAATGCTAAATCCTGAAGTTGAGAAGATATCAA
This sequence comes from Allium sativum, assembly GCA_030737875.1. Classification (NCBI taxonomy): domain Eukaryota; kingdom Viridiplantae; phylum Streptophyta; class Magnoliopsida; order Asparagales; family Amaryllidaceae; genus Allium; species Allium sativum. Next base: position 1,008,594,822 of record CM060912.1, on the reverse strand, counting down.
GACTAAGAATAAAAAACGACTATATGAAATTGCATGAATCTGAGAAAAAAGCGTTGAAGGATGTTTTAAAAGGTGTGGGAAGAGTGAGTTTAACCTCTGAACTTTGGACGTCAAACCAAACAATTGGTTACATGTGCTTGACATGTCATTTTCTTGACTCTGAATGGACATTACAAAAGTGTATATTAAAATTTTCTACTTTACCGCCTCCTCACACTGGACTTGCTATTGCTGATTCAATTTTTTCTTTCCTTTTAGATTGGAGTATAGAAAATAAAATATCGACGATAACATTTGATAATGCTTCTTCTAATGATGTCGCTGTGAGAAATTTAAGAGATTTTTTTTTTAAAAGGCAAACTTTATTTCAAAGGTAGATTTTTTTCATGTTCGATGTTGTGCCCATGTGTTGAATTTAATCGTGCAAGATGGATTGAATGAGATCAAAGAAGTCATTCAAAATATTCGTGAAAGTGTGAAGTATTTCAAAATGTCACTGCAGCGTCTACATAAGTTTGCAAACATTGTTAAACAATTATAACTCCCCATTTCTAAGTGTTTGATACTTGATGTCCCCACCCGTTGGAACTCTACTTATGCATTGTTAGAGTGTGCTTTAAATTTTAGAAAAGTGTTTTCTATGTATCAAGAAAGAGATCCATCCTATGTTTGGTTGCCATCTTCAATGGACTGGGAAAGAGCTGAGTGTATATGTAAAATTTTAGAGGTGTTTAATGAAGCATCAAATGTTTTTTTGGTACAACTTATCCGACTTCTAACTTGTTTCTTCCCGAAATTTGGAAAATTAAGCAAATCTTAAATGAGAAATCAATAGAACATGAAGGTTGCTTCTTCATGAGAGGAATGTTAGATAAAATGAAAGGTAAATTTGACAAGTATTGGAGTGATTGTAACCTGCTGTTGTCCATTGCTGCTGTTTTGGATCCAAGGTATAAAATGAAGCTAATAGAATTTTGTTTTCCTAATATTTACTCTACACTTGAATCGGAACAAAATATTAAACTTGTCATGCGTTCTTTGGAGGAATTGTATTCCGAATATGCTTCAATAAACCTTCTAAGCAAGGAAACGGAAATGCATCTAGTGGTACTTTAAAAAGGAGAAAAACGAAAAGTAGAAGTGAGTTTGAAACATGGGCTGATGATCAAACGTGGTGGAGACTATACGGTCTGAGCTAGAATTATATTTAAAAGAACCTCGCTGTAAATTTGATGAATCTAAAGACTCTTTTAATGGAATGGTGAAAAGTAAATGCTTTAAAATACAAATATTGTCTATTATGGCTCGAGATATACTTTCTATCCCTATTAGTAGTGTAGCCTCGGAGTCCGCATTCAGTGTGGGAGGCAGAGTACTGGATAAATTCAGAAGTTCTCTTAAGCCAGAAACTGTAGAAGCTATAATCTGCACGGGAGACTAGTTACGTTCAAAATATGCACTGAAGAATTTTGAGGTAAGAATTTTATATATCTTCGTACATTATGAACTTCGCTGAATGGTAAAATATTCAATTAGTTATCATGTTTAATCTAGTTCATTTGATATCTAACTTGCTGGGTATTTAACTGGTTTCAGTTATATATGATATTTTATAAATAATCTTTTCAATATTCATGTTAGAACCGATTTCTAATATGTAACTATTTGAGGTTAAACATGACGAGGAAGATATGGAACCGGTCAATTTTGATTAGTCCGAATGAAATCAAAGGTATGCTTCTTTCAGTTTATATTGTTTTGAGAAATATAAATCATATGACTGAGACAATTTCCTTCTTTTACTGCACTACTAGTTTTATTTACATTGCAATCACATGAATAATAAAAGATCCATTTATATTGTAATCTTGAATTTTACTGTTACATTCATATAAAATATCCATTTATTTTACTGTTACATTCATATAAAATAGGGAAGAAACATACATTAGTAAACATCAAATTTGTTTCCTGGAAACTAACTAGCATTATGAGTTATGCAAAAATGCAAACATAACTAACATTGCGATACTCTCTTATTTGAGTTTAATGTAAAGTTTTCTTCTTTTCCACTAATCTTATTTTGTACCCATCGGAAAATCTGCATTGATCAATAACCAAAATCAAGTCAACTCCATTTACTGTACTACCAATTTTATTTACATTGCAATCACATGAATGATAAAAGATCCATTTATATTGTAATCTTGAATTTTACTGTTACGTTCATATAAAAGATCCATTTATTTTACTGTTAAATTCATATAAAATAGGGAAGAAACACAAATTAGTAAACATCAATTTTATTTTGTTTCCTGGAAACTAACCAGCATTATGAGTTATGCAGAAATGTAAATATAACTAACATTGTGATACTCTCTTATTTGAGTTTAATGTAAAGTTTTCTTCTTTTCCACTAATCTTATTTTGCACCCATCGGAAAACCTGCATTGATCAATAACCAAAATCAAATCAACTCCATTTATCATAATCATATAGTACATAGAACTAGAATCACTTACACCCATTTCTTCCCCAAAAAATCAAAGAGATCTAATATAGTAATCAACTTTAAAGAGAAATTGAATAAGTGAAGTATATTGAGTGTGGTCCTGAGTTTGGGATTGTCGTTGGTTATATAGTTTAAGAGGAAGGAGCTCATGCTAGACAGTATATATACGATTTTCATTTGCTGTTACGTAAATCCTAAATGTTGTATTTCTTTTTTATTTTGGAAGTACTAAAATAAGAAATCAAATGAAAGTGGTATCTTCTAATTCATCATCTGTCAATTTTAGTTTACATGTACTCTTGTTTGTTAGTTCATTTCTTAAACTTGATTTTATGTTTGTTGATTTATTTGTCAACGTCTAAGCTAGTTCACATGGGATTTAGTTTACTAGTGAGCTAGTGCTACTTTTTTCAGGAAAGCTGATATGTTGAAGAGGAAAGTATGCATGAAGATGAAGGCCATTATGTTGCTGCAGTTTTTATGAAGTTTAGTTGTATGCTGTATGCATAATATTTGCTTTTGGAGTTTAGTTTTATTGAGCATGTCATTGATTTATGAAATCTAGAGAAAAAGGATAACTATTGTGTTTACCGTATGTGTAGAACTCATGCTTATTTTTTATCTTTCATGGCTATGATGTAGTATTTTGTTATTAAGGCCAAATTTTGAATACAAATGTTCTGGCCTGAATGATACATATTATGCTGTAGTATTTTATGGGTGCACTTATGAATGAAGAATTTTATTACGGCCATATTTTTGTTTGATAACATGATGCTATTATGGTTAGTTTTTACCAAATAATGTTGTTTGAATATTGTATGGTCCAACCAAAAAAACGCTGAATGCAATATGGATAATACGATGTTATGACCATATTTTGTTTTTCTGAGGTCGATTTAGGGTCCGAATACGTCTGATTCATAACGGTCAAGTCTATTGGACCGGACTCAGACTGGTTTAAATTTTTTTGGATCGAGTCTGTACATTTACTTATTTGTCCGATGCTTATTAAGCCGGACGTAAGCTCGTCTGATATAAAAGTCGGTCCGAGTTCGAACAACTAAATGTCTGGTCTGTTCCGCCCGATTTATAGCCCTACATATATTCTCCCTGTGTTGTTGTTGTCACTGCTTTGGGCATTAGTAGTGTACCTTTTCTATTTTGCTTTAGAGATAGTATTTTGAAGTTGTAATAATGATGGTTTGGATCATAAGCTGTATTTTGGATTCAGCTGCTATGATGGTTTAGTTTTCAGCTTATGCACTATCTCGTCTATTTTATGTCAAATATGTTACTATTATATTTTATTCCATGCACTGTGAGATATACTACAGGTTCTTTGGTGATTCATAGTTTCAAATCCCTTTCTTTTGACGACCGTCCCGTGCTAGTTGAACATTGGCACAACGCATTTCGAGGGAAATGTCGGCTGGTGCGGGGCGGGCTGTCACCTTATGATTTAAGATCAACATCAAGGAAGGGTAGATCGCATCAATTGAGTTGATTCGTAGGCCGTTCTTTGTTGTTCTTCGCTGTTCGGATCAGAGATTCATTAATTTGTAGCTATTTTGTGGATTTGATGAGTGATAAGCATATCTCGCACGGATTCAATCGAGTATATGGGTTTGTTTCATCTTAATTTCATCATATTCACCTAGATTTAATCAATGTAAGTATATTTTGAATTCATATCACACTATAAGATCTAATTTAGCAAGTTATAACGGTTAATCCTTATGTTTATGCAAGTTTAGATCTAAGTATTGATTCGTTTATCGTTTTATCATGATTTGGTGAATTTCATATGATTGTATGATGATTATTTACGGTGCTAATGTTGTTTGATGGTTATTTGTAGTGTTATGATTGTTTGGTCGAAATTAGTCGATTTGGATGAATTGTATGCATAGATGTTTATCGTAGAGTGCTTAGATTGCATGGATCATGGTAGATCGGTTCGACAAGGTGATAGATCGGTCACACATGACTATGGAGCATGGGCCGTGGGAATTAATGGATCGTTCGCAATCCATAACGTAGCTTGGGTCGAATGAATGGTTTGTGATGGAGTGGATCGCAAGGGAGTGGATCGGTTGGTGTGATGGATCGTGGATAGAATGGAAACTAAGTCGGCTCGAGTGCAAGGGTTGGGTTGGCTGCAAAGCTGCGCAAGAAGGCATAAAGCTTGTAATGGATTGGTGGCTTGATGGATCGTTTGGATCATGCAAAGCATGAATCAGGGAGTGATGGATCGCATGGCTTTGGTCGAGATGCCTAGGTCATTCAGACTTTGCAAAGTGAAATGTAAAGGCGGGTCGGCTTGGGTGATGGATCGGCTGAATAGATGGATCGAGTCGGTCAGAAGACAAGGGAAGAGATGTGGTGGATGGATCACATCTATTTAGATCACGTGGTGGGAGGACCGCGGGTCGTTGGAAATGCAAAGAGAGGCTTTGAAATCGTCTTCGTCGTGAAGCAGGATCGTGGGTCAAGAGTGGATCGGGCGTGATCCAGTAGGGTGCAACCCATATGGATCGGTGGCGATCAAATGGGTGGGTCAGGGACGATCCATCCAATATTTACCAAATGAAGATTATTTTTGGTTCGATAATGAGTGTAGCTTTGATGTGAATTCAGATGGAATGTTCAAGGCAAAGTCGAGTGATCGTTGATCGTGGATGATGCAATAATGTTATGAAGATGACTCAAGGTGATTTGAGCTCATGGATAATGGTCGCTCGAGAAGGCGCTTTACCTTATGGATGTAGTCGTCGGTAATGATGGCTAGAGTTTTGAAACGCCAAGGGATCATCGTTAGTCGGAGGTTCTAGCAAACTCAAAGCCAGTGTTAACCCTGTTATAAAAGCACGATTAGAACGTAGTGGTTTGAATGTAAATATGGTGGATCAAACATAATGAAAACAATGAGTCGATCAAGCTCGAATGACATGAATCGTGCACGTTGAAATACCATGGATCATGTACTTTTTTAGTCATGGATCAGGAATAATTTGTTAGATGGATCGGGTATCTTGGATCAGGAATGAATTCAGTGCTTGATCGGGTAAACAACACTCCATGGATCGGCACTGAGAAACTGTGGTGGATCGGGCATCATTTGATAGTTGGATCGGGCAACTTTCTGCCATGGATCGGGCAAAGTCCATGTGATGGATCGGGCACACAGTTATGATCTGGCAAATCACTGTGCACATCAAAACAGGTGATCGGGCAGAACGCCACGTGTGGGATCCATGGATCAGACATGGCATGACCCGATGGATCAGGAAAAAGCTATTATAGATCAGCCAATGCTGCGCATGAGGAAAAACGTGATTGGGCTGATGGCGCATCGAGGGACCAACATGATTTCCATGGATCGGCTATAATATTAGCTCAGTGGCAATTTTGTAAGTACCATGGATCGGGCATCCGATCCATGGCCTATGCACACATAAATTATATCTTTTCCACTCCCTTTAAGCTCCGCCTATAAATACCCTGCCATTTCACACATTTAAAGGATCGAATTTTCTACCCTGAAAGGCTGCCATTTTCATTTCTCAACCTTGCTACATCATCTCAAACTCCATTAAAGTTCCATTAAGCTTCGATCAATCATCTCCATCATCGTGAAATTGAAACACTACACCTCCGTTAAGGTCACTCTCTAAGGGAATGCATTAACTTTGGTGAAGCATTTTAGGTAAAACACACAGATAATTTACAAGACAGACATATAAACAGCGGAAAACTGAAAACATTTCATAAATAACGCGGTTCAGTGAAAACATCACAAGCATTGTCTCAAAACCCAACTTTTAAATTATTACAATAGAACATCTATCTTGATTTAAAACTCCAAGTACATAAAGAAACATAAAACAGTAGTAAAGCAGCATAAATCCCCAATAAAAGTGTAACCACAGCCATAGCCCAAGGAAAGAGAATCCAAGCAATACATCTACTCTATTCAAGCTGGAAAAGGTCTGCACTAAGCTGAAGTATTCCCTCCTTGTAGACCTGGGGAGGGGAAATGGAAGAAAAGAAGGCAAAAGAAAATGGGTCAGACAGAAGCCTGGTAAGTCCAGTGATTATTCAGCATGTAAACAGGTAAAAGGATCATCACATGAATAAACTGAATATAGGACGATACCATAGCAATAAGATAACATAAGATAAGACAAGATAAACTGAATATACTATCACACTCATTTCCAATTCTCTGCACCTACTAACGAATGTTTCAACTAGCATCATGTGTTCATAACAAAGTAATCCCTTTTCCGATCGGCTTCTACTCGCATGCATTTATTACTTGTGTCATTCGGCCCCGCTTGATTGTAGATACCTGTGCTGGTCTGGCCACGGGGTGTATCAATCCCTATGGAGGCAACCTGACACAAATTCAAGATGCAGTGTATACTATTGATGCCCAGTGCCTGCGTTTTTCACTCCGGAGTATGTGCACGCCCATACTCTGTTGGAACCTACACTGCTGCACCACCTGCCGCTATTTTCACCACTTATAATCAGCCCAGTAATCGTACCGTGATACATCTATGTGGGTTACTGCTGAAATGGGTCCCCATTACTAGGGTTTCCTAATCAACATGTTATAACGGTTAAGGGTTCTCAAATTTATCTAACCCCACCCATTTGTTTAACATGTTATATTGGTTAAGTGTTGCCATAATTAACTTAACCCTACCATTCTTAGCCCGTCTGTTCCTTAGCTTTAATTCATTCATTAAAGCACCAGCCTCTCACATTAGATCTATATTGTTGCCGTCGATGGATGTGCCGGGCGGTTCCGGGCAGTCTTACACCGCAACTCAATCTAACATCGGGGTTTTGGGCTTAATGCGCTAACCTCTCACATTAGATCTATATTGTTGCGGTCGCTGGATGTGCCAGGCAGTTCCGGGCAGTCTTACACCATAACTCAATCTAACCTCGGGTTAGGCATGTTCATCTTTAGCAATTTTACATATTTGTCATATGTGTCCAAGTTTTATGTCAATATTTCCCAAGTGTAGCCAGTACAAGTTTTATGCCACATTCACATGCTATGCCAAAATTTACTCAATTAAATTATACCCAATTTTCTAGTGTTATAATCACACGTACAACGAGATTCAATCTAAGTTCCGAATGAACTTAGTATTCACAAAAGAAAATAAAAAAAGGAAATATAGAGAAGGAGCATAAGAATTGACATAAGGAAAAACATGCATGTAAAGGTATACACAATTCAAGAATCATGTAGCTAAGCAATTTAGATCATAGGTATGAAGATTAGATAGGATTGGACTTAGGAGAATCACTAATTTTGATGTACAACATGATAAGTCACATTATATCAGTCACAATAGTCTCATAGGCATAGGATGTACAACATGATAAGTTCCATAATATCAATCACAACAGTCTCATAGGCATGATAGGTTCCATTATGTCAATCGCAATAGTCTCATAGGCATGATAAGTTTCATTATGTCAGTCACAACAGTCTGTCATTACATCAATCACAGTAGTCTCATAGGCATAGGCAATTCATATTTGACAAAAGGATAAGCATGAATTAGAATTAGGCATAGTTCTAAATCTGATTATTACAATCATGATTTCTATTAGGTGTTTAAATCGGAATAATGACTGAACTTACAGAAAAAGAACAGACCTTGTATTCTGGGATCTGATTTCTAAATTTGTTAAGCTTATCCTTTGATGTAGACGTTTGATTCTCTAGTTTGGATTTGGTTTGGAGCTTTCTAACTTGATTTCTAATTTGGAGAAGATGGAGACTAAGCTAGCTTAGACATGGATAGCACGACGGCTTCATAGAATAGGGTTATGAGGCCTAGGGTTGAGGTTTGGGGGTGATTATATAGAAGTCTAGGATTAATTCTAGCCTTTAGATTAGTCTAGGAGTAACCAGAGCCATCCAAACCAAAGAGATATGTCACCCAGCCAACCACAACACGACACATAAGCCCTAATACCTCAGAAATTTGTCATCGGGCCAATCAGAGAAGGCCACATCAGCTCAAGGCTATAAAAATTCGTCACAGGAATTAGATCTCAAAGGGGTCGACTCCATACGGGGGGTCGACACCTATGTCGACTCCCCCTAAGGGGGGGGGGTCGACACCCTGAGCGGGAAATTTCCCGCCCAGCTGTTCTGACCGAATTTCAAATTTCAAATTGTTTTCTGACTTTTAATTTAATTTCTGTTTATACTTGAAATCTTATGAACTCCATAACTTCTTCATACGGAGTCCGATCCACGCAAACTCGGACTCTATCTCAAGCAGAATTCCGAGACGAACGTAACGGCGTAACTTGTTTTACTTAATTCTCACTTTTAAAATTAAGTATTCTTTAATTCGTTAATGTTCATAGAAAATACAAGGTGTTACAATCTCCCCTCCTTAAAGGATTTCGTCCCCGAAATCTCTAAGTTAAGAAGAATGTATCCTAACATCCAACATCCATCTACTCAACCATCAATCACGAGCATCTATTGTCCTTAAAATATTTCTAATGTTTTCATGATCATATGCATAGTGTGTGTATATGTCCTTATCTAATGCAAAATCAGGCGGTCTACCGATTCAGTTGACCTCCTTGATGCGAATCATGTCAGTGCTATGAGTCCATCATGTATGTAATTATTCCTAATCATATTTTGTAACTTCTACATGAGTGCACAATCATTCATACAAATGCAACGTCCACATGATAACACATCAAGTTCCAATCCATATATAAATACATATATGCATATGCAATATGAAAGTGACTGAGCCGATCTAGTACCTAGTGTGTGTGTGTATATGCATCCACGAGCAATCACTAGCAACCATTTGCAACCATCAATCATAACATGTTTTCAAATACATGTTTACATTCATTGGTTTCTACCTAAGGGTTGAGAATAAGACCGAGGAGATATACTTAAAAGGTAGATGCAAGCGTGCATAAACTTATGGAAAAAGAGATCAAGAATGTACCCTCAAAAAAATAAGGGTAGGCTACGCGTATCTTGTCCTCAGTCTCCCAAGTCGCGTCTTCCTTAGCATCACTCCATTGTACTTTAACTAGCTTGACCTCATGATTGCGTAGCTTTTTAACTTCTGTACCCAAGATACGAGTTGAACTCTTCTCACCATTGCTTCTCGTTCCACTTCTATTTCCTCTAGTATGCTTGGCTCCACAACTTCCACAGACTCATGTAAGGACTTTCGTAGATGAGAGACATGAAAAACATTATGTACTTCAGCTAATCTTTCGGGAAGCTCTACTTTATAAGCCATCTTCCCAATCCTCTCAATGATAGGAAATGGCCCTACAAATCTTGGTGCCAATTTTTCTACAAACCCAAAGTGAACGACATTCTTCAAAAAGAAATACTTTAAGAAAAACTCTGTCTCCAACCTCAAACTCAAGGTCGGTCCTTCTTTTATCAGCGTAGGACTTCTGTCTATCTTGTGCAGTCTTCATTTGTCTTCGTATCAAGTCCACCTTCTCTGAAGTTTCTCTAATCATGTCAGGCCCAAGTACGAGCTTGTCTGTAGACTCCCATCAACAAGTTGGAGATCGGCATGGTCTCCCATACAAGGCCTCAAAGGGTGCCATGCCTATGGCGGCTTGGTAGCTATTGTTGTAGGTGAACTTCACCAAAGGAAGGTGATCCTCCCATGTTCCCCTAAAATCAAGAATGCACAATCTTAAGAGATCTTCTAATACTCTGGTCATCCTTTCTTTCTGACCATCGGTTTGAGGGTGATAGGCAGTGCTTAAGCATAGCCGTGTGCCTACAGTCTCTTGCAAACTCTTCCAAAACTCGCTTCTAAATATAGGATCTTGATCACTTACTATGCTAGAGGGTATTCCATGCAGTCGAACTACCTCTTTAAGATAAATGGATGCTAATGATGAGGCAGTCCTCCTATTCTTAACAGGTATAAAGTGAGTGCTTTTAGTGAGCATGTCCACTATTACCCAAATACTGGTATTCCCCTTCTTGACCTAGGCAACCCATCAATAAAGTCCATCGAAATGCTATCCCATTTCCAATGTGGGACCTCTAGAGGATGAAGCAGACCACCAAGCTTCTTCTGCTCTGCCTTGACTTGCTGGCATATCAAGCATTTAGAGACAAACTCAGCTACATCCTTCTTCATGCCATTCCAAAAGAAAACCCTTTTTATGTCTTTATACATCTTGTCCCCACCTGGGTGTATGGTCAACTTAGAATGGTGTGCTTCTTCGAGAACGGTTTTCACCAAATCCCTTGCTTGTGGGATGCATAGTCTTCCATCCCGTCTCAACCAAACCTTGTCATCGATGGAGTATCTATTGAGGTGACTAGAAGTCTCACCTCTAATTAGCTTATCCATCACATCAACTAGTTGAGGGTCTTCACGTTGCACAGTTCCTATTGAGTCCAAAAGAGCAGGCCGCACCTCTAGCGAAGCTAACAAACCAGGTACAAATTCAAAGGAGGGACTAAAGTCAAAGTTTGCTAGTACTCCAAGCTTTGCCTTTCTATAAAGAGAAGACTTAAGGTCAGCCTTTTCTACTTAAGGCGTCTGCTACCACATTGCCCTTGCTAGGGGTATAAGAAATCTCAAAATCGTATGAGGCAAGAAATTCCATCCACCTTTGTTGTCTTAAGTTAAGATCTTCTTTCTATGAGAAAAGGTACTTTAACGATTTATGGTCAGTAAACAATTTAAACCTTTCTCCTAGTAGGTAACGATGCCATGAATTAAGAGCGAAAACAATGGCAGCTAACTCTAAATCATGAGTTGGGTAGTTTTTCTCATGTACCTTCAACTGCCTTCCTCCATAACAAACTACCTTGCCTTCTTGCATCAAAACAGTGCCTAGTCCGATACTGCATGCGTCTATGTATACCGTAAACATCTTACTCCCATTCGGCAATATCAGAACCGGGGCTGTTGTTAGAGCCCTTTTCAATCGTTGGAAAGCAACATCACAATCCAAATCCCAGGAAAAAATTAGGTTCTTCTTTGTCAACGTAGTAAGTGGGGCTGAGATCTTTGCAAAGTCCTTAATGAACTTTCTGTAAAAGCCCGCTAGCCCGAGAAAACTTCGTACTTCTGTTGCATCCTGTGGAATTTTCCAATCTTGCACCGCAACTACTTTTGTGGGATCTACAGCTATTCCCTCTTTGGACACCACATGTCTAAGAAACCTTACTTCTTCTCTCCAAAAATGGCATTTGGAGAATTTTGCTTTCAGTTGATGTGCGCGAAGAGTATCCATAACTTCCCTTAAATGCAAAGCATGTTCTTCCTCACTTTTTGAGAACATCAAAATGTCGTCCACGAAGACCACTACAAATTTATTAAGGAATTCTCTGAACACCCTACTCATCAAGTCTACGAAGTAGGCGGGTGCGTTTGTTAAGCCGAAAGGCATGACAAGCCATTCCAAGAAAGCATTCGTGGTCCTAAATGCGGTCTTATCTATGTTGTCTTCAGCCACTCTTAGCTGATGAAATTCGGTGGCCAGAGTAGTTGGAAGAAAATCGAGGCACCTACGAGTTGGTCGAACAAGTCGTCTATTCTAGGAAGTGGGTGCCTATTCTTCTTGGTCAGCTTGTTTAGCTCCCTATAGTCCACACACAGGCGAAGTGAACCATTGCTTTGGTTGCAAACACCACTGGAGCACCCCATTCAGAAATACTCCGCCTTATGAACCCCTTTTCAAGCAACTCTTTAACTTGCTTGCTGAGCTCTTTCCTTTCCCTTGGATCCATGTGCCTAATGGGTAAAGCAACAGGTTTTGCATTATCAACAAGGTATATGCGAAAGTCTATCTCTCGCTTCAGAGGTAAACCCTTCACCTCTTCAAAGACATCTGAGTATTCACGGACTACTTTAACAGATTACAAGTTTTCAACAGACGCATCAAGAGATTCTAGGTAGCTAAGCATAACAGAATTCATGGGATTACAAGAGATTTCGAGAGTGTTACCGAGGCGAGTCATGAGTCTAACCACTCTCTTTTCACAATCGAGAATGACACCATTACTAGATAACCAATCCATGCCTAGAATCAACCCATAGCCCGTGAAACCCAAAACATAAGCATTACATCTAAACCCAACGCTTAGTACAGAAATTTCCAAATCCAAACAAATCATTGATAAATAGGACGAATCCCCAATTGGATTTGAAACAACCATGGGATCCTCTACTATACTGGTATCTAGGTGCAGAGATTCAACTAAAGCAGTAGATATAAAAGAGTGTGATGCGCCAGAATAAAAAAGAGTACAAACTGGATGATCAGAAAGATAAACTAAACTCTCAGCAGAAACATTTCTACCTCTTTCTTGCGGAGGTGCCATGAGAGAGTGAATCTGCCCTCCATAAGTAGATCCAGTCCTCTACCCTTGCCCTTGTCTTTTTGGGCAGTCCTTAGCCATATGTCATGTCTCGCCGCATTGAAAGCAACCACCCATCTTCCTCTTCTTTTTCCTGCAGTCTTTAATTAGATATCCAGGTATGCCACAAAATTTACACTTCCTCTTGTCACAGGGTTTGTTATTCTTCCCGCCTTTCTTGGAATCCATCTTCTTATTCTGCGATCCCTCCACTTTCTTGTCTAGGGGTTCTTCCACCTTTGCCTCTTTCTTGCCATCCTTGTCTTCCTCCTGTAACAGTGCCATGTCCACCAGTCTCTCAAAAGTCTCACCCATAGGTATATGGGACATAGCTAGGTTGTGTAGTGGCTCATTTAACCCTTTAACGAATCGGAGAACCTTTTTATGTGGAGTGTTTACTAACTCCAGTCCGAATCTAGCCAGCTGGTTGAATTGGTTGACGTATTCCTTAACCGATAGGTTTCCCTGTTTAAGTGCTAAGAACTTCTCCATCTATAGGTTCGTTCAACTTGCTAGAGGAACTTCATTTCAAATATCATTCTAAAATCCTCCCAAATTTTAACTGGCCTCTCAGCATTAGTAACTTCCCACCAGTAAGAGGCTTCGCCCTTAAGTAACCATACAGTCAATTGTATCTTCTGCCTATCGTCCACTTCGAAGATAACAAACAAATCTTCTGTTTCCTTGAGCCAGTTTCTTGCTTCCACAAATGACTCAGTCCCATTAAAGTTATTTCCATCCATAGCTCGAAAGTCTCTACATATCTTCTAGAAAGCATTCACACACGGAGGAGGAGAAGGAGGAGGAACAGCTGCAACTGGGGGAGGAGGAACGTCTGCTGGGCCTGTGTCATTAACCCTATCCTCCAGATTTTGAACCAGCCAAGTATCGGTACACCCTTGGGAAGATTAAGACCCCTAGACATGCTAAAACGAAAAGAAAAGGTTTAAAACAAAGGATAGAAAGATAGTGCATATGGCTCTGGGGATTATGCCTTTAAAATAAAACAACACTTTTTCTTGAAAATGCTTCTTTAAATCTCTTTTTGAAAAAATAGTTTTCAAAAACTTTTACCTGATCTGGTAAACCATAGCTCTGATACAAAGTGAAACACCACACCTCTGTTAAGGTTACTCACTAAGGGAATGCATTAACTTTGGTGAAGCATTTTGGGTTGAAGGCACAGATAATTTACAAGACAGACATATAAACAGTGGAAAACTGAAAACATTTCATAAATAACGTGGTTCAGTCAAAACATCACAAGCATTGTCTCAAAACCCAACTTCTAAATTATTACAATAGAACATTTTTCTTGATTTAAAACTCCAAGTACATAAAGAAGCATAAAACAGTAGTAAAGCAGCATAAATCCCCAATAAAAGTGTAACCACAGCCATAGCCCAAGGACAGAGAATCCAAGCAATACACCTACTCTATTCAAGCTGGAAAAGGTTTGCACTAAGCTGAAGTATTCCCTCCCTACGGACCTGGGGAGGGGAAACGGAAGAAAAGAAGGCGAAAGAAAACGGGTCAGACATAAGCCTGGTAAGTCCAGTGATTATTCAGCATGTAAACAGGTAAAAGGATCGTGACATGAATAAACTGAATATAGGACAATACCATAGCAATAAGATAACATAAGATAAGGCAAGATAAACTGAATATACTATCTCACTCATTTCCATTTCTCTGCACCTACTAACGAATGTTTCAACTACCATCATGTGTTCATAACAAAGTGATCCCTTTTTCGATTGGCTTCTACTCGTATGCATTTATTACTTGTGTCATTCGGCTTCTACTCGCATGCATTTATTATTGTGTCATATGTGTCCAAGTTTTATGTCAATATTTCCCAAGTGTAGTCAGTACAAGTTTTATGCCACATTCACATGCTATGCCCAAATTTACTCAATTAAATTATACCCAATTTTCCCGCGTTATAATCGCACGTACAACGAGATTCAATCTAAGTTCCGAATGAACTTAGTATTCACAAAAGAAAATAAAAAAAAGGAAAAATAGAGAAGGAGCATAAGAATTGACATAAGGAAAAATAGGCATGTAAAGGTATACCCAATTCAAGAATCATGTTTCAATAGGCATGTTGTATATTAATAATAAGTGTGGGCAAGCTAAGCAATTTACACCATAGGTATAAAGATTAGATAGGATTGGACTTAAGAGAATCACTAATTTTGACGTACAACATGATAAGTCCCATTATATCAGTCACAATAGTCTCATAGGCACAGGATGTACAACATGATAAGTTCCATCATATCAATCATAACAGCCTCATAGGCATGATATGTTCCATTATGTCAATCGCAACAGTCACATAGGCATGATAGGTTTCATTATGTCAGTCACAACAGTCCCATAGGCATGATAGGTGTCATTACATCAATCACAATAGTCTCATAGGCAATTCAGATTTGACAAAAGGATAAGCATGAATTAGAATTAGGCATAGTTCTAAATCCGATTATTACAGTCATGATTTCTATTAGGTGTTTAAATCGGAATAATAACTGAACTTACAGAAAAAGAATGGATCTTGTATTCTGGGATCTAATTTCTGAATTTGGTAAGCTTATCCTTTGATGTATACGTTTGATTCTCAAGTTTGGATTTGGTTTGGAGCTTTCTAACTTGATTTCTTATTTGTAGAAGATGGAGACTAAGCTAGCTTAGACATGGACAACATGATGGCTTCATAGAATAGGGTTATGAGGCCTAGGGTTGAGGTTTGGGATGATTATATAGAAGTCTAGGATTAATTCTAGCATTTAGATTAGTCTAGGAGTAATCAGAGCCATCCAAACCAAAGAGATGTGTCATCCAGCCAACCACAGCACGATACATAAGCCCTAATACCTCAGAAATTTATCATCAGGCCAATCAGAGAAGGCCACATCGACTCAAGGCTATAAAAATTTGTCACAGGAATTGGATCTCAAAGGGGTCGACTCCCTACCGGGAGAGGGGGTCGACACCTATGTCGACACCCCTGTAGGGGAGTCGACACCTTTGTCGACTCCTCCTGGGGGGGTCAACACCCCTGAGCAGGAAATATCCCGCCCAACTGTTCTGACCAAATTTCGAATTTCAAACTATTTTCTAACTTTTAATTTAATTTTTGTTTATACTTGAAATCTTCTGAACTCCATAATTTCTTCATACGGAGTCTGATCCACGCAAACGCGGACTCTATCTCAAGCAGAGTTCCAAGACGAACGCAATGGCGTAACCCATTTTACTTAATTCCCACTTTTAAAATTAAGTATTCTTTAATTCGTTTATGTTCATAAAAAATATGGGGTGTTATAGAAATCATCAAAGATCATCAGGGTGCATGATTATCGAAGATCTACTTCAATAATCCTGCAAATAAAGAGATCTAAGTATTTCTATGGTGAATTCAGGAGATTATAGAGAAGAGATAGAGAATTGTAAAAAGAAATAGAAGAAATGTATAAAGTGAAAATGATCATGTACCTTGTAATGATGAAGATCGTAATGAAATTCCCAATTAAAGTGGACGCAGGCCAGATCTGAGACCGAAGCACTATAAACGCTCTCTACTTTACTTTTTCTCACACTTATTTTCTCTTAACTTTGATTTGATCATTTGTGAAGTGTTGAAACACCTCTTGGGGTGTTAGTGCTATTTTTTGCATTAACAACAGGGGTATAATAGGGGCACCCAAAGACTAGATGATTAGTCGAGTACCCCGGACAGTCACGATGGCGTATGGAGTTTTGATAGAACCAGGGTTACCACTAGCCCTCGATGGATAACAGGATGGGCCAGTTATACGATTAACGATGGATTCAAGGCAAGACAGACGATGATAGCTAGAGTCATGGATGTTATTGTTGCTTGTATCGCCTTGTATGGATTATTCGACGTTAAGGGAGATATTTCTTGGGTGCTTACCTGATGTTGGTTTAGGCCTTCAGGGTTTGTGCTTGGGAGGTATTGAACGTGATTAGGGTGGTCCATGCTTGATAATTGGTTGTTATTAATGTTATTGTTTGTTTCTTCTCTAATTCTCTGGGAATGCTATCATTGTAGGTTGTGCAAGGGAAGCGAGATTGGGATTCTTCTCTGTTGATGTGTTGGCAGAGCATATGATTGAACTGCCTATTTCTCATATACTTTATTGATGATGTTGTTAGATGTTTTATCGCTCGTTAAGACTGTTGTCTGACTCAAAGTCTTATGTTTCCTCTTACTACCTTGGGATATTCATCCATGTTGTAGATGGGCAGACTAGGTGACAGGTAGTAGATCTTTATGAGGACGATGTTGCTGAGCGACGACGAGCTGGAGGCTGACGTATTACTATATAGTATTCATATATGTTGTTTCCACTGATGTATGTTACTCTGAGTGAACCATTGTGCTTTGCTATTATACCCTATTGAATATATTCTATTATATTTTATCCATGCACTGTGAGTTATACGACATGTTTCGTTGGTGTTATTCTACCCTGATGATCGTTCATAACTGTCTGGCATGTCTTTCAGCGCATTATTCCTTTGTTAAGTGCGGGAGTTATGGGAGGTCGTCACATTTGACGACTATCATATGCTCAAGTGCCTTCTCGAGCCATCCATTATTTATGAGCTCAAACCACCTTTTGAGTCGTCTTCACAACATCATTACATCATCCAACGATTAACGTTCACTCAACCCTACTTTGAACATTCCATATGAATCCACATCGAAGCTACAACACTCGTTGAGTCTCATCTTCATCGTGTTAGGTCCAACGACTACAAAACTCCTCATATAGCCTTCCTAAACACGGCCCAACAATCTCACCAGAAATCACATATTCCGGACATTTTATGATGGATCCATCGTGACCCAATATATGGGTCGCCCACCGCATGGGTCGCCCATCCATGGGTTGTACCCGATCCACCCTCAATCCATGGTCCATCACAACCGACCCATCCTCACTTTGCTTTCCACATTCGGCCAATCCATGCACATCACGAATGATCCATAACAAACTACCGACGCGATCCATTACAAGCCTTGTGCATTCTTACACAATGTTGCAGCCAACTCGACCCATCCTTGTCGAACTGATCCAGGCAATCCACCCTTGCACCGAGTGATCCATCATGTCCTTGTGCATTCCTGCACTGTGCTTCAATCGACCCATACACATGTGACCCGACCCATGCCATGGATCGCAACCGACCCGATCCATACGACCCATCGTAACAACGGAGTTTGAAGCTCAAACTTTCCAGGCTTCCTCGACTCCTCCCCTTGAGCTTCTCCACCAAGTTTTGTCTGATTCCAATCAGTCGAACCTCCCATTTGCTCCAAACAAATAGTCTAAGCTTTAACAATGAACATCTATGCATACATCTCATTCAAATCGACTGATTTTAACCAAACATTCAATAACACAACAAGAATTAGCACAACAAATGATCATTTTGCAATCATATGAAATCCATTAAACCATGATAACGAATCGATAAATGGATCTAAACATGCATATAGACATATGATATCAATGTTAACATATGAACTAACTGTTATAACTTGCTAGATTAGACCTTATGGTGTGATCTGAATTCAAAATATACTTATATTGATTAGATCTAATGAATATAACTTGTATGGATGAATTTAAGATTAAACAAACCCATATACTCGATTGAATCCGTGTGAGAGATGCTTATCACTCACCATATCCACAAAATAGTTATAAATCAACAATCTGTAATTCCGAAAAGCGAAGAATGACCTCCGAATCAACTCAATTGGCTCGATCTACCCTTCCTCGATGTTGACATTCAATCCTAGTTCATAAATCTATGAATTGAAATGAAATGGAGGTGTATTTGATTGGGCCGGAGAATCACAAGCACCCAACTAAATGAGAAATGAAGAGACTAAACAATTCTCTTTATCCCTACCCTCCCATTTATAGCCAACAGCCTCTAGCCTTAGTGGGCCTCACAAATCAACCCACTAATGACTAATTAGCATGTACAGAAAACAAGCAACACTAAAACAGCGATCCCTCCCAAACCACTCAGCTAAATCCTTAATTGACAACTCTACTGTTAGACCCAAAAGTGGTTCTAACACCCAAATTGATTAAAAGCAGGATGAAATGAGATAAAAATAAAAATGAACACGCAGGATTTATAGTGGTTCGGCGAAGAAATGCCTACGTCCACTTATCTTTCACTATATTCAATAATTCAGTTGCAAATACAATGTAAGATTCACTCAATTCCACTCACAACTCACTTATGTTCACTCAATTGACTAAAACAAAAGATGAAAGATGATTTGGATTCTCCGGGAGTAATGGAGTTCGGGTTATGGAGGTAGCTGAATTCTCAAAGTGCTCAAAAAAGATCCTTCTCTTTGTCTCTAGACGGGGTATTTATAGGTGTGAATTTGCTTGAAACTTGATCCGGGTCGGGGCCACATGTCGTCCATCCCACCATCTTCGGGTTCGGATGAAATATTATGTTGACAACGCATCAAAGGAACAGACGTTATGGGTAGGAACTGGTCATAGCCGGTCCGGATATCCAGGCGCTTTTGCAGGAGAATAACAGGGAGCATGGGTTCGGGTCGGAGACGCGCAGATAAGGGGTTCGGATCGGGATACCCGATCCGAACTGGATTGGCTTGGATGCAATGCTTTCTTCTTCTCTAATCTGCTCCGCTCCGATCCATTTTCGTGGCAAACAGGTGGCTTTCCGATCCAATTGAGATTTAGTTGCCCTCCGATCCGATTAGATATGCCTTACCAACTTACTCAGTAGGAGTTCACCGATCCGAACAGAGGACTCTATCCGACCCGAACCGATAGGTTGCTCTGACCCGACCCGAACAGCTGCTGCTATCTAATCTAGATTGTAGTGTCTTCTCCAATCCGAACCGAAGTCTTCTAATTAGAAATGCTCTTCAATGTCTGGTTTCTTGACTTTGTGTTGCCTAGTTCACAAAGTAGGCTAACATTTTGCCCCCTCAAAGGATGCTTCTGTTGTATACGAAGCGTGCTTTGATGTCGCTTGAATGCTAGTCCTTGAATCAGAACAGTCAGAAAGTCACTTATGTTCGTTTGTGAAGATGCGTTGCTTCATGAAGACATGTCTCTTATCGCTTATATATATGTCGCGAAATACTTGATTCATTTTCTTCATTTTTGAGTCAAGTCTAGAAGTTCTTCTCGACATATAGTATTCTTCTCAGGTATGTTCTTTCCTAGTTTTTCTTTTAAGTCCAATTCGAATGCTAGAGGAATGCACAGATTTCTACCCGGTTCGGTGTCCGACTCGAGCACCTTTTCTTCCTGTTTCGCTTTGCACTGGGTTGATGGGCCAGAAGATGTGGGCTGGCTTGGACTCGGTCCGAACGGAGTAAAATACGGGGAATACAAAGAGCCATCTCAAGTCTTATATAAACTCACTCACTTAGACTTTTCTACTTTTTTTTTACTCCCACAATTCTTGTTCTCCCAGCTTTATACCGAAACCCTATTTCCTAAAAAATCCAAAAACTCTAAAACTTCTCGTTTCAATCTTCGAATAAAACATCTAGGTATTTTGAATCTCCGATTATTTATGTAATAACTAATTTTAGCTAGAATTTGCGGTTAAATCGAGCGATTGGAGTGTGGTATTTGTTGAACTCCAACGCCTGGATCTCCTCCACCGTTTATCATCGTCGTTGATGGCGTCTTCGCCGTCTCGAGGTAGCAACGGGGGTCATTGGGATCCAGCGTTAAACATTCAAGCATATAAACACTTAACTTCATTTGGGTCTAGTGAAATTTGAAGACGAGAAAGGGGAGAATAGGAACTGGGTTCGGTTCGGGTAAGGAAGTGCTGAAGCAGCGGAGGGGAGGACAAGTTCATATGTTAGGATCGGGTCGGAACGACTAGAGGAAAAGATAGAGAAAGGAAAAGGACGTATGGATCCTTTTGTTTTCTGAACCACTCCAAATGCTTATTCCGATCCGGTTTTAAACTGCCAAATATGAATGTCTTCTCCGAACCGAACAATGCGCAGACCCGAGCCGATCCCAGCTATATGCACATCCGATCCGAACCCAACAATAAGCACGCCCTACCCGAACTGAATGATATGCATATTCCGACTCAAAGCACAAGACTTTATCCAACCAGGGTTAATCAATGCTTGACATAATCTTCAACTTAATGAACAGTTAGGGTAGTGCCTTATGAACGTAAACGATCATCAAGATTTATTCTGAACATCGCCGCTCCGTTAGAACTTCGCATTATGCTTTTAAGTGTTTTTCTTCTCATGTTTTGCGCACACCACACACACTTTAGCTCACACATATGCACAGGGGGGCACGGGATAATTTACTCTAATCCGTGCTATTGCTTCTTCAATAGTTCTATGACAATGAGGCCCAGACGCTCTTCCCGTCTAGCTGAGAGGAAAGAAGCCCCGGAAACTTCTAACAAAATCACTCTTGAGGATATATCTTCTTCGTCTGATCCAGAATGGGACAGTGAGGGTCCAGATTACGGGGTTGGACATCGGGAAAGCGACGAGGTGTCTTCGGAGAATGAAGTTTCTCTGGGTTTTGAGGAGGAAGGAGGGATTGGTGACAATCGAGCACCCGATGAATTTGAATCAACCATCATATTGGAATCACCCTCGGACTCTGTTGAATCAACAATTGACAACGATCGACTTGTTCGAATTTGCCTAAAATATGGAATAATGAAAAGGGACACTCTAGTGCCTTCACGCTCTGACCGTCCCCACAACCCTCCAGAAGGATATATGACGGTCACTCGATTGATGTGCATGGTTGGTGCCATTCCTCCATTCTCTCCATTCATTGTTGATTTTTTAAGGCAAATGCGGATTGCCCCCATGCAATTGCATCCCAATTCATATGCCTATTTGCACACCTTGTACATAGCATATCGTGAAATCCTAGGCATAGAGCTCACGTTCGATGACGTACACTTCTTCTATAACTTCAAGCATCGGACTCGAGAAACTCCATCCTTCTGCTACTTTGAATCAGTTCCAAAGAGGAAGATAATCTCTGCACCATTTAGCAGTAAAGCTGGAGATTCCAGACTAGAATGGTTCTACGTGAAGCAACAGCCTGGATGCGCCAGGAGATGGACAAAATCAAGTAAAGCGTTGATTTTCTGAACCCGGACTCTATACACTTGAATCATCACCCTGACCTGTTTTCCTATTTGTTTGCTGTCGACAATCCCAAACAGATATCAGATCAGGTGTTCTTTGATCGGATGCACCGACTTCTTAATGGCGATCAAAAATTCTTGACTATCGACGAGGTCCTTAAAGATGAATACCTTCACTTTCCTGGGCTGCTATCCGTTTTTCGTAGCATCGGTCATGGGACGGTCCCTTACGCATACATTCCTCCAGTGGAGATAGTTCCAGAGACAGGAGAAGGCTCGGGAATTCCTACAGCGCCTCTTCAAACTTCACCTTCTCCATCTTCCACACAAGATGATGAATTGGCTAATCTGGCCGAAAAGCATCGTGAAGGGTATATTGCCCCCGAGGAAACTACTTCTCTAGACAAGTCAAAATCCTCCCAAGAATCGCCACTTCATGCTTCCGAAGGGGAGGTTCCTATTACTGATGAGCACATATTTCAAGGTTTGGGGGATCTCCCCTTACCTGAGACTATATTTACTTCAGAGGATTTCAGGAAGGATCCTTTAGTCTTCACCTCTTCTGAAGAAACCACTCCCGCTAAGGCCAAAGAGCCTGCCCGCACTAGTCTAGCTTCAGACTCGGGTTGGTTGGGGGGAAACACACCACTTAGGATACACTTTACACCACAGCATTAGCATTCATTGCACTTCTTTCTCCATGAATCCATTAATTCTAAACTTCGTTTATTTTATCGTGCAGGTACAATGTCTCGATCCTACTACGATATAAGAAAACTTCGTCGCAGTATGTCCAATCCTCCTCAGGATGTCGAGTATGATCGCCGGGATGATCGTGGTAGGGAGGAGAAAAGACCTTATGATCCCTATCGTTCTCGACCCTCACGCTCCCGCTCACCAGTTCGATCGGAACAAGAGAAATATAAAGGTTACCAAAGCCGCAGGGAGGAGGACAGACCACAATCCAAAGACTCCTCCTCTTCCTATGAGAAACGCAGTAGAGAGAAAAGTCCTCCAAAGGAAACCGGGTCTCGAAGTAAGCAAAAGGTCCCTGCTACTAAACGACCTAGGACAGACAAAGAGACTATAGAATCCTCTTCAGGAAGGGACACCGAATTGACAATCCTCGCTCCTCCCCCACCAGATGCGGGAACTGCAATAAAGCGGGCATATTTGAAAGAGCAATTTCCCGAACACTACTTCGAAACTCTGACTTTTTTACCTGCCCTTGAACCTATTTCGTCTAATTGGGCAGATGAGGCCAAAGCAAAGATTGATGCGGTGCAAAAACAATATACTGAGATGTTCAAATATTCGCGCAATCTTTCTAAAATCATCCGCACTCTAATCACAAATACTGATTCAATGCAAAAGACCGCGGAGGAGGATACTAAGGCCTTAAAAGCTCTAGGAAAAGATTTGGAAGACACTCAAGCTCAGCTAGCGGTCGCTCAAAGGGACGCTTCTAATTTCAAACAACAATTCGAGGACATGCAAAAACGTTATCACGATTTGCTTGAATCTCATACTCAGGAGCGTTCTGAATTAAAAAAGCAAGCTGACGAGGCCAAGTCAGAGGCTGCTAAGACACGCATTGCTTATGCTGAGCTTGAGCGGAAAAACGCCGAGTTAGCAAAGAGGAGTGCTGAATTAGAAAAGAAGAACGCTGACTTGGCTTAAAAGTTGTTGGAGGCAGAGAACAGGGCTGCTCTGGCCGAGGGCAATGTGGAGTGTGCTATTAAATCTGCGGAGGATGCCCGCAAGCAACTATCAGAGGCGGAGGCTGATATTCAGGGCTTCGGCGAGCTAATGATTGAATTCTTCGCACACATTATTCGTCGTCGAAACATTTCTTGGATCGAGGACTATCCATCCACTCTGGTTCAAGTATGGAATCAAATCGTTGAGTGGGAAAAAGAAGAACTTAAGGTCGATTCTCTTGATGAAGATAAACTGATGGAGAAATACTTGAGAGATGATGAACCGGAGCGTCTAGCTGAAGGGCGCCGCCTCATTGCTGAGGCCATGGAAGAAGAGAGACGGAAGTCTAAACAAAAAACCATTCTCAAAGCTGGTTCCTCTTCTTCTGCCCCTGCAACCTCCGAAGTAGAAGGGTATGATCCCGAAAATCCGGGAATTCCTCGAACAACCCTGCTATCCCCTATTCCTGAACTAACCCCAGAGGTAGTGGTCACCCCCGCTGATAAGTCTTCGGAAGGTATCGCTATCTTTTCTCCTCAATTTGCCAAAGCTATTTCTACCTTTCGCCATGTGATTGAACAATCGATGAGAGACCCTTTGTTTTCGCCTGAGTTGATAACCGTTGCTTCTCATTCTGTAGGTGTTGAATCATCCGAAAAGACAGATGTAGCTCAAGGAGCTGTCGCTGGGACAAAGCCCGCTGATAGGGCCAAAGAAGGGGAAGACAAGGCTGCATCTATAGACTTGGGGGAAGGAAGTGAGCCAACTAAGGTCACCACTCCCCATGATGAAGAAATGATAGCAGCTTTAAAGGACGACGGAGGAGACGGGGGGCATGAAGAGGAACCGGAAGTTGCAATAACTGGGGAGTCGAAATGCGCTGATGACGTTACCTTGGCTGCCATGAAGGCTGATCAAGACAAGCGCTTGCAATTAAAGGCCGAAGAACTAGACCCTGAGGTCCTCAAACCCCTCGCAGTTGTGGATGCGGGTTCAAGGTTAGTTGTTAAGCTCTCAACTAGATCTATTACGGAAGAACTTGCTAAAAAATCTTCTCTTGATTCCAGTGCCCCGCCCTCCGGGAAGAAGTCTACTGGCTCCAGTACCGCATCTTCAGGGAAAAAGAAATCGAAGCGAATCTTGACCGAAGCCGAGAAAGAAGCAAAGGATGCGGAGAAAGCCGCCAAGAAATCCAAGGCTCATTCCAAATCTAAATAGTGGATTGTCCTGTATCTTTTTAGCATCTTTGTGAACCAATAATTGCTGCCACAAAAGCAGCTCCTGCACTTTCTTTTTTAGCTATCTCCCTGTACAAATTCATTCATTTGTAAATAAAAATAATTCACTTTTTGCAATGTTTATTTGTTAGTAGTTCTGCACTTATGTAAAAATGCATGTCTATAGTTATGAAATGAAGTTGTGGAGGGGGGAAATATGTGTATGCATACGTGTCCCCGGTTAATTCCCACAAATTATCTAATGCTTAATCAAGCAATCTGAAAGCTCCCGATTTTCTGACGGGATAATACTTCCTGTGCCGTCAGTACCTGTCGTTTTTTCTGGCATTTCTTTTATACTCCTCCTCTTTCTCTTGAGAGTTAGAGTTCGAGTTCAGTCATCTGTTTATTCCCCGGTCGTTCAACGGGGAAAGATTTCTTTCTTGGCGCTCAGTCGGAGACGCCTTTATACTCTCTTTCTCTCTGGAAAGTTAGAGTTAGGAGGAGAATTTCTTTTCCAGCGCTCAGTCGGAGACGCTTTTATACTCTCTCTCTTTCTCTGGAGAGTTAGAGTTAGGAAGAGAATTTCTTTTTCAGCGCTCAGTCGGAGACGCTTTTATACTCTCTCTCTCTTTCTCTGGAGAGTTAGAGTTAAGAGTGTCGTTTTCTCATTCTTTTATGTCTTTTTGCACAAATAATCGTTGTGCTTCTTTTTATGTCTAAACTGTTTTCAACCTTTTTAGGCTCTGAGTTATCCTGTATTTTATAATCACAACAGAATAACTGATGAATGTAAATGCATAAAAGTAAATAACACACAATATTTTTATAGTGGTTCAGCTAAGTCGTAGCCTACATCCACTTTATAGTCCTTTATTCATATCATCAGATTTTCCCAAGGCAAGTCGTGCCTTATTACAGAGTTCATAAGAAAAATAACACAAAGTACAGTGTTTTTAATCCAAATATCGCATTAAGTGTTGGGCATTCCATGCTCTGGGGACTTCTTCGCCATCCACGGTCGTTAACTTGAAGGTTCCTTTTTCAAGTTTCCGTTGAATGACAAAGGGTCCTTCCCATTTCGGACCAAGGTGAGGAAGGGATGGAAAGACTCTCTTTAGCACCAAATCTCCTAGTTCAAAAGTTCTGAGGCGAACCTTTTTGTCGTAATAGCGTGCCATCTGACGTCGATGCCTTGCTGCACGCAAATCTGCTTCGTCCCTTTTCTCTTCGACTTCATCAAGAGACTCAAGTAAAAGCGCCCGATTTGTCATCGGGTCATAATATGTCACCCTGTGGGAAGGAACTTCTAGTTCAACTGGAATTACAGCTTCTGAGCCAAAGGAGAGAGAGAAAGGGGTATGACCGGTGGCCGTTTTAAATGTTGTTCGATATGCCCACAAAGCTAGGGGCAATTCATCAACCCACTTTGCCTTTGCACGCTCTAATCGTTTCTTGAGGATGGATTTTATTACCTTGTTTATTGCCTCTACTTGCCCATTCGATTGCGGATAGGCAACTGCAGTATATCGTTTGTCTATCTTATACTTCTGGCAAAAATTTCTGAATTCAGTGCTATCAAATTGGGTCCCGTTGTCAGTTATAATCGTCCTTGGGATCCCGAATCGGCATATAATATTTCTGACCACAAAACTTATCACCTTTCTTGTTGTGATCTTAGTCAAAGGCTCAGCTTCCACCCACTTCGTAAAATAGTCCACGGCTACTATTGCATACTTAGCTCCTCCTTTAGCAATTGGTAAAACTCCAATGATATCAATTCCCCATGTGGCAAATGGCCAAGGACTCACCATCGATTTAAGCTGGGTTGACGGTGCCCTGGGGATTTTGGCGAATCTCTGGCACTTATCGCAGCGTCGTGAATAATCAGCTGCATCTTTGTTGATCGTAGGCCAGAAGTATCCGTACCGCAATATTTTCTTTGCTAAAGTTTGACCTCCTGTATGATCTCCACACTCACCTTCGTGTACTTCTCTTAGTACACGCTTGATGTCGTCGTGTGCTATACATCGTAACAGGGGCATAGAAAATCCTTGTCTATAGAGAGTATCATCTTGTATGACATATCTGGTAGCTTTGCGAACTACAGCTCTTTTCTCACTCTTCTTTGATGGGAGTGTCCCATTCTTAAGGAAATTCTTAATTGGAGTCATCCATGACTCCTTCTCTGGTTCCGCTTCAAAAGCGAATTCAATTTCCATTGACTCAAAGCTTGGCGACTCCAACGTTTCAATTGGAATTACTTCAGTCTCTTCTGGATTGTCGGAACTAGCCAGCTTTGCCAGTCTATCCGCTTTCTGGTTTTCAACTCTGGGAATATGTGTTATGTTGTACCGCTCTAAGCTATTCAATAGCTCTTTCACTTTCTTGAGGTAGGCGATAAGTCGAGGTCCTCGAGCCACGAATTCCTCTCGCACTTGACAAACAACAATTTTAGAGTCACAAAATATGTCTATCATTTTTACTCCGAGGTCTTTAACAAGCTTCAGCCCGGCGATCAGGGCTTCATATTCGGAGTCATTGTTAGTTGCCGAAAATTCTAATCGCAGGGCGTAATATAACGACCGTCCCTCGGGAGTAACTAAGACAATTCCAGCTCCGGACCTTCGGTCATTCTTGGCTCCATCTGTATATAATTTCCACGGATTCATTTTTAGCTCATCCTCAGACTTAACCACTCTGTCATTGATTATTTCCTCCTCTGGAATGGTGAACTCCGCAATAAAGTCTGCTAGCGCTTGCCCCCTGATTGACTTTCGTGGTTGAAAATTCAAATCAAACTGACTTAGTTCTATATTCCATTTGATCAACCTTCCCGATGCTTCGGGTCTCTGCAACACCTGCGTTAAGGGTTGGTCGGTGTATATGGTTATTGGATGGGCTTGGAAATAGTGACGAAGTTTTCGGGATGCGATCAGGAGGCTGTAAGCGAGCTTCTCAATTTTTGGGTAGTTGCGCTCTGCCGCTGCTAATTTCTTACTTACATAATACACCGGCCTTTGTACTTTGTCTTCTTCTCGAACCAGGGCTGTGCTGACAGCGTGAGCCGAGACTGCCAAATAAACAAATAATTCTTCGTGATCTACGGGCTTTGATAAAATTGGCGGTTTCTCTAGCAGTTCCAACAGATTTTGAAAGGCCTCAACACAATCCGGAGTCCACTGGAAGTTTCTCTTTCCCCTTTTTATCAAATCAAAAAACGGAACACATTTATCTGTGGCTTTGGAGATGAATCTACTCAGCGGTGCTACTTTTCCTGCAAGACTCTGGACATCTTTAATTCTCCTCGGTTCTTCGATGTTTCTAATCGCTGCTATCTGGCTAGGGTTGATTTCAATTCCTCGGGAACTTACAATGAAGCCAAGGAACTTTCCCGATGCCACTCCAAATGAGCATTTCAGAGGATTCAATTTCATCCGGTACTTTCGCAAGATACCAAACATTTCCGCTAAGTCTTGCGTATGGCTGGAAGACTGCTTTGATTTGACAAGCATATCATCCACATAAACTTCCATAGTTTTTCCTATTTGATCATAAAACATTCTATTTACCAAGCGCTGATAGGTAGCTCCAGCGTTTTTTAGTCCGAATGGCATTACAACATAACAATATAACCCCAAATTCGTAATGAAGCTCGTATGCTCTTGGTCTGGTACGTGCATAGGAATTTGGTTGTATCCAGAATATGCGTCCATGAAAGAGAGAAGTTCATGACCTGCTGTCGAATCTACAAGCTGGTCAATCCTGGGAAGTGGGAAACTATCTTTCGGGCAAGCCTTATTTAAATCTGAAAAATCAATGCAAGTCCGCCACTTTCCGTTTGGCTTCTTTACTAAGACGGGATTCGATATCCAGTCGGGATATGTCGAATCTCGAATAAATCCATTCTGCTTCAACTTCTCTACTTCCTCTTTGAGAGCAGCCGACCTCTCTGGGCCCAGCATGCGTCTCTTTTGCTTCACAGGCGGATGCTTCGGATTTACATTCAATTTGTGACTTATAATGGATGGTGATATCCCACACATGTCAGCATGGGTCCAGGCGAACACGTCTAAGTTTGCCTTCAAGAAGTCCGTTAGTTCTTCAGCACGACGTGGATCCAATTGAGAACCAATCTTCAAAACTTTCGTCGGATCAGCTTTATCAATGGGAATTTCCACTGTCGCTTCATTAGGAGTTGCATTCCTAGCCTCTGGTTCCTCGTCTTTTCTGGGATCCAGGTCTTCAGGCGTTCCTTTGGGCAACTCCCTCGGGGTCAATCTCTCTAATTGCTATGCCGAGTCCCCCTTTGAGGGAGACGAGGCATCCTTACTCTCAACATTAAATCCTTTCATCAACATCTTTAGTTCGGCCACATAGCAGGCCCGTCCGGAAACTTGATCCCCTCTCATTACTCTAGTTCCGGCTTCGGTTGGGAGCTTAAGTAACAAGCACCAAGGGGCGATACAAACTCTAAATTCAGCGAGGGCAGGTCTCCCCAAAAATGCGTTATAAAGCGAATCTACGTCCAATACCACGAACTGAAGCATTCACACTCTTCTACGTTCTCCTTGCCCCAGGGTTACGGGCAACTCTATGTATCCCATGGGAGCTGTCGTCGCCCTGTTGAAGCCTCTGATCCATCCTTCACAAGGTTTCAGATCTTCGGACTCAAGCTTCATCTAATCAAACGACTTCTTGAACAAAATATTAACGGAACTTCCATTGTCTACTAATACCTTATGGACCAAGGTCGGCCCAATGGTGGTAGTAATAACCAACGGATCATTGGTGGGTGATTGTATCCCAGTATTGTCTCGGCTACGAAATACCACGTCGTCAAACATGGTCTTCTGTTGTTTTATGGGGGTGACATCCTCCAAATCATCACCTTCATTCACGTCTAGATGCTTGGCAGCATTCACATATTGATCCATTGATCTGAAACTTCGGATTGCTGGGTGAGGTCCGCCTACTATGGAGTTGATAACAATTCCTTTACCTTTCTGCTGCGCTGTAGGCTTGGGAGCAGGTAGGATCTGTTTTGGAGCCTGCTCTCCTTGCCCCCTGTCCCTTGGGGCAACCTTGTACTCATCCAACTTTCCTTCACGCAGCAACTTCTCAATCACATCCCTCAAATGCCGACATTCATTGGTCGAATGCCCATGAGTTCCGTGAAACAAGCAAAATTTCCCTGTCGCCATTTCTTTCTCGGTCGAAACACGAGGTGGCGGTCTTTTGTACTGTAACACATTGTACGTATCCAGGTAAATATTTTCCAGGGTGTCGTTCAATGGTGTATAATTCTCGTAGTTCTGGAATCGGGGTCTTTTGTTAGGGTCACTTCCCCTACTTCTGTTTCTTCTGTTACCGCTCGAATTACGGTTATTGTTGTTGTTTCCCCCATTTCCAGTATTGCTGTTTCCACCCTTGTTTCCTACATTTACTTCAACCTTGCCAGAATTCTCCCCCGACTGCTTCACGGCGATATTACTCTGCACATTCTCCTTTGAAGCCGTCTCAGACTTTCTCTTTCGGTTTGCCCTGGCCTCCTCTCGTCTTAGATAAATATCGGCTTTTTCGTAGAATATCTCTCTTGTGGAGGGTGTTTTCCCAGAAAGGTAGTCTCCAAACTCAGATTCAGGATCGACTCCTTCCTTCAACGCCATCAGAATAGTGGGCTCATGCGGGTCACTGACCTCAGTTACAGCTTGGTTAAAACGATCAAGATATGCCCTTAAAGATTCTCCTGGTGCCTGCTTGATTCTCGATAGTTCAATAACACTTTTGGACTTTCGGGCATGTAGTCGGAACTGGTTCATGAAACGCTCGCTTAGTTCCTTGTTATTCGAAATCGAACGAGGAGGAAGTCGGGTAAACCAGAACAAGGCCACATCTTCTAAGTAGATTGGGAATGCTTTGCACTTCACTTCATCAGGGGCAGCAGCGGCATTCATGAGCCACGAATACCGCATCAAATGCTGCCCCGGATCAGTCCTTCCGTTGTACTTGTCCATTTGTGGCAAGTTAAAGTGTCGGGGAAATTGGAAGTCGAGGATATCGTCGGTGAACGGAGTATGGCTTCGCTCAGTGCCATAATCTTCATTTGTATAATTCCGGCTCTCGGACATAATTTGGCGAACCATTGCCTGCACATCAGCATTAGTTAGGGGCTGCTCAGGTTCCCTGGCCCTAGTATCCGAGTTCCTTCTGGGCTCTTGCTCAGGAGATGCCCTTCTTCTTCGAGCTGCCTCTGCTCGATTCCGTTCCCTGCGTTCCCGGCGTTCCCGGTCGATCTCGGGAGGAGGGGACTGGAGTCTTTGCCCCCGAGTGGGGTCATTGTTTCCTAATGCTCGTGCGATATCCTCGCGAGATCCCAAAGATCCAAATGTCAGCTGCTCCACGTTCTGAGGTCGTTCGAGTGGCCTTCGTTCACGGGGCCTCTCTTCCTCGGAAGATGAAGATTGATCTACTGGTGTGTGACGAACCGGTGATGGAGTTCTTTGTCGACGGAGTTCACTAATCTCCCGACTCATGAGCCTCATATTTTCCTGCATCATGAGATTAGTGCGCTCGTGAACTTTCATAGCTTCCCTTGTGCTCTCAAGCATGTCAAGCAGGCGCGGGAAATCTCCTTGAGTGATGGGCGCAGATGGATTGACCTGATCACCAACCCTGGTAGCTGGAATTGGAGCATTCGTAGGGACTCGAGTAGAGGTTCCAGCTTCACCAAGCATCGGGTCGGGTCGGAGGTAAGAGGTCGGATCGGAGCTGGGGAGCCTGGTCGGATCGGTACGTGGCGAGCAGCTCGGGTCGGCTCAGATTGGGGGAATGCACTGCTTCAGAATCTCCTACCCGGATCGGATCGGAGCTCTCCCCCTGCTGTCGGTTCGGATTTCCTGCATTGGTTCTTCCTGCTGCTGAACTCTGCCCCCGAGACCTTGTTACAACAGCATTTTGCTGATCTTCGCCAGCTCCATTTCCTCGAACAGACTGAACTTCCTTGCCTTTTCCTTTGGCCATGAGTCTTTGACAACCACTTCAACGAATGTAAAAAAGCAGAGAAACTTAAGGATTCACTTCTTTGAACTCAACGGTCCAAAAAGTAGAAAGAGATCCCGGAAAATAGAGAATTTAGATGAGAATTCTCAGTGAAAGCACCAAAATGTTAGACCCAAAAGTGGTTCTAACACCCAAATTGATTAAAAGCAGGATGAAATGAGATAAAAATAAAAATGAACACGCAGGATTTATAGTGGTTCGGCGAAGAAATGCCTACGTCCACTTATCTTTCACTATATTCAATAATTCAGTTGCAAATACAATGTAAGATTCACTCAATTCCACTCACAACTCACTTATGTTCACTCAATTGACTAAAACAAAAGATGAAAGATGATTTGGATTCTCCGGGAGTAATGGAGTTCGGGTTATGGAGGTAGCTGAATTCTCAAAGTGCTCAAAAAAGATCCTTCTCTTTGTCTCCAGACGGGGTATTTATAGGTGTGAATTTGCTTGAAACTTGATCCGGGTCGGGGCCACATGTCGTCCATCCCACCATCTTCGGGTTCGGATGAAATATTATGTTGACAACGCATCAAAGGAATAGACGTTATGGGTAGGAACTGGTCATAGCCGGTCCGGATATCCAGGCGCTTTTGCAGGAGAATAACAGGGAGCATGGGTTCGGGTCGGAGACGCGCAGATAAGGGGTTCGGATCGGGATACCCGATCCGAACCGGATTGGCTTGGATGCAATGCTTTCTTCTTCTCTAATCTGCTCCGCTCCGATCCATTTTCGTGGCAAACAGGTGGCTTTCCGATCCAATTGAGATTTAGTTGCCCTCCGATCCGATTAGATATGCCTTACCAACTTACTCAGTAGGAGTTCACCGATCCGAACAGAGGACTCTATCCGA
Organism: Allium sativum; assembly: GCA_030737875.1. Lineage (NCBI taxonomy): Eukaryota > Viridiplantae > Streptophyta > Magnoliopsida > Asparagales > Amaryllidaceae > Allium > Allium sativum. The sequence goes on along the minus strand of CM060912.1, from coordinate 1,008,561,843 downwards.
CCCGAACCGATAGGTTGCTCTGACCCGACCCGAACAGCTGCTGCTATCTAATCTAGATTGTAGTGTCTTCTCCAATCCGAACCGAAGTCTTCTAATTAGAAATGCTCTTCAGTGTCTGGTTTCTTGACTTTGTGTTGCCTAGTTCACAAAGTAGGCTAACATCTACAGAATTGGAAATACCATTTCCGATCCAATGAGATCGATCCCAGCTCCTAATTCGGTCTCATTCTAAAGTTATGTCCTAAACAAAAATAACAGGGGCAAAATGGTCACAAACAAATTTGGTAAAAATCATGGACATGCCTCACATCCCCAAACATATCAAAAGATGAGAATGATCCGACCCTTGGAGAATTAAATAAAAATATTTTACGATCCTTAGATACGTAAAATGCAGGTCAATACATTCTCCCCCCTCTAGGAATTTCACCCTCGGATATCCAAACAAGCGCAAGCAACCGAAACTATTCCGCATGCTTATCATCCACGATCAGTCAATCTACCCTCCAATCTAGCATCCAACAAGCCACGCATCCATAGCCATAACCTAACATACATAATTCTAATAATAGTACAAGTTATCACGGTATAAGGGTAATACGATATTAATGGGCCATACCAACGAAGAGTTCTGGATAGGTCGTCTTCATACTCTCTTCCGTTTTCCATGTACAATCGTCATCATCCTCACACCACTGTACCTTGATTAGCTTGATCGCCTTTCTTCTAAGCTGTTTGTGTCATTCCCCACAAATCAAAGCATCTTACGAGGTCTTGAAACTACGGGTTTGACTTCTAAGTCTTCATAATGATCTGGAGATACCACCACATTCGAATTGTTCACGCACTTCCGTAGAAGAGACACATGAAAAACATTGTGTACATTCGACATCTTCACAGGTAAACCCAATCTATACACGAGCTTTCCAATTCGCTCGACTATCACAAATGGCCCAATGAATCTTGGGGACAACTTTCCTTTATTTTCGAATCGAACGACATTCCTTAAAGGTGAAACCTTAACGAACATATCACCCACGTCGAACTCCAAATCCTTTCGACGCTTATCGACGTAACTTTTCTGGTGATCTTGGGCTGCCTTCATTTATTGTCGAATGTTCTCAATACAATCCGATGTTTCTTTTATCATCTCAGGCTCAAGTATCAACTTATCTCCAGTCTCTAACCAACATGCCGGAAAATTGCATGGTCTTCCATACAACGCCTCATATGGTGACATCCCGATGCTCGATTGTTAACTTTTGTTATATGCAAACTCAACCAAACGTAGATGGTCTTCCCATGATCCCCTAAAATCCAATACACAGGCTCTGTCGAGGTCTTCCAATACTCGATTAACTCGCTCAGTTTGACCATTAGTCTAGTGATGATAAACTGTACACAAACATAGCTCGGTTCCCAAAGTCTCTTGCAGACTCTTCCAAAATCCACTAGTGAACAATGGGTCTCAATCACTCATTTTGCTCTTCGGGATACCGTGGAATCGAACTATCCATTTAATGTATAACTCAGCCGACTTTGATGACGTCTTAGTCAATTTGATAGGAATAAACTTGCGCTCTTGGTCAAGCGATCCACTATAACCCAAATGCCTTCATTTCCTGCCTTGGTCCTAGGTAATCCGTCGATAAAATCCATCGATACTTGCTCCCACTTCCACGTAGGAACTTCCAATGGCTGAAGCAATTGATTCGGCTTCTTCTGTTCAGCTTTCACCAACCGACAGTTCATGCATCTGGAAATAAAATTTCCAACATCCCTCTTCATACCTTTCCAATAATAAACTCGCTACATGTCCCGATAAATCTTATTACCACCAGGATGAATTGTCAACTTAGAGTGATGACATTCTCTCATAAGCTCATCTCGCAATCCATTAATATTAGGAACAACCAATCGTTCTTTCTTTTGAAGCCAACCTTCTCGATCGACCTAAAGTCCTTACCCTTTTCTGGTTCCACTCTCGCTTCCAGCTTCTGGATGATCTCGACAAGCTTTTCGTCATGCTTTTGGCTTTCGCTAATCCTTTCTGTGAGAGTTGATCTTATCGATAATCTTACCAACATTTCAGTATCTAACTCACACGGAGGCCTGAAATCAAATCTTGCCAGGTATCTGAGGTGCTTCCATTCCGAAAACATCGCTCCCAAATCAGCATGTCTTCGAGTTAACGCATTTGCACTGCGTTACCTTTACCAAGAGTATAGGAAAAACAAAAATCATAAGATGCCAAAAAATCTAACCACCGCTGCTGCTGAAGATTCAAATCCTTTTGGGAGAATAGTTATCTAACGACTTGTGATCCATAGCTTGCTCACACTTCGCCTACCATGTGAACACTTGATTTTTCTTCGTCAATCCTGTTACTGGTGTAGCTATCTTGGAGAAATCCTTAATGAACTGACGTTAATATCCCGCCAACCTAAGGAAACTCTTAATATCTGTCGCATTCTTAGGACTACCCCAGTCTTAGATTGCTGCCACCTTAGCGAAATAGACCGCTATTCCATTTCTAGACACAACATGGCCTAAGAACCTCACTTCATTCCTCCAGAAGTGACACTTCGAAAACTTAGCTCCTAGCTGATTTTTTCGCAAGATTTCCAAAACAACTCGCAAGCGCGTCTTATGTTCTTCCTCTTCCGGAAGTAAACCACAATATTTTCCACGAACACAAGCACAAACTTGTTCAATTGATCTCTGAATACCCTATTCATAAGATCCAAAAAATACGCTAGTGCATTGGTTAATCCAACCGGCCACTCAAAGAAATCGGACTGTGTCCTAAAAGCAGTCTTCGGCACACTATCCTTTGCCACTCTCAACTGGTTAGATCCCGTTGCCAAATCCATTTGGGAAAACACCTGGCTTCGTGAAGCTAATAAAAAATGTCATCTATTCTTGGCAATGGATACTTGTTTTCTTAGTCAACTTGTTCAGCTCACGATAATCCACACACATTCTCAAAGATCCATCGGCCTTGGTTGCAAACACAATTTTTTTCACCCCATTCGGACACACTTTTCCGAATGAATCCTTTTTCCAAAAGTCACTTATTTGCACCTCTAACTCTCGCTGTTCTCTAGGTGCCATCCGCCTAAGGAGCATAACGATGGGTCTAGCTCCATTAACCAAATCGATCCCGAACTCAATCTCGCGATATGGCGGCAAACCTTTGACCTCTCAAAGACATTATCAAACTCACTAGCGATCAGCATAGATGACAATCCTTCTCGTGGAATCATAAGCGAGTACAAAAAACTTTCGAAGAACCTATCTTCTGGCTTACAGCGAATCACAACCATTCACCATTCCACATTCTCAACTGTCCCATCTAGCTTCTCGCAATCCACTTTAGCCGCATACCTCTTGAGCCAGTCCATACCCAAAATAATCCCAAATCCAACAAAGTTCAAAACAAAACTATCATACACAAAGGAGCAACCAAGACTCGATAATACTATACCACAACAAAGCATACAAAGACTAGACAAACCCCCTGCTGGATTAGACACAATCAATGATCTATCATAAATCTCGGGTTTTAAACCCAACCGACACACAAGCTTATTGTATGAAAGAATACGATGCTCTTGTATCAAACAACACTCGAACCGAAACATCCCCGATAGAAAGCGTACCTTGAACAACAACACTCTTTCCTTTATCCACTACCATAGGAGCTCTCAAAGAAGTTGGCACGGCCTCTAAAGCATATGCCTTCACTATTTTTTTTTACCATTCGGCGGTTCTGGACAATCCTTCTTGATGTGCCCAGGCTTACCACGGTTATAACACTTCCTCTCGTCTTTCAGATTCTTGCAATTCTTGGAATATTAGCCCTTCTGCTGATAGTTGTAACAAGTCGCTTTGCTTTTCTGCTTCTTCTGGCCATCATTTCCTTGATGTTGTTGTTTCTTCCACTTTCCATTTCACTTTTGCTTATTGCCTCCTTGTTGTGGTTTCAGATCCTCTTTAGTTGCAACAACAACTTCTTCCTTGGGAAACAAACTTTCATGCCTAAAATCTTTCTCATCGATCTTCTCATAAAGGTCATCCAAATGTTCGACCAACAACTTCCTAAGACATGTATCAAAGCCCGTGATGAATTTCTCGTTCTTTTGATAAGGAGTCTCAATATACGAACGAGCATACTTGGACAAAGCTTCAAACTCAGAAACGTACTCCAACATTGGTCGACCATTCAGCTTTAGCTAAACAATTTTTTTGAATAGAACTGACTTATGGTGGTACAAATGAACTTCGTACCTCAAATCTTTCCGCCGTAGGATCTCTCGAAGAAGTCGGCACAACCTCCAAAGCATATGCCTTCACTATTTGCTTACCCTTCAATGGTTCTGGACAATCCTTCTTGAAATGCCCAGGTTTACCACAATGATGGCACTTCCTCTCGGCTCTCAGATTCTTACAATCCTTGGAATAATGGCCCTTCTACTGACAGTTGTAGCAAGTCACCTCACCTTTCTGCTTCTTCTGGCCATCGTTCCCTTGTTGTTGTTGTTGCTTCCCCTTTCCGTTTCACTTTTTCTTATTACCACCCTGTTGTGGTTCAGATCCTCTTTTGTTGCAACAATAACTTCATCTTTTGGAAACAAACTATCGTGCCTCAAAGCTTTCTCGACAATCTTCTCATAAGGGCCATCAAGATGATCCACCAACTGCTTCCCAAGATATATCCAATCCCATGACGAATTTCTAGTTCTTCTGATATGGAGTCTCAATATACGAATGAGCATAATTGGATAAAGCTTCTCCAACACAGGTCGATCCATCTACTTTAGCTTAACAAACTTTTTGAGCAGAACCGACTTCTGGGTGGTAGAAATGAACTTTGTCTCAAACTTGATTCAGAATTGATCCCAAGTGATCTAATCCTCAGGAGTCTCTAAAGTGACAAAGTTCCACCAATCCACAGCTCTTTACTATAGCTACCTCGATGCAAGCTTCCTTTTAGTCGCATCATCAATACTCGAATCTCTGAATATCCGAACATAAGTATCAAGCAACCCTTGGATCTCAGCAGTTGACTCTGTCTCGAAACACGGATTCCACCAAGAGTAGTGATATCTTTACACAGCTTAGTGAAATCAATCATCCTAGGTACCTGCACCAGAACACCAATATCTACCCCGACTGCTTCTGGAGCGGGTACCCTCCTCATGATCGCTGCCATCATGGCCTCGAACATGGATAGGTAATTAGGTAAATCGCCATCTCCCCATCCAGGAACAAGTTTCTCCTTAGCAGTATGTCTCGAAGGTTGACGACTCATTCTAAATTTGAAAATAGAATGATTAGCCCACACATGAGAAAAAATGCAATGGAGTTCAAGTGCTGCTATACTATACACTATAATATAGTAATCATCCACTAGAAAAATACAAATACGTCTCTCATATGCCATTACGCCGACGAACTTTGGATAAAATCGATTAACCAAAGCTATGATACCAGAATGTGATGACCGCCCATAACTCATGCACTTAACAAAGGAAATAATGCATTGAAAGACGTGTCAGGCATGTAACAACCCACACATTTCTTAGCACAAATTTTGACAAAAATCGAAACTTGAATACATCCAAGCATGGAGCGTGTAAATCTGGTACCTGCAAATAAATGAGCATGAGCATAATTAGAGTACGATAAAGATAACTCACAGCGGAAACCAAATAGTATAGACTAGTATTAACTCAAGTAACTACCTTTAAAGTAAATCACTTTGTCAATACCGAGCATGAGAGAGAACGAGAACCAAAATCCAAACATAAACACTTGTGAAAACCCGACCTTATCTAGAAAAATCCGGGTGGTTGTAATGATGAAGGGGTCAGAACAGCAAGATTCTAGTGAACAAGAAATTTACAACACAGATTATAATACACAGATGTATCCCATTTGGTTCAACCCAAGATGTGTGCCTACCAAGGTTAGTGATCTAGTCTAACCTTGTAAATATTTACGTAGGACTCTAACTACCCTACCTAAGGTAGTATACCAAAAATACGATACTGAGATAGCACATTTACGCATATATTTATGAAGCCTTTATACCAGAACTTGGTTGGTTATTTAATCGAGAGTGGACTCCTAATTAAGGAGTTTCTTTCTCTCTCTCTCTCTATATATATATATATATCCACTCATACATCCTTCATTATTTAATGCCTCACTGCTAATTGACAGATAGGGTGGATTCTCCCGATCACTTAAGACCCTAAGCTGACCTATTGGTCTCTTAACATTTCTCAATGATTTATTCAACGTTAACATAAAATAGAGGGCACTAGCTACGGGGACTAGTTAAGGCTTTTCCGTAATTCACGCATATACCCATACCCCGTGTAAAGTGAGAGATCGTATCTTATCGCCCGTTATACCATCTAGCTAACCTTATTAGATAATCTCCGTAGTCGCTTACTACTTTCCATAGGATAGGTAGCCATATGAGATGTTTTCAAACTTCCAAGTTTGTGTAGGCCTCACACACACACCATTTAAGGCCCCTAAACGGAAAGGCCTACTCCTAGGTGGACTGCTCGACCCAAGCCACTTAAGACCCAAGGAAACGGACAACACACGAAGGTTATTAAGTTCATACCCGCATTAGCCTTTAATGATCTTCCCTATTGGGATAAAACGGGTTGTGTTATTAAGTTATTCCCATTTTGTTTCTCTTCATGGAAATACTATATGCAGTCACACGGTTAATTATCGTCACATGTTCCTATGGTTAATAATGTTTTACACCATTAACCTACCAAGTCCAATTCTAACTTTTAAATTATAAGTTTTATATTAATTTGTATAAATAAGGAAAGTTGTATCCTCGTTATCCTGGGATAATAGATTCATTATTTTTCCTTATTGGACTTAGTAATTTAAACAACAACTAATACGCATAAACCTCCATTTTATTTCATTTATTTCTACTCATATGTTTGTTCACCTTTACAACCATAACGGTCATATTTTCCTAAGGCAACAATTACTCTTTAATTACCTTTTTATTACCATTGATTACAATTAATGTCATTTATGAGCCTAACGGACATAGTTTTCCTAAGACATTAATTATCAATGGATATCCTTATCATATCAGTCCCGAAATATCTATTTGTTGTACCCTAATAGACATTACTATTTTTATTTATTCATTTACTGTCTGTTATATATATATATATATATATATATATATATATATATATATATATATATATATATATTTGTGCACTAGACCTTTCACATTAAACCGACCGCTTGTGGATGCTGGATTTGCTGGTCAGTTCCGGGCAGACTTCCACTACAAGTTGAACTTAACCTCGTATTTTAGTATAGTTATATTTATGCACTAGACCCTTCACATTAAGTTGACCACCTGTGGATGTTGGATTTGTCGGGAGGTTTCGGGAAGACTTCTACCACAAGTTAAGCTTAACCTCGTGTCTTAGTGCGGTTATAATTTAAATTTCCTAATTAGGGTCTATAACATTAATCCTAGCCAATTTGTATATTGTAACCATTAGACTTAGTTGCCTAATTAAAATTTTCCTTTCCTCAATCAATGTTGGTTACAGTAGTTATCTGTTTATTTATGGCCCTATTTATCGCACTCAACGTACTGATTGCTAAAACGGTCACCACAAATATATTCATTTAATATGGGTTACATTTATATGTATAATTCCATAAATGAATACAGTTCAAACATTCAATACAATGTATATTTTTTTGTTTACGTAGATTCAGATGGATAATTTGTGTGTGTATATATATATATATTTATGTTTATTTTTGCGCGGTTAACATAGTTATCTTCCTTTATTATTGTTATCGTCAATTTAATATTTTAGTTTAATCGATATTCCAACATTCCTTTTTGCACTCATTCTTGCCATAAGGTTTCAAATCTTACAAAAAGATTGTTATCTATAGTTATTGTAAATTATGCCTGATTATTAGAATAGACATATTTCAAACCACAAGATATATATAAATGTGTATATATATATATATATGTATATTTTGGAATAGTTGATGTGAACTACGCACAAGTATGTATATTTATACTTATACATCAGTTTACATAACTTTCCCTTTTTAAATCTTTTTGTCATATCTCTTGTGATGTCTTTTTGTTCAAAAAGAAGAAAACGACATGTTTATAACAACTAAGCAAAAACCCAACAACATTGAACATAAATAGGCATATATCTTTTAAATTTAAAATCACATAATTCATAAATTAACACTGAAACTAAGGATTTAGAATAAAACTATATCTAAACAGTGTTTATGGGACAGATTTCCAAATCTATAGTGTTTTGCAACAACGACAACATATTTCCCCACATGATTGTAGGCAATATGTGTAAACTATTTAAGTAAGCCTATAAGTAATGTTATTCCTAACCACGAATCAATAATTCTAAGTATTAAAAATATTTATAAGTAGATCTAATAGGTGTCATTTCAAATTCAACAATATTATAAATAGATTTGATGATATTAGGCATATATTTTGAGATGTAATTCAAACGAGATAAATAGGCTATTATGACTTTGTATGTAAATTTCCCACTTACCTGAAAGCATCCAAATCTGAAATCTGAATAGTCCTTTAGGCCTACAATTCCTAAATTCTTACAGATTTACAATTAATCTGAAAACTGGATATTTCAGATCTTTAGATTTGTAAAAAAATAGGAAAGAGGGGAGAATCTGATGTAGAATAGCTTTAGACGTCAATCCATACTCCTTTCTATTTAAATCTGATATTCCCTTTCAAATATGAACGATTTATATTTGATTGATTGTATTATGTATATGAATATATTTTTAATTAAGAAATTAATTCAAAGAGAAAGGGAAATGACAGAGCTTCGCTGCTGCCTACAGATTTGTGTGGATAAGAGTGAGGCCTTACCCATTTATTTATACTAGTGGAATTGAACATGAACCGTTAGTTTTATTTAAATAAACATCCGTCCATTTATATTATATTTTGTATAAAACTTCACCCACTTAACCTAGCCACCACTAGGCGTTTCAGACCCGAAGCGGTCGACCGCTTCTCTGAGGGTATCGACCTCCCTTCAGTCAATTCGTTCAGTGAGGGCTGGTTATATATAGGAAGATATATTATAGTTATTACGTTTGTTTATTTCCGTTCGTTTTTCGTCCGTAACTTTTTCATAAGGTCTTCGTTCGCGAAACTCCAAATATGAAAGTTGACCAGAATTCTGAGATGAACGAATTGGCTAAAATTTCGTGGTCAAATTCCATAGTTTGCATAAATTCCTATTTTTGAGATTCTAATTAAATAACTAATCTATTGTCAAAACTCTGAGTTATTACATTCTTCCCCCTTAAAGGAATTTCGTCCCGAAATTCTGACACCTATTGCTCTATCCTACACAACCCATTTGTGTACATCCACTTCGCAACCATGTGTATATGTGCATGGTGTACATAACGCATTTCAACCATAAAACATATACGCAAGATGACTCTACATCGGGCCCTCTATATGTATGCATTGAAATTTTAAAGTACTTTTGAAAACATGATGCAAAACATGCTAAATATACTGGCAGATCTATATGAATGCAAAATTTGAAAACTATTTTTTTTCATTCATAACTTCACATAATTACAAATAAAATTGTTAAGCTATCAAATTTGCATCCAAACGTCAACGCATCTAATTGTTTTTTATTTAATTTCTCCTAAACCGGAAAAAGGAAATTAAAATGAAGAATTTTAATGTTTCCTCCACTTATAGATATTCTATTTACCGCCATACAGTGGAATTGTCACCTCAGTTACCCAAAATACTCCAAAAATTTCCATCTGTAGACTGTTAAGGAGGCTTAAAACAAGCTCTAAAACATAAAACAAGTTAATTAATGACTCGCGCGCATCGTTGACAAGGTATGGAAACAACGTTTCCAAGGCTAAAATAGTCTTTTCCTTATTGTCGTTATCGTATCGTCGGTTCTACTGCACCGCTATAACGCGTACACAAACCATCCAAACATCTCACTTATGCTATTCATGTGACCAAAAAGCGAATTTTTTTCGTAAAAATAAATTTCTGCTTAAAACTTCTTGTGTTTATGTTGAAAAATTCTTTTCAATACTGTTTTACTTTCCATTTGAGATTCATATGAAAAAACAAAATTTCGGTAGTGTGCGCTCTGCGCCATTCAAATCATCCATTTTAATGTAAAGCAGACGTTTAAATATGAACAATTTGCTGTATCCAAATTTTACGTTTTCGCGTGAACCAAAATAAATGAAAGTAATTCAGTAAAAATTAAAACTGATAAAGTTTTTTTTCAAACAACAATTTCCAAAAGTATAAAAAATATATTTTGCGGAAATTTAAACGATTCAAGTTCCATGTTGGCGAAGAAGAAAGTTAGTCACGCAAAATGCGAAAAACTGACACACAAAAAAACCAAAATAAATGCTAGCTTAATAAGAAACGGTGATTTATTTATTTTACACCCGTGACGAAAAGCTACACAAAACCGGTCCTTTGCTAAAATTTACCCAACACAGAATTTTATTCTTTCCAGCTCTAGGACAACCGTTAGTTAGATAAGAAAAACGAGATTTCATTCAAACAGACATGCATGAATGACATAAACGTTTCCAAGCATAGAAATATCATTACCCTAAGTCGTGTGATTTAAACAACACTAACCGTTACAAGCACAAATCACCACAAAGTCAAGAACCTGATACTGGAAAGGGGAAACAACAAAGACGACAAACGAACAACAACACCAAAACAATGATCATATACAAGGAGACGTCTTACTCTGCGACTGGAGCTCAAACAGCTTTTATGACTTTTGATAATCATATCATGGTTGCAAAAATGCTCAATCTCGTGTTACAAACACTGTTGGTGTTGTTGGAGGTTCTCACATCACCATAACTTCTAAGAGAGAATTTGCGACAAGAAAAGAAACCTACCACAAAACTGCTTCTCATGGAAATCCTTCAAATATTGTTTAAAGACAAAATGGATACAGAAAGTGACTCCATGAGACAACACACAAGAACAACAAGCTGAATCAAATATAATGCAGCATTAAATGATGGTTACACCATCGATCAAGCAAAAGATTGGTTTCCGCATCATAAGACAAATCCAGTCATAACTTCCCATTTATAAAACGATGTGCTAAATGGGTCACATGTCTACATGGGCAGTTCGAACATAGATTACTGATTTCAAGAACCCGATATTAAGAAAAAGTGATTTGCTGCAAAATCTCCAAAGCCGGTCAAACAAAGGACCATTCAAGTCTGTGTAAAACATGGATCCCTCTAAATTCTCATCGAGATTCTCCTCAGAAAAACCATCCAAAGATAGCTTAATCTTCATATCTGAAACAGCGATCGCCTTCGAAAGAATCTATTCCAACAAGGTATAGCAAAAGCGGATGCAGCACGAACACCAATTCTATTCTAAGATCTCAAAGCAAAGGACTAGTGCAAGTCCAACTGCTACGACAAATTTTCTTAGCCCGAAAGTGGTGAGACCTTTTTGCTCATTTCGATCCAACCAAATGATCTCTCCTTAAGGATGAGGCTTAAATGGTACTAAAAGGATCGGGTAGTGCAAGTAGGTATTATGAACTAAGAAATGATCAGAGAGAAGAAATTAGATATTGAAGTACTAGTGAGACAAGACCTAATGCGCAAACTAGCGTAGAAAAGGAGGAGACGAGGCGACGACTAAGAAAGAGAAAGGGATAAGTATATGGTTCGGCTAGATGAGGAAGGAAGGATGAAAGAGAGAAGTTAAGTGGGTGTTTTGGATGCAACTTTTATGGTTGAGTCCTAGGTCCAACTTGTACCAAAATTTATCAACAAGTTGACCACTCTAGGTATAACACTAAACAGTCAAATCTCAAATGGGTTTTAGGCAAAGATTGAATCTTGACCTCATTAGGTCAGATTAAAATATTAATCATCCCGCGTCACCTTTTGAGATTTGGCGCGATCCGAAAACAATTATCCTCATCATGGCAATATTAAAGACCACAGTCAAAACTCTGAAACAACTCCATGGATATGAAGTAGTCTCAACAACGATGTTGCGAACACAAAACGAACGAACGAATTTCAAAATAATCCAGCTGGAAATCGGTAAAATTAGAATGGATTTTCCCCTTACCAAGCTGGTAACAAGCAAACGATACGAAATCAAATACCCAAAAAATTCAGACGAAGGATTTTCTTTAGATTTTTCGAAGGAAAATTTAAAACTTTTCCAAAATGGATTTTATTATAAACTAACGGTTTCATATCTATAAACCCAATTTATTATTATTATTTCAGTTCATATTATAAATTGAAAAACTTTTCCGTGTTCAAAAAGGTTGGAGCTTTACAATCTTAAGGATTAATTGTGATAATCTCAATAAATCATCCAATGTATATAAAAAGAAAGCAATACTAAAAATCACAAAGAATGGATATTTATCATTATTAAGTTTAGTGGCATATTCCTTGTCATTTCTAATTCCTTCCTAATAATTGAATTATAATTATTAAAATTACACAAAGTCCCAAAATTTTTAAAACACGAATAGATTAAAACTTAAAAACCATATCTTTGTAAAATCAGGTCGTTATAAAACCCTTTTTCGAAACTGTATTTTAAAACTTTACAGAACCTTTTTTCAATTAGTTTAAAAAATGAAATCCCTCGAATACAAGGCCAAGGACTCAAACGAATATTTTCAATAAAGAAGGATTCATAAATTCAACGAATTAATGAATGTATATACGTCGTAATTATATTTAAGAAATGGATACGACATACTAACATGAACTTTTCCTGTTTTGGATCGAACAAAGGTCTGTAACTGGAATTACCAACAAAACCAAAACCAGAAATCGCGATTACCTCAGTTGTACCTATATTTTTGTCCAGTCTCCAAACTTGAATCAACGAAATCCACTATATGTCATCCTCATGCTCTTCACAACGAGATCGCCAACATACTACGGAGTAAGATAGAATTGGCTAGAAACCCGAACTCAACCTATTTCTATTCTTAGTCGCTTAAAGACCATTTTAATTCATCATCGAAATAAATTTATATCGAATAAGAAAGATGAAGAAAATCAGAAAAGAAATCAAATTACGTTCTCTCACGAGTCCTAATTTAACTACTTCCTCTGACCGTTTAACCAATGCTCCGATACTAAATGTAACACCCTACACTTTTCTATGCCCAAATTTCGACAAAAATCAAATCTTGAACACATCCAAGCATGGAGTGTGTAAATATGGTACCTGCAAATAAATGAGCATGAACATAATTAGAGCACGATAAAGATAAATCACAGCGAAAACCAAATAGGATAGACTAGTATTAACTTAAGTAACTACCTTTAAAGTAAATCATTTTGCTTATACCAAGCATGGGAGATAACGAGAACCGAAAGACAAGCCGTAACAGCCCATATTTCGATAACATGTTAAAACGAGAATCAAGGCAGAATTTAATTATAAATTCTGAATCAAGTGAAACGGGCTTGCCATTGCGTTCGTCTCGGAAAAATACGCGAAATAGAGTCTGAGTTTTCGAGAATCGGAGTCCGTATGACCCGATTATGGCCCAACGAAGTTTTCAGAAAATTCAAGTTCAAAAACGAGTTCTAATTTCAAAAATTAGGGCTGGAAGGCTAGGCGGGAAAAATTCCCGCCAGGCACCCCAAGTCGACAGCCCTGTCGACTTGGGAGTCGACATGGCCTCACCCAAGTCGACAGCCCTGTCGACTTGGGGGTCGACCTATGGTGGCCGAGCCATCTTGGCTTGGTGCACCTGCACTTGTCTCTGGTCTTGTTCTGGAAGCTTCCAACGTGGTTTGATGGCTCAGATCCATCCTAGGGTTAATCTAAGGGCATAAAACTACCCTAATCTCTATAAAAACACCCCTAAGCCTACCCTAAACCCTCATTATTCATTCTTGCAACTAAACTATGGCAAAATTTTACCTCTCATGGCCTCCACCCTCTTCATAAAATTTCTAAATCGTTTCTATGAGAGATTTTCCATGCATACAAGTGTTTTCAAGCTTGTATGAGCCTCATTAGCTTGCATTCAAGTCAAGTTTCCATATCTACATCATAAAGCAAGGATTTTGATCATTTTGGCTCAAGGGTTTTTATGTTAGAGCTTGCATTTTGGGTCTATTTGATTGCATAAAGGCTTTGTCAGATCTCTTGTGTTTTCATAGCAATGTAAGCCCTTTCCCTACTCTTAGATATTAACTATGAAGTTAAATGTTCATGTTGCAAGTTTGGGTTTGATCATTGAGAATGATACATGCTATCATGTCATGCAAGTTTATGAAGTCATTATCTTGATCTTGTGAGCTAAAAGCTACAACCTTTATGTTGAAATGTTGCATTATGCAACATGAGAACCTTCATAACCTTTATGTCAACTTGCATATGAAGTCATAACCCTTATATGATGATATATGCGAGTTACTAGTCATCATTCCATGTCTTTTGTCACCATGATTCGTTTATATGCCAAGTTTGGGTTTATGCATGTTTTTTAGGCTTAAGAATGTAACATGCAAGTTAATGAACACATTTGTGCCTCATTTGCCACCGTGATTAACTTGTGGCTTAATATCCATTTTTGTCATGCCTTTGCCAAGTCTCTTCTTTTAATCCATTACGTTGTTGCGAACGTTTATGCGAGTTTAAAAGCGTTGGGGTCACATTATGGGAAAACATAATGACATGAACATGATTTGGGTAAATGGGTATAAACATGATAACATGGAACGTTAAATATGACATGTGTTTATACTTGAAAACATGACTTGAAATATAACATGGAAGTTGACATGTAAGTAGGCTTGAAAACATAAGCTTGGGAATTTACCTATTAAGTTAGGTCTACCCATTGGGAATTTACCTATTAAGTTAGGTCTACCCAATTGCTTGAAAACTTGTAATATGTTTTGGAAACATAATGGACATGACACTTAGAAAATATAAATGTGGCCAACTCGAGGTTGGGTTGAGTTTGCAACGTAAAACTACCCGGAACCGACCGGCCTAACTAGTAGTTGCAAACAATAGGACCCAATGTGAGAAGTTGGTCATGTTGTGCTTGAACCCGAGGTTAGACCAAGTTGTGGTGTAAAGCTACCCGGAATCGACCGGCTTAACTAGTAACCACAACAAAGTCTAATGTGAGAGGTGAAGGTGCATTAAGTAATTAATGCCACATGATAGGGTTAAGTTAATTTGATTAATGATTCTTAACCAAATAGGACATGGACAAATGGGTTAAGTAATTTGATTAGGCTAATGATACTTAACAAAACATGACAAGGTTGGGTAGGTTAAGTAACTTGATTTGCCTAATGACACTTAACCATTTTTATATGACTAGTGGACGGGGTTAAGTTAACCAACACTTAATCAATCCAACGCGATAACTTGGTAAGGTTAAGTAAGTTTTCTTAATGACGCTTAACCGAAAAATATGATTAACGGATGGGGTTAAGATTAGACTCAACTAGTCTAAACATGGAAATCGGATGGGGTTAAGTTAGCCTAGACTTAATTAATCCCACTTGGTAGTTTAATGGGGTTAAGTTAAACACTTAACTAATCTAAACATGATGAATTGATGTGGTTAAGTGACCTATACTTAACCAATCTAACTCGTTAATTTATTGTGGTTAAGTTAACCAATACTTAACCAATATAACGTGAAAACATGGTAAGGCTATGTCACGAATCGCTTGAATACACTTGACCGATTTGACTAAGTAAATTGATAGGGTCAAGTTAATATATACTTAACCAATCTAGAATGATAATTGGATGAGGTTAAGCCGTGAATTGCTTAATATACTTAACCAACTTGAGCATGGTTTGAAGGGTTAAGTCTTGAACTTGGATACTTAGCCAATTTTGACATGATTTGTAGACGGGTTAAGTCATGAACTTAAGTGACACTTAATCCATTACATAAACCCTAGTTCGGAGAATTAGGTGGATAAACCGTAATTAACAGGGATAATGGGAATGAGGCTAAGTGGTAAACCTTAGTTGAAGGATAACTAAGTGATAATTCCTAGTCAAGAGAATTTAGACCAGTTCATAGATAGATGAGTAACCTAACATGGTAGGTCATCGTTTAAGTACACGAGTAGGAGCAAGTATCTGATTTAGATAAAGGCTCCAGCGAACTGGGTGACGAAGCAGCGGCTTCGGGGAACGTGAGGATATTCTTGGGATCCCTCTGTGAGCTGCCAGGTGATTATACTAGGCTCATGAGAGGTTAAGGTCTGCGATAGAAGAACCAAGAGTATGCCTTGGTTGCTATACGAGCGACCTAAAGATGGGGATGGATAGGGGATAGTCGACGATACACGGTCGTACCCTAGATAGCATTTTCGTCAGGCTATCTACCATCTTTGGTCAAGCGTGTACGCACAGAAAGGCAGAGAACACCCAATAGACCATAATTGCTATCTAATTATGGTTGCGGTAAGGCTTGGATGTGGGTTGGCCAGTGTTGTGTTCTCATACAAGATTTATCTTGTCTTGTCTTTCGCTAGTTGAGGGAGGGGTCTCGTGGGACCATAGCCACGTATAGAAAAACAGACCTTAGCATCTGCATCGGCGGATAAATCGAAAGCTCCCGACCGAGTCCTGTATTTCTTGGTCTGCCCTGTGACAGGACTCGGATGGCACGATGTGATACATGTGCATACAGTCATGGAAAAACGATTCACGATATATGCGTGGGAAAAAGGGCACGGTTGACGGTTAGCGTAATCCCTAGTGGCCCTAGGTGGTTGGACCCAAACCGAGATACGAAAACGTGCAATAGGTAAGCATAATCCCTAGTAGCCCTAGGTAGCATAAGTCCTAGTTGTACAAACGACAATTCATGTTGAAAGACCCTAGCTAGGTTTAGGGTAACAGTCCAAACCGATCTTAAGGATCATGGAACTATGTTAAAGTAATATAGAATCTCATGGGAAAGCCCGTATGGTCTACGGCAAGGGACTGAACTTATACACGAAAAGGAATATACGAGTTGAGTAACCTATATATGCGGCATATTAGGTTGACATGGACCATTGTATGACTTTTGAGTAAGGGTCATTCATGGATAACACATGATACAGTTGGGGATACTAGTACGGTAGGTGCAGAGCGGATGTACAGGATAGATACCATGGGACGTTATACGTGATAGATATCTTGGGGATATTATACTTGATAGAGACCTGGCGATGTGATACCTTGTTTTATCTTGACATCGTAATTTATCATGACACTTTAGTTTATCTGAGTTCAGTAGTTCATCCTGATATTTTGATTTAGCTTATCTATCTTGTTATCATGCTTATGTTCATCTCAGTTTCTCATGTCAGTTAACTTTACTAGTTTTTATGCTAATAGTAGATAGGGCTTACTCAGTCTTTTTGACTGACCCGTTTTGTTTCGCCTCTTTTCTTCCGTTTCCCCCCCAGGTTACAGGGAGGAAATACTGTTGTTTAGTTCGGACTTCTTCTGCTTGAAGGTCATCATGGATGGCTTGGACTTTTCTTGGCTATGGCTACTTTACTGTTTTTACTTGGGGAATAATTTATGGAAAAGTCTTTATGCTTCTTTATTATTGCAAGATAGGTTTTGATGTACTCTGATGTAAAAAGGCTTTAGACCTTATTTAATTATGTTATGAAAGTTCCATTTTACTTCCGCTACTTTATATGTTCTGTCTTGTGATATTTCTGTGCATGTTTACCAATAATGCCCCTCTAAAGCTAGTGCATTCCCTTGCGAGTGACCCTAGCGGAGGCGGGGTGTTACACAAGCCTAAACACCTGTGAAAACTTGACCTTCTCTAGAAAAACCTAGGTGGTTGTAATGAGGAGGGGATCAGAACAACAAGATTCTGGTGAATAGGAAATGCACAACACAGATGTATCCCATTTGGTTCAACCCAAAATGTATGTCTACCAAGGTTAATGATCAAGCCTAACATGCACGACTCTAACTACCCTACCCAGGGTAGTGTACCCAAAATACGATACCGAGATAGCACGTTTACGCGTATATTTATGAAGCCTTTATACCAGAACATAGCTGGTTATTTAATCGAGAGTAGACCGCTAATTAAGGAGCAATATATATTCACTTATTCATCCTTCGTTAATTAATGCCTCGCTATTAATTGATAGATAGGGTGGATTCTCCCGATCACTTAAGCCCTAGGCGGACCTGTTGGTTTCTTAATATTTCTCGATGATTTATTCAATGTTAACATAAACTAGAGGGCACTAGCTATGGGACCTACAAGTTAAGGCTTCCATCATTCACGCATATACCCTTACCCCGTGTAAGGTGAGAGATGGTATCTTATCGCTCGTCATACCATCCAGCTGGCCTTATTGGATAATCTCCATAGTCGCTTACTACTTCCCGTAGGAAAGGTAGCTATATCTAACATTTTTAAATTTCCACGTTTGGGTAGGCCTCACACACATCCCCTCTCCCCATTTAAGACCCCTAAACTGAAAGAGCTACTCTCTGGTGGACTCCTCGACCCAAGAAACTTAAGACCCAAGGAAGCAGACTATACACGAAGAATATTAAGTTCGTACTCCACTGTCCTTTAATGCTCTTCCATTTTGGGATAAAGCGGGCTGCGTTATTAAGTTATTCCCGTTTAGTTTCTCTTCACGAAAATACTATATGCACACGGTTAATTATCATCACGGATTCCTATGGTAAATAATGTTTTACACAATTACCTACCAAGTCCTGTTCTAACTTTTAATTATAAGTTTTATATTAATTTGTATAAATAAGGAAAGTTATATCCTCCTTATCCTAGGATAATCGATTCATTGTTTTTCCTTATTGGACTTAGTAATTTAAACAACAACCAATACCCATAAACCCTAATTTTATTTCACTTATTTCTGTTCATATGTCTGTTGCCCTTTATAACCATAACGGTTATATTTTCCTTAGGCAACAATTAATCTTTAATTGCCTTTTTATTACCATTGATTACAATTAATGTCATTTATGAGCCTAACGGTCATAAATTTCCTAAAACATTAATTATCAATGAATATCCTTATCTTATCATTCCCGAAATATCTATTTCTTGTACCCCAACAGACATTACTATATTTGCTTATTCATTTATTGTCTGTTATCTGTTATATATATATATATATATATATATATATTTGTGCACTAGACCTCTCATATTAAGTTGAACACTTGTGGATGCTAGATTTGCCGGTCAGTTCCGGGCAGACTTCTACCCCAAGTTGAATTTAACCTCGCGTCTTAGTATAGTTATATTTATGCACTAGACCCCCTACATTAAGCTGACCACCTATGAATACTGGATTTGTCGGGAGGTTCCGGGTAGACTTGTGAGCTTAACCTCGTGTCTTAGTGCGGTTATAATTTAAATTTCCTAATTGGGGTCTACAACATTAATCCTAGTCAATTTGTATACTGTAACCATTAGAGTTAGTTGCTTAATTAAATTTTGCCTTCACCCAATCAATGTCGATTAGAATAGTTATTTATTTATTTATGATAGCAATCAATTGTACTGATTGCTACAATGGTCACCACAAATATATTCATTTAATATGGATTACATTTATGCGCTCTTCAAGTGTGCTTGTTCCCCTTTCTCCCTTACGTATAATTCCATAAATGAATACGGTTCAAACATTCAAACATTCAATACAATATATATTTTGTCATTTACGTAGATTTAGACGGATAATGTATATATATTTATGTTTATTTTTATGCGGTTAACATAGTTATCTTCCGTTATTATTGTTATCGTTAATTTAATATTTTGGTTTAATCAATTTTCCAACATTCCTTTTTGCATTCAATCTTGCCATAAGGTTTCAAATCTTACAAAAAAACCGTTAACTATAGTTATTGTAAATTATGCATGATTATTGGAAAAACATATTTCAAACCACTATATATATATATATATATATATATATATGCTTATGTATATTTTGGAATAGTTGATGCGAACTGCGCACAAATATGTATATTTATATTTATACATCAATGTACACAAATTTTCCATTTTTAAATCGTTTTGTCATATCTCTTGTGAGCTCAAAATAATATTTTTTGTTCAAAAAGTAGAAAACGACATGTTTACAACAACTAAGCAAAAACCCCAACAGCAGTAAATACAAACAGGCATATGTCTTTTAAATTTAAAATCACATAATCCATAAATTAACACTGAAACTAGATATTTAGAATAAAACTATATCTAAACAGTGTTTATGGGACTGATTTCTAAATCTACAGTGTTTTGCAACAACCACAATATATTTCCCAACATGATTGTAGGCAATACGTATAAACTATTTAAGTAAGGCTACAAATAATATTATTCCTAACCACAAATCAATAATTCTAAGTTTTGGCAATATTTATAAACAGATCTGATATGTGTCTTTTCAAATTCAACAATATCATAGACAAGTCTAATGATATTAGGCATATATTTTGAGATCTAATTCAAATGAGATAAATAGGCTATTATAATTTTGTATGTAAATTTCTCGCTCACCTGAAAGCATCCGAATCTGAAATCTGAATAGTCTTTTAGGCCTATAATTCCCAAATTCTTACAAATTTACAACTAATCTGAAAAGGGGATTCTTTCAAATCTGTAAATTTGCAAGAAAATATGAAAAAAAGGGAAGAATCTGATGTATAATATCTTTATACGTCAATTCATACTCTTTTTCATTTAAATCTGATAATCCTTTTCAAATCTGAATGATTTATATTTGATTGATTGTATATGAATATTTTTTAATTAAGAAATTGATTTGAAGAGAATGGGAAATGACAGAGCTTCGTTGCCGCCTGCAGATTTGTGTGGAAAAGAGTGAGGTCTTACCCCTTTATTTATAGGAGTGGGATTGGCCATAAACCGTTGGATTTATTTAAATAAACATTCATCTGTTTATATTATATTTTATATAAAACTTCACCCACTTAACCTAGCCGCCACTGGGCATTTCAGACCCGAAGAGGTCGACCGCTCCCCCTTCAATCAATTCACCTAGTGAGGGCTGGTTATATGTGGGAAGATATATTATATTTATTACATTTATTAATTTTCATCTGTTTTTCGTATTTCGTCCGTAACTTTTTCATATAGGATCCGTTCGCAAAACTCCAAACATGAAAGTTCACCAGGATTCTGAGATGAAGGCATCAGTTAAAGATTCATGATTGTCAAATTCCATCATTTGCAGAAATTCCTATTTTAGAGATTCTAATTAAATAACCAATTTATTTTCAAAATTATGGGTTGTTACAAGGTAGCTATGGACGTTCATTAAGGTAGGATAATATCAATGGAACCTGTCATATAACTCACAACGCATAGATAAAATATAATAGAACATATACAACAGGGTATAATAGTGAAGCGCAATTGAACATAATTTCAACTTTCCGTATCACCATGAAAATGTCTCATACAAACAATTGTATCACATTTGAATCTGTACAAAGAACCTCGCTACAGGTTCACTCATAGTAATAGACATCTGCGGAATCAAAAAATAGTTATAGTAGATAGTAATACGCCAACCTCCAGCTCGTCATCGCTCAACAGCATCGTCCTCATTAAGATCTACTACCTGCCACTTAGTCTGCCCATCCACAACATGGATGAACAACCCAAGGTAATAAGAGGGAAACATAATACCTTGAGCCAGACAACAATCTTAATGAGCGATTAAACAACTATCAACATCAACAATAAAGTCTGTGGATAATAGGCAGTTCAATAATCTGATCTGCCAACACATCAGCAGAGAAGAATCCCCAATCCTGCTTCTCTTCCACAACCTACTACGATAGCCTTCCAAGAAAATTAGGGAGAAAACAAACAGTAACATCCATAGCAGCTAATTATCAAGCGTGGACCATCCTAACCAAGCTCAATATCTCCCAAGCACAAACCCCGAAGACCTAAATCAACATCAAATAAGCAACCAAGAAATATCTCCCTTAACATCGAATAATCAACACAAGACGATACAAGCAAACAATAACATCCATGACTCTGGCTATCACCGTCTGCCTTGCCTTGAATCCATCGTTAATCGTATGACTGGCCTATCCTACCATCCGTCAAGGGATAATGGTAACCCCGGTTCTAGCAAAACTCCATACGCCATCATGACTCGTATCAAGGCTCATCGTGACTGCCCAGGGTACTCGACTAACCACCTAGTCTTTTAGTTGCCCTTATCATACCCCTGCTTTGAGTCCTGTAGAACCTTCGACTAATGATTATCCCTTGGCACTTCAAAACTCCAGCTATCCATCCTGACGACCATCATAATTTTAAGCGCCTTCTCGAGCCATCCATTATCTACGAGCTCAAACCACCTTTTGAGTCGTCTTCACAACATAGTTTCATCATCCAACGATAACATTCACTCGACCCTGCTTCGATCATTTCATCTAAATCCACATCGAAGCTACAACATTCACCAAGTCTCATCTTCGTCATGTTAAGTCCAATAACTATAAAACTCCTCATTTAGCCTTCCTAAACCAGGCCCAACAATCTCACCAAAAGTCAACATATTCCTGACATTTTATGATGGATCCTTCATGACCCATCATATGGGTAACCTACCACATGGGTCGCCCATCCATGAGTCGCACCCAATCCACCCACGACCCACAGTCCATCACGATTAGCCCATCCCCAAGCCGACCCATCCTCGCTTTGCTTTCCATGTTCGGCTGATCCATGCACATCACAAACGATCCATCACAAACCACCGACCCGATCCATCACAAGCCTTATGCATTCTTGCACAACGCTACAACCGACCTAACCCATCGTTATCGAACCGATCCAGGCGACCCACCCTTGCGCCGACCGACCCATCACGTCCTTGTGTATTCTCGCATTGTGCTTCAGCCGACCCACACACGTGCGACCCGACCCATGCCATGGATCGCAACCGACCCAATCCATGTGACCCATCGTAACAACGAAGTTTGGAGCTAAAACTTTCCAGGCTTTCTCGACTCCTCCTCCAGAGCTTCTCCGCCAAGTTTCGTCTGATTCCAATCAGTCGAACATCTGGTTTGCTCCGACCAAACAATCTAAGCTTTAACGATGAACATATATGCATACATCTCATCCAAATAAACCAATTTCAACCAAACAATCAATATCACAACAAGTAATCATCAAACAAGCATTAGCATAGCAAATAATCATTTTACAATCATATGAAATCCCTTAAATCACGATAAAACGATAAACGAATCAATAATTGGATCTAAACATGCATATAGACATATGATTTCAATGTTAACATATGAATTAACCATTATATCTTGCTAGATTAGATCCTATGGTGTGATCCAAATTCAAAATATACTTACATTGATTAGATCTATGTGAATACAACTTGTATGGATGAAATTAAGATCAAACAAACCCATATACTCGATTGAATATGTGTGAGAGATGCTTATCACTCACCAAATCCACAAAATAGCTACAAATCAACAATCTCTAATTCCGGACAACGAAGAACATCCTCTGAATCAACTCGATTGATGCGATATATCTTTCCTCGATGTTGATCTTCAATCATAGTTCATAAATATATGAATTGAAATGAAGTGGATGTGTATTTGATCGGGCCGAGAATCACAAGCACCCAACCAAATGAGAAATGAAGAGACCAAAAATATCTCTTTACCCCTACCCTCCTATTTATAGCCAATAGTCTTTAGCCTTAATGAGCCTCACTAATCAGCCCACTAATGACTAATTAGCCTATCCGAAAAACAAGAAACGCTAAAACAACGATTCCTCCCGTACCGCTCGACCAAATTCTTGATGTGACCACTCTAAGAAATTAGAAACACCATTTTCGATCCAATGAGATCAATCCTAGCTCCTGATTCAATCTCATTCGAAAGTTATGCCCTAAGCAAAAATAATAGGGGGAAATGGTCACAAACAAAATTGATTAAAATAATGGACACGTCTCACATTCCATGAACAACATATCACAAGATGAGAATGATCCGACCCTTGGAGAATTAAATAAAAATATTTTACGATCCTTCGATACGTAAAATGCGGGTCGTTATAGAATTCGAACTAACTACAAATGATTTCAATGTAAAAACATGAATAATTGTTCGTAGAAATCATTTTTATCTTGAATATGTTAAACATATATTGTTTGTAAAAACAGAAATATGCACAAAGAGTGTGTCATCATCATGCGAAAGTGCATGCCATGACAATCGTTTTTTAAATTTGTTGATACAACCTGTTTATACATTTGAATTTTGGGGATAACTTTGCAACTCTTGTTTTCCACTTAAAACTAATTATTCAAATTTCGGTAGCGTTTGGCTAACGTTTCTGTTTTCAGTTCTCGGCCATATAAAAAATACGAAAAACACATGTATATTACGAAAAAAAACCGTTTCAATAAACAAAATTAACACACAAAATAGAAAACAACTTTTATTTGTTTTTCGTATTTTGGAGAGTGATGGAAGAACTAAAGGTGACTCACTACTCATCGTTCCTCCATCCCTTCTATCGTCCCCTTTGTCGTTCCATTCCCCACCATCATCCATCAACTCTTATTAATTTTTGTAGTTAATTTTATAAATTTAAAATGCAAAACACAATATAAACCAAATACCACCTTAAATTTTTAATTCAAATCTCAGTTATGTTCAGTAACTCTACAACATTCATAATCAAATGCAAATAGTGATTTTTTTATCGGTTTTCCTACAGAAAATGTGGAATTTGTAGATCATGGATATAAATTGAAGAAAGCATGTACCTTTAGAGTGTCTCCAAAATTGCCACACTTTTTTTTATGCATCCGATGCGTCCAAAGTGGGTATGTGCTATTTAAGAATTTAAACCGTTTTAGGAAGAGGTGGAAAACGAGTTGTGGGTGTTAGACGTGCCTGACGTTTCACTAAAATGTTGATTCATTTCTTAATTATTACTCCCTCTAAACCACCTTCTTCATCATTCCCTCCACCTAAATTAGTCAACACAACTCAAATAGAGCCCTTTCTATTTTTCTGATCTGTTCGAACATCTATTGAAGTAAATTTCTCCGTTATTTTTATTTTCTATGTCTACAACATATAACCTTTTTATTTTTTTATACATTCTGAAATTTTCATTTTCGTTTATTATGACACGATCTTCTAGCTCTGTTATTGCTTCTGCTTTCTCATAGGCTATGGCTTTATCAGTAGACAAACATGAGGCAATATTCATTGGTATTTGTGTAGAGTACCTACCGGACGAAGTCCATTCCATCGACGCATTTTATATGAATGTAGCTGTGAATTTCAATGTGTGGGTTAGCCTTGATTGGTTCCACATCCATGCAAAGAACAAATGACACAATCTAAAGCGCCGTTGAACCCATTTACTGTTGCCGACGCAGCTTTGTATGGCGATTGGACGACTGGAGCCACTGCACCCATTTGTATACCAAACAGACCGAGCATGACAACTTGAGTAGCATGTGCTTGGATGGTTGGTTGTTCAGATTGAGCGGTTTACCGACGTCATACAGTGTTGTCTTTTTATTTTTCGTGTTCTACCTTTCATTTTAAAAGGTGAGAGATTATAATTTTTTTCGTGCCGAGTCCATTAATTTAGATGAGATGTATACTAATGGTGAGCACTTGGTTGATGTGGTTTATCTAACGAAGTGATTTGTTAATCTAAACCATAAACAATAAAAATAAAAATCAAAGAAAATCAACAAAATTAAGTCTGGTTTGTTCGGTTGGTTGTTTGATTTAAACGAACTAAAAGTATTTTGCACTTTATGTTTAGAATATTCACTATATTTTGAAATAATAATACACGATTAAAGTGTTATTATTTATGATTATACTGCTTTCTAAACATAATTTAAACGTATACTTAATGATTAAAATAATTTAAATACCAAAGCAAATATTTACTTTGAATCGATTATAAACCACTATGATTTCAGAGCCGAACAAAACCGACCAAAATAAATTGGTTTAATTCGTTTAATCAAATAATGCTCAGCTGTAGTAGAGACAGTGGGTGTGATGATACATTTTGATATATGAGTTTTCATTTAAGCATGTTTTGTGATCGTAGTTATTTTCTTTGATTTATTTGCTTGTATGTAATAGTCGAATAATTGCGGTGCTAAACAAAAAAAAAATCCGATTTTATTGTTTTTCAGCAAAACAATTAATCAAACTAACTTTGTCGTTTTTTCTTAACTGTGTTGCGCCTAACAAAACTTCCGTCCGTCCGAAGCAGGACAATACCCTCATTTTCTTCGTTAAATGCTGCCATGCCTTTCAGATCTCCCATGCCTTTGGATATACAATTTCGGATCTCGATTCACCGTCAAATTGGCTTCTTTCTCCACAAATCTAAGAAACCTGGTGCTCATTCCATTCATCGTTTGAATCCAGAACGTAGATACCAAGGTAGCCTTTTTATGGTGATTGTATTCAATCTCAGATCTCTATTGGAGGGATCACACAATGTTTCTTTAAAAAGACGATTTCTGATTAGCTTTTGGGAAGCTAGCTATTTGAGAGAAATGGGTTTAGGAAGATTTGGAAGCTAGAAATGGACTGGTTTAGAAAGATTTGGAAGCTAGCTACTCAATCCAAATCGAAGTTGAAACATAGATAAAAAAATGCTCTCTACATAGCTTTTGGGAGGCTAGCTATTTCAGAGAAGTATTAGATCGAGATTGAGAAATGAATTGGTTTAGAAAGATATGAAAATATGAAGAAGATGGCTTTAAAAAGGTAAATTTTTGCATAGTTTTTATCTTTTTATGTTTACTCTAAAAAAATTTGAAAGTTACGATATGTACAAAATGAATGACGCTAGCATCATTTTTGGAAGCATTCATCTGTAAAGTCCTACATATAAGGGCATGCAACATTGACAACATGGATGAATGGTAGTGTAAATTGATTTTTGTTGACATATGCTTCAATCATGCTGATACAGACATATTTCTCACATTTTGTTTTACTAAACGTTAGAATAAATCTTTTTTTAAGATTTGAGATTTTGAAACCTGAGCCTACTTAATTTTGTGTGCTTATGGAGTTTTTATTAAAGATACTTGGTCCAACTCTTATTATATTTACATGTATTTAGATTTCCTATAACTCATATCGTTTTCTTTTTCTAGACCGGGGATGAGCTTACGCTGCAAAAAGAAAGAAAAATAAAAGTGAAAAATAAAGATATGAACATGCATCACATTGCAAGAAGGATAAATATGAGAATTTATCTATTGTTTATTTCGAAAGTATTGTACATAATTGAGTGTTTTATTTTATATTCTAGAACAAAGTAAATATTTTGTGGTGTTGGGAGTGCATATAGTATTTTTCTGATATAGTTCAAAAATTAAAGACTTTTTAATAAAGAATTAGCCTCTCGAATCAATCTTTTTTATTTATTTAAATTTTCATAATTATTTATTTGTATATTTAATCTTTACGATCGGATGATTGATTAAAATAATTATTTTTGCTTTCTAATAATATATGTATTTTTTCCATATATTATCATTCGTATACCTTTTCAAATAATTAAAAACTATAACAAAATAATTTTTTTTGTCAGCTACATAGTACTATAAAGTCGGTTTTTCCACCGTAATGCGGTTGTACTAGTTATCTATAAATTAATTAAACTAAAAACTAAATATTAAATAGTATTTCATTTAGATGGTTCGTTCAAACATGTTTTGTTCGCAACAGCAAACGCGTAACTGTCCAGTAACCTCCTTTGCTTAGCTACCGTAGGCCCACTCACGTCTATAGCAAACGCACCACGAACCCCAGAATGCCAGCTTTATACGCGCTTGGCAAATTAACACGGTTCTCTATCGAAAAAATCTAGCACGCTATTGGTCCGAAAGAGACCAATCGGATTACTAAGAACTGCAATCAACACCGTCCGTTTAAAATGAAATCCAACGAGCAGTACTAGCGATCCGCGTCATCCCCAGGACTATTAAATCTCCCCCTCTCCGTCTTAGTTTAACATCGCAATCTTCCTTATCCCCAAATCAAAACCCTAGGTTCAATTCAGAAGTCCAAACTCGAAGCAATGGAGGCAGGCGGAAAAATGAAGAAGGGAGCTGCAGGTAGAAAGGGACCAAGCGGACCCAGGAAGAAGTCCGTCACCAGATCCATCAAAGCTGGTCTTCAATTTCCCGTGGGGCGTATTGGCCGATACTTGAAGAAGGGCCGGTACGCTCAGCGTGTTGGCACCGGAGCTCCCGTTTACCTTGCCGCCGTCCTTGAATATTTAGCAGCAGAGGTCCTGGAGCTTGCAGGAAATGCAGCCAAAGACAATAAGAAGAACCGAATCATTCCAAGACACGTTCTTCTTGCAATAAGAAACGATGAGGAGTTGGGAAAACTGTTAGGTGGAGTGACAATTGCGCATGGTGGAGTATTGCCAAACATCAACCCTGTCCTTTTGCCTAAGAAGACCGCTGCTAAGGAATCTGAAACCCCAAAATCACCAAAGAAGACTGCTGCCAAAACGCCCAAAAAGGCTACTTAATTGATTTTGATGCTAGATGGGAATTGCTGTATTTATTTAATGTAGCATGTTTGAGATTTTAATGGTAACTTGTTTTTGCATAATTATTTTTTTTTAACCCCAAACTCTTTTATGTGCATTTTTTCCGCTTATGCTAAACATGTTTGGGAAACTAAAGGGTATTCTAATATTCAGAAATGTTTTCTGCGTTGTTAAATTGCCAAGATGAAGATGACTGCAACTTTGTATTGCAAAGTGGACACTAGTCCTTTGATGGAGGGCTAATTATCATGAAACCACTTACACATAGCATAAAACATAATAACATTATATATGTTTACAAATAAGGTTTTTGAGACGTAGTTTCCAGATCTGAAGCTGATAACTGTTGTACAATGCCAAACACTGTTGTATTAGATACACAAATCAATTGTACAATGCCAAACATTGTTATCGCTTCGACTTCCCAACAAAGTTTAGCGGCTGGGAGCAACAACTTGCAACAATGTTGCTTGCAGTGCTAATGAATGTTGCAAAGGAGCGAAGCACAAAAGTTATGTCATATGTATTCAATAATTATCCAAATCAGAGCAATGAAACCAACGGTCCGTTTTCATCATAGGACAAGCAATCACATGGAGTTTCAATAAGCATTAACCTTTTGTTTCTGTCTTCGGGACATGATAACACTTATGGTTATATTGGCAATATGAGCAATAATGGCTAATTGAATGAAGTTAAAACCAAAAAGTGAGCTAACTCTGTTAGAATCTGTTGGCTTAATAGGCGTATATGACAACTTCAATTTTATCATTGCCCAAGTCTCAAATTTCATCTTCCTACCAACATGAGTCACTGACCCAAATCCAAAGCCCATAAAGCATACAATAGGGAGCCTAAAAATTCAAAGTCAAAACGTAGAAAACAAATCCTAAATAAGTGAGTTTATTGATCATTGAAAATTGAAAGTCGGAGGAAGAAATATCCCATATTCAAAATGAGCAAAAAAAAAAAAAAAAAAAAAAAAAAAAAAAAAAAGAGTCCACCAAGGATGATCAAGTCAGGGTGTTGAGAAGCAATGATAAAACAAGAGTCAACATTTCAATAATTAGTTGGAATGACGGAAATTTACTCAGTGAGGTGATGTGATATGAAAAGACTCTCAACGGAGCTCAGACTTATATGTATAAGGTATGTTCGGTTTCTACTTTTTAATGTTGGGTTTTCGTACATACAAAAATACGAACGATGCACACACATCATGAAAAATGATTACTCCCTCCGGTTCAAATTATTTGACGTTTTAGAGTTTTTCACACAAATTAAGAAAAATTAAAACTGACTTAATTCTCCTCGGCTTCCGCTGTTTCAACATGAATTCTGGTGTCCCATTTACTGTTAATCTTTTTCAATGCAACAAAAGGGTGAAAACATTAAATACAACCGCTAAAAACAAACAATAACAGCTCAAACAGCTGCTTTTCCAATGCAGAGTAGTATTCCAATGCAGCGGTTCAATCTTGGCTTCCACGTAACGTCATATAATTTGAAAAAGGTAAAACTCTTCAAAACGTCAATTAAATTGAACTGGAGGGAGTATTTTACAAAATGAAGTTAACAAAAAAACAATTTTTTATAATTTTTCGTATGTTAAGAAACAATGGAAGAATGACGGTAAATTCATTCATCCACCATTGCTCCATCTCCTCCATTATCCTCTTCGCCTTTAGGCTATCACATCTGTTATCCTTTAAATCTTCGTATATTTCGAAATTAACGTTGAACTTGAAAGCTCAAAACTTAAAATACAAAATAAACCAAATACTACCTATTTTTTTTTATAGAAAATAAGGCAAAGATTGAACAGATTCAAAAACTACGGAGGTTCTTAATAATAATAGAGAAACTATTGACAATACTCTAGTTTGTTCAAAATGCAGAATTTTATGCTTAATAAATGGTGATGTTTGGAAAAAATAAAGTTGATTAACTCAGTGAGCAACTCATGTCAATAAATCTGCAAACATAAGAGGAGTTTCTACCAAGTTCACATCCATTATGCATTAAATACTTAGAATGGAAGATCGTAATTGTGGAAACAACTTTACAATAAATCTAAGCATGTCAACATACCTTGGTTCTTGGATAATCATTTGGAACTTCAATTGCATTACAACAAATGAAAAAAAAACATGACAACCTGTTCCATCCACAATATTGCAAGAAATTGATAGGTTCATATTATCAACATGGGTGAAAGAATCAACAATTAAAGCTTACACATATACATTTTGGTTAGGGCCTGCTAATACCCTCATGACCAAATGAATTGATAGAACCTTTTGTAATGTTCAATGGCTACTAATGTATCCAAAAAGTAATGTTGTTTGTTTACTAAGTTCTAGTAGTGACCATACCCTTATCATGTCTCAACTTTAAAATGGAACACACATATTAGGTGCTAGGCTTTTTAAATTCATGTCCATTGGCCGTTGCATCTATATCACAATGGGCTAGTAGAACCATGCCTTAGAAATGAAAATTGAAGCAACATTCCAATATTCAACACACTTTAGAGTTTAGATGGCTAATGCAACAACGCAAAAACTTAAGAAATTGAACTCCAATGAAAATGATATAAGAAAATGGATTGAGCACCTTAGTACCAAATGCGTAGAAATGCAAAGAAACTTGGAAATTAATCATAACAAAGACAATGCACAATTGCTTATATTCTGGCAAAGCAAACTAAATGAAGCAGCATGTTGCAATTGTACGATATAAGGAAAATTTTGATAGGTTAACTCAGATGGATGATATAGCAAATTCTTATATGCTAAGATGTCAAGTAAGAAAAACACAATCACATTTGGCAATTTAATCGACATGAGTGACAATGTTATAAACGAAGTTGAGTATTTCAGTGTAAAACCCATCAACCATTTTAAAAAATTATTCAACCTTAAATTTGTCAAGAAAGAATTTCCAAACATTACTTATAAAATAATAAATTTTGAATTTGGTCAAAATTATCATAACAACAATTTTGAGATGCGCTAAAAGACGCTATTTTTAGTATCAAAAATAGCACAAGTCCAGGCTCGGATGGATTCAAAGCTTCATTTTTCAAATTTCACAGGCATACGCTCAAATTTTATTTGCTAGAAACTATTCCAAGCGCTTTTGACTTATGTAAATTCTTAAAGAAATTAATCATACGCTAGTTTGTTTTATACCAAAAGTAAAAACAACAACACCATATTACACATTACAGGCGAATTTGATAATGTAACCCTATTTATAAAATAATAGCCACACCGTTATGCGATAGATTAAATCATGTTCTTGAGGATTTAATCTTAGAAAGTTGATATAATTATATGCCAAACAGTGATATCAGTAAAGAAATTTTGATAGCTCATGAAATTGTCAAAGGTTTTTTCAAAGGTTTCAATAGCAAAGAATTTGATAGAACATGTATTAAAATTGATCTAAGCAAAGCATATGATACCTTGTGAAGAGACTATTTCACATAAAGAGATCCTTAATTTTCCCAAAATGTGGTTGGGATTAGTTGTAGAACTATTTAAGTAAATTTTAGGGGTAATTCTTACGGTAATTTCAGCAGCGCAAGTGTGACCAAACAGGGAGATCCATGATCTCTTTGTCTTTTCACAATAACATGGAATATTTTACTATGCTAATGAATAAACTATTGATAGCCGGAGAAATCAGTCCACTAATGCAGATAAGCATCAAAATTACCTAGTTATTATCTACAGATGATGTTTTAATCTTTCTTAGAGCCGATAAAATTACGGCCAAAGCCATCAAAGACTTATTCAAAGCTCTTTATGAGGTTACACATCTAAAATGAACTTAGAGAAATCAATTTTTCTCTAGCGAAGGATGCAATCAAAAATGAGAGATTTGTAATATTCTAGGAACACAGGAAAGAAGCATTATCAATAACATATGCATAACTATATCAAACTTAAAGCCTAAAACAATAGGTATGCAACCCTGTACATATTGCTTTGTTAAAATAATAATGGTAATGCAAATAAACTGGTAAGTCTCATTTTACTTTAGGCACACACAAAAATTGGTGGTACAACAAGCTTGAAAACACAAGTACTGAAATCAAGATGAACCTAGACACAACTTTTTTGAATATGACATAGAACGTCAAAATAAGACATGTAAAAGTAAACTTTAACTTTTAACGCTTCGTAGAGACACCGACAGTCTTTCCTCTTCTGTCAGTAATTTTTGTGTGTTGTCCACGATCCTGGTAGTGCTTCACACCTCGATGGTTCCTGAAAACAACACAATTGCATACTTCAATTGTTTTGAGGAAAAAAATATATAATCACACCCATAGTAATTATTATAGAAGTAAACTGCAGTTCTAGAAGTCTCAAATAAGACTAATGAGATATCCGAAGAATCCATATCCCCTCAAATTCATATCCGAAGACTAGTTAAATAGATAAATATCCGATATAGAAAACGGATGAAGATGCAGTTATGAAAGCATCCACATCAAAAAATCATCCATGTTTTTGTTAAGGTTATAGATTATGTTATGTACAAGTGGTACATTTAACGATATGTATTTATTTAAGTTAATAATAAATTGTATTATCCGCATTTTGGTGCATGCATATTAACTACTTAAAACTATTTATCATCATCATATTTGTTTATTTTTTGTACTTTCTTCATCAATGAGATCTAAAATAGTTTATATAAATTGGAATTTTCTATTTATGTTTTCTGATTTACAAATTGTCAGCAAATAGAATAAATATCTCATATCAATCCACATCCACAGGTGACAGGTGCAGATAAAAGATATGAAAAGCTACGAAGATATCACTACAAGAAGCGGCTGGAACTGCAACGGGGGAGGGCGACGGCTTGTGACGGCTAAAAAAGCGGCCGTCGCAAGCCGTTGCACGGGACGAGATAATTACCTGTCACTCCTTCTTCCCCAATTCACTTCTGCAACGAAATTAAACAAAAAAAAAAACCTCTCTGCCGCCGTCGCTCCCCCTTGCTCCGATTTCAGCCCCTCCAATCCTCTCAAATCGTGCCGGTATGTCTTCTAAACTCTATTTCATGTTTAATTAGGGTTATTTAGAGTTATTTAGGGTTAATTTGTATGTTTAAATTGGGTTGTAAATTCAGTGTCTATGGACATGAAATTGGTTGTCTTGTGAGATGCATATGATGTTGCTTTTGTTATACATTGATTTGAGAATAAGTGGAATTGATTAGGAGGTTAAAATCATTGATTATCACATATGTACTTTGATTTAGGAGCATGAAAACGACGATTATCATGTATGTAAACGTGATTGGTTTGCTGTAGTAACTTGATTATGATTATCACATATTTATAACGTAACACCTTAAATTTGAATTGAAATTAAATATTTAACTTGAAAGCTTAGTTTGTATTTCAAAAATTGAAACTAATTTATTAAAATTAACTTCATAATTTATACATTAAACTAAAATTAACTAAAACTAATTTATACTTCATAATTTTCACTGTCATATTATTTTACAAATTGAAATTAGGCAAAAATATTATATAAACGATATGTAGTTAACGCGCGAGCGTAGACGGAAAAAGGCGCAAGGCGCAACTAAGGGGCTTTTTTGAAGTTTAAGGCGCACCTATTAACAAAGCGCAAAAAAGCCCAGAGCACATAAAGCGCGCTTTTTTCATTTGAATTGTTTTTTTGATTTAAACTTAGGTTAAATGTTTTTTTGACTATTTATGTGAACCCCTTAGATAAATTTGGCCCCGTCCGACATTTGTTGTATATGATCGTTATATGGGTATTCGTTTTTATACAAAACGGAAATCTATATTCATCTGATACAATATTGTTGGATTTGTCCTAGTATTTCGGACAAGTTACAAATATAATAACGTAAGCATATTTTATAAATCATTCCAGGTTAAACGGTTAACAAAATTTCGATGGCACTTCCTTTTTGTTCCCTGTGTACACGCATTTGTGTACGATACAGGGACCAAAGGGAAGTGCTGCCGAAATTTTGTAGAACCGTTTAACCTGAAATGATTTATAAAATATACTTGTGTTATTATATTTGTAATGGGAAGTAGGTAGACTGGCCGTCAAAACAAAAAGGTAATAAACGAAAATATGTAGTAGTTATAAATGAAATTTTACAAGATTTCAATTAATATAGTATTCGATCGAATTTTCTAACATATTTGTTGAAAATCAGGAAAATGTCCGATTATTTTCGTGATCGTAGTTGGATGTATCAACCCCGAACCGGTAAGAAAGGGTCGATAAAGAAACATTTTTGTAATGGGGTCCAAGAATTTATTAGATTCGCTATATCTAACAATCGGGGCAACGTAGACGTTCGTTGTCCATGTAGTAAGTGCAAACATCTAAAGCATTGGAAGCCAGATGTAGTAGAAGTACATCTGTATAAATTCGGTTTTGTATCGAATTATTACTTTTGGGATCGTCATGGAGAACTTGTTCAACCTACGTCAGACCCTGTAGTGGTAGAGGACGATAGTACAATGATGAACGATAATACAATGATGAATCCGATAGAAAATATGGTGCAAGATGCAGCACGATCAATGTTTCCTAACATTGGTCCGCAAGGCGACGATGAGAATGAAAATGTTGAAGAACCAACGGCGGAAGCGAATTTTTTTTATGATTTATTGAATTCTGCTAAGAGGCCATTGTGGGAAGGATGTACAAGCGGAACCGAATTGTCTGTAACCGCCGAATTCATCACTATGAAATCAAAATTCAATCTTACAGAAGCTGCATTTACAGCAGTTGTACAAACTGCAAAAAAACATATGCCGCCCAATAATTTGATGTGCGATAGTCATTATAAAGTGAAAAAACTTATGTCTGCTTTTGGACTACCGTATCATAAGATAGATACATGTGTTAAAGGTTGCATGTTGTATTGGAAAGAAGACGCTCAACGTAAAAGATGCAAATATTGCAACGAAGAAAGATATAAACCAAGGAAAAAGAAAGGAAAAGAAGTTCCGTATAAAAGAATGCATTACCTACCCATAACTCCTAGACTTCAACGGCTATATGCATCTTCTGCTACAGCGTGTCATATGCGATGGCATAGCGTGAGAACAGCAGAAGAAGGAACTATGATACATCCGTCTGATGGTGAAGCATAGAAACACTTTGATAGGACTTATCCTGAATTTGCTGCAGAGAGCCGTAATGTTAGGCTTGGTTTATGCACGGATGGGTTTTCGCCATTTTCTCAGTTTGGTAGTAAATATTCATCATGGCCTATCATTGTTACTCCTTATAACTTACCTCCATGGATGTGTATGAAAAATCCATATATGTTTCTAGCGGTTGTCGTCCCCGGTCCCGATGATCCGACACAAGGAATTGATGTTTATCTACAACCGTTGATTGAAGAGTTGAAAATACTGTGGCATGAAGGAGTCGAAACGTACGACGTTTCGAGAAAAAGAAATTTTCGTATGTTTGCATCTATATTATGGACTATTAGCGATACTTGCTGAGTACCAAATACACAAATCAACTTTGCAATACCAAACATTAATTCCGCTTCAACTTCACAACGAAGTTTAGCAGGGGTAACAATTTGCAACAAGATTGCCTTGCAGTGCTAAAAAATGTGTTTCTATCTTCAGAACATGGTAACACATATGGTTATTTTGGCAATACGAACAACAATGGCTTATTGCATGCAGTTAAAATCAGAGAAAGTTAGCTAGCTGTGTTTGTGTAAGTTTGTTAGAAAATAAGTCAAAGATTGCAAAGATTCTAAAATTACCGAGATTATAAAATAAAATTAGAGAAACTGTTGGCAATACTCAAATTTGCTCAAAATGGAAGATTTTATATATAATAGATGCTGATGTTTGGAAAAATAACGTTGAATAACTCAGTGAGCAACACATTTCAATTAATCTATGAATATAGAGGGGAGTTTCTGTTAAATTCATATTTGTTATGCATATAATACTGAAAGTGGAAGATCGCATTTGTGGAAACAACTTCACAGTAAATCTAAGCATGTTAATAGATCTTGTTCCTTGGATAATCATTGTGGACTTCAATTGCGTTAGAATAAATGAAGAAAAACACGGTGACAACCCGTTCCATTCACAATATTGCAAGAAATTGATATGTTCATATTATCAACATGGGTGAAAGAATCAATAGTTAAGGCTTATGAGCATACTTGGTGATCTACGCCCACTAAAACAAACCTCATGACCAAAATTAGTAAAATCTTTTGTGATGTTCAATGGCTACATATTCTATCATAAAGTCATATAGTTTACTTACTAAATTTTAGCAGTGACCATACGCCAGTCTCCTTATCATAAAGGTAAGGGAAAGTCCCTGGTCTCCTTATTTTTCCACAATGGCAGTGAAATAATTCACTATGCTAATGAATCTTACTTTACTCAAAGTCCCTTCAGATCCATTTTTGTCTAAAAAAATACGAAGGTGCCATGTGTCCCACGCATATATCGTTCGACCTCAGTTGACTAGAATACCATGCGTTTGCAGTTTCCATATACATCATCAACCGGTCCTCTTCCCTTATCATTTTACCCACAGATCTTTTTTACCCAAAAATCGCTCCTCTCCCCTTCTCATTTTACCCACAAACCTCACTGAACCCAAAAATCGCTCCGCTCCCCTTCTCATTGGTTGCGCCGCAAGTACTGGTCCTCCCCTTTCCGATCTACCAAACCGTCGGTGGGACCCAGACTTCCCTTGTGCCTCGATTCTGGTGCCTACCATTCTCTTCCTTCAACCGACGCCTGCTTCTTACACCGCGCTGCCGATCACCTTCTCTCTTTGCCTTGGCTACCCTCCTCCTCCACCCCGCAACAGGCACAAATACTTCTTTTCCCAATTTACCCGATATTATTTGTCCTTGATCTCCGGCCTTCATGCATGCTGGCTTTCCTCCATTGGATTTATACATCTGTGCTATCCACCGTTGGTTTGGACTTGAATGTTTAAAGGGGCAAATGCTCCGTCAAATGATATTTTATACAAGAAGATTTAAGTGATGAAAGTGCTGATAAATAATAAAATTAAATACACAGAGTTTATTTTAGGTGAATAGGTAAAGAGAACTGCCCTATTAATGGCTGTGATTCCAAAATTGCTAAAATACAAGCCCTGTCATGTTCAAACATGATTTACTTTTATCTTACTTCATTCTCTAATAAATGCCTTATTTTAACTTCTGAATTTGTTGAAGGAGTCCAAATGCTTTTTTCTGGTCCTGAACTTAGAATATGAACTTGGCTTTGGTGCTTATTTTTTGTATGAACGACTGCATACTTCCAAGTTAGGCCACCAATATATATTTTGGCCATGCCACCTATGAGTAGAATCATTATAACATAGTTAACTAATTTATTTATTTTCAATTATATATGCATTATTAATTTCACTTAATAAATGCATAGTTCTCCTAACGTTCAGTTGCTTTTCGTTTATAGATATGTCGGTTAAAATATATAGGCATTATATAAGGTTTTTTTTTGCCAATGTGCAGCTCTTTTTTGTTATACTTTTGATATAATATAACCTTTGGAATTCTTATATTTCATCAGGAATGAATGGGTATGCTTCAGATTTTGGAGGCTACAACTCCAACATTGCTTTCTTCCATATGAATAACTTTCAAAGAAGAGGGAGAGTTTTTCTGCAATTGTAAGTGTTGCACAGTACAAATGGATTTAGCATTTTTACTACTTCAAGTAGATGATTTATTGTACTTCGTTTATTTTATTTTTTATTTGTTAATGGTCAACTTTAATTTTTGTTTATGACATCAATAGGTACTCTATAGCCTAAATGTTTTACAACATAATAATCACAATAGGCAATCATTGAGAATCCTTAAAGCCTGGAGCTGCTTTAGAGTAAAGATCATTTGAATATCGTTATTTTAAAAGATGCAATGTGAAAATACTCAATCTTTTAACAGAGTGCATTATTATATGTGTAATGTTGAAGTAAATTGCCAATCAGCATACCGGTACTACAGATTGTTTTACGGTTATGCTATAACCATTCTCCCAGAATTAACTAACATCACATATTGATCTTAGTACAAAAATCTCATGTCTTGCATGTCTTCATTCAATATTACAATTTGGATACGAAAATCATATTCAAATAGCTACCTTAGAGACTGTCTGCATATCAATATGTACTTCTTACGACCTCTAACAATATGGCCTCAAGATAACGTATTTTTCTTCTTTTGAATTATTATTGCAGTAAATGCAATACAAATGATGTTGTAGGGGAATAAGATTTTCATTTTATTATGCATTGTTATGAGTGTCCAGGCAGATAACATTATCTTTCATGGTTTTTCCCTAGATATGACTCTTTGTGTTAAAGAATAACATGGAATACAATAGTCAATGTTAGATTTTCCTCAATAATAATATATTACAGTAAGTCTAAGTTTATTTTATGTCAATATATTATTTTGCCATTTTCTTATCTGAGTCCTCTACCTAATGTGCCTTACAGATTATCATTAATGTCATGTTCAATAAAAGATACTGCTCAAAAGACAAATACAGTAATGTACTTTATCCACGGCCTCTTTTTCAAATATCGTATCGTCTACATCATTTGTAAAAAAACTAATTACGTTTCGTGTGCGTAACAATGGTTTATATATTACATTAAAGTTCAATATCTATCTGAAGACCTTTCAGTTCCGTTTCTGTCAAAAAAACCATGTGCTGGCACGTGTACTTTATCCAGATCTAACGGCTCAACCAAGCCTAATGTTTCAATGTATTTCATTTTATGCCCTTCCTTCATGTTTACTTCTCTTCCAAGAGCTAGAAAAAAATATGCTCCCCAACCGCCATTTCTTCCCGTCCTCCTTCCAAGTCCAATAACAAAGTACGCTTCCTCAACTATCCACATCTCCTTCTTCATCCACCTTTTCTTCTCCAACAACATGCCGCACTGATACACGTAATCCAACCAGCCACAGCGAATGGCCCTTCCCTCATCGTACATGATGCACGCCAATTAACCCAGTTTTCATCCGCTACCTTTCGTCGCATCCTACGGACGCCCTATAGGTCAGCATAACCAATTTACATTTGGTATATATGAACTGCTTGACCAATTAATTCCTTGCTATAAGCATCTTCCCAGTTTTGCTACTCAATTCTACGCTTCGACGGCTTTTTCCATGCTTCAGATCTGCCTATTTTCTGCACATCCTACATTTCAGGTAACCATTGATCGCTTATCATTTTCTATGCCATATTTTAGATTATTATACACAAAGCTATTCCATGAACTGCCTTTAGTTTGAGTGTAATTTACATTTTTTCAAATGCTACATTTCTCATCAGTTTTAATAGATCGTGCAAAATTACAATGTATATCTATTTAGTGTTTTTCTATATTTTTTAGCTTTGTTTGCCTCGATGCTTATAAATTAGGAAGTATTATCCAAACTATCCTCATGTAGGCTTCGCTATAGATAATGTTAAATATATGTTGTCTTCATCTTCCTTTTGTACACTGAGAATGATATTTTGATGTAGGCAATATTAAACTTTAAAGAATCACCAAAATCATTTTCATTGAGAATTCATTGACATGCACAGGCTTTTAATTGGTATTTCGCTATCAACATGAATTACCCGTGATTCCTCTGTTTTCGTAAATTAGTCTCCAAATGTTCCCTTAATGTGTGTGTGTGTGTGTGTGTGTATATATATATATATAAAATTCTTTGTACAAAGTCTTTGTATTGTATTCATATTGGTTTTTGATTGATTAATAATGAAGAGTTAATAGTGACTACTTTATGCATTAATGGAATTGTTTTGCATTGAAATTTTACTGTACACTATGTGGATTTGCTAGGCAATTGATACCTTATATCTTAAATTGTGTGTAAAATCAATTATTTAATTATACACACATAAACATAATTAAATGGTGTCTAAAAACAATGTTAGTCTATACAGTAGTGTGATAATGTTAGCAGTATGTGTTGAAATATAACGTTTGTGTTTATATTCCTATCTACAACATGTTTCACAAATTATTCGCCTACTTGGTGATAATTCCCAAAGCTGGCATACTCTATTTTGGATAGAAATACAAAGCAAGCATTATCTCATAGTTATCAATTTATCTAACATCCGAATAAGTTTTCCTTTTAGTCGACCTGATGCCCATGTCTTAACAAGCCGGGAAGGTTTAGGTTCACCGATTTGAATTTGTGGTAGACATGCAATGATATAAATAGCGATTGCCGAATTTTCCTGCACAACTAAAGTGAATGGCGACCACTGAAGTTAGAAAACATGATGGCAAGATGTATTTTGTAAACGACTTCTGAAATATCTAAGGATGCATATCTAGTGTTTTTTGGTAGTTCTAACAAATACAGTTATCTACATCATTTAGAACCAAAAACTTACAAGATATGCATAAAATTACGTATTCGTCATCAAACTTTTTCTTGTTTTCCATTTGTGTGCTCAGATAGCGTTATGCCAAAGAATTTTAATTAGAAGTAAACATTCTATAACCATTCAACTGTCTAGGAAACAAATGCCATAACCACTGTTGAAACTGTTTCGTCCTTCAATGTGAAGTAATTAATTACGATATCCATTTTTCATTGCGATAACCATCAAGAATCATGCAAAAGTTATTACCATTTGTGTCTATTAAATCGTGTTGGAATGATTTTCTCATTTTGTTTCTGGGAAGAAAACCATCATTCATCCCATATGTTTGAAACCATTTTCTATAAATTTTGTATTTTATACAAAATATTGCTTTGTTTCTAATGTAATTGTCAGCTATGATGACATATTATAATGTTGTCCTTCACTGTAGTGAACATTAGAAGACGGAAATAATATGTGTAACTATTTTTGTTTGAAAAATATATGTTCAAGGTAAAGAAAAATGAATGTGCTGGTTATGGTTTATTACAATTGCTGCTTGCCCGAAATAACCATGCGTCATTTCTGTTTATGCATTAAATAACATAGTTTACAAATGGCATTTGGATTCTAAAATCCGAAACTGTTAAGCGATACAATTTAAAGACAAAATATGTCAAAATTTGAACATGACAGCATTGTTTAGTTGCATGTTTACTAAAATTCAGCTTTGAGCTATACAATATTCCAAAAGAAAATGTATTCTTATATAGTTATAGGTTTGGAAAAAATAATTTTGTTGCATCTGAAATGTCAAAACGATCTTGAGAATGAAAAGAAAAAGTAAATAAATGGTAGTAATATTATATCATTCAATAAACGAAAAAATATTAAGTTGTATCCTCTTATCTCTTGGATAATTGCTAGGCCACTTATTCATATCCAAATTCGTTTTACTTTTATTTAGCATGATTAATGATTCATTCTTTGCATTTTCATTTGTTTTGTCATTGCTGGTTCTGCATGATTAGTTCAATTTGCTGTTAACTTGGGCAAGTGTTTATTAGAAATAAATTCACATGCCCTTACAGATGTTTGTACCAAAGGGTCATGAGAAAATATGGAAAACGTAGGTGACGTTCTTACTTGAAAACTGATAAGTTATGTATTTAGGTATGGTTTCAAGTTCTTAGTTGATATAATTCATATTGGCTTTACCAATACGTGTTATGATTCATATTTTTATAACTGTTTTTGAGTTTATTATCGTCTGAATTAATGCTTTTTAGATATATTCATATGCTCATTTTTATCTCATATATTAATTTGATAAGCTGCATATAAGTGGTGCATAGGAATAAGCTTACAAGCACTGTTGAACTCCTTTGTATATTATTAAATAATGAGTTGTCTAATTTATGCTAAGTTTTATACCTATATGTTAGTGGAATTTCTTTGTTATTGTATCTGCTTTTAATATAAGGTTCATCATCAACTATTAAAAAAAAATTACCCATACAAAAAAAAACTTAAATCTTTTACCAAAAAAAAAAATCTTATCCTTCAATGTCACATTATAATAATAGATGACACATGAAACATTCACCTAACGATACACAATGTCTTCGGAAAAGTTTGGCAGTTGCTTTAGATCAACTTTAAGCTAGGATGCAAATTGAAGAAGGTAAACTATATTATGTATTTACAAAGATTTTCCAAAATAGAGACATATGATTGATTATAAAGCCGCCATTCATCGCTTATGTACTAATAAATAGATGGAAAGCTATA
Source organism: Allium sativum (assembly GCA_030737875.1). Taxonomy (NCBI): domain Eukaryota; kingdom Viridiplantae; phylum Streptophyta; class Magnoliopsida; order Asparagales; family Amaryllidaceae; genus Allium; species Allium sativum. Next base: position 1,008,518,793 of record CM060912.1, on the reverse strand, counting down.
TTTTTGTTTTTCCAAAAGAAATCCCATTTTCTCAAAAGAAATCTTTTTTTTTTTTTGAAAAGGCTTCCCTTATTAAAGCCAACTGTATAAATATTCATGATTAGTTTAAAATATAGTTATCCACTGGTGAATAGTATGCATTCAAAATGCATATTTAAAATCCAAATGGTTTTCCTTTCTTGGCACACAACTGATGTTTTCCGCTATTTCAATTCTTAACAATTTTGTGTTATGCTTCATCTATATTATTTTCCTATAGCAGCTAAGGACAGACAACCCTCTCTAATGTTTCTTATTTGTGCCTATGATGTAATATTTACTTTACGCTGTCCAGTTTTGCGTTAGTTACATATTTGCAGGTTCTTTTTTATTTCTTAATATCCTTCTTGCATTTTCATATACATGAGATTTGGAGACTGTTAGTGGTTTTTATACTTTGGTTATTCCTATTTTTTTACACATAATCATGAAATAATGCTTGCTTTGTATATCTATCCAATATATAATATTGCATGTTTTTGAATTATCACCAAGTAGGTGAATAATTTGTGAAGCATGCAATTTTTTATTTTTATGCATACTGCCAACATTGCAAAACACTTCAAAAACATGGGATTTGTGGGATAACATATATGCGATGTTTGGGGACTGTTAGTGGTTTTTAACAATTCTCTTATTTCTAAAAAAAAATTGAGAAAATATGATGTTTCAATGCTGCTATAATAATTTTATCAAATTTAATTAATAGTTTGCAATGTCAAAAGGTTAATATAGACATTGAAAAGTTGTTTAATTGAATTAAATTTAAAATTATTTCACTAAGTATAGTTTTTTATTGTAGGTTGTGGAACATTATTATCAAACTAAATTGTGCACATTATTTTAATTAGTATCTTGAATATAGCGTAGTGCAAAAAGTCATAGAAATACGCTGTTATAGTAAATATGAACCCGCTTTACATTGAAACTTAGAGTATGATCCGCTTTATATTAAGTTTTATTTTAGGGATCCATCCCTAATATCCTTTTTATTGTATGTGTATGTATATGTGTACATGCATGTACATGCATATACATCAATGATTTTTACACACACACACACACACACACACACACACACACTACAACAAAACAGTCCTTTTACAACGGGCAAAACCCGTTGTTATATGCTTTTTACAACGGGAAAAAGCCCGTCCTAATATGAACCATCGTAATAGGTCCTTTCTAATTTACAACGGTCACTGACTGTTGTAAAAGACCGTTGTAATAACGTGCCTCTATCACGTGCACGAGCTCTATGACAATGGTTATAAACCCGTTGTAATAACTGATTAATTACAAGCGACTTCTGCCCGTTGTAATACAGTATATAACAACGGTTTTTGCCCGTTGCGAAATAAATGCAGATTTAAATATAATTACTGTGATATACATCCATAACAATGAATATTTTAACATGCAATAAATACTGTAATGCAACAATCAAAATCACATAATAAAACATACTAAAAGACGAAAGCAAGTCATATAACTCCAACACATTTCAAAAAGTTCGATAAGTTTACACTCCAAAAGACTAGATAAGTATACATTACAAAAGGTTAAATAAGTTACGTCGACATAGTTCTAACATAAAATACATAACTAGTTTCATAAGTACCTACACTAGACCAAGGAAACGTAATCTTTGTGCTACGTGACGGTAGATCCAACGGCATGTTTGATAATGGACATCTCCGAATTTGGCCTAAACAAAAAAGCTTCTGGTTCCACCGCTACATTCACACATATCTTCCAAACATCAGCTTCTGGTAGAAAATTTTGCAGTACCATACACACTAGGAGATATATATCAAAGGCTAACACAACTGTGATAACATCACATCCATTCAGAGGCATACCCAGTCTCATTATGGTTCTGCACTTCATCATTCAGGTTATCCATGGACATCGGACTAAATCTGCATAATAAATGCATATATCAGGCAAATGATATAGGTATACACTTACAATTGCATTATGAAATAACATGTCAATTGAACAAAGCTAAGCTGGCAATTACCCAATCTGCAAACGTGAGTTGCATCCTTGAAGAAGCTGGAAGAAATCTTCGGATTGAGATGGGCGATTACACCGTCCACTTGATTCACCACCACCGTCATTTTGCCAACAAAGGTGTAATGGGTTTTCTTGTCCTGCTTCCTCAATCTAACAACAATATAATAAATTAACAAATATATATGTGTGGAATATATATACATACATACATACAACAATAATATAAATAAATTAACAAATATATGTGTGTGGAATATATATGCACACATACATACAGCGCACCATCCATGTTCGGATTTCATCTAAACTGTTAGAAATTTTTGTTCTTATATGAAAGGTGAAAATTTAAGATGGAAATTAATTATGTCATCAATTCTGTTTATATTTTGTGTTTAAATACTTCCCTACACACATAAGTTATACTAGAAAATTACACAGAAAATCGCTAAAGAAACTAGTACCATACCTTTCGACTCAGTGTTCTATTAGCGTCTTGTAACATTTGCTCTTGCATTAACCAAAACATAGTGCTTCAAAATAACGATCGATTCAAATTCTATTGTTATAAAATAGTATACTTATAATACATTTGATAAATTTTATGTATAATCCACCTTTCTCTTTAGATCACAAAGCTGGTCAAGCAAAATCTTTGTCTGCAAGCACATAGAATCAGAACATATACTTTGATATTTTGTATAGGAATATTTGAGAAGTCTACAATGATACGTCAATAAGAAAATATATAAATGCAAAGTATGTTGCCTTTGAGGATTTTATCTGCTTCATTGACTCTTCTAGTTGATTCTCGATTTGATCGAGTTCATTAGTGTTGAGTTGGCCGTGGTCCTCACCAAGTAGATTTCTAATATTACAAATCCCGTTAGAGTAAAAAAAAACATCATACTATCAACTTTAAGGTTCATTACTGATTTACCTCTGGGAATGCTGCATAAGCTCAACTCTTGCTTTTAACTTTAGATACTCCTGGTAACTGCTCTGCATTGTAAAACAAGATGGTGACTAGTTAGCCATGTTACGAATAAAAACGTTGCACGCTTCTGAACAAGTATAACCTGCAGGTTACAGTGCTCTTTTTCTATTCCTAAATGTGACAAAAAACTAGTAGGGGATGGAGAAACACGTTTATATTTCAATGAAAAATGATAAAACCTATGTTTCCTTTGACGAAGCAAGAGAAGATAATGCGTTGTAGTTGCATTTTTGATATCTGTCCAGTGTCTTCATTGTAGAGAAAGTTAATAATGGTCGAGAACCTTTAAGATGATTGCCAGTAAGTTTCAGTTCTTCCATTGTGTGCACTGAAAATAAAATTCTTATTGCATAAATCAAACTATTACTTAAATAAATCAATAATTCATTTTTTTTTTGAGTTTCACGGCTGATTTTGACTATAAACGTACCAACTTTCAAAAGGTCCAAGCTTTTCATTTTATTTTTCCCCTTCTTCAAACGGGTGTGTAATATTGGGACCGCAACCAAAATAGGGCGAGCAAAGAACATGGTAACAGTTGAGTGTTGATATCATGTATGTATTGGTGGGCAGTTAACTTAACTGCTGCTTCCTCTTTCTTACGCCTCTCTATACATACATGCACCTTTTCCTTCTCGTTATTCTTTTATTTGGAAAAATAAAAATCGCACCAAAATACATCAACCCATTTATTATCAAATGGGTGTTTCTTTTTTTTTTTCTCCTTGTTGCAGCTGGAATGTTCTTGTATCATACTGGTATACTCTTTAGCCTTTTTTTCATCCTTCCTTTCTTTTCCATTCCAATATTCCTCATAATTTCCATTAAAGTTTGCTGAAGTTCAACTTTTTGGGAAGGGTTGAGCATATTGTCGTTATAGAAGCATGTTTCATAGAATTTTCAATTTATATTGTAGTTAGGTTATTCCAAAAATCGTTTTCCTAGCACTTCCCACTTTTTTGTTTTCCAAGCTAGTTGAGTACTCTGATTATAATGTGTAAGATTGTCGAAGTGTGTTTCGAGATTATGGCAATACAAAATGTAACGACCCAGAAAATCTGAACCAATTTAAAATTTTTAAATTGGCTAAAATAATGGATTTTAAATATTTAAAATAAATATTTTAAATAATGGCAATGAAAACTGAGTTTGAATCGACATTTGAAAACGAATATAATTAATTATAATTATATATAGAATTGAAAATGGCGCGGTAGTTCGATAATTCGATTTCAAACTTCAATTGAATATACCGGATGCAAAACAATCCGGATTTTAGCGAAACCAAAAATAATGGAATCTAATTGATAATATCTTTCCAACGAATCTGACCAATCGAAATTTGATAGCGGGAATCAAAAGATATGTCCAGTTGAAAATTCTGAATAGTCGCTATGAAATCCAGGCCCTTAAAAATGGACACATTACAAATAACCTCGGATTTCGACGAAACCACTTTTGTTGGATCCGTGATGTCAAATTATTGCTAGGTTTCAAATTTCATAATTTTTCGAATCAATATGTGAGCGTGGCAAAGGAAAACGAGTTTGACCAGTTTCCGTTGATTTTAATCGACTGGAAATTGGCCATTTTTCAAACGGTCTCAGAATTCGACGAAACTAGTTTTGTTAGGACCGTATCGTCAATACGAAGCTAGAAAATATTTTTCTGGAATTTTTTTTAGTTAGTATGTGGCCCCGGTAATTTGAAATGTACGTTTAAATTCAATATAGTGATTTAAATGTAAATTCAACGGAAACTGATTGTAACGATCAAATCAGCTTGCGATACATATCCCATTGTGTCCGGAATGGGGGTAAAACGCTATGGACGACAGGCGGTGGGCCTCGTTTAGAGGTCGTATGTAAAAGTCAACTTTTTGCAAAATTAAATAATTAAATAAAAAATATTTTACTTCCCTCCCTTTATCTTTCGTTCTGCCCCCCCCCCCCCTTCAAAATTCAATCGCTCAGATAAAAAAAGAAGAAGAAGAAAACCCTAAAGCTATCGATCGGCGACGCCGCCTCCACGGAAGCCCCACCCACGACCGCCTCCACCGAAGCCCCACCCTCGAACCGCCAGTGACCTCGTTTGTGGACGAGGGGGCGTATATATATATATATATTATATAGCAATTCACTTTTATTTTAACACATATATATAAATTTTTAAATCATAAATCTCACCAATAGCTATTTCAATCCCACGACTCTTCTTTGTATAAAATCTTCGCCAATCTCGCCTTTTGTCGCTTCGTTGCCCGTATTCTCTACATATGTAAAAATCGAATTTTTACTATGTTATTCAATATATAAAACTTGCATTTTGACTTCGCTATTCAATATATAAAGATCATATTTTTATTATTCCTATGATGTAAAAATTATATTTTTATTACTTTAAAAATATAAAAATCATATCTTACTTCTTCTACTCAATAAAAATTCCGTCTTTTCTATTTTAAAAATATGATCTTTTCTATTCTAAAAATCTGATCTTTCTATCCCAGTTCAAATCTTTTCTTTTTAAAGTTCTAATCTTTTTTCTTTTTAAAGTTCTAATCTTTTTTCTTTTTAAAGTTTAAATTAAAAATCAGTTTTTAAATCTGTAAAAAATCAGTTTTTAACTTCTTAAAAAATCAGTTTTAAACTTCTTTAAAAATCAGTTTTTAACTTCTTTAGAAATCAGTTTTTATATCTGTAAAAAAAATCGGTTTTTAACTTCTTTAAAAATCAGTTTTTAACTTCTTTAAAAATCAGTTTTAAACTTCTAATTAAAATCAGTTTTAAACTTCTAATTAAAATCAGTTTGAAACCCTAATTAAAATCAGTTTGAAACCCTAATTAAAATCAGTTTGAAACCCTAATTAAAATCAGTAATTTTCAGAATTAAAAATAAAAATAAAAATAAAATAAAATGCTTACATTGGTCTGCGAGGGGGGGGGGGAAGAAGACGTCGGCGGCAGGCAGTGGTCTTCGGTGGTGGTGGCGTCGATGCTTCAGGGGGAGGCTGCTCGATTCGCGTCGCGATGGCTTCGAGGGGGGGGTCGGATTGAAGGAGGAGGAGGGAGCGAGAGCAAGGAAGAGGGGGGAGAAGATCGGAGATCTTCACCTCGTTTGGATGGTAACCGAGGTCCTGATCGGGAGGCATCCCGAAATATGGATAATGAGTGGTGATTGTCCAGACGAACGTGGTGATCGATGGGTTTGCGAGGTATTTAGTGCCTCCGGTTTCGTTCAGACCCAGAACGGACTTGTAAATGGACTGTGTGTCTGACATTGGATTTTATTCCGTGTTGATTGATCTCTATTGAATATACATCTGTTTGGCTCGATGGACATCAGTCGCATGGCATGAATTGCCTGTGTGGCATGCTAAGATGCAGTGATCAGGGCTTCTGTTGAAAAGCAAAGTCTTGTGGTGATGATCAAAGCACCGCCTGTGTGGCGTAGCTTTGTGTATAACGTGAATTCGCGAGCCTCACACCCCGGTATGAACCAGAAACGGGAGCAGGACCTCAGGGGGGACGTGCGTTTTCTTTCTAGCTAGGGTGGTGTCGTGACCTACCAGCCCTGACATTTATATACTTTTCACCTATGTGGTTGTTGCTGTTGCGAGGCGCCTCGGTTTGATCGGACGATCCGGGTCCGATGGAGTCATTCGTTGGCTCATTTACACCCCAAAGGGTGGAGAAACGCATTGTTCAGGCATTATAATCCACTTCGTGTGGACCGGCCCTGACGATCCAGGGTATGGTTGCGGCTGTACCTGAGACTCGGGCTAGACAGTCTCGAATTCGGTAAGGACTATCTTTTGCCTTGGTTCATGAAGGAAATCCAATTTCCAATTACGTGACTGTGCGGTTTTGATTGTATACTTATATATGGCGACATAGTGGTATGGGGCATTAATGCCGTCTATGATTGATAGTTATGATTTGAAATTGTTTTCAAAACATATAAACACTAGCAATAATATCAAATGCCTTTGTTTTATTCGTATCAATCATATTTTGGTCGTTATAAGGTAAAAACTCTATCCTCCGATTTGCGTTGCATTATGTGATGGGAACTGAGTCTTATAACGGCTTCATTTTTATAAAAAGCATAGCGATGTTTAAAAGAAAGATTTGTTTTAAAGCACTGGCAATCCAATGGAGTAAACCCGTTCCACGAAAGTGGCGTGGTCCTGTGATTAGCCATATTATATATGTGTTGAATGGATTTCTCATACCAGTCCCATGACTGACTCGTAGTTTGTTTCACTCTCAAACTCGGGTGCCCCTTTTTCTACACGGGCAGCCTTGTATTCAGGTTTAGCTGGTTCTTTCTGGATAGCTGGAGCTGAAGATGGATTCTATCATTTATTTCTTTTTATGCTGTTCAGCTCCTATTGTACATATTTTGTTTATTTCCGCTGTAGACATTTATGTATAGCTGAACTGTATTTGTACTAAGTAAGATCCTGTATACTGTGTAACTCTGATGATTACTTCTATCCAGTATATTCTATTGTTCATTATCTGGTGTATTTATTTAATTCTGTTCTGCTATTATATGTTTCTGTGTTATATTCCAAAGATAACCCTTGTTTGCGTGAGAACGGGATTTCGGGTCGTCTCACAAAACAAGTGAAGGAACAATAAGAGGAGCAAGATTATACCCTGTCACATCCTTTATGTGACCAAAAGAAGTTTTTACTAACTAGATTACAATAATCATCTTTCACAGAAACGAAATAAACCGATCGATCAAGTGGCCGGTGCACTATAAAAACCAGTCGGCCATTCAAAAAAAAAAAGAACCTATCAACCTCTGTTTTTTCTTGCTGCAGTGATATTAGTGTTAAAAATAGTTGATTTCTGAATATGTATTCAGTAGAAAAAAACTTGCATACAGGCATCACAATCAGGGCAGATTTGACCCGAAAAGCAAAAAGGCTTTTGCTTTTTTACCAAAACGTTTTCTGATTTAAATTTAATACAGCAAAGAAACTAGAAAAATCATATGTTATATTACTTTTGGAATGATATTTTTTAAACAATATGTTGCTAAAAACACTCGATTTTTCTTTTTGATACCACGAATGGTATTAAAAAATGTAAAAATCTTGTATTTTTAGCATTACGCACTATTTAAAGTTAAAAGCATCGGGTTTTAGACTTTGTAATACCACTGATGGTATTAAAAAGAAAAAATTTAGGTGTTCGAAGGAAAAATGATAATACTATGCGTATTTATTTCCTCATTCTAAAATTTGAAATAATTTTCTGATAGCTATCCAAATCGGTCTAAAAGCTAGGTGTACTTAGCCCTTGTCATGGTTGTTGCGTTGTTAGGTTATCTTTACACCATTTCATCATTTGTACATATGTAACTTTAACTCAGATGATGTTATTTCCATGATTAATGACGATGATGATTAAAATAATTTTCTCTGTTAAGGCGGTCAAAATTCCATGACTTTTTAGTAAATGTAAACGTTTCAGGGATAAAAAGCTGTTTTATGTCTTCACCTTTGGGGAGCACTGAATTTGTGGACTTTAATTTATGTGTGTATATATACTTGTTATTTGTTACAGACTTGACACTTTTACAGTCTAAACTCAAACATTGGACTGTCCTTTGGTCTACATACAAAATTTATTGTACCTCTTTTTGTAACTTCCAACTCCTTAAGTTAACACACTTTTCTTATTAGAATAAGATAACACTAAATCAAATCTTTATATGCAGGAGTAGAAGGCACAGTAGGCATAAACTCTGGAATGCTAGGCAACAGCCTCCCACCTCCAGAAAAAGTCATCTCCCTCTACGAACAAATAGACATTCAAAATCTGCGTATGTTCAACCCAAACTCCACAGTCCAAAACGCTTTCCGCGGCTCAAAAATCTCCGTCATCCTCGGCACATACAACCAAGACCTTCAGAATCTTGCATCAAATCCATCATTAACTTTCTCTACAATGGAAGATGCCAATATTACTTAAATAAAGCAACTCTAGAATGTCCCAAAAATCAAACTACAGCAAGTACACTCAACATGGGAATCTTGAATGCCGTGAGATATCAAAATTGAAACCTATGCGTGCGTGGATACTTGAAAGCATTTAAGGCCAAACAAGTAAAATATGGTTCAGACATAAATAAAAATTAAAAGCAAAGGGTTGATGTAACACCCCACCTCCGCCAGGGTCACTCACAAAGGAATGCACTAGGTTTGGAGAGGCATTATTGGTAAACACGCACAGAAATATTACAAGACAGAACATATAAAACAGCGGAAGTAAAACAAATTTCATTACCTTATAAAAATAAGGTCTAAAGCCTTTTACATCAAAATACATCAAACCTGTCTTGCAATAGTAAAGAAGCATAAAACCATTTCATAAATTATTCCCCAAGTAAAACAGTAAAGTAGCCATAGTCAAGAAAAGTCCAAGCCATGCGTGATGACCTTCAAGCAGAAGAAGTCCGAACTAGATAACAATGTTTCCTCCCTGAAAACCTGGGGGGGGGGGGGGGGGGGAACGGAAGACAAAGAGGCGAAAAAAACGGGGTCAGTCATAAAGACTGGTAAGTCCTATCTACTTCCAGTATAAAAACAGGTAAAGGTAACATGACATGCATAAACTGAAAGTAAACATAAGGATGACTACAAGATAGATAAACTAAACCAGGATAACAGGCTGAACTACTGTAGCAAGATAAACTAAGATATCATGATAAACTACGGTGTCATGATAAATCAAGGTATCACATCGTCAGGTTTCTATCAAGTATACTATCCCCAGGTATCTATCATGTATACCATCCCATGGTATCTATCCTGTATACCATCCCAAGGTATTTATCATGTATATTTGCTCTGCACCTCTCGTACTAGTATCCCAACCCACGTCATGTGTTAACTATGAATGTCCCTTGCCCAATGTCATGCAATGGTCCATGTTAACCTAATATATAACATATGTAGGTTTTCCCAACTCGTATGTTTTCTTTCCATGTATAAGTTCAGTCCTTTGCCGTAGGCCGTACGGGCTTTCCCATGTAAACAAACGTTTTATCCTTGAGGTTATTTTGGACTGCTACCCTTGATCTGGTTATGTTTTCTTACCATGAACTATCGCGTGTTCACTTAGGATTTATGCCACCTAGGACCACTAGGGATTATGCTACCTAATGAACGTTTCCGTGTCTCGGTTTGGGTTCAGCCACCTAGGGCCACTAGGGATTATGCCACCCGTCAACCGCGCCCTTTATCCCACGTATGTATCGTGAATCGTTATCCATGTCTAGCCGCACATGTATCCCAATGTGCCATCCGAGTTCCGTGCCAGGGCAAATCAAGAAATACGGAACTCGGTCGTGAGCTTTAAGTCGTCTGCTGATGCAGATATCAAGGTCTGTTTTTGTATTCGTGGCTATGGTCCCACGTGACCCCTCCCTCAACTACTGAAAGGCAATCCAAGAGAAATCATGTATGAGAACTACACCTCGGCCCCACTATAGCCCCACTTTCCTATGGGCCAACCTCACCCATGACTCGATAGCAAGAACATGGTCTGTTGGGAGTTCTCTGCCTTTCCGTTCGTACACGATTGACTAAAGATGGTAGTCGGCGACGTGCTATCCAGGGCAAAAACAAGTATCGTCGACTCCACGCTAATCCATCCCAGCCTTTAGGTCGCTCGCATAGCAACCAAGGCATACTCTTGGCTCTTCTACCGCAGACCTTAACCTCTGTGAGGCCGGGTTTCATGGACCACCTGCCACCTCGCAGAGGGATACCAAGAGTACCCTCACGTACCCCGAAGCTACCGCTTCGTCACCCAGTTCGCTGGAGCTTTTTATCCAAGTCAGATAAGTTGCTCCTCCTCGTATACTAAGCGATGACCTACCGTATCAGGTTACTCATCTTTTTATGAACTAGTCCCATGTCCTTGGCTAAGAATTATTACTTAGTTATCCTTAACTAAGGTTCACCACTTAGCTCCTCTTTCCGCTATCCTTGCTAACTACGATTTTCAACCTAGTCCCCTGAGCCAGGGTTTTGTCAAATGGGTTAAGTGTTGTTGTCCAAGTTCATGACTTAACCCGCCTACGAATCATGTCAAGATTGGCTAAGTACTCAAGTTCAAGGCTTAGCCCTACAAGTTGGTTAAGTGTACCAAGAAGCTCATGACTTAACCCTATCAAGTCAAATTGGTTAAGTGTTTATTTGTCTTAACCCTATCAGATTATCATGTTAGATTGATTAAGCATAGATTATCTTAATCCCATCAGATTATCGAGTCGGATTGGTTAAGTATGGGTTAGCTTAACCCCATCCACTAATCGTATTACAATGGTTAAGCCTAATTTGAAAGGTCTTGTGACTTAACCCCATCAGGTCCACATATTAGATTGGTTAAGTATAGGTTACTTAACCTCATCAAATCATCATGTATAATTGGTTAAGAATAAGTTACTCAACCCCATTAAATTGTCATGTTAAGTTGGTTAAGTATTGGTTACTTAACCTCATTGAATTACCAAGTTTAGATTGGTAAAGTGTTTAACTTAACCCCATCGAATTACCGTGCTTAGATTAGTTAAGTGAAAGTTTCTTAACCCCATCTAATTACCGTGTTTAGATTAGTTAAGTCTAAGTTACTTAACCCCATCTAATTACCAAGTCGGATTAGTTAAGTGTAAATTACTTAACCCCATCGAATTACCTTGTTAGATTAGTTAAGTATGGATTACTTAACCCCCCCTAATTACCGTGTCTAGATTGGTTAAGTGTAGGTTACTTAACCCCGTTTAATTTCCATGTTTAGATTAGTTAAGTGTAGGTTACTTAACCCATCTAATTACCAAGTTGGATTAGTTAAGTGTAAATTACTTAACCCCATCCCCTAATTGTCTTATATGGTTAAGTGTCATTAAGGAACCAAGTCCGGTTTAACTTAACCTACCCATTCGTGTCATATCGGTTAAGTGTCATTAATCAAAATTACTTAACCTTTCCATGCAGCATTAATTAGATTAATGCACCCCAACCTCTCACATTAGACTTTGTTGTGGTTACTAGTTAAGCCGGGCGGGTCCGGGTAGATTTACACCACAACCTAGTCTAACCTCGGGTTTTAAGTGCTATGTGACCAACTACTCACATTGGGTCCTATTGTTTGTAGCCACTAGTTAAGCCTTGCGGGTCCGGGTAGATTTATGCTACAAACTCAACCCAACCTCGAGTTGGCCACTTTCATGTTTGGCCTAGTGTCTTATTACACTTACAACCCACCCATGTCTAGTTCAAGTTCCATGTTTTCCCCCGTGTCATGACCATATTTAAATGTATCTTGAATGTCATGTTCTCATGTAAACCCCATGTCAAGTTTTTCATGTCATACCCACGTTTTTCCTAAGCTAACCAAACGTATTTCCAACCCAAGTGGAAGCGAGTCACATAGTAGGGTATTATGCCAACATATTGGCCACAAACCTGCATAGTATCATAAGGGAATTTGGCCACAAACATGCATAGTATCATAAGGGAATTTGGCCACAAGCATGCATAGTTTCATAAGGGAATTTGGCCACAAACATGCAAAGTTTCATAAGGGAATTTGGCCACAAACATGCATGATACATAAGGGGTTTGGGTTCATTTACATGTATAAGCCCCAAAGTCAAGTCTTTGCCAATGTTTTCACAAGTCAAGTGGTTCCCAAAGGTTCATGCTAACATTCCATGGATAAAGATTCAAACTTGCAAGATATACTAGGTTAAATATAACATAAGTGGCATGATTTAGTCACTAAGCATAGCCCAAAGTCATAGATTCAAGCAAAAGAGACATGACAAGGTTCATATAGGCTAGCATACTTATGTTTCATCACATTTTATCCCATGTCACATTAGAACCACCGTTAGAATCTACAAGTAGCTAGAACTTACATAGCATGGCAAGAGGGCTAGGAGCATGAATCGCCTTGACTAAGAAAGGTGGCTCCTTTGTTGAAGAATCATCATGAAATTTGTGTAGCAACGTTGATTTACCCTCGATTTGATGTAGAAAGCTTGCACCTTTTGATTTGAACCCGATTTGAATGCATAAGCCCTTGGAGTTGGAGATGGAGGCCATGATCAAGATTGATTTTGGCGGCACTTCGTGGCATGAGTGATTTGTGAGGGTTTAGGGTAGGCTTAGGGGTCTTTTTATAGAGATTAGGAGTAGTTTAGGCCCTTAGATTAACCCTAGGATAGATCTGAGCCTTCAAAATCCGTCACAAGCCTCCAACCATGTCTTGAGGAACAAGTCAGGTGCACCCAGGCCCAGATTGGCCGACCACCCAGGTCGACAGGGGTGTCGACTGGGCAGTCGACACCACCTGGGGTGTGTCGGCTCCCAAGTCGACTCCCCAGTCGACTTGGGGGTGGCGGGAATTTTCCCGCCTGCGCTGCTTTGTTTGAATTTGAATTCTGAATTCAAATTTGAACTGTTTTTTAACTTGAAATTTCCTGAAAACTTTGACGGGCCATAACTGGGTCATACGGACTCCGTTTTTCGAAAACTCGGACTCTATTTCACGTATTTTTCCGATACGAACTAAATGGCACAGCCCGTTTCCCTTGATTCAGATTTTATCATTAAATTCTGCCTTGATTCTTGTCTTAACACGTTATAAAAATTCGGGTTGTTACATTCTCCCCTCCTTTAAGGATTTCGTCCCCGAAATCTCCATGTTAGGAAGAACATATCCTACCATCCATCATCCATCTACTCAAAACATCATTCACAGGCAACCGTTGTCCTTAGACGATTTCTAATGCCGTATGAACATATGCAAAACGTGTGTGTATATGCTCCTTAGCTAATGCTAATGATCAGGCCTGAATGATCTTTCTAATGCAAAATATGTTTAGTGCCATGAATCCAACATGTATGCAGATAGTCCTAGTCATGTAAACACTATATGTGTGCACAAACATTCATTCATATGCAACATCCGCATGACAACACTTAAATTTTCAAACAAGTATAAATACTCGTGCATATGCAATGCAAAATGTGAGTGCGTCGATCTAGTATCTAACGTGTATTCGCGCATCCATGAGCAAACACTTGCAACCATATCAATCATAACATGTTTCAAAGACATGTTTACATCCATAGAGTCCTATCTAAGGTTCCCAAGATAAGATCGAGGAGATAAACAAGACAAACTCCTTACGGGGTTTGCAACAGAAACAGGACCGAGAGGATATCCACAAAGCGATAGCATGCAAGTAAGCTCTACAGGTGAACCAAGGATCAATGATATACTCTTAAAAAGAGACGTGATGCGCGCGTCTAAGCCGCATTTCCATGAGCTTAATTTCATCGTGCCTTGACCGCCTTTGACTTCATGATCCCGTAGCTCCTTGATTCCTATTTTCAAGGTATGAGTTGGAACTCATTTCACTGTCGCCTCTCGTTTCACTTTCACTTATTCTTTCCCTAGTATACTTGGCTCAACCATATCTACGTACTCATGCAAGCTCTCCAAAATTCACTAGTGAATTCTGGATCTTGTTTACCAATGCCAATCCATGTAACCACGTGCACTTACTAGGGTGATTCCTATAACCCATGCTCAAGCGGAATGAACCATCCGTCTTATTGGCGAACGTTACTCGATTGGATCAGAGATTTCCGATTAATGCATCAAGAGATTCTAGGTAACAAACCATGACAGAACCCAAAAGGTTACACGAGGCTTCGAGGGTATTACCAAGACAGGTTAAGAGTTTAACTACCCTCCTTTAAAAACCGAGAATGGCTTCCCTTCACTGGATAACCACTTCATCCCTAGAATCCATCCATAGCTCAACAATAGAAGCATTGCTTCTAATCTCAACACTTGGCATAGACGTTCTCAAAAACAAGTCATGAATAAATGGACCGACTCTCCAACCATATTTTGGGACTAAAGTGGGATCTTCTACCATGCTAGTACTAAGGTGCAGAGACTTAACTATCGAGGCAGACTTAAATGATGCGATGATCAATACAAAGTCTGGACGGGAAAAAGAAAGGCTAAGCCTTTAACAGAAACGGTACCATTTCTCTTAGGTACACTAGAAATGAGAGCATACAGTTGCCCTCACGCTGATCTTGTCCTTATCTTCCTTTGTGGATCAATCCATACCAACAAGTTGCTTATTTCTAAGCTCGTGTCCTTTATCCTTGCTCTTATTATCCCTTCTTATAACTTCGGTAACAGGTCTCTCGAGAACTTCCTCCATCGCACGGGAAAATACTTACGTAGCTAGACAAGGATTAGTCGTAGTTAAAACTACTGTGACTACGGATGAAGGAAAGAAAGGAATAGAGATTCGATCAAGAAAACAAAGGATAGCGCTAATGGCTTTTGGGGAATAGCCTTTAAAAAATTTTCTTGAAAAATGCTTCTTTGTAAACGGTTTCTCAAATAGTTTTCAAAGGTTTTAAAACTTTTGCCCAGTCTGGTAACCTTCTGCTCTGATACCAAATGTAACACCCCACCTCCGCCAGGGTCACTCACAAAGGAATGCACTAGGTTTGGAGAGGCATTACTGGTAAACACGCACAGAAATATTACAAGACAGAACATATAAAACAGCGGAAGTAAAACAAATTTCATTACCTTATAAAAATAAGGTCTACAGCCTTTTACATCAAAATACATCAAACCTGTCTTACAATAGTAAAGAAGCACAAAACCATTTCATAAATTATTCCCCAAGTAAAACAGTAAAGTAGCCATAGTCAAGAAAAGTCCAAGCCATGCGTGATGACCTTCAAGCAGAAGAAGTCCGAACTAGATAACAGTGTTTCCTCCCTGAAAACCTGGGGGGGGGGGGGAACGGAAGACAAAGAGGCGAAACAAAACGGGGTCAGTCATAAAGACTGGTAAGTCTTATCTACTTCCAGTATAAAAACAGGTAAAGGTAACATGACATGCATAAACTGAAAGTAAACATAAGGATGACTACAAGATAGATAAACTAAACCAGGATAACAGGCTGAACTACTGTAGCAAGATAAACTAAGATATCATGATAAACTACGGTGTCATGATAAATCAAGGTATCACATCGTCAGGTTTCTATCAAGTATACTATCCCCATGTATCTATCATGTATACCATCCCATGGTATCTATCCTGTATACCATCCCAAGGTATTTATCATGTATATTTGCTCTGCACCTCTCGTACTAGTATCCCAACCCGCGTCATGTGTTAACTATGAATGTCCCTTGCCCAATGTCATGCAATGGTCCATGTTAACCTAATATATAGCATATGTAGGTTTTACCAACTCGTATGTTTTCTTTCCATGTATAAGTTCAGTCCTTTGCCGTAGGCCGTACGGGCTTTCCCATGTAAACGTTTTATCCTTGAGGTTATTTTGGACTACTACCCTTGATCTGGTTATGTTTTCTTACCGTGAACTATCACGTGTTCACTTAGGATTTATGCCACCTAGGACCACTAGGGATTATGCTACCTAATGAACGTTTCCGTGTCTCGGTTTGGGTTCAGCCACCTAGGGCCACTAGGGATTATGCCACCCGTCAACCGCGCCCTTTATCCCACGTATGTATCGTGAATCGTTATCCATGTCTAGCCGCACATGTATCCCAATGTGCCATCCGAGTTTCGTGCCAGGGCAAATCAAGAAATACGGAACTCGGTCGGGAGCTTTAAGTCGTCTGCTGATGCAGATATCAAGGTCTGTTTTTGTATCCGTGGCTATGGTCCCACGTGACCCCTCCCTCAACTACTGAAAGGCAATCCAAGAGAAATCATGTATGAGAACTACATCCCGGCCCTACTATAGCCCCACTTTCCTACGGGCCAACCTCACCCATGACTCGATAGCAAGAACATGGTCTGTTGGGAGTTCTCTGCCTTTCCGTTCGTACACGATTGACTAAAGATGGTAGTCGGCGACGTGCTATCCAGGGCAAAAACAAGTATCGTCGACTCCACGCTAATCCATCCCAGCCTTTAGGTCGCTCGCATAGCAACCAAGGCATACTCTTGGCTCTTCTACCGCAGACCTTAACCTCTGTGAGGCCGGGTTTCATGGACCACCTGCCACCTCGCGGAGGGATACCAAGAGCACCCTCACGTACCCCAAAGCTACCGCTTCGTCACCCAGTTCGCTGGAGCTTTTTATCCAAGTCAGATAAGTTGCTCCTCCTCGTATACTAAGCGATGACCTACCGTATCAGGTTACTCATCTCTTTGTGAACTAGTCCCATGTCCTTGGCTAAGAATTATTACTTAGTTATCCTTAACTAAGGTTTACCACATAGCTCCTCTTTCCGCTATCCTTGCTAACTACGATTTTCAACCTAGTCCCCTGAGCCAGGGTTTTGTCAAATGGGTTAAGTGTTGTTATCCAAGTTCATGACTTAACCCGCCTACGAATCATGTCAAGATTGGCTAAGTACTCAAGTTCAAGGCTTAGCCCTACAAGTTGGTTAAGTGTACCAAGAAGCTCATGACTTAACCCTATCAAGTCAAATTGGTTAAGTGTTTATTTGTCTTAACCCTATCAGATTATCATGTTAGATTGATTAAGCATATATTATCTTATTCCCATCAGATTATCGAGTCGAATTGGTTAAGTATGGGTTAGCTTAACCCCATCCACTAATCGTATTACAATGGTTAAGCCTAATTTGAAAGGTCTTGTGACTTAACCCCATCAGGTCCACATATTAGATTGGTTAAGTATAGGTTACTTAACCTCATCAAATCATCATGTATAATTGGTTAAGTATAAGTTACTCAACCCCATTAAATTGTCATGTTAAGTTGGTTAAGTATTGGTTACTTAACCTCATTGAATTACCAAGTTTAGATTGGTTAAGTGTTTAACTTAACCCCATCGAATTACCGTGCTTAGATTAGTTAAGTGAAAGTTACTTAACCCCATTTAATTATCGTGTTTAGATTAGTTAAGTCTAAGTTACTTAACCCCATCTAATTACCAAGTCGAATTAGTTAACTGTAAATTACTTAACCCCATCGAATTATCGTGTTAGATTAGTTAAGTATGGATTACTTAACCCCCCTAATTACCGTGTCTAGATTGGTTAAGTGTAGGTTACTTAACCCCATTTAATTTCCATGTTTAGATTAGTTAAGTGTAGGTTACTTAACCTCATCTAATTACCAAGTCGGATTAGTTAAGTGTAAATTACTTAACCCCATCCCCTAATTGTCTTATATGGTTAAGTGTCATTAAGGAACCAAGTCCGGTTTAACTTAACCTACCCATTCGTGTCATATCGGTTAAGTGTCATTAATCAAAATTACTTAACCTTTCCATGCGGCTTTAATTAGATTAATGCACCCCAACCTCTCACATTAGACTTTGTTGTGGTTACTAGTTAAGTGGGCGGGTCTGGGTAGATTTACACCACAACCTAGTCTAACCTCGGGTTTTAAGTGCTATGTGACCAACTACTCACATTGGATCCTATTTGTAACAACCCGAAATATAACAACATGTTAAATCAAGAATCAAGGCAGAATTAAATTATAAAATCTGAATCAGATAAAACGGGCTGTGCCATTGTGTTCATATCGGAAAAATATGCGAAATAGAGTCCGAAATTTCGTAAATCGGAGTCCGTATGACCAAGATATGACCTCGCGAAGTTTCACGAAAAATTCAAAAACGAAAACAGATTCAAAATTTCAGAAAACAAACTAGGCGGGAAAATCCCGGCAGAACCAGGTCGACCTGGGGGTCAACCTGGGAGTCGACCTGGGTGGGACCAGGTCGACTGGGGAGTTGACCTCAGGGTCGACCTGGGGGTCGACCTGCCAGGTCGGCCAGGTCGGCCAGGTGCACCTGTTTTGGCTCTTGGGTCTTGTTTTGGAGGCTTGTGATGATTTTTGAGGGCTTGGATCTATCCCAGGGTTAATCTAACGGCCTAAACTACTCCTAATCTCTATAAAAAGACCCTAAGCCTACCCTAAACCCCTCATAATTCACTCATGCCACGAAGTGCTGCCCAAATGCCGAGTGATCATGGCCTCCATCTCCAACTCCAAGAGACTATGCATGCAAATCGGATCCGAATTGAAAGGTGCAAGCTTGCTACACCAAATCGAGGCCAAATCAACGTTGCTATGGCGATTTCATGACGGTTCTTCATCAAAGGAGCCACCTTTCTTCGTCAAAACGATTCATGCTCCTAGCCCTCTTGCCACGCTATGTAAGTTCTAGCTACTTGTAGATTCTAACGGTGGTTCTAATGTGACATGGGATAAAATGAGATGTAACATGAGTATGTTAACCCATGTAAACCTAGTTTGCCCCTTTATCATGAACATAGGACTTTGGGTTATGTTTTAGCGACTTAATCATGCCACTCATGTTATGTATAACCTAGTATATCTTGCAAGTTTGAATCTTTATCTATGGAATGCTAGCATGAACCTTTGGGAACCATTTGACTTGTGAAACATTGGCAAAGATTTGACTTTGGGGCTTATGCATGTAAATGAACCCAAACCCCTTATGTATCATGCATGTTTGTGGCCAAATTCCCTTATGACACTATGCATGTTTGTGGCCAAATCCTCTTATTAAACTATGCATGCTTGTGGCCAAATTCCCTTATGATACTATGCATGTTTATGGCCAAATTTCCTTATGATACTATGCATGGTTGTGGCAAATATGTTGGCATAATACCCTACTATGTGACTCGCTTCCACTTGGGATGGAAATACATTTGGGTAGCTTAGGAAAAACGTGGGTATGACATGAAAAACTTGACATGGGGTTGCATGAAAAAGGGGACACTCTTGAAACACGTAAACATGAAAATGACACGTGGGAAAACATGGAACTTGAACTAGACATGGGTGGGTTGTAAGTGTAAAAAGACACTAGACCAAACATGAAAGTGGCCAACTCAAGGTTGGGTTGAGTTTGTAGCATAAATCTACCCGGACCCGCCCGGCTTAACTAGTGGCTACAAACAATAGGATCCAATGTGACAAGTTGGTCATGTCGCGCTTAAGACCCGAGGTTAGACTAGGTTGTGGTGTAAAACTACCCGGACCCGCCCGGCTTAACTAGTAACCACAACAAGGTCTAATGTGAGAGGTTGAGAGTGCATTAATTAAATTAATGCCACATGATATGGTTAAGTAAAGTTGACTAGTGACGCTTAACCGATATGACACGAATGGGTAGGTTAAGTGGGACCGGGCTTGATTTCTTAATGACACTTAACCATACAAGACAATTAGGGGATGGGGTTAAGTAATTTACGCTTAACTAATTCGACTTGGTAATTAGATGGGGTTAAGTAATTAAGACTTAACTAATCTAAACACGGTAATTAGATGGGGTTAAGTAACTTAGACTTAACTAATCTAAACACGGTAATTAGATGGGGTTAAGTAACCTTCACTTAACTAATCTAAACACGGTAATTCGATGGGGTTAAGTTAAACACTTAACCAATCTAAACGTGATAATTCAATGAGGTTAAGTAACCAATACTTAACCAACTTAACACGGTAATTTAATGGGGTTAAGTAACTTATACTTAACCAATTATACATGATGGTTTGATGAGGTTAAGTAACCTATACTTAACCAATCTAATAGGTGGACCTGATAGGGTTAAGTCACAAGACCTTTTAAAATTAGGCTTAACCATTGTAATACGATTAGTGGATGGGTTAAGCTAACCCATACTTAACCAATCCGACTTGATAATCTGATGGGATTAAGATAATCTATGCTTAATCAATCTAACATGATAATCTGATAGGGTTAAGACAAATAAATACTTAACCAATTTGGCTTGGTAGGGTTAAGTCATGAGCTTCTTGGTACACTTAACCAACTTGTAGGGCTAGGTCCTGACCTTGAGTACTTAGCCAATCTTGACATGATTCGTAGGCGGGTTAAGTCATGAACCTGGATAACAACACTTAACCCATTTGACAAAACCCTAGCTCAGGGGACTAGGTTGAAAATCGTAGTTAACAAGGATGGCAGAAAGAGGAGCTAAGTGGTAAACCTTAGTTAAGGGTAACTAAGTAATAATTCTTAGCCAAGGACATGGGACTAGTTCATAAATAGATGAGTAACCTGATACGGTAGGTCATCACTTAGTATACGAGGAGGAGCAACTTATCTGACTTGGATAAGGGCTCCAATGAACTGGGTGACAAAGCGGTAGCTTCGGGGGACGTGAGGTTACTCTTGGTATCCCTCTGTGAGGTGGCAGATGGTCCATGAAACCCGACCTCACAGGGGTTAAGGTCTGCAGTAGAAGAGCCAAGAGTATGCCTTGGTTGCTATGCGAGCGACCTAAAGACTGGGATGGATTAGCGTGGAGTCGACGATACTTGATTTTGCCCCGGGATAGCATGTCGCCGACTACCTACCATCTTTAGTCAATCGTGTACGTACGGAAATGCAGGGAACTCCCAACAGACCATATACTAGCTATCGAGTTATGGGTGAGGTTGGCTATTTGGAAGTGGGCATCGATGGGCCGTAGTGTAGTTCTCATACATGATTTTTCTTGGGTTGCCTTTCAGTAGTTGAGGGAGGGGTCACGTAGGACCATAGCCACGGGTACAAAAACAGACCTTGATATCTGCATCAGCAGACGACTTAAAGCTCCCGACCGAGTTCCGTATTTCTTGATTTGCCCTGGCACGGAACTCGGATGGCACATTGAGGAACATTGCGTCTAGACATGGAAAACGATTCACGATACATACGCGGGATAAAGGGCGCGGTTGACGGGTGGCATAATCCCTAGTGGCCCCAGGTGGCTGAACCCAAACCGAGACACGGAAACGTTCATTAGGTAGCATAATCCCTAGTGGTCCTAGGTGGCATAAATCCTAAGTGGACACGCGATAGTTCACGGTAAGAAAACATAACTAGATCAAGGGTAGCAGTCCAAAATAACCTCAAGGATAAAACGTTTACATGGGAAAGCCCGTAGGGCCTACGGCAAGGGACTGAACTTATACATGGAAAGAAACATATGAGTTGGGAAAACCTACATATGCTATATATTAGGTTGACGTGGAACATTACATGACATTGGGCAAGGGACATTCATAGTTAACACATGACGCGGGTTGGTATACTAGTACGAGATGTGCAGAGCAAATATACATGTTAGTACCAGGAGAAATATACATGATAGATACCGTGGGATGTTATACAGGATAGCTACCTTGGGATAGTATACTTGATAGGAACCAGACGATGTGATGCCTTGATCTATCATGACACCGTAGTTTATCATGATATCTTAGTTTACCTTGCTACAGTAGTTCAACCTGTTATCCAGTTGCCTTGGTTTATTTTATCTATCTTGTAGTCATCCTTATGTTTACTTTCAGTTTATGCATGTCATGTTACCTTTACCTATTTTTATACTGGAAGTAGATAGGACTTACCAGTCTTTATGACTGACCCCGTTTTGTTTCGCCTCTTTGTCTTCCGTTTCCTCCCCAGGTTTCAGGGAGGAAACACTGTTATCTAGTTCGGACTTCTTCCGCTTGAAGGTCATCACGCATGGCTTGGACTTTTCTTGGCTATGGCTACTTTACTGTTTTACTTGGGGAATAATTTATGAAATGGTTTTATGCTTCTTTACTATTGCAAGACAGGTTTTGATGTATTCTGATGTAAAAGGCTTTAGACCTTATTTTATAAGGTAATGAAATTTGTTTTACTTCCGCTGTTATATATATATGTTCTGTCTTGTAATATTTCTGTGCATGTTTACCTCGATAATGCTTCACCAAACCTAGTGCATTCCCTTGTGAGTGACCCTAGCGGAGGTGGGGTGTTACATTTGGTATCAGAGCAGAAGGTTACCAGACAGGGCAAAAGTTTTTAAAACCTTCTGAAAAGTATTCGAAAAAAAACCATTTACAAAGAAGCATTTTTCAAGAAAAGTTTTTTAAGGCTATTCCCCGAAAGCCATTAGCACTATCCCTTGATTCCTTGATTGAATCTCTTTTCCTTTCTTTCCTCCATCTGTAGTCACAGTAGTTCTAATTGTGACTAATCTTTGTCTAGCCACGTAGGTGTTTTCCGTACGATGGAGGTGGTTCTCGAGAGACCTGTTGCCGTGGTACAAGGAAGGATAATAAGAGTAAGGATAAAGGACGCGAGCTTAAGGATAAGCAACTTGTTGGTATGGCTTAGTCCATCAAGGAGGACAAGGACAAGATCATCGGAGAGGGCAATTGTACGCTCCCATTTCTAGGGTACCGAAAAGAGAGGGTACCATTTCTGGTAAAGGTTTAGTCGTTCTTTTCTATCATCCCGTCCAGACTTTGTCTTGATCATAGTATCATTTAAGTCTGCTTGGATAGTTGAGTCTCTGCACTTTAGTACTAGCATGGTAAAGGATCCCGGTTTTGTCCCAAAATCTGGTTGGAGAGTCGGTCCATTTATTCATGACTTGTTGGATTTGAGAACGTCTATGCCAAGTGTTGAGATTAGAAACAATGCTTCTATTGTTGAGCTATGGATGGATTCTAGGGATGAAGTGGTTATCCAGTAAGGGATGCCACTCTTGGTTTTAAAAGGAGGGTAGTTAAACTCTTAGCTTGCCTTGGTAATACCCTCGAAGTCTCGTGTAACCTTTTGGGTTTTGTCATGGTTAGTTACCTAGAATCTCTTGATGCATTTATCGGAAATCTCTGATCCAATCGAGTAACGTCCGCCAATAAGGCGAATGGTTCATTCCGCTTGAGCATGGGTTATAGGAACCACCCTAGTAAGTGCACGTGGTAACATGGATTGGCATTGGTAAACGAGATCCAGAATTCACTAGTGAAATTTTGGAGAGCTTGCATGAGTACGCATATAGGTTTGAACCGAGCATACTAGGGAAAGAATAAGTGAAAGAGAAACGAGAAGCGACAGTGAAATGAGTTCCGACTCATACCTTGGAAATAGGAATCAAGGAGCTACGAAATCATGAAGTCAAAGGCAGTCAAGGCACACTGGAATTAAGCTCAAGGAAATGCGGCTTAGATGCGCGCATCGTGTCTCTTTGTAAGAGTATATCGTTGATCCCTGGTTCTCCGGTAGAGCTTGCTTGCATGCTATCGCTTGGTGGATATCCTCTCGGTCCTGTTTCTGTTGCAAACCCAGTAAGGAGTCTGTCTTGTTTATCTTCTCGATCCTATCTTGGGAACCTTAGGTAGAACTTTATGGAGGTAAACATGTATTTGAAACATGTTATGATTGATATGGTTGCAAATGGTTGCAAGTGGTTGCTCGTGGATGCGCGAATACACATTAGATACTAGATTGACGCGGTCACGTTTCATGTTGCATATGCACGAGTATTTATACTTGTTTATGGATGAAATTGAATGTGTTATCATGCGGATGTTGCATATGAATGAATGTTTGTGCACGCATATAGTACTTATATGACTAGGACTATTCGCATACATGTTGGACTCATGGCACTAAACATATTTTGCATTAGAAAGATCGTTCAGGCCTGATCATTAGCATTAGCTAAGGAGCATATACACACACGTTCTGCATATGTTCATATGGCATTAGAAATCGTCTAAGGACAATGGTTGCCTGTGGATGATGTTTTGAGTAGATGGATGATGGATGGTAGGATACGTTCTTCCTAACTTGGAGATTTCGGGGACGAAATCCTTAAAGGAGGGGAGAATGTAACAACCCGAAATTTAACAACATGTTAAATCAAGAATCAAGGCAGAATTAAATTATAAAATCTAAATCAGATAAAATGGGCTGTGCGATTGCGTTCGTCTCGGAAAATACGCGAAATAGAGTCCGAAATTTCGTAAATCGGAGTCCGTATGACCAAGATATGACCTCGCGAAGTTTCACGAAAAATTCAAAAACGAAAATAGATTCAAAATTTCAGAAATCAAGTTAGGCGGGAAAAATCCCGCCAGAACCAGGTCGACCTGGGGGTCGACCTGTGTGGGACCAGGTTGACTGGGGAGTCGACCCCTGGGTCGACCTGGGGGTCGACCTGCCTGGTCGGCCAGGTCGGCCAGGTGCACCTGTTTTGGCTCCTAGGTCTTGTTTTGGAGGCTTGTGACGATTTTTGAGGGCTTGGATCTATCCTAGGGTTAATCTAACGGCCTAAACTACTCCTAATCTCTATAAAAAGACCCTAAGCCTACCCTAAACCCCTCATAATTCACTCATGCCACGAAGTGCTGCCCAAATGCCGAGTGATCAGGGCCTCCATCTCCAACTCCAAGAGACTATGCATGCAAATCAGATCCGAATTGAAAGGTGCAAGCTTGCTACACCAAATCGAGGCCAAATCAACGTTGCTATGGCGATTTCATGACGGTTCTTCATCAAAGGAGCCACCTTTCTTCATCAAAACGATTCATGCTCCTAGCCCTCTTACCACGCTATGTAAGTTCTAGCTACTTGTAGATTCTAACGGCGGTTCTAATGTGACATGGGATAAAATGAGATGTAACATGAGTATGTTAACCCATGTAAACCTAGTTTGCCCCTTTATCATGAACATATGACTTTGGGTTATGTTTTAACGACTTAATCATGCCACTCATGTTATGTATAACCTAGTATATCTTGCAAGTTTGAATCTTTATCTATGGAATGCTAGCATGAACCTTTGGGAACCATTTGACTTGTGAAACATTGGCAAAGATTTGACTTTGGGGCTTATGCATGTAAATGAACCCAAACCCCTTATGTATCATGCATGTTTGTGGCCAAATTCCCTTATGACACTATGCATGTTTGTGGCCAAATCCTCTTATTAAACTATGCATGCTTGTGGCCAAATTCCCTTATGATACTATGCATGTTTATGGCCAAATTTCCTTATGATACTATGCATGGTTGTGGCAAATATGTTGGCATAATACCCTACTATGTGACTCGCTTCCACTTGGGATGGAAATACATTTGGGTAGCTTAGGAAAAACGTGGGTATGACATGAAAAACTTGACATGGGGTTGCATGAAAAAGGGGACACTCTTGAAACATGTAAACATGAACATGACACGTGGGAAAACATGGAACTTGAACTAGACATGGGTGGGTTGTAAGTGTAAAAAGACACTAGACCAAACATGAAAGTGGCCAACTCGAGGTTGGGTTGAGTTTGTAGCATAAATCTACCCGGACCCGCCCGGCTTAACTAGTGGCTACAAACAATAGGATACAATGTGAGAAGTTGGTCATGTCGCGCTTAAGACCCGAGGTTAGACTAGGTTGTGGTGTAAAACTACCCGGACCCGCCCGGCTTAACTAGTAACCACAACAAGGTCTAATGTGAGAGGTTGAGAGTGCATTAATTAAATTAATGCCACATGATAAGGTTAAGTAAAGTTGACTAGTGACACTTAACCGATATGACACGAATGGGTAGGTTAAGTGGGACCGGGCTTGATTTCTTAATGACACTTAACCATACAAGACAATTCGGGGATGGGGTTAAGTAATTTACACTTAACTAATCCGACTTGGTAATTAGATGGGGTTAAGTAATTAAGACTTAACTAATCTAAACACGGTAATTAGATGGGGTTAAGTAACTTAGACTTAACTAATCTAAACACGGTAATTAGATGGGGTTAAATAACCTTCACTTAACTAATCTAAACACGGTAATTCGATGGGGTTAAGTTAAACACTTAACCAATCTAAACGTGGTAATTCAATGAGGTTAAGTAACCAATACTTAACCAACTTAACACGGTAATTTAATGGGGTTAAGTAACTTATACTTAACCAATTATACATGATGGTTTGATGAGGTTAAGTAACCTATACTTAACCAATCTAATAGGTGGACCTGATAGGGTTAAGTCACAAGACCTTTTAAAATTAGGCTTAACCATTGTAATACGATTAGTGGATGGGTTAAGCTAACCCATACTTAACTAATCCGACTCGATAATCTGATGGGATTAAGATAACTATGCTTAATCAATCTAACATGATAATCTGATAGGGTTAAGACAAATAAATACTTAACCAATCTGGCTTGGTAGGGTTAAGTCATGAGCTTCTTGGTACACTTAACCAACTTGTAGGGCTAGGTCCTGAACTTGAGTACTTAGCCAATCTTGACATGATTCGTAGACGGGTTAAGTCATGAACCTGGATAACAACACTTAACCCATTTGACAAAACCCTAGCTCAGGGGACTAGGTTGAAAATCGTAGTTAACAAGGATGGCAGAAAGAGGAGCTAAGTGGTAAACCTTAGTTAAGGGTAACTTAGTAATAATTCTTAGCCAAGGACATGGGACTAGTTCATAAATAGATGAGTAACCTGATACGGTAGGTCATCGCTTAGTATACGAGGAGGAGCAACTTATCTGACTTGGATAAGGGCTCCAATGAACTGGGTGACGAAGCGGTAGCTTCGGGGGACGTGAGGGTACTCTTGGTATCCCTTTGTGAGGTGGCAGATGGTCCATGAAACCCGGCCTCACAGGGGTTAAGGTCTGCGGTAGAAGAGCCAAGAGTATGCCTTGGTTGCTATGCGAGCGACCTAAAGACTGGGATGGATTAGCGTGGAGTCGACGATACTTGATTTTGCCCCGGGATAGCATGTCGCCGACTACCTACCATCTTTAGTCAATCATGTACGTACGGAAAGGCAGGGAACTCCCAACAGACCATATACTAGCTATCGAGTTATGGGTGAGGTTGGCTATCTGGAAGTGGGCATCGATGGGCCGTAGTGTAGTTCTCATACATGATTTTTCTTGGTTTGCCTTTCAGTAGTTGAGGGAGGGGTCACGTGGGACCATAGCCACGGGTACAAAAACAGACCTTGATATCTGCATCAGCAGACGACTTAAAGCTCCCGACCGAGTTCCGTATTTCTTGATTTGCCCTGGCACGGAACTCGGATGGCACATTGAGGAACATTGCGTCTAGACATGGAAAACGATTCACGATACATACGCGGGATAAAGGGCGTGGTTGACGGGTGGCATAATCCCTAATGGCCCTAGGTGGCTGAACCCAAACCGAGACACGGAAACGTTCATTAGGTAGCATAATCCCTAGTGGTCCTAGGTGGCATAAATCCTAAGTGGACACACGATAGTTCATGGTAAGAAAACATAACTAGATCAAGGGTAGCAGTCCAAAATAACCTCAAGGATAAAACGTTTACATGGGAAAGCCCGTAGGGCCTACGGCAAGGGACTGAACTTATACATGGAAAGAAACATATGAGTTGGGAAAACCTACATATGCTATATATTAGGTTGACGTGGAACATTACATGACATTGGGCAAGGGACATTCATAGTTAACACATGACGCGGGTTGGGATACTAGTACGAGAGGTGCAGAGCAAATATACATGTTAGTACCAGGAGAAATATACATGATAGATACCGTGGGATGTTATACAGGATAGCTACCTTGGGATAGTATACTTGATAGGAACCAGACGATGTGATGCCTTGATCTATCATGACACCGTAGTTTATCATGATATCTTAGTTTACCTTGCTACAGTAGTTCAACCTGTTATCCAGTTGCCTTGGTTTAGTTTATCTATCTTGTAGTCATCCTTATGTTTACTTTCAGTTTATGCATGTCATGTTACCTTTACCTGTTTTTATACTGGAAGTAGATAGGACTTACCAGTCTTTATGACTGACCCCGTTTTGTTTCGCCTCTTTGTCTTCCGTTCCCCCCAGGTTTCAGGGAGGAAACACTGTTATCTAGTTCGGACTTCTTCCGCTTGAAGGTCATCACGCATGGCTTGGACTTTTCTTGGCTATGGCTACTTTACTATTTTACTTGGGGAATAATTTATGAAATGGTTTTATGCTTCTTTACTATTGCAAGACAGGTTTTGATGTATTCTGATGTAAAAGGCTTTAGACCTTATTTTATAAGGTAATGAAATTTGTTTTACTTCCGCTGTTATATATATATATGTTCTGTCTTGTAATATTTCTGTGCATGTTTACCTCGATAATGCTTCACCAAACCTAGTGCATTCCCTTATGAGTGACCCTAGCGGAGGTGGGGTGTTACACTATTGTTTGTAGCCACTAGTTAAGCCGGGCGGGTCCGGGTAGATTTATGCTACAAACTCAACCCAACCTCGAGTTGGCCACTTTCATGTTTGGCCTAGTGTCTTATTACACTTACAACCCACCCATGTCTAGTTCAAGTTCCATGTTTTCCCCCGTGTCATGACCATATTTAAATGTATCATGAATGTCATGTTCTCATGTAAACCCCATGTCAAGTTTTTCATGTCATACCCACGTTTTTCCTAAGCTAACCAAACGTATTTCCAACCCAAGTGGAAGAGAGTCACATAGTAGGGTATTATGCCAACATATTGGCCACAAACCTGCATAGTATCATAAGGGAATTTGGCCACAAACATGCATAGTATCATAAGGGAATTTGGCCACAAGCATGCATAGTTTCATAAGGGAATTTGGCCACAAACATGCATAGTTTCATAAGGGAATTTGGCCACAAACATGCATGATACATAAGGGGTTTGGGTTCATTTACATGCATAAGCCCCAAAGTCAAGTCTTTGCCAATGTTTTCACAAGTCAAGTGGTTCCCAAAGGTTCATGCTAACATTCCATGGACAAAGATTCAAACTTGCAAGATATACTAGGTTAAACATAACATAAGTGGCATGATTTAGTCACTAAGCATAGCCCAAAGTCATAGGTTCAAGCAAAAGAGACATGACAAGGTTCATATAGGCTAGCATACTTATGTTTCATCACATTTTATCCCATGTCACATTAGAACCACCGTTAGAATCTACAAGTAGCTAGAACTTACATAGCATGGCAAGAGGGCTAGGAGCATGAATCACCTTGACTAAGAAAGGTGGCTCCTTTGTTGAAGAATCGTCATGAAATTTGCGTAGCAACGTTGATTTACCCTCGATTTGATGTAGAAAGCTTGCACCTTTTGATTTGAACCCGATTTGAATGCATAAGCCCTTGGAGTTGGAGATGGAGGCCATGATCAAGATTGATTTTGGCGGCACTTCGGGGCATGAGTGATTTGTGAGGGTTTAGGGTAGGCTTAGGGGTCTTTTTATAGAGATTAGGAGTAGTTTAGGCCCTTAGATTAACCCTAGGATAGAACTGAGCCTTCAAAATCCGTCACAAGCCTCCAACCATGTCTTGAGGAACAAGTCAGGTGCACCCAGGCCCAGATTGGCCGACCACCCAGGTCGACAGGGGTGTCGACTGGGCAGTCGACACCACCTGGGGTGTGTCAACTCCCAAGTCGACTCCCCAGTCGACTTGGGGGTGGCGGGAATTTTCCCGTCTGCGCTGCTTTGTTTGAATTTGAATTATGAATTCAAATTTGAACTGTTTTTGAACTTGAAATTTCCTAAAAACTTTGACGGGCCATAACTGGGTCATACGGACTCCGATTTTCGAAAACTCGGACTCTATTTCGCGTATTTTTCCGATACGAACTCAATGGCACAGCCCGTTTCCCTTGATTCAGATTTTATCATTAAATTCTGCCTTGATTCTTGTCTTAACATGTTATAAAAATTCGGGTTGTTACAGTTGACAATCCAACTGAAGGTGGTAACAATGTGTTGATATCCAATGACTTAAGTAGTCAAGATAGAAATATAAGATCAGAAAGTGAAGTGCATAAGCATGCTGGAAGTGTAACAAATGAAATGAATATATGTATTGCACTTAGGACATGCAGCAACTTGTAGACACGCCAGAAAATACAAGTGCTAAGAGTGCAAGCAGAACTAATGTAATTGAAAATATGAAAAAAATGATGGCATAATTAATTCAAGGCCACAACTAACATGTAAAATCAGTATACCATGCAACAGGTCATTATGATGCCCTTATCATTTATGTGTACGTGCAAAAGAAGCAATGCACCTTCCCTTAAAATACTTCCATACTGTTTAACCCAAAATCATTCCGAACCACCTTTAATCAAGACAAACAAATCATTTAACCCAACCACACACATATGCTAACACTACAATTCAAACCACCATACCTGAACCAATTCCATCAATTACATCATTTATAAGGGTCAAAATTCATGTGTATATCATTTCTTTCCAGGCTTCAAGTGCCTCAAAGTTCAAGCTGTCTAAAACTTTTGCATGGGTATCTTAAGGACCAACAAGGCAAAGATGAACCACAAACAAATGAACAATATTTGATAAAAATAAACTGTAGCACAACAGTGACAAATAACCAAACACAACAGCAAAACTATCCACTACTAATTATATTTTGTGTATGCAAAGTAAAGATACTTGAAATAAAGAAACAGTGAGACGGTACTCACCATAAACAACGACGAAAGGATAGAAAGCGATGCGGTCGTTGGCAAGACGCGGTGACGGGGCTTCAGGCGCAGAGCTTCTGATGCGGCGTGCTGGGTTCCCGGTTGAGGCTGCGAAGGCCCGGGTTCGACTGGAGGTGATAACGGCGGCGTCCTTCGTTCAACGCGGATGGGAAGAGGAAAGTTATCAGCTTTGGAATGGTATGCGTGAGAAGGTGGTAACGAGAGTGACGACGAACGATGGAAGGCGAAGGCGAAGGTCGGCGTTGTGGAAGGCGGCGACTTCCGGGGTTCACCGTTGGTTGCAACGGTTGGGGAAAGGGCGGAGCGATGGTTCAGGTGAGCGATTTCTGAAATGGATTAGGGGCTTGCATGACCGGACGGAGATGATGGCGAGCGTAGCGAGGAGGAACGAAGGGCTGATGACGTGGCGGCCATTAATGGAAGAAGGGTTTTCACGGATGGCCATTTTATATTGATTTGGGATTTTTTCCGATTTTGAGGGAAGAGCGTTGTCTCAGCTGATAAAAATTAAAAAAACAAGGAAGGGAAAAGATAAAAGGAATAGGGAGGGACGCATTTAAAACAAAAACAGGACATGCGTGTTGTTTACAGCTAAAATAAAGGACAATTGTCCACACCAATTTTATTACACAAGCAACTGACAAACACAAAATGAAAACATTCTTAGTAAAACACCATGTATACATACTATCAAATTATACAAACAAAATTGGGTATTTATATTCTTTTTCAAATATAAAATGGGTATTTATATTCTTTTTCAAATACAATGCTTAACGAATATTATATTAATTTTTAATTATTTGATAGTAATTATTAATATAACTGTTTTATTGTTCATTATTATGTAAAGTAGTAAACAAACTTAGTAAAAAGCAATAATATA
This sequence comes from Allium sativum, assembly GCA_030737875.1. Taxonomy (NCBI): domain Eukaryota; kingdom Viridiplantae; phylum Streptophyta; class Magnoliopsida; order Asparagales; family Amaryllidaceae; genus Allium; species Allium sativum. The sequence continues at coordinate 1,008,486,445 of CM060912.1, read as the reverse complement.
AGTTATATAACATCATTGAATGAAATCCAATATGTATACAATTATATAAAGAGAAAAAATTATTTAAAACTTTTTTTTAAAGCTTTGGGTACACATTGTAGATATTTTTACTTTAACAACATTTAAATAAAAATATTGTCATGGAAATCCTATTACAACATTATTTTTAAAATATCGTGAAAGATCAAGAATTTTTACAACACTTCGGTGATTTATTGCAGATTCAATATTGCAAAATGGTATTTTTCAGATAGTGTAGTAATATTATTAATCATAAATTATTAATATTAATTACTAATTATAAATTATTGATATTAATTACTGGATATATATTACTTACTAATAACTGGAAAGTAAAATTAAGTTTGTTGGAATACTGATTATATATAATAATTTGTAATTAGAGATTATTTATTAATAATCATTAATTATTATAAGTTATAAATGATTAATACAATATTATTAATGATTATTTATTAAATAATATAATATTATTAATGATATATAGCAAATGATTAATTATTAAATAATAAAAAAATATCAAAATTAATTTTATGGAAGTATTGTAAGTATTAATTATCGACCGTCGAAAAATGGCATCTATTACAAAGGGCATTTTATGACCGCTGTAAAATAGACATTTATTACAACAAACATATTCTGACCGTTGTAAAATAATCGTCTATTACAACGGGCCTGGAAATGACCGTTGTAATAGCATTTATTACAACAGGCAGTCTATGCCCGTTGTAAAAAGGGTGTTGTACAAGCATATATTACAACGGTCATGAAAATGACCGTTGTAATAGCTTCCTATTACAACGGGCAGTAACCGCCCATTGTAAAATGGACGTTGTAATAGGCTATTTTTGTTGTAGTGACACAAACACACACACACACACACACACACACATATATATATATGGAAGGCGGAACTCAGAGGGAGATTTAATAGTTGTGACTGATTGTGTCTAACCGTGTCTAATACACACACACACGCATGTGTTCGGTGTGTAATAATTTTTTATTTTATTTTCAATTTTATGGATAAGACAATTATGCTTATTCCTTTTCTACCTATATCTACTATGTAGGTTGAGCACGTCATAAAATCAACATTGTCCCATAAAAAAAAAGTACCTTGATACAATATAAGAAGCAAACCATAAACATCCTAATAACTCAAAGAGAAGACAGAAGAGAAGAAATCGTTGTTCTGAATAACGATCATGATAAGGTAATAACATGGGCTTTTGATATTTATCCTTCTCCCTTTCATGACATCCTTACATGATATGTATCTAAGCGAGTAGCAATCCATTGGCGATGTGCAATTTTACTGCATTTTTGTTGTTATAATGTATGATAATTTGTATTTCCGCTATAAATTATGAATACATATTACAGTAGTCAATATATGCCATCTCAAACTCATTTCATATCCTTACATGAAATGACATCCTTTTAATTATACATACTGCGGCAGTGAATAAATATTAGTTTTTCTTTAACTGTCTTAATTGAAAGATTGGTAATTTGATGAGCAAATTCTTCAGTATGCATTCTGGAGTATGCGCGCAATATCAAGTATATAATGGTTCACTTATCCATGCCTACATCATACAAACTTCGTAATTAACATCCTATACGTAATTCAGTTATACCATTGAAACTAATACATCAGCATAACCTTCCCTATGATATTAAGTGTCATGTGTTTTTTCTTTGCAACATTTGAATAAGGAACCAAATTCGTAGTAATGGATTGGCAATACAATCTTAACATCTAACATTGGTCACTGATTAAATTGTCTCAATGGTAGCTGTTATGAAAATTAAGCATATGCGGAAGCACAATAAATAGGATCTAGATTTGCCAATTGAACACCAATCTAATCCGATAGCAATTATTCTATTACATCAACAAAATAGTAAATAACTATAGCAGAGAAACAAAGAGACACAATATTTATACTGGTTCCACTATCATCATAGTGTACGTCCAGTCTAACAGAGAGTGATTTTATTCCACATGAGAGAACTACAAGAGATTACAAAATAAGAGTTTACATATTCAAACCTCAATCAGGTTTAACAAGAAGAGACACCATTGGGGATCACTGACTCCATGTCAGGATGGGTTTACACTAAAGTCTACCCCTCAATATATAGCCAGTGCAAATCTATGTGAGTCATCAATTAAATTACCAACATATGGTAATAATATAATGGAGGCAAATTACCATAACAACAAATGTGCAAACATAGGAAGTAAATCAATCTGTTTCTTTAGCATAGATGGAAGAAATTAATCCCTTCATTTATTTCTCTACTACCTCATTAAATGCAATCAATGCAATCCCATTATAAAAATATTTACTTTCCATTCTTTGCAAATTTGCTCCAATCAATTTGTGATTTTGTATCACCAAATTTAACACTCCACCTTGATGCAAAATCACATATCTGCAACACCCCATCTTCAATCAAATTCTCTTCACATCATAAAACTCTTCAACAGAACTCCACCTTCAATCAAAATCTCACAACGAGATACACCAAAAATGAATATTTACCAAATGGGTTCCAGCAAAGCCACCCCCATCACACAATTGTTAACGAGCTCAGACTACGTCCCCGCCCGCCAACAAAATGTTGCAAATATCCAAAATAACAAAGAAGGCAGACACCAAAGTAATCTCAACACCGCCAAGGCCAAAATTAATTCTTTCAATTAAAATCAATTCAAAAACAGAGCCAAAATACAAATCTCTGTACTCACCAAAAATCTCTCTCCTGCCACTTAATCTAAACCATTACAAGCTTCACCCACCGCCTGCAAAAGATGCATCTACCACCATGAGCTGCACCATGCATAAACCAACGGTCTAAAAGTGCTTGCAATATACATCGACACCCGTTTAACACTTGACCTGAGCTCCTTCCTCGATCACCTCGGATCCCTCGAGCATCATCAACGTGAAGACCCATGTCTAAACCACTATGATCTCTGTCTTGACACCCGTCTATCACTTGACCTGAGCTTCTTTCCTGATCATCTTGGATCCCTCGAGCATCATCAACATGAAGACCCCTGTCAGAAACATGATCAAAACTTCCCAAATCCAATAGTCCCTTCAACGCAGTAAACTCCATATCACGTCAAAGTTCCCAGATTGGAACGCTCTTCACTCTCAACATAATCTCCTCTACCAAAGTCTCCTTTTCTCCAAAATAGTAATAGCATAATCACCACTGAATCTACCAACCTTTGTAGAAATAATTGATGCACAATTTAAAACAAATTGCCTCGCTCTGATACCAATCTGTTATGAAAATTAAGCATATGCGGAAGCACAATAAATAGGATCTAGATTTGCTAATTGAACACCAATCTAATCCGATAGCAATTATTCTATTACATCAACAAAATAGTAAATAACTATAGCAGAGAAACAAAGAGACACAATATTTATACTGGTTCCACTATCATCATAGTGTACGTCCAGTCTAATTGAGAGAGATTTTATTCCACATGAGAGAACTACAAGAGTTTACAAAATAAGAGTTTACATATCCAAACCTCAATCAGGTTTAATAAGAAGAGACATCATTGGGGATCACTGACTCCATGCCAGGATGGGTTTACACTAAAGTCTACCCCTCAATATATAGCCAGTGCAAATCTATGTGAGTCATCAATTAAATTACCAACATATGGTAATAATATAATGGAGGCAAATTACCATAACAACAAATGTGCAAACATAGGAAGTAAATCAATCTTTTTCTTTAGCATAGATGGAAGAAATTAGTCCCTTCATCTATTTCTCTACCACCTCATTAAATGCAATCAATACATTCCCATTATAAAAATATTTACTTTCCATTCTTTGCAAATTTGCTCCAATCAATTTGTGATTTTGTATCACCAAATTTAACAGTAGCTACCTTACTGAGGTTCATTTTTGTTTTCCATTCTAGAGTCAAACTTGGTTCCATTTTGCATTAAAATTTCCTTCTACTTTATATCTTTCAGTTGCTTCCTAATCATGCCTCTATGTTATGCTGAACTGATGTTTTTTTAGTTTGGAGAAATGCAAGCAAGTTGGAGATCCTCATAATGTTAATATCCTTTCTGCGTTCCAGAAATATAGCAGTATTTCGAGTACAACAGGCCGTCTTCCCATTTCTCAATTGTTTTTTTCTTCGATTTGTTGTATCATTGTACATTTGGTACTGTGTTGCTTCTGCATGTACTATTTTATATATTAGTTGGGACATTATTTATAGTAAAGGAAAATCAAATCCCGCCATTGCGATCAAGTATTCATTCATTTTAATTATGTTTGGTATTTAACCTTTACGTTTCTTAACTATGTTTGCATCACTGATGCATGGAAAAATTAGCATGGTCCAAACTGCCGTATCTTTGGTCAACCAGAATGTTATGCGGAAGTGCAGTAAAGGTATTGGTCCAGTTATTGGATTAATTTCGTTTCAAAGCTTCATTCTGCCTATACATTTCTTTTCAATAGCGTAGTTAACTGCAATGCCAATACTGTTGACTTATCACTTTGAAAGCTATGGTTTAAGGCTCAGGTAATTTGATTAAATACCTTGAAGGCTACACTAACAGTCGCATTGCTCATACAAAAATTAGTAAACAAGTTTTAATGCTACAAACCATATAAGGCATCGAAATAATAATTGATTAAGGTTTATACTACAGTCCGTGTGCGAAGCACGGGTTCACACTAGTAAACCATTGATAGCCGAAGAAATCAGTCCACAAATGCAGACAAACATCAAAATTACGCAGCTAATATTTGTAGATGATGTTCTTATCTTTATCAAAGCCAGAGCCGGCCCTGAACATAACGTGGCCCTAGGCAAAAAAATTCCCGATGGCCCTTGATTTGCATGGAAAACAGCAGGATAAAAGCAAGTATTTAAGGGAGAAAATACAAGTACTGTGCAAAAACGAAGCTAGAAGGAATTGAAATTAGGTCACATCATTCATAAGCAGGACTTCCTTCCACTGAGCCACAAGCACTTCTCATGCAAGAAGTAAATACCAATCATAATTATAAAGTTCTGAAATTTGAGGCCCCTCCCCACCTTCTTCCTCCTCCTCCTCCGGAGGCCCTAGGCGGCCGCCTGGCCCGCCTATGCCCAAGGCCGGGTCTGCTCAAAGCATATTGGAGAATAGGGTTATGTCGGCTGTAACCCTCATTTGTTTATATTTGTTTTTATCTGTATTGGATTTATGTTGTAAATGGTGGGCTTGGCCCATTTTTGCTTAGCCCGTTCACTTTGTTATTAGGCTATAAATACATAGCTGAATGTTACATTTCTAATTAATCAATTCAATACAATTTCTTCCATTTGCTATCAATACAATTTTGCTGTATAATTTCTGATTCATACAAATACATTACATCATGAATTATTTCATGGTATCAGAGCCTCCATGCTTTGCAGCAATCCAATCCTGGATCAGTGAAGATCAACATCATCAACTAATTGATTCAGATCTTCGTCTCCATAGATTCCAAAAAGTTATTCCAGAAAGTCTATCATCAATTTCTCAAAGAAACTCGGTGTGATTTTTGACAATTCTCCCATTAGATTCAAATTCGTCATTTGATAGTTATATATCAGTTTACACATTGAAAATTGAGTACGATGCCAAGAATCTCAACTAATTCTTGGCTGCAACATCAATTTCACGAAGATAAACTGTTTGGGAAATCAATAAAGCCAGTTCAGTTTAGATATCATATACTTTCTTCAAAGAAATTAGTTTTACATCCAAAGCCGTCCTAACCTTGGTGAAGATATTCCTCATCAAAGTGGTTGATTTCAGTTTCAGTTTTACATCATATTTTTTGAAGAAAGTGGTAAATACCTGAAGGCTCAGTTAAATCTCCTAGTTTCTTTAGTTTCTTGAATCAGAAATTTGATCATCATGTCGAGAGACACTCAATCCTAAACTGGTAATGTTGGATCTTCCCTGCCATCTCAACCAAATCGTTCAGATCTCACAACTGAAGCCAATAATCTGATCAAAACAATTATTAGTCCACAAAGCCTACTAATAATTATACAATTCGAAGAAGATAATTATCTCTTATGGAAACTGCAGGTTCAGACTGTAATACAAGACTATGGCCTTGAAGGTTACATCTTTGGTACACTGGCCATTCCTCCACAGTTTGTTACTGACAATGAAAACAAAATTGTAAGTAACAATGAATACACAAAATACTTCAGGCAAGATAGGTTGATAAGTTCTTGGCTCCTATCATCAATTAGTACTAATCTTCTACCTCAAGTTATTGACTGCAATTCTGCACATGAAACATGGTCCAACACTGAAAGAGTCTTTAGCACTCATTTAGTAGCAAGAGCAATGCATTACAAGAGAGAACTTCAAACAATCAGAAAGGAAGATTCCGAACATAAGAAATACTATCTTGCTAGAGTAAAGGAATTATATAATCTTCTAAATTCTGTAGGCTACAGAATAAGGGAGGATGAACAAGTTCTAACCATATTAAATGGGTTAGGTCATGATTATGAGGTAGTAGTGGCAATATTATCATCAAAAAGAAATACTCCAGACATGCAATTTGTGTACTCTACTCTTCTTGCTCATGAAGCAAGAACCGATCATATGAAAGCAATAAATCCAGACATGTCAATTAACTATGCTGCTAGTAATAAAAACAAGAATCCAAGAAATGAACAAACCAATCAGAGAGGTGGTTTTTCTGGCAGATCAAGATGTAGAGGCAGGTGGAATAATAATTCACGACCTAAATGTCAGATTTGTGAAAAACTTGGTCATACAGCGGCAAAGTGTTATTTCGGATTTACACAAGGCTATATGCCAGGTCAGAATTCATGGAATCAAAGAAATAGTAATGGCAGTGCTAATCTTACACAAACTAAAGATGATTCAAATCAGAATGATGCAGTTAACAGCTATTAATTGAGCGAAGTGGCAAGACCTGAACATATACTTGATGATGCATGGTATCCAAACACAATTGCAAAAAATCATATAACAAGCAGTCTAGAGAATCTGAATGTGGGAAATAAGAGTGCAAAGGTAAACAACTTATTTGTTTAAGTAACGGTGACTGCATAAGTATCACACACACAGAAAGTGCACATATCAATAGGAAAAGACAGTTGTATTTAAACAACTTGCTTAGGGTACCAAAAATTAGGAAAAATCTCATTAATGTGTCTCAGTTTGCTAGGGATAACAATCTATTTTTTGAATTTTATCCCAAATACTATATGATTAGAGACTGATCGACGCTAATCTATGAATTAGAAAAGCGCGACATTTGTAATAAATTCTGCAAGCATACAGGTGTGTAGCATACAGGTCGAACACAGGGAGGTGAATTAAATCAAATTATTTATCTAATCTCTTGGGCGATTTAGACGATTTTCGAGGTTGGTTTTTGAAAATAATAAAAATTGAAACTGTGATCCAACTCAGAACAAATCTAATTGAACCGACGGTCAAATCACAATTATCAATTGGGAATTAAAATGCAAAACAGAAATAAAATGCAGAAAGTAAAATTGCAGGAAAAGAAGAACAACAAAAAGTAAATTAGGATTGTCGTTGAAACTAATCAAACGACTAATCACTAACAAAAAGTGTAAAATACAATTGGTGTTCTACCGAATCTAATCGTGTAGACAACACTAATCGCTAAGAAAATAGAAAAATGCTAGAAAATAAAAGAAGAAAAAGAACTTTTATTAATGGAGTGATGGAATAGAAAATAGGATGGTGGCTACAATGATATTACAAGGGTATATATAGGGTAGATAGTCAAACCCTAACCCTAACCCTAATGATAAATGGGCCTGGTCATTACATCACTAATTAGTTTACAATGAGAAACATAAATGGGCCTTTGATAAATAAAGCAAATTTGGGCCTTTTCTCTTTTCCTCTTGTTTCCTTGACACTTCTTCATTGATTTGTGATGTGCAAAGCCTTGTTATCAATCCTTTTTTTGTCCAACAGCAACTAGATGTGAGATCTTTATCTACAATTCTTCAAAATGTAAATATATATCAATTTCATCTCTATTTCTCTACTTTTCTGGTTGCATGCGGGCTGGGTTGGAATATCTGTAAAAGTAACAAAACAATACCCAAGTAATATTTATTTATATACAAAAGATAAGATATAAGAGCATAAAATAAACACATTTCTATGTCAATCAAATACCCCCACACTTATCTTTTACTCGTCCTCGAGTAAAAAGAAAATGGAAAACTAACTAGATAGGTCACACTTTCGTAGGAAACACGATTGCATTGAGCGCATGCAACAAGCCGTTAAACCTCTAGGTGTCCCTAGTAGGACGAGTGGTGTCTCGTGAGGGTTTTCAGCGGATACTACCCACAAAATCCAAATGTAGTATGCTATGATTCTAATGAAACTACATGAATGCAATGGACATATGCAAATAAAAACGAAAGATGAAAACACGACTTATTTCATGAATGTGGTACAAAAAATTAAGTTAATAATTTCTAATCAGTTGATTTTATTTTAGATACCTCGACTTGTCACAAATTTTCAATATAAATCAAGTTTTCAAATGTTAAATTCCAGTTTGGCCAGTTAGTTCGGATGATAACATAGTGCAGCCATGAAATAAATTCTTAGTTTGCTTGGCACAGTTTGCAAAGTGGTATTCTAATTTTCTCATGTATGGCTAGTCAAATCAATAAGGTCAAGAAGTGTTTGGGCATCATCGCTTATTCTTTATTCTATAAAATTTTAAAATTTATGATTAAGTACATACACCTAACTAAAAAGACCAAGGTTTACCACCCATGCACTGCCTCGCGGACTAACGGAGAGTGGGTAAAGAGCTTGGCGGATTGTGCAGGCCAACTTTGACTTTGTCAACAACGTGTCGGTAATCCTTAGGTGTCCAATCTCATAAAATGAGACCAAGATTTTCCAACGCTGACTTTGTCAACAACGTGTCGGATAGAGCTTGGCGGGTTTGCACACCAACGCTCGATATACAAGCAATGTTGGATACCCTTGGAATATTATTATTATTACTGAAAATATAAGCACAAAAGAGAGTTACGCGAATTCAACTTGACACAACTTAGTTTTAAAGATTTGAAAAGCCAATATAAGTATTTTAAGTCCTCCACTTATTTAAACAAAGTCTACAATATAGAAAAGATTTTATGGCCATCACCTAAGAATCTCCCTATGTACCGGTTACACTATTATCCCTCAAAATTAACTTTTCATTATATTTCTTATTCGATCTAAGTTGAGAAAAAAAAATACTATCAACTGGCTAAAAATTGTAAACTTATTTTGTTGTATCAATTAAAAATGAGTCGTATTTTCCAAAAATAAAAATAAAAATAAAAATTTATGGTATGTTACTACAATCTAAAATGTATGATGGTCCTACTTAAATGGCTGAAAATAAAAAGAAATAAAAACAAAGAAAAATGAAAATGGATGAAATGCAGACTCCCTCCCCACACTTGAACTAAACAGTGTCCACACTGTAACGTTTCCTAAATTTGAAAGATCGTACCCAAAGATGGATTAAATGTAAAATGACTTGTAAAATGAAATTCAATCTAACTATATGTAAGAATGGATCATATGTACAATGATATATGTGTTTGCGATGCATGCGACGCAAAGAATTCCACCAACTTTTTCCCCCATACTTGGTTCTAGCCCTATGAGTCCCATTCCCACTATGTCTAGGCGTGTTTTCTAATAAGCAAAGGTTTTTGAAAACCATCTCATCTTTAAACCTAGATTTATAGTCCAGTAAATGAATGTTCAAGGTCGTCCTAACATGAAGTTTTTCAATCAAACTAACATTCCAAAAATAGTTCATGTGTTCAACAAATTTATCAGTGTAATTTTTCAAAAAATTGTGATCGCATATAAATTCAGTGAAATTTGAAATCTGAGTGTTGTTCAACACTATGTGATCACATTTCTCATCATTAACTGACAATATATTTTCGACACTGACAATTTCAAGTTCATTTGAAATCTCAAAATTTTCAAACTTGGATTCGTGACCTAATTCTGTTTCATCCTCATTCGGCAACTCCTCTTCATTCAATCCAAAAAATTCATGTTCATTGAAATTCTTCTCCAACTCTGAGTTTTTGAAAAATTCAACATTTTCATTTTGTTCAACTTCTAGAATTTCAAGTTTTTCACAGCCTGAAATAGGAAGGTCAAAATCTAAGCTTAAATCTTTTTTCTGAAAAGAGTTGAAGTCCAAATCATTTGTTGAATTTTGAAAATCTTCATCAAGATGATTATTCTCAATTTCCAAAGTCGTTATTTGAAAATTTTCAATGTCAGTAGAAATTGGATTATTTTCTGATTCAATGCTCATTTGATTTTGTTGCTCTTGTTGATCTTTAAAAGATTTCATTAAGCAAAGAAGTTCATCAAGCTTTCTATCTTTTTCATCAAGCTGTCTATCTTGGCTTTCTACCCTTTCTCTAAGAATGTTAAGATGATATTCTTCAGAATCGTTGATTTGAAAGCTCTCGTTTTGGATTTCTTGATTCTCAAAATTATAGTCCACATCAATTTCACGATCAATATCATTCCCAATGTGGTGGTTATTTGAATCTTCAGAAAAATGACAATGATATTGGAAATCATTTTGATTTTGAAAATTAGGGTCATAACCAAAACTGTTGAAATTCGATGGAAAATTGAAATTTTGGTTATTTTCAAGATGTTGATATGGGTTGTAATTTTGAAAATTTTGATCGATTTGAAAATCATTTTCAAAATTATTTTCGAATTGGTTTCCAAACCCATGTTGATCAAAGGTACGTTGCGATTCAAAACTGTTTTGATGTGGATGTGGCCCATAATCGAAGTTATTGAAATTTAAATTGAAATCGTCGTTTCGATTATATCTATGATTTTGAAAATGTTGGTCAATTGGAAAATTTTGAAAATTGGCATCGGGCTCACGAAATTTTGGAAAATCTTGCTTCATAAGTTGTATTTCATGCTCATACTCTTCAAGAGGACGTCTACTCCGACTATTATCCCACATTTCTCTCAGGGTTTTTTTTGAATTAGACATTTGAATGAAGTCAGGGTAAGACATAAATTATTCCTATTTCAAAATAATATAAAAGAATGAGTTGTGCTCTATTAATTAACTGACTCAATTGGAAGGGGGAAGAGGGTCTTATGGCCGTTCACGTATAGTATAAAACTAAGGGATACGACCAATGTTTTACGGGTAGTATGCAACCTCTTTTGCTAATAGTTCAATAAATTGAACTACTATATATCCGCGATCCAATTATATGAGACAGTCAACTTCACAAAACACCACTTTTCAATTATATTATTTTGAAAATCAAATCAAGTTTTATTATTGAAAAACGACGAGCGTGATGATTTTAGTTATGGAAAATAATTCCTAACTAAACAGATTAAGAAAAATTCAATCACAGAACAGTCACAGAACAATAGTAGAATAAAAAATTTGTACAAGCAAGCCGCTGCCCCTACAGAAGATTTTTACACACAATTTCTATACTTTTTCTTTGCAGCAAAGCACCTGTAGAGTTTAGAAAATATTACAGCGGTGTATGGCAATCTGTCCAGAAAAATTGAGCAGTATTAATGATTGAAATCCATTATTTGCAAATCCGTTGACCTTTGAATCCTTGTTCGTTACTTGAATTCGTTCCTTCCTTTGGCCTTTGATTTGAATTTCACCTCTTCTTCTTCTTCTTTTTTGAGAGAGAGAGAGAAAGGTAGCAAAATCAACAAAAGAAATGAAAGAGAGAAAAGAAAAAAAAATTATGAAGGAGAGAGCTGGAAAGAAATAAATGAAATAATGGAAAGAGAGATTGTAGGAGGTGAATGAGAAATGCAATTGGAAAGAAATAAATAAAAAGAAAAGAATGCAGTTTTTTTTTATTATTATTTTTTTGAAAATTTGAACAAGAAGAAAGGGAAAGAAATGAATGAGAAAAGAAAAACAAAAAAGAAAAAAAAATGAAAAAAAGGAAGGAAATAAGGAAAAAAAACAAGGTTTTTTGAGTAGAGAGGAAGGGTAGAAGGAATGGAGGAAAGAAATAAAAGCAGACAAAAACAAGAAAGAAATCAACGTAGATAAAGAAGAAAATGCAAAAGTTTTTTTTTTAGAAAATTGTAGACAAAAGATGGAGACAAATAAAAAGAAAAGGAAAGAGAAAAGAAAATTGTGAAAATCAACAAGGTGGTAGAAAGATGGAAAGAAAGATTAGAGGAAGTGAGAGAGAGTTGTAATTAGAAAGCAATCGATTAAAAAATGCAAGTTTTTTTTTTTGGTTATTGTTGTAAAAGAATGGAAACCAGTGTATTGACAATTGGAAGGAAGTAAAAGGAAGGAAGGAATAAATGGAAACCAATTAAAGAAAATTTGGCAAATTAAATGTACAACAATAATGAACAATAAAAATAAAGTAAAAATTGGAAAGAAGGAATAGATGAAGAGGGAAAGAAAAAAAAGAAATATAAAAGGAAAAACAAAAATGAAAAGGAAAAAAAAATCAAGAGAATTTGGCAAGTTCTATTTTTTTTTATTATTAGTTGTCTAAAGTAGGAATGAATTTGCAAGAGGGAAACAAATAAATGAAAGAAAGGGGAAAGGGGAAAGAGGTTGAAAACAGGAAAGAAACAAAAGAAAAATGGCAAGTTTTTTTTTTGAACTTGTAAAAGAAGAATGAGAAGTAATTGTATTGAAAATTGGAAAGGAGGAATAAAGAGGAAAGAAATCAAAGTGGATTTTTTTTTTTGAAAAGAAAGGAAATTTGTAAGAGAAGAAAAGAAATCAAATGTATTGAGAACAAGAAGGACAAAAGAAGAAAGGAAAAAAAATTGCAAAAGAGGAATCTTTTTTTTTTTTTTTGAAATTTGTAAAAATAAAAAGAATGTAGATGATTGGAAAGATGGAAAGAATAAAGGAAAATTGAAAGTTTTTTTTTTGAGAGTTGTACAGAAGAAGAAAAAAATGTACAAGGAAAGGAAAGAAATAGATGGGAGAAGGGGAAACAAACTAAACAAAAATTGGCATGATTTTTTTTCTTGATTTAGATGATTACAGTATATAATACCAAATCAATCAGTCAAGATTTTTTTTCCTATATCTATACACAAGAAAACAAATAAAAACTTTTTTTATTTGGCAATTTTTTTTATTAAAAAAAATGTATTGAAAACAGAGAAAGGGATAGAGAAAGGAGAAATATATGAGAGAGAAAAAAGAAAGAATTTAAACAGAATTTGACAAGATTTTTTTTTGTTTGTTTTTTAGGGAAAGAAATCAAATTGTAAAAAGAAGGTCAGGAGGGAAAGAAATTTGACAATTAAGGCAGAGGAAAGATAGAAAGAAATTTGAGAAAAAATGGTAATTTTATTTTTCTTGCTTAATGGATGATAACACCAATAGAATTGATATACCAAATCATTAATCAAGATTTTATATATATACACAGAAGAAAATAAAATAAAAAATAAAATAAAAGCTAACACGAATCAAAAATTAAATAAATAATAAAATTTAATCGTTACCTCCCCGGCAACGGCGCCAAAAACTTGATCGACGCTAATCTATGAATTAGAAAAGCGCGACATTTGTAATAAATTCTGCAAGCATACAGGTGTGTAGCATACAGGTCGAACACAGGGAGGTGAATTAAATCAAATTATTTATCTAATCTCTTGGGCGAGTTAGACGATTTTCGAGGTTGGTTTTTGAAAATAATAAAAATTGAAACTGTGATCCAACTCAGAACAAATCTAATTGAACCGACGGTCAAATCACAATTATCAATTGGGAATTAAAATGCAAAACAGAAATAAAATGCAGAAAGTAAAATTGCAGGAAAAGAAGAACAACAAAAAGTAAATTAGGATTGTCGTTGAAACTAATCAAACGACTAATCACTAACAAAAAGTGTAAAATACAATTGGTGTTCTACCGAATCTAATCGTGTAGACAACACTAATCGCTAAGAAAATAGAAAAATGCTAGAAAATAAAAGAAGAAAAAGAACTTTTATTAATGGAGTGATGGAATAGAAAATAGGATGGTGGCTACAATGATATTACAAGGGTATATATAGGGTAGATAGTCAAACCCTAACCCTAACCCTAATGATAAATGGGCCTGGTCATTACATCACTAATTAGTTTACAATGAGAAACATAAATGGGCCTTTGATAAATAAAGCAAATTTGGGCCTTTTCTCTTTTCCTCTTGTTTCCTTGACACTTCTTCATTGATTTGTGATGTGCAAAGCCTTGTTATCAATCCTTTTTTTGTCCAACAGCAACTAGATGTGAGATCTTTATCTACAATTCTTCAAAATGTAAATATATATCAATTTCATCTCTATTTCTCTACTTTTCTGGTTGCATGCGGGCTGGGTTGGAATATCTGTAAAAGTAACAAAACAATACCCAAGTAATATTTATTTATATACAAAAGATAAGATATAAGAGCATAAAATAAACACATTTCTATGTCAATCAGAGACACAATAACTAAAGAAGTTTTATTACAGGGTGAAGCTGACCAAGGCCTTTATAAATTATGTTATGTAATTTGCAATAAGTCGTTTAATTCAAATAGTAACTGTAATATTTCTAAAGTTACAATTGATGACAAACGTAGCAAGAATGTTCATGAAACTTTTACTGATAGCAGAAATAATAGTACATTTGATATTTGGCATAATAAGTTAGGTCACCCTAATGAGAAAATTGTTAAGAACTAACAATATTCCCTTTGTTAATTGTATATTTCCATATGTGTGCACCTACTGACAATTAGGCAAAAATCATAAACTGCCTTTTGCTAATTCAGAAACCGAGTGCAGTCAACCTTTAGAAATGGTTGCTTCAGATCATTGGGGTCTAGCACCAATCAGTTCTGATTACAATTGCAAATATTATATATCTTTTATTGACTCATGTACAAGGCATACCTGGATTTATTTTTTAAAGTGCAAATCTGATGCTAGTAATGCAGTTATGCAGTTTATAGCTATGGTAGAAAAACAAACCAGCAACCAAAAGAAAGAGTTTCAAACTGATGGTGGTAGTGAGTATAAAACACTTAATGATTATTTTCACAAAAAAAGGATAATACACAAAATAACTTGTCCTAGTACCTCAGAACAAAATGTTTTAGCTGTGCGAAAACATAAAAACATAGTTGAATCTGGATTAACTCTGTTAGCTCAAGCTTCAATGCCATTAAAATTTTGTCCTAATGCTTTTAACACCGTAGTTTATTTAATCAATAGACTACCAACCAAAGTGTTAAAAGGTTAGTGTCCTATTAAAAAACTACTTGAAGTTAAACCAGATTACAAAATGCTCAAAACATTTGGGTGTTTTTGTTTTCCATGTATTAGACCTTATAACAAAAACACACTCAATTTTAGACCCAAGTCTTGTACTTTTATCGGGTATAGTGTCAATAAAAAAGGATATAAATGTTTGGATGAGTCTGTAGTGTTATTATTAGTAGGCATGTGGTATTCAATGGAAAGGATTTCCCTTCAAAAATCAGTGTATAAAAACCACACAAAAGATCTACAATCC
Source organism: Allium sativum (assembly GCA_030737875.1). Lineage (NCBI taxonomy): Eukaryota > Viridiplantae > Streptophyta > Magnoliopsida > Asparagales > Amaryllidaceae > Allium > Allium sativum. The sequence continues at coordinate 1,008,470,760 of CM060912.1, read as the reverse complement.
AAAGAAATCTATACCATAACTACCTCAATATTCTGAAGCAACCAAAGCGATGGAATCTGAAGAAACAAATGAAGCTACAGATTCTTAATGCACTTTACCATCAAGGTCAAGTCAAGAAGTTGATTGTTCCACCAAACAGTCAAATCAGACTCCTAATATGACATCAACAAGTTCAGAACAAGCTACTGAAAAAAATTCAACCACTAAATGTAACAACCCGGAAATTCTGGGCCAGTTTAAAATTTTTATTTTGGCAATTTTGGCGAAGTATGAATATTTAAAATGAATTATTTTAAATAATATCGACGAGAAATTTATTTTTAATATAATTCGAACGTATATATTTATACGCGTCGTCGTTAGAATATAAATATTTATATATAATTATAAATAGAATTGAAAATGGCGCGGTAGTTCAATAATTCGATTTCAAACTTCAATTGAATGTACCGGGTGCAAAACAATCCGGATTTTAGTGAAACCAAAAACATTAGGATCTAATTGATAAGATCTTTCCAACGAATCCGACAAATCGAAATTTCATAGCGGGGATCAAAAGATATGTCCAGTTGAAAATTCTGAATAGTCGCTATGGAATTCAGGCCCTTAAAATTGGGAATTTTGCAAACGACCTCGGATTTCGATGAAACCACTTTTGTTAGATCCGCAGTGTCAAGTAATTGCTAGATTCCAAATTTCATAATTTTTCGAATCAATATGTGAGCGTGGCTAAGGAAAACGCGTTTGACCAGTTTCAGTTGATTTTAATCGACTGGAAATTGGCCATTTTTCCAACGGTCTCAGAATTCGACGAAACTAGTTTTATTAGGACCGTATCGTCAATACGGAGCTAGAAAATATTTTTCGGGAATTTTTCTAGTTAGTATGTGACCTCGGTAATTTGAAATGTACGTTTAAAATTCAATATAGTGATTTAAATGTAAATTCAACGGAAACTATTCGAAACGATCGAATCAGCTTACGATGCATATCCCATTGTGTTCGGAATGGGGGTATTTAGCTATGGACGACAGTCGTTGGGCCTCGTTTGGTGTTCGAATTAAAAGACAACCTTTATGGATTGAAAAATAAGAGAAAAATATAAATAAATAAAATAAAGTAACCATTTACAAACCCCCCCTTTCCTTTTTTCTCTTGCCCGAATTCAGTTGAAAAAAAAAAAACAACGACGGAAGGGATCGGAGACCCACCCGCCGCCTCCTCCCTGGGCCACCACCGGCCATCGCTCCACCCCCCCTCGATCCTCAGCACCTCCGCCCTTCCCCCTTGCGATTTCCGCAACCGCAGCCCCCTCCAAGCCCAGGATCGACAGAAACATCCAACCCCTCCACCATCGCTCACTGCTCCGCCTGCCGCACCCCCTATGGCCTCACGACCGACGCCAGGCACAACAGCCCCCCTAATCTCGAGCGCACCTCCTCCCACCGCCGCCGCGTCCCAGCAGACCGCCGCCTTCACACCCCGCGTCGCCCCGCTACCACCAGCGACCTCCCACCGCATCCCTCCACCTCGAGACTGACGATAAATAGTAAGTTTTACTGTTATATTTTTATTTTCTTTTGTTATTTATTCATGTCTATAAAAACCAGATTTTTATAAATTTTATAGCATATAAAAAGTAGAATTTTATATATAAGTATAGCATAAATAAATTGGATTTTTGTTTATTAGAATGGCATATAAAGAATGGATCTTTATTGTTTGAAAAGTTTGAAAGCTTATATTTTTATATAACATGAAGTTTAGATTTTTATATATTGAATAGCATACTAAAAATTCGATTTTTATATATTGAATAGCATACTAAAAATTCGATTTTTATATATTGAATAGCATACTAAAAATTCGATTTTTATATATTGAACTTCGAAATAAAAATATGATTTTTATATATTGAACTTCGAAATAAAAATATGATTTTTATATATTGAACTTCGAAATAAAAATGTGATTTTTATATATTGAACATCGAAGTAAAAATTTAGTTTTTATATATTGAATAGCAAAGTAAAAATGTGGTTTTTACCTATGTAGTGGCTACGGCAACAAAGATTATAAAAATGCGACAACGGCGAAGATTTCTATAAATGAAGTGTCGTGAAGTTGGATAGCTATTGGTGAGAATTTCTCACTCTTTAATTTAGTTTTCTAGTTATATATATATATATATACTAGGATGCAGACGGTGCTTAGTAGCACCCGACACAATCGTCCACAGACCATTGACTTGCTTGTTTGGTTGCATAGATTAGTCAGATTATTTGATTTGAATTTGGTTGTTTGGTGAATTTGATTGATGTGTGAATGGCGTGGGCCTTCACTAGACCGGGGATAAGGCTAGGCCTTGTCCCGTTTCTAGTATCGTGCCGCTATGCCGCCGAAATTTTTCTAAAATATGTTAGAAAAATAAAAATATCATTTTATTGAATAAATGAACCGAATAGAATATTCATAGGTTGAATAAAATAGTTGGATCGTTAAAAATATAATTTTTAACGTGAATGTGAATAAATAAATATTCATTTACAAACCGGACGGTTTGTTTATGTACACCTATTTGAAGGACATTGATTGGGACGATAAATTTTACACATCGCCCAACTGCACAAATAAAAATCTGTGTTTGATTGCTTGAAACCCCACACGGGTGTTGGGATGAAATTTGAAGTTCACTCATCCTGATGGATTAAATATGTCGATCGGTCGATTGACAGGCTGTTATAAGCGTCAGATATCTATATTTGATGCTTATACAGTGTAGTGCACTTTGGTTGATGGTTGATTATTTTTCAATGCTATTATATACATGTGTTGTATGGAATCCATATAATTAACATTATATGGTGATTGATTGGGCCTCATTCCAATCGGGAAAATAATGAATATTATAAAAGAAAATTCATGTGTTGAATATAAAAATAGTCATGTGTTGACGATGATCATGTGTTGAAACTATTCATGTGTTCAGTAAAATATTTTAAATAAAATAAATTACATCTTTATCATATTTACAATTAGAATCTACTTCACGGTGGAGTCTAATTAAAATCAAACGATAGATACCATAGTTTTATAAAATATTTTACATAACAACAATAGTGATGTGTTGACAGCACTCATGTGTTGAGATTAGTCGTGTGTTGAAAGAAATATAGATTCATGTGTTGAATGGGAAAAATATTCATTTGTTGAATAGAATAAAGAAGTTGTGGAAAATATAAAGCCGTGTTGATTAGTTTTGCGCCATTTTGACGTGAACGATATTTATATCGATTTTATTCAAATTGAAATGAATATTATAGCAAATTCGAATTGAAAAGAAGACGAATTTGAATTGAGTATAAAAGGACTTCGAATGGAATTGAATATAAAACAAATTCAAGTTGAATTGAAAACGAACTGAAATTTAATTGAATTCGAATCGAAATTAAATTGAAATCAATTTGAATTGAAACGAATTTGAATTTGAATTGAAACGAATTTGAATTTGAATTGAATTGAAACGAATTTGAATTTGAATTGAATTGAAACGAATTTGAATTCGAATTAAATAAAATTGAAATGAATTCGAGTTGAATTGAAATCAAATCGATTTGAAATTGAATATAGAAGTTGAATTATTTTAAAAACGAATTTAAAACGATTTATAAAATTCTTTTTAAATAGAAATCGACGAAATATATATTATATATATTATATATATAATATAATGGCCTGAATAGAACGCGCCGCGCCGCGACAGTTCGTGAATTTCGACCATTTATTTCAAACGGACATTACGGGAGATCCGACCGTCGGATTCTCCTAAAACCGGAACCGTTGGGTTCGTATCGAAAAGAGCTTTCTAACGAATATTAGAAATTTGAAATCTAACGGTTGTATTTGGAGATACGTCCAAATCAAATTTGAAAAAGGTCGCTGTAAGTGCAGTTCGATGGCCATTGGTGGAAATCGACTGTACGGGCCTTGATAAAATTATTAAAAATAGTAATAATTTGTGTAAAATCATAGGAAATGATTTAGAAAGGATTGGGATGAAAAACTCCATATTTGAAAAGATAAAAATAGGTTTTTATCGAAATGAACTAGTTTTGAACTAGAATTATAATTCTATTTATTTTTAAATAAATGAATTGAATTTAAAAAGGGTTTTGAAAATAACCAGAATATCCAATGATTGCATTGGAGGGGATTTGAATCGAAATTGTCTTCGGAATATTTCGATGTTGGAATTCGTGATTATACAGGTGTTGTTATGGAAATTTGAAAGATATATATTTATATCGTTATTTCCAATACGGCATTTGTTAGTCGTAGAATTCGATATTGAATATAAGCCGATATATTTTCTATTCAGAGCCTTGTATTGAATATCGAACGTGATTTGGGTTTGTCGTGAATGGTGTCTTCACTAACACTGTTCTTGAACCCAGTTGAGAAATGATTAAATCTTTTTATTTAGATTTAATGAAGTGTACCAATTAAATAATATTTAATTGGAATTGAATTGATATTGATTTTTGGGTTTATCGTGAATAGTGTTTTAAATAACACTCGTTCTTTAACCCGATAATTAATGAATGTGACTTTGGGTTTATCGTGAACCGTGTTTTAAATGACACGGATTCTTTAACCCAGTTAAAGATTAAAACTAAGTGGAGTTTTAATGAATCTTTAAATAGATTGAAAAGATCGAGAATGGAGTATCACCAGTTTTACTCCAAGCGATAGTTAAATCTTTAATTAGATTGGAACGTGAAATGGTAATTGAATTACCGATAACACTGTGGTGTTAGATATGAAGTACTACCAGTTTTACTTCATGGGATGAATAGGTTGGGATTGGGAAAATAAAATAAATGATTACTTCGATGTGGTTCGATAATCCCGACTAGTTGGAATTGATATTCAAAGGAGATTAAAGAATAAATTTAAAGAATTTATCTTGGATAAAATTAATGGGAACTTTTTCCCAAAGTATAGGAATATTTGAATAAAAGAATATTCTGAATTGGAATGAGGCGTATGTTGTGTTTGTGTAACACTTTTATAATATATACGCGAGTTATTCAGAAAGACCGGGTTTATCCCATTCTGAATAACTGATTCGACGTGGTGTTGAAGATGAAGACGGCGGTCGAAGACCAGAAGTTTTCACATCGTTTGGGTAATTACTGATGATCTTGATTGGGCTGTACACCCAAGAAGATGGAAACAATTGGTGATCGTCCAGACGTACTTGGAGATCGATGGATATGCGGGGTACTAGGTGCCTCCGGTTTCGTTCAGACCCAGAACGGACTTGTAAATGGACTGTGTGTCTGACATTGGATTTTAGTCCGTGTGATTGATCTCTATTAAATATATATCTGTTTGGCGGCGGAGAATTTATTCTCTTGCTTAACGCCCTTCTCTGAGACGTACGAGCTCAGGGGTTATATATTGATGGGTATCAAACGCATGGAGTGAATTGCCTGTGTGGCATGCCTAAGTGGCAATTGATCGAGGCTTCTGTTGAAAAGCAAAGTCTTGTGGTGATGATCAAAGCACAGCCTGTGTGGCACAGCTTTTTGTAACGTGAATTCGCGAGTTTCACACCCGGTATGAACCAAAAACGGGAGAGGACGTCAGGGAGGGCATGCGTTTCTTTCTAGCTAGAAGTGGCGTCAGTGGTTTTACACGCCCTGACGAGTTTGACTTATGTGGTTGTTGCTGTTGCGAGGCGCCTCGGATTGATCGGTCGTTCTCGAACCGATGGAGTCATTTAGTTGGCTCATTTACGCCCCATAGGGCGGGGAAACGCATGTTCAGGGTTTAAGTTTAATCCACATCGGTGGACCGGCCCTGAGGATCCAAGGGTCGATGCGCTCTGACCCTGAGGCTCGGGCTAGACAGTCTCGAAGTCGGTGAGGACTATCTTTTGCCTCGGTTCATAGACAGAAATCCAATTTCCAAATACGTGACATGTGCGGTTTTATTTGTAGAGCCTAGTATGGCGACATAGTGGGATGGGGCGCTCATGCCGCCTATGATTGATACTTATGATTTGAAGTTGTTTTATACACTATGCACTTATTATAGTATCAAATGATTTGTTTCAAACGTATCAAGCATTCTTTGGCTGTTATAAGGGAAAACCCTATCCCCCGACTTGCGTTGCATTGTGTGTTAGGACCTGGGTCTTATAACAGCTTCATTTTTCTTTATTTAGCATTGCGCTGTTTGTTTTATGCACTGGTATTCTTGGGAGGAAACCCGTTCCGTGTTATACGGCGTGGTCCCTTGATTTACCTAACTTTAAAAATAAAGATTAACTGTTTTAGTTCTCACACCAGTCACATGACTGACCTGGAGTTTATTGTTTTAACCTAAACTCTGGGTGCCCTTATTTTGACACGGGCAGCTAGTAGTTTTGGTTTTGCAGATTTATATTCACCGGATCCTGGTTTACAGCTGGAACGATATCCGGAAAGCTTTGTATCCGTATATCTCCTTCTAGTTGTGTATTGTATTATTTTCCGCTGCTATGTATTTAAATGTAATTTAAATCTCTGATATTTCTGTGTAATATTCATTTATACTCTGTATATTCTTGTAATCTGATGCATTGTTGTAATATACAATGAAATGTTCTTTTATATGCGTTCTGTTTTGTCTTGTTCTCAAATGATAGGGCGTTTCGAACGGCTTGGATCGGTTTAGCGACTGGTTCGGACCGAGCGAAATTCCTTTTCGTCACAGTTGGTATCAGAGCTTTGGTTTACAAAGCAGAGAACAAGGCACATTAGAACCGTACGAAAGAATTCATCAGATATTGGATTAGTAATATCCAATGGGAACGACTCGTTAGAGATGGGATCAGTAGTATCCTAGAACGAGTGTGAAGGGTATATTTTTCAAATGAAAACAATCTTGTTTTGAAAATTTAAATCGTTTTAAACATATTTGATTATTTATTTATTTTGAATATGGACATTCCAATATATAAAATTTTTGCATATACGCGTCATGAACGTATATTCGAAGTTTTAATATACTGGATAGATATAGGACCGCACTCTAGGAGCCCAGAGATGTTCTGATGGTGGTTCGAAACATCATCAGCATTTATTTTCGAGTGACGAAGGTGTGATACCTATATATTTCCATTAGACTGGTGTGAGAACCAAACCTATATATATAGCTAGGACACATTGCTGTGAATTGGCATCAAAAACATGATTTTTGTATATGTATCAAATTATGAATTTGAAACTCTAATTCACTAATTGATTGATGTTTGTGTTGTTGGTTTATTTGTTTGCTAATTTTTAGCTAATTAGCCTAATTGAATCAAATATTGAACTGTATTGAAAATTGGTCGCATTTGCTTGCATATACATATACTTATGTTGAACAGGTCATAGCAAGGAGGCTAGAGCAGAGAATAAAATTTGTTTGCCCGACAAATAGGTACATGTTTACTACATAATTTACTGTTTTGTTTGGGTGATGATGATTTTATGAGCCTATTGGCTAGCCGCTTGGCTTTTTCTTTTTCTTTTTGAGATCTGAAGGACCGGGGAAGCTATTTGAAATTCCCTGATGCTCCCATTGCAGGGGAGGTTATGGCGAAATTTTTCGAAAATTTAGGGTGTTAGCCAAATTTTTGAAATTTTTGAAAATTCTCAGAAACTGAAAAGTTGGAGAATGGAAGCCGGATCGAACGTAGAGTTGATTAATCAAACCACTTTCGACTTTGTTCCTTTTCGGGGATGAAAAGTTTTAAGTGGGGGAGATTGTAACAACCCGGAAATTCTGGGCCAGTTTAAAATTTTTATTTTGGCAATTTTGGCAAAGTATGAATATTTAAAATGAATTATTTTAAATAATATCGACGAGAAATTTATTTTCAATATAATTCGAACGTATATATTTATACGCGTCGTCGTTAGAATATAAATATTTATATATATTTATAAATAGAATTGGAAATGGCGCGGTAGTTCAATAATTCGATTTCAAACTTCAATTGAATGTACCGGGTGCAAAACAATCCGGATTTTAGTGAAACCAAAAACATTAGGATCTAATTGATAAGATCTTTCCAACGAATCCGACAAATCGAAATTTCATAGCGGGGATCAAAAGATATGTTCAGTTGAAAATTCTGAATAGTCGCTATGGAATTCAGGCCCTTAAAATTGGGAATTTTGCGAACGACCTCGGATTTCGATGAAACCACTTTTGTTAGATCCGCAGTGTCAAGTAATTGCTAGATTCCAAATTTCATAATTTTTCGAATCAATATGTGAGCGTGGCTAAGGAAAACGCGTTTGACCAGTTTCAGTTGATTTTAATCGACTGGAAATTGGCCATTTTTCCAACGGTCTCAGAATTCGACGAAACTAGTTTTATTAGGACCGTATCGTCAATACGGAGCTAGAAAATATTTTTCGGGAATTTTTCTAGTTAGTATGTGACCTCGGTAATTTGAAATGTACGTTTAAAATTCAATATAGTGATTTAAATGTAAATTCAACGGAAACTATTCGAAACGATCGAATCAGCTTACGATGCATATCCCATTGTGTTCGGAATGGGGGTATTTAGCTATGGACGACAGTCGTTGGGCCTCGTTTGGTGTTCGAATTAAAAGACAACCTTTATGGATTGAAAAATAAGAGAAAAATATAAATAAATAAAATAAAGTAAACATTTACAAAACCCCCCCTTTCCTTTTTTCTCTTGCCCGAATTCAGTTGAAAAAAAAAAAACAACGACGGAAGGGATCGGAGACCCGCCCGCCGCCTCCTCCCTGGGCCACCACCGGCCATCGCTCCACCCCCCCCTCGATCCTCAGCACCTCCGCCCTTCCCCCTTGCGATTTCCGCAACCGCAGCCCCCTCCAAGCCCAGGATCGACGGAAACATCCAACCCCTCCACCATCGCTCACTGCTCCGCCTGCCGCACCCCCTATGGCCCCACGACCGACTCCAGGCACAGCAGCCCCCCTAATCTCGAGCGCACCTCCTCCCACCGCCGCCGCGTCCCAGCAGACCGCCGCCTTCACACCCCGCGTCGCCCGCTACCACCAGCGACCTCCCACCGCAACCCTCCACCTCGAGACTGACGATAAATAGTAAGTTTTACTGTTATATTTTTATTTTCTTTTGTTATTTATTCATGTCTATAAAAACCAGATTTTTATAAATTTTATAGCATATAAAAAGTAGAATTTTATATATAAGTATAGCATAAATAAATTGGATTTTTGTTTATTAGAATGGCATATAAAGAATGGATCTTTATTGTTTGAAAAGTTTGAAAGCTTATATTTTTATATAACATGAAGTTTAGATTTTTATATATTGAATAGCATACTAAAAATTCGATTTTTATATATTGAATAGCATACTAAAAATTCGATTTTTATATATTGAACTTCGAAATAAAAATATGATTTTTATATATTGAACTTCGAAATAAAAATATGATTTTTATATATTGAACTTCGAAATAAAAATGTGATTTTTATATATTGAACATCGAAGTAAAAATTCAGTTTTTATATATTGAATAGCAAAGTAAAAATGTGGTTTTTACCTATGTAGTGGCTACGGCAACAAAGATGATAAAAATGCGACGACGACGAAGATTTCTATAAATGAAGTGTCGTGAAGTTGGATAGCTATTGGTGAGAATTTCTCACTCTTTAATTTAGTTTTCTAGTTATATATATATATATATACTAGGATGCAGACGGTGCTTAGTAGCACCCGACACAATCGTCCACAGACCATTGACTTGCTTGTTTGGTTGCATAGATTAGTCAGATTATTTGATTTGAATTTGGTTGTTTGGTGAATTTGATTGATGTGTGAATGGCGTGGGCCTTCACTAGACCGGGGATAAGGCTAGGCCTTGTCCCGTTTCTAGTATCGTGCCGTTATGCCGCCGAAATTTTTCTAAAATATGTTAGAAAAATAAAAATATCATTTTATTGAATAAATGAACCGAATAGAATATTCATAGGTTGAATAAAATAGTTGGATCGTTAAAAATATAATTTTTAACGTGAATGTGAATAAATAAATATTCATTTACAAACCGGACGGTTTGTTTATGTACACCTATTTGAAGGACATTGATTGGGACGATAAATTTTACACATCGCCCAACTGCACAAATAAAAATCTGTGTTTGATTGCTTGAAACCCCACACGGGTGTTGGGATGAAATTTGAAGTTCACTCATCCTGATGGATTAAATACGTCGATCGGTCGATTGACAGGCTGTTATAAGCGTCAGATATCTATATTTGATGCTTATACAGTGTAGTGCACTTTGGTTGATGGTTGATTATTTTTCAATGCTATTATATATATATGTGTTGTATGGAATCCATATAATTAACATTATATGGTGATTGATTGGGCCTCATTCCAATCGGGAAAATAATGAATATTATAAAAGAAAATTCATGTGTTGAATATAAAAATAGTCATGTGTTGACGATGATCATGTGTTGAAACTATTCATGTGTTGAGTAAAATATTTTAAATAAAATAAATTACATCTTTATCATATTTACAATTAGAATCTACTTCACGGTGGAGTCTAATTAAAATCAAACGATAGATACCATAGTTTTATAAAATATTTTACATAACAACAATAGTGATGTGTTGACAGCACTCATGTGTTGAGATTAGTCGTGTGTTGAAAGAAATATAGATTCATGTGTTGAATGGGAAAAATATTCATTTGTTGAATAGAATAAAGAAGTTGTGGAAAATATAAAGCCGTGTTGATTAGTTTTGCGCCATTTTGACGTGAACGATATTTATATCGATTTTATTCAAATTGAAATGAATATTATAGCAAATTCGAATTGAAAAGAAGACGAATTTGAATTGAGTATAAAAGGACTTCGAATGGAATTGAATATAAAACAAATTCAAGTTGAATTGAAAACGAACTGAAATTTAATTGAATTCGAATCGAAATTAAATTGAAATCAATTTGAATTGAAACGAATTTGAATTTGAATTGAATTGAAACGAATTTGAATTTGAATTGAATTGAAACGAATTTGAATTTGAATTGAATTGAAATGAATTTGAATTTGAATTGAATTGAAACGAATTTGAATTCGAATTAAATAAAATTGAAATGAATTTGAGTTGAATTGAAATCAAATCGATTTGAAATTGAATATAGAAGTTGAATTGTTTTAAAAACGAATTTAAAACGATTTATAAAATTCGTTTTAAATAGAAATCGACGAAATATATATTATATATATTATATATATAATATAATGGCCTGAATAGAACGCGCCGCGCCGCGGCAGTTCGTGAATTTCGACCATTTATTTCAAACGGACATTACGGGAGATCCGACCGTCGGATTCTCCTAAAACCGGAACCATTGGGTTCGTATCGAAAAGAGCTTTCTAACGAATATTAGAAATTTGAAATCTAATGGTTGGATTTGGAGATACGCCCAAATCAAATTTGAAAAAGGTCGCTGTAAGTGCAGTTCGATGGCCATTGGTGGAAATCGACTGTACGGGCCTTGATAAAATTATTAAAAATAGTAATAATTTGTGTAAAATCATAGGAAATGATTTAGAAAGGATTGGGATGAAAAACTCCATATTTGAAAAGATAAAAATAGGTTTTTATCGAAATGAACTAGTTTTGAACTAGAATTATAATTCTATTTATTTTTAAATAAATGAATTGAATTTAAAAAGGGTTTTGAAAATAACCAGAATATCCAATGATTGCATTGGAGGGGATTTGAATCGAAATTGTCTTCGGAATATTTCGATGTTGGAATTCGTGATTATACAGGTGTTGTTATGGAAATTTGAAAGATATATATTTATATCGTTATTTCCAATACGGCATTTGTTAGTCGTAGAATTCGATATTGAATATAAGCCGATATATTTTCTATTCAGAGCCTTGTATTGAATATCGAACGTGATTTGGGTTTGTCGTGAATGGTGTCTTCACTAACACTGTTCTTGAACCCAGTTGAGAAATGATTAAATCTTTTTATTTAGATTTAATGAAGTGTACCAATTAAATAATATTTAATTGGAATTGAATTGATATTGATTTTTGGGTTTATCGTGAACAGTGTTTAAATAACACTCGTTCTTTAACCCGATAATTAATGAATGTGACTTTGGGTTTATCGTGAACCGTGTTTTAAATGACACGGATTCTTTAACCCAGTTAAAGATTAAAACTAAGTGGAGTTTTAATGAATCTTTAAATAGATTGAAAAGATCGAGAATGGAGTATCACCAGTTTTACTCCAAGCGATAGTTAAATCTTTAATTAGATTGGAACGTGAAATGGTAATTGAATTACCGATAACACTGTGGTGTTAGATATGAAGTACTACCATTTTTACTTCATGGGATGAATAGGTTGGGATTGGGAAAATAAAATAAATGATTACTTCGATGTGGTTCGATAATCCCGACTAGTTGGAATTGATATTCAAAGGAGATTAAAGAATAAATTTAAAGAATTTATCTTGGATAAAATTAATGGGAACTTTTTCCCAAAGTATAGGAATATTTGAATAAAAGAATATTCTGAATTGGAATGAGGCGTATGTTGTGTTTGTGTAACACTTTTATAATATATACGCGAGTTATTCAGAAAGACCGGGTTTATCCCATTCTGAATAACTGATTCGACGTGGTGTCGAAGATGAAGACGGCGGTCGAAGACCAGAAGTCTTCACATCGTTTGGGTAATTACTGATGATCTTGATTGGGCTGTACACCCAAGAAGATGGAAACAATTGGTGATCGTCCAGACGTACTTGGAGATCGATGGATATGCGGGGTACTAGGTGCCTCCGGTTTCGTTCAGACCCAGAACGGACTTGTAAATGGACTGTGTGTCTGACATTGGATTTTAGTCCGTGTGATTGATCTCTATTAAATATATATCTGTTTGGCGGCGGAGAATTTATTCTCTTGCTTAACGCCCTTCTCTGAGACGTACGAGCTCAGGGGTTATATATTGATGGGTATCAAACGCATGGAGTGAATTGCCTGTGTGACATGCCTAAGTGGCAATTGATCGAGGCTTCTGTTGAAAAGCAAAGTCTTGTGGTGATGATCAAAGCACAGCCTGTGTGGCACAGCTTTGTGTAACGTGAATTCGCGAGTTTCACACCTGGTATGAACCAAAAACGGGAGAGGACGTCAGGGAGGGCATGCGTTTCTTTCTAGCTAGAAGTGGCGTCAGTGGTTTTACACGCCCTGACGAGTTTGACTTATGTGGTTGTTGCTGTTGCGAGGCGCCTCGGATTGATCGGTCGTTCTCGAACCGATGGAGTCATTTAGTTGGCTCATTTACGCCCCATAGGGCGGGGAAACGCATGTTCAGGGTTTAAGTTTAATCCACATCGGTGGACCGGCCCTGAGGATCCAAGGGTCGATGCGCTCTGACCCTGAGGCTCGGGCTAGACAGTCTCGAAGTCGGTGAGGACTATCTTTTGCCTCGGTTCATAGACGGAAATCCAATTTCCAAATACGTGACATGTGCGGTTTTATTTGTAGAGCCTAGTATGGCGACATAGTGGGATGGGGCGCTCATGCCGCCTATGATTGATACTTATGATTTGAAGTTGTTTTATACACTATGCACTTATTATAGTATCAAATGATTTGTTTCAAACGTATCAAGCATTCTTTGGCTGTTATAAGGGAAAACCCTATCCCCCGGCTTGCGTTGCATTGTGTGATAGGACCTGGGTCTTATAACAGCTTCATTTTTCTTTATTTAGCATTGCGCTGTTTGTTTTATGCACTGGTATTCTTGGGAGGAAACCCGTTCCGTGTTATACGGCGTGGTCCCTTGATTTACCTAACTTTAAAAATAAAGATTAACTGTTTTAGTTCTCACACCAGTCACATGACTGACCTGGAGTTTATTGTTTTAACCTAAACTCTGGGTGCCCTTATTTTGACACGGGCAGCTAGTAGTTTTGGTTTTGCAGATTTATATTCACAGGATCCTGGTTTACAGCTGGAACGATATCCGGAAAGCTTTGTATCCGTATATCTCCTTCTAGTTGTGTATTGTATTATTTTCCGCTGCTATGTATTTAAATGTAATTTAAATCTCTGATATTTCTGTGTAATATTCATTTATACTCTGTATATTCTTGTAATCTGATGCATTGTTGTAATATACAATGAAATGTTCTTTTATATGCGTTCTGTTTTGTCTTGTTCTCAAACGATAGGGCGTTTCGAACGGCTTGGATCGGTTTAGCGACCGGTTCGGACCGAGCGAAATTCCTTTTCGTCACACTAAAGTTAGTATAGAACGTGGAATTGAAGACGAATTACCATTAAACTGTGCACTAATTGTTACAAATAAACACCCAATGGTGACAAGAGAAAAAAGTGGAATATTCAAGCTAAAAATCTATACTGCTATTTCTACAAACAGTGAACCAGAAAACTTCATTCAAGCTGTCAGTAAAGCAAATTGGAGGACAACAAAGGATGAAGAATTCAAAGCTCTTAGAAATAAAACCTAGGAGTTAGTGTACCCACTAGAAAACAAAAACGCAATCAATCGCATGTGAACATACAGATTGAAGAAAAATCCAGACGGAAGCATTAATAAGTACAAGGCCAGATTGGTTGCCAAAGGATACACATAGAAATATAGGCTTGATTTTACTGAACCCTTTTCTCCAATGGTGAAACCAACAAATGTTAGACTTGTTCTTACTATTATTATATGGAAATTGGATTATAAGGTAGTTAGATGTTAACAATACCCTCCTAAATGGAAATTTAGAAGAAGAAATTTATATGCAGCAGCCTCAAGGCTATGCACAAGATAAAAATCTTGTTTGTAAACTTAAGAAGGCGATTTATGGGCGTAGGAAAGCTCCTAGGTTTTTGTTTGATAAACTGAAAGAAAAACTTATTAATAAAGACTTTCAATTTACCAAATCAGTCACCTCATTATTTGTTAACGTCACTGCTACTTCATCAATTTATATACTAATTTACATTGGTGATCTAATTATTACAGGAGATGATGAAAAACAAATTAGAAATTTGATAAGTTACTTGCATCAACAATTTTCCCTTAAATATCTTGGGGAGTTAAATTACTTTCTAGTCATTGAGGTTATCAGATCATCTACTGGCATTATTCTCAATCAAAAGATGTACATTACAGAACTGTTGGAAAAGGCAAAAATGAAAAATGCTAATTCTCAACCAACTCCAATGATAAGCAGTCAAAGCTTCTCTAAATACAGGGGAGAACCCATAATTAATGCTAAACAATATAGGAGCATCATTGATGCTCTTCAATATGTTACTATTACCAGGCCAGACATAAGTTTTAGCATTAACAAATGTCTCAATGCAGAATCCACCGGACAATCACTGGAAAGGCATAAAAAGGGTGCTCAGATACTTAAAAGGGACATCAAGCTTTGGACTACACATTAACAAAGGAAGGAATCTTAATCTAATAGGAAATTGTGATGCAGACTGGGCAGGAGATATAGATGATAGAAAATTAGTCTTTAGTCATTGCATATATTTTGAAAAAAATTAATAATTTCTTGGACCTCTAGAAAATTGTCAACTATATCAAAATCCAACAGTGAAGCTGAATACAGAAGAGTGGCAATGCTACATATGAAATTATGCGGCTACAGTCCTTATTAATGGAGTTAAAGGTTCAAAATGAAGTTAAAACCACACTCTGGTGCGATAATCAAAGTACCGCGTACATGTCAAGCAACCTAGTTTTGCATTCTCGAACAAAACACATTGAAATAGATTTACATTGTTCGAGAACAAACAGCCAAAGAAAAGCTTGAAATTCGTCACATACTAGCATTTTATCAAAAAACAGACATTTTTGCAAATGCCTTATCATTCAAAAACTTTCAGAGACTTAGAACCAAGCTCAAGGTTAAAGAAAGCCATACTAAAGACAATGTCAAAAAGAAAAGCTGATTACTTCCCTCTCTATTTCGATTTGCTACAGATGAAGACATTTGAGTGAATTTTCTTCACCGGAGCCCCAATCGATTAAAGAGTATTATCTTTCCCTTTGGATCTATGCTTTTGCCATCTCCAAAGTGATGTTATATCAAGCAGTGAAAGGAATTTTCTCACCATAGTCAATTTGATTTTTTAGTCGTCTTGGAAATCTTATCCCTGTATTAAATTAGGGGGGGGGGGGTATTAGAGAATAAGGTTATACCGGCTATAACCTCATTTGTTTATATTTGTTTTTTATCAGTAATGGATTTATGTTGTCGATGGTGGGCTTGGCCCATTCTGGGATTAGCCCGTTCACTTTGTTATTAGGCTATAAATGCATAGAAGAATGTTAGATTTCTAATTAATCAGTTCAATACAATTTCAACTGTTTGCTACCAATATAATATTGCTCCATAACTTCTGATTCATACAAATACATCACGAATTCTTTCAAAATAGATAAAAACATAGCCAATGCCTTTGAAGACTTATTCAAAACTCTTTATGAGGTTATATATCTATAAATGAACTTACAGAAATCAACTTTTTCCTACTGAAGGATGTAATTAAAAACCAAAGATTTGTTATATTGTGGGAACGTAGGAAAATACGTTGTCAATTACATATCTTAAGATGCCTTTTTCACCAATTTATATTAACCATATCTATTGTGAAGTATCGATTAGCAATATTAAATGGAAAATTGAAGGTTGGGAAACAGGATTGGCATTATTTTGGTACTATTTAAATATAGTACATATAGATGTACTTATTTAAAGAGTTCGCCAATTTTTTTATTGCCCGCACCAAATGGGGGTTTCACCATTAATTGCTTGAGATATAATTCATTGATACGATGTGATTCATGATCATATGATATAAAGAATTTATTCCATAAAAATGTGGCTTATTCCATAAATCTAAATTAATTACTAAACTATTAAACACTTCTTGTCATGTAGCCAATGCAACCAATGTCGCTATTCTAATAGATTAATTTTGAAATGAACATGTTTTCAATCGATATTTCATAGATAATGCTTGTTGTGTTTATGAAAACAACTTTGTGTGTTTTGGTGCATCCACTGATAAGTATTATATAGATTCTCCCGTTATTTCCTCCACTACTACGATAGCGTGTAAAACATGAAGCTTTGTTTAATTGCTTATTATAGGCTATTTATTTCCTTTATCATAACTAGTTTGAGTCAAGAGATATTGATCGAATATATTAAAATCATATAAATATCCTTTGTAGAATAAATTTTTCTATATTATAATGCAGTCGAGCTGAAATCATATTTCCCTTCCCGTATAAAATATCTTTAAGTATTTCGTATGACTCTTGTTTTCCATATCCTTATATATAGAACATGTGACGATTCTCTCTCTTAATTCCGGTATGCCTTAACCATGATGACCCGACTTTTCTGTACCGTTTTAGCTGGCATTTAACTATCCATGTCCAACTCAAGGGGGCACATGAAAGCGGATAGTTTAGAGAAAGATAGAAACGTTAGAATAGAAGAAGAAAGGGAATACAAACACTACAAAATCAGAGTATAATAGAATCTCACAGCGAAAGGAATAAAATATAATCTATCATTATTCTTTACACAAAGAGAAAACTGTGTGTGTATATATATATATATATATATGATTATACAATCATAGTACACAACAAGATCAATACAATACTAATCAATACAACACACACAGCGGAAATAAATTAATATCAGAATGTACGGGAATACATCTCAACTCCTGTTATCCTCCTGAAGCTCTAAGCAAAACCTAATGCAACCTGAAAAATATACTCGGTCTGATCCGAACACATTTTGTGGAAAGCAAAATCACCTGGATCAGTCTGGAATAGTTTCAGTAATAAAACTCACATTGAAAACAACTTGCTTAACTTTTAGAAATATTTTGAAAGAATGGAACTCATGTAAGACACGACCACACGTAAACATGACATGTGTTTTTACCTTACGATAACCAAATCACTTTTTATATCAAAATCAAGTGATATTATAATATATCACACCATAAATAAAATAGGAATATTGTTGAAATGCTTGCATCTCGCATTCGACATAGTTGGTATATGTAACGTCCTAGAAATTTCGATAGCTGGGATTAATAAAAAATTTAACTATTATTGATCAATTTTATATTGATTTTGGAATTAGAAACTTAAAATCAAATTTTATGGTATGAATTCAATAATTAATTCAGGATGATTGGTTGATAATCAAATATTATTGAATATTTGAATTGAAGTTGGATTGGAATACAATTGAAAATATAAATGTTTGAATTTGAAATTTAACGTTGTTGACGTTAAATAAATTGGAGTTTTATTTGTTAAAATATATGAAAACTGGTTTGGATATGTGTGTATAAAGAAAATGGAATTAACGGTTCAAATTTGGAGGCAAACAAAATTATTAATGAACAAACAAAATAAAATCGGTGAACCTTTAAATAATTTAAAATTTTAAAACAACATCTGTAATCAGACGAAGTCAGATTTCAACCTGAATAATTTTATTGGATTCAGAACGCAAAAACGTAAAGGTATATTTAATTTTTATCGCATTTGGAGACTGTATTGGCTGTCCGAATTTTGGCCGTTATGCGGTAATTGAGCTAGAAAGTAATATTAAATTATGTCAAATGTAACCTTCCCCAGTATTTTACCGCGCAGACCTACGCCTTGGAAATACGCTGTAACACCCCGTATTTTTCGGGAAATACGTTAAGTAACAAATCAGAGAATAATTAAATTGTAACAAAATAATTAAGGGAAACAGGTTATGCCATTGCGTTCGTCTCGAAATTATGCTTGGGACAGATTCCAAGTTTGCATAAATCGGACTCCGTATGAAGAAGATATGGCCTTCAGAAGTTTCAATAAAAACCAGCTCGAAATTCAAAAATTCAGATTTCGAAATTCAAAATAGACACCCGGGATGGGCGGGAAAATTCCTGCCGAGGACCCAGGTCGACACTAGGGTCGACCTGGGGGTCGAACTGGGTAAATAGGTCGACACTAGGGTCGACCTTAGGGTTGACCTCCCCCCTCCTTTTCCAGATCTGGAGACAGATCCATTTTTTTGCACTTGGACGCCTTTCTGATCGGATTCGAGAGATCTAACCTATTTAAACACCCCCAAACATAGCTTTCTCTCCACACAATTTCATTGTGCCTATACTCTGCCTCTATTCTAATTAAAAATAAGAATGGCGTCGCTACTCTGCTGAAATCTAAGCTAGAACTAGAGCATCTTCTTCCAATCTGAATAGAATTAAAAGAACGACTAATCTACATCAAAGGAAAGCTATTCAGCTTCAGAAGACAGATTTCAGAAAAACAAGACTTGCCTATATTTTGTAAGTACAGTTATATTTCCGATTTAAACATTAATTGGAAGTCATGGCTTGTAAGAAACTGATATTAGAACTGTACCTATTCGCAAGTTAATTATCTTTGATTCATGCTTATGTCAAATCTAAGTTATCTAAGCCTTTGGATCTGATTCACGACTATGAGACTTTTGCCTAAGACTATGACTATGACAATGAAACTATTGCCTATGACTATGACTATGAGACTTTTGCCTAAGACTATGACCATGAAACTATTGCCTATGAAATTATTGCCTATGACTATGATTCGTGACTATGAGACTGTTTTCCACGACTATGATTCATAACTATAAGACTATTGCCTATGACATTGATTAAGAAATTATTGTGATTAGTCGCCCATGACTATTGTGGTTAATTGCCTATAACTATTGTAGTTAGTTGCTTATGCCTATTCCCATTGTTACAATTAACCAATCATGTTGTACCTTGAACTGGCATTATGTTGGACCAAATCACCTATGCCTATTCCCTTAATTATGTTGGATCTCATATTTAGTGTGTAACTTGGCTAGTTTATTCCTATTCACTATTATGTACATCGAGCCTGTTGGAGCAATTATTTTTGCATGCCTATTCTTTTATATCAATTCTTGTGCTTATCCCCTATTCCTTTTGTTAGTGCCATTTCATGAGTACTTAGAAAACTTGTGAAATCATGTTATACGTACGATTATGATGCGGGGATTGGGCGTAGCTTAATTAAGTTAATTTGGCATAATAAATATGTTAGCAGAATCTAAATTGGCTATAATGGTGAATAATTTACATGCATATTAGACTTGGGCATAAATTGATAAATTTTAATTAGCCGCAAAGTATGTAATTGGCATGTAAACCAAGTTTTGGACATAAACGGTAAACTAGAATATTAAATCTAGTTTTGACATGAACTGTAAATTGGAATATTAATCTAGATTGGGCATGAACTATAAAAGGGGAATATTAAATAAAATTTGTATAAACTGCAAGTTGGGATAATTGATAGGCAAATCAAGTTTTGGGCATAGAATATAAGTATGTTAATTGGAATGACAAATGAATATGATCTAGGTTAAATCGATTTATGGAAAATTTACATAAATAGTAAATATGTAAATTAGAGAAGAGGAAAATGCCTAACCCGAGGTTAGATTGAGATGTGGTGTAAAACTGCCCGTAATTGCCCGACACATCCAGTAACCACAACAATACCTGTCTAATGTGAGAGGTTAGTGCATCAAGCCCAGAAAGACCCGAGGTTAGACTGAGTTGTGGTGTAAAACTGCCCGGAACCGACTGGCATATCCAGTAACCACAACAATACCTGTCTAATGTGAGTGGTTGGTGCTTTAATTAATTAATTAAAGCTCATGAACAATCAAGCTAGAAATGGTGAGGTTAAGTAATTAAGGAAACACTTAACCAACTTAACATGTTAACAAGACAAGAAGGGTAGGGTTAAGTAATTGAGAAAACACTTAGCCAATTCAACATGTTAACTAGACAAGATTGATAGGGGTTAAGTTAATTTGGACACTTAACTAACTTAACATGTTAACAAGGCAAGATTTGTGGGGGTTAAGTAACTAAGGAGACATTTAACCATTGTAACATGTTAACTAGACAAGTGGGTAAGGTTAAGTAAATGTTTAATATGCTAACTAGACTAGATGGTGGGGTTAAGTAAACTTAGAACACTTAACCGTTATAGCATGATGAATAAACATGGTTAAGTTAATGAGAGACGCTTAACCAGTATAACCCGATAAACGAATAAGGTTAGGGAACACTTAACCAATTTGACATGATATATGGGTAGGTTAAGTCAACATGAACTACTGGATAACACTTAACCAATTTAACATGACAAGTGAATGGGTTAAGTTAACTTGAATTGACCGATGACACTTAACCAATCCAACATGACGAGAAAGTGAACTAAGTAGTAAACCTTAGTTAAGAGAACTAAGTAGTAAACCTTAGTCAAGAAAGCCATGTAGAACATAAGAAGGAGCGAACGTCTGTCTGGTCAAGAAGAAGGCTCCAACGAATTGGGGTACGAAGCACGTTGCTACGAGGGGACGCGAGGGTACTCTTGGTATCCCTCTGTGAGGCTGCAGATGATCCTCCTGGGCTCACAGAGGTTAAGGTCTATGTTAGAAGAGCCAAGGGTACGCCTTGGTTGCAATAATAAGGCAACCTAAAGACTAGGATGGACCAGCGTAATTCGGCGAGACCAGTTTTTGCCCTGTGATAGCAACTCGTTGTCTACCTACCATCTTGATTCAGTCGAGATACGTGATGCGGAAAGGCGGAGAACTCCAACGGACCATATACTTGCTATCTAGTTACGGGTGAGGTTGGCCCATAGGTTTGTGGAGGCATAGAAGGGTCTGCATACAGTTCTCATTCTTGTTTTTCTTGGGTGCCTTTCATTTGTTAGTTGAGGGAGGGGTCTAGTGGGACCATAGCCACTGTAAAAGAAGACCTTAGCATCTGCAATCGGCAAATATCTGAAAGCTCCCGACCGAGTTCCGTGTTTCTTGATTAGCCCAGCCACGGGACTCGGGTCACACATATAGAGGACATGTGCATCTAGACATCGATAACGATTCACGACACATACGGGGGGAAAGTCTAGGGACATATACCGCTCTGGGTAGTGTGTCCTAGACTAGGGGGCATCGTTCGATAGGCAGCATAATCCCTAGTTGGACCTAGGTCGTGTAAACCCTGAATCTGAGAAGCGTTCAATAGGTAGCATAAACCCCAGTGGCCCTGGGTAGCATAAACCCTGTTTGAATCTAGAAAGCATTCGATAAGTAAACCCTAGTTGGATCTAGGTAACACTCGATGGATAAGGGACTGCATACACAATAAAAAGGGGATCATTTTATCATGAACACATGATGCTAGTTGAAACAGTTCTTAGTGGTTGCAGAGAAATAGAAGTGGATGCGATAGCCAATTCCGATAATCTTACCTTGTCTTGTTTTTGGATTATCTTGTTACTATGGTATGGTTCTATGTTCATTTTGCTCATGTCATAGTCCTTTTCTTGTTTACATGCTGAAGTATAACTGGAATTACCAGACTTATGTCTGACCTAGTTTGTTTTCGCCTCTTTTCTTCCGTTTCCCCCCAGGTAGCCAGGGAGGGAATAGCTCAGCTCATTTTGGACCGTTACTCTTTCCGAGCTTGAAGATTCTTTGACGCATTGCTTTGAACTCCATTTTCTATTGCTATGGCTGGCTCATGCTTTATTGGGGAATATCATTGTCAGTTTATGCTTCTTTATTTTAAACAAGATAGATGCTTTGTTGTAATAAGTATTGGTGTTGTAAAACAATATTTGTACAAGCTGTGTTTTAATCAATAAAGGTTATTTAATTTTCGCTGCTTTATTTGTCTGTCTTGTAATTTTTCTGCAACTTGTACCAAAAATGCTCCACCGAAGTTAAGGCATTCCCATTGTGAGTGACCTTAACGGAGGTGGGGTGTTACACTTGGTATCAGAGCTGAAGGTTACCGGATCAGATAAAAAGATTTGAAAAATTATTTTCAAACGGTTTTAAAAGAAGCATTTTCAAAAAAGAAAGTTTTGTTTTAAAGGCACATTCCCCAAAGCCATATGCACTATCTTTTGACCCTCTGCTTGAATCCTTGTTTCCTTCTTTCTTGAGTCTCCGGGGCTCCTGGCTTTCTGGGAGGTAACCTCATCGCGACATGGTTCCGTAGGCTTGATGAGACTACGACACTTGTCAAAGGGCAAATAAGCACCTAACTTCCATCTGTAGCCGTAAATTTCTTTCGAGCTTTGTAGGATTCTCCATGCGATGGAGGCAGCTTTCGAGAGACATGTCAACAAGTTAAACAAGGATGAAGAACCCATGGATATGGACTTGGTTCACAAAGGAGGGGAGGAAAGAATAGTAAAACCTAAAACAAGAGGAAGTATCTTTATTTTGGTATAACGGGTCGCATAATTAAGGGCAAGAACAAAGGACAGGATTTTCCGGAAGACAAGCGCATGCTCTCACCATCAGCATACCTGAGAGAGAGGCAGTAATATTTCTGTTGGAAGAGTTTTTCCTTTTTGAGCATCCTGTTAGTACTCCTTCCGATTTTAGCGCTTCATATTCGTATGTATCTACTTCCATAGGTTCTCTGCACCTTAGTACTTGTATAATAGAAGATCCCATTATTTTCTCAAATCCAATTGCTGGTTCGGCTCATTTATCTTTGACTTGTGAGGATTTGAGAATAGCTATATTAATGCTTTAGTTTTTTGGTTTCATCGGCTATGGGTTGATTCTAGGCATGGATTGGTTAACTAGTAATTGTGAAACCAGGGTAGTTAGACTTTCGACTTGCCTCGGGAATACCCTCGAGATTTCGTGCGATCCTAAGGGATTAGTTTGTCTTGGCTACCTAGAATCACTTTATTTATCTATCGACGATTTTCGATCCGTTGGAGTAGTCCATGAGAACACAAGATGTTTTGATTAGGGTAGGGGTTTCCCCCTAAAACTCGAGACAGACTTCCGCATATATCTAGATGACACTACAAAGCCACTTATGCGATCAACGATAATTTTAGAGCCAGATTGGCGAGGGTAGCCAGAGTCGGTAAAGTGCTCAATTGTTTTGTTATTTTGCTAGTATCATCTCCCATAGATCGTCCAAATCCGAAGGAGGTATCCCTTGGGTGCTTGTTTGATATAGGTTTAGGCCTTTGGGGCTTGTACTTGAGGGATGTCGAGTTCGACTAGGATGGTTTGCGTGAGAAATAAATGATTGGGGCTGGCACCCTAAGTAAGACTGACCTTAAGAGAGGTAAAAAGCACATAACAACCATTAGCTTTAGACCCTCAGATTTGTAACACGATGGATAAACTAAGTAGAGGAGAGACCTCTAATCATCTTAGGATATACACTTGGTATCATGGTTAACATCCGTTTATCTTGGAAGGGTAGTTCGACTACATTGGATACCCTCTAGTACAGTAAGTGACCAAGGTCCTATCTTTACTAGTGAGTTGTGGAAATGGAGGTCAAGAAGCTTCGCAACCGTGAAGTTAAGGTACAATGGAGTGAAGCTCACGAAGATGCAACTTAAATGACTAAAGACTAGATACGCGTATCATACCCTTTTTGAGGGTATATCCTTGATCTCTCTTTTTCTGTAGAATTTAATTGCCTGACTAGTCTCTATCTTTTAAGTATATCCTCTCGGTCCTATCCTCAATTCTTAAGTAGAAGACAATGGATGTAAACATGTGTTTGAAACATGTTATGTTTGATGGTTGCAAGAAGTTACTTGTGGTTGCTCGTGAGTGCATATACACACACATTAGGCACTAGATTGGCTCAGTCACTTCCTTATTACATATGCATATGTGTATTTATGAAACTTGATGTGTTATCATATGGACGACGCATTTGTATGAATAATTTTGCACACATGTAGAATTTATAAAATACGATAGGAGTAGTTGCATACATGATGGACTCATGGCACTGACATGATTTGCATTAAGGAGGTCAACTGAATCAGTAGACCGCCTGATTCTGCATTAGATAAGGACATATACACACACTATGCAATATGATCATGAAAAGCATTAGAAACCTTCTGAGGACATTGGATGCTTGTGATTGGATGGTTGAGTAGATAGATGTTGGTTGGTAGGATAAACATTCTTCCTAACTTAGAGATTTCGGGGACGAAATCCTTTAAAGGAGAGGAGAATGTAACACCCCGTATTTTTCGGGAAATACGTTAAGCAACGAATCAGAGAATAATTAAATTGTAATAAAATAATTAAGGAAAATGGGTTCGCCATTGCGTTCGTCTCGAAATTCTGCTTGGGATAGAGTCCAAGTTTGCGTAAATCGGACTTCGTATGAAGAAGATATGGCCTTCGGAAGTTTCAACAAAAACCAGCCCGAAATTCAAAAATTCAGATTTCGAAATTCAAAACAGACACCCGGGCTGGGCGGGAAAATTCCCGCCTAGGACCCAGGTCGACACTAGGGTCGACCTGGGGGTCGACCTGGGCAAACAGGTCGACACTAGGGTCGACCTTAGGGTCGACCTCCCCCCTTTTCTAGGTCTGGAGACAGATCCATTTTTCTACACCTGGATGCCTTTCTAACCGGATTCGTGAGCTCTAACCTATTTAAACACCCCAAACCTAGCTTTCTCTCCACACAAGTTCATTCTGCCTATACCCTGCCTCTATTCTAATTAAAAATAAGAACGGCGTCGCTACTCTGCTGAAATCTAAGCTAGAACTAGTGCATCTTCTTCCAATCTGAATAGAATTAAAAGAACGACTAATCTACATCAAAGGAAAGCTATTCAGCTTCAGAAGATGGATTTTAGAAAAACAAGACTTGCCTATATTTTGTAAGTACAGTTATATTTCCGATTTAAACATTAATTGGAAGTCATGGCTTGTTAGAAACTGATATTAGAACTGTACCTATTTGCAAGTTATTTATCTTTGATTCATGCTTATGTAAAATCTAAAGTTATCTATGCCTTTGGATCTGATTCACGACTCTGACTATGAGTCTTTTGCCTAAGACTATGACTATGAAACTATTTCCTATGACTATGAGACTTTTGCCTAAGACTATGACCATGAAACGGTTGCCTATTAAATTATTTCCTATGACTATGATTCATGACTATGAGAATGTTGCCCACGACTATGATTCATAACTATGAGACTATTGCCTATGACATTGATTAAGAAATTATCGTGATTAGTCGCCCATGACTATTGTGGTTAATTGCCTATAACTATTGTAGTTAGTTGCTTATGCCTATTCCCATTGTTACAATTAACCAATCATGTTGTACCTTGTACTGGCATTATGTTGGGCCAAATCACCTATGCCTATTCCCTTAATTATGTTGGATCTCATATTTAGTGTGTAACTTGGCTAGTTTATTCCTATTTACTATTATGTACGTCGAACCTGTTGGAGCTATTATTTTTGCATGCCTATTCTTTTATATCAATTCTTGTGCTTATCCCCTATTCCTTTTGTTAGTACCATTTCATGAGTACTTAGAAAACTTGTGAAATCATGTTATACGTACGATTATGATGCAGGGATTGGGCGTAGCTTAATTAAGTTAATTTGGCATAATAAATATGTTGGCAGAATCTAAATTGGTTATAATGGTGAATAATTTACATGCATATTAGACTTGGGCATAAATTGATAAATTTTAATTGGCCGCAAAGTATGTAATTGGCATGTAAACCAAGTTTTGGACATAAACGGTAAACTAGAATATTAAATCTAGTTTTGACATGAACTGTAAATTGGAATATTAATCTAGATTGGGCATGAACTGTAAAAGGGGAATATTAAATCTAAATTTGTACAAACTGCAAGTTGGGCTAATTGATAGGCAAATCAAATTTTGGGCATAGAATATAAGTATGTTAATTTGCATGACAATTGAATATGATTTAGGCTAAATTGAGTTATGGAAAATTTACATAAATAGTAAATATGTAAAATAGAGAAGGGGAAAATGCCTAACCCGAGGTTAGATTGAGTTGTGGTTTAAAACTGCCCGGAACCGCCCGGCACATCCAGTAACCACAACAATACCTATCTAATATGAGAGGTTAGTGCATCAAGCCCAGAAAGACCCGAGGTTAGACTGATCTCTGGTGTAAAACTGCCCGGAACCGACCGGCATATCCAGTAACCACAACAATACCTGTCTAATGTGAGTGGTTGGTGCTTTAATTAATTAATTAATTAATTAAAGCTCATGAACAATCAAGCTAGAAATGGTGAGGTTAAGTAATTATGGAAACACTTAACCAACTTAACATTTTAACAAGACAAGAAGGGTGGGTTTAAGTAATTGAGAAAACACTTAGCCAATTCAACATGTTAACTAGACAAGATTGATAAGGGTTAAGTTAATTTGGACACTTAACCAACTTAACATGTTAACAAGGCAAGATTTTTGGGGGTTAAGTAACTAAGGAAACACTTAACCATTGTAACATGTTAACTAGACAAGTGGGTAAGGTTAAGTAAATGTTTAATATGCTAACTAGACTAGATGGTGGGGTTAAGTAAACTTAGAACACTTAATCGTTATAGCATGATGAATAAACATGGTTAAGTTAACGAGAGACACTTAACCAGTATAACCTGATAAACAAGTAAGGTTAAGGAACACTTAACCAATTTGATATGATATATGGGTAGGTTAGCTCAACGTGGACTGCTGGATAACACTTAACCAATTTAACATGACAAATGAATGGGTTAAGTTAACTTGAATTGACTGATGACACTTAACCAATCCAACATGACGATAACGAGAACTAAGTAGTAAACCTTAGTTAAGAGAACTAAGTAGTAAACCTTAGTCAAGAAAGCCACGTAGAACAAAAGAAGGAGCGAACGTCCGTCTGGTCATGAAGAAGGCTCCAACGAACTGGAGTACGAAGCACGCGGCTTAGAGGGGACAAGAGGGTACTCTTGGTATCCCTCTGTGAGGCTGCAGATGATCCTCCTGGGCTCACAGAGGTTAAGGCCTGCATTAGAAGAACAAATGGTATGCCTTGGTTGCAATAATAAGGCAACCTAAAGACTAGGATGGACTAGCGTGATTCTGCGAGACCATGTTTTGCCCTGTGATAGCAACTCGTCATCTACCTACCATCTTGAGTCAGTCGAGATACGTGAAGCGTAAAGGCGGAGAACTCTAACAGACCATATACTTGCTATCTAGTTATGGGTGAGGTTGGCCCATACGTTTGTGGGGGCATAGAGGGGCCTGCGTACAGTTCTCATTCTTGTTTTTCTTGGGTGCCTTTCATTTGTTAGTTGACGGAGGGGTCTAGTGGGACCATAGCCACTGTAAAAGAAGACCTTAGCATCTACAATCGGCAGATATCTAAAAGCTCCCGACCGAGTTCCGTGTTTCTTGATTAGCCCTGCCACGGGACTCGGGTGGCACATATAGAGGACATGTGCATCTAGACATCGATAACGATTCACGACACATACAGGGGGAAAGTCTAGGAACATATACCGCTCTGGGTAGTGTGTCCTAGACTAGGGGGCATCGTTCGATAGGTAGCATAATCCCTAGTTGGACCTAGGTCGCGTAAACCCTGAATCTGAAAAGCGTTCAATAGGTTGCATAAACCCCAGTGGCCCTGGGTAGCATAAACCCTGGTTGAATCTAGAAAGCATTTGATAAGTAAACCCTAGTTGGATCTAGATAACACTCGATGGATAAGGAACTGCATACACAATAAAAAGGGGATCATTTTATCATGAACACACGATGCTAGTTGAAACAGTTCTTAGTGGGTGCAGAGAAATAGAAGTGGATGCGATAGCCAATTCCGTTAATCTTACCTTGTCTTGTTTTAGGATTATCTTGTCACTATGGTATGGTTCTAAGTTCAGTTTGCTCAAGTCATAGTCCTTTTCTTGTTTACATGCTGAAGTATAACTGGACTTACTAGACTTATGTCTGACCTAGTTTGTTTTCGCCTCTTTTCTTCCGTTCCCCCCCAGGTAGCCAGGGAGGGAATAGCTCAGCTCATTTTGGACCGTTACTCTTTCCGAGCTTGAAGATTCTTTGATGCATTGCTTTGAACTCCATTTTCTACTGCCATGGCTGGCTCATGCTTTATTGGGGAATATCACTGTCAGTTTATGCTTCTTTATTTTAAACAAGACAGATGCTTTGTTGTAATAAGTATTGGTGTTGTAAAACAATCTTTTTACAATCTGTGTTTTAATCAATAAAGGTTATTTATTTTTCGCTGCTTTATTTGTCTGTCTTGTAATTTTTCTGCAACTTGTACCAAAAATGCTCCACCGAAGTTAAGGCATTCCCTTTGTGAGTGACCTTAACGAAGGTGAGGTGTTACACTTGGTATCAGAGCCGAAGGTTACCAGATCATATAAAAAGATTTGAAAAATTGTTTTCAAATGGTTTTAAAAGAAGCATTTTCAAAAAGAAAAGTTTTGTTTTAAAGGCATATTCCCCAAAGCCATATGCACTTTCTTTTGACCCTCTGCTTGAATCCTTGTTTCCTTCTTTCTTGAGTCTCCGGGGCTCCTGGCTTTCTGGGTGGTAACCTCATCGCGACATGGTTCCGTAGGCTTGATGAGACTACGACACTTGTCAAAGGGCAAATAAGCGCCTAACTTCCATCTGTAGCCGTAATTTTCTTTCGAGCTTTGTAGGATTCTCCGTACGATGGAGGCAGCTTTCGAGAGACATGTCAACAAGTTACACAAGGATGAAGAACCCATGGATATGGACTTGGTTCACAAAGGAGGGGAGGAAAGAATAGTAAAACCTAAAACAAGAGGAAGTATCTTTATTTTGGTATAATAGGTCGCATAATTAAGGGCTAGGGCAAGAACAAAGGACAGGATTTTTCGGAAGACAAGCGCATGCTCTCACCGCCAGCATACCTGAGAGAGAGGTAGTAAGATTTTTGTTGGAAGGGTTTTTCCTTTTTGAGCATCCTGTTAGTACTCCTTCCGATTTTAGCGCTTCATATTCGTATGTATCTACTTCCATAGGTTCTCTGCACCTTAGTACTTGTATAATAGAAAATCCCATTATTTTCTCAAATCCAATTGCTGGTTCGGCTCATTTATCTTTGACTTGTGAGGATTTGAGAATAGCTTTATTAATGCTTATGTTTTTGGTTTCATCGGCTATGGGTTGATTCTAGGCATGGATTGGTTAACTAGTAATTGTGAAACGAGGGTAGTTAGACTTTCGACTTGCCTCGGGAATACCCTCGAGATTTCATGCGATTCTAAGGGATCAGTTTGTCTTGGCTACCTAGAACCACTTTATTTATCTATCGACGATTTTCGATCCGTTGGAGTAGTCCATGAGTACACAAGATGTTTTGATTAGGGTAGGGGTTTTCCCCCTAAAACTCGAGACAGACTTCTGCATATATCTAGATGACACTGCAAAGCCAGTTATGCGATCAACGTTAATTTTGGAGCAAGATTGGAAAGGGTAAACAAGGTCGGTAAAGTGCTCAATTGTTTGGTTATTTTGCTAGTATCATCTCCCATAGATCGTCCAAATCCGGAGGAGGTATCCCTTGGGTGCTTGCCTGATATTGGTTTAGGCCTTTGGGGCTTGTACTTGAGGGATGTCGAGTTCGACTAGGATGGTTTGTGTGAGAAATAAATGGTTGGGGCTAGCACCCTAAGTAAGACTGACCTTAAGAGAGGTAAAAAGCACATAACAACCATTAGCTTTAGACCCTCAGATTTGTAACACGATGGATAAGCTAAGTAGAGGAGAGACCTCTAATCATCTTAGGATATACAATTGGTATCATGGTTAACATCTGTTTATCTTGGAAGGGTAGTTCGTCTACATTGGATACTCTTTAGCACAGTAAGTGACCAAGGTCCTATCTTTACTAGTGAGTTGTGGAAATGGAGGTTAAGAAGCTTTGCAACTGCGAATTTAAGGTACGGTGGAGTGAAGCTAATGAAGATGCAACTTAAAAGACTAAAGACTAGATACGCGTATCATACCCTTTTTGTGGGTATATCCTTGATCTCTCTTTTTCTGTAGAGTTTAATTGCCTGACTAGTCTCTATCTTTTAAGTATATCCTCTCGGTACTATCCTCAATTCTTAAGTATAAGCCAATGAATGTAAATATATGTTTGAAACATGTTATGTTTGATGGTTGCAAGTAGTTACTAGTGGTTGCTCATGAGTGCATATACACACACATTAGGCACTAGATTGGCTCAATCACTTCCTTATTACATATGCATATGTGTATCTGTGAAATTTGATGTGTTATCATATGGACGATGCATTTGTACGAATGATTGTGCACTCATGTAGACTTTATAAAATACGATTAGGAGTAGTTGCATACACGATGGAGTCATGGCACTGTCATGATTTTCATTAAGGAGGCCAACTGAATCAGTAGACCGCCTGATTCTGCATTAGATAAGGACATATACAAACACTATGCATATGATCATGAAAAGCATTAGAAACCTTCTAAGGACAACGGATGCCTGTGATTGGATGGTTGAGTAGATAGATGTTGGATGGTAGGATAAACATTCTTCCTAACTTAGAGATTTCGGGGACGAAATCCTTTAAAGGAGGGGAGAATGTAACACTCCGTATTTTTCGGGAAATACGTTAAGTAAAAAATTAGAGAATAATTAAATTGTAACAAAATAATTAAGGGAAATGGGTTACACCATTGCGTTCGTCTTGAAATTCTGCTTGGGATAGAGTCCAAGTTTGCGTAAATCGGACTCCGTATGAAGAAGATATGGCCTTCGGAAGTTTCAATAAAAACCAGCCCGAAATTCAAAAATTCAGATTTCGAAATTCAAAACAGACACCCGCGCTAGGCGGGAAAATTCCCGCCCAAGACCCAGGTCGACACTAGGGTCGACCAGGGTAAACAGGTCCACACTAGGGTCGACCTCCCCCCTTTTCTAGATCTGGAGACAGATCCATTTTTCTGCACCTGGACGCGTTTCTGACCGAATTCGTGAGCTCTAACCTATTTAAACACCCCCAAACCTAGCTTTCTCTCCACACAATTTCATACTTCCTATACTCTGCCTCTATTCTAATTAAAAATAAGAATGGCGTCGCTACTCTGCTGAAGTTTAAGCTAGAACTAGTGCATCTTCTTCCAATCTGAATAGAATTAAAAGAACGACTAATCTACATCAAAGGAAAGCTATTCAGCTTCAGAAGACAGATTTCAGAAAAACAAGACTTGCCTATATTTTGTAAGTACAGTTATATTTCCGATTTAAACATTAATTGGAAGTCATGGCTTGTAAGAAACTTATATTAGAACTGTAACTATTTGCAAGTTAATTATCTTTGATTCATGCTTATGTAAAATCTAAAGTTATCTATGCCTTTGGATCTGATTCACGACTATGACTATGAGACTTTTGCCTAAGACTATGACTATGAAACTATTGCCTATGACTATGACTATGAGACTTTTTCCTAAGACCATGACCATGAAACTGTTGCCTATGACAATGATTCGTGACTATGTGACTGATCCCCACGACTATGATTCATAACTATGAGACTATTGCCTATGACATTGATTAAGAAATTATTGTGATTAGTCGCCCATAACTAATGTGGTTAATTGCCTATAACTATTGTAGTTAGTTGCTTATGCCTATTCCCATTGTTACAATTAACCAATCATGTTGTACCTTGTACCGGAATTATGTTGGACCAAATCACCTATGCCTATTCCCTTAATTATGTTGGATCTCATATTTAGTGTGTAACTTGACTAGTTTATTCCTATTCACTATTATGTACATCGAACCTGTTGGAGCCATTATTTTTGCATGCCTATTCTTTTATATCAATTCTTGTGCTTATCCCCTATTCCTTTTGTTAGTGTCATTTCATGAGTACTTAGAAAACTTGTGAAATCATGTTATACGTACGATTATGATGCGGGGATTGGGCGTAGCTTAATTAAGTTAATTTGGCATAATAAATATGTTGGCAGAATCTAAATTGGCTATAATGGTGAATAATTTACATGCATATTAGACTTGGGCATAAACTGATAAATTTTAATTGGCCGCAAAGTATGTAATTGGCAAGTTTTGGACATAAACGGTAAACTAGAATATTAAATTTAGTTTTGACATGAACTGTAAATTGGAATATTAATCTAGATTGGGCATGAACTATAAAAGGGGAATATTATATCTAAATTTGTATAAACTACAAGTTGGGCTAATTGATAGGCAAATCAAGTTTTTCGCATAGAATATAAGTATGTTAATTGGCATGACAAATGAATATGATCTAGGCTAAATTGATTTATGGAAAATTTACATAAATAGTAAATATGTAAATTAGAGAAGTGGAAAATGCCTAACCCGAGGTTAGATTGAGTTGTGGTGTAAAACTGCCCGGAACCGCCCGGCACATTCAGTAACCACAACAGTACCTGTCTAATGTGAGAGGTTAGTGCATCAAGCCCAGAAAGACCCGAGGTTAGACTGAGTTGTGGTGTAAAACTTCCCGGAACCGACTGACATATCCAGTAACCATAACATTACCTGTCTAATGTGAGTGGCTGGTGCTTTAATTAATTAAAGCTCATGAACAGTCAAGCTAGAAATGGTGAGGTTAAGTAATTAAGAAAACACTTAACATACTTAACATGTTAACAAGACAAGAAGGGTGGGGTTAAGTAATTGAGAAAACACTTAGCCAATTCAACATGTTAACTAGACAAGATTGATAGGGGTTAAGTTAATTTGGATACTTAACCAACTTAACATGTTAATAAGGCAAGATTTGTGGGGGTTAAGTAACTAAGGAAACACTTAACCATTGTAACATGTTAACTAGACAAGTGGGTAAGGATAAGTAAATGTTTAATATGCTAACTAGACTAGATGGTGGGGTTAAGTAAACCTAGAACACTTAACCGTTATAGCATGATGAATAAACAGGGTTAAGATAATGAAAGACACTTAACCAGTATAACCTGATAAACGAGTAAGGTTAAGGAACACTTAACCAATTTGACATGACATATGGGTAGGTTAAGTCAACGTGAACTACTGGATAACACTTAACCAATTTAACATGACAAGTGAATGGGTTAATTTAACTTGAATTGACTGATGACACTTAACCAATCCAACATGACGAGAAAGAGAACTAAGTAGTAAACCTTAGTTAAGAGAACTAAGTAGTAAACCTTAGTCAAGAAAGCCACGTAGAACACAAGAAGGAGCGAACGTCCGTCTGATCATGAAGAAGGCTCCAACGAACTAGGGTACAAAGCACGTGGCTTCGAGGGGACGTGAGGGTACTCTTGGTATCCCTCTGTGAGGCTGCAGATGATCCTCCTGGGCTCACAGAGGTTAAGGTCTACGTTAGAAGAGCCAAGGGTATGCCTTGTCTGCAATAATAAGGCAACTTAAAGACTAGGATGGACCAGCGTGATTCGGCGAGACCAGTTTTTGTCATGTGATAGCAACTCGTCGTCTACCTACCATCTTGAGTCAGTCGAGATACGTGAAGCGGAAAGGCGGAGAACTCCAACAGACCATATACTTGCTATCTAGTTATGGGTGAGGTTGGCCCACAGGTTTGTGGGGGTATAGAGGGGCCTGCGTACAGTTCTCATTCTTGTTTTTCTTTGGTGCCTTTCATTTGTTAGTTGAGGGAGGGTCTAGTGGGACCATAGCCACTATTAAAGCAGACCTTAGCATCTGCAATCGGCAGATATCTGAAAGCTACCGACCGAGTTCCGTGTTTCTTGATTAGCCCGGCCACGGGACTCGGGTCGCACATATAGAGGACACGTGCATATAGACATCGATAGCGATTCACGACACATACGGAGGGAAAGTCTAGGAACATATACCGCTCTGGGTAGTGTGTCCTAGACTGGGGGGTATTGTTCGACATGTAGCATAATCCCTAGTTGGACCTAGGTCGCGTAAACCCTGAATCCGAGAAGCGTTCAATAGGTAGCATTAACCCCAGTGGCCCTGGGTAGCATAAACCTTGGTTGAATCTAGAAAGCATTCGATAAGTAAACCCTAGTTGGATCTAGGTAACACTCGATGGATAAGGAACTGCATACACAATAAAAAGGGGATCATTTTATCATGAACACATGATGCTAGTTGAAACAGTTCTTAGTGGGTGTAGAGAAATAGAAGTGGATGCGATACCCAATTCCGTTAATCTTACCTTGTCTTGTTTTAGGATTATCTTGTCACTATGGTATGGTTCTAAGTTCAGTTTGCTCATGTCACTGTCCTTTTCTTGTTTATATGCTGAAGTATAACTGGACTTACCAGACTTATGTCTGACCTAGTTTGTTTTCGCCTCTTTTCTTCCGTTTCCCGCCCAGGTAGCCAAGGAGGGAATAACTCAGCTCGTTTTGGACCGTTACTCTTTCCAAGCTTGAAGATTCTTTGACGCATTGCTTTGTACTCCATTTTCTACTACTATGGCTGGCTCATGCTTTATTGGGGAACATCATTGTCAGTTTATGCTTCTTTATTTTAAACAAGACAGATGCTTTGTTGTAATAAGTATTGGTGTTGTAAAACAATCTTTGTACAAGCTGTGTTTTAATCAATAAAGGTTATTTATTTTCCGCTGCTTTATTTGTCTGTCTTGTAATTTTTCTGCAACTTGTACCAAAAATGCTCCACTGAAGTTAAGGAATTCCCTTTGTAAGTGACCTTAACGGAGGTGGGGTGTTACATACGCGCTACCCTATAAACTAGTGATTGACTTCGTTCTTATCCCTGTTCTCTTGTTCCATAAAAACAACGCCCATTCCACTTTTCATGAGCAAAAATCAATTCTTTCCTTCCCAATTTTTGATGGCCACCGAAATTTGGCTTTTTCCCCTAAAGCATCAGTGTTTCCCCACTGCAAATCTCGTCCATCTCCACCAAATTAAATCAAGCTTCCTCCCCCAATTTATTTCACCACCGAAAATTGGTTGCCTTCCACCATTCACCCTCGTTGCTGCTCCCTCAAAAAATCAATTCAAAAGCTGAGTCTTGTTCTGCTCCTCCAAAACAAAGTTGTATGCACCGCCATTCAACCCCATCCTTCTCGTCACCTAAAAGCACCCGAGGCCCAATTCGCCATCGTCAAAGACTCCAAAGTCGCTGCTTTTCTGGTCTCGTTTGGATGCTGTAGCCATCAGCTCATGCCACCTGTACCTGAAGCCGCCAGACAGTGACCACTCTTCATGTCTCCACTTCTATCCGTTGTTTCGCCGCTGAAAAGGTGAGCATTCACTCACAATTAATTGTTGATTCAAGCTTATTAATTTTTGCAATTAGTCAAGATAAAATAACTGTATTGGGTTTGTGTTTACTGCGTCATGTTTCACTCACGTTTATGCTATTGGACCTGAAAGTTTGAAATTTTCCTCGAGTAGACCCTCTTTTTTGCTTTCAACCTGTTGTGTGCAATATTGATCTTGATCCTGGCATGCACCTCACTCCCACTGGTTTACTATGCGGGCACCATATCCTTTTGAACACTTCATTGTCTAGGTGTTGATGTCCCACTTATCATTGCTGTGCTATTTTGGGCTCGAGTCTTTGCTAATAATCTTCAATTGGTTGCTAGGTTGAAAGCCTTTGACACACTTACCTTTTTATTTCCCTTTTCATTACCCTTATTAATGTATGAATCAGTAGCCTACTTTGTAATTGTGGTCTAGGTAATCTTCGGTCAGTAAATTCTTCACCGTTCAACACTCTGAGTTTATGTTATCATTTTGATTGCAGACAATTCGTAATACGTAGTACTTGACGCTCGGCTCTTGTACACTACATCGAGTCCGAGTTCTTATCTTTTATTGGTTAAGGCGTTGTTTAAACGACCAGTCATGAAACTTTGTTGGTTGCTTTAAACACACTATTTGGTTATATTTGTGTTACCCTGTTTGAGGTTTATCGCAATAATAATAAACATTAAGCAGCCATACTATTCACTGTTCGAAACTATAAAAATAAGGACAAGTTATTCATACTTAGTTGTAATTGTGGTTGGCTTAACAGTTACTATTCATACTTGTGGACTAAAGAAAAAATAGCTATTAAGATAATATCTAAACTGTTTATGATCTTTAATTATATGTCATAAACATTCTCAATAAGCTAAAGGAAAAGACAACGTAATGATCCAGCTTTGAATTTCCATTTATGATCTCCATATGGTTGACAGTCAAGACTCCAGACTTCTCCTCCATTATATAGACAATTAAAATTCTTAAGGTTTCCATTTATTCTTTTAATATACAAGCCATCAATATTTTCACTTGTCTTTCCTGTGTCATGCAAGTTAAACTTGTTTCAGGAATACAACATGAAATGAATTGCTTGTTTGCCAACTTGGAGTGTCAATATTTAATTCACATGAAACGAGATGCGTGTATATGTATGCAATCCATACAATATTATTTAACTCTTCTTGACTTGAGTTTCCAGAAACACTTTGAAAATGTACGTTGAACTTCTTGTGCGCAAATGCAACTAATTATAGCAGTAGTCCACGGCTAAATAAGTCATAATATTTAAATCATAAATAATATTTGAAGATCATATTTATTCAATTGAGAAAATGAATTATAAAGTTGAATTTTAATACTTGAACATCATGGCCTTTAAAAATGGTTTGTTGTTGCATTATGGCCTTTAAAAAAAATGGCTTGCTGATACATTTTAATACTTGAACATCATGGCCTGTACACAAAACTCCTGTCATGTTCAAATTAATGTTATCAAATATTAACAAAACAAAGCTATCTACGTTGGGCCACTCTATGTATCGTTGTCTAAAGAATTTTTTTTATGTTGGAAGCTCCTCGTCTTCTGCACACGAAGCCGTCAGTAATAAAACTAATTATTATGCTCGACGGGTCCCAAAACAAATCAATTACTCTTCAAATACTGCCTGTCAGCCATCGCTTCGTAATGCCACCCATCAACTTAATTACCATGTAAATTCAAATATCTGGAAATTTACTGAGCCTAATTTACATCAACCTTCAGTTCAGTCTCCACAAGTTCAATCCCCTAAAAAAAGAAACTTCAGAATGGTGGATTCTTCAAAATGCATTGTAGCCAAAACACTGACTGGAAAATGGAATATAGAAACTTTGCATCATGCTTTGGAAGTTAACCTTGAATATGACTGTTGGCCGATGTCGATCATCACAAACAACTCCTTCTTGGTTTACTGTCCTACTTATGGTAAAAGAGACTATGCATTACTCCTCAAAATTCTGACCAAACCTGGATCTGCGATAAGTTTGGAAGCTTGGGATGATGACGAGAGAGAACTAGAACCTGCATTGGGAACCGAGTCATGGGCTAAAGTGGAAGGATTTCCACAATTTCTCAAAAATAATGATGAAGCTATGAAGGAAATTTTGAAACCTATGGGTAGGGTTCTTGCTGTTGATGATTGCGATTGGTGTCACTTAGATCACAAAGTTTTTCTGGTGAAGTTGCAATTTTTCGAAGGAATAGGTTCAAAAAACGAATTTGCAGCCCGTTTTAACAACAAATTCCATATTATTAAGGTACAGCGCTGTAAACATGAACATCCAGGAACAAGACCAGAATTTGTCTTTATTGGTAATGAGGAGGAGAAAGTGGTGCCATGTATCCATAATTTTCAAGAGATTAGCTCGGAGAATCGGGTAGATGCTATGATCAAAGAGGCAATGATGTTACCACCGCTTCCATCCATTTTTAGAGAAGTCAATACAAATTTCAACTTACCAGACTTTGATTCTCAAGGGCTAAATGATCAAGAAGAAGTAGATCAAGATATGCAAGTTGATCAGAGTCTGGATTTGCATGTTGATCTGAACCCACCTTTCAATCAACCTCCCCCTCAAGCCAATGATTTCTCTTTGATCCCTATTCAAACTATCCCATTTGACATTAGCTCTATCCCCCCACCGCAATCTCCTCCTCAGCAACCGTGGTCTGATGATCAAGAATGGCCTCAATTTCTCTCTCCTATTTTCGTTCGTCGAAGTGGGAGACGCTACAATCCTGAAGTCACAGGTAGTTTTCTAACTCCTATTTTTTTTCTCTACTAATAAACGTTTGAACAAAAAGATATCAAGCTACATGGGTTTGAATTTATGTGACTCACATTATAAAGCCATGCATGCATTAGAAAAAGTGCGTATTAATAGACATCAATGAAAGTGGTCACATGGAATGTACGGGGGTTGGGGGACCATTCAAAATGTCATGCTATTAATCTAGTTTTGTCCCCTCTTAATTTAGATGTACTTTCCCTTCAAGAAACCAAACTCTCTGATCCTTTGAATTTCCATTTTAGTTTGATTGGTGGGTCTTCTTTGAGGGAATGGACATACGTTAATGCAACTGAAACTAGAGGTGGTCTCATTACTGCATGCAATGAATCTGTGTGGTCGTTATATCAAACTTTTCCCTCCCAATCTGCTTTGCACGTAGCTCTTAATCATATTGCCTCTAAACAATTTACTTCTTCTCCTATATATATGGTCCTCAAGACTCTCATGAAAGAATAACTCTTTGGGAACATTGCAATGAAATGGCTAACTATTTTCAAGGTCCTTGGGTTATGGGGGTTGATTTTAACACCATAAGAGTTGTTAATGAGAGAAAATCTAGAACTATTCCAGTTTACACTGATGCTTTCAATTCCTTTATTTTTGATTGTTGCCTTATTGACCCCCTATTTGCAATCGTTCTTATACCCGATCAAGTCATAGAATGAATCCTTCTCTTGCTAAACTTGACCGCTTTCTCTTCAATTCTTCTTGGGAGGAGATTCATTAATTATCTTTTGCAGCTGGCCTTGCTTCAATCATTTCTGATCATTGCCCTATTATCCTTAATTCGGGTTCCCTTTCTAATCTTAATCATCCATTTAGATTTAAACGTTTATGGTTACTTGAACCATCTTTTAAGGATTTTATCCAAATAGTTTGGGTTCAACCTATTCAATCTCAATTGGCCTCTCATAAAATTGTCCTTAAATTGAGATCTCTAAGAAAGCTGATTAAACCATGGGCCAAAAATAATTGGGGTTCAATTCGTTCTCGTATTTCTAATATTCAAGAAGCCATTTTAGATCTCAACATCTTAGAAGAATCTTGTCCCTTAAATGAGGAGGAATTCA
This sequence comes from Allium sativum, assembly GCA_030737875.1. Taxonomy (NCBI): domain Eukaryota; kingdom Viridiplantae; phylum Streptophyta; class Magnoliopsida; order Asparagales; family Amaryllidaceae; genus Allium; species Allium sativum. The sequence continues at coordinate 1,008,430,505 of CM060912.1, read as the reverse complement.
GCTCCTTGAAGAATTTTGAAATGGAATTGGATAGACTGTTTAAGCAGGAAGAAATTGGTTGGAAACAAAGTTCTAAAGCTAAATGGTTAGAAGAAGGGGACAAAAATACAGCTTACTTCCACAGAACTGCCAATGGAAGGAGAAGAGCTTCCTGCATTCTTGAAATTTCTCATGAAGGCCAATCATATTCAAATCATGATGATATCCTTCTTCTTTTCACTAAATTCTATCATTCCATTCTTGGTCAATCGTTTGATGATATTCCATTCATTGATTGGAGCTCTCTTTACCCTTCTCTGGAGCTAATTCTATTGACCAACCTTTCACTAAAAAGGAAATTTGGGCTGCTTTAAACGAAATGAAGGATGACAAAGCCCCTGGGCCTAATGGTTTGGGCCTTCATTCTTTAAATCGTTTTGGGCCATAGTGAAAAAAGATATTTTGGACATGTGCAATGAATTTTATGATAACCCTTGTTTTATCTCTCGTCTAAATTATGCAAACATTGTGCTTCTTCCTAAATTCTCTAGCGCCATCTCGCTCTCGAATTTTCGTCCCATCAGTTTGCTCAACACCACCTTCAAAATCATTACTAAAACTCTTGCTAATCGGGTTCAATCTGTAATTTCTGATCTTATTGGTGTTGAACAATCAGCTTTTATTTAAGGACACAACATTTTCGATTGTATTGCAGTTACACAAGAGGTAATCTCGTATTGTAATAATTCTAATACACTGGTGTCCTCCTCAAATTAGACTTTTCAAAAGCATTTGACTCTGTGAATTGGGTATTTATTTTACAAATGTTTAAGCATAGGGGTTTCTCTCAGCGTTGGTGCAATTGGATTGAATGTATTCTTAAAACGAGTCATTTATCTGTCTCTATTAATGGCAGTATTGGTGGTTTAATTAAATCCAACAGGGGATTGAGACAGGGGGATCCATTATCTCCCCTCATATTTGTTCTAATTGCAGATGTTTTTAACCGGATGGTTAAGAGAGTGATTGCTAACAATCTATTTGATGGAATTCATCTTCTTAATTCCTCTTTAGCAATTTCTAACCTCTAATTTGCAGATGATACAATTATCTTTTCCTCTCCTAACCTAAATCACATTCATTGTCTGAAAGTGGTGCTTTATGTTTTTGAGCTTATCTCGGGTCTATCTGTTAACTTTTCTAAAAGCTCAATCATTATGTTAGGGAATGCTGATCATCTTGGTCCTTCCATCTCTTCCTTCCTTAATTGTTTTATCCATAGGTTCCCAACTCAGTATTTGGGAATCCCTCTCAGACCCACTAGACTTCATAAATCAAATTGGTTACCACTCATTCACAAGGTCGAACAGATGTTTTCTTCCTGGAAGGCTAATTCTCTATCTTCTTCTGATCGCTTAGTGTTGGTTAAAGATGTTTTATCTGCTATGCCAACTTATTGGATGTCTTTTCACAAACTTCCTAAGTGGGTAGTTTCGAAAATTGATTCAATAAGGAGTGCTTTCCTTTGGAACGGAAGTAAGGTCAAAAAACTGGTTAATTGGCAAACTGTATGCTTACATATTAATCAGGGGGGGGGGGGGGTTTGGGTATTGTAAATCTCTCTAATTTCAATGTGGCTCTTCTATCAAAATGGTTATGGTGCACAGTATCATCAGGTTCCTTCATTTGGAAAGACTGGATCCTTTCTCTTTATTATTCAAGTAATCCCCACTTAGTATTGCACTCTTCCCCCTCTGTTAAGCCTTCTCCTTTTTGGTCTGGTGTAATATCTTGTATTCCTCGTATTAAAAACTTATTTCACATCAAGTTTGGGAATGGAGAATCTTGTTTATTTTGGCATGACATTTGGCATGGCCATTTTCCTCTTTATCAAACATTTTCTTCTCTTTTCCCTTTTACTTCCAATGAGTTCTATTCAGCGGCAAATCCAATTCATATTGGTCCCTCTGCACTTTGCCCATCAATTTTGTTTGATGTTAATGTCCTTGATAATGTTCTAGATGCTTCTAATTTGGTCATGCACACTCATTTTTCTTTCTCTCCAGATTGCTACCTTTGGGCTTTATCTCCAAGAAAAGGATTTTCAGTTGCTTCGGCGTACAATTTCATTAATTTCACTGGTAGAGTATTCTCTTTCCCAAGACTTTGGAAATTTCGTCTTCCTCCAAAAGTTCTCTTCTTTAATTGGTGTTTGATTCATGGTAAAATCAATACCAGAGTTTAGTTGCATAGACATAACTTGATTGAGAGTCCTCTCTGTGCTTTTTGTGTAGATCATGCAGAGTCTATAGATCATGTTTTCTTTGATTGTGAATTCTCATTCCCTATCTTTGTAGCCACTAGCTCTCTTTTTCTTGGATTTGTGCCTAGCATTGTTTCAGTGTTTGATTATTGGGAATTCAATGCTGCTAATGTTGCTTTAGATTCCTTTTTAGCAATATATTGTTAGTGCATTTGGAAAGAAAGGAATACAATGATTTTTAATAAACCACTGAAGCGGTCTGAAGGATTAAGCAGACTCATTATTTTCTACTTTAACTCTTGGATAGGTCAACCTTCTTCTTCTCCAGTGAAGTTCATGCTTGCTCTGCCAGTGTCTAATAGCCCAGCTGAATCATTGGGTTCTAATCAGGGTGATTCAAGTCCAGATTTGCATTAATCTAGATATGGTTGTTTGGTTTAGTATGTTCTTCTTCTATGGTTTCATATTTTGGCTAGCAATGGTACTACATATTATCGAAGTGGTTCTTGGGATGTTTTTCTTTTTCTGTAATGGTTGTTATATTGTAACCTATTGTATAATTATCTATTTTAAACTTTCGTACTATTAGCCACCAGTTGGGCTTGTCAACTGGATTATATATATATTAATATTATGCTTAATCGACTATGTAGTCTCGCGCTACACATCCGTTATACTCAAAAACAAAACTAAGCTATCATGGAATAATATATGATAGCTAATACATGGTTATTCATCAGTCTATATGAAGGAACAGTTTAATATAGAATTTATACTAATCACTACGTTGACCAAAGTAATAATCGATATACATTAACAGTAGTAATAATTTACATATATCTTACATGAAACTAGATTGCTTACAATCATTTATTGATGGACGAATCAAGAATAAATTTTTGTAGATGCTTGTTGCTTATGTTCCATGTTCTATACCTCTTCCTGTAAGATACAGTAAACAGTATCCTAACGGGTAGAAAGGTAGAGGATGACAACAAGATAGGTTTTCAAAAGAACATAGGTTGTCGACATATAAGCTAAATTTAGATCAGCGGCTTTAGGTGAGAGTATGTGCGAGTTTACTTTCTTGTTGCATGTTTTGTCATAGTGGAAGGAACTAGAGCATGATATATTTATATTCATTGTACCTACAACAAATGTAGCAGGTTGTTTTGTCATTTAACTGTGCATAAGGTTGACATGATGCATCAATATTTGTTGTTGGTAAAAATTATTGCATTCAAATCCATAGAATGTAGTAATATTTCATTTCTTATAGATGGGGTATTGAACATAACCATGAATATATAACGTCAGGGGCTGTTAGGGAAAGAATGTGCTAGTTTTATCATTGCAATGGAGTCGATGCATGTTTTAAAATAGATACAGAATGTATTTAATGGTATCGGTCTCTCATAGAAGCTAAGCTGATTTTTTTTTGATAAAAATGAATGGGTAAGCTGAATCCGATATGTTCGTACACTCTGATTAGTGATTACTGCTAATCATTTAGAAAACATGAATCAAATAAAAAATTTCTTGAGTTAAACGCATATTTTCTATTTCTATTGAAGTTAATTTACTTGAACAATGATTAATCCTGACTTGAGTGTTTTATGTTTTTGCATGGAATGCTCGGGTCAGACCCGAGTGTTACAGATTTAAAGATTACAGCTTAAGATTCGAAGATTGGAAAAGCTGGGATTCTGAAGACGAGCGCACTCAAAGATTTCGAACAGTAAATATTTCCTTGTATTCAAATGATATTTTCATTTCGCTGTATAGAAATAAATCTTGTATCAAAACTTCTGATTCATAAATAAAGGATTTATTTTGTTGTTCAACACTGTATTATTTATTTGTTCTGTATTCTCTGTGTTGATTCTGTTTAACTCGATAAGCTAAATAACGATCCGTCCATTTGGACGTTTTAAGTTGGTTTAATCCCCAATTTGAAGCGGTCAAAAAGATGGGACATTACAAGTGGTATCAGAGCTTTGGTTTGTTCAAAGCATAGCTTATCGGGTTTAAAAAGAATATAATCGACATTAGAAAATTATGGTTTTTCAAAATAAAAGGTTTTGACATATAAATTTTGGAGGTATAAATAATTTTAGAATGAATTTTAAAAGGTAAATTATTTTGAAAATAGCAAGTATTTTGAAACTTGTATTTTGAAATTAGTACAGCGGAAACAAAATTTATTTTGAGATTCAAAATTTTGTTTGGAATCCCTAGTCTTCGGATCCAGGCTTGCAAGAGCTATTCTTCAATAAAATCCCCTTAGATTTGAATTTCGAGTCCATTGATGATTGGCATCAAAGGAAAATTAGTAGAAGAGAATCAATGAATCGATCTCTCTAGTTGTGTGTTTTAGCAATCTTAGACGACTGAAATTTATTGAAATTAAGAATTTAGATGGGAAAAATAGAAATGGGAATTTGAAATCATTTCAAAGATGAAGCGTTGAATTTTATTTTGGAATATAAATAAAATCAAAAGGGTTATAAGTGGAATTCGACTGTGTTAATTTTTATTACTAATTTATTTAGAACGTAGCAAGATAAACTATAATTGGTTTCAAACCGATAATATATAATCGAATATATGAATTCAATGATAAGTATAAACTTGTTAATTAATTAACAAGAAGTGAATTGTAAACGGAAATTATAAGTGAAGCGGAATATCAATAGAGATTTTAAAGAGATTTGAACCTATATTTGAATGAAATCAAAGTTAATTGGATGTGGCAAGTTTGGATTTCGATTAAAGGAATAATATTTACTTTTTAAAGTAAATAACATTTAAAAGCAAAGATGTTGCAATTGAAGTTGGGAATAAAGAAAATTGAGTTGACCGATATGGTGAGATTATTCTAAAGTTCAGAATGTAAATCAAGTGAGATATTTTCGATGTTCGGAATGAATTATCAAATAAGAGATTATTCGGAGGAAGTTATTCGTGGAAATCAATTATTATGAATTTTAGGAAAATATAATTTACTTTTCGTTTTAATCAAAAATTTAATATATTTATTAATTATGTATTTAGATTAATAAATATCTTGAAGGTGTGAATTATTGTCAACAATTTCCGTAAAAGAAGTGAATTCTTAACTTGAATTCGGAAGTTATAAGAATGTGTGTTTTTATTCAAAGTTATGAATTTTATCTATTTCGAAGTTAATAATGCTGTTCAATTAAGGTCTGAGAGGTAAATATACCCCAACTTGATTGACTTCATTGTTGACTAAGAAATGGTTAAGATTCAATAACAAGAGTTTGTTAAGTGAAGTAAGTAATAAGTATCAATAGTTGAGTGGGAATAACGATGTTTTATTTAACATTGGTTTTAATCCAAATAATGAATTTAAAAAATGTTGTCCCATGAGAATTAAAGTATGTTTTCTGTAGAAAATAAAAATTGGTGAATAGATGGAAATGTTCTCATTAGTGATAAGGGATTTTCTCAAATTATAGAAAATAATGGTGATAATTGGAAATGTTTTCCAAAAGATCGTAAGAAGCTAACGGGCGGTAAGAACGGACGATCAAAATGTGTGATTTATTCGAAGTTATGAATTTTATCTATTTCGAAGTTAATAATGTTGTTTAATTAAGGTTTGAGAGGTAAATATACCCCAACTTGATTGACTTCATTCTTGACTAAGAAATGGTTAAGATTCAATAACAAGAGTTTGTTAACTGAAGTAAGTAATAAGTATCAATAGTTGAGTGGGAATAACGATGTTTTATTTAACATTGGTTTTAATCCAAATAATGAATTTAAAAAATGTTGTCCCGTGAGAATTAACATATGTTTTTTGTAGAAAATAAAGATTGGTGAATAGATGGAAATGTTCTCATTAGTGATAAGGGATTTTCTCAAATTATAGAAAATAATGGTGAGAATTGGAAATGTTTTCCAAAAGATCGTAAGAAGCTAACGGGTGGTAAGAACGGACGATCAAAATGTGTGTTTTTATTCGAAGTTATGAATTTTATCTATTTCGAAGTTAATAACGTTGTTCAATTAAGGTCTGAGAGGTAAATATACCCCAACTTGATTGACTTCATTCTTGACTAAGAAATGGTTAAGATTCAATAACAAGAGTTTGTTAAGTGAAGTAAGTAATAAGTATCAATAGTTGAGTGGGAATAACTATGTTTTATTTAACATTGGTTTTAATCCAAATAATGAATTTAAAAAATGTTGTCCCATGAGAATTAAAGTATGTTTTCTGTAGAAAATAAAGATTGGTGAATAGATGGAAATGTTCTCATTAGTGATAAGGGATTTTCTCAAATTATAGAAAATAATGGTCATAATTGGAAATGTTTTCCAAAAGATCGTAAGAAGCTAACGGGTGGTAAGAACTAACGATCAAAGAGCCGCACGTCAAGAACAAAAGACGGCTGAATGTAAGAGAAGGGGATTTGTAAACCGAATTTGTGAATGGTGAAAGAAACGATTGGATAAGAAATTAAGAATGGAGTTAAGAGAAATTAGAAATTGACTAGAGATTAGTTATGTTGAATAATTTCCTGAGTGCTGATCTGATGTTGGTTTCGGCCTTCGGGATTGATACTCAGGGAATTGTTCGCTTGCTAGTTGACGGTCGAAGGAAGTGAATAAAGAAGAAGAGTTACTGTGCGTGAATGAGAGAATGTGATAATTTCTGATATTTTGAGAGCATAAGGATTTGAATTAAGCGATGAATTTAAAAATTGGAAATTTTGAAAAAATATTAGTTTATGGCAATGGATTCATAAATTTGAGTTTGAAAGAATATCAAGTATCTGAAGTGGTTAAGAGATCAAAACTAAAATTTTGAAAACGAAATGAATTTTGAGAATATTTGATTTTAGATATTGGAGAAATAAGATTCCGTAACTTGTATGGAAAATTTTTGTGAATCTGAAAATTTCTGGATTGGAAGGTGATCGATTTAAGATAAAATCTTATATAAAAGAATTTAAATAAGAACGAGATGTTTGAAATATGATTTTGTAAGAAATTCTTATGTAAATGACATAAGTATGATTTGTGAAATAAAGTACAATATGTTTTCAAAACAAATTAAGGGAAGTACCATGTATCTCCTTTGAAATTCGAGCTTAGTTGGATGTGTTGCTGGTGGTAGTAGGCTGTCCAGACGTAAAATTCCTGAGTTATCTGTTCCTGGAAGAACACGATCGTGTAGCGTAATTCGCTGGGCTGAGATAGCCTACGGTGGATGGATGTTTCTTGGAGGAACCAAGCGTAACCATTGTGTCTGCTGCGATCTACAGTCGTGATAATGGCGTAATCCGCAGAGCTGTGAAAGCTTATGGGTATGGTTGTTTCCTGAGGGAATCAGGTGTAACAATTGTGTACCTACGGTCCACATGGCATATCTACAAGTGAAAGAGACGTAACCATTAGAGTTACTAAAGGTAGAATGGATCCATGCGATGTTGAGATATCTTAGTGATGTGTAACCACCTGTTTGATGCAGCACTGTGTCTTCATGACTTGATGGGTCTTCGTGACCTGAATTGTCTTCATGACTTGATTGTCTGGTGACTTGATTGATCCTTGTATCTTGATCTATTTTCATGATTTGTTTCCGTGACCTTGAGATAGAGCTGTCAACACTCAGTGACCTCAGATATCTTCTGATTCTTAAATATTTTCTCCATTGATATGTCCATGACGAAAGTCGCAGGGAAATGATTTCCTACGGATATAGATGTTTTCTGGGGGATCCAGACGAAACCATTGTGTATCTGCGATTCATGAACAATCAACAAATCAATATCACTTTGGTACTTTCCGTATCTGTTTTTAAAAGAAATTTTTGAAATATTTTTCACTGGGAGTTGAAGCAAGGATATTTCAGTACTTGGAGATTTTAGTCGTGCGCCAGGCCAGCGTATGCCTAACATCTGTGAGAACGACAATAGTTTTGTCAAACTTCGAGTTATCAAATATTTTCATTTTTTTTGAAATAAAATATACCTAGTTTGATAAGTTAAGAAAAGGAATTTTTGGAATAATAATACAAATATTTTTTGTATAAAAATATTAAATGATTTCGGATTTTGGAGATTTTCAAGTCTATAATTTGTGACTTGAAGAGGAAATGTTATTTACACTCTTTAATGAGTGTTGGGAACGATAAAATGGATTGTAAGGCGATTAACTTAAACTTGGATCGTAAGAAATAAGGATATCAATGAACAAGTAAACATTTGCAAGTTGGTTTTGGAATAATTCGGGGATGCGTGAAGAGATTTGTTTTGAAAAGGAACTTGATTTTTCGAGTAAATTACGATGGATAAAGGAAAAGGAACGATGTCTTAAATATTGATATTTAAATTAGTTATGTTAAAATTTCACATGAATATGAGAATTTGAAGAGTACATTGGTATAAGTCCAACGATCTCTCCATTTCAAGGATGAAAAGTTTTAAAGGGGGGAAGATTGTAACGTCCTAGAAATTTTGACAGCTGGGATTAGTTAAAAATTTAACTATTATTGATCAATTTTATATTGATATTGGAATTAGAATTTTAAAATCAAATTTTATGGTATGAATTCGATAAGTAATTCAGGATGATTGGTTGATAATCAAATATTATTGAATACTTGAATTAAAGTCGGATTGGGATACAATTGAAAGTATAAATGTTTGAATTTGAAATTTAACGTTATTGACATTAAATAAATTGGAGTTTTATTTGTTAAAATATATGAAAATTGGTTTGGATATGTGTGTATAAAGAAAATGGAATTAACGTTTCAAATTTGGAGGCAAACAAAATTATTAATGGACAAACAAAATAAAATCAGTGAACCGTTAAATAATTTAAAATTTTAAAACAACGTCGTATTCAGACGAAGTTGGATTTCAACCAGAATAATTTTATTAGATTCAGAACGCAAAAACGAAAAGGTACATGTAATTTTTATCGCATTTGGAGACTGTATTGGCGGTCCGAATTTTGGCCGTTACGCGGTAATTAAGCTAGAAAGTAATATTAAATTATGTCAAATGTAACCTTCCCCAGTATTTTACCGCGCAGACTTACCCTTGGAAATACGCGCTACCCTATAATCTAGTGATTGACTTCGTTCTTATCCCTTTTCTCTTGTTCTATAAAAACAACGCCCATTCCACTTTTCATAAGTAAAAATCAATTCTTTCTTTCCCAATTTTTGATGGCCACCGAAATTTGCCTTTTTCCCCTAATGCATCAGTGTTTTCCCACTGCAAGTCTCGTCTTCTCCACTAAATAAATCAGGCTTCCTCCCCAAATTTATTTCACCACCGAAAATTGGTTGCCTTCCACCGTTCACCCTCATTGCTGCTCCCTCAACAAATCAATTCAAAAGCCGAATCTTGTTCTGCTCCTCCAAAACAAAGCTGTATGCACCGCCATTCAACCCCATCCCTCTCGTCACCTCAAATCACCCGAGGCCCAATTCGCCATCGTCAAAGACTCCAAAGTCAATGTTTTTCTGGTCTCGTTTGGATGCTGCAGCCATCAGCTCGTGCCACCTGAACCTGAAGCCGCCAGACAGTGACCACTCTTCACATCTCACCTCTATCCGCTGTTTCGCCGCTGAAAAGGTGAGCATTCACTCACGATTAATTGTTGATTCAAGCTTATTAACTTCCTCAGTTAGTCTAGATTAAAAAAACTGTATTGGATTTGTGCTTACTGCATCATGTTTCACTCATGTTTATGCTGTTGGACCTGAAAGTTTGAAATTTTCCTCGAGTAGCCCCTCCTTTTGCTTTCAACCTGTTGTGTGCAATATTGATCTTGATCCTGGCATGCACCGCACTCCCACTGGTTTACTGTGCGGGCACCATATCCTTTTGCACACTTCATTGTCTAGGTGTTGATGTCCCACTTATCATTGCTGCATTATTTTGGGCTCGGTTCTTTTCCTAATAATCTTTGATTGGTTGCCAGGCTGAAAGGCTTTGAAACACTTACCTTTTTATTTCCCTTTTCTTTACCCTTATTGTAATAACCCGATATTTTTCCCATCTCAAGTCGGTAATTAAAATAACTCGAAACGATCAAGATTTAAACGAAATGTACAAAATGCGTTCTAATATTAACTACTACCTCTTATATACAAATTAACATGAACGCCATAATACACTAAATCAAATTCAATAATTACCAGCCGTATTTCAACTATTGTTGTTTAGATATAAATTTACACTTACTAAAATCAGTTTGCCATTTAAGTTAAAAAAAAATCCAAACTTTATGTTTCTAACCCAAAATTGGTAAACACAATAATTTTCAAAAGAAAAAGATTTGAGTTGAAATAGTTAATTAGGTTAAATAGGACCATGCATCGTCAAATGCAAATAATGTAGTCACAAGTAGAATGTTAGACATAAATACAAAGGAGCAAGAACAAAACAAGGATTATTAAATACAAATAATTCAGTACAAAATAAAAGAGTCAAATAAAAGTTTTAAACACTATTTTTTAGTAAAATAATTAAGTACAAATTGTCAAGACCAAATAAACTGAATAACTAAATATATAATTAAAGCCAAAATAAAATACTATAGATTAGTTAAATACCAAAAATGATTTAGAAATTCAAAAACTTTAATACAATTAGGAAATAGAAATAACTAAAAACCATAAACAATTTAACTTAAAATTCGAACTTTACCTTTCGACAAAAGGTTCTCATTAAAATTTAAATGGAAAGAATTCAAGGCTACATGCACAATATTAGATAATAATGTCAAACCGTTTATAAATTTGCAAAAGGATTAAATCAGAGGTAAACTCAAATTATATTCAAATAGATAAATTCCAAATTTAAAATTCAATCAATTAAAAGATGTAAATTTTGGCAAGACATTAAAATAAAAATTAAATTTACAAAAAGGAAAATATGTTTTTAAAATGGATTTAAAGTCCAAAGTCTAAATTGAAATCCACATATACTCAACTATGTTTAGAATAAATGAAATTTCAAATTCTACATCAAAACCCAACTATAAATATTTATTTTAACGATAAATCCGAAATTAATTTATATTTTAGATATCGAAAATTCTGGTTCGTTACAGCCTCCCCCACTTAAAACTTTTCGTCCTCGAAATGGAGAGCTGTTGAATTTATACTTAAGTAAAACAAATCTTACTTATAGAATTTATTAAGACCAAATATAAATAAAAGTTATCAAATCAAAATATTTACAATTCTAATAAGCTTGAAATTTATAGAAAGGTTCTTAATAGATTAACTTTTTTTTTCATACAACTAAATTGGGAAATTTCTTATATCAAAACTTAAACCATTGTATAAACTAAATAAGGAAATTTGCTATATAATGTAGAAGAAGACTATGTTCAAAGTACACGATAATTTAAGGGAAAGAAGTTTAAAATGATAAAGTTACTTTGAAATAAAAGGTAGATTTAATAAAAATCCAAAGGGTTTAAGGTAATATAGCTTTACAAGCTAAAATAAAATGATCAAATATAAGCAATTTTTAGAAAAACTGGTAGAAAATAGATAATGTTATAAAGTAGTAAAATAATTTAAGTAAAAGAATTTGAAATGGATAAATTATAGGTACAAATGCGAATAAATGAATAAGTTAGATTATTTAAATTAAAATACCATATAAATTGTTATATTTATAAATTTCAAAACATTTGAAAGCTTTAAAATGATTTTCTCCGAACATAGAATCCCTTTTTCATTTCAAACCATTTGAAGTACTATACATTTCTTTCAAATAGAATTACACTTCACTTAGGGATTTCAAAACTAAAATTGCTTTCAAAACTTCAAATATGTATGATAACTCGAAGCCTAACAAGTCCATTGTCGTGCTTGCAAACTTTAGACATGCATTGATCAGACGCGTGACTAAAATATACAAGTACTAAATATACTTGTTTCAACTTCAAATCAAAAATTCTATTCATTTCCTCAAGTTTCCCATAACAAGGCCTAAGGGCAGCCTATCGTACACAATAATATAGATAATTAAGGTCGCTCCGGACACCTAAAGCAGACCGTCGTCGAGGGTTCTCAAGCGAAGTGTACATCATGGTTTTTGTCCAGACACGGACCCCCAAGCACAAAATCGCGGAGACATATATCTCTTGGTTTTCATCCAAACACAGACATCGTATATGCCTAGGTTACTCTTCCCTAAATCACTCACGGTCCTTCTTTTAGTCACGGGTCACCCGAGTACATGAAACATATCAAATCATTTCGTATGCTCAAAATAGAAGTTCAACATCAAATGAGTATCAAAAGGCATGATGGCTCAAATCAAAACGCTTGGTCGAATTCATAAGACATAGGGGAAAGGCTGTCATTACTCAGGAACACTGTTCGGATTTCAATGATTGACCTAGGTCAAGATAGAAAAGTCGCATGCACACAAGGATACAAACATCGGTAGTTCAATCATGGGATATTCGATTTTTTTCTCATTAAATTTTCTCTTGAGTAAATCTTTCTTCAAAAATTTCATTTTCCTTTGCGTCGTAAGTGGTTATTTATCAAGAAATTTCCATTCAATTCATTCATACAATTTCAATAGGGGAAAAGCAGTTTTCTTCCCCACTTTGACATTTATTATAATTAAACGCAATTATCAAGATCTGAAATATGGGGTAACATTCTCAACATATTTTGATTATGAGTACTTACAAATATACTCACTTACATGCATCGTCAAAATTTCACCTTCCAATTCTTTAAGTGAGATTTCATTTTAGATCAGCTTGGTTTCCTGTTTAAGTAAATACGGTAACCTCACATGATTTTGTTTAATACTTGGGTTAGGAAAAAGATTTATGCCGTTATTTTGGAAGAGATTTTCGGAAAAAAATGAAGTATTTTAAAATAGATTTTGAAAATAAAATATTTTGAATAAGACTTGAATATAAAATATTTTAAAGGAAGTATTTTCGAAAATAAAAGCTATTGCGGTAAAGATTTTTGAAATCTACTATCAAGTATTCGAAATTTTCAAGGAAAATAAAATTGAAAGATGAACCGATTTTCCAAGTGTTTGAAATCTTCTAGCACATTATTTTGAAAAGAAGAGAAAGAAAAGGTAGGAGATTTCTGGACTGAAATGAAAATTTCGTAATGATTGAAATAAGAATTTACGAAACTTATATGAGAACGAAGTATCTATGGACGACGATAAACTCGAGAACTATTATCTAGAAAAGGGGTTTACCAAGAGAAAGCAAGACGAGTACTAAATAAAAACAAAAGAATTTCTGAAAGTATTACGAAAACTTGATAAAGTTGAAAACTGGAGGATACCCAGTTTGAGAAACGAGAAGAGCAGACGCTTATGCGCGCGCAAGCCTGACAAACCGTAAACTTTTATTCATTTAAAGTTTATGTATTTATATTCATTCTTCCGCTGTATAAAAAAATGATTTGTAGAACTCTGATATGTATATAAAATTTCCCACTGCAATTTATTTTGTGTACGGTAGTTCTGTGTTTATTCTTTGAAACCTGGTAAGCTAAATAACAAACTATCATTTTGAATGTTCTGAGTTGGCTTAAATACCGACTTAGAGCGGTCAAAAAGGCAGGTCGTTACACTTATTAATGTATGAATCAGTAGCCTACATTGTAATTGTGGTCTAGGTAATCTTCGGTCAGTAAATTCTTCACCGTTCAACACTCTGAGTGCATGTTACCATTTTGATTGCAGACAATTCGTAATACGTAGTACTTGATGCTAGGCTCTTGTACACTACATCGAGTCCGAGTTCTTATCTTTTATTGGTTAAGGCGTTGTTTTAACGGCCAGTCATGAAACTGTGTTGGTTGCTTTAAACACACTATTTTGGTTATATTTGTGTTACCCTGTTTGCGGTTTATCTCAATAATAGTAAACATTAAGCAGCAATACTATTCACTGTTCGAAACTATAAAAATAAGGACAAGTTATTCATACTTAGTTGTAATCGTGGTTGGCTTAACACACTACAAAAATTCATCTAATTAAGGACTGAAAAATTAAACCTGAAAATTTTCAGTATCAAACTAGAGATCGATCAAGGACTGAAAATCTCAGTCTTTAGTTTTTAGCATTTATGACTGAAAACCAGTCTGTGGTCGGTTTCTATAATTTGATATTGTTTAATGACAGAAATTCGGTTTTTAAGCAGCGACTAATGAACTAAAATACTCAGCGGCGGAGATTCCTTAAGTATTTTAAATCTGATGGGAGGAATTAGTGATATGTGCCATATATTCAAGTGATTCGCTGCAAATTAATAACGTGGCCACTTCCTTCTTTCACGGTACCTCTCACGCATAAAGATTTCCACTTTCTCTCCCTTTAAACTGAAACTTCCGCTCTTTTAATCTTTTGTTCATGATGTTATAAACGCTAAAAGTTGGCTCCTAAGGACAAATAGCAGACATAAAAAAGTTCTACTACAGATCCACAATGAAAATGGATAACAAAGTCAGATTCTCATCAATTCAAACTGGTGTTTTTCAATCGACTAAAACAAGATCTGTCGAGTAGTTGTTGTTATCAAAGGGCTGCAAACAAACCCATGTGGAGGGTGTACATTTATGGGTTTGAAATCCATAGTTTAGATTTTATAATATTTATTTGCAGCATACAGATTTTATAATATCTATGTTCAGATCCTATCAAATTGGCTGAGTGGTGACTTCTATTCATGCAGCACTGCAGCAGTATTCTTTCTATATGGATGAGCGGCCTTTATATTGGACGCGCTCGGAACTATGTATCAAACCGACTTTGATAACGCTGCCCATTCCTATATCGACAAGGAAGCATAAACCGAAATTTTGGTTTTCATAGATTTGGGTGCAAAAGGAGTCGGTCAAGCAGTTATCTCGGGTGGAAGCATTGGCAGCAGATTGGTGGTTTTGCAAGTTGTTAGAGCATCTCCATCAGTGAGCATCGATTGGAGGTGGGGAAGAAGGAAAAAAGCGGTGGAAATCGCTTTTCTTCCAGCAGCGAACGGTGGAAAGAAGCGGATTTTTTTTAATAATACCTATAAACGGTGGGAAACAATTTACCGTTTATGTATCGCCGCTTAAAAAAGAAATGGGGAGAATCGCCGTTTCTTTCTTCTTCCTACGCTCAAATCGCTACTGCTGGAGCGTGAGGAAGAAGAAAAAAACGTTGATTTCTCCCGTTTTTGAGCGAATCGCTACTGCTGGAGATGCTCTTAGTCTTTGCTAATTAGGAAGTTGTGGAGGTCGCAGGAGGGTCTATTGGTCTATGCTAACTTGGAAATCATGAAGATGCAATGACAGGAGCATCAATAATGCTCAATAATTGCCTCCGTTAGTCTGTGTTAATTTGCAGAAGTTAGTCCATTAGTGTGTGCTAATTTTAGTTCATTTTTACTTATATGATGTACAGTTCTAAGATATAACACATGGTCTTTCTGTATTTGAATCTTGTGTGTAGTACTCAAATGTATTATATCAGCATCGTACCATGTACATTTGCTTGTGAAAAGTAAATGATTTATAAGTTTTCTAAATATCTACACATGAATTAGTGCATACGTTGTTACATTAGTTAATATGTGTCTATGATTATCTACATATGTATGCATATCAATATTAAATATTAATGTTCAATTTGAGACTGAATTAAAACCGTACCTTAGTTACTAAAATTCGGTCACTGAAAATATTTAAAACTGATATTTCGGTCTTTAGAGTTTAAGACTTAAAGAGGTCAGTCTTAGCTATTTTAAGACTTGAAAAATAGTGACTGAAACTATAAGTCTTTAGTCTGTCTTTAACAACATTGTAGAGACTGAATTGCTCAATTAAAAACTGATATTTTCCGTCTTTAATTAAATATTTTTTTGTAGTGACAGTTACTATTCATACTTGTGGACTAAAGAAAAAAAAATAGTTATTAAGATAATATCTAAACTATTTTAGATCTTTAATTATATGTCATAAACATTCTCAATAAGCTAAAGGAAAAGACAACGTAATGATCCAGCTTTGAATTTCTGTTTATGATCTCCATATGGTTGACAATCAAGACACCAGACTTGTCCTCCATTATACAGACAATTAAAATTCTTAAGGTTCCCATTTATTCTTTTAATATACAAGCCATCAATATTTTCACTTGTCTTTCTTGTGTCATGCTGACATGCAAGTTAAACTAGTTTCAAGAATACAACATGAAATGAATTGCTTGTTTGCCAACTTGGAGTGTCAATATTTAATTCACATGAAATAGGATGCGTGTATATGTATGCAATGCATACAATATTATTTAACTCTTCTTGACTTGAGTGTCCAGAAACACAATGTACGTTGAACTTCTTGTGCGCAAATGCAACTAATTATAGCAGGAGTCCATGGCTAAATAAGTTATAATATTTAAATCATAAATAATATTTGAAGATTATATTAATTCAACTAAGCAAAAAAATTATAAAGTGGCATTTTAATACTTGAACATCATGGCCTTTAAAAATGGTTTGTTGTTGCATTATGGCCTTTAAAAAAATGGCTTGCTGATACATTTTAATACTTGAACATCATGGCCTGTACACAAATCTCCTGTCATGTACAAATTAATGTTATCAAATATTAACGAAACAAAGCTATCATGGAATAATATATGATAGCTAATACATGGTTATTCATCAATCTATATGAAGGAACAGTTTAATACAGAATTTATACTAATCACTACGTTGACCAAAGTAATAATTGATATACATTAACAGCAGTAATAATTTACATATATCTTACATGAAACTAGATTGCTTATAATCATTTATTGATGGACGAATCAAGAATAAATTTTTGTAGATGCTTGTTGCATATGTTCCATGTTCTATACATCTTCATGTAAGATACAGTAAACAATATCCTAACGGGTAGAAAGGTAGAGGATGACAACAAGATAGGTTTTCAAAAGAGCATAGGTTGTCAATAGCAAAAGCTATATTTAGATAAGCAACTTTAGGTGAGAGTATTTGCGAGTTTACTGTATTGTTGCACGTTTTGCGTAGTTGAAGGAAATAGAGCATGATATATTTATATTCATTGTACCTGCAATAAATGTGGCAGGTTGCTTTGTTATTTGACTGTGCATAAGGATGACAGGATGCATCAATATTTGTTGTTGGTAAAAATTATTGCATTCAAATCCATTGAATGCAATAATATTTCATTTCCTATAGATTGGGGTATTGAACATAACCATGAATATATAATGTCAGGGGCTGTTAGGGAAAGAATGTGCTAGTTTATCATGCATGTTTTAAAATAGATATAGAATGTATTTAATGGTATGGGTCTCTCAGAGAAGCTAAGCTGATTTTTTTTTGTGATAAAAATGAATGGGTAAGCTTAGTCCGATATGTTCGTACACTCTGAGTAGTGATTATATGAATCAAATATAAATTTTCTTGAGTTAACCATTATATTTTCCATTTCTATTGAAGTTAATTTACTTGAACAATGATTAATCCTGACTCGAGTGTTTTATGTTTTTGCATGGATCGCTCGGGTCAGACCCGAGTGTTATAGATTTAAAGATTACAGCTTAGGGTCCGAAGATTGGCAAAGCTGGGATTCCAAAGACGAGCGCACTAAGAGATTTCAAACAGTAAATATTTCCTTGTATTCAAATGATATTTTCATTTCGCTGTATAGAAATAAATCTTGTATCAAAACTTCTGATTCATAAATAAAGGATTTATTTTGTTGCTTAACAGTGTATTATTTATTTATTCTGTATTCTCTGTGTTGATTCTGTTTAACTCGATAAGCTAAATAACGATCCATCCATTTGGACGTTTTAAGTTGGTTTAATCCCCAATTTGAAGCGGTCAAAAAGACGGGATGCTACAGTATACATCGAAAACGTATGACTTGTATTGGAGTTTGGATTTCCAACATGACTAGGTATGGAACCACGTTCCGATCAGTGTTCTCTAGAGATGAAACACAATGGTGTAACAAGAACATATAGCAACCCGGCCACGCAAATCCGACCACTCATTCAATTTGAATGTACCTAATATATCATCACCAAGGTTATTGTTTGTCCAATCGTACTTATTCTAAAGCTTGTAACGAGGGACAATCGATTTCTCTAGTTTACGTGATGATATATCCTAATGGATATGACCCACGCATCCCTGCTGCCTACCCTATTTCAGTCATTTCCCGATTGAAGGGTTTGAGGTTATGATTACCCTTTTGGAAATATCTCATTCATTTTTGAATGCCACATTGTTTGATGCATCAATCGCTAATTGATTTGCATAAATATACTCTAGGTGTTAAGCTAAAAGAAGTTGCCTTCTCCACCGCAATACTTGGTATATTTGTAAAAATCAACATACATGATTCTAGGGCATACTCTGTCAGATATTCGTCCATACAAGTTCATCTTGGGATTGAACAAGATCGAAGAAACCTCAGAACGTAGGGATTACTGCTACAAGTTTAATCCTGGTAGTTAACCAGAGACATTAGCGAGGAACCCTTCCCGCTTCAAAAGCATCCCAACAAGTTAGTTTCGAACGCAAAGTCGGTTCAAAGTGGTTTAGGTTCCAGATCCCATCCCGGTCTCCTCGAACTAACACTCAATACTCAAAAGGAAATTTTCATTTGGTATTCGGTTCTTTAACTATCAAATCAAAACAATATAGTCAAGTACATTGGCATTACAGACCCTTTTAATTTAAAACCATTCATTAAAAACATTTCATCGATTTAAAATCAATTCCATAAATTTATCCTAACAATCTCTTTTGTTTTCATTACGTTGAAAACAATAACCATTCCCTTAGCGTTTAAAATAGATTTATTCACTAAATCTCCTTTATTTTTCCTTTACTTTGAAAATATCGCTGTTTTTTTTTCATAAAACCTATTTTTATATCACTACATATTCACAAAACCTTTTTTATTTCCTTTACTTTGGAAAGATCGCCTTTTACTTGACCAAATGGTAAGAATATAATTACCAATCTTATATATGGGCCAAAACGATGTCATTCGACACATTGTTTATAATACAAACCCAAATGGTTTTATTTAACTATAAACTTTACAAATTAAAGTTTAAAAAACTTTACTTATGGAAATAATAATCCAATTTTCCATATACACTTCCGTTTCAAATCCATATAACCACCAATTTCATTTTCTAGAAACCTTAGCCATTTACTTATTTCTTGAAATAAGCTTATTCCCAAAACCATACTATTTTCATTACTTAGTAAATAGTGGTATATACTTAACCAAATGGTATACGTTTATTCACACTTTATATCTGGGCCAAACAATGTCAAGTGATATATTGTTTACCATAAAAACCCAATAGTTTTATTAAATTTCTAATTCTTACCAAACAAAGTTGCAATAATTTTTATGGAAATAATAAACTAAACTAGTACCATCTATCGGATAAAAATGAAGTCATTAAAGTTGGGGTATTTTATTTACCTCTTAGACCTTGACTCGACAACATTCTCATCTTAAGATAGATAAAAGTTTAGAACACCAAAAGTTGATATTAATCATAATATCACAAAAACCTCATTTACTATTTTATTAAAAATATGTTTTTATAACCCATTCTTGCATTTGAAATTCTCTTTTTTAATAATAACCATTTTTATTTATTTCGTTTATTAGGAAACCGCTTATTAAGCACAACCCTTGGATTAATTTCAAAAAAAAAATCATTTACTATTCCTTTATGTGAATCCATTTTAGCATCTTATAATAATTCAACATGGATTTTATTACTAAATCCATTTACCACATTCTAATCTTTTACCAAATCCTATACCAAACTCTTTTACATCAAACCATTACACAATCTTCCTTTTGCATCTTTGAAAATCTCTTTCCATTGAATTCATTTTACTTAATTTGATTATTGAGTAAGCGCTTATCTAAACACATCGCACTAGCTTTACATCCCTTTTTATAAACTTTTGTTTATAAAAATTTGGATTTATTATCAAATCCCTTCATAAACCCTTTATCCGACTCCACTTTAAACTTGGTTGCATTCTTAATTGGATTCCAATTAAAATGACAATCACTTAAATTATTATTAATTAAAATAATAATTAATAATAAACTTCATCATTTACTTAAATAAACATAGTTTAGTTTATTATTAATCAAAACAGAAATAATTAAACTCTTTATTAACTAAAATAGTTAATCCCTTTTTAAAATCTTATTACAATAATAACTAGCCCCATTAATAACTATCAACTTAAAATTTTCCTTTTAACATAGTTAATTAAAGATTAATTAACCTTTATGAAACTTTATTACGTTTGTAAACACTATTTATCAAAACTATTTTGATTAGAGTAATTGAAAACAAATAAATTTAATAACCAATTATAATAAAAATAGTTGACTTAGTCAACTTAAAACATCAATTAATTTGTTAACTGATTTCCACTAATCCTTCCTCTTAAATTAATTAATAATATAATTAATTTAATATTATCCCACTTAATTGTTTTCTTTAAACAACTATTCCAAATTATTAACCCGTAGGTTAATTTCTGACTTCTCGGCTTAAAACATAAGAATTTGCTGAATAAAATATTCATTTAAAATAAATCAATTATTAATATTGATTTATTTACAAAACTTGTGTTTTGTATAACTTATATAAAATATAATTTAAAACTTTGCTTCAGTTATAAAAATTAATTTTATAACTTCAATTTGGTCAATTAGCCTGACAGCGAATCAACATCTTGAAAATATGGATTTTAGGCCATCGGCTGCCAATCACTTAATTAATACTGTATATTAATTAATAACACAACAATGTTGAATTTTAAATTCAACCATCAACATCCAACAAATTCCAATGTCAATTGGGTCAAACAGTTCGTATATAAATAATATGAAAAACATGTAACATATACAATATTGAGGAATCCAGTTGGATCCCTCCAACCTGTTTTTCCTTGCATCACAGCTCGTAATAACATTCTATAAATGCACATGAAATAGAAACCTATTCTAAGTCTTTAAAATACTAAAATGTAAATAACGTCAATCATCAACAAAACAACCATTATCAATCAAACAACAATCATCCAAATCATCCAATTTATACTAACAACAATAAATATAATTATATGAATTTAATAACATCATAGAATTCCAGAAAGCAAGAGAATTAACTCACATTTCATTTCGATTCGATGATTTCTGGTCGATCTGTCTAATTCAAACTAGCGTTTAAAATTAGACAAAATTCTTATTAACTCCAAATGATTCCAATTCAGCTCATACACGTAGTATTCTCCAATATGATTTAAACGCCACTTGTTTCATACAATTTTGTACACGTATGAAATGATTATCTGTGTAACAAATTTTTTAACGTTTTAAATAAAATTGAAATAGGTTAATTATGTCATTAGTTTAACTACCATTGTTAGTGAACATAATCATGTCATTTAACATGATAATCGCAACCTCACTTTTTTTCTTCCCCGTTCGTACTGAATCACGACTGCCAATGAATGCCGCTCCCTTCCTCCCCTTCCACCTCCCTCATTCCTTCACTAAAATTCATGAAACCACAACCGTTATTCTCCCTTTAACAACCTCTTCCATTTCCATTCTGTCTGTCCATGCCCGACCTCTCCCATAAATCACGATAGCCAACCATACAACCCCAAACATGCAGCCGAAATTATCACGGAACTCCACAAATTCTTGCCCAAATATGCTGAACTTCTCAACAAACGCTAATCCAATCTCCAATTCTACGAACAATGCTTGAATTACGAGAACGTGCTCGCCCTAGGTAGTCTAAATCTCATAGTCGAATTTTGCTGTTACCAAATCATGACCGCACGCAGTAAAAAGGATATGGATATGTAACGACCCGCATTTTACGCATCGAATGATCATAGAATATTTATTTCTTTCACATACAAAGTCGTATGGTCATGTAACTTTGGGAGACGACTATTGGGGTCATTTCCAATGTTCATGATTTTTGCCGATTTTTAAATGACCGTTTTGCCCCTAGCCAATACTGTTTTGGCTATAACTTTTGAATGGAAAGGAGTTTTGACTTGAAACCACTTCCATTGGTTCCGGATGATGGTTTACAATTCCGTAGAGTGGTCACATTAGCCAAACGGACTTACCGTTTGGGAGATATGACTGAAATAGATAGTGAAAAACAGCTTATTGGGCTTAACCGGGTGATTAACAACTAGGCCCATTAGGGAATTTCGGGATTAGAGGTATTTGAGGGCTGCTAGGGTTAGGATTTCGGTTTTTCACTCATTTTCCAGCCGCCACAAACCCTCTCTTCAACCTAACAATGGCCTCCAACCTCTAAAATACCCCTAAATCACTTTCTAATCAAGGATTAAGCTTAGCAACATCAAATCAAGGTGGACTAGCACAAGGATCGAGGTAGAGCTGCTATGTTGCATCGGTATTCACGCCCAAACAGAAGAGTTTTAGTTCTAAAGGTTTTATTTGTGGCTAAGGTGAGTGATTTGCATAGTTTTGCACTAATTACGGTTGATTAAGGGTAATTAGTGAAGAATAACGAAAATAGACATGATAAAATTCTGGAAAAAATATTTATAAATTCGAAAATAATGTTTTAGAACTCTGTTAGAAATTTGGTTTGATTTGGTTAAGTTTTGTTAATCCTACGATTAGTTTTCCTTAAACATGCTTAAGGGAAAATATGGGGTTTTGGGTATGTTTGATCCATTTTACATGCTAGGATTGTTGTTTTGCTGTTTGTGGATGATTATACTTGTTGCTATGACTGTATGGTATTATTTGTGATTGTCTAGAAATATTAGATTAGTCGAAAATGTCGTCAAATGGCGTAAACAGTCACTGGAAGGAAGTTGCAGGAAAATATGCAGGGACCGGATCAGATCGCCCATATCCGACCCGAACCACTCACACCATCCGACCTGATCGCGAGCCATGCACCACGAGCCGATCCGATATGATGACGCCGATCTGAACCAGGAGGAGGAGCCACGAGCTGATCTGTGTGTCACGACCCGATCCGTTCGTGATGATGACCCGACTGCTTGCATCTGAAGTTTCCAGACCGATCCGCTCGTGATGAGGATGGCGCGACCCGAACCGATGTACTCTGCATTGGACTGGATGGAGGACAACATGACCACGAACCAGAAGCACCTGATCCGACCCGATGGATGAGCACGACCCGACCCGATCTGAATTGCCTTGCACGAGCTGGAACCAAGTGTCCCACGAGCTGAACTGAAGGAGCTCATCCGAACCGAACCAAGGCAAGGAAGAAGACCGATCCAGAGGAGACTAAAACCCGAGATGCAAAGGTAGTCCGAATGGGAAGTTTGTACTCAAGATCCAGTTGGGAACCAAAGAGTTGACTTCATAAGTTGGGCTTTGCTGCGGGACGTGTGCAAAGAGGTTGTCGATGTCTGTAACTTTGAATCACTATGTGTAGGGGGTACGTGAACGGATTCAGGGCCACAGTGGCCTAGGTATGACTAAAGAGCTATAGACCAATGAAGTGGGGTCATTTGTAAAGGTTTGGTCATGAATCCATGTGGTAAGCTTGGTAGTAGAATTAGTTGTACAAGTTGAACTCCGTCACTACTTCGATGGGTATAGTGATCGAAGCGGTAAATATCGTATTCTTTACGCACTGAGTGAGAGGTGTGAGGATGGTTGCTATGCTTGACTTGTTTGCCTCCACTATGACATACACACCCCACCCTCGTACCTTTACACCATTTGTTTAGTGGCACCTTAGAGTATTGTATGGTATGTAGTGCTAACTCTTTGGTTGCAGGTCCAGGTATGGTTTAGTATACCTGTTATTGTTCTGTTTAGCTGCTTATCGCTTATACCAGACTCTTTTTCTGACCCAGAATTTTATGTCTCTTCTTATTACTCTGGGTGCTCTCACGAGCAGACTAGGGACATGTTAGCTGGATATGCACGAGTAGCTGATCCGGAGACGAGCAGGAGGTTTCCACGTATCATACATACATACATATATATATATATATATATATATATATATATATTCTCCCTGTGTTGCTGCGGTCACTACTTTGGGCATTAGTGGTGTACCTTTCTTTCTTTTGTTTAGAGATAGTAATCTGGAAAGTTGTAATAATCTATATTTGGATTTCCGCTACTTTGATGTTGATGTTGGTTTTACTTATCAGCTTATGCACTGTCTCACCTGTTTTATGTCAAGTATATTATTATATTTTGTTCCATGCGCTGTGAGACATTCTACAGGTTCTTTATTAGTTCATTCTCTTCTTTCCTTTCTTTGGCGACCGTTCCATGCTAGTCGGGCATGTGTACAGCGCACTTTCGAAGGAAATGCAAGCTGGTGCGGGGCGTGCCGTCTCATTTGGTATCGGAGCTCTAGGTTGCGTAGTTAACCTAGGGAAGTCATCATGGAGAGATAGTATACGTATATAGAGCGCGTATTTGTGATTATTTTGGTTTTCAAAAGCTATATATATATATACACTATTATTATAACTAAGGATAAAGTCCCACTGCACTAGCACCACTATGGAGATGGTTAATCGTTTTCTCTTTACAGATTGAACGACGAGCCGATACGCAAGAGGTGCTGGTAGAGGAGCCAATAATGGGAATGCTGCTGACATGAGGACGATGTTTATTGACCTCATGAGGGAAATGCTTAGGGATGTGCAGAGGGCAGCTCCCAATGGTGGTAATGGTGGTGGTCCAATAGTGCAGGTGCCTAGGGCCGACTTCGCCAAGCTAAACAAGGATTATACTAGTCTTAGTGGGAAACCGTTCCACGGAACGGAGTCGTCTACGGATGTACAGAATTGGTTGGATAGCTGCGAGCGTATCTTCGAAGATTTGGGTATCGAGGATGCGATGAAGAGAAGGCTAGCATCCCGTCAGCTGCATGGACGGGCAATGATTTGGTGGAATGCTATAAAGGCAGCTACCCCCGAGGATCAGATTACTTGGGAGCAGTTTAAGGTTCGCTTTAGCGATAAGTTCATTCCAGCTGCTCAGAAGTCAGTGCTGTTTAAGAAATTTTTGGAACTCAAGCAGAATGGCAGAGCTGTCTCGGAGTATATTGCCGAATTCGACACTTTGTCGAAGTATGTGTTATCTCTTATTGATACTGCCGAGAAGAAGAACGAGAAGTTCATAACTGGCTTGGATCAGTACTTGGGGGAAAGGCTTATTAACCACATCGATGAGACGTTTGAATCGATTGTGGGGAAAGCATTGAGGTCAGAGAGTCTTTACCCTAAGTCGAAGACTAAGGTTGCATCTGTAGAGGAGCCAAGGCCGCAAGCAAGTGGTGGAGGCAAGAGTGGTTCTCAGAATAAGAGGAAGCAGAACCAGAATAAGGATGGCTAGAAAAAGAATAAGAAAGATGTTGAGTGTTTCAGCTGTGGTAAGAAGGGCCATTATGCCACAGAGTGTCGGGCCAAGCCAGCGGATAGGAAGTGCTTCAACTGTGGCCAAGTGGGACATCACAAGGCCAAGTGTCCGAAACCCCCTAAAGAAAAGCAGATGGTGAAAGCATATGCCCTTAATGCTATTCCTTCTTCGTCGAATGCCCCAACTGCGGCGGAGAAGGGAAAGAATGTTGTTATTCAAGGTATGCTTTCTGTTTATGATGTTCCTGTTAGAGTTTTGTTTGATACCGGGGCTTCCAGTTCTTTCATATCTAGTGACCAGGTAGATAGGTTGGGATTGGAACCCGAGATTGTCAATAGACCTTTAGTAGTGACGAACCCGATTGGTGGTTCGACTAACCTTAGAATGATTTATCATAATGCGGCCTTATCGAGTCATGGATGTATGTTTGTTTGTGATTGCTTTGTTTTGGGATTTACTGGGTTTGGCATTATTTTGGGAGTCGATTGGCTCCAAAGATACGAGGTGGTGGTAGAATGTGAGGGCTTTTTGGTGACAGCTAGAGCAGACGAGGGGCGGAGGGTAGTGTTTGGTGGTATACCCGGTGATCGGGTAATGGCTAGTTTTCTAAATTCCCTCGACATCCCGCATAGTGAGTTGTCAGGGTTACCCGTGGTTGACCAGTATCCGGACGTCTTCGAGGAAGTGATCGGGCTTCCACCACACTGAGAGATTGAGTTCCGTATTGATTTAGTGAAAGATGCCAGACCTATAGTGATGCCACTTCGTCGTATGGCACCAAGTGAGCAGCGAGAGCTCGGGGTGCAAGTCAGCGATCTTTTGAAGAAGGGATTTATTAGAAGGAGTGTTTCTAAATGGGGAGCACCAGTTGTGTTTGCTACCAAGGTGGATGGTTCCCTTCGTTTGTGTGTAGACTACCGCGAGTTAAATAAAGTGACGAGGAAGAACAAGTACCCTCTACTGCAGATAGATGATTTGTTTGATCAGTTGAGTGGCACGAGAGTATTCTCTCAGTTGGATCTCGCGACAGGTTTTCATCTGCTTAGAGTGGAAGCTGAGAGTATAGCTAAAACGGTATTTCGGACGCCGTCTGGATTTTATGAGTGGTTGGTCATGCCATTCGGGCTGACCAATGCCCCAACATATTTTGTGGATCTTATGAATAGGGTATTCAGAGATCAGTTGAATAAGTTTGTCCTTGTATTCGTGGATGATATTTTGGTCTATTCGAAAACAGAGGAAGAACACAAGGAACATTTAAAGATAGTGATGGAGGTGTTAAGAAAACACCAATTGAAGGCAAAGTTTTCTAAGTGGCACTTCTGGAGGAGGGAAGTGAGATTCTTGGGCCATGTTGTTTCAGAGAATGGTATTACCGTGGATCCTACGAAGGTGGCTACGGTACAAGATTGGTCTACGCCCAAGAATGCAACAGACATAAGAAGTTTCTTGGGATTAGCTGGATATTATCATAAGTTTATCCAAGACTTCTCGAAGACACCAGCACCGTTGACTCAGTTCACCAAGAAGAATCAAGCTTTCGTCTGGGACGAAAAGTGCGAGAATGCATTCAAGAGCCTAAAGGAAAAGTTGACATGTGCACCAGTGTTAGTCATTCCTAAGGGGAATGAAGAGATGACGGTATACACAGATGCATGTGGTACCGGACTGGGTGCTGTATTGATGCAAGGAGGTAGGGTTGTAGCTTATGCAAGTCGGCAATTGAAACAACACGAGAGAAGATACCCTACCCATGATTTGGAATTGGCAACGATCGTGTTCGCATTGAAGATCTGGAGACATTATCTCTTGGGAGAAAGATTCGAGTTGTTTACCGATCATAAATCGTTAAAGTATCTCTTCTCTCATAAGGATCTAAACCTCCGACAGCAAAGATGGTTAGAATTCTTAGCTTCCTATGATTTCAACATCGCATATACACCAGGAAAGGGCAATGCGGTGGCTGATGCATTGAGTAGAAGACATGCCAGTTTAGGGGCTATGTTTCTAGAATGGAAGCAATTGGAGTACATCGCTGGGTATGATTTCAGACCAAAGTGCGAACTGGATCCAGAAATGTTAGCAAGTTTGACGATCAGACCCACTTTGATTGAGTGGATTAGTTCTAGTCAGAGAAACGATCCTAACTTATTGGAAGTCATCTCCAAGTTAGAGATGGGTATTGACGAGGAGATGAATAAGTATGGGCTTGATCGAGATGGATGGCTTAGAAAGAATGGAAGACTTGTTGTGCCCAATGTTAATGGATTGAGAGATGAAGTGCTTAGAGAATGTCATCACTCAAAACTGACCATACATCCCGGTGGTAACAAGATGTATCGAGACATGAAGCAGACCTACTACTGGGAAGGGATGAAAAGAGACACTGGGAAGTTTATATCAAAATGCATGAATTGCCAGCTAGTTAAAGCTGACCAAAAGAAGCCTAGTGGTTTGCTACAACCATTAGAAATTCCTGAATGGAAATGGGAACAAGTGTCAATGGATTTCATTGATGGGTTACCAAGGCCTAGATCGGGCCATGATAGCATTTGGGTGATTGTGGACCGATTGACTAAGAGTGCAAGGTTTATACCCGTCAAGTCAAACAGGACGACAACTAAGTTAGCCGAACTATATATAAAGTGGGTAGTGAGGTTTCATGGAATACCCAAAGGCATTGTGAGTGACCGAGATCCGTTGTTCACTAGTGGATTTTGGAAGAGCTTACAAGAGGCGTTAGGATCAGAACTACATCTCAGTACCGCATATCACCCTCAAACCGACGGACAGACAGAGAGGGTGAATCGAGTGTTAGAAGATCTCTTGAGAGCCTGTATATTGGATTTTAGTGGATCATGGGATGACCATTTGCATCTAGTAGAGTTTGCATATAATAATAGTTATCAATCCAGTATTGGTATGGCTCCATTTGAAGCTTTGTACGGAAGACCATGCAACTCACCGTCATGTTGGGTAGAAACTGGTGAGAAGTTTGTTCTTGGACCTGATGTGATAAGAGAAACTTCCGCTAAGATTAAGATTATCCAACAGCGATTGAAGGCTGCCCAAGATAGGCAGAAGAGTTATGCTGATAAGAGGAGAAGAGAATTAAAGTTCTCCATTGGCGACTTGGTGTTTGTCAAGATTTCTCCGTTGAAGAGCGTGATACGGTTTGGCAGGAGAGGAAAGTTAGCTCCAAGATTTGTTTGTCCATTCCCAGTCCTTGAGCAAATTGGGAATTTGGCATACAAAGTTGAATTACCAGAGTAGATGGCAGGAGTTCACAACGTATTTCATGTTTCCCAGTTAAGGAAGTTCGTGCATGACCCAGATGTGACTATTTCACCTGATCAGTTGGATGATATCGAAGTTGAACCCGAGGTGGCTGGGAACCGCAAGCCTATGCGTATTGTTGGGAACGATACGAAGCAACTTCGAAGGAAAGCGGTGAATCTAGTCAAAATTCAGTGGGGCGAGAATGAGAATGACTGTACTTGGGGGACAGAGGAGAGCATTAGGAAGACGTATCCAAAACTCTTCGCCTGGTAAGATTTTAACTTCGATTTAGTCTTTCCGCATGCCAGGATAGGTTTGTTTTGTTTGTTTTGCATGATTGATTGTAGTATGTGGTTGGTAGGCATGCAGGATCCTTTGTATGTTTTAGGTTAAGGAATTTCGGGGACGAAATTTCTTAAGGGGGGAGAGTGTAATGACCCGCATTCTATGCATCGAATGATCGTAGAATATTTATGGTCATGTAACTTTGGAAGAAGACTATTGGGGTCATTTCCAATGTTCATGATTTTTGCCGATTTTTAAATGGCTGTTTTGTCCCTAGCCGATACTGTTTTGGCTATAACTTTTGAATGGAAAGGAGTTTTGACCTGAAACCACTTCCATTGGCTCCGGATGATGGTTTACAATTCCGTAGAGTGGTCACATAGCCAAATGGACTTACCGTTTGGGAGATATGGCTGAAACAAGTTTCAAATAGTGAAAAACAACTTAATTGGGCTTAACCGGGTGATTAACAGCTAGGCTCAATGGGGGATTTTGGGATTAGAGGTATTTGAGGGCTGCTAGGGTTAGGATTTCGGGTTTTCACTCATTTTCCAGCCACCACAAACCCTCTCTTCAACCTAACAATGGCCTCCAACCTCTAAAACACCCCCAAATCACTTTCTAATCAAGGATTAAGCTTAGCAACATCAAATCAAGGCGGATTAGCACAAGGATCGAGGTAGAGCTGCTGTATTGCATCGGTATTCGCGCCCAAACAGTAGAGTTTCAGTTCTAAAGGTTTTATTTGTGGCTATGGTGAGTGATTTGCATAGTTTTGCACTAATTACGGTTGATTAAGGGTAATTAGTGAAGATTAACAAAATTAGACATGATAAAATTCTGGAAAAACTATTTACAAATTCGAAAATAATGTTTTAGACCTCTGTTAGAAATTTGGTTTGATTTGGTTAAGTTTTGTTAATCCTACGATTAGTTTTGCTTAAACATGCTTAAGGGAAAATATGGGGTTTTGGGTATGTTTGATCCATTTTACATGCTAGGATTGTTGTTTTGCTGTTTGTGGATGATTATACATGTTGCTATGACTGTATGGTATGATTTGTGATTGTCTAGAAGTATTAGATTGGTCGAAAACGCTGTCGAATGGCGTAAATAGTTACTGGAAGGAAGTTGTAGGAAAATATGCAGGGACCGGATCAGATCGCCCATATCCGACCCGAACCACTCACACCATCAGACCCGATTGCGAGCAATGCACCACGAGCCGATCCGATATGATGATGCCGATCCGAACCAGGAGGAGGAGCCACGAGCTGATCTGTGTGTCACGACCCGATCCGTTCGTGATGATGACCCGACTGCTTGCATCTGAAGTTTCCAGACCGATCCGCTCGTGATGAGGATGGCGCGACCCGAACCGATGTACTACGCATTGGACTGGACGGAGGACAACATGACCACGAACCAGAAGCACCCGACCCGACCCGATGGGTGAGCACGACCCGACCCGACCTGAATTGCCTTGCACGAGCTGGAACCAAGTGTCCCACGAGCTGAATTGAAGGAGCACATCCGAACCGAACCAAGGCAAGGAAGAAGACCGATCCAGAGGAGACTAAAACCCGAGATGCAAAGGTAGTCCGAATGGGAAGTTTGTACTCAGGATCTAGTTGGGAACCAAAGAGTTGACTTCATAAGTTGGGCTTTGCTGCGGGACGTGTGCAAAGGGGTTGTCAATGTCTGTAACTTAGAATCACTATGTGTAGGGGTACGTGAACGGATTCAGGGCCACAGTGGCCTAGGTATGACTAAAGAGATATAGACCAATGAAGTGGGGTCATTTGTAAAGGTTTGGTCATGACTCCATGTGGTAAGCTTGGTAGTAGAAGTAGTTGTACAAGTTGAACTCTGTCACTACTTCGATGGGTCTAGTGATCGAAGCGGTAGATATCGTATGCTTTACGCACTGAGTGAGAGGTGTGAGGATTGTTGCAATGCTTAAATTGTTTGCCTCCACTATGACATACACACCCCACCCCCGTACCTTTACACCATTTGTTTAGTGGCACCTTAGAGTATTGTATGGTATGTAGTGCTAACTCTTTGGTTGCAGGTCCAAGTTCAGGTATGGTTTAATATACCTGTTATTGTTCTGTTTAGTTGCTTATCGCTCATACCAGACTTTTTGTCTGACCCAGAGTTTTATGTCTCTTCTTATTACTCTGGGTGCTCTCACGACCAGACTAGGGACAAGTTAGTTGGGCATGCACGAGTAGCTGATCCAGAGATGAGCAAGTGGCTTCCACGTATCATATATATAGATATTCTCCCTGTGTTGTTGCGGTCACTACTTTGGGCATTAGTGGTGTACCTTTCTTTCTTTTGTTTAGAGACAGTAATCTGGAAAGTTGTAATAAGCTGTATTTGGATTTCCGCTGCTCTGATGTTGATGTTGGATTTACTTATCAGCTTATGCACTATCTCACCTGTTTTATGTCAAGTATATTGTAATTATATTTTGTTCCATGCGCTGTGAGACATTCTACAGGTTCTTTATTTGTTCATTCTCTTCTTTCCTTTCTTTGGCAACCGTTCCGTGCTAGTCGGGCATGTGTACAACGCACCTTTGGAGGAAATGTAGGCTGGTGCGGGGCGGGCCGTCACAGGATAGGTGAAGTGACCCCCTCTAATCCTCATTTAAATTACAATTAAATGCTCTGATTTATAATCAGCTTATTCCCTGAGTCACATACTTAATAATATTTCTCTTATTAAGTCCCCAAGATCATCCATACACCAATATAAAAATATCAGTTCAATCAACATTGAAAATCTTATTTCTAATTATATATAATAATATATAATAGAACATTACCATTGCAGAATTCATCTCACAAGATAATTTAAACCATAGCCATTTCTTGTGAAAAACATGAATGGTGTTTAAAACCTCTTTTTTGCTTGAAATTCTATTTAATAGTTTTAACTTTGAAATTTCCAGTAAGTTTTTGATAAAATCTCTAGATAAAATTATATTCGGAAAATAATATAAAAGAGATTTGGATATATGGGAGTTGTTTGCCTTGGGTATGTGCACATGCACATTACACATACACACACAAATATATATATATATATATATATATATATATATATATACATATATATATATATATTATATGCTTTGCACATGCACTATTCAAGTATGAATTGCTTCCAATAATTCCCTAGTATATATTTCATTTATATAGTAAACTGATCATGTAATAACCTGGAAAATACGAGCCAATTTAAAATTTTTAAATGGGTGATTTCAAAGGAATTTGAACAATTGAAATAGAATATTTCAATAAAATAGTGAATTAGAAATAGTGAGTCAGTTTGAAAATTTGAATTCAAACTTTGACTGACTGTGCAGGGTGGAGAATATAATGGATTTTAGCGAAACCAATAATATTTAAATCTGTTAGTCAATACCTTTCTAACGAATCTGAAAAATTGAAGTTTCATAACGGGACTCAAAAGTTATGGCCGAAGGAATTTTCAGAAAGGTCGCTATATAGAATATAGAGCCCTCGAAATTTGATATTTTGCATACGACCTCGGAAGTCGACGAAACCACTTTCGTTGGGTCCGGGATGTCAAACTATTGCTAGGTTTCAAATTTCATAATTTTTGAAGCTAATATGTGAGCGTGGCAAAAGAAAATGTGTTTGGTCAATTTTTGTTAAATTGGATCGACCAGAAAAGGGCCATTTTTCAAACGATCTCAGAATTCGACGAAACTAGTTTTGTTGGGACCGTAGCGTCAAAACATAGCTAGATTTATTTTTCTGGAATTTTTCGAATCAGTTTGTGGCCCTGGCAAATTGAAATGTACGTTCAAAGTTAAAAATTAAAGGTTTTATACTTTAATTTGAAAAATAACTGACTGTAACTGAAACACCCCACCTCCGTTAGGGTCACTCTCAAAGGGAATGCCCTAATTTTGGTGGAGGTTTATAAGTACAAGTCACAGATATACAAGACAGATATAAGAACACATATTTGTAAACAGCGGAAGAACAACAAACTTTTATTTCATAAAGTCAAATACGTGTTACAACAACATCCTTTCCAAAAACATAACATAATACTTTCATAATCTGTCTTGAGTACATGATTTAAAGAAGCATAAATAAAACATAGATAAACTGCAAAGCCCTCATAGTGATTGTCCAAAGCCATAGTTCAAAACAGGAAAGTCCAAGCAATACATTTCTCTCCTTCAAGCTGGATGCTAAGGCTGGTCAAGCTGCTGTGTTCCCTCCCTGAGGACCTGGGGGGGAGGGGGGGGGGGGGAAACGGAAGAAAGAAGACGAAAGAAAAATAGAGTCAGAAATAAAGCCTGAGTAAGTCTAGTACTACTTTGTCTATGAATAAAGAACTGGGTATGATAAGTAAAACAGGAAGTGGGCATGCACTATAAACTTGGTTAAGTTGTCTAGGGTCGAATATACCGTCGTACCCCATGTCAATCTCTGAACCCATATGAACTAATTTCCAACTGGCACCCCATAATCAGGGTGATGTGATCCATTCAATGATGATCGGCTCCTACTCGCATAGTTACATGTGTCTTACGGCCCCCGATGTCTGTAGTTACCTATGCTGGTCCCACCATGGGGTGTATCAAGTCCCATAGTGGCAACCCGACACAACCTTAGAGTGCACAGGTATGCTACTGGTGTCCAGTGCCTTATTTTTCTGCGCCGGAGTGTGTGCACGCCCGCACTCCGTTAGAACCTACACTGCTACACCACCGCCGTCGATTTGACCTCTTACAATCAGCCCAGTAATCGTGCCCCACCCTGCCTAGTTTCAGGGTATCCTGATACACCTTTTAGGGTTACTGCTGAAAAGGGTCCCCCGTTACTAGGTTTTCTATCTCTAGCCAACATGCTAAGTTGGTTAAGTGTTTCTAACCTAACCCCCACCAGTCCGTTTAGTTTAGCATGTTCCATTTGATTAAGTCTTTAGTCCACTTAATCCTAACAATCCTGACTCAGCCTTAATTGTCTTATTAAGGCCCTGACCTCTCACATTAGACAGGTATTGTTGTGGCTGCCTGTTGCCGGTTGGTTCCGGGCAGTCTTACGCCACAACTCAGTCTAACCTCGGGTCCTTGCTGGGCTCCATGTTTAACCTCCCACATTGGATAGGTATTGTTGTGACTACTGGACAGCCGGGCGGTTCCGGGCAGGTTTACATCACAACTCAATCCAACCTCGGGTTAAACACATCGTATTTTCTACATTTACATATCTTGTCATTCTTCTTTATTTATATGTAAATATTTGCGGCCCATTATTAAGTTAATGGTGTAAAGGTTACACCAATCACGGGCCCAACCCATACTTGAATTTGGGCCCTTCTATTTTATATTTTCATTCATTAATTAATTTTTAACCCAACGTTATTTTCCCCCGTTTTACACGTCCGTTTATATATATATTGGGCTTAGCCTTTTAAAGCCCAATTTTGCCATGCGAAAAGGGGAGGCTTATGGCGTATACACAAAGAGGGGAAAGTGAGCGCATGAACTTGCATATGACATTGGAAAATACATAATAGAAATTGGTGTACTTGCATAGTGGTAACATAGGTGACATGAATCAAAGCATGGGAACTTGCATAGGTTTAACTACAACATGAACCTATATTCTTATTTAGGCATAATGTCAAACATAAGCATGACACAAATACTTCTAGCATAAACATGGCATAATGTCAAACATAAGCATGGCATAAAATACTTCTAGCATAGGCATGACATATTGTCAAACATAAGCATGGCATAAATACTTCTAGCATGAACATAGCATAATTCAACTTAATCATGATTTAAGCCTAATCACATAACGGTGGTATAAACATACTTATGCATAAATATTCCTAAACATGGTGTTTGCTTTAACTTGCAAAAAGGGATTTTTGAGTCTAACCTAGCCATGTCATCATATAATCCTTTAGACTTAATAACGGATTTCAATTATGCCAAATATCATTCTTAGCCATATTCATAAGCTTGTAAAAGCATGACTTAATGCATGGATTATGGTGTCAAAATTCCACATAGTTTCATATGAACTATAATAACCAAACTTGTTTCAATTACTTGCAAAATGATTTATACACAAAAATATACATCATAATGGCATAATAACAAAGCCTCAAATTTGCATGAATTTCAATTAACTACATACATGTAGCTTCAATATAGATTACACAATTTGCGCAATATTCCAAACGTTTATTTGCATAGAACTACCGCATGTAGTTCTTTATAATGAATAACATAATTTTGCACAAATATGAATTACTTCCATTGCCACAATTCAAGCATACACATCAACACAGTTGTTTATTAATACCAAGGTAATACTCTACTTACAATGGTTGCGGCGAATTCTCTAATTAAGAGACACGATTCCTTTGTTGAATTGATTAGCTTTAGGTTGCTTTGAATTGCTTTAGGCCTTAGAACTTTCTCCCTAATCCTCTCTTTAGTTGGCGGCTATTCTTTGTCGTTCCTCAGCAACATGGCGGCTATAATCTTATTTTGAATGAATAGATTAGGGTTTAGTCTAGGGTTGTTTATATAGAGGTTAGGAATTGATTAGGACCCTTGATGTTGCTAGGTTAGATCATAGCCATTCATTAGGAAGAGAGACCAATAAAAACCCGCCACCTAGCCCTAATGACAAAGCAGACCACAGCAATTCGACCACACACCGACCTGGCCAGCCAGGTTGACTGGGCTCGACCAGGTCGATACCCCTGTCGACAGGGCTGTTGACAGCCCTGTCGACATGGGTAGCCCAGTTCGACAGCCCAGTCGACCTGGGTGGCCCAGGCGGGTGTTCTTCCACCCTGTCCCAATGGGCCCCACTTCGGAATATTTAATTATTTTAATCTGTTTGAATTTTAAATTTAATTCAAAACTTCCGAAGGCCATATCTTCTTCATACGGACTCCGTTTTTCGAAAACTCGGACTCTATTTCGCATATTTTTCCGAGACGAACGCAATGGCGTATCCTGTTTCCCTTAGTTCTTTGATTTCAGATTAATTATACTTTAATTTGCTAATTTCACAGTTATAGAATTTTCGGGGTGTTACATTCTCCCCCACTTAAAAGGATTTCGTCCCCGAAATCTTCAAGTTAGGAGGAATGTATATCCTAACATCCAATCATCCATCTACTCATCCATCAAACACGAGCATCCATTGTCCTTAAAAGATTTCTAATGCTTCATGATCATATGCGAAGTGTGTGTGTACATGAACTTATCTAATGCAAAATCAGGCGGTCTACTGATTCAGTTGACCTCCTTAATGCGAATTATGTAAGTGCCATGAATCCATTATGTATGCAAATTTTTTCCTATTCATGATTCTACATGAGTGCACAATCATTCAATACAAATGCAGTATCCACATGTCAACACATTAAAGTTCAACCACATACGAAAGCAAACATATATGCATATGCAATATGAAGTGACTGAGCCGATCTAAAACCTAGATTGTGTGTGTATATGCAACCACGAGCAACCACTAGCAATCACTTGCAACCACTTGCAACCATCATCCATAACATGTTTCAATTACATGTTTTCATCCAAAGAGATTCTACTTAAAATATAAGGTCGAGGAAATATACCTAAGAAGATAGATAAAAGCGCAACTTAAGGAAAATGAAAGATCAAGGATGTACCCTCGAACAGAAAAGGGTAGGCTGTACGGATTCTAGCTTCAGTTTCCCAAGTCGCGTCTTCCTCGGCGTCGCTCCACTGAACTTTGACGAGCTTGACTTCGCGGTTGCGTAGCTTCTTCACTTCCGTTCCTAAGATGCGGGTTGGAACTCTTCTTATGGTTGCTTCGCGTTCCACTTCGGCCTCTTCGAGGATGTTTGGCTCTACCACTTCAGCTGACTCATGTAGACATTTTCGGAGATGTGAAACGTGAAAAACGTTGTGGACTCCAGCCAACTTCTCGGGTAGCTCTAATCTATAGGCCATTTTCCCAATTTTATCGATAATAGGGAATGGCCCTACGAACCTTGGTGCTAGCTTTCCTGTGGTTCCAAAACGAACAACGTTTCTTAGCGGTGATACCTTGAGAAAAACTTTGTCTCCAACCTCAAATTCAAGGTCGGTCCTCCTCTTGTCGGCATAAGACTTTTGTCTGTCTTGGGCCGTCTTCATCCTTCTTCGTATTAAGTCTACTTTCTCGGAAGTCTCTCGGATCATGTCTGGTCCAAGTATGAGCTTATCCGTGGATTCCCACCAACAAGTGGGCGATCGACACGGTCTTCCATATAAGGCTTCGAAGGGCGCCATTCCTATGGTTGCTTGATAGCTGTTGTTGTAGGCAAATTCCACCAAAGGAAGGTGGTCTTCCCATGTCCCTCCGAAGTCGAGGACGCATAGCCTTAAAAGGTCTTCCAAAACTCTGTTCACTCTCTCTGTTTGGCCGTCGGTTTGGGGATGATAGGCTGTGCTCAAGCATAACTGCGTTCCTACTGCTTCTTGCAGACTCCGCCAAAACTCACTAGTGAAGATGGGGTCTCGGTCACTAACAATGCTAGACGGTATTCCATGGAGTCGAACGACTTCCTTGAGGTAAAGTGATGCTAGGGATGAGGCAGTCCTTTTACTTTTGACAGGTAAAAAGTGGGCGCTTTTAGTAAGCCTATCCACTATTACCCAAATGCTAGTGTTGCCTCTCCTAGACCTAGGCAGCCCATCGATGAAGTCCATTGAGATGCTATCCCACTTCCACTGTGGGACCTCCAGAGGATGTAGCAGTCCGCCAGGCTTTTTCTGTTCCGCCTTAACCTGTTGGCACACCATACATTTAGAAACGAATTCTGCCACGTCCTTTTTCATGCCGTTCTAGAAGAAAGTCCTTTTTATGTCTTTGTACATTTTATCTCCGCCTGGGTGTATCGTCATCTTGGAGTGATGTGCTTCCTCGAGAACCTTCTTTATTAAATCGTTCGTCTGTGGGACGCATAGTCTTCCGTCTCGCCTTAGCAAACCCTTATCGTCGATGGAGTATCTGTTGAGGTGACTTGAAGTTTCACCCCTAATTAGCCTATCAATTATTTCCACAAGTTGAGGGTCTTCGCGTTGTGCTGTCCCTACTGAATCCACTAAAGTTGGGCGCACTTCGAGAGATGCTAGCAAGCCTGGTACGAAATCGGAGGAGGGCCTAAAGTCGAAGCTGGCTATAAACTCTAGGCTTTGTCTTTCAACAAACAACGGGCTTAGGGTCAATTTCTTTCGGCTCAACGCGTCTGCCACTACGTTGCCTTTGCCCGGAGTATAGGAGATTTCGAAATCGTACGAGGCGAGAAACTCCATCCATCTTTGTTGCCTCAAGTTAAGATCCTTCTGCGAGAAAAGATATTTTAACGATTTATGGTCAGTGTAAAGTTCGAACTTCTCACCTAGGAGATAGTGTCGCCAAGACTTGAGTGCAAAGACGATGGCGGCTAACTCAAGATCGTGGGTTGGGTAGTTCTTTTCGTGCACCTTCAACTGCCTCCCGCCATAAGCTACTACCCTTCCTTCTTGCATTAAGACGGCGCCTAGTCCTGTCCCACATGCATCCGTATAAACAGTGAACATCTTACTCCCATCTGGCAGCGTCAAAACTGGGGCTGTTGTAAGAGCCCTTTTCAGTCTTTGGAAAGCAAACTCGCAATCCAAATCCCAATTGAACACTAGATTCTTCTTGGTCAATTTCATGAGCGGAGCTGAGATTTTCGCAAAATCCCTTATAAATTTTCGATAGAAACCCGCTAGTCCTAGAAAGCTTCGGACCTCAGTCGCATTCCTTGGTGTCTTCCAATCCTGTACCGCCACTACTTTCGCAGGGTCCACTGCCAACCCTTGTTTGGATACTATGTGCCCAAGGAACCTCACCTCTTCTCTCCAAAAATGGCATTTGGAGAATTTGGCTTTTAGTTGATGGACTCGCAAAGTTTCCATGATTGCCCTTAAGTGTTGAGCATGTTCCTCTTCACTCTTTGAGAAGATAAGGATATCATCTACGAAGACCACTACGAATTTGTTGAGGAAATCTCTAAATACCCTACTCATCAGGTCCACGAAGTAAGCAGGTGCATTTGTCAAGCCGAAAGGCATGACAAGCCATTCAAAGAAGCCGTCTGGGGTTCTGAACGCCGTTTTATCGATGCTATCTTCAGCCACCCTTAGCTGATGAAAACCGGTTGCTAAATCGAGTTGGGAGAAAACAGACGCTCCTACAAGCTGGTCAAATAAATCGTCAATTCTAGGGAGAGGGTGCCTATTCTTTTTCGTTAGCTTGTTGAGCTCCCTATAGTCAACACATAGACGGAGTGAACCATCCGCCTTTGTAGCGAACACCACTGGAGCGCCCCATTCTGAAATGCTCCTCCTAATGAACCCCTTTTCTAGAAGCTCTTTAATCTTTTTACTGAGCTCTTTCCTTTCTCGTGGAGCCATATGTCTAACGGGCAACGCAACGGGCTTTGCATTATCTACAAGATATATGCGGAAGTCTATTTCCCGCTTCGGAGGCAAGCCCTTCACCTCTTCGAAGACATCCGGATATTCCCGGACCACTCTAACTGATTGCAAGTTTTCAACAGAGGCATCTAGCGATTCAAGATAACTAAGCATAACCGCATACGAGGGATTACAAGAAATTTCCAAAGTATTACCGAGCTGGGTTAGGAGCCTAACAACCCTTTTCTCACAATCAAGGATGGCCCCATTACTAGATAGCCAATCCATACCCAAAATCAAACCATAACCCGAAAAGCCCAAAACAAAGGCACTACATAGAAATTCAACACTTAGGATAGAAATTTTCAATCCCACACAGATCATAGACAAATGAGCTGGGCCCCCAATTGGGTTTGAAACAATTAAGGGGTCCTCTACCATACTAGTTTCTGGGTGCAGAGATTCTACTAAAGCAGACGAGATAAAGGAGTGTGATGCGCCAGAATCAAATAAAGTGCGAACGGGGTGATCATAAAGATAAACTACACTTTCTACAGAAGTGTTTGTACCTCGCTGTTGCAATGGTGGCGCTTCTAGCACATGAACCTGT
This sequence comes from Allium sativum, assembly GCA_030737875.1. Classification (NCBI taxonomy): domain Eukaryota; kingdom Viridiplantae; phylum Streptophyta; class Magnoliopsida; order Asparagales; family Amaryllidaceae; genus Allium; species Allium sativum. The sequence goes on along the minus strand of CM060912.1, from coordinate 1,008,390,094 downwards.
GCCCCTGGGGTGGATCCAGCGCCCTGCCCCTGTCCTCGTTTCCTTGGGCAGTCCTTAGCCCTGTGGCCTGTCTGACCGCATGAAAAGCACCCACCATTCTCCTTGGCCTTCTTTTTTCGGCAGTCCTTTACTAAGTGCCCCACTTTGCCACAGAAATTGCACTTCCTCTTCTCTTTGTTGCCTTTCCCGCCCTTCTTAAAGTCTGTCTTCTTGGGCTGCAAACCCTCTTTCTTCCCTTGAGAGCTTTCTGCCTTCGTCTCCTTCTTGCCCTTATCCTCCTCATTCAGCAATGCCATTTTCACCAATCTTTCATACGTGGCCCCCATGGGTATATGTGTCATGGCCAAACTGTGTAATGGCTCATTTAACCCTTTGACGAAACGGAGAGCCTTCTTGTGCGGGGTGTTGACTAGGTCAAGCCCAAACCTAGCCAGCTCATCAAACTGATTTACATACTCTCTGACTGTCTTGTCCCCTTGCTTAAGAAATAAGAATTTTTCCAACTGCAAACTCCTTTCCGCATCTGAGAGAAATTTGGTCTCAAACCTTGCCCTAAAGTCCTCCCATGTCTCCACTGGTCTTTCAGCATTAGTGACTTCCCACCAGTAGGAAGCCTCGCCCTTCAATAGCCACACCGCCAGTTGTACTTTTTGTCTATCCTCTACCTCAAAGATGATGAATAGGTCCTCCGTTTCTTTCAGCCAATTTCTAGCTGCTACGAAGGACTCAGTTCCATGGAAATCCCTTCCTCCCATGGCTTTAAAATCTTTACATATCTTAGCGAATGCGTTTCCCCGAGGAGGAGGTGGAGGAAAAGGTGCTGCTGCAGCTGGATGATTTCCTTCAGCTGGGGGAGGAGGAACGGTAGGACCTGGCTGAGTGGCCCTTGCTTCTAAGAACCGTCTAAACCAACCAGGTATTGGCACCCCTTCCGGCAAGTTAAGTTCTTGGGACATGCTGAAACAAAAAGGATAGATTCAAAACGAAGGATAAGAGATAGTTCCTATGGCTTTGGGGAGTGGACTTTGCCTTTTTAAAATAAAATAATATTTTTATCTTTTAAAAATGCTTCTTTAAATTTCCTGTTTGAAAATAATTTTTCAAAACTTTTTATCTTATCTGGTAAACCTATGCTCTGATACCAAGTGAAACACCCCACCTCCGTTAGGGTCACTCTCAAAGGGAATGCCCTACTTTTGGTGGAGGTTTATAAGTACAAGTCACAGATATACAAGACAGATATAAGAACACATATTTGTAAACAGCGGAAGAACAACAAACTTTTATTTCATAAAGTCAAATACGTGTTACAACAACATCCTTTCCAAAAACATAACATAATACTTTCATAATCTGTCTTGAGTACATGATTTAAAGAAGCATAAATAAAACATAGATAAACTGCAAAGCCCTCATAGTGATTGTCCAAAGCCATAGTTCAAAACAGGAAAGTCCAAGCAATACATTTCTCTCCTTCAAGCTGGATGCTAAGGCTGGTCAAGCTGCTGTGTTCCCTCCCTGAGGACCTGGGGGGGGGGGGGGAAACGGAAGAAAGAAGACGAAAGAAAAATAGAGTCAGACATAAAGCCTGAGTAAGTCTAGTACTACTTTGTCTATGAATAAAGAACTGGGTATGATAAGTAAAACAGGAAGTGGGCATGCACTATAAACTTGGTTAAGTTGTCTAGGGTCGAATATACCGTCGTACCCCATGTCAATCTCTGAACCCATATGAACTAATTTCCAACTGGCACCCCATAATCAGGGTGATGTGATCCATTCAATGATGATCGACTCCTACTCGCATAGTTACATGTGTCTTACGGCCCCCGATGTCTGTAGTTACCTATGCTGGTCCCACCATGGGGTGTATCAAGTCCCATAGTGGCAACCCGACACAACCTTAGAGTGCACAGGTATGCTACTGGTGTCCAGTGCCTTATTTTTCTGCGCCGGAGTGTGTGCACGCCCGCACTCCGTTAGAACCTACACTGCTACACCATCGCCGTCGATTTGACCTCTTACAATCAGCCCAGTAATCGTGCCCCACCCTGCCTAGTTTCAGGGTATCCTGATACACCTTTTAGGGTTACTGCTGAAAAGGGTCCCCCGTTACTAGGTTTTCTATCTCTAGCCAACATGCTAAGTTGGTTAAGTGTTTCTAACCTAACCCCCACCAGTCCGTTTAGTTTAGCATGTTCCATTTGATTAAGTCTTTAGTCCACTTAATCCTAACAATCCTGACTCAGCCTTAATTGTCTTATTAAGGCCCTGACCTCTCACATTAGACAGGTATTGTTGTGGCTGCCTGTTGCCGGTTGGTTCCGGGCAGTCTTACGCCACAACTCAGTCTAACCTCGGGTCCTTGCTGGGCTCCATGTTTAACCTCCCACATTGGATAGGTATTGTTGTGACTACTGGACAGCCGGGCGGTTCCGGGCAGGTTTACATCACAACTCAATCCAACCTCGGGTTAAACACATCGTATTTTCTACATTTACATATCTTGTCATTCTTCTTTATTTATATGTAAATATTTGCGGCCCATTATTAAGTTAATGGTGTAAAGGTTACACCAATCACGGGCCCAACCCATACTTGAATTTGGGCCCTTCTATTTTATATTTTCATTAATTAATTAATTTTTAACCCAACGTTATTTTCCCCCGTTTTACACGTCCGTTTATATATATATTGGGCTTAGCCTTTTAAAGCCCAATTTAGCCATGCGAAAAGGGGAGGCTTATGGCGTATACACAAAGAGGGGAAAGTGAGCGCATGAACTTGCATATGACGTTGGAAAATACATAATAGAAATTGGTGTACTTGCATAGTGGTAACATAGGTGACATGAATCAAAGCATGGGAACTTGCATAGGTTTAACTACAACATGAACCTATATTCTTATTTAGGCATAATGTCAAACATAAGCATGGCACAAATACTTCTAGCATAAACATGGCATAATGTCAAACATAAGCATGGCATAAAATACTTCTAGCATAGGCATGACATATTGTCAAACATAAGCATGGCATAAATACTTCTAGCATGAACATAGCATAATTCAACTTAATCATGATTTAAGCCTAATCACATAACGGTGGTATAAACATACTTATGCATAAATATTCCTAAACATGGTGTTTGCTTTAACTTGCAAAAAGGGATTTTTGAGTCTAACCTAGCCATGTCATCATATAATCCTTTAGACTTAATAACGGATTTCAATTATGCCAAATATCATTCTTAGCCATATTCATAAGCTTGTAAAAGCATGACTTAATGCATGGATTATGGTGTCAAAATTCCACATAGTTTCATATGAACTATAATAACCAAACTTGTTTCAATTACTTGCAAAATGATTTATACACAAAAATATACATCATAATGGCATAATAACAAAGCCTCAAATTTGCATGAATTTCAATTAACTACATACATGTAGCTTCAATATAGATTACACAATTTGCGCAATATTCCAAACGTTTATTTGCATAGAACTACCGCATGTAGTTCTTTATAATGAATAACATAATTTTGCACAAATATGAATTACTTCCATTGCCACAATTCAAGCATACACATCAACACAGTTGTTTATTAATACCAAGGTAATACTCTACTTACAATGGTTGCGGCGAATTCTCTAATTAAGAGACACGATTCCTTTGTTGAATTGATTAGCTTTAGGTTGCTTTGAATTGCTTTAGGCCTTAGAACTTTCTCTCTAATCCTCTCTTTAGTTGGCGGCTATTCTTTGTCGTTCCTCAGCAACATGGCGGCTATAATCTTATTTTGAATGAATAGATTAGGGTTTAGTCTAGGGTTGTTTATATAGAGGTTAGGAATTGATTAGGACCCTTGATGTTGCTAGGTTAGATCATAGCCATTCATTAGGAAGAGAGACCAATAAAAACCCGCCACCTAGCCCTAATGACAAAGCAGACCACAGCAATTCGACCACACACCGACCTGGCCAGCCAGGTTGACTGGGCTCGACCAGGTCGATACCCCTGTCGACAGGGCTGTCGACAGCCCTGCCGACATGGGTAGCCCAGGTCGACAGCCCAGTCGACCTGGGTGGCCCAGGCGGGTGTTCTTCCACCCTGGCCCAATGGGCCCCACTTCGGAATATTTAATTATTTTAATCTGTTTGAATTTTAAATTTAATTCAAAACTTCCGAAGGCCATATCTTCTTCATACGGACTCCGTTTTTCGAAAACTCGGACTCTATTTCGCATATTTTTCCGAGACGAACGCAATGGCGTATCCTGTTTCCCTTAGTTCTTTGATTTCAGATTAATTATACTTTAATTTGCTAATTTCACAGTTATAGAATTTTCGGGGTGTTACAGTAACAGTCGAATTGGCCAACGAAACATATCACATTGTGTCCGGGATGGGGGTATTTAGTTAGGGACGACAGTTGTTGGACTTGAAAAGGAGTTCGTTGGAGAAAACACTATTTAAAATTTAATAAAACCCATGGGCCAATCAAAATTCTCCATTCATTAAAATAATAAAAAAAATCACAGAAAATCCCCGCCCCCCCCCCCCTTCGACATCGACGACGAATACGCTCCCCCCTTCCCTGGCGATTTCCGACCGCCTCGGCCATTATCAGCGCCCCCTCCAGTTGAACTTTCCGTTCATCTCTCCCTCCTCTATAAATCCATACCCGTTTCGCCACCAACCATCGCGCTACCACCGAGAACCACCTCTCCAAAGTTCGACGCTTCAAACCGCCGCCCCGCCTTGCTCCGACGACCGGACTGGCCGCGACCATCACCACTAGACGCGCCTCACTCCCCTCGTCGACGTCCAACTCCCTGATCGTCATCTAGGCCAACGGATTTCGCGAAAACCTCAAACCTAGTTTCGAACCATCGTGAAAGGTTAGTCCTTTTTGATGTCTTCACTTTGAAAAATCATATCTTTTTGGTGTGTTGACGAAATTCGATGAAACAGGAAACATCTGGACCGCAAGGAAGCTCTCTACCACATAGAATAAGCCACGGATTTTTCTGAGTCATCTACGATTTTTAGCACTCCGAAAACCAATGTGAGAAATCTAAATTAAATGAATTTGAATGGAAAATGTCGTGTATAAATTATATTAGCGAAATATAAATTACACACTTGTTGTACCTCATGTACATGCGTGGTGTAAGCTATATAAGCGAAGTATGAATTATACATGCATAGAATAATTGATATATGTGTTGAAATGCAAGTGAAATATAGCAATAATATATATATATATATATATACATATATACGCCCCTCGTCCATAAACCATGGACGATATTTATTGTTGAGAATTGGTGTGAAATATTGGATGAAAAATACGAATGGTTGAATAATTGTTGTGGTTGATATTGTTTGGTTGTGGTTGAAAAATACCCATTGGTGATTGAAATGAATTGGAAATATTTGTGGAAATAAAAATAAAACATGCCGTCTGCATGCGAATTAGATGCATGAATCCCCATTGTAAAAAACCGCGAGGTTTTAAGGTAGAGCGAGGAGCCGTACTAGGGACGGTGTCGGTTTTATCTACCCTGCCGTTATGCTGCCGAAATTTTGAATAATATTCATGTGTCAGAATTATTTTCATATGTTGAAATTATCTTCATGCGTTGAAATTAAAGTTATATGTTGAAACTATATCCATGTGTGGAAATGTTCATGTGTTGAAAAGTGTTGTGTGAAAATTAAATTCATTTGTGAATGAATGAAGTGTTTAAACAATAAAAATCACATTTTTATAATATATATGAAGTATGAAAAATATTCGCCTTATATAAATAGTTTCAACAATAAAAATTCCATCTTTCTAATATGAACAACATAAATAAAATATCCATGTGTGGAAATTCTCATGTGTTGAGAAGTGTGTGTAGTAGAAAAGTTCATGTGTTGAATAAAAAGATCGAACAATAAAAATTACATCTTTATTGAAACTATGAAGTGTTGAAAACATCCATTTGTCGAATGAATATTTTAAATGATAAAAATATCATTTTTATCATATATGTGATATGCTAGAGATATGCGGACGTTGAAATAAATATTTGTGAAGAAATATTATTTTTAACATGCATAGAAACTAAATAAAATAGTCATGTGTTGAAATCTATTTTAGTTCGCCAAAATTATCATCTTTGAAATGTGAAGTGTTAAAAATAGCCACTTGTTCAAATAAATGTGCATGAGTTGAAATATACATTAATTAGCTAATGATATGATTTTAGCCTATGCATGCAACATTAGAATGAATGGTGTTTTTAAACCAAAGTAAATCAAATATGAAGTTGAATGGAAAATGATAAGTGATAAGAATTGTATATATGTACATGCATATTTATTGAACAGGTTATAGCAAAAGGGGCTAGAGAAGAGGAATAAAATTTTGTGCCCGACAAATAGGTACACATTTACTGTTTTGTTTGGGTGATGATTTTATGAGCCTGTTGGCTAGCCGCTTTGCTTTTTCTTTTTCTTTTTGACATGAGACGCCCGTGTGGCTATTTGGGAATTTTCCCAGCCCCTCCCGTACAAAGGAGGTTATGGCGAAATTTTCCAAAATTTAAAGGCGTTAGTGAAATATTTGAAGTGAAACGATATAGGAATTTTTGAATGAACTATATTTATATAAATATATAAATATAAATAAAATTAAAACGAAATGAGGCTGTGCAGTTCGTGTTTTGAAACCGTTATTTCAAACGACTAATGCGGGAAATCCGACCATTGGATTTTCCCGAAACCGCAACCGTTGGGTTCGCCTTGGAAATATCTTTCCAACGGCACCAACTTTGTGAAGATCCGACGGTTGGATTGTCTGGAATGTTTAATTCAAATCTAAAGAAAAACAGCGCCAGAAACGATTATATTTATATATATATAAATATAATTAAATTAAATCGAATAACGACGCTACAGTTCGTAAATTGAAATCGTAATTTCAAATGGCTAGTGTGGAAGATCCGACCGTCGGATTTTCTCAAAACTGAAACCGTTGGATTCGTTTTGAAATGACCTTCCTAATGATATAAGATTTGTGAAGATCCAACGGTTAGATTTTCAGATATGTGTAAAACAAAATTAGTGAAAAGCAGCGCCAGTGCATCGACACGACCTGAAACGTCGTTTAATTAAATATGGTCGTTTTAAAATAAATAAAAATGGCGATATATCGTTATAAAATACTATAGACGATATAGAGTGGAAATAATCCCATTTCGTTGTGTTTGCTTGATATGTGATGGTTGAATGTATTTAACATGAGAATTATAACTAAAGAACTGAAATGTGGATGTTGAATAGTCCAACCATGTGATAAATTGATTTGAAAATCTAAATATAAGTGGATTATTTGAAAAGGCCGAGTTCATCTCATTTCAAATAATCGATCGACGTTGAGAAGTCGAAGAGTCGAAGACCGTTGAAGACCGACGATCTTCACATTGGATGGATGGGCGCTACTGATGCTCGTGATTGGAGTAGCTACCATGAAGGAACTGAAGTAGTAGTCGTCCAAACATACTGTTGATTGTACGGATATGCGAGTAATTGGTGCCTCCGTTTTCGTTCAGACCCAGAATGGACTTGTAAATGGACTGTGTGTCGGACATTGGATTTTGTTCTGTGTCGATTGATCTCTGTTAAATATATATCTATTTGAGGGCGGAGAATTTATTCTCTTGCTTAACGTCTCGAGCTCAGAGGTTATGTATTGATAGAAATCAGTCGCATGGAGTGGATTGCCTGTGTGGCACGCCTGAGTGGCATATGATCAAGGCTTATGTTGGAAAGCAAAGTTTTGTGGTTGATGATCAAAGCATGGTCTATGTGACATAGCTTTGTGTATAACGTGAATTCGCGAGCCTCACACCTCGGTATGAGTCAAAAACGGGAGACGGACCGTTGAGAGAGCACGACGTTTCTTTCTAGCTATGGTGGTGTCAGTGACCTACCAGCCCTGACATTATATATACTTTTCACCTGTGTGGTTGTTGGAATGCGAGGCGCCTCGATTATAGGTCTATAAGGACCGAGAAACGTGTGTCCTGGAATAACTAATCCTCAAAAGTAAGAGAGGACCGGCCCAGCCGATTTCAAGGATCATAGTGGGGTCCTGGGACCTTTGCTAAAGTGTCTCAAATCGGAGAGGAGCTTGCCCCTTGCCTCGACTCATGAAGGAACCCAATTTCCAATACAAAATATGCGGATGTGATTGTATTACTAGTATGGCGACATAGTAGATGGTAGCTATGCCGCCTAGGATTGATATTTATGATTGAATTTGCTTTTGAAACATATATGCACTAGTAATAATATCAAACACTTTTGTTTTATTTGTATGAAGCATTTTTGGCCATTATAAGGTAAAAACTCTATCCTCCGGCTTGCGTTGCATTGTGTGATGGGACCTGAGTCTTATAATGGCTTCATTTTATAAAAAGCATTGCGATGATTTAATCATTTACTTTATTTCATGCACTAGCACTCATTAGAGCAAACCGGTTCTGCGAAAGTGGCGTGGTCCTTTGATTTGCCTTATTATTGTTGTTAATAAGTTATGTAGATTTCTCATACCAGTCCCATGACTGACTCGTAGTTTGTTTCACCTTGCAGACTCGGGTGCCCTCATTTTCACACGGGCAGCCTAGTTACAGGTTTCTGACGCACCTTTTGGCTCATGGCGAGGCTTGACTACACCGTGCTGACTTGGATTTTCTCCGCCATTATTGTATCTATATTATGATTCCGCCATTGGCGATGTAGACTGATATTTATTTTGTGTACCCCTTATGTATGATTCCGCCTCAGGAGACGGTGACTGATTATGTATCATTATGCACTAAGTTGTATCCTGTACTGTGCTTCTCTGATGTGATGATATCTATATGATTCCGCTGTCATATGTGTGTAAATTATTCTATATTCTGTTTATGCTATTATCTGTGATCTGCTAATGACGATTAATGTGTTATATTCCAATGATTATCCTTAACACCGTGTCATGGGGTTTTGGGATCATCACAGCTCAAATTCTTGAAGTACTTGATTTCATATAACATAACACTTCATAACTCTCACTGTGTCATTTCTTCAAACACCTTTCTAAGCGTATGATGAAATGTCTCATCGAATTGGGTTATTGAAACACCCCACCTCCGTTAAGGTCACTCTCAAAGGGAATGCCTTAATTTCAGTGGAGCATTATAGGTAAAAGATGCAGATAAATTACAAGACAGACAATTAATGCAGCGACAAATAAATAAAACTTTATTTCATTGATAAACAGCTTGTACAAAGATTGTTTTACAATAACAAAGTATCATGTCTTGCTTACGAAAATAAAGAAGCATAAAATGATTTCCCCAAATAAAGCATGAGCCGACCATAGCAGTAGAAGAGAGAGTCCAAGGCAACACGTCAAAGAGTCTTCAAGCTTGGAAAGAGTAACGGTCCAAACAAACTTGAGCTATTCCCTCCCTGACTACCTGGGGTGGGGGGAGGGACGGAAGAAAAGAGGCGAAAGCAAACTAGGTCAGACATATAGTCTGGTAAGTCCGGTGATTCTTAGTATTTAAACGAGGAAAAGGGTCATGACATGAATAAACTAAATATAAGACTAAACCATAGTAACAAGATAATATGGGATAAGCATGGGATATGGCAAGATAAACTGAATGTATCGATAAACTGAATGTACTGATAAACTGAATGTACTGATAAACTGAATGCGCTTCTACTCCTTCTATGCTTCGCAACTACCCTGTTTATACTGATTTCTATATCTCTGCACTAACTAACTGGTGTCCAAACTAGTAATCTATGATCATATGATAACGTGATCCCAATCCTCATATTTGCGGTTGCCTTCAGGTGTACATCTATTATGGGGATTCTGTTTATTACCTATATCTAATCTAGGGTTTACTATCGAGTGCTTACTAGATTCAACCAGGGTTTACGCTACCCAGGGCCAATGGGGTTTATGCTACCTATTAAATGCTTCTCGGATTCAGGGTTTACGCGAACTAGGTCCAACTAGGGGTTGTGCTACCTGCTTGTATAAAATTTCCATATGTCTGTGTCAGTCGGCCCCCTCTTGCGTGTAGATACTCTGTGCTGGCCCCACCATAAGGTGTATCAAGCCTTATGATAGCGACCCGACACTATTCAAGATGCACAGTGTATAACTACTGGTACCCAGTGCCTGCTTTTTCCCACTCCAGAATACGTGCACGCCCGTAAACCGTCGGAACCTACACTGACGTACACCCTGCCGTTATCTTTGACCGCTTATAATCAGCCCAGTAATCGTGCCCCACCCTGCCTAGTTTCAGGGTACCATGATACATCTATGTGGGTTACTGCTGAAATGGGTCCCCGTTACTAGGGTTTCCTGGTGGTTAAGTTTATGGGCCTATATTTACTAATATTACCTACCAACCCGATGTGTACTTAACCTTCCCACCGATTCAAGCATGTTTATTTAATGGTTAAGTTCTGTGGGCCTATATTTACTAATATTACCCACCAACCCGATATGTACTTAACCTCCTACTCGTCAAGTCATGTTGGTTAATTGGTTCTTATTAACTTAACCTTTCTCGCTTATCTTGTTGGATTGGTTAAGTGTGATATATAAACTTAACCATGTTCAATCATCAGGTTATATTGGTTAAGTATTCCCCATTTAACTTAACCCCATTAGCTCATCAAGTTATACTGGTCAAGTGTTATTAATCAATTCAAGTTAACTTAACCCATCCACCCGTCACATCATGTTGGTTAAGTGTTTCCTTCTGATTTTGACTTGACCCTACCTCGATTCGTGTTATATTGGTTAAGTGTTGTTCTCGTGTTAACTTAACCCTTCCCATACATCATGTTATATAATTGGTTAAGTGTTTTCCTCTTGTATTACTTAACCCCACCACATGTCATTATATATTTTGGTTAAGTGTTACCCTAGTTAACTTAACCCTATCGTCTGCTTAATTAACATGTTACAACGGTTAAGTGTTCTAAATTTACTTAACCTCACCCACTTGTCTAATGAACATGTTGTAACGGTTAAGTGTTCTAATTTTACTTAACCTCACCCACTTGCCTAGTTAACATGTTATTACGGTTAAGTGTTTCCCTAATTACTTAACCTCACCATTACTAGCTTGACTTATTCATGAGCCTTAATTAATTAATTAATTAAAGCACCAACCACTCACATTAGATAGATATTGTTGTGGTTACTGGATGTGCCGGTCGGTTCCGGGCAGGTTTACACCGCAACTCAATCTAACCTCGGGTCTTTCTGGGCTTGATGCACTAACCACCCACATTAAACAGGTATTGTTGTGGTCACTGGATGTGCCGGTCGGTTCCGGGCAGTTTTACACCACAACTCAGTCTAACCTCGGGTTAGGCATATTCGTCTTTTACTAAATTTACATATTTAATATTTATGTAAATTTTCCGTAAATCAATTTATCCTAGATCATATTTCATTTGTCGTGCAAATTAGCATATTTATATTCTATGCCCAAAACTCGATTTACCTATCAACCAGCCCAACTTGCAGTTTATACCAATTTAGATTTAATATTCCCCTTTTTCAATTCATGCCTAGTCTAGATTAATATTCCAATTTACGGTTCATGTCAAAACTAGATTTAATATTCTAGTTTACCGTTTATGTCCAAAACTTGGTTTACAGGCCAATTTCACACTTTGCGACCAATTAAATTTATCAATTTATGCCCAAGTCTAATATGCATGTAAATCATTCACTATTATAGCCAATTTAGACTATGCCAACATATTTATTATGCCAAGCTAACTTAATTAAGCTACGCCCAAATTTCCGCGCTGAAATAGTACGTATAACATGATTTCACAAGTTTCTAAGTACTCATGAAATGATACTAATAGTATCAAAGCAAGGAATAGGGGATAAGCACGAGAATTGACATAAAAGAATAGCCATGCAAGAATGAACCAAATACAAAAATAATGGTTCCAATGGATTTGATGTACATAATAGTGAATAGGAATAAACTAGCCAAGTTACACACTAAATATGAGATCCACATGATCAAGGGAATAGGCACAGGTGATTTGGTCCAACATAATGCCAGTCCAAGGTATAACATGATCGGTTATTTGTAACAATAGGAATAGTCATAAGCAACTAACTACAATAGTCATAGGCAATTAACCACAATAGTCATGGGCGACTAATCACAATAATTTCTTAACCAATGTCATAGGCAATAGTCTCATAGTCATAAATATTGGTAATAGTCTCATAGTCATGAATCATATGCAATAGTCTCAAAATTAAGAATCATAGTCATAGTCATAGGCAACAGTCTTATAGTCATAGTCATATGAAATAGTCTCTTTTTCATGGATCATAGTCATAGGCGAGAGTTTCATGGGCAACAGTTTCATAGTCATAGTCTTAGGCAAAAGTCCCATAATCATAGTCATTGGCAATTAGCCACAATAAGTTCTAGGCCACAATCGAGAATCAGATCCAAAGGCATAGATAATGTTAGATTTAACATAAGCATGAATCAAAGATAATTTAACCTGCAAATTAGTATAATTCTATATTTTGATTCATTACATTCACAATTCCAATTACACGTTCAAATCTAAGGAATAACCGAACTTACAGTGATCGGTTTAGAAAAGGCGATTTGCTATGATTCGAGTGACGTTGCTTGAAGTGGAACGCCTATGGTCCAACTTGAAGCTTTATCTTGATTTGAATCTCTAATTTGAAGAAGAACCATAACTTGTTTTAATGGAGAATAAGAGATATTTTAATTAGGTTTGAGGCAGAGTATAGGCGTAATGAAGTTGTGTGGAGAAAGTGAAGTTTAGGGGCGTTTATATAGTGTAGAACTCATGAATTTGGTCCAGAAATCAGTCCGGATACATAAAAATGAATTCTGCCTCGGATCTGGAAAAACAGGGCAGGTCGACCCCCAGGTCGACCTGTAGGGGGAGGTCGACACTAGGGTCGACCCCCTGGTCGACCTGGGTCCTAGGCGGGAATTTTCCCGCCCAGCTCGCTTCTGACTTCTGAATTTGAATTTGAATTCGTTTTCGAGCTGTTTGAATTTATTTGAATTTTCTGGAAACTTCTGACATCCATAACTTCTTCATATGAAGTCCAATTTATGCAAACTCGGAATCTATCTCAAGCAGAATTCCGAGACGAACACAATGGCATAACCCGTTTCCCTTAATTCTTCTCTTAAAAATTAAGTATACTTTGATTTGTTACATTAACGTTTACAGAAAATACGGGGTGTTATCGTTATCCTTTAGAAAATACACTTTTGGCATTTTATATTAGAAATTCCAATTTTTACTTATACCATATGCCAAACCTATACATAATTGGGTCATTTCCAGTTTCAATGTGCATTGGCACATGATGATTTAGTGGCAAAGTGCATATATTGAGCTTGCATGCCTTGCCATTCTAGCATCAGTTAACTATGTAAATTATGGAAAATGTGAATAAATGAATACACTAGAATGGTATTAACAACCTCACATATATGTAGTTATTTAGAACATATATATACTAGCAGTTGACATTACTTAACCCAATACTCATAAAAATATGCATATATTTCTTAATTCAACAATCATAGCTTAAGTAACTTTATTCACTATAAGTTTTTCAAAGCATTTAAACATTACATCAATTTTTCCAGAGCAACACACAAACACAAATATATATATATAAGTCCTTAAAGCCATACAACAAACACTTTGCAAATTCTTTATTTAGGCATTAGATAATTACTTAAGTTCAGACCCCACAACAACATTTTCCTTTCACAAAAGCACCATAAAACAACATCATCTCATCAGCTTAATTATGTCTCCTAGCCTGAATTAAATCCATGAGCTGCCTCACAAAAATGAGACACCCCATAAGATCAGAAATACAACCAAACAAGGTCAGATAAAATAGTCTGGTATGAGTATAAATCAATATTTGTAAAATATGTTTACCATAGTTTTGACAGATAACCAATTCCATTCTCATATAATTAGATAAATGCAGCAAGCAACACATCATATAACACTTGAATACGAATCCCCGGACCCCGTAATGCCATGTTACCTAACCATTGGGTGTCATTTTATCATGAATCCTAAATTGTTCTACCATATTTTAAGTACGTCACATACCTAAGTATCCATTCATTGAACACTAGTGCACATTGTCTGGGTCATCACTCAGTTATCCTAGCACACATAAGCCTTTAGTGCTTGCATTAAGCCATGTACATACCTATCATACTCACCGATGATAGATAGATCAATGCAACAGGTGGCAAGCACCTAAACCTGTCCCATATTCTTGTTACTAGTTAGGAAATTGCTCTGTATTATCCTAACCTCCCCACGCACGCAATCTGATGCATGCAAACGCTGTCAATATGATGAATAAACTTGTGTGTAAATGTGAATATATCAACATATTTCAATAGCACATCATTTACAATCAAATCAAACATCCAAACTTGGATTAACAGATGGTTATGATGGTTCTACATTTATCTTATTATCAGATGTTCAGATTTGCTAAAGTCATATTACACATTGCCATGAGCATAAGTATAGATAATTAGGATATCTCCAAAACCTATTATTCTTACAGACTTATTTAAATGTAAAGATACGCTTAAATCAACTTGTTTTAAGGTGCTTACTCCCAAATAATCAAACCCTGCCACATGACAATATTCTTATAGACTTCATTATTCAAGAACAAATCTATAAACACATATTTAATACTACACATTCATGCATATTCACTCAATCCATTAAAATCACAAGGTACATCATACAGTGTAACTATAGCATTAGCATATATGTAATATAGGTTGCCTAGATAAGTCTTATTGCCTTATAAACAGTGAGATATACTCACCAAGGTTCTCCTTTCTCTTCACTCAAGATTTTCTAGCTTCTTTAAATGATTACTACGACGTTATTTATGGTTACTATTTGGAGAAAATATTACAGCATTATTTTCCCTTAAAGGTTTTATCATGGGTTATTTATACCCAATACACTTTAGGGTTTCACTCTTATACCAAATACCTGTATTATCCCTTTACCTGTATTCAACTATCGTAACTATATTTACAAACAAATGACCATTGTGTATATCATTTTCAATGCCTTGCAAGCTACAGGCTATAAATGGAAATATGCCTATCACTCTATTTGTGTGATTTCTGAATTATCACCTACCCCTTTCATTTTCCTTACTAGAAATACTAGAATAAGTTATAATAGTGACACAAGTGAATGGAATTTCAAAACATACTTTTCTCTCGGTCATTATCTGAATATTAATATCACATAATTTGTATGTTACTTATCTGTCCATAAAGCAATTGAATATCAATAGTTTTCATCTTTAAAATATCATTATTTTGTATTTTTAGGGTACCAATTACCTATATATTTGCATACAAAATTATCACTTGTTTTATTTTATTATTTATGTGCAAAAGAATTAATAAACATAATTATTTTTAATGGTTAAAACTTAAGGTTATCACATACACCCCTCCTTTAAGGAATTGTGTCCTACAATTTCCTCTTTCCTCATTCAGAATTTAAAATTAATCAGTCTATACTAATTTTATTCCTAACCCTTTCAATTTTCAAGTGTATTAAAAATATATTTAATACTACATTTTTTGAAGTATTAATAACCAGACATGCACACATATAAGGCAATCACATAAGAAATAAAACACTTACCCATAATTAATTTAGACTTTTGCCCCTATCAGAAAATAGTCCTAGATATTTTGCTTTTACTTTATCCTCAACTTCCCATGTGCAATCATTTGCATCCAAACTCCACTGCATTTTAACCAGTTTTATGATTTTATTTCTCAACTTCTTCTCTTCTCTTGCAACAATTCCTATTGGTTATTTTTCATAACTCAAATCTGTCTTGATTTCACCTGATTAGGAGATTCCAAAATAGTCTCTTTATCATGTACCCATCTTCTAAGTTGTGATACACGAAATACACCATGTATCCCTTTCAAGTCCTTTGGAAATTTCAATCTATAAGCCAATGTGCCTATCGTTTCCAGAATTTCATAAGTGCCTACATATCTAGATGATAATTTGCCTTCCCTTCCAAACCTTAATACTTTTCTCATTGGAGAAACTTTAAGAAAGATATATTCCTACTTTGAATTCCATTGGCCTTCTTCCTTTATCAGCATAGGCCTTTTGCCTTTCTTGTGCAACTTTCATTCTATTCCATATTAACTCAATCTTAGTTGAAGTTTCCTTCACCTAATTTGGTCCAATCGATACTCTCTCCCCTACCTACATCCAACAAGCTGGAGATAGCCAAGGCTTGCCATATAGTGCTTCAAATGGAGCCATTCCTATGGTTTATTGATGAGTATTCTTATAGGTAAACTCTGCCAAATACAAGTGTTCTTCCCAATTGCCACCAAAGTCTAGCACATAAGCCCTTAACAAGTACTCTAAAATTTTATTGACAATTTCAGTTTGCCCATCTGTTTGTGGGTGGTAGGCAGTATTTAAACATAGTTTAGTCCCTACACCTTCCTGAAAACTTCCTCAAAACCTAGAGGTAAACAATGTACCTCTATCACCAATAATACTTTTAGGTATGCCATGTAACTTTAATATTTCTTTGAGGGATAACTGAGCAAACTTACAGGCATTTATATCTGATCTTACTAGAATAAGGTGGGTTGGTTTGGTTACGCTATCCACTGTTACACATACACTATCATTCCTCTTCTTTGATCTAGGAAAACCATCAATAAAATCCATGGAAATGCTTTCCCATTTCCACATAGGTACATCCAGTGGAATAAATTAAATTAAATAATATATTTATAAAATTCGACCCCCTCCACTACCTTTCCTCCATCGTTCAAACCCGAAGTAAAAAAAGAGAAGCGATGGGAGGGGGCGATTAGCTGCCGCTACGACAACCGAGGCCGCCGCGCCTCCGGCGCCGCCTCCCAGGAGGACCGCTGCCCTCCTCTTTCCTCCTCTAGCTCCAAAACCGAACCCTAACCCCTCTGAAACCCTAAACCCCATTGCCGTGGGCCCTATCTCCGACTGCCACTGGACGTCCGCCACACCACCCCCTGAGCGCTGCGATCCCCCTCCGACCTCCCCTTGCTCCTCCTCCCTCTCTCCGATTCAAACAGCCCCAAACCCATTCCAATAACCACCAAACCACCGCCTCAGGCAACTAACCACCACTCCCGACCTTCGAGCTGCCTCCTCCGCCACCTAGACCAACTGTGAGTTTTAATTTTAATTTTTATTCATTCATGCAATTAAAAATAAGATTTTTTATACATGATTTTAAATTAAAAATGTGATTTTTAATTGTATATAGTGATAAAAATATGATTTTTATCAATAAGAGGTAGCGTTAAAAGGATTGGATCTTTATTGTATGAGGAGCATTGTAAAAATAGAATTTTTATATAATAGGAGATATAAAAAATATGATTTTTATATACTAGAGAATATAAAAATGTGATTTTATATATGTAGCGAACACGGACGACGAAAGTGACAAAAGGCGAGCACGACAAAGATTTTCTACATATGAAGAGTCGCGGCATTTGGTTTAGCTTCTAGGTGAGAACTCCTCACTTTTAATTTATTGTCTAGTGGAAATATATACTAGGATGCAGACGGTGTTTAGCAGCACCCGACACCCGTTGTCCACAGACCATGGATGACTTGTTTGTTTAATTGATGTGTTGTGAAAGTTGATTGTGTGATGTGGAATGGAATAAAATATTTTATAGTTGAAAATATTTTAGAGTTAAAAATATAATTTTTAACGTGTATATAAAAATAAATATTTATAAACAAATCGGATGATTTGTTTATGTACACACATTTGAATGATATTGATTGGAGACGATAAATTTTACACATCGCCCAACTGCACAAATACTATTCGGTGTTCGTTGTTTGAAAACCCCACACGGGTGTTGGGATGAAATTGGACATACACTAATCCCAATAATTAGTTGTGTGTCGATCGATTGATTGACAGGCTGTTATAAGCGTTAAATATTTATATTTGATGCTTATGCAGTGTAGAATGCACTTTGGGTGATGGTTGACTGTGTTTGATTGTTGTAGTGTACGTGTGTGTATGAAATCCATATAAATCACATTGTATGGTAATTGACTGTGTCTGATTCCAGTTCAGAAAGAATGAATATTTTGAAAATATTATCATTTATAGATTAATGATATGGAATATTCAATTTTGATTAGAAATTGAATATGAAGTTGAAATCGTTTTGAAAACGAATTTAAAACGATTAATAAAATACGTTTTGAAAGGAAATCGACGAAATATATATAATATATTATATATATATATATATATATAATGGCCTGAATAGAACGCACCGCGCTGCAGTAGTTCGCGAATTTCGACCATTGACTTCGAATGGATATTACGGGAGATCCGACCGTCGGATTCTCCTAAAACGGGATCCGTTGGGTTCGAATTGAAAAGACCTTTCCAACGAATATGATAAGTTTGAAATCTAACAGTTGGATTTGGAATTATGTCCAAATTAAATTTGGAAAAGGTCGCTGTAAGTGCAGTTCGATGGCCGTTTATGGAAATCGACTGTACGGGCCTTGATAAAATTATTAAAAATAGTAATAATTTGTGTAAAATCGTAAGAAATGATTTGGAAAGAATTGGGATGAAAAATTCCATATCTGAAAAGATAAAAATAGATTTTTATCGAAATGAACTAGTTTTGAACTAGAATTATAATCCATTTATTTTTGAAATAAATTGGATTTGAAAGGGTTTTAAAAGTAACCAGAATTTCCAATAATTGAATTGGAATGGATTTGAATCGAAATTGTCTTTGGAATATTTCGATGTTGGATTTCGTGATTATACAGATATTGTTTTGGAAATTTGAAAGATATATTTATATCGTTATTTCCAATACGATATTTGTTGGTCGTAGAATTTGATATTGAATATAAGCCGATATATTTTCTATTCAGAGCCTTGTATTTAATATCAAATGGGATTTGGGTTTGTCGTGAATGGTGTCTTCATTAACACTGTTCTTAAACCCAGATGAGAAAAAGATTAAATCTTTTTATTTAGATTTAATGAAGTATACCGATTAAAGGGTATTTAATTGGAATTGAATTTGAATTGATTTTTGGGTTTATCGTGAACGGTGTTTTAAATAACACTTGTTCTTCAACCCGATAATTAATGGAATGTGAATTGGGTTTATCGTGAACTGTGTTTTAACGACATTCGTTCTTTAATCCGATTTACAGTGAAATGGGATTTGGAGTTTATAAATCTTTTTGATAATATTTAAAGGAGATTTTCCAAAGTAAAGTTTTCCAATTTAATAAAATAAATTAGAATGGAATTCGATTTAGTAATAATCGAAGTGAATTTCTGTGGAGGAAGACAACTAATAAATCTGAAATTTAAAAGGTTTTGCCGTTATTCCATTTATATTATTAGTCGGATATGGAAGTTTATATCGATTATATATATCGATTTTCTTTCCATGAAGATTCCATTGTAAATGGAATGTGATTTTGGGTTGTTGTGAAAGGTATCTTTAATAATACTGTTCTTAGACCCCCAACGGAGTTAAGAAAATCAGAAACTAACTGAAGATTAGTTAAGTTGAATGGTTTCCTAGGTATTGATCTGATGTTGGTTTCGGCCTTCGGGGTTATTACTTAGGGAATTGTTCGCTTCCTAATTTACGGTTAAAGGCGGGTGGAATAGAATGTGATTTTGGGTTTTATCGTGAGTTGTGTTTTAAATGACATTGGTTCTTTAACCCAGTTAAAGACAGGATATGATTTCCCAAGTTAAACAATCATTAATATTGATTTTTGGGAAGATTAAAACTAAGTGGAGTTTTAATGAATCTTTAATTAGATAGAAATGATCGAGAATGGAGTATCACCAGTTTTGCTCCAGGCGATAGTTAAATCTTTAATTAAATTTGAACGTGAAATGGTAATTGAATTTACCGATAACACCGTGGTAATAGATATGAAGTATGACCAGTTTTACTTCATGGGATGAATAGGTTGGGGTTGGGAAATTTAACAAGTGATTACTTCGGTAAGGTTCGCTAATCCCGACTAGTTTGGATAAACCATAATTATGTTTGAATTGATATTCAAAGGAAGATTAAAGAATAAATTTAAAGAATTTATCTTTCATAAAATTAATGGGAACCTTTACCAAAGTATAAGAATATTTGAATAAAAGAATATTCTGAATTGGAATGAGGCGTATGTTGTGTTTGTGTAACACTTGTTTATTACATACGCGAGTTATTCAGAAAGACCGGGTTTATCCCATTCTGAATAACTGATTCGACGATGTGTCAAGGATGAAGATGGTGGTCGAAGACCAGAGGTCTTCACATCATTTGGATAATTACTGATGATCTCGATTGGGCTGTACACCCAAGAGGAGGGAATCAGTTGATGATCGTCCAGACGTACTTGGAGATCGATGGATATGCGAGGTACAAGGTGCCTCCGGTTTCGTTCAGACCCAGAACGGACTTGTAAATGGACTGTGTGTCTGACGTTGTATATCATTCTGTGTGATTGATATCGGTTGCATGGAGTGGTTTGCCTATGTGGCATGCTAAGATGCAAATGATCAAGGCTTCTGTTGAAAAGAAGAGTCTTGTGGTTGATGATCAAAGCACGGCCTTTGTGGCATAGCTTTGTGTAGCGTTAATTCGCGAGCCTCACACCCCGGTTGTGAACCAGAAATGGGAGAAGACATCAGGGAGGGCATGCATTTCCTTCTAGATAGGGTGGTGTTAGTGACCTACCAGCCCTGACATTTATATTATTTTCACCTGTGTGGTTGTTGGATTGCAAGGCGCCTCGGATATATCGGTGACTATGTGGAGCCGATGGAGTCATTTGGCTCATTGATGCCCTAAAGGGCGGGGAAATGTAGTGTTCAGGCATTTTAATCCACATCGGTGGACCGTCCCTGACGATCCAAGGGCTCACCTGAGTCTGGGTCCTGAGGGGTGGGCTAGAGCGCCTCGAAGCGATGAGGACGATCCCTTGCCTCGTTTCACAAATGGAAATCCAACTTCCAATACGTGACTTTGCGGTTTTGATGTAGAACCTATATATGGCGACATGGTGGTATGGGGCACTTATGCCGTCTATGATTGATACTTATGATTGAAATTGTTTTAATACTATGCACTTATAGTAATAGTAAAAGATGAAATTTAGCATATCAAGCATTCTTTGGCTGTTATAAGGTAAAAACCCTATCTTCCGGCTTGCGTTGCATTGTGTGATGGGACCTGGGTCTTATAATAGTTTCATTGTTCTTTATTTAGCATTGCGATGTTGTTTTATGCACTGGTATTCTTGGGAGGAAACCCGTTCTGTGTTATACGGCGTGGTCCCTTGATTTACCTAACTTTTAAATAAAGATTAATAACTGTTTTAGTTCTCACACCAGTCACATGACTGATCTGGAGTTTATTGTTTTAACCTAAACTCTGGGTGCCCCTATTTTCCGCACGGGCAGCTAGTAGTTTTGGTTTTGCAGATTTATATTCACAGGATCCTGGTTTATAGCTGGAACGATACTCAGAAAGCTCTGTATCCGTGTATTACTTTCAGTTGTGTTTTGTATTATTTTTCCGCTGCTATGTAATGTAAATTGAATCTCTGGAATTTTTTTGATGTATAATATTTATTCATACTCTGTATATTCTTGTATTCTTATGGAATTGTTGTAATAAACAATGAAATGTTCTTCTGTTTGTGTTCCGATGTGGTTCGTCCTCAAAGAAATCCGTCCTTTCCTTCATGGGGAAGTTTGGGTCGTCTCAGGCACCCAAGAGTTTAGGGAAAACAAAACAAAATAAACTCTGTGTCAGTCATGGGACTGGTGTGAGTAAAACAATTTAAAAACAGTTTGAACAATAAAAAAATATCTCATAAGACCACGCCGTATAACGGAACTGGTTTTTCTCTTATGAGAATCCAAAATAAACTTTATATCAAAATTCTTTTGATATTATAATAGTGTCCATCAACCACAATATTATAATCATCCAGCAGAACGCTTTCGTGTCACGTTCCACATATATAGTATATAATCAAAACCGCGAGCACTTATTGAGTAATGGATTTCCAGCTATGACAAGGTATGGAACCACCTTCCGATAGTGTACCTCTAGAGAGGAATACACTGGGTTCAACAAGAACATCTTGCAACCCGGCCACACATGACCGACCACTCATTTCGCTTGAGTATATCGAATGTATATCACCAACAGTTGGGATCAACAACTATTTCCCGAATGGGACAGCATCGAATAGATTAAAGAATGAAATGAATATCTCTAGATAGCTGATAATACACCCTAATTGGCAGCCAACCACTTAGCCATGCTGCCTGCCCGATTTTTGTCATTTCCCGGTTGTGAGGCTAGAGGCCACGCTTATCTCCGACAGATCACACATTTATTCACTTTGAATGTCACATCGTCATACCCGACAAATCACAAATTGATTTCCCTAAAATTACAACGGGTATACACTAAGAGAAACGAATTCCTCCACCACCAAACGTAAATATGTTTGAAGAGATCAACTTACGAGATCTATTAAATATACTTTGTCGGACATTCTTCCGTATAGGTTGTCCTGGGTCTGGACAAACCGAAGGCACTATTCTGTAAACAGGACAGCCCTTACATAACCCCTTCTTCAATTATCTTCATCATATTTGATCGCAACGCTAACGTCCATACAGAGTTGTTTTCAGATAATGAATCTGATCCCGGTCTCTCCGTATTGACAACAGAAATGGTCAAAAACTTCGATAGTCGGTGATTTAACTATCAAAGAAAACATGTGTACAAACAACGATATTATTTCCAGATGGAAATTCTATCGATCAATCATCATTTATTTCTTAAATTAATTTATTATTAATTTATTCATTCTCAATTTCCTGTTTCCGTATATATACAGAAATTTTTATTTTCTAAATTTAGAAAATATAAGATATTAACATTTGGAAATCATTTCCATTTCTTATTTTCTATATTAGAAAACATTTCTGATTCTTATTTGGAAAACATTTCCAAAACTCCTACATTTGGATTTAAACGGACGTTTAAATAAAACATCGCTATGCCAGCTCAAACCATTACCTTCATTAACTAAATTCACTTAACCAACTTTACTATCAAACCTTAACCATTCCTTAGTTAAAAATGGAGTCAATCAAGTTGGGGTATAACTACCTCTCAGACCTTAACTGAACAACATTTCTAACTTCGAAATAGACAAAGTTCACCCTTAAATCTTTAACAACTTCCTTACGTAACTCTCTTTCGAATAAATCTCTATTCGATAACTCTTTCCTTCGAATAAACTATATTCGATAATCTCTCTTCGAATAGCCATATTCGATTAACTCTATTCAATTAACACTATTCGATTAACTCTAATCGATTTACTCTTATCAGTTAGCTCTATTTGATTAACTCTATTTGATTAACCTTAATCGATTAACTCTATTGGATTAACTCTTATCAATTAACTCCTATCAATTAACTCCATTCGAATAAACTATATTCGATTAACTCCTTTCGAATAAACTATATTCGAATAACTTTTTTCGAATAAACTATATTCGATTAACTCCTTTAACTGTATTCGATTAACTCCTTTAACTCTATTCGAATAAACTATATTCGATAACTCCTTTCGAATAAACTATATTCGATTAACTCCTTTCAATTTAACTCTGACTTGATTAACTCCTTTAAGTTTGACTGCGTATTTCAAAATAGTATCCCATTTCCAAATTATGTTTATACTTCTATTTATAGAATTATTCATACAAAATCTCCTTTTTTATTTCTAACACTTAAATCTCATTTAAAATTTCCTTTTATAACTCTATTTATTTCATAAATAAATATTTCCTTTTCAATTCTATTTATTTTCTAACTATCTCCTTTTCTATTCTATTTGTTTCACAAATATTTCCTTTCCTATTCGTTTCACAAATATTTTCCTTTTATATCTGTTTCACAAATATTTCCCTTTTATATTTGTTTCACAAATTTTTTCCTTTTATATTTGTTTTAAAATATTTTCCTTTTATATTTGTTTCACAAATATTTTCCTTTTATATTTGTTTCACAAATATTTTCCTTTTATATTTGTTCTTTGATTTTATAAAACCCTTTTCCTTTTATATATAAAATCCATTGATTTTATATAAATAATTTATTTTCAAAATACGCTTTGAAAATCCCCTTTTCTACATTCTAGTGTTTCTTACGGTATTTAAAATACCCAAATAACAATGATTGATATCATTCAACACAGATTATATATCACATCATATATTACAATATATGAAAAATCGTAAAATAAATGTTGAGGAATCCAGTTGGATTCCTCCGACCTGTTTCCCTGTATCCACAGATGTTAAACAATATATATAACATCAATTTCATTTCACTATGAAATATTATGCTAAACAGAATCAATTTATATATATATATATATATATTTATATATTTATATATATATATATATATAACCAGATCTATAATTTCAAACAATTACTTAGCAGTTCAACCAAACAGTTAGCACACAACAATCAATCATCATTTATCATTTCTAAATATATGTTATAAAAATATGAACTAGTAGAGTTGGTGAGTTTTACTCACATTGGACGATCATCGTTAAATAACAATAATCTGTCTTTGATTTGATTCAGATCCGACAATTTATTTCGCTATAAATTGAAACGAGCCTCATTGCAATCCCAGTCAGTTCCATCGTGTAGTTGTCATCCACACGATCCCAACGGATCTTGTTTCGTCAATTTCTGGTCACGTATGAGATTGTTATGTATTTTACAAGTTTCACTTTTAATTCATTTTAACATACTATAACTTAATTAATTATACCATTACTTTCTTAATTAAAATGCTTAACCTTAATTCATATGTTTTCAAGATGACGGCAGACCTTCCCTTCTTATCCTTCTATGACCTGCGGATATCCAGATGTGTTCACAAATAAATATCGGCTCCCTGAAGAAACAATCAGATCAACACTTCCGCTCACGTCATACTTGCCCATAACCAAAATTTGTTCAAACTAATTCCCACTTCTAAACACCATTATCACCCGATAATCCTTCCAGTAAATCAACTCTTCAGTACTAATCAAATTCCTCCTCAACATCTCAAAAAAATTAAAAACTGGAAAAATCACTAACTCCTCGTCTAAAACTTGTTCACCCCATCTCCAGTTCAGTGAATATGAAACCGAGTACCTTTTTCCATTCATACAAATCTTCGTACACTAGCACCATACCTTCTTTGTGCGATTTCGAACACTGCTCTTCCATCTACAATGACCTGCGTTATTTATTTCAACAACAACTCACCTTCTACACAGAACAATCCGCCAACACATACCCAAACCAACCCATTGGAAATCACTTCGGCACCTTGCTGCTTCATTACTTTGGACATTCAAAAACTAAGTACTCCTTTGAAATTTTCCATCATCAAATACTGTTTCGCAATACTTGAACACCCCCCTGCACCTTGTGTTCAAACAACGAATTTCACTGTACAGGTGAAAACATCGATCGAACCCCTTTTCCTCCCAGCTCCATCATCACTCCACCTTAAATCACTAAAGCACCACCAGTATTCTTCACTTCGACCAGGCTTTAACCTCATCCCCTAAAAGTGAAATTCGACGTCCTTTATACTGTCTCGCGCTTCATCTTTGCATCGCGTCATCTGGTCTGTTACGCACCATTATATCCCACTTCGCACCTTCCTTTCCTCTAGTAATCCAATGCCAACATCCACCAGAACGCTTGCCTGACCGAGCACCTCATCTTCTGACCATCACCACCCAATTCCGACACCTTATACTAACCGCGACACCCTGCCTCACCGCTACAGTCAATCAAGGGTGCGACAAAAATTGATTCAAATTTCCCAGAACTTATATGGCAGCGAAGCTCATACACTTAGAGTTTCAAAGATTCAAACTTTAGCATTTTAGGGATTTGTTTGGAATTTTTATGAATTTATGAAGATGGAAAATGTTTACAGGAAGTGAGAACATTGGCGGCTGAAGAATTTGACCAGAAGAAATTTCTAATTAGGGTTAGGAATGTACTGATATTTATAGGATAGATTTTATAATGTTTTATTTAATTTTATATTCTATTCTACTGAATCGCTGCCTTTATTTTCAGTTTAAAAAAATCTCTATGATCACATACAATATCCAAAAATCATGAAAATTGACATATAACTAGAGTTTGATATTACGGACCCAACAAAACTAGCTTCGTCAAATTCCGACTCCGTTTGCTCACACAACATATTTTTAACCGTCAAAACATCGACTATATTTCTCATTAAAATCCCGTACGGCCACATACTTATTCTAAAAATTACAAAAATTGAAATCTAACAATAATTTAATACTACAGATCCAACAAAATTAGTTTCGTCGAAAACGGTGGTCGTTTGCAAAACTGGCTATTTTTAAAGCTCTAAATACCCCCATTTAAATATATAAATATATTTAAAAACAATTAAATTAAATAAAGATAATTTAATATTATCGTATATATATCCAAATAAAATATCATACAGCTCCAATTGGATTTATAACTCGATATTCAAATCCTGGTTGAATCGATATTCAATTTATATTGAAAATCCATTTATAATATAAATAAATCGTTATAAATTATAAAGGAATTCCATTGCGACTTTTCAAAAATTTGATTTGGACACAAATCAAAATCTACACAATGAAATCCAGATTTTTCTCTTCCATTAGAATAATATACGTCACCAGCTCCGAACGTTTCTTGTTTCACAGAAATCCGATTTAAAGCGGATTATGTATATTCATTTAAAGTTCGAATCGCCAAATAGCGAACTGCCGCGCCATTTCGAGCTCGATTATAATTATAATATAAATTATACGTTCAACTGTCGTTCAAATAATATATTCGTTATTCAATTTAAATTCCTAACTGAATTAAATATTTTAAATTGTCCAGTTCACATTATATTGTCAATTCACTATTTCCGAATATTTCGGAATTAAATATATTATTTTATTATTTATATTAATTAAATATTCCATATAATTTAATTAAACAACTATTTAATTCTCTAAATCACTATTTATATAATTAAATTAATTATTATACAGTAAAATACGGGACATTACATTCTTCCCCCTTAAAATATTTTCGTCCTCGAAACTGCTAAGGTAGAAAACAAACCCTATTGACTGAGTTAAAAATTAGTTTTACTTCTTTAACTTCAGTTTCACTGTACCAATTAATTTCAACTAAATTATTAATTTTTTTCCTACCAATGAAAATTTTCATAAACTCTGAAAATTTTCTAACACCTGAAATTTCTAAAAAAATCTTCAGCGCCTCCTTTGTACTGGTCAATAGCTCAAACTCCAAGTCGCCTCTATAGGCCTTCTCCAATCCAAAAGAAAATAAAAATGCCATGCGCCTTGCCAAACAGGCTCATAACTCATCAAACTCATATGAATATAAACGTGTACCTTTTTGTTGGGCATATAATTATATCCTTTACATCTGCTACCAATTCAGCATATACCAATATCATCCCAATAAATCTCCAATCATTTTTTATCCTCAAACCCAACCATTCGTTTATACCTAAATCAAATCTCATTCTCAATCTCAAATCCATTCTTGATTCCAAACTCTTAACTTGATTATCCAATCACATTTCAAATTCAAATTTCACAAATCCAATCTTATTCGATTTCAATTCAATTTCAGTTACCACTTAACTGGCTTTACTTTAATCCCAATTTGCTTTCACAAGTATTATTTAACTTGTTTTTAATTCATCAATCTCTCCTTGGGAGTTTTTAAACAGCTTCGCTTTCATCAAAAATCAAACAATCCTTTTCGAAATTCAAACAACTTGTTTTCGCAAAACATTTCCAAAACAAAACCTTTGGTAGTAATCCGTCACTTACCACTCGAAAATGAACACCGATGTTGCAGCTGTCATCATCAGAATTAATTTTCCAGCGATCGAAGTGAGTTCAATACTATATCTGTAACAACCCGGAAAATCTGAGCCAATTTAAAAAATTTATTTTGGCCCTTTTAGTGAATTTTGGATATTTAAAATGAATTATTTTAAATAATAACGACGAGAAAATTATTTTGTATAGAATTAGAACATATATATATTTATTTGAATCGACATTAGAGTATAAATATTTTATTTTAAATATAAAAGGGATTGGAAATGGCGTGGTAGTTTGAAAATTCGATTTCGAATTTCAAATGAATGTATAGGATTCAAAATAAATCAGATTTCAGCGAAATAAGAAATATTCGAATCGGTTTAACAATATCTTTCTAACGGATGTAAGAAACTATGATTTTGTTTTAAAAGTTGAGAGTTACGTCCAGTTTAAAATTCAGAAAAGTTGTCGTGGAATTTATATATATATTTTAATATATATAATGGCCATAAAAATAGCCATTTTGCAAACAACCTCCGTTTTCGACGAAACCACTTTTGCTGGAACTGGAATGTCAAATTATTGCTAGGTTTCAAAATTCATAATTTTTGAAATCAATATGTGAGCGTGGCAAAATAAAACGTGTTTTGTCAATTTCAATTGAAATGGATCGACAGAAAATGGCCATTTTTCAAACGGTCTTCAAATTCGATGAAATTAGTTTTGTTAGGACCGTATCATCAATACGAAGCTAGAAATAATTTTTCTGGAATTTTTAGAGTCAGTATGTGGCCCCGACAAATTAAAATGTACGTTCAAATCCATATTTGAATGTTTTATATTTTAATTTGAAGCATAACTGATCATAACAGTTGAATTGGCCAATGAAACATTTCCCATTGTGTTCAGAATGGGGTTATTTAGCTAGGGGCGATAGTCGTTGGGTTTGAATTGGAGTTCAAATGGAAATTATCACTTAAATGAATTAAATAATATAAATAATAATATATATAACATTGGTCAAAATAAAAAAGGTCAAAACCCTTTTCTTTCTTGGTCAACTCGCTACTCAGCCGCCCTTACAAATTGAAGGTAGAAAAAGCTTATAATTTTGATTCCAAATCCCGTTCAATCCATGAAGAATTATCATACACTTCTGAAGCAAAAAATCAAAGTACTTTCTTTGCTCTCCACAATCATACCCGTTTGATTGTCAATGGTGAAGTATCGAGGCCGAATTTCTTTCCTGAACGCACGTCATTCGAGGTGTATTTGTGGGCTATCGGTGGGTCCAAGTTCGTCGCGCCTCCAGGCGCTGGGAGGTGGTTCGTAGACGATTCACGTGGTGCTTCCCGATCCTCGATCAGTGTAACGGATTTGAAGAAAAATCTAGACCTAGTTTGGAATGAGAAGGGTTAAACGACGACCTTGTTTATTGAGGAAGAAGAAGGTTTATAATTTAATTAATCACTTTATTTAATTAATTTAAATGATTATAGTTTAAAATGCCATAACTTCTTCAAACTAGATCGGAATTCAACGAAATCAAATGCGTTAAACTCGTTTCGAAGAGCTCTTCAACATAGAACCGACTAGAATCAAAACCGAGTAGATCAGAATTTCAGTAAAATTCAAATCCGAACATTAATTCAGATAAAAATTGACGGAGTGGATCCCAAAGTGAGAATTTCTCACTAAAATTATTTTTGTATAGTTATTCATTTTATAACTGCTTATATGAACTGTTCCCCGTCGTCCACAGACCATGGACGACTTGTTTGATTGTATTCTGTGTGAAAATTGATCGTGATGTGAAATGAAATAAATTATATATATAACGTGAAAATAATATATATATATATATATATATATATATATGATGTGAAAATAATATATATATACGATGTAAAAATTATATATACATGCGTTGTAAAAATTATATATACAGCGTTATGAAAATTATATGAGATGAAGATAAAATATAGATGAAATGGAAATAATATATATTTGAAATGAAGATAAAATATATGAAATGGAAAGAATATATATATGAAATGTGAAAATAATATATATATATATATATATGAAATGAAAATTATATATATGAAATGTGAAAATGATTTGATTGTTAAAAATATAATTTTTAACATATATATACAATGTATAAAATTGTCGTGTATATAGAATATTCAATTTTGATTTGAAATTGAATATGAAGTTGAAATCGTTTTGAAAACGAATTATAAAATACGTTTTAAATGGAAATCGACGAAATATATATAATATATATAATGGCCTGAACAGAATGCGCCGCGTCACGACAGTTCGCGAATTTCGACCATTGAATTCGAACGAACATTACGGGGGATCCGACCATCGGATTCTCCTAAAACCAGAGTCGTTGGGTTCGTATCGAAAAGAGCTTTCTAACGTATATTAGAGATTTGGAATCTAACGGTTGGATTTGGAATTATGTCCAAATCAAATTTGGAAAAGGTCGGTGTAAGTGCAGTTCGATGACCGTTTATGGAAATTGACTGTACGGACCTTGATAAAATTATTAAAAATATCAATAATTTGTGTAAAATCATAATAAATGATTTGGAAAGAATTTGGATAAAAAATTCCATATTTGAAAAGATAAAAATATATTTTTATCGAAATGAACTAGTTTTGAAATAGAATAATAAATCCAATATTTTTAAAATAAATAAATTGAATTTGAAATGGTTTTAAAAATAACCGGAATTTCCAATATATGAATTGGATTAGATTTGAATTGAAATAATCTTCAGAATATTTCGATATTAGATTCCGTGATTATACGGATATTGTTGAGGAATTTGGAAGACATATACATCGTTATTCCAATACGATATTTGTTGGTTTCAGAATTTGATGTTGAATATAAGTCGATACTATTTTTATTCACAGTCTTATATTTAATATCAAATTGGATTTGGGGTTTGTCGTGAACTGTGTTTAATTGACATTGGTTCTTTAACCCATTTAAAGCAGGATTAATTTCCAAAAAGTAGAACAATCAATATGAAATGATTTTAGAGATTAAACCAATTGGAGTTTGAATAAATCTTTAATTAGATTTGAATGAATGAATTATGATTAAATTTACCAAAACATGAGATATGGTGTAAACCAAATATATATGGTTGTGGATATTGATTGTGATTGATTGATTGTTTGGATGGTGCCCGACCGGTTTATGAGAAGAATATGCTTTTACATTTAGCATTGGGTTGGGAAGAAATACTGGTATGCTAACGCCTTGTGAAACACTTCACGATTTGACTATGAGGTGTTAGCGAAGTTGTTGAGTTCATTTCAAATTTAATGATTGATTTTGAAATGATATTTTTCTTAAGTGAAAAGAAATGTATTCCCGATTTTGGACAGGGAATGTTTTATAAAAATGTTTTATAAAACAGAAAGGATTTCGAGGGCCAAAACCCGATGATTTCTAAAATGATTTAGAAATGTATTATGGTTTTACATTGTAGTTCATCACATATTCGATTAGTTGCTATTAATGATGTATCTATTTGGTGGCAAAGAATTTATTCTCTTTCTTAACACCCTTCCTTGAGACGTAAGAGCTCAAAGGTTATGTGATTAATAGTGACTGATCATATGCGTGAACTGCTGATGTGAAGTACTATATTATGAAAGTACTTGTGATTATTATGTTGTGAAATGATTTTCCCTACTTCGGGATATGAAATAATTTGGTATGTGGCTAAAGATTTGGTAACCCGGTCTACTAAAAGTGTGGGTGGGATCCAGTGCCTTAGGGTGAGTGGTCAGTATGTAGCTTGCTCCATGTGTGGGAGGTGAATATATATATATCGAGTTGCTACGGTACGTGCCCTTTGCCTTGTCTGAGGGGAGCCCGATATTTGGTTGCATACTTGTTTGTATGCATTGTTATTGTTTTGGAATTCATATTTCCAAAAATTTGGTTTGAAATCCCAAAGTGAAATCTACTTCGATATAAAAGTTAGATATGTATTTCAAATGAATTGAAATAGAAATCGGGAAATAAAGCCCAAAGGAATAATTTCTGTAAATTGAATTGATTTGGAAAATCTAAGTGTGGTGATTAATCTAAATGGGTAGATTGGGATATTGCATGTTGATTGATGCATAGTAGATCCATATCTATATTATTGATTGTTGTTTATACACTGGCGTTCATGGGGGTAAACCCGTTCCGCGTTAGCGGCGTGGTCCTGGGATTTGTATAATTATTAAATAAGTTAATTTTAACTATTTAGAGTTTCTCACACCAGTCCCATGACTGACCTGTAGTTTGCTTTTCCCTTGCTAACTCGGGTGCCCCTATTTTCTACACGGGCAGTCGAGTAGTTTATGTTGCAGATATATGAGCATGATTCTGGATTGAAGCTTAAAGTTGCCCAGAGCATTGATAGTCTTCCGCTGTGTTACTTTATTTACTTTCCGTTGTGCATTGTATTACATTTAATGTAAATTAATCTTCCGTTGTATTATATTTCGATATACTCTGATATATTCTGTACTCTGATGTAACATTATAATGATGTTTATAGAAGTCTTCTGTTATTTGTTCTGATGTGTTGTATGCCCAGAGTTAGCGTATATGGGATTCGAATGGCCTTGGTCGATTTAGCGATCGATTAGGTCCGGGTAAAATCCCTATCGTTACCATATCACTTTTAAAACCATTTCTAAACACTTCCATTTTGAAATCTATTTCCAAAATATCATTCACACTGCTTGTAAAAAAAATCCCAGGATTTTAAAATTCTCATATATTCAATTCAATTCCATTTACAAACACTTTTCATGCTTTCGGAATTTCAAATTCCAAATTCTGATTTAAATTCAGATTTAATTCATTTCGATTTCATGTATTTCACTTATATGAATTCTAGTTGGTTATATATAACCATTTCACTTTGTATAATCTCATTTGATTATAATCACAACCAATATATCCAATATACTATAATATATCAAATATCTATACTTCGTTTATATCAAAATATAATTTGGATAAAATTATTTCATTTACCCTCTTTTCAAACCATACAGTGTTGGTCCATCGTATTCAAGTGTTTATAAACCCCTACCGATACAGTGGATCAAACTGATCGACTAGAACCCATAAACAACTCAACCAATAAATCTCCACAATATAAAACAATCTTATATTGAATAACAAATACGCGCTCATATATATACACTCAACTCAATCTAGGGTATTGCTAACCCTATCTCTACTGAGTCACGCCACAAGGCCAAGGTAAATACTTAACCTTAAGCTCTAATACCAACTGTAGTGTCATGAAATTCCGGTACCATTTGAGCTGACCAAATAACACAAGTCCAACCCAAAATGCACCGGAAACCAGAAAACTAATAGAAAGAAAACAGAGGGTGAGAATAGATAAGATTGAAACTTAGAATAGAAGAAGAAGAACATACAACATCAGAGTAAACACGAATCTTACAACGGAACGAACAATATATAATAGATACATAAATTTGAAATAAAATCAGTATATGTATACACTAACATTATCAGAGTATAACACTTACAACACAGCGGAAATAACAATAGTTATATAATCATGAAGCCTCTTGCTCCAAGCTCTCCAAGTATATCTGTAAAATCCTGACTACTTGACTGCCCGTACAAAATTGGGCACCCAAGAGTTTAGGGAAAACAAAACAAAATAAACTATGGGTCAGTTATGGGACTGGTGTGAGTAAAACAATTTAAAAACAGTTTGAGCAATAAAACGATATCTCATAAGACCACACCGTATAACGGAACGGGTTTTTCCCTTATGAGAATCCAAAATAATCTTTATATCAAAATTCTTTTGATATTATAATAGTGTCTATCAACCACAATATAATAATCATCTAGCAGAATGCTTTCATCTCACGTTTCACATATATAGTATACAATCAAAACCGCGAGAACTTATTGGGTAATGGATTTCCAACTATGATAAGGGATGGAACCACCTTCCGATAGTGTACCTTTAGAGAGGAATACACTGGGTTCAACAAGAACATCTTGCAACCCGGCCACACATGACCGACCACTCATTTTGCTTGAGTGTATCGAATGTATATCACCAACGATTGCGATCAGCAACCGTTTCCCGAATGGGACAACATCAAATAGATTAAAGAATGAAATGAATATCTCTAGATAGGTGATAATACACCCTAATTGGCAGCCAACCACTTAGCTATGCTGCCTGCCCGATTTTTGTCATTTCCCATTTGTGAGGCTAGAGGCCACGCTTATCTTCGACAGATCACACATTTATTCACTTTGAATGTCACATCGTCATACCCGCCAAATCACAAATTGATTTCCCCAAAAGTACAATGGGTATACAGCTAAGTGAAACAAATTCCTCTGCCACAAAACGCAAATACGTTTGAAGAGATCAACTTACGCGATCTATTAAATATACTCTATCGGACATTCTTCCATACAGGTTGTCCTGGGTCTGGACAAACCGAAGGCACTATTCTGTAAACATGACAGCCCTTGCATAACTCTGTCTTCAATTATCTTCATCATATTTGATCGCAACGCTAACGTCCATACAGAGTGGTTTTCAGATAATGAATCTGATCCCGGTCTCTCCGTATTGACAACGGAAATGGTCAAAAACTTCGATAGTTGGTGATTTAACTATCAATGAAAACATGTGTACAAACAACGATATTATTTCCAGATGGAAATTCTATCGATCAATCATAAATCATCATTTATTTCTAAAATTAATTTATCATTAATTTATTCATTCTCCATTTCCTGTTTTCGTATATATACAGAAATTCTTATTTTCTAAATTTAGAAAATATACGATATTAACATTTTGAAATCATTTCCATTTCTTATTTTCTATATTAGAAAACATTTCTGATTTTTATTTGGAAAACATTTCCAAAACTCTTACATTTTGATTTAAACGGATGTTTAAATAAAACATCGCTATGCCAACTCAAACCATTACCTTCATTAACTAAATTCACTTAACCAACTTTACTGTCAAACCTTAACCATTCCTTAGTTAAAAATGGAGTCAATCAAGTTGGGGTATAACTACCTCTCAGACCTTAACTGAACAACATTTCTAACTTCGAAATAGACAAAGTTCACCTTTAAATCTTTAACAACTTCCTTATGTAACTCTCTTTCGAATAAATCTCTATTTGATTACTCTTTCCTTCGAATAAACTATATTCCATAATCTCTCTTCGAATAGCCATATTCGATTAACTCTATTCAATTAACATTATTCGATTAACTCTAATCGATTTACTCTTATCAATTAGCTCTATTTGATTAACTCTATTTGATTAACCCTAATCGGTTAACTCTATTGGATTAACTCTAATCAATTAACTCTTATCAATTAACTCCTATCAATTAACTCCTTTCTAATAAACTATATTCGATTAACTCGTTTCGAATAAACTATATTCGATTAACTCCTTTCGAATAAACTATATTCAATTAACTCCTTTAACTCTATTCGAATAAACTATATTCGATTAACTCCTTTAACTCTATTCGAATAAACTATATTCGATTAACTCCTTTAACTCTATTCGAATAAACTATATTTGATAACTCCTTCGAATAAACTATATTCGATTAACTCCTTTCAATTTAACTCTAACTCGATTAACTCCTTTAAGTTTGACTTCGTATTTCAAAATAGTATCCCATTTCCAAATTCTATTTATACTTCTATTTATAGAATTATTCATACGAAATCTCCTTTCTATTTCTAACACTTAAATCTCATTTAAAATTTCCTTTTACAACTCCATTTATTTCATAAATAAATATTTCCTTTTATAACTCTATTTAGTTTTCTAAATAAATATTTCCTCTTCAATTCTATTTATTTTCTAACTATCTCCTTTTCTGTTCTATCTGTTTCACAAATATTTCCTTTCCCATTCGTTTCACAAATATTTTCCTTTTATATTTGTTTCACAAATATTTTCATATTTTCCTTTTATATTTGTTTCACTAATACTTTCCTTTTATATTTATTTCACAAATATTCTCCTTTTATATTTGTTTCACAAATATTTTCCTTTTATATTTGTTCTTTGATTTTATAAAAATATTTTCTTTTATAAAACCCTTTTCCTTTTATTTATAAAATCCATCGATTTTGTATAAATACTTTATTTTCAAAACACGCTTTGAAAATCCCCTTTTCTACATTCCAGTATTTCTTACGGTATTTAAAATACCCAAATTACAATGATTGGTATCATTCAACACACGTAATCAACATAGATTATATATCACATCATGTATTATAATATATGAAAAATAATAAAATAATTGTTAAGGAATGCAGTTGGATTCCTCTGACCTGTTTCCCTGCATCCACAGATGTTAAACAATATAGATAACATTAATTTCATTTCATTATGAAATATTCTGCTAAACAGAATCAATTTATATATATATATATATATAACTAGATCTATAATTTCAACCAATTACTTTGCAGTTCAACCAAACAGTCAGCACATAGCAATCAATCATCATTTATCAGCTCTAAATATACGTTATAAAAATATGAACTGGTAGAGTTGGTGAGTTTTACTCACATTGGACGATCATCATTAAATAACGATAAATTGTCTTTGATTTGATTCAGATCTAACAATTTATTTCGCTATAAATTGTAACGAGCCTCATTTCACTCCCAGTCAGTTCCATTGTGTAGTTGCCGTCCATATGATCCGAACGGATCTTGTTTCGTCAATTTCTGGTCACGTATGAGATTGTTATGTATTTTACAAGTTTCATTTTCAATTCATTTTAACATACAATAACTTAATTAATTATACCATTAATTTCTTAATTAAAATGCTTAACCTTAATTAATATGTTTTCAAGATGACGGCATACCTTCCCTTCTTATCCTTCTCTCACCTGCGGATATCCAGATGTGTTCACAAATAAATCTCGGCTTCCCGAAGAAACAATCAAATCAACACTTCCTACTCACGTCATACTTGCCCATAACCAAAATTTGTTCAAACTAATTCCCGCTACTAAACACCATCATCACCCAATAATCCTTCCAGTAAATCAACTCTTCAGTACTAATCAAATTCCTCCTCAACATCTCAAAAAAATCCAAAACTGGAAAAATCACCAACTCCTCGTCTAAAACTTGTTCACCCCATCTCCAGTTCAAAGAATACGAAGCCGACTACCTTCTTCCATTCATACAAATCTTCGTACACTAGCACCATACCTCCTTTGTGCGATTTCGAACACTGCTCTTTCATCTACAGTGACATGCGTTATTTATTTCAACAACAACTCACTTTCTACACAGAACAATCCACCAATACATACCCAAACCAACCCATTGGAAATCACCTCGGCACCTTGCTGCTTCACTACTTCGGACATTTAAAAACCAAGTACTCCTTTGAAATTTTCCATCATCAAATACTGTTTCGCAATACTCGAACACCCCCCTGCACCTTGCGTTCAAACAACGAATTTCACAATACAGGTGAAACCATCGATCGAACCCCTTTTCCTCCCAGCTTCATCATCACTCCACCTTGAATCACCAAACCACCACCTGTATTCTTCACTTCGACCAGGCTTTAACCTCATCCCCCTAAAGTGAAACTCGACGTCCTTTATACTGTCTCACGCTTCATCTTTGCATCACGTCAACCGGTCTGTTATACACCAGTGTATCCCACTTCGCACCTTCCTTTCCTCTAGTAATCCAATGCCGACCTCCACCAGAACGCTTGCCTGACCGAGCACCTCATCTTCCGACCATCATCACCCAATTCTGATACCGTATACTGACCTCGACACCCTGCCTCACCGCTACAGTCGATCAAGGGTGCAACAAAAATTGATTCGAATTTCCCAGTACTTATATGGCAGCAAAGCTCTTACACTTAGAGTTTCAAAGATTCAAACTTTAGCATTTTAGGGATTTGTTTGGAATTTCCATGAATTTATGAAGATGGAAAATGTTTACAGGAACTGAGAACATTGACGGCTGAAGAATTTGACCAGAAGAAATTTCTGATTAGGGTTAGGAATGTACTTATATTTATTGGATAGATTTTATAATATTTTATTTAATTTTATATTCTATTCTATTGAATCGCTGCCTTTATTTTCAGTTTAAAAAATCTCTATGATCACATACAATATCCAAAAATCATGAAAATTGGCATACAACTAGAGTTTGACATTACGGACCTAACGAAACTGGTTTCGTCGAATTCCGACTCCGTTTGCTCACACAGCGTATTTCTAACGTCGAAATATCAACTATATTTCTCATTAAAATCCTATACGGCCACATACTGACTCTAAAAATCACGAAAATTGAAATCTAATAATAATTTAATATTACGGATCCAACAAAATTAGTTTCGTCGAAAACGGAGGTCGTTTGCAAAACTGGCTATTTTTAAAGCTCTAAATACCCCATTTAAATATATAAAATATTTAAAAACAATTAAATTAAATAAAAATAATTTAATATTATCGTATATATATCCAAATAAAATATCATACAACTCCAATTGGATTTATAACTCGATATTCAAATCCTGGTTGAATCGATATTCAATTTATATTGAAAATCCATTTATAATATAAATAAATCGTTATAAATTATAAAGGAATTCCATAGCGACTTTTCAAAAATTTGATTTGGACACAAATCAAAATCTACACAATGAAATCCATATTTTCCTCTTCCATCAGAATAATATACTTTACCAGCTCCGAACGTTTCTTGTTTCAGAGAAATCCGATTTAAAACAAATTTTGTATATTTGGTTAAAGTTCGAATCGCCAAATAGCGAACTATCTCGCCATTTCGAGCTCGATTATAATTATAATATAAATTATACGATCAACTGTCATTCAAATAATATATTCGTTATTCAATTTAAATTCCAAACTGAATTAAATATTTTAAATTGTCTAGTTCACATTATATTGTCAATTCACTATTTCCGACTATTTCGGAATTAAATATATTATTCTATTATTTATATTAATTAAATATTCCATATAATTTAATTAAACAACCATTTTATTCTCTAAATCACTATTTATATAATTAAATTAATTAATTATTATACTGTAAAATACAGGACATTATATTTGCAGGCTAGAAAGGAACAAAAAGAAGAAAAGAAAAATATGGCATTCCATTTTAAAAAAGATGAAGATGAATCAAATTCAGAAGATGAAGATCTGGCGTTCATTGCAAAAGGTTTCAAAAATTTCCTGAAACAACGAAAAGCCAGTCGTTATAACAAAAAGAAAAATGGATCAATTAAACCATCATCATCCACTATAGAATGTTTCAACTACCACAAAAAGGGGCACATACACAATGATTGTCCGAATCAAAAGAAGAAGTCAGAAAATGAAAAATTCAAGTACAAAAGGGACAAATCTAAGAAACGAGCATTCTCAGTGACATGGTATGATTCAGACTCGTCTTCATCAGAAAGTGAAAGTGATACAGAAAATGAACAAGCAAATGTTTGTTTCATGGCAGCAGAAGATGAGGTACAAATTCCTACATTTGATGAAGTACTGGATATTAATGCTGAATTGATAGTTAAATATAAAGACATAAAACATCAATTCAAAGAAGCCAAAGCTGATTTGAGTAGAGCAGAGTTTGAACGAGATATGTTAAAAGACGAGAAGAAGAAATTGAAAAACTTTAAGAATCATCGTCTAATATTGACTCTCAATTATCTCTTTTGAGTCAAGAAATTAAAACTCAAAAAGAGAAAAACGATACTCTTACTACTGAAAATCTTGAGCTTAAGGCAAAGGTCAAAATTATGGACCTAAAAAAAGCTAGTTTACAAAATAAGTCAGATAATATTACTCAAAATGTTTCTAACTTCAACAAAGATCGAGAAAATTTGATAAAAATCATTGAGAGTTCACAATCTGCTTCAAATAAACAAGGTTTGGGATATAAGAAACAAGAAACCAAGAAACATCTCAGTTATAAAAGGAAGAAAAAAAATGTAGTAGTACAAAAAAATGAAGCTAAGAAAAATCTTAGTTTATTATATTCTAAGCCAAAACCAGTTGTGAAATTTCAAAAGGAAAATATCAAGACTATCAATATATAGGTTCCTAAAACAAATAACAATTTGATTTGGAACAAATATATTCAGCATTTCATGAATACTGTGCATCTTAATTCTAATTATTTATATAAAGGGGATACCAGACCCGTATGGGTTTGAACTCCTAAGACCTAACTCTTAGGACCCTATGAAAAAGTGGGTACCATGGACTTAATCTTATTCTTTGTAGGTCCCACTTAAGAATAAAGGAAAGTGGATATTGGATAGTGGTTGCTCGAAGCACATGACTGGAGACAAGAGCTTATTGACAAATATTACATACTCAGATGGTGGCTCCGTCACTTTTGGAGATAATTCAAAAGGCTATATCATCGGCAAAGGCGATGTGATCAATTGTTGTACATCTAACTTACCTCTTATTACCAATGTCATGCTAGTTAGGAATCTGAAACAAAATTTACTTAGCATTAGTTAGTTATGCGATAAAGGATTTACAATTTCCTCTTCAAGTAATAAATGTAGTATTTTAGATAGAGAACATAATTTAGTTTTCGAAGGTTATAGAGACAGAAACATATATATTCTGAATATGAATATCAATCATAGTTCAGATATGTGTCTTATGGTTCATGATAATGCTCCATGGCTATGGCACAAATGCTTCTGTCATATAAACTTTAGAATTATCGACAAGCTGACCAAAAACGATCTAGTTAGAGGTTTACCCAAACTGAGCTTTAAGGTTGACAACATTTGTGACGCATGTCAATTAGGAAAATTGAATAAATCATCTTTTAAATCCAAGAAGGTCATATCAACATTACAACCACTTTAGTTACTACATATGGATTTATTCGGACCAACGCAGGTACAGTCAATAAACCATAGCCGGTATGTGTTTGTAATTGTTGATGATTACTCTCATTACACCTGGACTATTTCCCTGAAAAACAAAAGTGACACTTTCGAACAATTCAAATCTTTCATCAAAAGAATTCAGAAATCGAAAGGGATTAAGGTTAAAAATATAAGAAGTGTTAATGGCGGAGAGTTCGAAAATAATGAGTTTGAACATTTTTGTACAAAGAAAGGTATATATCATAATTTTTCGTTTCCTAGAACTCCACAACAAAACAGAGTTGTAGAATGGGAAAACCGGACCTTACAAGAATGTGCAAGAACATTATTAAATGGGACCACTTTACCAAAACATTTCTAGGCAGAAGTTGTTGCAACTGCATGTTATGTTTTGAATCATGTATCCATTTGACCTCTCACCAAGAATACGCCTTATGAATTATTTAACAAAAGAAAGCCTAATATCTCATACTTCAAAGTTTTTTGGTTCTAAGTTTTTATCTTAAATACGAAAGACCAGCTCGGCAAATTCGATCCAAAGGCCGATGAAGGTATATTTGTCGGTTATTCAGAACGGAGCAAGGCCTATCATGTATTTAATAAACGAACCAAAACTATTGAAGAATCACTTCATATCTCATTCGATGAATTCTATCTGCACCCTCATAATACATCAGATGATGGTGAAACTATAGTCATAGATAATCCAGTCGTCACAAATATTGATTCTGACTCTGAAATAGTTGTTGAAAATATTCCTCAAACATGTGAGTTACGATCTCCACCAAGAATATTAAGAGACCATCCGGCTCAAAATATAATCGGGGAAGTAACATCACAAGTCAGAACAAGGAGTCAACTCCATCAAATGGTTCATGTCGCGTTTCTTTCAAATATCGAACCCAAGAATCCAAAAGAAGCTGCTACCGATGATTGCTGGATCATTGCCATGCAGGAAGAACTAAATTAGTTCGAGCGTAATGATGTCTGGGAACTTATTCCAAAACTAACTAATCAATCAGTTATTGGTACTAAATGAATTTATAAAAATAAGGCTGATGAACAAGATAATATCACTAGAAACAAAGCCAGGTTAGTAGCACAAGGATATAATCAGGAAGAAGGTATCGATTATGAAGAAACATTTGTGCCAGTTGCTCGACTAGAAGCTATTAGAATCTTATTATCTTTTGATTTTCACCACAATTTCAAACTATATCAGATGGATGTCAAGAGTGCATTCCTCAATGGATTCATCAAAGAGAATGTATATGTCGAATAACCCCCTTTGTTCATACATGAAAAATATCCTGATTATGTGTATAAACTTAAAAAGGCTCTGTATGGTCTAAAACAGGCACCTCGTGCTTAGTATGAACGACTACGTTGCTGTCTTATTAATTCGGGATTTCAAATAGGCAAAGTTGATCAAACTTTGTTTATCAAACATTCTCGAAAAGATATTCTAGTTATCTAGATATATGTAGACAACATCATCTTTGGATCAACAAATGATAAACTCCGCAAAGAATTTGCAAATATTATGACCAAAGAATTTGAAATGTCTCATATGGGAGAACTATCATATTTTCTCGGACTTCAAATCAAACAACTTCCAAACGGTATTTTTATCAATCAAGAAAAATACTGCAGAAATCTTATCAAACACTTCGGATTAGAAAATACGTTTGGTAAACCCACTCCCATGAGTACAACCACATATCTTGAAAAAGATGAAAATGGTAAGAGTGTTGATCAGAAACTATATCGAAGCATGATTGGTTCTCTTCTTTATGTCACTACTGGTCGTCCAGATATAATGATGAGTGTTTGTCTATGTGCACGATTTCAAGCAGATCCAAAGGAATCACACCTACGAGCAGTGAAACGTATAATTCGTTATCTTAATAATACCAACGATTTCGGTCTTTTCTACCTAAAAGGATGTCCATTCGAATTAGTATCATATAGCGATGCTGATTTCGGAGGCTCTCGAATGGATAGAAAGAGTACAAGTGGTACATGCCATTTTATTGGAAAATCACTCGTCTCTTGGTTTAGTAAGAAACAGAATTATGTTTCACTATCAACGTATGAAGCTGAAACATTTGTCAAATTCTATTATATACTGTGATAACACAATGCTATAAATTTATCTAAAAATCCTGTGAACCACTCTCGAACCAAACACATTGATATCCGTCATCATTTTATAAGTTACGAAGAGAGCTTGGTCTTACCTCCACAAAAGAACTTGACAATTAGTTATTTTTTGTCTGAATTATATTTACTCAAACATATATTAGCTATTATTAACTATTGTTAATTTGAGAAAATTGATTATGAGCTTTTGATAACTCCTATGGTCAAGTAATTCTGGAAATTCTTGGCCTCAACTATATATATATATATATATATATATATATATCTTATGCAATATATATATATATATATAGAAAATCCTATATAAACTTGGCATAAATTCCCATTTTTTATCTCTCCCAAGCTGATCTAAAATTCTTCATAGTTCATATATTCTGTTTTCTGCCATAATCATGGCACATATATGCGACAAATGTGC
This sequence comes from Allium sativum, assembly GCA_030737875.1. Lineage (NCBI taxonomy): Eukaryota > Viridiplantae > Streptophyta > Magnoliopsida > Asparagales > Amaryllidaceae > Allium > Allium sativum. The sequence continues at coordinate 1,008,346,249 of CM060912.1, read as the reverse complement.
TCAATATTCCTATGTCTCTATCACTAGTTCTAAGACAAGAGATCATTACTCTCCGAAAACTCCCGATCAAATCAAGATATCACCAAAGAAATCGTACCTCCGGCACTACGCCAACTCCAAAACGGTCAAAGAAAGTTTTTTTTGCTCACCTCATACCAAAGAAAAGATCGATGAAATCCACCATTACCAGAAACAATAGATTGATCTTCAAAGGCAGATATATTATGAGCAAAAGATGACCTCAGATCGATTATCTTTTCTAGAAAGAATGGCAATGTTCTTTTGTAGCTCAAATAAACACGACATACACGAACCTATGCCAAGCATGCCTTCATCTTCTAGGCGCCCGAATTCATGGGAAAGAAACTATAATAGGAACGAAGGAGCGAAAGAGAATTGGTCACCATGGAAACCACGTATTAACGACGTCAAAGAAGATTCCACCGATCATAATTATCAACTTCACATTAGATTTATATCGTGGTTATATTCTCTTGCATCACTCTTGTACTAATATATATTGAATAATTTCTATGTAATATGGACCGTTAAATATCAGTATTGGAGCAAAAACCAGGAAAAACAGCCCAGAAACAAACCAGTCGACAGGCCAGATTTCAACCGATCGACTATTTTAGCTTCTGACTAAAAACAGTCGACCGGTGAAAAAATTGTGGTCGATCGGTGTCGGGTTTTCCTGTTTTTATATATACATAAACGACCATTTCTCCATTCCACTTCTTCACTTTTACTCCAACCGTTCCTTATTCCAAAAACTCCAAAACCCCAAAATTCAATTTTTCCTTTCAATTTCAACAATATCAATCAAATGGCCCCTCCTTAGAAGAAATTAAAGAAACCTTCAACTTCTGAACCCCAACCAATTGACCTCTCAATCAAGAAATGGCTAGTTGTTCTGATTGTTGTTAAAAGATGGAATGATATGAAAGACTTCATGATTCATCCAGGTTCATTCATTAAGTTCTTTAATTTCTCCAAATATCGCGTTCTTAACTTAGCAAGGAATTCAAATATTGAATCCCTAATTGATTTTGATCAAAATAATGTAGAAATAAACCATATTATGATCAAATTATTCTACACTAACTTGAATTTGGAGAAGTACAAGCCCGATAATCATGCACAATGTCTTTGGTCTGTAGTCTGTGGCAAGGAAGTGTTTATATCGTGTTCTAGAATGGCAAGCATTCTTGGAGTTCCTTTTAGTGTGAAAAATTCTCAAACAATTTTGCAATATCCATATCCATGATAGTATTAGCCATGAATTCATTGAAGACGATATGGATAGCACAAAATCCAAAGGTTTACGACCCGCTGCAAGGATTATTCATCACACTCTTATGCACTCTTTACTACCAAGATTAGGTAATTTTGATGTTGTTTAAAAAGAGAACTTCAAGGCATTATATGAAATATATGGGGATATTCATATCAATTGGATTGGTATGATTTTTGATGAGATTTTGTGTAACGACCCGTATTTTTAACGGATAATAAATAATTTATTTAATTATTTAAATAATGGTTTGGTAATTTAAAATGACTAGGATTAAATAACATTGAATATTTAATTAATATAAATAATAGAACAATATATTTAATTTTCGAAATAGTCGAAAATAGTGGAATTCACAATATTGTGCGAATTGGATCATTTATAATATATATTTCAGTTTAGAGTTGAATTATATTAACGAATATATTATATAAATGTCATTTGAACGTATAAATTATATTATAATTATAACCGAGCTCGAAATGGCGCTGCAGTTCATAATTTGGCGATTTGAACTTTAAACGAATATATAGAATCCGTTTTAAGTCGGATTTCTATGAAACAAGAAACGTTCGGAGCTGGTGAAGTATATTTTTCTAATGGAAGAGAAAAATCGAGATTTCGTCATGTAGATTGTGAGTTGTGTCTAAATCAAATTTTCGGAAAGTCGCTATGGAATTCCTTTATATTTTTTAATGATTTATTTATATTATAAATGGATTTTTAATATAAATTGAATACTGATTTAATACTGGATTTGAAATGTCGTGTTTTAAATTCAGATATGAATATTTTAGAGTTGTATGATATTCTATGTGAATATATATGATAATATTTATTTATAAATATTTAATTTAATTATTTTTAAATATATTATTATTTAAATGGATTTATTTAGAGCTTTAACAATAGCCATTTTTGTAAACGATCTCCGTTTTCGACGAAACTAATTTTGTTGGATCTGGAATATTAAATTATTACTAGATTTCAATTTTAGTAATTTTTGGAGTCAGTATGTGGCCGTTCGGAATTTTAATATGAAAAATAGTCAATAATTTGACTATAAAAATATGTTGTGTGAGCAAACGAAGTCGGAATTCGACGAAACAAATTTCGTTGGGTCCGTAATGTCGAACTGTAGCTGTATGGCCATTTTCATGATTTTTTGATGTTGTATGTGATCACACGAATTTTTAAACAACAAAACAAATGACGTTTGATTGCAAATAAATATATATTTTGAATTTAAAAATATTAAAACAATTCTATAAATGCCCTTGTATCTTTCTAAACCTAATTCCAATTTTTCTCTAGTCAAAGCAAAGTAGCGGCAGCCCATATTCCAAAACGTGAGAGATTTACATCTTCAAAATTTGGAATTAAATCAAAGAAAATTTGTAAAATCATAATACTTATATACTTAAAATCCTTGAATGATCCTCTTCATTCTGGTATGCCTTTTTTTTAGTTTGATCATGATTTCGTGGACTGTAAAGTTTACAGTGGATGCTAGGGTTCAAGATCGCTGGAGATTGAAGCGTTTATTCTCGAATTGGATACTAGTATTGAATTTGTAGTGGAGAATTGCACGATGTGTGGAATTTTGGGAATTTTTTGAATTTAAAAATGTAGATGCTACTTTTGTAGATGGATCGCGAGGTCTAAACTCGCGATGGTGAGAGGGAAAATCGAGTTCAATGCAGGGAATGGAAGAGGAGGAGGGATCAACGCCGAGTGAAATGATGGTGTTTATGGGTGAAATGCGAGCGGTTTAGTGGTGCTTTGAGGCATTCAAAGGTGGAAAGTATTGCTACCCTATAGCGGATGCAGCAGGTTGATGTCGCAATTCATTTAGAGAGTGTGAGTTTGAAGTTTTTGAGTGGCGAAGAGTGAAAGCTGGAAGAGGAGTTCATCGGTGGTTTTATTTTGATTTATCATGAAGTATGGAAGTGGCATTGTTATTTAGAAGATGCCATAATGTCTGGATTTTTAACTGAGCGTTCTTTCTTGGTTTCGGGAAGAAGAAGGGAGTGGATCGTTGTAAGTCTAGCGGGCTAAAATGGTACTTGCGTGGGCCGATGGAATATAAAGGGTAATGCCCATCTTAGAATTTAATTTAAGTTTAAATTCAAATTAAATATTGTATTAACTTATAAAATGCATATCTTTGTCATATGTTATCCGAATTTGACGAAACTGGATCCGTTAGGATTGTATGGACGAGGGCTACACAATGGAACTGACTGCGAATGAATTGGAGCTCGTTACAATTTATAGCGAAATAAATTGTCTGTTTGAATCAACCAACAGTTATCGTTATTTAACAATGATCGTCCAATGTGAGTAAATCTCACTAATTCTGTACAGTTTATATTTTTATAAATATAATCTAGTATTGGTAAATGATGATTGATTGTTGTGTGTTGATTGTTTGGTTGAATTACTGATTTATTGGTTGAAATTATAGATAACGATATATATATATAAATTGTTAATCAAATATTGGTCCTGTTTATCAGAATATTTCATATTGAAATGAAATCGATGTTATTTATATTGTTTAACATCTGTGGATGCAGGGAAACAGGTTGGAGGGATCCAACTAGATTCCTCAATATTTATAATACTATTTGTTTTCATATATTGTGATATATGATGTGATATAAAACCTGTGATTGATTATGATGACACTAGTCTGTTTAATTGGTATTTTAAATACCGTAAGAAATACTGGAATGTAAAAAGGGAATTTTCAAAGTGTATTTTAAATGAAATATTTGAGGAATAAAGACGATATTATAAATGAAATATTTATAGGAAATAAATATAATTATAAAAGGAATAATATTTGGAAAGTAAATAGAATTATAAAAGGAAATATTTATAAAATGAATAGAATTTTATAAAAGGAAATATTTGGGAAATGAATATAATTCTATAAAAGGAAATATGTGGAAAATAAATATTAAATGGAAATCGGTTTAACAGATAAATGGAAAAGATTTATCTAAAGTAAATTTTAAATAGAATCTATTTTAACCGATAAATTGAGAAGATTGATTTATTAATAATGTTTAATAAATAAAATAAAATATTTATCATGTTATAAATGGAATATATAAGTCTGAACTTATATATAGAAGTAGAAATCGGTTTTTGACACCGATATATTAAATAGAATGTGATCTCAGCATTTATAAAGGGAATTATAAACGAGATTTAAGTGTTAGAAATAAAAAGGAGATTTCTATGAATAATTCTAAAAATAGAAGTATAAATAGAATTTGGATATTTGGTTTTAAATACGAAATCAAACTGTATTGATTATATAAATATAATATTATTCACGTTCTATGTGAAAAATTAGATTAAAGTAAATATTTTGCAAATAAAATTATTATAAAGGAATTTGGGGTTTGAATTAGGAATTTAAATGGAATCTGAAATTAGTAACTGACTGAAAATTAGTTGAGTTGAATGGCTTTCTGGGTATCGATCTGATGTTGGTTTCAGCCTTCGGGGTTTATACTTGGGAAGTTGTTCTCTTACTAGTTTATAGTTAGAGACTGATAGAGGTGGGAAGATATTGATGCATGAGTCAGAAATGGAAGCGTTTTCCAAAGTTAATAACGTATATTTTCTAAGTTTAGAAAATAAGAAATTTATGAATATATGGAAACGATGAATGGGAAATTGGGAAATGAAATGATGATTGATCGGTAAGATTTCCATTTGGGAATACGACTGTTGTTTGTACACATATTTTCCTTTGATAGTTAAATCACCAACTATCAAAGATTTTGACCATTTTCGTTGTCAATACGGAGAGACCAGGATCAGATATATTATCTGAAAACCACACTATATGGCATTAGTGTTGCGAATCAAATATGATGAAGATAATTGAAAATGGAGTTATGCAAGGGCTGTTTAGTAAATCCTAGGTAGAAATTGTCTAAGATGGATTTACAGAATGGTGCCTTCGGGTTGTCCAGTCCCAGGACAACTTGAATGGACGAATGTATGACAGAGTATATCTGTTAGATCGCGTAAATTGATCGTTTCAAACGTATTATTAACTTTGGTGGTGGAGGAATTTTTTTCTCTTAGCTTATACCCATGGTATTTTTAGGGAAAATCAATTTGTGATTTGACGAGTATGACAATGTGGAATTCAAAGTCAATGAATGGGTGATCTGCTAAAAGATACATTATGACCTCAAGCCTCATCAACTAGGAAATGACAAAAATCGAACAGGCAGCATGGCTAAGTGGGTCGCACCCAATTAGTCTATATTGTCACCATCCAGAGAATATTCATATTTGTTACTTCTTTCAATTCTGTATCTCCGGGGAACGGTTATGTTGGTATACCAACCGTAAGGTGATAATATATTCGGAAAATTCAAGCGAAATGAATGGTCGGTCATGTGCAGTCGAGTTACAAGATGTTCTTGTTGAACTCCAGTTTATCGCTTCTAGAGTACACTGATCGGAAGGTGGTTTCATACCTTGTCATAGTTGGAAATCCATTACCCAATAAGAGTCTATGGTTTTTGATTGTATATTATATATGTAGAACGTGAGATGAAAGCGTTCTACTAGATTGTTATTTACTTGATTTAGACATTATTATAATATCAGAAGAGTTGTGATATCAAGAATATTTGAGTAGTCATAAGGTAAAAACCATCCGTGTTTATGTGTGGATCGGTCTTACAATTATCCTTTCTTTTAAAGGGATTTTAAAAGTTAAACAAATGTACAGGCAGTCAAGTAGTCGGGATTTTTACAGATATACAGGGAAAGATGGAGCAGGAGGCTTCAGGATTATATAGCTATTGTTATTTCCACTGTGTCGTAAGTGTTGTACTTTGATAATGATATGTATATTCAAGTACAGATTTGTATTTCAAAGTTATGTCATATAGTATATTTTATTCATTCCGCTATGAGGTTCGTGTTACTCTGATGTTGTAGTTGCCTTCTTCTTCTATTCTAATTTTCTATCTTATCTATTCTCACCCTCTAACTTCACTCTATTGACGTTCTGGTATTTCCGACTTTTGAATAGTCAACATTGATTTTATGTCGATTACCAAGGTCGCAAATTCCCCGTGTTGTTACAGTGGTATCAAAGCTGAAGGTTAAGTAATCACCTTGGCTCTGTGGCGTAACTCAGTAGAGATGAGGTTAGTAATACCCTAGATTGAGTTGAGTGTATATATATGAGTGAATGTATTTGTTATTTGATATAAAGTGGTTTTATATTATGCAGATTTACTGGTTGAGTTGTTTATGGATTCTGGATGATCAATTTGATCCACTGTATCGGTAGGGGTTTATAAACACTTGAATACGATGGACCGACACAGTTTGGTTTGAAAAGAGGGTAAATGAAATAATTTTACCCAAATTATATTTTGATATAAATGGATGATTTATATTTTAAATATTATCGTATACTGGATGTGTTGGTTGTGATTATCATCATATAAGATTATAATTGAGACGGTTATATATATATATATGTATGTAAGTATATATATATAACCAAATAAGATTCGTATAAGCGTTACGAAATGAATTAAATCTGAATTTAAATCAGAATTGAAAATAAAACCCTGGAATTTGGAAAGGTGTTTGTAAATGGACTTGAATTTAATATATGAGAATTTTAAAATCCTGGGAGATTTTAAATTATTTTACAAGCAATGTGAATGATATTTTGAATGTATTTCAAAATGGAAATGTTTTGAAAGTGATACAGTATTGAACTCACTTCGGTCATTGGGAAATAATTTTGATGATGATCCGGACATCATCGGTGTTCATTTTCGAGTTTCTAAGTGACAGATTACTACCAAAGATTTTGTTTTTGAATTATTTTGAGGAAACGAGTTGTTTTGGATCCTAAAAAGGAAAGTTTGGTTTTTGATATGGTAAACTGTTTAAAAACTCCAAGGAAAATATTGTTTGAAATAAAAACAAATTATATAAAAATTTGTGAAAACAAATTGGAATTAAAGTAAAGCTAGTTAAGTGGTAATTGAAATTGAATTGGACTAGAATGATATCGAGACAAATTGGATTTGTAGGATAGGAATTTGAAATGGTATTGACTGGGACAAGTTAAGAGCATGGGATCGAGAATGGAATTCGAGTTTGAAATGAGATTTGGTTTGGATATAAGTGAATAGTTGTGTTGCGGATAAATTGATTGGGATGACATTGGCATATGCATAATTGGTAATGGATGGAAATGATATAATGATATGCCCGACAAAAAGGTACAAGTTTATATTTGGTATAAGCATGAGATTTATGAGCCTATTTGGCAAGCCGCTTGGTTGTTTATTTTCTTTTTGGATTGGAAAAGGCCTGAGAGGCGAGTTGTAGTTGTATCGATTGAGCCATACAAAGGAGGTGCTGGAGAAATTTTTCGAAAATTTAAGGTGTTAACAAATTTTAAGAATTTTTGAAATTTTTTGTTATTCGGAATAAATTAATACTTAATTGAAATTAACTGGTATAGTGAAACTGAATTAAAGAAGTAGACAAATAATTTTTAACTAGATAATAGGGTTTGTTTTCTACCTTAGCAATTTCGAGGACGAAATTATTTTAGGAGGGAAGAATGTAACGACCCGTATTTTTAACGGATAATAAATAATTTATTTAATTATTTAAATAATGGTTGGGTAATTTAAAATGACCAAAATTAAATGATATTGAATATTTAATTAATATAAATAATAGAACAATATATTTAATTTCCGAAATAGTCGGAAATAGTGGAATTCACAATATTGTGTGAATTTGATCATTTATAATATATATTTCAGTTTAGAGTTGAATTATATTAACGAATATATTATGTAAATGTCAGTTGAACGTATAGATTATATTATAGTTATAATCGAGCTTGAAATGGCGCTGCAGTTCGTAGTTTGGTGGTTTGAACTTTAAACGAATATACAGAATCCATTTTAAGTCGGATTTATATGTAACAAGAAACGTTCGGAGCTGGTGAAGTATATTTTTCTAATGGAAGAGAAAATTCGAGATTTCGTTGTGTAAATTGTGAGTTGTGTCTAAATCAAATTTTCGAAAAGTCGCTATGGAATTTCTTTATAATTTATAATGATTTATTTATATTATAAATGGATTTTTAATATAAATTGAATACTGATTTAATACTGGATTTGAAATGTCGTGTTATAAATTCAGATATGAATATTTTAGAGGTGTATGATATTTTATGTAAATATATACGATAATATTTATTAATAAATATTTAATTTAATTATTTTTAAATATATTAATATTTAAATGGATTAATTTAGAGCTTTTGAAATAGCCATTTCTGCAAACGACCTCCATTTTTGACAAAACTAATTTTGTTGGATCCGAAATATTAAATTATTACTAGATTTCAATTTTCGTGATTTTTGGAATCAGTATATGGCCGTACGGAATTTTAATGTGAAAAATAGTCAATAATTTAACTTTAAAAATACGCTGTGTGAGCAAAAGAAGTCGGAATTCGATGAAACAAGTTTCGTTGGGTCCGTAATGTCGAACTATAGCTGTATGGCTATTTTCATGATTTTTTGATGTTGTATGTGATCACACGAATTTTTAAACAGCAAAATAAATAGTGGTTGATTATAAATAAATATAAAATTCAATTTATAAAATATTAAAATAATCCTATAAATACCTTTATATCTTTCTAAACCTAATTCCAATTTTTCTCTGGTCAAAGCAAAGTAGCCGCAACCCTCATTCCAAAACGTGAGGGATTTACATCTTCAAAATTTGGAAATAAATCAAAGAAAATTTGTAAAATCATAATACTTATATATTTAAAATCCTTGAATGATCCTCTTCATTCTGGTATGCCTTTTATTTAGTTCGATCATGATTTCGTGGATTGTAAAATTTACAGTAGATGCTAGGGTTTAAGATCGTTGGAGATTGAAGCGTTTATTCTCGAATTGGATATTAGTATTGAATTCATAGTGGAGAATTGAACGATGTGTGAATTTTTGGGAATTTTCTGGATTTATTGAGTGGCGAAGAGTGAGAGCTGGAGGAGGAGTTCATCGGTGGTTTTATTTCGATTTATCATGAAGTATGGAAGTGGCATTGTGATTTAGAAAATGCCGTAATGTATGGATTTTTAACGGAGCGTGCTTTCTTGGTTTTGGGAAGAAGAAGGGAGTGGATCGGTGTAAGCCTAGCGAGCTGAAATGGTACCTGCGTGGGCCGATGGAATATAAAGGGTAATGCCCATCTTAGAATTTAATTTAAGTTTAAATTCAAATTAAATATTGTATTAACTTATAAAATGCATATCTTTGTCATATGTTATCCAAATTTGACGAAACTGGATCTGTTAGGATCGTATGGACGAGTGCTACACAGTGGAACTGACTACGAATGAATTGGAGCTCGTTGCAATTTATAGCGAAATAAATTGTCTGTCTGAATCAACCGACAATTATCGTTATTTAACGATGATCGTCCAATGTGAGTAAATCTCACTAACTCTGTACAGTTTACATTTTTATAAATATAACTAGTGTTGATAAATGATGATTGATTGATGTGTGTTGATTATTTAGTTGAATTGCTGATTTATTGGTTGAAATTATAGATAACGATATGTATATATATATATATAAATTGTTAATCAAATACTGATTTTGTTTATCATAATATTTCATATTGAAATGAAATCGATGTTATTTAAATTGTTTAACATCTGTGCATGCAGGGAAACAGGTTGGAGGGATCCAACTAGATTCCTCAATATTTATAATACTGTTTGTTTTCATATATTGTGATATATGATGTGATATAAAACCTGTGATTGATTATGATGATACCGGTCTGTTTAATTGATATTTTAAATACCGTAAGAAATTCTGGAATGTAAAAAAGGAATTTTCAAAGTGTATTTTAAATGAAATATTTATAGGAAATAAATATGATATTTTAAATGAAATATTTATAGGAAATAAAGGTGATATTATAAATGAAATATTTATAAGAAATAAATATAATTATAAAAGGAATAAATATTTGGAAAGTAAATAGAATTGTAAAAGGAAATATTTATAAAATGAATAAAATTTTATAAAAGGAAATATTTGGGAAACGAATAGAATTTTATAAAAGGAAATATGTGGAAACTATTTTGATTATATAAAGATAATATTATTCATATTCTATGTGAAAACTTAGATTAAATAAATATTTTGAAAACAAAAATATTGTAAAGGAATTTGGGGTTTGAATTAGGAATTTAAATGGAATTACTGTAATTAGGAACTGATTGAAAATTAGTTGAGTTGAATGGCTTTCTGTGTATCGATCTGATGTTGGTTTCGGCCTTCGGGATTTATACTTGGGAAGTTGTTCTCTTACTAGTTTACAGTTAGAGACTGATATAGGTGGGAAGATATTGATACGTGAATCAGAAATGGAAGCGTTTTCCAAAGTTAATAATGTATATTTTCTAATTTTAGAAAATAAGGAATTTATGAATATATGGAAACGATAAATGGGAAATTGGGAAATGAAATGATGATTGATCGGTAAGATTTCCATTTGGGAATACGATCGTTGTTTGTACTCATGTTTTCCTTTGATAGTTAAATCATCGACTATCAAAGATTTTGACCATTTCCGTTGTCAATACGGAGAGCCGCAATCAGATATATTGTCTGAAAACCACTCCTAAGGCATTAGCGTTGCTAATAAAATATGATGAAGATAATTGAAAACGGAGTTATGCAAGGGTTGTTCAGTAAATCCTAGGTAGAAATTGCCTAAGATGGATTTATAGAATAGTGCCTTCGGGTTGTCCAGTCCCAGGACAACTTGAATGGAAGAATGTCTGACAGAGTATATCTGGTAGATCGCGTAAGTTGACCGTTTCAAATGTATTTACGTTGGTGGCGGAGGAATTCGTTTCTCTTAGCTTATACCTGTGGTATTTTTGGTGAAATCAATTTGTGATTTGACGGGTATGACGATGTGGCATTCAAAGTCAATTAATGGATGATCTGTTAAAAGATACGTTTTGACCTTAAGCCTCATCAACTAGGAAATGACAGAAACCGGGCAGGCAGCATGGCTAAGTGGGTCGCACCCAATTAGGGTATATTATCACCATCTAGAGAATATTCATATTTGTTACTTCTTTCAATTCTGTATCTCCCGGGAATGGTTATGTTGGTATACCAACGGTAAGGTGACAATATATTCGTAACATTCAAGCAAAATGAATGGTCGGTCATGTGTGGCCGAGTTACAAGATGTTCTTGTTGAACTCCAGTGTATTTCTTCTAGAGTACACTGATCGGAAGGTGGTTCCATACCTTGTCATAGTTGGAAATCCATTACCCAAAAAGAGTCTGCGGTTTTTGATTGTATATTATATATGTAGAACGTGATATGAAAGCGTATTACTAGATTGTTATTTACTTTATTTAGACATTATTATAATATCAGAAGAGTTGTGATATAAATAATATTTGAGTAGTCGTAAGGTAAAAACTATCCGTTTTTATGTGTGGATCAGTCTTACGATTATCCTTTCTTTTAAAGGGATTTAAAAGTTAAACAAATGGTTGGAGTTTATTCATACCAGTCACATGACTGACCCAAAGTTTATTTTGTTTTGTTTTCCCTAAACTCCTGGGTGCCCAATTATGTACTGGCAGTCAAGTAGTCAGGATTTTTACAGATATACGTGGAGAGCTGGAGCAGGAGGCTTCAGGATTATATAGCTATTGTTATTTCCGCTATGTTGTAAGTGTTGTACTTTGATAATGATATGTATATTCAAGTACAGATTTGTATTTCAAAGTTATGTTATATAGTATATTTTATTCGTTCCGTGTGAGGTTCGTGTTACTCTAATGTTATAGTTGTCTTCTTCTTCTTCTATTCTAATTTTCTATCTTATATATTCTCACCCTCCAACTTCTCCTTATTGACGTTCCGGTATTTTCGACTTTTGAATAGTCGACATTGAGTTTATGTCGATCACCAAGGTCGCAGATTCCCCGGGTCATTACGTTTTGCAAGTAAACGACTGCACTTGGCCACATTTGTTTTACAATGAATATATCATGCGTCTACTGCTCGACTATAACATCACACCCCCCGAGTCTCCTGTTTCAAAGCCTAAAGTCTTTAACAAAGCAATGATTAAACAAATGAAACTCCCCGATCCATACTTCACTATTATGCCTTTTGAGCAATGGCAAGAACATGGACATCAAAAAGCTTCAAAACGATCATCCCGGCCATAACTTGAGGAAGTCAAACTTCTAGGATCGTCATCCTCGACAAACGAATCGTTAGACACCATTGCTCGCAACCAATTTCTACTCGAAGCAAGACTTAAGTGTATGGATACAAATATCGACAAATGATTCAACAAGATTAAGTCTTTCTTTGGAACATTATGGGAAGCAATATCATGTGGTGCATCATCATCCATGCAAGCTCAAGACCCCGGCAAACGTCCAGCTCCTCCTACTTTTTCTTGGACATCATCGGAGGAGGCTACAAGCTCGGGAACTAGTCATGGACATGATCGCAGAAAAACACAAGTTGTTGAAGAGGAAGAGAAAGAGGAGGAAGATGAGACGGAGTCGCAATCTGAGTCTTCTTAGTTCACTTCCTAGTTTTCTCTTGCTACGTACCTATGTCTATCTTTTGCTTTAAAACTTGATTTGGCACTTGTATCTATAAGGTGTCGTGTTTTAGTCGTACCAGACTTTTGGTTGTGTATAACGTTATTTTGACACTCTTAGCATGATCTGTGTTACTCGTTTGTGTTGCTTAAATATTCCGATAGTATCATTTATATCTTTACTTATTTACTCTTTTTTGTCGATGACAAAGGGGGAGAGATTGGTACTAACAGTGTTATGCAGGAATATATAGTTCATGTTCATATACAGGAACAATCTCAGGGGGATATCATATACAGGGGGAGCTTCCAACATCTCTTTGAACTGGTTCTAAGTGATTTCATTCTCAGGCGTTCTAGCAATCCTTACCTCCCACCAGTCCAAAGAAACTCCCTTCAGCCTTCTTGAAGCTATTTGCCTTTTTCTTTGATCATTTATTTGCATATCAACAAATATCTTTTCTAGACTTCTCATCCATGTTTGTGCTCCCATGACTACTTCAGTCCCTTCAAATTCTTTGCCACCTAGATGAGTGTAGGTCTTCAATAACTTAGATAACTCTTCATGGGCATTTTCCTACCTTGGCCCCACTCCTTCCCTTATAGCCTTCATAAATCCTTGAACATTTACCATGGGAGGTTCATTTGAGCCCTAGCCCCTTGGTGTGATCCCTTACCTACCATGGATCTCTAGTAGCAATTCAAATTTCATTAAGTTAAATTTTAATATTTCAAACAATTCAGCTATGCACACAACTATCTACAATCATATTGGAACAAACAACCAATTCATCCATAAAACTAATTATTAATCTGTTTATTTTAGCCATGTTTTTACCCTAAACGTAGCTCTGATTCCAACTGAAGTGACCCCCTTTAATCCCCATTTAAAATACAGTTAAATGCTTAGATTTGTAATTAGTTTATTCCCTAAGTCACTTACTTAATAGGATTTCCCCTATTAAGTCCCCAAGATTATCCATACACCAATATAAAAATACCAGTTCAATCAACATTGAAAATCTTATTTCTAAGTATATATAATAATATATAATAACACTTTACCATTACGGAATTCATCTCACAAGATAATTTAAACCATAGCCATTTCTTGTGAAAAACATGGATGGTGTTTAAACCCTCTTTTTTACTTGAAATTTTGTTTAATAGTTCTAACTTTGAAATTTCCAGTAAGTTTTTGATGGAATCTCTCGACAGATTTTTTTTGGGCAAGGCTGACCAGTTTTTAAGGTGACCGCAAACACCTTTTATTATAACTAATAATAAAAATACATTGTAGAACAGGTGATTGTAGTTAACAATCTGCTATTAAGGTTTTTAAAGTGGACAGTCCACTCACATCTACGAGTAGATTGAGTTCCATGCAGGGAACCAAGTTACACTCACTTAATGCCAAAACAGACATCAACATTTCATCTAACATTGCATACTGCTTAACAGCTACTCACATGACCTAGAATATGACTTATTACTTAACATGATAGATGACTTAACTACTGAGGCAATAATGCCACAAACACCAAACTTAACTGTTATCGTGCAGCTCCCTTACCATTTCCCTTTTCTAAGTGTATGATGAAATGTCTTACCCGAGTTATCCTTTAGAGAATAAATTTTTGGCATTTTATATCAAAAGTTCCTATTTTTACATATACCATATGCCAAATCTTTACATAACTGGGTCATTTCCAGTTTTAATGTGCATTGGCACATGATGCTTTAGTGGCAAAGTGCATATAGAGTTTACATGCCTTGCCATTCTATTATTAGTTTACTATGTAAAGTCATGGCAAATATGAATAAATGAATGCACCAAAATGGTATTAACAACCTCACATTTGTGTAGTTTTTTAGAACATACATATATACTGGTAGTTGACATTACTTAATCCAATACCCACAAAAATATCCATACATTTCTAGTCAACAATCATAGCTTAAGTAACTTCATACACCACAAGTTTTTCATAGCATTTAAACATAACATCAATTTTTCTAGAACAACATATATATATATATATAAGTCTTTAAAATCATACAACAAACACTTTGCAAATTCTTAATTAGGCATTAGATAACTACTTAAGTTTAGACCCTACAGCAGCAATTTCCTTTCACAAAAGCACCATAGAACAATATCATCTCATCAGCTTAATTATGTCTCCTTGCCTGAAATAAAACCATGAGTTGCCTCACAAAATGAGACACCCCATAAGATTGGAAATACAACCAAATCAGGTCAGACAAAACAACCTGGTATGAGTATAAATCAACATTTGTAAAACATGTTTACCATAGTTATGACAGATAACCAATACCATTCTCATATCATTAGACAAATGCAGAAAGCAACACATCATATAACACTTACATATGAATCCCCAGTCCTCATAATGCCATGTTACCTAACCCTTGGATGCCATTTTATCATGGATTCTGGATTGTTCTACCATATTTTTAGTGGGTCACATACCTAAGTATCCATGCATTGAAAACTAATGCACATTGTCTGGGTCATCACTAAGTTATCCAAGCACACATAGGCCTTTAGGGCTCACATTAAGCCATGTACGTACATGTCATCCTCACTGATGATAGATAGATCAATGCAACATGTGGTAAGCACCTAAATCTAGCCCATTTTCTGGTTACTAGATAGGAAATTACTCAGTATTATCCTGACCTCCCCGCACACCCAATCTGATGTATGCAAACCCCATCAATATGATGAATAAACTTGTGTGTAAATGTGAATATATCAGCATAATTTTAATAGCACGTCATTCACAATCAAATCAAACATCCAAACTTGGATTAACAGATGGTTATGTTGGTTCTATATTTATCTTATGATCAGATGTTCAGATTTCCTAAAGTCATATTACACATTGCCATGAGCATAAGGTAGAGATAATTAGGTCCAACCCTTATTATTCTTTCATGTCAGATAATAAGATCTAACTTAAAAAATATAATGGTAGATAGATCAGCACATGAATACTCTCCATTGCTCTATTTACCCTTATTTAAAAGTAAACATAAGCTTAAACCAACTTGTTTTAATGTGCTTACTCCCAAATAATCACGCCCTACCACATGGCAATATTCTTATAGACTTCATTATTCAAGATCAGATATATAAAAACATATTTAATACTACACATTCATGCATATTCACCCAATCCATGAAAATACACAAAGTACATCATATAGTGTAGCTAAAGCATTAGCATATGTTTAATATAGGCTGACTATATAGGTATTATTGCCTTATAAACAGTGAGATATACTCACTAAGGTTCTCCTTTCTCTTAACTCAAGATTTTCCAGCCTCTTTCAATGATTGCTACGGCTTCATTAAGGGTTATTTTATAGAGAAAATATTACTGCATTATTTTTCCTTAAGGGTTTTATCATAGGTTATTTATACCCATTACACTCTAGGGTTTCACTCTTATACCAAATACCTGTATTATCTCTTTACTTATATTCGACTATTGTAAGTATATTTACAAACAAATAACCCTTCTGTATATCATTTTCAATGCCTTGCATTCCAAGGCTATAAATGGAAATATGCCTATCACTCCATTTGTTTGATTTTTGAATGGTCCCCTCCCCCTTTATACTTTCATTTCCCTTATTAGAAATAAAATAATAAGTTATAATAGTGACACACCTGAATGGAATTTTAAAACATACTTTTGCTCTTGGTCATTATCTGAATACTAATTTCACATAATTTGTATGCTACTTATCTGTCCACAAAGCTATTGAATATCAATAGTTTTCGTCTTCAAAATATCATTATTTTGTATTTTTAGGGTACCAACGACCTATATACTTGCATACAGAATTATCACCTATTTTATTTTATTATCTATGTGCAAAAGAATTAACAAATATAATTCTTTTTAATGGTTAAAATTTAGGGTTATCACAATAGGAGGAGAATCTCATTAGGAATTCAAAGATATATGATTTGAAATTTAAGGATTTTTATCCTATTTTTCCTTTATTTTAAAAGATCACAATTTTTTTAGAAGAAGAAAAAAAAAAGCAATTGTGGCTCTGATTTATGCTGGGTTTCAAAATGGAAGAAAACCGAAGGCAATAAATAAGTTTTAAAGTCAAACACTTTGTGTCAGAAAATATTATATCTGGACAACGAGTTATATTTTAAATCTGTTAAGATTTGAATGATCTGTAAAGATTCGAATAAGATATGATGATGTACTGATATTTTTTTCTGTAAGCGACCCTATTTTTATACTACTATTTAACGTAGTAAACATTTGACGTTTACAGCTTGTACGAGCATATACAATGTCTGATTGAAATGACTCAATATTCTATAATAACTTAATATTTCGGACCCAATGGAACTGTTTTTGTTGAATTTCGATACTATTTGAAAAAATCCTGTTTTTATTTCAAAACTTAGATCGATACACGTTTATATCGTGCACGATCACATAATAACTCCAATTGACTTGAAACAGGAAATCTTACAATAATTAACAATTATGGATTTTATAAAATTGTTTTCGTTGAAATCCAAAGTCGTTTGAAAATTGGCTATTATTAAGTTTCATATTAAGTTGATAAAAATATAAATCGATTTTAAAACAGTCAAATCTATCGATAATAAATTATTATTATCATACATATGCAAATAGAATTTTATATAACTTTAAAATAAACTAGTTTGGCTTTTAAACTCAACATTTTAAATTCCAAGTTAAAACAACATCCAATTTATTAAAATACTTCCATTTTATTTTAATAAATCGTTATAGTTCATAAACGAATATACCGCAATTTTTCTAAAATTTTATTTTGAGATAACTCAAAATCTACAATATGAAATCTCGATTTTTCTCTTCCATTAGAAAACTATGTTAGGGAACGCGGAATGCGGATCTTAAGGCAAGACTAATACTAGGGGGTGAATAGTGTTTCTAAGGAATTTAAGAAAACCTAAAATTTATATGATCTACTATATGAATCACACACCACAGAGATCATCACAGACACAGAATCGAACACAAACACAGAAACAAACAAAAATAAAATGCAGAAAAGAAAAGAACACACCGGATTTTATACTGGTTCAGATTACTCCTACGTCTAGTCCCACGCAATGCTGGATTGCGCAGAGTTTTTATTAATATCACTATCCAATTACAATCCACTTGATTTCCTAGCTACAAGGTTAACACAGCTCCAAACACTCTTGATTGCACGGCTACAAGATTACCACCCTCCCTTTCCTTAATTTCAGGGCTGTAAGGAACACACCCTTTCCCAAACACTTTCCAAATGATTACAATATCCCTATAACTCTTCCATAGCACTACAATTCAGAGAGTTCTAGGTAGTGAGTGAGAAAAGAAGAAGTTTTATGTAATTAGAATAGAAATCGGCAAAATAGAAGTGTAGAAACCAATAAAATAAGAAATATTAATGGTGGGATGAAGTGGGGTGAAGATGGAGAAGAAGAATAGTTAAAAAAAAATCAACTCCTATTTATAAGATTTGAGAGGTTGCAATGCTTCTGGAACGTTACAAATAATGAATAGACACTTCCTTTGAAAATTGAAAAAATGACAGTTGTATGTCGACATAGCAACATATGTATGTCGACAGAAGTATGTATAAAATATTTTTTTAAACTATTTTTCAAGTGTTTAACTATATATACAATTCTGGAAATTCTTAAATTAAAACTTAATGATATTAATGAGTATTTGAAACACCCCACCTCCATTAAGGTCACTAACAAAGGGAATGCCTTAACTTTGGTGGAGGTTTATAAGTAAAAGCCACAGATGAACTCAAGACAGATATAAATACACATATTTTAAACAACGGAAACCAAACAAACTTTTATTTCATCAATACGTGTATCAAACAAAGATTTCCATAATTGTCTCAAAATACTTTCAACATTACAACCTCATAACTGCCTTGATTATTAAAGAAGCATGAAAACATAAATAAAGTGACAAAAATCCCCATAGTGATATCCAAAGCCATTATCCGAGCAAGAAAGATCCAAATCATACATCTACGTTCTTGGTGCTTGTAAAGAGCCTGACTGAGTTGAGTTGTTTCCTCCCTGTGGACCTGGGGGGGGAAATGAAAGAAAAGAAGACGAAAAGAAAATAAGGCCAGACATAAAGCCTGAGTAAATCTATTAACTCTTCAATATGTGAATAAGAAAAGGATATGATGGATATAAACTAAAAATAGGAAAGTATCACAAGCTAAGGAAGTGTCGAATGTACTATCACATCCATACTATATCTCTGCACCTACTCGAGTTTATTCCAACTGGCACCCCATGGTGAGGGTGAAGTGATCCCCATTCTTATTAAAGATCGGCTCCTACTCGCGTTAACATGTGTCATACGACCCCCAAGAATTGTAGATACCTATGTTGGTCCCACCATGGGGTGTATCAAGACCCATGGTGGCGGCCCCGACACAAAACTAGAAGACATAGGTTATACTACTGGTGTCCCCAGTGCCCTGGTTGTCTGCTCCGGATTGTGTGCACGCCCGCACCCCGTTAGACCTGCACTGTGCACCCACCGTCGTCGTTTGACCGCTTACAATCAACCCAGTAATCGTGCCCCACCCTGCCTAGTTTCAGGGTACCGTTGATACCTAACTTTGGGTTACTGCTGAAACGAGTCCCTCGTTATTAGGATTTTCTAGTCAAACATGTTAAGTGGTTAAGTGTCTGTATTTACCTAACCCCACCCATCAATTCTTGTTAACATGTTGAATTTGGTTAAGTGTTATAGTTGACTTAACCCTACCATCTGTCCTTAGCCTCTTAGGAGCACCAGACCACTCACATTAGACAGGTATTGCTACGGTTACTGGATATGCCGGTCGGTTCCGGGCAGGTTTATACTGTAGCTCAGTCTAACCTCGGGTCCTTATTGGGCTCAATGCTTAACCACCCACATTGGATAGGTATTGTTGTGACTACTGGACAGCCGGGCGGGTCCGGGCAGGTTTACATCACAACTCAATCCAACCTCGGGTTAAGCATATCGTGTTTTCTAAATTTACATATTTGTCTTTATTACTGAATATATGTAAATTTGTCAACAATTAAATGTTATGGCCCACATTCCAAGTTTAACATTTTTGGTATAAGAATTTATATCATTTAAATGCCACCAATTTTGGCATGTGACAAACATGCCAATTCAATATATTTTTATGTCAAGTTTTGAAATATTCCCAACGTTCCCCCGTTTAAACATTAGGCTAACAAATCTTAGCCTAATATTCGTTCGGCTAGTTTTAACATATAATATTAGGCTAAAAATTTAGCCTAATTTAGCGCACACAAATAAGCATAAGGGAATTCATAAACGTATACGAGACATAGGTGTAAACTTGGCATTTTTGGCATAATCAATATGAACATGTAATACATAAAGGTGTGTGGCGCATGAACTTGCAATTTGGCGATTCAACTAACATATAACATGGATCATGTGAACTTGCATTCAAATCAAAGTATGACTAAGTAGGTGACATATGAAATGGCATAGTTTAGGCAAATACAAACTTGTGTTTTAAACATGTTTAATTTGGCATAATGTCAAACACAAGACTAGCATGATGTATGTTCACCAAAATGTACAATTTTAACATCTAATCATATAGCCTATGAACTTGCATAGTTTATGAAACATAGATCCAATTATACTTGCAAATAGACAAAATCTTGCATAGTTTATGAAACATAGATCCAATTATACTTGCAAATAAACAAAATCTTGCATAGCTTATGAAACACAGATCTAATTATACTTGATGAAACATAGGTCCAATTATACTTGCAAATGAACTTGCATAGTTTATAACATGTTTACATAAATTCCAACTTAGACATAGTCCATGCCATCGCCATATACATAAAATGACCAAATTCTAATTTTCGCCACAAACTTGCAAGTACAATCATTCAATAGGCTTGCATCAATAAATTTTATGCCACAAACATCAGTACATAAGTCATGATAGAACCATCACAATACATAGAATAATAACACAATTCTATTTTCATATACATCGAATCACATCACAGTTTTTATTCATATTCTGAAAGGTTACTATACTTACAACGTGTGATGAATTCTTGTTTTCTGATTTCTGTTATTCTGATTTGGAGATGCTCTCCTTTGGGTAGCAAAGTTGCGTTGAATGATTTGATTAAGATTTGTTCTTCTTTTAATTTGATTCGTCTCTTAGGCTTGTTGGCTTGTCTCTAGGGTTTCTAATTGACGGCCATTCCTAGTTCATTTCCAGCAGCATGACGGCTATTGTATTCTATTATTTGTGTTAGTTTAGGGTTAGGTTTGAGTTGTATTTATAGAATTTTAAATTGTCTTGAGCCGTCGGATGAAGATAGGAGGAATCTGGGCCATACAAAGTTCAAAGAGCCATTCAAAAGGTGACACGTAAGCCCTAGTGACTCAGCCAAGCATTAGAATTCGACCAGACCCTGACCAGGCCAGCCAGGACCTGACCAGTAGGTCAATCTAACCTGGGCGCACTTGGCAGGTGCGCCAGGCTAAAAATGTACTGGCGCACTTCCCAAGTGCGCCAGTTCATTTTTGTTCTGGCGCACTTCCCAAGTGTGCCAGTGCATTCCGACCCGTTTTCTGGTTTTTCGCCCAACTTCGTTCATCCATATCTTCTTCATACGATATCCGTTTTACGCAAACTTGAGCTCTATCTCAAGCAGAATTTCGAGACGAACGCAATGGCATACTCCATTTCCCTTGATTTCATCATTTATAATTAATTATACTTTAATTCGTGAAGCTTAACGTTATAGAATTCACGGGGTGTTACATTCTCCCCCACTTAAAAGGATTTCGTCCCCGAAATCTTCAAATTAGGAAGAATGTTTATCCTACCATCCAACAGTCTATCTACTCAACCAACAAACACAGGCATCCACTGTCCTAAAAAGACATCTAATGCTTCATGATCATATGCATAGTGTGTGTACATGTCCTTATCTAATGCAGAAATCGGGCGGTCTACTGATTCAGTTGACCTCCTTAATGCGAATCATGTAACTGTCATGAATCCATTATGTATGCAAATTTTTCCTACTCATAATTCTACATGAGTGCACAACTATTCATACAAATGCAACGACCATATGACAGCATATCAAGTTTACAACCATATACAAATAAGAATACATATATGCATATGCAGTATGAAGTGATTGAGCCGATCTAAGACCTAGGTTGTGTGTGTATATGCATCCACGAGCAACCACTAGCAACCACTTGCAACCATCAACCATAACATGTTTCAAATACATGTTTACATCCAAAGGGGTTTCTACCTAAGGATAAAGGATAATATCGAGGAGATATACCTAAAAAGATAGATACAAGCACAACTTAAGAAAGAGAGAGGTCAAATATGTACCCTCAAGAAGAAAAGGGTAGGCAGCGCGTATTCTATCCTCAGTTTCCCAAGTCGCGTCTTCCTCAGCGTCGCTCCACTGAACCTTAATGAGCTTCACTTCGCGGTTGCGTAGCTTCTTGATTTCAGTTCCTACGATTCGAGTTGTAACTCTCCTTACAGTTGCTTCACGTTCCACTTCGGCTTTTTCTAGAATGCTTGGCTCCACCACTTCCGGTGATTCATGTAGACATTTCTGGAGATGAGAAACGTGAAAGACGTTGTGAATTCCAGCCAATCTTTCAGGCAGATCTACTCTATAAGTCATTTTCCCAATCTTCTCGATGATAGGGAACGGTCCTACAAATCTTGGTGCTATCTTTGCTGCGGATCCAAAGCGAACGACGTTCCTTAAAGGGGATACCTTAAGGAAAACCCTGTCCCCAACCTCAAACTCAAGGTCGGTCCTTCTTTTGTCGGCGTAGGATTTCTGTCTGTCTTGGGTTGTCTTCATTCTCCTATGTATCAAGTCCACTTTCTCTGAAGTTTCTTGAATCATGTCTGGCCCAAGTATAAGCTTATCTCTAGACTTCCACCAACAAGTTGGTGATTTGCACGGTCTTCCATACAAGGCTTCGAAGGGTGCCATGCCGATGGTAGCTTGGTAGCTGTTGTTGTAGGCGAATTCCACTAAAGGAAGGTGATCCTCCCACGTCCCCCAAAGTCAAGAACGCAAAGTCTTAAAAGATCCTCTAAAACTCTATTCACCCTTTCCGTCTGGCCGTCGGTTTGGGGGTGATAGGCCGTGCTCAAACATAACTGCGTGCCTACAACTTCTTGAAGACTCCGTCAAAACTCACTCGTGAAGATAGGGTCTCGGTCACTAACAATGCTGGAGGGTATCCCATGGAGTCGAACTATTTCCTTGAGATAAAGAGATGCTAGAGATGCGGCAGTCCTTCTACTCTTGATAGGTATAAAGTGGGCGCTTTTAGTAAGCCTATCCATTATTACCCAAATGCTAGTGTTGCCTCTCCTCGACCTAGGCAGTCCATCAATGAAGTCCATTGAAATGCTATCCCACTTCCACCGTGGGACCTCTAGAGGGTGAAGTAGTCCTCCAGGCTTCTTTTGTTCCACCTTGACTTGTTGGCAGGTCATGCACTTAGAAACGAAATCTGCCACATCTTGCTTCATGCCACTCCAAAAGAAAGTCCTTTTTATATCCTTGTACACCTTATCACCGCCAGGGTGTATAGTCATCTTGGAATGATGCGTTTCCTCGAGAACCTTTTTTGTCAACTCCCTTGCTTGTGGGATGCATAATCTTCCATCTCGTCTCAGCCAACCCTTATCATCAATGGCATATCTACTGAGGTGACTAGAATTCTCACCCCTAATAAGTTTATCAATCACATCAACAAGCTGAGGGTCTTCACGTTGGGCAGCCCCTATTGAGTCTAAGAGAGTGGGGCATACTTCGAGAGATGCTAACAAACCCGGTACAAAATCCGAGGAGGGCCTAAAGTTAAAACTAGCTATATACTCCAAGTTTTTCCTTTCCACAAAGAGAGGGCTTAGGGTCAGTTTCTTTCGGCTCAACGCATCTGCTACCACGTTGCCTTTTCCAGGAGTATAGGAAATTTCAAAATCATATGAGGCAAGAAACTCCATCCATCTTTGCTGCCTTAAGTTAAGATCCTTCTGGGAGAAGAGATATTTCAACGATTTATGGTCAGTGTATAATTCAAACTTCTCACCTAGGAGATAATGGCGCCAAGACTTAAGTGCAAAGACGATGGCGGCTAACTCAAGATCGTGGGTTGGGTAGTTCTTTTCATGAACCTTCAATTGTCTTCCGCCATAAGCTACTACCTTTCCTTCTTGCATTAGAACAGCGCCTAGTCCTATTCCACATGCATCCGTGTATACTGTGAACATTTTGCTTCCGTCAGGCAGAGTTAGAACCGAGGCTGTTGTGAGAGGCCTTTTTAATCGTTGGAAAGCAAACTCGCAGTCCAAATCCCAAGTGAACGCCAGATTCTTCTTTGTTAGCCTTGTGAGTGGGGCTGAGATTTTCACGAAATCCCTAATAAACTTTCGATAAAAACCGGCTAGCCCAAGAAAGCTTCGAACTTCGATTGCATTTCTTGGCGTCTTCCAATCTTGTACTGCAACCACTTTCGCGGGGTCCACAGCCAACCCTTCTTTGGACACTATATGCCCAAGAAACCTTACTTCTTTTCTCCAGAAGTGACACTTGGAGAATTTGGCTTTTAGTTGATGTGCATGGAGAGTATCCATGATTTCTTTCAGATGCTGAGCATGTTCTTCCTCTCTCTTTGAGAAGATTAAGATATCATCTACGAAGACAACCACAAATTTGTTGAGGAATTCTCTGAACACCCTGCTCATTAGGTCTACGAAATAAGCGGGTGCGTTTGTCAAGCCGAAGGGCATGACAAGCCACTCGAAGAAACCATCTGGGGTTCTGAACGCTGTCTTATCAATGCTATCTTCAGCTACTCTTAGCTGATGGAACCCAGTTGCCAGATCAAGTTGGGAGAAGACCGTCGCACCTACAAGCTGATCAAACAAATCGTCGATTCGGGGAAGAGGGTGCCTATTTTTCTTGGTCAATTTGTTTAACTCCCTATAGTCGACGCAAAGGCGAAGCGAACCGTCTGCTTTGGTTGCGAACACCACTGGAGCATCCCATTCTGAAATGCTCCGTCTAATGAACCCCTTTTCGAGAAGTTCTTTAACCTGCTTACTGAGCTCCTTCCTCTCCCTTGGAGCCATGTGTCTGACAGGTAAAGCTACAGGCTTTGCGTTATCCACAAGATATATGCGGAAGTCTATTTCCCGCCTCGGAGGTAAGCCTTTCACTTCCTCAAAAACATCCGGATATTCCCGGACTACTCTAACTGATTGCAAATTCTCATCAGAAGCATCAAGCGACTCTAGATAACTAATCATAACTGCATTCAAAGGATTACAAGAAATTTCTAGAGTATTACCAAGCCGAGTCAAGAGTCTAACTACTCTTTTCTCACAGTCAAGAATGGCACCATTTCTGGATAACCAATCCATGCCTAAGATCAAACCATATCCCGAGAAGCCCAAAACAAAGGCATTACAACTAAACTCAACGCTGAGAAAAGAGATTTTCAAACCCAAACAAACCATTGACAAGTAAGCGGAGCCCCCAATTGGATTTGAAACTACTAAGGGATCTTCTACCATACTAGTGTCTAGATGCAGAGATTCTACTAAGGCAGATGAAATAAAAGAGTGTGATGCGCCAAAGTCAAAAAGTGTACGAACTGGATGATCATAAAGATAGACTACACTTTCTACAGAAATATTACTACCTCGTTCTCAAGATAGGATTGAGAAGATAAGCAAGATAAAACAAAGCATCTAGGAGAAGGAGTTAAAGAGGTACCCCCAGAAGGTCCTGATTGCGGGCCTTGCCCTTGATTCTTAGGGCAATTCTTACTGATATGTCCAATATCACCACACTGAAAGCATGCCACCATCTTCATCTTCTTTTTTTCTACAATCCTGAACTATATGCCCAACAATGCCACAGAAATAACATTTCCTTTTTTCACGTGTTTTGTTATTATTGTTGTGGTCCTTTCCTCCTTTACTATTATTCGTCTTCTTGTTCGGCGATTCTTCCATTTGCTGGTTCACGTAGAGGAGGAGGAGGAGTAAAAGCATCTGTAGCTGGGGAGTAAGGTCCCCAGACATGCTGAGACAGAAAGGAAAGATTCAAAACGAAGGCTAGAGAGAGATAGATAGGGCACATGCCTTTGGGGGATTTTGTCTTTTTATAAATATAACACTTTTTCTAAGAAAAATGCTTCTTTAAACTTTCTTTTTGAAAACAATTTTCAAAAACTTTTATCTTGTCTGGTAAACCTATGCTCTGATACCAAGTGAAACACCCCACCTCCATTAAGGTCACTCACAAAGGGAATGCCTTAACTTTGGTGGAGGTTTATAAGTAAAAGCCACAGATGAACTCAAGACAGATATAAATACACATATTTTAAACAGCGGAAACCAAACAAACTTTTATTTCATCAATACGTGTATCAAACTAAGATTTCCATAATTGTCTCAAAATACTTTCAACATTACAACCTCATAACTGCCTTGATTATTAAAGAAGCATGAAAACATAAATAAAGTGACAAAAATCCCCATAGTGATATCCAAAGCCATTATCCGAGCAATAAAGATCCAAATCATACATTTACGTTCTTCGTGCTTGTAAAGAGCCTGACTGAGTTGAGTTGTTTCTTCCCTGTGGACCTGGGGGGAAACGAAAGCAAAGAAGACGAAAAGAAAATAGGGTCAGACTTAAATCCTGAGTAAATCTAGTAACTCTTCAATATGTGAATAAGAAAAGGATATGATGGATATAAACTAAAAATAGGAAAGTGTCACAAGCTAAGGAAGTGTCGAATGTACTATCACACCCATACTATATCTCTGCACCTACTCGAGTTTATTCCAACTGGCACCCCATGGTGAGGGTGAAGTGATCCCCATTCTTATTAAAGATCGGCTCCTACTCGCGTTAACATGTGTCATATAGCCCCCAAGAATTATAGATACCTATGCTGGTCCCACCATGGGGTGTATCAAGACCCATGGTGGTGGCCCCGACACAAAACTAGAAGACATAGGTTATACTACTGGTGTCCCCAGTGCCCTGGTTGTCTGCTCCGGAGTGTGTGCACGCCCGCACCCCATTAGACCTGCATTGTGCACCCACCGCCGTCGTTTGACCGCTTACAATCAGCCCAGTAATCGTGCCCCACCCTACCTAATTTCAGGGTACCGTTGATACCTAACTTTGGGTTACTGCTGAAACGGGTCCCTCATTACCAGGATTTTCTAGTCAAACATGTTAAGTGGTTAAGTGTCTGTATTTACCTAACCCCACCCATCAATTCTTGTTAACATGTTGAATTTGGTTAAGTGTTATAGTTGACTTAACCCTACCATCTGTCCTTAGCCTCTTAGGAGCACCAGACCACTCACATTAGACAGGTATTGCTATGGTTACTGGATATGCCGGTCGGTTCCAGGCAGGTTTATATCGTAGCTCAGTCTAACCTCGGGTCCTTATTGGGCTCAATGCTTAACCACCCACATTGGATAGGTATTTTTGTGACTACTGGACAGCCGGGCGGGTCCAGGCAGGTTTACATCACAACTCAATCCAACTTCGGGTTAAGCATATCGTGTTTTCTAAATTTACATATTTGTCTTTATTACTGAATATATGTAAATTTGTCAACAATTAAATGTTATGGCCTACATTCCAAGTTTAACATTTTTGGTATAAGAATTTATATCATTTAAATGCCACCAATTTTGGCATGTGAAAAACATGCCAATTCAATATATTTTTATGTCAAGTTTTCAAATATTCCCAACGTTCCCCCGTTTAAACATTAGGCTAACAAATCTTAGCCTAATATTCGTTCGCCTAGTTTTAACATATAATATTAGGCTAAAAACTTAGCCTAATTTAGCGCACACAAGTAAGCATAAGGGAATTCATAAACGTAAACGAGACATAGGTGTAAACTTGGCATTTTTGGCATAATCAATATGAACATGTAATACATAAAGGTGTGTGGCGCATGAACTTGCAATTTGGCGATTCAACTAACATATAACATGGATCATGTGAACTTGCATTCAAATCAAAGTATGACTAAGTAGGTGACATATGAAATGGCATAGTTTAGGCAAATACAAACTTGTGTTTTAAACATGTTTAATTTGGCATAATGTCAAACACAAGACTAGCATGATGTATGTTCACCAAAATGTACAATTTTAACATCTAATCATATAGCCTATGAACTTGCATAGTTTATGAAACATAGATCCAATTATACTTGCAAATAGACAAAATCTTGCATAGTTTATGAAACATAGATCCAATTATACTCGCAAATAAACAAAATCTTGCATAGCTTATGAAACATAGATCTAATTATACTTGATGAAACATAGGTCCAATTATACTTGCAAATGAACCTTCATAGTTTATAACATGTTTACATAAATTCCAACTTAGACATAGTCCATGCCATCGCCATATACATAAAATGACCAAATTCTAATTTTCGCCACAAACTTGCAAGTACAATCGTTCAATAGGCTTGCATCAATAAATTTTATGCCACAAACATCAGTACATAAGTCATGATAGAACCATCACAATACATAGAATAATAACACAATTCTATTTTCATATACATCGAATCACATCACAGTTTTTATTCATATTCTGAAAGGTTACTATACTTACAACGTGTGATGAATTCTTGTTTTCTGATTTCTGTTATTCTGATTTGGAGATGCTCTCCTTTGGGTAGCAAAGTTGCGTTGAATGATTTGATTAAGCTTTGATCTTCTTTTAATTTGATTCGTCTCTTAGGCTTGTTGGCTTGTCTCTAGGGTTTCTAATTGACGGCCATTCCTAGTTCCTTTCCAGCAGCATGACGGCTTTTGTATTCTATTATTTGTGTGAATTTAGGGTTAGACTTGAGTTGTATTTATAGAATTTTAAATTGTTTCGAGCCATCAGATGCAGATAGGAGGAATCTAGGCCATACAAAGTTCAAAGAGCCACTCAAAAGGTGACACGTAAGCCCTAGTGACTCAGCCAAGCATCAGAATTCGACCAGACCCTGACCAGGCCAGCCAGGACCTGACCAGCAGGTCAATCTGACCTGGGCGCACTTGGTAGGTGTGCCGGGCTAAAAATGTACTGGCGCACTTCCTAAGTGTGCCAGTTCATTTCTGTTCTGGCGCACTTCCCAAGTGCGCCAGTGCATTCCGACCCGTTTTCTGGTTTTTCGCCCAACTTCGTTCGTCCATATCTTCTTCATACGATATCCGTTTTATGCAAACTTGGACTCTATCTCAAGCAGAATTTCGAGACGAACGCAATGGCATAACCCATTTCCCTTGATTTCATCATTTATAATTAATTATACTTTAATTCGTGAAGCTTAACGTTATAGAATTCACGGGGTGTTACAGTATTATAAAGTGTAAAATCATATGAAAACATAATTATATATTATATAAACATATTTATAAAAATACAAGGTTTAAAACTATATAAATATAAAAGTATACAAATATATACAAATCTATTTAGCAAAAATATATAAGGGATGCTCGTTAATGGCGACTGGAGAACTTAACCAGATTTCGTCATGCGTGAGCATCTCTCCATCTTCACTTTTCTTCACCTTCCTCAAATCGCTCTGCGATTTTTATTTCTCTAACCTTCAACGATTCTATCGTTGATAAGACTTCTGTATTACTTCACCACCTGGTTTAACATTTAGATTTGTCCGCATCTATTTAAGATCTGAAGATTTTGTTAAACTTTTAACCCTAATCACATAATCGCTTTGCGATTGACGTTTTCTACCCTTTTTCATTTGTTTTCCTTTCGATTTTCACTTCCATCTGTTTTCCGTCAAACCCTATTTCTGGGTTTCGATTTCCATCCTCATCACTGTTCTCGTTAGATCAAATCTGTTATGTATTTCGTACAGTTATTCCCATAGTTCTCACACTTCTATGCCTATTACGGGATCCACAACCGATTTGAAAAAGGAGAATAGCTGGAGAACACGACATCCAGAGAATTGGGTTCTTACATAGTCGGCGAAAGTGTTAAATCACTTCCGATTCTTCATAACCGTTTCTACAGTTATTTAATATTTTCAAGATCTGGTATGTGTTTAGATCTGTTATTTTGATCATTTTTCATTCGAATTTTTGGGATTGGATGGTCTTTGTTTTGAATAGCTCTGGTTTTAATCCCTCTACGCGATGAGTAGTAGATTACATGGGAATATTTAGATCTGGTCTTATGTGATTTGGTGTATTTGATGGTTTTATTGGTTTCGTCCGGATATGATTCCCAGTTTTCAATGGACAGAGATTATATGATATGAGACATTCCATGAAATCCATATTTTAATTTGTTGATTCTGGCAATAGGAGTGATTCATAGAGGTCTGTGAATTCTCAACCAGACCTAGTGTTGATTTGAATACTTTTTTGGGAATCATTTGTTTGCACTCATGGGTTTGGATTCATCTCTGTTCTATTTGTCATTGGTGAAATAATGGGATTCATGTCTGTTGCACATCTGGATTGGATCAAATATCCATGGATTTAATAGTTCACTGCTCGTTTGAAGAAATTCTGATTCTATTTCAAGTCCTATTACTGCATTTATGGCTCCTAATTTGAAGAACTTATGGCGTTGGATTAAATAATGGAGTCTTCCATAAAGATTTATGACCGATGATGGTCTTTATTCAGAGGATTTGGCTTGTTTGGCTCAAGAGGAGTCGAGAGTAGTACATACAGTGCACGGAAGTGGGAAGAAGGCTTATTTAGGGGATGTTTTTTTTCTAGTTAGGCTATTACTATTTGAGGTTTTTAGTTTTTTCTTTAATATTTTGCTTATGTAAAGGTTAGTATGCTAACCTCTTTCTTGTATGTCTTCTTTTTGGTAGAAATAAAGTGAACCAATTTTCAAAAAAAAGTATATAAATATATATAAACTTATACAAACTTATATAAACTTTAAAACTTAGATTTGAAATCAAAAGTAAGATAGAAAACTATTTGAAATTGGAATTTGAATGTTGAAAATCAGAATTTGAAAAAAAGAATTTGAATTTGAACCTGGAGTGTAATGTCCCGGGATTTTTAACTAGTTTTTGCTAAACAATAAGTTAATGATTACATAACTAACCAATTAAGTTATTAGTATTTGGTTTAATACTTGAAGAAAATTTAATTAAACTTTTAAACAACATGCATATGCATATATATGTATTAAGTTGTTACGAAAATATCTTTCATATGTATAAGAATTTAAGTAAATACTTATCTTAGTTCACATTCTAACTTAATAAATATAGTAAGGAAATTATATGTTTACTTCATGCATAAGAGTGTAGTGACATAACACTTAAGTCCTTAGGAAGATTGATTGAAGTTATGATTTGCATACAATCATGTACGTGATTAATTGACAAATCCGCCAAATCACTAATTGGCGTCCACATAAATATCCTGGGTGTTAGCTAGCGCCAACAGAAATATGTTTGTAAAAATCAATGTACGTGACTCTTAAGAAATACTCTATCAGACATTCGTCCATACAAGTCATCCAGGAATAGGATGAACTGAAGGCACCCTCCTACGACATCCTAAGAATCATCCTACAGATCAGTAGCGAGTAATCCTTGCAAACCCATCGACTTCAACAATGATAGGAATACAGTATATCTCCGGCCGTTAAATCAGGGATTTAAGTAATTCTACCATTTTATGAATACCCACGATCTTCAATTTCTCCGCCTCGATCAATATCTGATATCTCCAACATTTCGTGTTTGCTGGTCGGAATGGTTTTCGAATACAAATTCATTCCTGGTCTTCCCATACCAACAATCATATTTGCCAAATTTGATAGTCGGTTATTTAACTATCTAATAAAACAACCATTCAATCATAAAAATAAAAATAGATTCACTGGTCCAGTATTCAACATCACTTGGCTTCTTTAATTAAAATAATTAAACAAATGGTTAATTTACAATTTAAAACTCTTTTTGATATTTCTACATTCATTAGTCCCTGACCGTAAATTGGTAAGCGAACAATTCCCTATGTATCAACCCCGAAGATCGAAATCAACATCAGATTAATATTCAGAAAATCACTCAACTCAACCAATCTCCAGTTAGGTTCCAATTCTTATTTTAACTCGTTATCAACCCATACTATTCCATTTCTAATTTATTCGACCAATTTCCATTTGAAAATATCGTTTCAATTCCATCTCTTTCAATTAATTTCATTATTAAGCATCGCCAATTCAAAATCAGCACTTTGACTTCACATCCCCTTTATAAACCTTGTTTATAAAATTCTCAAGTTTTAATATAAACCCCTTCTTAGCACGACTTCTTTTACTTTATTCAAATGTTAAGTAAATATTTATTTTAAGCTATCGTGTTTGCTTAAAATTCCTTTTATAACTTAATTCATAAAACTCGGATTTTAATAAAAAAACCTGTTCATAATCTCCTTCCATAATCCAACTAGTTTTCATTTCAATCTTTGATTTCCTTACTTCGATGAATTTCATTTATAAGGTAATTACTTAAATTATAATTATTAAAAATAATAATTTACTTCAACATTAACTATTATAAAATTATTTAACTGCTTATTTAACTAAAATTAATAATAAATTTCCTTTTTTAAACTCTTCAAATATTTGTTAAGCTATTTCAATATATTACTTGACAATAAACCAATTCAACTTAATAATCAAACCCCAGTTGAAATGGTCGACTTGGCTAACTCAAAACACGATTATTTCTTTAACCGATTCCACTTTTAAATTAATAAATAATATAATTAATTTAAATAACTTCATTAGATTGTTTCTTAGAACAATTAATCCAATTCTTAACCGTTACTTTAATCTCTGCTCAACTGCTTATAATTCTTATTAACATAAGAATTTGGTTTATAAAATTAGTTAATAATTACTTATAAAATGTAAATAATAAATAATTATTTTTGTTTTAATAACTTTTCCATTTAAATTAATAGATTTCAAAAATCTATCTTCAGTTATAAAAATAAATTTTATAACTTTGTTTTTGTCGATTCACCTGACGGTAAATCCATATTTCTAAAACGATTGATTATCAAGTCATCTGATGCCAATTATTCAACCAATACTGCCTATTGGTTAATATCACAACAAACATTGAACTACGATTCAACAATCCATAAACAAATCAATCATTAATCGGGTTGGTCATACAGTTCATATAACGGTAATATGAAAATAAATAATGAATTTGAGGAATCCAGTTGGATCTCTCCGATTTGTTTTCCATGCAGCCAAATACATTATCTCAAATAATATTATTCATTCAATAAACATATATGGTATTCAATAATAAATAATTCACAGCAATCCAGTCATCCCTATTATAATATAATACATTATATTATTATATACATAACCAACGAGGTAAGTTACCTCATTTGAAAAAAAAAATCGTTAAAATAAAGATTGGTTTAAATTAAATTAAACAAACATTTAATTTAACAAGTTCAGTTCAACATATATAAATATATATATAGCATCCATCAAACAACTAACCAACAGAACACACAAATAATAAACCTAACTTATATAAATATCAGTGGGTAAAAACTGAGTGAGTTGTACTTTGATTTGATTTGTTTACGGTTCGGTTACATTTAAATTAAACAATCGTTTAATTTAACTGTAAATTGCAATTATCTCCTGCATTGTCCAGATCAGCTCCAAAATGTTATGTTCTCCACCATGATTCGAGTGTTACTCATTTTTGTCAGATTTCGATAATATCACAAAAAGTTGTTGATATTTTAGTTAATAATTTTTAATTAAAATTAATTAACTTCTTAATTATTTTAATATAACTTAATTACTCAACTTAGTATGTAAAGGCTGGCGGATCACTTCTGTTTCAAATACTGCTATAGCTTTTCTTTGACTTCTATTTGTTCCCAAGCCAACTTCGTTCGGCACTAATCCGATCATAACTAGCACGACTTTAAACTCTTTTGTTCTGTTGCTCTTCAAAATGTAAAATGTGTTTGATCTCTTCTCCTTTAAAACATACCCACTTCGTGCTTCTTCATGTAATGCCCATCTTTATTTTTATGAACAAGTTTGATTCCCAATTCCAAACCTTCTATGCGGAAAACAAATGCTTCACTATTCAAGTTAACCAACATCCCCATTCATTATTCTTGTTCCTCAAATTAAAATGTGTAATGATACGGATTTCGCTCGGACCAAATCGATCGCTAAATCGACCAAGACCGTTCGAAGCCCGGATACGCTAACTCTGGGCATACAACATATCAGAACAAACAATAGAAGACTTTTATAAACATCATAATAATGTTACATCAGAGTACAAAATATCAGAGTACATTGAAAATAATAATATAGCGGAAGATTTATTTACAATAAATGTAACACAATGCACAACGGAAAATAAATAAACTAACACAGCGGAAGACTATCAATGCTCTGGACACAACTTAAAGCTTCAATCTAGAATCCTGCTTAATATATCTGCAAAATAAAACTACTCGATTGGCCATGTGGAAAATATGGGCACCCGAGTTTGCAAGGGAAAAACAAACTACAGGTTAGTCATGGGACTGGTGTGAGAAACTCTACAGTTAAAATTAACTTATATAGAAGTGTGAAGCATATCATGGGACTAAGCCGTAAGTCACGGAACGGGTTACCTCCCAGGAATGCAAATGTACAAACAATAACAAACAATAGAGATATGGATCTATAATGCATCAATCAACATGTAATATTCCAATCTACCCATTTAGGCTTAACCCCAAACATAGATTTTTGAAATCCAATTCACTTTACAGAAATTATTCCTTTGGACTTTATTTCCCGATTTCTTATTTCAAATCATTTGAAATGCATATCTGCTTTTATATCAAAGTAGATTTTACTTCGGGATCTCAAACCAAATTGTATGGAAATATGAATTCCAAAACATAACAATGCATACAAACAAGTATGCAACCAAATATCGGGAGGTTTCTTCCATCAACAAGGCAAAGGGCATGCACCTAAGCAACTCGATATATATGTGCACCTCCCACGATGGAGCAGGCTACACTGATAATTCACGCCATGCAACTAATGTCTATCGATATATAACCTCTGCGTTCGTACGTCTCAGAGAAGGGTGTTAAGCAAGAGAATAAATTCTCCGCCACCAAACAGATATATATTTAATGGAGATCAATCAACATAGAATAAAATCGAATGTCAGACACACATCCATTTACTAGTTCATTCTGGGTCTGAACAAAACTGGAGGCACCTTATTCCTCATCCCTTATGTCCAATACAGGAGAGAGAGGTTCTCACGTATCTTGTCAATCTCCAAGTACGTCTGGACGATCACCACTTATTACCTTGTCTTGGGTGTACAGCCTAATCAAGACATCAATAATCATCCAAACGATGTGAAGAACTCCTATCTTCAACCACCGTCTTCATCGTCGACTTATCGTCGAACCAATTATTAAGAATGGGTATAAACCCGGCCTTTACAAATAATTCACGTATTTTATAATCAATAATCAAGTGCTTTAAAAACACATCATATGCCTCATTCCAATTCTGAATATTCCTTTATTAAAATATTCATATCCTATGGGAAAGGTTCCCATTAATTTTATCAAATATAAATTCTTTTAAATTTATACTTTAATCTTCCAAATTTGATACTTTAAATTATCACATTCACATTTTAGTCTAATTAAAGATTCATTAAAACTCTATATATATTCAGGGTTATAATAGAAGGAAGGTGAGTTTTTATTTATATAAAACATTGTTTCTAAGCCAGATTTTTCTAAATAAAATTTGCATTGTTTTTAAAATTAAATAGCATTGACTTTGAAAATAAAATTGTTGTTTTTAAAATATAAGTGTGTTAACGCCTTGTGAAACACTTCACGATTTGACTATAAGGTGTTTAGCGATGTTGAGTTCATTTCAAATTTAATGAATGATTTTGAAATGATATTTTCTTAAGTGAAAAGAAATGTATTCCCGATTTTGGACAGGGAATGTTTTATAAAAATGTTTTATAAAACAGAAAAGATTTCGAGCGTAAACCCGATGATTTTGAAATGATTTGGAAATGTATTATGGTTTTACATTGTAGTTCAACACATAACCAATTAGTTGCTATTGATGATGTAATTGTTGTAATAACAAAGAAGTGTTCTATTGTTTGTGTTCGAATTTGTCATGTTCTCAACTCAATCTAGGCTTTCCCATAAGGGCGAGTTTGGGTTGTTTCAAAATGCCTACTTCCACGATCATTAACCAAAGCTTGCTCCAGTAAAACCAAATAGTCTTGACTCTGTTGCTTTCTTCTATTCGAAATACACAACAGTCCCAAATTTTTGGACTCGCGTGACTCCCTTTTTCCTTCCTTGACTCCATCAGCTTGCTCCATTGATGTTGAAAACTGCTGTGCTTCCCTCCTGTACATCAACTCATGCCCCAAAGTTCGACAACACCATCACATATGTTAAAATGACCGATCTTCTATCATCTTCTGGTTCACAAGGCTCGACTTCCTTTTGTTTCTGTGCTTCTCATTCACCTCTTTTAAGTTTCTAACCCACAGTTGTTCACGTATTTAAAACTTTTGCCCAACTTTACTCCTCCATGCAAGAACTGCTGCCGACCCTTCTATTTCTGTCATCCCCGTCTTCGTTTTCCTTATCTACGTAATGACTTCTATTCCCATGCAAAAATCCTGTTAAGTTCAAACTGCTTGCACTTACTTCGTTCCAAAACAGTTCACCAAATTCTCATCGCTGCCGCTCCGTCCTCCGACCTCCTGGCGACGATCAAAGTCCACCAGAAACCCCATCTACACGCCAACGTCCATCGCCATGAATATCATCAAACTCGAACACTCATACTGCCCTTAATTCCCCCCAACTGCCGCGTCTTTCGTTGGAGATTCTGGCCATCTCGCTCATCAGAACAGGATCGTGGCCTATGAAGTTGAAGAACTCGAAGAGTATAACGTTTGCTCAGTTAGGAGTTTATTTATTAGATCAGTAAATTTTGAGATTGGTGGAAGGGAGATCGAACAATTCATGTTTGTTCATTTCTATAAGGTGGAGGCGGAAAACATTTCTGTGCGTTGACTACACAATATAGAAAATTAGGGTTATTGATATATTGGGGGTATATATAGGGTTAGATGAATTAATATCATATTAAATCGAAACTTAGCTACGAAGTAATGCGATAAAACAACTACATATGATATCCACTCTAGATGAAACACGTAATCCTAGCATAGAAAAATATTTCAGACATGATGGGACATGTTTCGTTGAATTTCGAGGTCATTTGTGAAAAGTCCTTTATAAATCATAGGTGAAAAACACGTATTTAAATTTCCCGCGATCACAAAATAAATCTAAATAACCTGAAACTTGAAACACTACAACACCTCATCATTACAAATTTAATAAAACTAGTTTCACTGAAAACGGAGATCGTTTGCAAATTGGTTATTCCATTTTATGCATAAAACAATGCTATTTTGGACACCAAAAATAATAAACTATACATCTATCCTGACTCTAAACGTCAATACGAATTGAACGGAATTCATTTTGTAGCTTAATTCTATCATTACCTCAAGATACATACAAAAACCCTTTTAAATCAAATTTAATCATTAACTAAATCACTATAATTTATAAATAATTCCATGGCGACTATTTTAAAATTTGAATTGGACATAACTAGCAATCCATAAAACGAAATCTCGATTTTTCTCTTTCCTTAGAAAATTATGATCAAACGGATACAAATGTTTATTGTTTCACAAAAAATCCGACTTATATCGGATCTTGTATATTCAATTGAAGTTCAAAACTCAATATTACGAACTACCATGACGTTACGAGCTCATTTTATAATTATGTATAAATTAAACGTTTAAACTTCGTTATATAAACGAATTATATATTTTAAATCCATTTAAAATTCCAAACCAATATTTAATATAATAAAATAAATTAAATATTTGACAATTAAAAATATGGGACATTACATTTCTGCAAAGTGTTTACAGCGGTTTACCGGTACATAATCAAACATCATTTTTGCAAACTATTTGCAAATAGTTTTTTGAAAATAAATTGACACGGTTATTGCAAACCCTTTGCAAGCTAATTTTCTGCTGCATATTTAGGTTTGTTTGTTTTGCAAAATCTTTGCAAATATTTTTTCTGCAACATATTTGCAAAGGCTGTGTTACATAATTACTAGTTTTCCCAACCAGCAAATGCATCTAGGGAAAAAAGATAAACGAAGCCAATTTTTTCATCTTGAAATTTAACTTCAACAGAGACTCAAAGCCAATGGGGATAATGAACGTCATTCAACCATCATGAAAGTTATTTCTTTAGTACACTCTTGAAAAAACATCATGTACGATTTTTTTGGAAAGTAAAACTGCATGGTTTCATTAGATCGGTGCGAATTACATATAATTATTTTGTTGTTAAAATATATAGTTCTTTTTTGTGATTTTTTAATACCAGGAAATTAAGCTTTGATATTCAATCAAAATAACTTACAATCCTTGCAACAATATTTCCAGCTGTTATTTTCCCAGGACCATAAATGACATCTGGATAAAGAAAGATGATATGCATGCCTTCACTTGCAGCTTGCATTGCAATTGCATTTGCAAATGGATTTTGGTTTTTCATATTCAGTGCAATATTTCTTGCCCTCATGAACATTCTTTTAATCAGCAATATGTCCATCCATTCATCCAAGGGCGAAATAGGAAGATGTGTATATCACCTTTTTAATGAATTTGTCTTCTTATACTCCTCTAATACATTTTCCAACTCTTCAACATTGACAGAATAGAATATAACAGGATTTGGTAGCCAAGGTTCAACCAAAATAGCAGTATGAAATATGTTGTGGCAAATAAAGCATGTGTCAACAAAGGAACTGAGGTTGGTGATGTCACCACAAGCGATCTTGAGCAAATAAGTGGTGAATTCATATGTGAGAGAAATGATGTCACTTGTACGGTATATGACCACACAAACGGATATAACGAGTGCGAGCAATGCGTTACAGCGTTTTCCATCAAGGAAACTGAAAGCGCTGTTAACCAAAATCTGTTTTGACATCAATTATTACTTGACTCATGTAGGGTTTTTGGATGTTGGGATGGCAAATGCAACTCAGTGTTTATGAGCCCTGCAGCGCAATGCTCCCACGACACCACATACGTTTAATTATATTAACCATTCAATAAAAGAAAATTAACACATAAATATATTTTTTAAATGAACAAAGCAATATTTTATTATTAGCCTGTGTTGAAATATGTGCGTACGTCAGATAATACAGATGCTGGTCAGGGAAACGAAGGACACAATGTTAAGCAGATGTATGGCCAGAAAAGCTTAACAATATATGGAAATGGTGGGGATATCGATTGACTGCAGTACATCATGTGTAATCGCCAGAGCATTAAAGGTACATAAAAGTAGGCATACAAGTAGGAAGTAAAGTATAGCGCGGGGTGAGGGGAAAGGAGACGGAGATAAAAAAACAGAAACAAAGCATATAACAGTAAGTCAAACAGCGGTGCAGACAAGGACGAAGCCAAAGGGGGGCTAGTAGGGGCCATGGACCCTCTTTTGACTTTCAAAACCACTACAGGTTTTATGACTTTTCAATTTATACATCGCAAGTCCTTGCATTTTTTTACATCTCGTGCTTTCAACCTTCTATGTTTTTAGTGTATGAATTCATCTAACAATGCAATGGTCAGTTTTTTTTTAGTTTACTAATTGAAATGCAACTTATTTATATATTTTTCGTTGAATGTAGATTTGGATTTTGCAAGGTTTTTTATGTTGAAGGTTTTATGCCTTGTCAAAAAATTATTCTAGACAAATGCCCCCCCCCCCTTCATCAAAATGCTAGCTTTGTCCCTGGAAGCAGACATATAAACCAATAACCAGTGATGGAAGAAAGTAAATGTAAGATGTAATATAACATTAAGTATGGAATCATTTGATCTGACCCAAAAAGTGGCCGGTAATATGTTTGTGTTTGTCAGGAGACATCCATGTCGAGAAGTACAAATCCGAAGAAGCGCTGAATATATTATGAGTGATGGG
Source organism: Allium sativum (assembly GCA_030737875.1). Lineage (NCBI taxonomy): Eukaryota > Viridiplantae > Streptophyta > Magnoliopsida > Asparagales > Amaryllidaceae > Allium > Allium sativum. Next base: position 1,008,305,861 of record CM060912.1, on the reverse strand, counting down.
GTTTGAAATTGGGGATGCGCTGGTAGAAAGATCAAAATAGGGGGAAGGCGAAAAGGTTGTTGATACTTGGAAGGGAACGCGTTTGTTGTAATAAATTTAAAATAGAATAAAGTGCAGCATGTACAATTTTTATTTATAACCTACGCATAATTGACTAAAGGCCAGTATACATTCATGCATCGCGGAGAAATAAAAGTTTGTAGTACCAGCACATTTGTTAGTCCAAACCACAAAAAAAAATGTAAAAAATAACTGAAAAAAAACAAAATTACTATCCACAAAGTTTCATAAATTGCTCACTTTATATTTCAAAAAATTTATGATAAATCTACTGAGAAAGTGTACAATATTTTTTTTTTATTATTGTTTACATGCATTATTTAAACTGTGTAACTTATTTAACTTTATATTTGAAGGAATTTTTTTTTTGTCATTTTTGTTAATAAGAACATGGTGTTGTACATTTTAAAACATCACACTTGGCGTTAATTAAATGAATTAACAACAATTTATTGATTGGATTCATTTATTAAATTTAAAATCACATAATTAATTTAAACTTATTGACTTAGATGTATAATGTTAATGTTGATGGCAAAAAATGTCGTAACACCCAAAGATTCTCCATTACTTAAAGAATTATGTTTCACGTGGGAAAGTAAGTACAGAAAGCAGTCAATAACACAGTAGATTTATACTGATTCAGTCCCGTGAGGGGCCTACGTCCACTTTGAAGGAGTTCGATGATATTTTATTCACAACAATGGATTACAAGCTATGAACATCATCTAGGCATTTGACTACAAGTGTTTCCATGTAATTTGGAGTCATAATTGCAATATATGAGTCTTGGGAAAAAGTGGGTTTTATGCTTCTTTTTCCTCAAAGCAAGGTCGGCATTAATGAGTTCTTGGAGCTCTTATGAGATGCCAAATCAGCAAAAATCCAACCACTTTGAAGTGTGGGCAAGGGGTTATTTATAATTGAACGATTAGGTGGGAGTATGTAGGATTCAGGGACCATGCTGCAAATTTTCGTATCCTTGGGAGGTGGCATAAGGAATTTGGACTCCCCCTTAGCATGTCCAGGAGAATTCGTATCCCTCTTTTGGGATACGAAATGGTGTATCCCTTAGGGGATATGGTCATTCCGTATCCCTGGGGGATATGAGTTTTTTGTATCCATAAAAGGGATATGAACTCGTATCCCAAGGGATACATTGCTTATGTTATGTGCGGGGTCCAAAGTGTGGTGGCGTTGCGGAATTCGAAATGTTAGAGGGCCGAGGGACACGAAAGTACTGCTGTTTGAGGGATCTGAAACTTTGTGGAGGTGAGGGAGTCAAAGCTTTTAGTGAGACGAGGGATTCAACACTTCGGGTACGAAGCATTTGAGAGGAAGGAGTTGAAGCTAATGGTAGGTTAGATATTCGAGGGATCCGAGTTTCATAGTAGGGGGAGTCGAACCATAGGGGTTCGAAACCTTTGGTATGTGAGGGGTACGAAAATGTAATTAGCGCATGTTTTTATGGAGTTGTGAGGCTCCTGCTCGCACGACTTCTTCTAAGCTTTTATGCTTGGCTTTTTGGCAACATTTCAGGTTTTAACGTCACGTGATATGTTGAGTCGAGTGTGTCTGGCATACTTTTGTGGACCAGACAAAAAGGCCGGTTAACATCCCTCCCCCCCCCCCCCAAGTACGTTTTGTCTATACATGATGTACTTTGAGTTGAAATAACTATTTTCATTGAATCATCTAATTCCTGTTAACTCGTGAATACAAACGTTAACTAGTTGTCGACTCTATACAAACGTTAACTAGTTGTCGACTCTTGCAACGTAAACGAGTGGTTATCGACTTGGCATCGCACATATGCTCACATTTTTTTCATGTGGTTTTACGTGAGGCGGTGGAAGGTAAGAATGAAATGCAATGTATGTACACGTGTAAGTGTTCATATATGCTGTCAAGTGTCGATCGTTCGGAACACGAAGATTCAGGTGTGGAAAGTGTGTGCGTCCACAACGTCTTTATGCATATATCATTCATACTCACACATATGTCATATGTATATACGCGCTTATGTATATAAGTATATGTGTTGCTATACACACATTTTTTTGTGGAATTTCGGCACATGTACTCCTTTCAAAGTTTCATTATAAGCGGCATCCTCCCGTCAAGTTTATAATAAAGCGGGTCCTTCTTTTTGGCTGTTACGTGTTTTTTCACCAAATTTTGGCATGGCTATATAAAAAAATGCAAATATTCAGGTGACTATATAAATTATTGCTAAGTTGATGAATTCTTGTTGATATATCAGCAAGAATAGTGTATAATTGATGATATATCAGCAAGTGTTTAAAACTTAATAAAAAACTAAACTAACTGAAGATGAAATGAAAATTGCTAATATATCAGCAATAATCACTATATATTGCTGATAATTCAGCAATGTTTTTGCAGTTGATGCAAATACTTGCAAATGTTGCTGAAATAGCAGCAACAATTGCAAATAATTGCATTATTTGCTGCAATATACCGGAGCATACTGTTTTTTGTTTTTGATTTGTTTTTTGTTAGTTTTAATGCATGAATTCGATGATGATTATGTGTTGAATTTAATTATAATTTTTCCTGTTTTTTTTTTTTTTTTTTTTGATGATTTTCAAAAAATAGGGACCAAATTTACAAAGTTTTAAGACAAGGACTTTTTGTGTATTTTGAAACCTATTTGGACCTGAGACAAACTTACCCTTATTTTTTTAAAGATTTCATACCCCACATGGGGGACATGATATCTCGTATCCCTACGTAGGGTTATGAAATCTCGTGTCCCAGTGGGTTACAAAATTTCGTATCCCACTGGGATTACAAAATTTTGTATCCCCTCATAGGATACGAATCACCACTGGGCCGAGCCTAAACCTCTTCCTCCTCTATAAATTTGAACCCTCCCCCATCTTTCCTTCTTCTTTTACGTTGCCTTATTTTGTGACTTGGGAAATTCGGACTGAGAACCTCGAGTACTTTAAATTATTGAAAAACAATTGGGCCCCAACGTTGATTTTGGCCGTTGATATGGGGTTGAACTTCAACTTGAGCGCGACTATAGTGCTCAGACGGATCTCGAGCCAGGTCTCGAGACAGTTTTGAAGCCAGTCGTGCTTTCAAGCTCCAAATTGGAGTTCGTGGGGCTTGAGACTGATCTTTGAGTTCGAAATCGAGGTCGTCCTTTGGGGTCTTGATCTGAGCTAGGTGCGCGCGCTCGAATTGTTGATAGGTGAGAAGGGAGAATTGGGAGAGGAGGAGCCGTAGGGAGAAGGAGTTTGGAGAAGAAGAAGGACATGGGGAGTCGAAAATTCGTATCAGATGAGGAGACACGGAGCGGTGGAGGGGAGTCGAAGCTTTGGGACCTAAAGTGGTGAAATTCATACCCCTTTGTTAGGGACACAGAATTGTGTACCCCTTAGGGATACGAAGTTCTATATCCTAAATTAGGGTACAAAGCTCTCTGTTGGCCTGGGGGTTTGGGGCCTCTCTTCCTGAGACACATGGTGCTTCTTTTCCGAGACTTCGAATCTTCGACTCCCTGCCCCAGGATTCGCATTGTTTCTGTGGCGTTTGTGCGATTAAGACGAAGCTTAAATTAGTCGTGATTTGGCAATTCAGCCTGGCATATAGGATTAGAGCATATACTTGGACTCTGACTGAACTATCAAACTGTTGAACGTGTTTTTTAGCTTTAGTCATAACGTAGTCGCGACTCAATGCGAATCTAGCCACGCTGGTTGACGACGATGATGATTATAGTCTCAGAGACTTGTGATCGTTGTCATGTCCCATGTTTTTAAGCTATAATCGTACCAACATAGCACTGCACTACATGTACATCTTAGTTTACACCAACATGAGGGGTACAGTTTATATGATGTGATGTCTAACTCAAGTATATTGAAAGTATAGTTAGCAATGGAAACAAGGTCTAAAACATAGCAGATTCTGGAAGCTGAAGCTTTGTAGCATTCACCGTCCCTATCTAGTTCAGCTAGCGTTGCTAGCTCGGGAGCAGCAAGCTTGAGACCTCAGGAGGGTCCAACCCTTCTCAACCGACAAGATCGCCAAAAGCGCCAGATTGCGGGGTGCAGCCAGAAGGACAGCAACCGCTAACCGAGCATTTGACGGAGTTACCAACGTCGGGAAGGCTTCGAACGACTGGTGGTGGGCATGAAGAGGAAAAGCACGTAGATATCGTCGAGGGAAGCACGTTGGTGGCGCCAGATATGATGGAAGGTGTGGTTGTACTTGAGAACCCGTCGGATTCGGTGCCATCGCATATGGATGAGACAATGGTGAGGCGCATAGCGATGCAGTTCGATATTCCCCCAAGAGAAGTTCGCACGGCCGAAAAGGACGATAAGGCTCACGCACCACCGGAAGCGTACACTGCCTGGAACAGGAAGACGTGCATTTTTGGGTGTGTGCCCCCGGCTAACAACTTCATTCAGGATATACTGCACTACTTTCTCCTTACGCCATCGCTGCTCCATCCGAATGTGTATGCTTCCCTTTTAGGTACCTGCGTTCTCTACAGGGAGTTCCTGCAGCGAGAACCCACCGGAGAGGACATCTGGTTCTTTATCGGTTGAAGAGGAGAGCCAATGTCACACCCTCTTAGTATTTCCTGGAAGCTCTTCCCAGCACCAAGATCTTTTAAGGAAAGTGGAGCAAGTTAAGCATGTAAAAGCATGACTATTTCTTCATGCGTTGTCCTCTCAAGTTCGCGAGAAGATGGTTGGAAGGAAGTAAGTACTCCAGATTGCTTCGAGTTTGAAAACCGTTGAACTTTGTTCTTGTGTGACAGAGAATCCTGTTGCACATATCAGCCATGTCTTGAGTCTTTGTTGGGTATCCAGGGAAAGGATCGATCTGTCGATGGTGTTTTGAATCAGGACTGACTTCATCGTGCGGGACTGTTTCTTGCTGATCGTGCAATAATCATGCCGGCCATTTTCGGTGGTGGAAAGAAAATGGAGAATGGAAAAGTAGCAGGCTCTCTGAGCCGAAAAAGGAAAGCATCCCATGTCGGGTCTAAGCTGCACAGGGCTACAAAGATTCAGGAGGAATCCGATGAGGGTGAGACTGGTGATGAGGAGGCGGTTGATAAGGGCGAGGGTCAGTTGGCTGCTCTTTCCCTGCTTCTGGCAAGTGAGGCGGGGACAAAAATGCCGACTAGGCTGTAGTCTCCGGTAACTCCCTCTAAGACCGCCGTCTCACTTGAAATGGAGTGTCAGATTGACGAGCTTAATAAGTTCCCGCTTATTATGTTTCCTTGGCCTAGCGCCACAAGTACGGAAGAAATAACTCTAGCCGCGGGGGAGATCACTCCTTCGAGCAGGCTGCTATCTGGTCTGTTGAGAGAACACTTAGGTCACACATTCATAAACACTGCATGACACAAAATTTGTTTGTATGCATAGGGTGTTCGAGTCTGATCTTGAGTCTGTTCCTTTGGCAGTGAAATGGCTAGAGGAGGTAGAGGCCGCAGTTACGGGTCCGGAAGTTACCGTCCTTCAAGGAGTGCTTTCCTTAGAGGATTTAGAACAGACACTAGTTTGGGTGATGAGCCTTAGCACTCCGGCGGCCGTGGTAGAGAATATCATCACAGAGAAAAGCATTGGCGTTTCGTATCTCCTCTATTGTATACTCGGCCATTTGGGGCGGATGTGAGATCTGTTTTTGCATGCACCGGGCAGATCTCTTTAACGATCCCTTATAATGTTCCACCTGAGTCTCGGTTGCTCCCCCCAAAGGAAAGTAGTGGAAGCATACCAGCAGAAAGAATAAGGTTGTTTCAAAGAAGAAGGGGCAGTTTCCCAAGGCACCCGAAGATCCAGAGCTCAGCGTAGAAAAAAGAAAGCCCCTACTGAAAAAGAAGTTCCCCAAGCATTATTTTGACGAGATAAAATAGCTTCTGGATATTAATCCAATCCCTCGATAAAACAGAGAAATTGTGCGGCAGTAGGTGTACGCTGTTTTATTACCAATGCAATGAGCACTACAAATATTCAGGGCAGCATTTGGAACTCATCAACAACAAGAACGTGGAGATTTCCAACTTAAAATAAGAGGTCAAGGATGAGAAGTCAACTATCCGGGATTGGGAAGAGTCTTTGTGTATGACATACCTTTTAAGTTGTATCTATTTCTACGTATTCGAGATGCATATTTATATGCTAACTCTCTATTGCCGAAACATGTGAGCTAAAGGAGAAGTGTGAGAAGCTGGAGAGGGAATCAAAGCATGTTGCTTCAATTTTTAAAGATACCGTAGCCTCGGTGTCGAATGAAAATACTCGTTTAGAGAAGGAAAACTCTGATCTAACGGAGGTGAATATCGACTTGTCTAAAGAAAACGAGAAATCACACCAATTCCAAAAGGACAATGAGGCCTTGGTGAAGGAGAACGAAAGGATGAAAGCCAAGAATGAGAGGATTCAGAGGTTGCAGAGAAAGAATGATGAGCTGAGGAGACAGCTGGAAGTGGTTAGGAAGGGGAGGCCGAGGCCAGCAATAATGATGTACTGAGCTCGCAGGATGGGCTAAAGGATGAGCACCAAAGGGAGGGGGAGAGACTTAGGGAAGAGATTGAGGACACCAAACCAGGGTAGAGGAATCACTGGAGGAGCCAATCCGCAGTATGTACTTCCAGGCTTTGAGGTTTCAGGGAATCTCGTCGGTTAGGGACTACCCTTGGGTGATGGCTCAGAAATGGGAGAGGTTGGTGCCCTTTGAGGCTCGGTTGCGACATGTGGAGGTAGTAGACGAAAACTAACTCATGACAAAACTTTTGACTGAGCAGGAGCGTAAGGTGCTGGCGGAAGGGATGAGATTGTTGTAGGAGGATACCGAGAGGGCAAGAATGGTGGAGCTTGCTTCCAAAAAAGGGAAGTTTGCGCCTACCGAGAGTGTGCTCGTCACTCCCATGTTTGCAGAGGGGAGTTCTTACCAGCCACAAGTTACGCTAACCGCCATAATCAGTGGTCCAATGGTTCCAACTCACGTTACAACCGAGTACCACCCTAATTTCCTTGAGCTTGGACTGCAGGGGTCCTCTCTTACCACAACAATGAGCAGTTTGCATATTGCCCGCGTGCCACAATTAGTGGTCCAATGGTTCCAACTCACGTTACAACCGAGTACCACACTGATTTCCCTTAGCTTGGACTGCAGGGGTCCTCTCTTACCAAAACAACGAGCACTCTGCATATTGCCCCCGTGCCACAAGTTTCGGGAGGTAAAGTCTCATTATCATGAACGCTTGGAAAGGATATAAGTAATGAGTTAAAAGAGACTAAGTAGCCTTCTTCTGTTGTGCAGCCCCCATTGGAGTAGAAATGACAACGGGCTTTGCCCCCGTACTTCCCTAATCATATGAGTCTGGATGGGGATTACAGGGAATACAGTTTGAAGAGGGAGGACACATGGATACGTTTGTGTATGTGGACTTAACAACGAGCCTTTATAAGGATCTTCTTGAGGAAGGAGAGGTGATGGATGGGAAGAGTATATTCATGTGACGGGTCCGGTGGATGCAAGTGTGAAGACGATGCACGACATGGTGGAAGCTCAGAAAGCTAAGATGGTGGCAAAATATGAGGGGAAGAAAAGGCAGGCCAATGCGAGGCTCAACCGAAGGCTAGGTAGGATGCCGAGGAGAAAGCCAACGCCGAGATAGCTAGAAAGCTGCTGATGAGGCCGAGAAGGCAAGGGCTGAGGAGGAGGCCAGGAAAAAGAAAGCTGCTGAGGATGACAATAAGAGAGGTGAGGAGACATTCAAAAAGCTTAAGGAAGATGCGGAGGCGCAGCTTAAAGCCGAAAAGCTAGCTAAGCAAAAGGCTACACGAGAGGCCAAGAAGAAAGAAGAGCTAGAGGCCCATAAAGCTCATGAGGGTACTGAGGCTGTGCTGGCCCTTGCTTTCGACATCCCTCTTAAACCGCTGCAATGTATCCCGCCTGGGGAGGTCATAGTGATCCCAAGCAATGAGGACTATGGTGGAAAGCGTGCATCGGTCTCTCATGAGTCCATCACCCCTGTGAAGGGAAGAGGAGGAAGAAGCAAAAGCAGCTCTGGAAGGAAGAGGACCAAAACTGCTTGTGACCCACCTTGTACTGAATTTTTTTAGACAAAGAAGAAAATGAGGAAGGTTGAGACGTCTTAGTGATCGTCATAGATATCGTAGATATTTTGGTTATATAGGCCGATATTATACGCGAGTACAACCCTCGATTTTGGAGGCATGGTGTGGTATTCACGTACATCATGTTGCTAGAAATAAAGATATTTAGATATGTAGTTTGCTTTTGGCTTGTGAATGAAAGTTCTAGCCTTTTCTTATATCACATTCCGTGCTATGAGTTCAAATTTTTGCCTTACGTTTTCTAGATTCATGTACTTATGCAAGCATACTTGTCATTACACTTAATCAAACATGGTTAGAGGCTCCACCCTAGTGGTGCTCCTAGTAGTGCGGAGGTCATATGTTGGCTCCGCTCTCGGGTTTTCCTTTCGTCAGGAGTCCGAGTCGTGTGGAGTTCAGGTTTGATGCTCTCTCTTGGGATCTCCCAGAGATCATTGGTCCTAAGTCGTGAGATGGCATGAACGTCATGGATTCGTCCTTTAGACTCTCCCATCGTTTCGTTTGGGTTTGAGTTCGTGGGCGTCGTTGATTCACAAAATGGTGCCCGGATCCAGACCCTGTGGGTCGGATGGAGCCGTAGGAGTGGTCGATGTCACACTTACTTGGCTGATGGGCTACCCCCAAGCCTGGAGGCTTGGGAACGGGGTTATTTGTACTCGGTTTTCTCATTGATTCAAGACTCAAGTGGTGTTATTTATACTCAGTCTCTTCGTTGATTCGAGACTTGAGTGGTGTTATTTATACTTGGTCTAGTCGTTGATTCGAGACTCGAGTGGTGTTATTTATACTCGGTCTCATCGTTGATTTGAGAATCGAGTGGTCTTATTTATACTCATTGATTCGAGACTCTAGGGGTGTTATTTATACTCTGTCTCGTCGTTTATTCGATAGTCGAGTGGGGGATCAGCCCCCATGCTCGAGGTGCCGATTCGATATTGTGTGCTTGCATGTGCAAGTAGTTATGATGGTTGATAAATCATACTATGAAGAAAGTAAACACTTCAAGAGCACATGGAACTGAACATTATCTTTACTAATAACTTTGGCGGTAATAGCCTTTACAATGCCTTGAATTTAAAGAAAACAAACCATCGTTGGAAAGCGGTAAATCTGTATACTAAGTAATGTGAAGTAGCAGTGAAGATGTTCACTATTCCATGCCCTCGAGAGTTCGGCGCCGTCGACGGTTGATAGCTTAAAGGTTCCATCTCTGATCCTCCGTTGTATGACGTACGGACCCTCCCAGTGAGGACTGAAACCTTCTAGTGTGGGAAAGATCTATTTCAGGATGAGATCGCGGACATTGAGGTCCTTGAGGCGGACTTTAGAATTGACGTATCGAGCGACTCATTGGCGCTGAGCAGTAGCTCTGAGTTCAGCCTCATTTCATTTTTCTTCGAGTAAATCAAGCAACTCTAGGAGCAAGTCTTGGTTTGTCTTTGGATCACAATAAGTAACTCGATGAGATTGAAGCTTTAACTCAATAGGAATGATGGCCTCGGATCCGTAGGCGAGAGCGAAAGGAGTGTGACTGGTCGCTGACTTATGGGTGGTCTGGTAGGCCCATAGGTCCAAAGGGAGCTCATCTGCCTACAAGCCTCCATCGTTTTCTAGATGCTTCTTGATGATGGAATTTATCACTTTGTTGACAGCCTCGACCTATCCATTGGCTTGAGGATGGGCCACTGCGGAGAATCTCTTTTCGATGTTGTGCAGTCGGCAGAAAGTCTTGAACTCGGCGCATTGAAACTGGGTCCCATTGTCATAGACGATAGCTCGGGGGACCCCATATCGAGTAATGATATTGCGAACGATGAAGTTGATTACCTTTTTTGGTAGTGATTATAGCGAGGGCTTCGGCTTCTGCCCATTTAGTGAAGTAATCAACTGCGACAATAACATAGCCAGAACCTCCCCTAGCCATTAGAAGAGTTCCTATGATATCAATCACACATATGGAAAAAGACCATGGGATGACCACCTAAGTTAGCTCGGTATGTCGGCCTCTTGGAATCTTAGAGATCCTCTGGCACCTGTCACACTTGCGGGCGTGATCCGCAGCATCTTGGTCAAGTGTAGGCCAGAAGTAGCCATATTCGAGAATTTTCCTTGCCAAGGTCTGCCCCTAGTGTGGTCACCGCACTCGCTTTCATGTACGCCCAGCAACATACGGTCGGCGTCATTGTGGGCTACACATCGGAGTAATGGAACAAAGAATCCCCATTGGTATAGCACTCCATCTAGGATTATGTAGCGAGATGACTTGCGAATGAGGGCTCGCCTTTTTTTGTAGCGCTCAGGGAGGATCCCATGTTGTAAGTAGTTCTTAATTGGTGTTATCTAAGACTTGTGCTTGGTCTTGGTCTTTGTCATTGCTACCAAATAAGTCTGCATTTGATTGATGCTCGGAGAGTCGAGCACTTCGACCGTGGCAAGTCCCATAAGCTGCGCGTCCTCGGAGCTTTCCAGTTTGGCTAATTTGGCTAATGAATCATCTTTCTCGTTTTGTCCTCGGGGGATATGCATGATGATGTAGTGGTTGAAGTTGGTGAGCCATTTACGAACGTGAGCGAGGTAGGGAGCGAGCCGTGACCCTTGGCTTGATACTCTCCCTATACCTAGCGTACGATGAGCTGCAAGTCAGAGTAAATCTGAATAGCCTTGATGTTAAGTTCGATTGCAATTCTGAGTCCAGCGATTAAGGCTTCATATTCGATATCGTTGTTGGTAGCAGGAAAGTCAAGCTTCAAAGCATAACATATCGAGCGTTCCTCGGAAGTGACAGGCACGACTCCAGCACCAGAACACTGGTTGTTGAGGATCCATCCACGAACAATTTCCATTGAATGTCTGGAGTCTCGATGTCTTTTGGAGCGCTGAACACCACTATGAAGTCTGTGAGGGCTTCTCAGAGGATGGCTCGACGAGGAATGAATACAATCTCGAATTGGCTCAGTTCTATATTCCATTTCAAATGCCTTCCAAATGCCTCAGGTCATTGTAGGACCTGTTGTAGCGACTGGTCAGTGTGGACTTTGATTGGATGGGACTGGAAATACGACCGTAGCTTCCGGGAAGTGACCAACAAGCAAAAGGCAAGCTTTTCAAGTTTCGGGTAATTCTTTTCTGCTCCTGTCAACCTCTTGCTGATGTAGTAAACGGGCTGTTGGACACGGTCTTTAATGCGCACGAGCGCCGAGCAAATTGCCTGCATAGAAACAACCAAATATACGTATAAATTCTCATTATCCACAGGTTTGGACAAGACATGTGGTCTCTCTAAGTGATTCAGAAAGTCTTGGAATGCGGTGACGCACTCTGGTGTCCATGTGAAGTTGTGCTTCCCTTTTCTGAGCAAGTCGAAGAAGGGAATGCACTTGTAAGTAGCTTCAGAGATGAATCGACTTAGGGCAGCGGCCTTTCCATTTAAACTATAAACATCTTTGGTGCTTCAAGGGGCTTGGATATACCAGATATCTTTAATCTTATCTGGATTGGCTTCGATGCCCCGCGAATTGACAATGAAAACCAGAAATTTTCCCAATGCAACGCCAAAAGGGCGTTTTAATGGATTGAGTTTCATGCCATACTGGCGGAGGACACCGAACATCTCGGAGAGTTCACAGTCGTGGTCATTCGATACCCTCAGTTTTACGAGTATATCGTCAACGTATACCTTCATGGATCTCCCATATGGTCCTTGAACATGCGGTTGACCAGTCATTGATAGATGGCGCCATCCTTCTTTAGACCGAAGGGTATGACGAGATAACAATAGAGCCCAAGGTTAGTTATGAAAGAAGTATGATCTTGGTCCAAGAGGTACATTGGAATCTAATTATTTCCTGAGCATGCATCCATTAAGGACAATAGCTGATAGTCGGCGTTTGAGCCAACAAGCTGGTCGATCTTCGGAAGTGGGAAGCTATCCTTAGGGCATGCCTTGTTCAAGTCGGAGAAGTCGACACACGTTCGCCACTTGTCGTTTGCTTTCTTGACCAGGATAGGGTTGGAGACCCATTCAGGGTAGAAGGATTCTCGAATAAAATAGTTATTGAGTAGCCTATCCACCTCCTTTTTAAGAGTGGTCGACCTTTCGATTCCCAAGATTCGACGTTCGTTTTTGACCGGAAGTTGCAAGGGATTGATAGCAAGCCTATGACAAGTGACTCCTAATTGATGCCACACATGTTAGAGTGGGTCCAAGTGAACACGTCGAGGTTGGCCCTTAAGAATTCCACGAGCTCTTCCTTTATTGCGGGATGGAGTTGCGATCCAACTTTCAAGACCTTTATCGGGTCATAGGGGATGATCGGAACATCCACAATTGGTTCTACTAGGGTAGTCCTCTCGAAATCGGGCTCTTCGTCCTCCCTTGGATCGAGGTTGTCAGAAAGACGACAATGGCACCTGAGCCAGGACTTAGACACCTTTGATTGCTATGCAGAGATGGTCTTAGCACAAGAAGGTGGAAGCACGGTCTTGCCTTTGTCCTTATTGTGTGTGTTCTTCCATTCTTTGAGATAGCAATCTCTCGATGTTTCTTGGTCTTCTTTAACTGTGTGGATCCCATTTTCTGTTGGAAACTTCACCAGAAGGGACCATGGTGACATGCAGACTCGGAACTCTACAAGGAAAGGACGCCCAAAGAAAAAAATTATGGAAAGATAACGTCGATGGCCACAAAAGTGAGGATCCGGACCCGACTTCGATCCCCTTCCCCGAGTTCTACGGGTAGCTAACCATGCCTACTTCCTGATTGGATGATCCGTTGAAGCCTTGGATCATGGAGTGGCGGGGCTTCAAGTCTTTGGCCTTAAGTTTCATTTGGTCGAAGGTCGCCTTGAAGATGATGTTGACCGAGCTTCCTGAGTCGGTAAGAATCCTTCGGACGAAAGATGGGTCAATTTGGGCTGAGATGACGAGAGGGTCTATGGTTGGGATCTCGATTCCTGTAGATTCTCTTTCGCGGAAGAAGATAACATCCTGCATTGTTTTCTGAAGTTTGGCGGGGGCGGTTTCGTCTAGAGTAGAGCAAGCTTTGTAGGTGGCATTAGGGGTGAGTATTATTTGGTTAAAACAAATAAACCAACCAAACCAAATTATTTTGGTTGGTTTAGTTTGGTTTTGAAATTATATCGGATTGTAATTAAGAGGAAAAAATATTAAGTTCGGTTATCGGTTTAACCAAATTTTTACTATATTTTCAAAAATATCGATATTATAATAAATATTTTAGGTTGGTTTTGTTATTTAAGTATATATTAATCATCACTTATGTGTCAAAATTAATATTAAAAAGCATAAAAATAAAAATAATAATATTGTAATCATATATTTATAATTTGTTTCAAATTATAGTGAATATTTCAAACACAAAGTGTAAAACATTTTTAGTTCGGTTTAATCGGATAACCAACCGAACCAACCAAACTTAATTTGGTTGATTTGGTTTTCATTTTTATTGGTTTTAGTTTGGTTTGACAAATTTATCATCGGATAAACCAAATCAACCAAACACTCACCCCTAGGTGGCATGCTTTATAGAATTGGCATACTCTTCCATCTTGCGGAAGTTGTCGTGTGTGAAGTGAGGTCCGCCACATATATTATTGATCACAATGCCACATGACCTTTGATTGGACGGCCCTTGGGACGCATTAGCAGGTGCTGGAAGTGCGGGAGTCGGAGGCCCCATAGCTGCTTCGAGAGGAGCGGGATCTTGAACGTATTGTTCTAGACATTTCTCACAGATGAGTTTTTCAATCGCATCCTTGAGGTGGCTACAGTTGTTGGTATTGTGCCCATACATGTTATGGAACCTGCAATACTTGCCAAAGTTTTTCTCGCGGTCGGTGGATCCCCGAGCGTTGGGCTTCTTGTATTGGAGAGTATTACAGGTTTCTAAGTAGATCGTCCCCATATCTTGAGTCAACGGAGTGTAGTTCCTGTAATTTTGGTTGCAACCGTGTTTCTTAGGGTCTACCGTAGCTTGATTATTGTTACGACCATCGGGTCTGCCGCCATTCAGCTTTGGCTTGTAGTGCGCCATCACTTTACTCTTAACGGAGGATTCCTCGACCTGCTTTCCTTTGACACCATCATCGACGGTGTCGGCGTGTGGGTTGTTGGAGTGGCACAATAACTGTCCGGGATTCTCGTAGAAAGCTTTTAAGGTCTTAGGTTGCTTTCTGTCGATCCAAGCTCCAAACTAGGAGGTAGGAAGGACACCTTTTGCAAGTTGGAAAAGGATGGTGCAAGGTTCCGTGTTTTCGACCTCAGCGAGGGCAGTATTGAATCACTTGAGGTAGCTCTTGAGGGATTCTGCAAGACCCTGGTAATGGTTGGACAGGGTGAGGGCGTTCTTCGGAGTCAAAACATGCATCCTGAACTGCCTAACCAACTCCGTGGCGAGATGGCCGAAGGTATTGATAGATTGGAGTGGAAGGCGAGAGAACCAAAGCAAAGTTGTGCTTGCTAAACTGGGGAGCATTTGTACTTGACGGTGTCGGTGGCCCAACTGGAGTCCATCTGCCTCTCATAGCGGTTCAGAAAAGCACACGGTTCAGTCATGCCCTTGTAGAATGCCATCTGTGGCATGTTGAAGAGTTAGGGCGCTAGTGAAGGGATTACTCCTCAAATGGGTTTCGTACGAGTTGTTGGCATTCTCTCGCATATCTCTTATGATCCTTCAGACCATGTCGGGGGGATATGCTGGCTAAACATCCTCTGGCAGAACTTATTGGTTTTAGCGAACTTTGGGAGTCCTGTTCCATGGCTGCCTTCTGTGATGCATATCGGGATCATCCTCATCCATGTTGTCGACATTGATTGCATGATTTTGGTATGGCTGATGAGATTGATCGGGCTGATGTGCATTCTGATTCGGTGGATCTTATGCTTGCTGGGTCGCTAGGAGCATGGGCCCCAAGTTTTGAGCAGCGACAGTCGGGTTCTTTCGAGGAAGGGGTCGGTTACTCGGACTCGGTTCATCGTTGATAACCAACCGAGAGCGATCACGGTGATGCGTTCTCCCGCTGTAAGTGACGGTGGTTCTTCATCATTTCCATTACTATTAGTATGAGCATTAAAGTGGATGGCGACGTTATTGTTGAGGACGAACCTCCTTCTTTGATATGGGCCTCGGTACACGAAAGAAGAGGTTTCTGAGACATTACGCTGCGATCGGGCGTTGTTCTAAGCAAGTCGAAGTTGGGCAACGAGGTGTTGACTATCTTGAAGTTGACGCATAAGGTCGATGTTGTTTTTCAATTCTTCGTTAAGCTCGAGAAACTTATTTTCATACTTCCTATTAAGAGCATAAATCCGTGCTTGAGTTGCAGGGGCTTCGCGGTCCACAGGAGGAAGAAAATCCATTTCGGTTGGGTCTTGTACTGATTAAGGTTGTTGAGAAGTACCAGTGTCAGTTGCTACAGAAGGACCGAGCATCTGATTCTTTGTTCGCTTAACCATCGTAAGCGGACTCGACGATATGTTATAGAAGAAACCCAAAGTGCGTTGAAGTCGAGATGGAAATGTGCGACAAAGGAGCGAGTCGAAGAGCCTTCTCAGTGAAAGCACCAGAATGTTGATGGCAAAAAATGTCGTAACACCCAAATATTCTCCGTTACTTAGCGAATTATGTTTCGCATGGGAAAGTAAGTGCAAAAAGCAGTAAATAACACAGTAGATTTATAGTGGTTCGGTCCCGTGAGGGTCCAACGTCCATTTTGAAGGAGTGCGGTTATATTTTATTCACAACAATGGATTACAAGCTATGAACATCATCTAACCAATTTATTACAAGTGTTTCCATGTAATTTGGATCATAATTGTCATATATAAGTCTAAGAAAAAAGTGGTTTTAGTGGATTTTAAATGCCAAATACTGAATTTGGACTTAATAATATTTGACAATGAATTTAAATTTGGTTTTATATTTTCTTGGAATTAAAATGAGGTCAGTAAACTTTAAAAATCAATTTAAAAGAGAAATTTTGAAAATCCATAATTTAATGTTATATTGATGACCTGGAAATAGACCATTTTTGAAATAGTCTCAAAATCCGATGAAACCAATTTTATCGGATCCATAACATCATAATATGGTAAATTTCAAATTTCAAATCATTTAGAGTTAATATGTAAGCATAAATCATTTAGAGTTAATATGTAAGCATATGGAATATAAACGCGTGTTGAAATACTAGTAAAAATCCGGTAAAAGCTAGAAATAAGGTCATTTTTCAAACTGTCTCCAAGTACGGCAAGACTAGGCTCGTTGGAATCATATTTTTGAAATGTAGTAGAGTTTAAAATTTCATAGCAATCGGATTTAATATGTGGTCATACGACTAGAAACGAGTTCACGTAGTATAATTAATTAAGAGTAATTACTTCCCTTATTCCTCAATTTCTATAAGCCATACAAATTAGACAATAAATTGTACTCTATTACACTTGTCATTGCCTACCACAAATCCATTTCTACCTAAGTACCTTAGGCGTGTGCCATTTTATTTTTAGTTTTCGCTTTCCTTTTCTCGTTTCTTCTTCCTTAAGCTTCTTAACTCCATTACTCTCCTTCCACCACCTCGCTAAGCCAAACGCCACCCCACCACATCCATCCACTACCTCCACCACCAGGCGCACCACTTACAAGTAACCTCCAACCCTCTTGACCTGGCTATGGGTCCCCTCTTGGCTCCAAAGCTCTTCCCTCCTCCTTAAAGCACTCAAAAACACCTCCTTTCACCTTAAAATCAACTCTACACACCACAAACTCCTCTCTCGGGTCCCGTACACTCGCGCCCTGACCCGACAACTACTCCAGCCTAGGCACCACCCTCATCCACTTCTGGACATGGCTTCCCCAGGGTCTCCAAGCCCTAAACCCTCCTAAAAACTACACCTTTCTTCTTAATTTTGCAAATAGAAACACACACACACACACACACACACACACACACACACACATATATATATATATATATATATATATATATATATAGTAAGTAGTAGCTTTGGGTGTAAAGGTGGAATCTTGGTTAAGTAGCAAGCTAGAGAGTCCTACCTAAGAAGTGTTGCAGAGTTTGGACGGCTTTGGTGAGAACTTCTCACCTAAATTGTTTAACTAGTCAGTTATATCGTAGTTTATATTGTTTGATGACTGAATTGTATGTGGTTAATTTGGTGATGAATTGTGAATGGTTTAGTTGTTGGAATTGGTTAATTATTAAGTTAACACAATGTTAAAAATGATAATGGTAGTTGTTGTAGAGTTAATCACTTCTTAACAAGTTAAAATGACTCACTAATGATCACTTGTTTAAGTTAACAGAAAGTGGTGAATGTGAAGTTCAGTTAGGTTATATTGGGTGAGTATTAAAAGGATTTCCTTTACAAAAGTATCTTATTTATTTTTATAATGAATGTCAAGAAAATTTGGACTTTGAATAACTAGTTTTGAAAAATAATCTTACTTAAATTATTTAAATAATATTAAAATGATTTAATATTGGAATATTTGATTTTAAAGTGAAAATAATTGAAATATGGTTTCAAAAATAAATATATATGTTTTATATATTTAATAAATTATTTTGGAAGTGTTGCAGTTTATTTTTAATTTGAATAGGACTTGTCGCGCAGCGGTAGTTCGCGAACTACGACCTTTAACTTTAAATCGACGTACCGGGAGATCCGACCGTTAGATTCTTTCGAAATGAAAATTGTTAGGTTCAAAATGAAATGATATTTTTAATAAATCTAAGAGTTTTAAAATCCAATGGTTGAATTTTGAAAGAAGTTCAATTCAAATTTGAATAAAAGCAGCGCCAGTGCAGTTTAGGATCTGAAATGGGACCCGATTGAAATGACCTATTTTTAAATTGTTAAAAATAGGAATAAATTATGATAAATCATAATAAATGGTTTGGAAATGTTTTGGATTGAATATTCCAAGTTTTGGAAAGATAAAAGACATATAATCTGAATGAGTTGTTTAATAACTAAAGCAAAAAACCAAAAGAAATATGTTGTGATTCCTAAGAGTACAGCTTAGTACCACCTATGAGATCTAACTGGAAACTTTTCCGTTATGCGAGGGGTGAGAAGAACCGAAAGTACATCAGGTATTTGACTAAGAACAGACGAAATTTTATGAAGTTAAAAGATCTAGTGTTTTAAAGTAACATACTAGAATGAAAGGGTTAAAATGTAAGCAAAGTTTTCCAATGTATGAATTTAAATTGGATTTGAATGGAAATAATCTTCAGATATTTCAATATTGGATTTCGTAGTTATACGGATGTTATTTGAGGAATTTGGAAGATATTGATATCGTTATGCCCTATATGGTATCAGTTAATTTTAGACTTTGATATTGAATATAAGTCGATATGGTTTCTATTTAAAGCCTTGTATTTGATATCAAATTGGATTTTGGGTTTGTCGTAAATGATGTTTTTGATTAACATCTATTCTTTAACCTAGTTAAATACATGATTTATTTACATGGTTAAGTAATCATTAAATAATGATTTTTGGAGACTAAAACTATTTTAGAGTTTTAATAAATATTTCAACAAAGATTTGAAATATAAGAAGGTAATTAAACTTGCCGAGCACAAGAGTTGTTAGTTATGGAGTACCGCCAGTTTTGATCCATGGAATGAATAGGGGAAATGAGATAACGATATGAGTGATTACTTTTTGTAAGGGTCGATAATCCCAATAAGGGTTATATATATCTTAATTTGAGTTGAATTGGTGAATGAGATTATATGATCTTTTGAAATGATTTCTAAGGAAAGATTTAAATAAGAAGTTTAAATGAAATAAATCTTTGATAAGATTTATGGGAGTAATTCCCAATGTAAAAGACGATTTAGTAAAAGAATATTTCAAAATGGAATGAGACTTATGATATGTTTACATATCACTTGGTTTTAATGATGAGATAGTTATTCAGAATGACTGGGATTCAACCTATTCTAAATATCTATACGACAAGTATTGAAGATACTGAAGACGGTGGTTGAAGACCGAAGATCTTCACATCGTTTGGATTATTGTTATGTCTCGATTGGGCCGCACACCCAAGACGAGGTTATAAGTGGTGGTTATCCAGAAGTACTTGGAAATGGATCGGATATGCAAGGGCATTTCTCCCTTAAGGGACGAGGAATAAGGTGCCTTCGTTTTCGTTCAGACTCGGAACGAACTTGTAAAAGGATGTGTGTCTGACGTTATACATCATAGCATAAATAATTAGTTGTTGTTGATTATATATATGTGGTGGTAGTGAATTTATTCTCTTAGCTTAACACCTTTCTTTGAGGCAAATGAGCTCAAAGGTTATATTATTAATAGAAACTGATCATATGTGTGAATTAACAATGTGGCATGCTAAGTGATAATAAAAAAGAAATTTTGCATATCAAGCCTTTTTTGCTATTATAAGGTAAAACTCTATCATCTGGTTTGCGCTTGCATTGTGTGATGAGACTTGAGTCTTATAATAGCTTCATTTTCAAAAACATTGCGAGTTTTTTTTGACAAGTATTCATGTGGAGAAAACCCGTTCTGTGTTATACGGCATGGTCCCATGATTTACCCAACTTTAAAATAAAGTAAATAACTGTTTTTGGTTCTCGCACCAGTCTCATGACTGACTCAGAGTTTATTGATTCCCACCTAAAATCTGGGTGCTCATATTTTCCACATGGGCAGGTAGTGGTTTTGGTTTTGCAGTTATTTTTAGAGCGGAATCCTGGATTATGGCTGGAGCTGTACTCTAGATTAGTTGGTAGTCTTTTGCTGTGTATATTATGTTTCCACTATATTGTAATTTACCGTTCTCTTATATTTTTCCTCTGTGAATCAATTATTGTACTCTAATATATTCTTGTATGATGATGTAAGATTGTTGTAATAAAAAAGAAATGCTTTTTTATGTTTTATGTTGATGTATATGTACCCATAACAATCTGCCTTTGAGAATTTGTCGTATGATATTTGAAACACCCCACCTCTGTTAAGGTCACTCACAAAGGGAATGCCTTAATTTCGGTGGAACCTTATAGGTAAAAGATGCAGATAAATTACAAGACAGACAATTAAAGCAACGGCAAATAAATAAAACTTTATTTCATTGATAAACAGCTTGTACAAAGATTGTTTTACAATACCAAAGTATCATGTCTTGTTCACAAAAATAAAGAAGCATAAAATGATTTCTCCAAATAAAGCATGAGCCAACCACAGCAGTAGAAGAGAGAGTCCAAGGCAACACGTCAAAGAGTCTTCAAGCTTGGAAAGAGTAACGGTCCAAACAAACCTGAGCTATTCCCTCCCTGACTACCTGGGGGGAACAGAAGAAAAGAGGCGAAAGCAAACTAGATCAGACATAAAGTCTGGTAAGTCCAGTGATTCTTAGTATTTAAACGAGGAAAAGGGTCATAACATGGATAAACTAAATATAAGACTAAACCATAGTAACAAGATAATATGGGATAAGCATGGGATATGGCAAGATAAACTGAATGTACTGATAAACTGAATGTACTGATAAACTGAATGTACCGACAAACTGAATGCGTTTCTACTCCTTCTCTGCTTCGCAACTACCTTGTTTATACTGATTTCTATATCTCTGCACTACCTAACTGGTGTTCAAACTAGTAATCTATGATCATATGATAACGTGATCCCAATCCCCGTATTTGCGGTGGCCTTCAGGTGTACATCTATTATGGGGATTCCGTTTATTACCTAGATATAATCTAGGGTTTACTATCGAGTGCTTACTAGATTCAACCAAGGTCTACGCTACCCAGGGCCACTGCGGTTTATGCTACCTATTGAACGCTTCTCGGATTCAGGGTTTACACGACCTAGGTCCAACTAGAGATTATGCTACCTACTTATATTAATTTTCCATGTGACTGTTTCTGTCGGCCCTCTCTTGCATGTAGATACTCTGTGCTGGCCCCACCATAAGGTGTATCAAGCCTTATGATAGCGACCCGACACGATTCAAGATGCACAGTGTATAACTACTGGTACCCAGCGCCTGCTTTTTCCACTCCGGAGTACGTGCACACCCGTAAACCGTCGAAACCTACACTGACGTACCCCCTTGCCGCTATTTTTGACCGCTTATGATCAGCCCAATAATCGTGCCCTACCCTGCCTAGTTTCAGGGTACCATGATACATCTATGTGGGTTACTGCTGAAATGGGTCCCCGTTACTAGGGTTTCCTACTGGTTAAGTTTGTGGGCCTATATATACAAATATTACCCACCTACCCGACGTGTACTTAACCTCCTACTCGTCAAGTCGTGTTGGTTAAGTGGTTCTTATTAACTTAACCTTTCTTTCTTATCATGTTGGATTGGTTAAGTGTGATTTATTAACTTAACCCTGTTCATTCATCAGGTTTTATTGGTTAAGTATTTCCCATTTAACTTAACCCCATTCGATCATCAAGTTATATTGGTCAAGTGTCATTAATCAATTCAAGTTAACTTAACCCATCCACTCGTCACATCATGTTGGTTAAGTGTTTCCTTCGGGTGTTGACTTGACCCTACCTCAAATCATGTTATATTGGTTAAGTGTTGTTCTCTTGTTAACTTAACCCTTCCCATACAACATGATATATAATTGGTTAAGTGTTTTCCTCTTGTATTACTTAACCCCACCACATGTCATTATATATTTTGGTTAAGTGTTACCTTAGTTAACTTAACCCTATCATCTGCTTAATTAACTTGTTACAACGGTTAAGTGTTCTAAATTTACTTAACCTCACCCATTTGTCTAATTAACTTGTTGCAACGGTTAAGTGTTCTAATTTTACTTAACCTCACCCACTTGCCTAGTTAACATGTTATTACGGTTAAGTGTTCTAAATTTACTTAACCTCACCCACTTGCCTAGTTATCATGTTATTACGGTTAAGTGTTTCCCTAATTAATTAACCTCACCATTTCTAGCTTGATTTATTCATGAGCCTTAATTAATTAATTAATTAAAGCACCAACCACTCACATTAGACAGATATTGTTGTGGTTACTGGATGTGTCTGTCAGTTCCGGGCAGGTTTACACCACAACTCAGTCTAACCTCGGGTCTTTCTGGGCTTGATGCACTAACCACCCACATTAGACAGGTATTGTTGTGGTCACTGGATGTGCCGGTCGGTTCCGGACAGTTTTATACCACAACTCTGTCTAACCTCGGGTTAGGCATATTCGTCTTTTACTAAATTTACATATTTACTATTTATGTAAATTTTCCGTAAATCAATTTAGCCTAGATCATATTCATTTGTCATGCAAATTAGCATATTTATATTCTATGCCCAAAACTTGATTTACCTATCAATCAGCCCAACTTGCAGTTTATGCCAATTTAGATTTAATATTCCACTTTTATAATTCATGCCCAATCTAGATTAATATTCCAATTTATGGTTCATGTCAAAACTAGATTTAATATTCTAGTTTACCGTTTATGTCCAAAACTTGGTTTACACGCCAATTACACACTTTGCGGCCAATTAAATTTATCAATTTATGCCCAAGTCTAATATGCATGTAAATCATTCACTATTATAGCCAATTTAGACTATGCCAACATATTTATTATGCCAAACTAACTTAATTAAGCTACGCCCAATCCCCGCATCATAATCGTACGTATAACATGATTTCACAAGTTTTCTATGTACTCATGAAATGATACTAACAGTATCAAAGCAAAGAATAGGGGATAAGCACGAGAATTGACATAAAAGAATAGCCATGCAAGAATGAACCAAGTACAAAAATAATGGTTCCAATGGGTTTGATGTACGTAACAGTGAATAGGAATAAACTAGACGAGTTACACCCCATAAAATGAGATCCAACATAATTAAGGGAATCGGCATAGGTGATTTGATCCAACATAATGCCAGTTCGAAGTACAACATATGTAACGCCCCACCCCGATACCCACCCTAATAAAGAGCATTACTAGGTAATGTTGTCTATTAAAGCGGAGAATAGGGCTGGTTAGGGGCGACCACTCGTAGATTTGCATTAGCAAGTCTTAAGTATGTCGATAAAATGATTGCTATTTTTTTTTTCAAGAGGCTCGACATACTTATTACTTTATGTAGTACAATTCTACGGTGGCTCCAGAATCAGCTTAGAACACAGTACACATAAATACACCATCACAGATCACAGAACAGTTGCACAATATTACATCGTTAGAGTACAACAATTACATGTGCTACAAAAAGAATGGATAAACTTCTCTCGCTTACAATATGATACAACAATGAAATAATAGAAAGCCCTACTATTCGAAATCGACTACATAAACTCGAGTGAGTGAAGCTACGGTGAAGATAGCTTAAAGAGAACCTGCTAACCCCAAACTCAGCAACTACACCTGAAACATCTCGGTCTGACCCGAGGAATACACACACGGGTCAGTCTAGTTTACAAATCAATACAAGAAATAAATAAGCATAAGATATACAACTCTTTACCCTAAGAGTTGTGAATATGATGACAAAAAGGGATTAATTAGTTTTAGTTCACATGACATAACAGAAGGGATAAACATACAAGTCTCGAGGACTAGATCTTGGCTAAGTATATCCCCATACTCGAGCCACAAAGGAAACATAACACCAAAATCATCATATACATCTCAAGCGAGTTAAATTATCAATAAAGGGAGTACCCCACTTCAAGACATCTAAATCTCGAAATATGATGGATTAGAAATCCAAATGCACTTTGCAAATGTACGATCACTTCGATCGAGTTAAAATCATCAAACCCAAATCATAAAAGAAATCATAAGAAATGTACACATGCCATAATGATAAAGCCCATCCCAAGCTATAATGTTGCTCATCCCGAGCAATAGCCATGTATTATCAAATGAAAATCATGAAAATCATCATATAACTCGAGTGAGTCAAATATCATAGAAGGAGCATCACACTCCAACATAGGAAATCACAAAATATTTATGTAATTTAAAATCCCACAATCTTCAACGTACGATCGTATAGATCAAATCACAAGATATCATCACAATATGGATCCATAAAAAAAAAATATGCACGTGCAACCTCATGATAATATAGCTCCCCCGAGCTTAACCCAGTACTTATACGTATTCAAGTTAGGCGCCTACCACTGCGACCCCCCCGGCCGAGTGTATCTTGACCCCCCCCCCCCCCCCCCCCCCCGGTCAAGTGAATACGTATACGCGACTCCCCCCGAGTCTCGGCTTCCCCCCGAAGCAAAGTACTGGCTCAATAAACACAATATGCGTCACTGAATCACAGTCAGTAACCCAAGTAGTGGTAACAGTGCGTCACATACCACACGTTCTCACTACTGGTTCACTAGCTGCTCGTCAACTCCGCACTGGAAACTCAGAAATCTTCAATCACAAAAATCTCATAAATCACAACAATAACTCAATAGCTTCAATCAGACGAAATAGGAAATTAACCAATCTCGTATACAACCGTGTCCCATACCACGGGGTTTACGACATTGTTTAATATCCATAACGTCATCTCGAAGGGTGCAGAAAAGTGCGGTTTATAATGAGAAAATACTTTTTTTTGACAAAACAAGTTTATAAAACGATTTTTCCCAAAAATGATTACTTTGTTTATGAAAACAACATATTTACGAAAATAATTTTATACTATTGTTTTGAGGCCATTTAATTTTTAAAACTAAGATAATAAAACTCATTTAGCCTCAAAACTATAGTGAAATTCATATTTATGTATATATTGGAAAACTAGTTAAAATCGTGTACGTGTACTCAATGTCAATGTAAATCTCATCAAAAGTCTCAACAATGAATCATCATAAATTTTTCCCATAATCCGAAGTTCGGATTGTTTAAAATATAACTTCGTTTCTCGAATTAAAACAGTAGTAAAGAAGTCACAAAACCACAGAAAATCACGAAAAACAAGTATCAAAGCACAAAAATGCATCAAGAAAGCAGTTCTGGTTGCGACTTTGAGGTTAGTTCTGAATGACCAAACGATGTGCGATTGGTTTAAAATTTGACAGGCACGAACTAGAATAATATATCTTTCAACAAAAAAAAATATTTGATAAATTTCGACATCGCACGAAAAAGTTATAAAGCTCCGAACTTGGACTCAGGACTGAATTTTAGCCGAGGCTGAAATCACTTCCAGGTCCAACTTTTGGACCTGGTTTGAGCGACCAAACGACTTCGGACTTAACTAAAAATTTGCAGGCATGTAGAAAAAGTCTCAAGCTTTGAAGAAAAAAAAGAATCATCTTTAACGGATCAAGGATCATGAAGTTATAACAGCCCAAAGTTACACTTTGGCTGTGATTTCAACAATTAGAACAAAATGAACAACAATCACGATGAAACCCCAACTTTAGCAACATATTTAACCACCCAAATCAACACAGAATGATACCGAAATTTTCAGTCTTATAGATAAGATTCCAAGCTTCGAAACAAAAAAAGAATCACTCAATTCCGATCAATAACGAAGAAGATACAGCACCCCAAAGTTGGACCTGGGTGCTGTTTTGTTTCAGGTCAAAATCCAAGCGAAACCTCTACTTTGGTGACCCGTTTACCCACTCAAATCAACTTGAAATGACATAAAAATTGCCAAATATATTCACAAGAAGATGTACAACAACATGCAAAAAGAATCAAGTGAAAACTCTTCGGGATCGGAAAGTTATTAAGGCTCAAAGTGGAGGTTTTGCTGTGTTTCAGCACAGCAGCAACAATAGATCAAACAACGGAATATGCTACATATTTTCTCATCAACACAGCATAACCTTATAAAAAAAATTAAATAAAAATAAGGTAAACTAGAGTGTGTGAGTCAATCAACTCACCTTGATTGGATTTAAGGAAGATTTCCATTGATTTGGAGCTGTAAGAGGCCAAATCAAAGCATAGAATCGCAAAAGAGGAACATGCAGCAGCCATGGCTTCTTGAAGCTTATAGATCTTGATCTTCTCTTCATTGGAGAATGCTTTTGGGCTGAAATTGGCTAGAGAATAGATTAGAGAGCAGCTAGATTGATTTTGAACTCAAAATTTCTTCATGCAAGAGGTTAGAAGGAAGATTGGGAAGAAGGAGGCCGTTTTGGTTTTCTGATTTTCTCCCGTAAGAAGAAAAAGAACGGTGAGGAGGAAATGAACGTATCTCCCTTGAGAAAATTTCCAGAAGCCACTATAGAAAGGTAAATGGGCTTAAAACACCCCCAAAACAAGTTATTATGCTAATTAAACATAATAGCACTACTTTAAGTATTAAAACTTAACACAAATTTGTGTTTGATTTGCAAAACCCAACACACACTACAATGATCTCTAAAACATTAAAAAAATATTTTAGACACATTTAAATACAACAAAATAATATAATCATGTTTAACACTATAACTATTTACATAAGAAATATTTTTATGTTTCAACAACAAGTTTGCATCCTCCATAAATCATTAAGTTAACCCAAAATTTAATTATCAATTTTTGAAATAAAACATTAAAATAAATATGTTTGTTGAAATTATATTTATTTATGCTTGTGCAATCTCTACAACACACAAGCAATTCTCATCAATGACTTATGTTAACAAAATAAGTCATTAATGTGTCACACATTTATTATTATTATTATTATTTGTTTACAACAATCTATTATAGCCCAAAATTACGATAATTGTTTTGCAATTCAAACATTTACAATTATTGTTATCAAACCACAATAAATGGTTTTAACTCTATATTTGCAACATGTTTTAAATATTCATTACAACATTATGCACCAACATAAATGTGTTTTGATAAATAATTAACTTTATTTAAATATATGCACAATCTCTAAACGCAAAGACAATTGTCATCAATGACACATTTAACAAAATATGTTATTAACATGTCAAAACACATATTTTTATTTTTATTATTAAACAAACAAATTTGAACACTTAATATTTATACAACAATATATATCATAACACAAAATTATAATGATTGTTTATGAAAATAAAATATTTACAATCATTGTCATTACCCATCATAAGATGGTTTTAACTTGATAATAATCTCACAAAAACACTTTTACTCTTTTATTCTTATTCCACAATACATATATATTTATAGGTATTATTGGCATTTAAAACACAATTTTCACAATTTATCAATACAACAACATTGTTGTACATTTATTAATTAAACAAATTAAATTCATTATTAACGATAATAAAATGCACAAAGATTATAAATATTGATTCACATCAATATTTATATTCTCACACAATCAACAACCCAATTAACTCAATGATTAACATGTTAAAAGCCCCATGTACACTTTAAATTAATTATGATAATTTAAACACAATTTCTCTATTGAAATTATTATCAAAGATACATCTAGTATTTAAAACCTTGGTTAAAAATTTAAGAATTACAACTAACAATTAATCTCAAATATTGAAAATATATTTCCCCTCTTAAGTATTGATTCCCAATCAATATAAAAATATATATTTTCAATATGCCCTCAATTATATAATTACAATCTTAAAAATCACAAAACGCAATAAATCTGCATTTCCTGATTACCCGAAAATCCGGGTTGTTACAGACTTCCCCCCTTAAATAAATTGCGTCTTCGCAATTTGCTAAGATTATTTCTTCATCAATTTTAGATTCTACTAGTAATTTATCTCAATTTTCTTCTTAAAAATTCCTCAATTTAGAAAGTTATCACATGAAATTTAGACATTTTCATCATATAAAATTTTTAACCTCAAAATCTCACTTGAACTTATCCAAACCGTAGATAGAGCTTTAATCATATTCATTAACTCACTAATATCAAGCTTTAAATAACACAACTTATCTTTCATAAAGCGTTATTTGAAATACACACTCAAGATTTTTCGCTCCCCATCATTACTTGACGCTGCCTTCCCATTGAAGTTATATAAATTTCCTCAAAATATGGCTGCTACTTGGACTTTTCAATCATCAAATAGCTTCGCCATTTCTCGAGGTTTATATCCATCTCTATGGCGGCAACTAGCCAAGTGAATGTAATTATGAATGTGTATCTCAAAAGTGACGCGCTTATTTTAGAAATTTGTATATTTAAAACGCTATTATATTCAACCCATTTTAAATTTTTTTCATTCATAATTCAATTGGAATAACATTAAACCACTATTTTCCATCAATCGTTCTGAGTAGTTGGCTGCGATGTCGACAAATCATCGCCATCGCCTCGCCAAAGTCTCTATACTCCACATCCTACGTAGTGGTTTAACATTATCCCAACGTGGTAATCTCGTATTTTAATTTTTGTATTCAACTTCATTTTTACTACTCATCTTCTGTGTTGGATAGTCTCGAATAAGTGTTTAAGTAATTTTTATCGATATCGTTGATCAGACGTATCGACCAAAACTCTTAAGACACTCATAAGACCATTCAACACTTAAAATAATTTCCAATTTAATTTTTAAGTATCGGTTTACAAAGTAATTTGCTCATCGATATTTGTAATTCCTCATTATTCTCATCCCTTATCCCATGCCTAATTACGTCAAAATTTTAGCACAACCAAAGTGATTCTCCTGCTTCCGCTGCGCACTCTGATTTACTTTATTTAAACTCTAGCATTCCATCCTTAAAGTAAAATTCACTTTTAAATTTTAAGTTACAAATACACTCAAATTTTCTTTTACCAAACCCAACAACCAACTCAATCTATCCTCTCTTTTTTTAACCCAAACGTTCAAACTTGGAAAGATAAAGAGGATGGAAAGATTCTCTTATCAAATCACATTACGAAAAGAGATATTAATAATGGACTACCTATGGAATAATACTCTTATTCCAAGATGTATCCCTCAACCACAAGTATTTTCGTTACAATCAGATAAGGAACTCAAGATAGGATAACAAAGGAAACGATAAAGTAGACACCATTATTATCCTTCCACGTTGTAACACATGTACTATTCCGGTTCTGTTCGGTGTCTAATGTACTTTGTTCTGAACATCTGCTCTGATACCATTTTGTAACGCCCCACCCCGATACCCACCCTAATAAAGAGCATTACTAGGTAATGTTGTCTATTAAAGCGGAGAATAGGGCTGGTTAGGGGCGACCACTCGTAGATTTGCATTAGCAAGTCTTAAGTATGTCGATAAAATGATTGCTATTTTTTTTTCAAGAGGCTCGACATACTTATTACTTTATGTAGTACAATTCTACGGTGGCTCCAGAATCAGCTTAGAACACAGTACACATAAATACACCATCATAGATCACAGAACAGTTGCACAATATTACATCGTTAGAGTACAACAATTACATGTGCTACAAAAAGAATGGATAAACTTCTCTCGCTTACAATATGATACAACAATGAAATAATAGAAAGCCCTACTATTCGAAATCGACTACATAAACTCGAGTGAGTGAAGCTACGGTGAAGATAGCTTAAAGAGAACCTGCTAACCCCAAACTCAGCAACTACACCTGAAACATCTCGGTCTGACCCGAGGAATACACACACGAGTCAGTCTAGTTTACAAATCAATACAAGAAATAAATAAGCATAAGATATACAACTCTTTACCCTAAGAGTTGTGAATATGATGACAAAAAGGGATTAATTAGTTTTAGTTCACATGACATAACAGAAGGGATAAACATACAAGTCTCGAGGACTAGATCTTGGCTAAGTATATCCCCATACTCGAGCCACAAAGGAAACATAACACCAAAATCATCATATACATCTCAAGCGAGTTAAATTATCAATAAAGGGAGTACCCCACTTCAAGACATCTAAATCTCGAAATATGATGGATTAGAAATCCAAATGCACTTTGCAAATGTACGATCACTTCGATCGAGTTAAAATCATCAAACCCAAATCATAAAAGAAATCATAAGAAATGTACACATGCCATAATGATAAAGCCCATCCCAAGCTATAATGTTGCTCATCCCGAGCAATAGCCATGTATTATCAAATGAAAATCATGAAAATCATCATATAACTCGAGTGAGTCAAATATCATAGAAGGAGCATCACACTCCAACATAGGAAATCACAAAATATTTATGTAATTTAAAATCCCACAATCTTCAACGTACGATCGTATAGATCAAATCACAAGATATCATCACAATATGGATCCATAAAAAAAAAATATGCACGTGCAACCTCATGATAATATAGCTCCCCCGAGCTTAACCCAGTACTTATACGTATTCAAGTTAGGCGCCTACCACTGCGACCCCCCCGGCCGAGTGTATCTTGACCCCCCCCCCCCCCCCCGGTCAAGTGAATACGTATACGCGACTCCCCCCGAGTCTCGGCTTCCCCCCGAAGCAAAGTACTGGCTCAATAAACACAATATGCGTCACTGAATCACAGTCAGTAACCCAAGTAGTGGTAACAGTGCGTCACATACCACACGTTCTCACTACTGGTTCACTAGCTGCTCGTCAACTCCGCACTGGAAACTCAGAAATCTTCAATCACAAAAATCTCATAAATCACAACAATAACTCAATAGCTTCAATCAGACGAAATAGGAAATTAACCAATCTCGTATACAACCGTGTCCCATACCACGGGGTTTACGACATTGTTTAATATCCATAACGTCATCTCGAAGGGTGCAGAAAAGTGCGGTTTATAATGAGAAAATACTTTTTTTTGACAAAACAAGTTTATAAAACGATTTTTCCCAAAAATGATTACTTTGTTTATGAAAACAACATATTTACGAAAATAATTTTATACTATTGTTTTGAGGCCATTTAATTTTTAAAACTAAGATAATAAAACTCATTTAGCCTCAAAACTATAGTGAAATTCATATTTATGTATATATTGGAAAACTAGTTAAAATCGTGTACGTGTACTCAATGTCAATGTAAATCTCATCAAAAGTCTCAACAATGAATCATCATAAATTTTTCCCATAATCCGAAGTTCGGATTGTTTAAAATATAACTTCGTTTCTCGAATTAAAACAGTAGTAAAGAAGTCACAAAACCACAGAAAATCACGAAAAACAAGTATCAAAGCACAAAAATGCATCAAGAAAGCAGTTCTGGTTGCGACTTTGAGGTTAGTTCTGAATGACCAAACGATGTGCGATTGGTTTAAAATTTGACAGGCACGAACTAGAATAATATATCTTTCAACAAAAAAAAATATTTGATAAATTTCGACATCGCACGAAAAAGTTATAAAGCTCCGAACTTGGACTCAGGACTGAATTTTAGCCGAGGCTGAAATCACTTCCAGGTCCAACTTTTGGACCTGGTTTGAGCGACCAAACGACTTCGGACTTAACTAAAAATTTGCAGGCATGTAGAAAAAGTCTCAAGCTTTGAAGAAAAAAAAGAATCATCTTTAACGGATCAAGGATCATGAAGTTATAACAGCCCAAAGTTACACTTTGGCTGTGATTTCAACAATTAGAACAAAATGAACAACAATCACGATGAAACCCCAACTTTAGCAACATATTTAACCACCCAAATCAACACAGAATGATACCAAAATTTGCAGTCTTATAGATAAGATTCCAAGCTTCGAAACAAAAAAAGAATCACTCAATTCCGTTCAATAACGAAGAAGATACAGCACCCCAAAGTTGGACCTGGGTGCTGTTTTGTTTCAGGTCAAAATCCAAGCGAAACCTCTACTTTGGTGACCCGTTTACCCACTCAAATCAACTTGAAATGACATAAAAATTGCCAAATATATTCACAAGAAGATGTACAACAACATGCAAAAAGAATCAAGTGAAAACTCTTCGGGATCGGAAAGTTATTAAGGCTCAAAGTGGAGGTTTTGCTGTGTTTCAGCACAGCAGCAACAATAGATCAAACAACGGAATATGCTACATATTTTCTCATCAACACAGCATAACCTTATAAAAAAAATTAAATAAAAATAAGGTAAACTAGAGTGTGTGAGTCAATCAACTCACCTTGATTGGATTTAAGGAAGATTTCCATTGATTTGGAGCTGTAAGAGGCCAAATCAAAGCATAGAATCGCAAAAGAGGAACATGCAGCAGCCATGGCTTCTTGAAGCTTATAGATCTTGATCTTCTCTTCATTGGAGAATGCTTTTGGGCTGAAATTGGCTAGAGAATAGATTAGAGAGCAGCTAGATTGATTTTGAACTCAAAATTTCTTCATGCAAGAGGTTAGAAGGAAGATTGGGAAGAAGGAGGCCGTTTTGGTTTTCTGATTTTCTCCCGTAAGAAGAAAAAGAACGGTGAGGAAGAAATGAACGTATCTCCCTTGAGAAAATTTCCAGAAGCCACTATAGAAAGGTAAATGGGCTTAAAACACCCCCAAAACAAGTTATTATGCTAATTAAACATAATAGCACTACTTTAAGTATTAAAACTTAACACAAATTTGTGTTTGATTTGCAAAACCCAACACACACTACAATGATCTCTAAAACATTAAAAAAATATTTTAGACACATTTAAATACAACAAAATAATATAATCATGTTTAACACTATAACTATTTACATAAGAAATATTTTTATGTTTCAACAACAAGTTTGCATCCTCCATAAATCATTAAGTTAACCCAAAATTTAATTATCAATTTTTGAAATAAAACATTAAAATAAATATGTTTGTTGAAATTATATTTATTTATGCTTGTGCAATCTCTACAACACACAAGCAATTCTCATCAATGACTTATGTTAACAAAATAAGTCATTAATGTGTCACACATTTATTATTATTATTATTATTTGTTTACAACAATCTATTATAGCCCAAAATTACGATAATTGTTTTGCAATTCAAACATTTACAATTATTGTTATCAAACCACAATAAATGGTTTTAACTCTATATTTGCAACATGTTTTAAATATTCATTACAACATTATGCACCAACATAAATGTGTTTTGATAAATAATTAACTTTATTTAAATATATGCACAATCTCTAAACGCAAAGACAATTGTCATCAATGACACATTTAACAAAATATGTTATTAACATGTCAAAACACATATTTTTATTTTTATTATTAAACAAACAAATTTGAACACTTAATATTTATACAACAATATATATCATAACACAAAATTATAATGATTGTTTATGAAAATAAAATATTTACAATCATTGTCATTACCCATCATAAGATGGTTTTAACTTGATAATAATCTCACAAAAACACTTTTACTCTTTTATTCTTATTCCACAATACATATATATTTATAGGTATTATTGGCATTTAAAACACAATTTTCACAATTTATCAATACAACAACATTGTTGTACATTTATTAATTAAACAAATTAAATTCATTATTAACGATAATAAAATGCACAAAGATTATAAATATTGATTCACATCAATATTTATATTCTCACACAATCAACAACCCAATTAACTCAATGATTAACATGTTAAAAGCCCCATGTACACTTTAAATTAATTATGATAATTTAAACACAATTTCTCTATTGAAATTATTATCAAAGATACATCTAGTATTTAAAACCTTGGTTAAAAATTTAAGAATTACAACTAACAATTAATCTCAAATATTGAAAATATATTTCCCCTCTTAAGTATTGATTCCCAATCAATATAAAAATATATATTTTCAATATGCCCTCAATTATATAATTACAATCTTAAAAATCACAAAACGCAATAAATCTGCATTTCCTGATTACCCGAAAATCCGGGTTGTTACAGACTTCCCCCCTTAAATAAATTGCGTCTTCGCAATTTGCTAAGATTATTTCTTCATCAATTTTAGATTCTACTAGTAATTTATCTCAATTTTCTTCTTAAAAATTCCTCAATTTAGAAAGCTATCACATGAAATTTAGACATTTTCATCATATAAAATTTTTAACCTCAAAATCTCACTTGAACTTATCCAAACCGTAGATAGAGCTTTAATCATATTCATTAACTCACTAATATCAAGCTTTAAATAACACAACTTATCTTTCATAAAGCGTTATTTGAAATACACACTCAAGATTTTTCGCTCCCCATCATTACTTGACGCTGCCTTCCCATTGAAGTTATATAAATTTCCTCAAAATATGGCTGCTACTTGGACTTTTCAATCATCAAATAGCTTCGCCATTTCTCGAGGTTTATATCCATCTCTATGGCGGCAACTAGCCAAGTGAATGTAATTATGAATGTGTATCTCAAAAGTGACGCGCTTATTTTAGAAATTTGTATATTTAAAACGCTATTATATTCAACCCATTTTAAATTTTTTTCATTCATAATTCAATTGGAATAACATTAAACCACTATTTTCCATCAATCGTTCTGAGTAGTTGGCTGCGATGTCGACAAATCATCGCCATCGCCTCGCCAAAGTCTCTATACTCCACATCCTACGTAGTGGTTTAACATTATCCCAACGTGGTAATCTCGTATTTTAATTTTTGTATTCAACTTCATTTTTACTACTCATCTTCTGTGTTGGATAGTCTCGAATAAGTGTTTAAGTAATTTTTATCGATATCGTTGATCAGACGTATCGACCAAAACTCTTAAGACACTCATAAGACCATTCAACACTTAAAATAATTTCCAATTTAATTTTTAAGTATCGGTTTACAAAGTAATTTGCTCATCGATATTTGTAATTCCTCATTATTCTCATCCCTTATCCCATGCCTAATTACGTCAAAATTTTAGCACAACCAAAGTGATTCTCCTGCTTCCGCTGCGCACTCTGATTTACTTTATTTAAACTCTAGCATTCCATCCTTAAAGTAAAATTCACTTTTAAATTTTAAGTTACAAATACACTCAAATTTTCTTTTACCAAACCCAACAACCAACTCAATCTATCCTCTCTTTTTTTAACCCAAACGTTCAAACTTGGAAAGATAAAGAGGATGGAAAGATTCTCTTATCAAATCACATTACGAAAAGAGATATTAATAATGGACTACCTATGGAATAATACTCTTATTCCAAGATGTATCCCTCAACCACAAGTATTTTCGTTACAATCAGATAAGGAACTCAAGATAGGATAACAAAGGAAACGATAAAGTAGACACCATTATTATCCTTCCACGTTGTAACACATGTACTATTCCGGTTCTGTTCGGTGTCTAATGTACTTTGTTCTGAACATCTGCTCTGATACCATTTTGTAACGCCCCACCCCGATACCCACCCTAATAAAGAGCATTACTAGGTAATGTTGTCTATTAAAGCGGAGAATAAGGCTGGTTAGGGGCGACCACTCGTAGATTTGCATTAGCAAGTCTTAAGTATGTCGATAAAATGATTGCTATTTTTTTTTTTCAAGAGGCTCGACATACTTATTACTTTATGTAGTACAATTCTACGGTGGCTCCAGAATCAGCTTAGAACACAGTACACATAAATACACCATCATAGATCACAGAACAGTTGCACAATATTACATCGTTAGAGTACAACAATTACATGTGCTACAAAAAGAATGGATAAACTTCTCTCGCTTACAATATGATACAACAATGAAATAATAGAAAGCCCTACTATTCGAAATCGACTACATAAACTCGAGTGAGTGAAGCTACGGTGAAGATAGCTTAAAGAGAACCTGCTAACCCCAAACTCAGCAACTACACCTGAAACATCTCGGTCTGACCCGAGGAATACACACACGAGTCAGTCTAGTTTACAAATCAATACAAGAAATAAATAAGCATAAGATATACAACTCTTTACCCTAAGAGTTGTGAATATGATGACAAAAAGGGATTAATTAGTTTTAGTTCACATGACATAACAGAAGGGATAAACATACAAGTCTCGAGGACTAGATCTTGGCTAAGTATATCCCCATACTCGAGCCACAAAGGAAACATAACACCAAAATCATCATATACATCTCAAGCGAGTTAAATTATCAATAAAGGGAGTACCCCACTTCAAGACATCTAAATCTCGAAATATGATGGATTAGAAATCCAAATGCACTTTGCAAATGTACGATCACTTCGATCGAGTTAAAATCATCAAACCCAAATCATAAAAGAAATCATAAGAAATGTACACATGCCATAATGATAAAGCCCATCCCAAGCTATAATGTTGCTCATCCCGAGCAATAGCCATGTATTATCAAATGAAAATCATGAAAATCATCATATAACTCGAGTGAGTCAAATATCATAGAAGGAGCATCACACTCCAACATAGGAAATCACAAAATATTTATGTAATTTAAAATCCCACAATCTTCAACGTACGATCGTATAGATCAAATCACAAGATATCATCACAATATGGATCCATAAAAAAATAAATATGCACGTGCAACCTCATGATAATATAGCTCCCCCCGAGCTTAACCCAGTACTTATACGTATTCAAGTTAGGCGCCTACCACTGCGACCCCCCCGGCCGAGTGTATCTTGACCCCCCCGGTCAAGTGAATACGTATACGCGACTCCCCCCGAGTCTCGGCTTCCCCCCGAAGCAAAGTACTGGCTCAACAAACACAATATGCGTCACTGAATCACAGTCAGTAACCCAAGTAGTGGTAACAGTGCGTCCCATACCACACGTTCTCACTACTGGTTCACTAGCTGCTCGTCAACTCCGCACTGGAAACTCAGAAATCTTCAATCACAAAAATCTCATAAATCACAACAATAACTCAATAGCTTCAATCAGACGAAATAGGAAATTAACCAATCTCGTATACAACCGTGTCCCATACCACGGGGTTTACGACATTGTTTAATATCCATAACGTCATCTCGAAGGGTGCAGAAAAGTGCGGTTTATAATGAGAAAATACTTTTTTTTGACAAAACAAGTTTATAAAACGATTTTTCCCAAAAATGATTACTTTGTTTATGAAAACAACATATTTACGAAAATAATTTTATACTATTGTTTTGAGGCCATTTA
Source organism: Allium sativum (assembly GCA_030737875.1). Lineage (NCBI taxonomy): Eukaryota > Viridiplantae > Streptophyta > Magnoliopsida > Asparagales > Amaryllidaceae > Allium > Allium sativum. The sequence goes on along the minus strand of CM060912.1, from coordinate 1,008,268,628 downwards.
ATTTTTAAAACTAAGATAATAAAACTCATTTAGCCTCAAAACTATAGTGAAATTCATATTTATGTATATATTGGAAAACTAGTTAAAATCGTGTACGTGTACTCAATGTCAATGTAAATCTCATCAAAAGTCTCAACAATGAATCATCATAAATTTTTCCCATAATCCGAAGTTCGGATCGTTTAAAATATAACTTCGTTTCTCGAATTAAAACAGTAGTAAAGAAGTCACAAAACCACAGAAAATCACGAAAAACAAGTATCAAAGCACAAAAATGCATCAAGAAAGCAGTTCTGGTTGCGACTTTGAGGTTAGTTCTGAATGACCAAACGATGTGCGATTGGTTTAAAATTTGACAGGCACGAACTAGAATAATATATCTTTCAACAAAAAAAAGATTTGATAAATTTCGACATCGCACGAAAAAGTTATAAAGCTCCGAACTTGGACTCAGGACTGAATTTTAGCCGAGGCTGAAATCACTTCCAGGTCCAAATTTTGGACCTGGTTTGAGCGACCAAACGACTTCGGACTTAACTAAAAATTTGCAGGCATGTAGAAAAAGTCTCAAGCTTTAAAGAAAAAAAAGAATCATCTTGAACGGATCAAGGATCATGAAGTTATAACAGCCCAAAGTAACACTTTGGCTGTGATTTCAACAATTAGAACAAAATGAACAACAATCACGATGAAACCCCAACTTTAGCAACATATTTAACCACCCAAATCAAAGCAGAATGATACCAAAATTTGCAGTCTTATAGATAAGATTCCAAGCTTCGAAAGAAAAAAAGAATCACTCAGTTCTGATCAATAACGAAGAAGATACAGCACCCCAAAGTTGGACCTGGGTGCTGTTTTGTTTCAGGTCAAAATCCAAGCGAAACCTCTACTTTGGTGACCCGTTTACCCACTCAAATCAACTCGAAATGACACAAAAATTGCCAAATATATTCACAAGAAGATGTACAACAACATGCAAAAAGAATCAAGTGAAAACTCTTCGGGATCGGAAAGTTATTAAGGCTCAAAGTGGAGGTTTTGCTGTGTTTCAGCACAGCAGCAACAATAGATCAAACAACGGAATATGCTACATATTTTCTCATCAACACAGCATAACCTTATAAATAAAAAATAAAAAAAAATAAGGTAAACTAGAGTGTGTGAGTCAATCAACTCACCTTGATTGGATTTAAGGAAGATTTCCATTGATTTGGAGCTGTAAGAGGCCAAATCAAAGCATAGAATCGCAAAAGAGGAACATGCAGCAGCCATGGCTTCTTGAAGCTTATAGATCTTGATCTTCTCTTCATTGGAGAATGCTTTTGGGCTGAAATTGGCTAGATAATAGATTAGAGAGCAGCTAGATTGATTTTGAACTCAAAATTTCTTCATGCAAGAGGTTAGAAGGAAGATTGGGAAGAAGGAGACCGTTTTGGTTTTCTGATTTTCTCCCGTAAGAAGAAAAAGAACGGTGAGGAGGAAATGAACGTATCTCCCTCGAGAAAATTTCCAGAAGCCACTATAGAAAGGTAAATGGGCTAAAACACCCCCAAAACAAGTTATTATGCTAATTAAACATAATAGCACTACTTTAAGTATTAAAACTTAACACAAATTTGTGTTTGATTTGCAAAACCCAACACACACTACAATGATCTCTAAAACATTAAAAAAATATTTTAGACACATTTAAATACAACAAAATAATATAATCATGTTTAACACTATAACTATTTACATAAGAAATATTTTTATGTTTCAACAAGTTTGCATCCTCCATAAATCATTAAGTTAACCCAAAATTTAATTATCAATTTTTGAAATAAAACATTAAAATAAATATGTTTGTTGAAATTATATTTATTTATACTTGTGCAATCTCTACAACACACAAGCAATTCTCATCAATGACTTATGTTAACAAAATAAGTCATTAATGTGTCACACATTTATTATTATTATTATTATTTGTTTACAACAATCTATTATAGCCCAAAATTACGATAATTGTTTTGCAATTCAAACATTTACAATTATTGTTATCAAACCACAATAAATGGTTTTAACTCTATATTTGCAACATGTTTTAAATATTCATTACAACATTATGCACCAACATAAATGTGTTTTGATAAATAATTAACTTTATTTAAATATATGCACAATCTCTAAACGCAAAGACAATTGTCATCAATGACACATTTAACAAAATATGTTATTAACATGTCAAAACACATATTTTTATTTTTATTATTAAACAAACAAATTTGAACACTTAATATTTATACAACAATATATATCATAACACAAAATTATAATGATTGTTTATGAAAATAAAATATTTACAATCATTGTCATTACCCATCATAAGATGGTTTTAACTTGATAATAATCTCACAAAAACACTTTTAATCTTTTATTCTTATTCCACAATACATATATATTTATAGGTATTATTGGCATTTAAAACACAATTTTCACAATTTATCAATACAACAACATTGTTGTACATTTATTAATTAAACAAATTAAATTCATTATTAACGATAATAAAATGCACAAAGATTATAAATATTGATTCACATCAATATTTATATTCTCACACAATCAACAACCCAATTAACTCAATGATTAACATGTTAAAAGCCCCATGTACACTTTAAATTAATTATGATAATTTAAACACAATTTCTCTATTGAAATTATTATCAAAGATACATCTAGTATTTAAAACCTTGGTTAAAAATTTAAGAATTACAACTAACAATTAATCTCAAATATTGAAAATATATTTCCCCTCTTAAGTATTGATTCCCAATCAATATAAAAATATATATTTTCAATATGCCCTCAATTATATAATTACAATCTTAAAAATCACAAAACGCAATAAATCTGCATTTCCTGATTACCCGAAAATCCGGGTTGTTACAGACTTCCCCCCTTAAATAAATTGCGTCTTCGCAATTTGCTAAGATTATTTCTTCATCAATTTTAGATTCTACTAGTAATTTATCTCAATTTTCTTCTTAAAAATTCCTCAATTTAGAAAGCTATCACATGAAATTTAGACATTTTCATCATATAAAATTTTTAACCTCAAAATCTCACTTGAACTTATCCAAACCGTAGATAGAGCTTTAATCATATTCATTAACTCACTAATATCAAGCTTTAAATAACACAACTTATCTTTCATAAAGCGTTATTTGAAATACACACTCAAGATTTTTCGCTCCCCATCATTACTTGACGCTGCCTTCCCATTGAAGTTATATAAATTTCCTCAAAATATGGCTGCTACTTGGACTTTTCAATCATCAAATAGCTTCGCCATTTCTCGAGGTTTATATCCATCTCTATGGCGGCAACTAGCCAAGTGAATGTAATTATGAATGTGTATCTCAAAAGTGACGCGCTTATTTTAGAAATTTGTATATTTAAAACGCTATTATATTCAACCCATTTTAAATTTTTTTCATTCATAATTCAATTGGAATAACATTAAACCACTATTTTCCATCAATCGTTCTGAGTAGTTGGCTGCGATGTCGACAAATCATCGCCATCGCCTCGCCAAAGTCTCTATACTCCACATCCTACGTAGTGGTTTAACATTATCCCAACGTGGTAATCTCGTATTTTAATTTTTGTATTCAACTTCATTTTTACTACTCATCTTCTGTGTTGGATAGTCTCGAATAAGTGTTTAAGTAATTTTTATCGATATCGTTGATCAGACGTATCGACCAAAACTCTTAAGACACTCATAAGACCATTCAACACTTAAAATAATTTCCAATTTAATTTTTAAGTATCGGTTTACAAAATAATTTGCTCATCGATATTTGTAATTCCTCATTATTCTCATCCCTTATCCCATGCCTAATTACGTCAAAATTTTAGCACAACCAAAGTGATTCTCCTGCTTCCGCTGCGCACTCTGATTTACTTTATTTAAACTCTAGCATTCCATCCTTAAAGTGAAATTCACTTTTAAATTTTAAGTTACAAATACACTCAAATTTTCTTTTACCAAACCCAACAACCAACTCAATATATCCTCTCTTTTTTTAACCCAAACGTTCAAACTTGGAAAGATAAAGAGGATGGAAAGATTCTCTTATCAAATCACATTACGAAAAGAGATATTAATAATGGACTACCTATGGAATAATACTCTTATTCCAAGATGTATCCCTCAACCACAAGTATTTTCGTTACAATCAGATAAGGAACTCAAGATAGGATAACAAAGGAAACGATAAAGTAGACACCATTATTATCCTTCCACGTTGTAACACATGTACTATTCCGGTTCTGTTCGGTGTCTAATGTACTTTGTTCTGAACATCTGCTCTGATACCATTTTGTAACGCCCCACCCCGATACCCACCCTAATAAAGAGCATTACTAGGTAATGTTGTCTATTAAAGCGGAGAATAAGGCTGGTTAGGGGCGACCACTCGTAGATTTGCATTAGCAAGTCTTAAGTATGTCGATAAAATGATTGCTATTTTTTTTTTTCAAGAGGCTCGACATACTTATTACTTTATGTAGTACAATTCTACGGTGGCTCCAGAATCAGCTTAGAACACAGTACACATAAATACACCATCATAGATCACAGAATAGTTGCACAATATTACATCGTTAGAGTACAACAATTACATGTGCTACAAAAAGAATGGATAAACTTCTCTCGCTTACAATATGATACAACAATGAAATAATAGAAAGCCCTACTATTCGAAATCGACTACATAAACTCGAGTGAGTGAAGCTACGGTGAAGATAGCTTAAAGAGAACCTGCTAACCCCAAACTCAGCAACTACACCTGAAACATCTCGGTCTGACCCGAGGAATACACACACGAGTCAGTCTAGTTTACAAATCAATACAAGAAATAAATAAGCATAAGATATACAACTCTTTACCCTAAGAGTTGTGAATATGATGACAAAAAGGGATTAATTAGTTTTAGTTCACATGACATAACAGAAGGGATAAACATACAAGTCTCGAGGACTAGATCTTGGCTAAGTATATCCCCATACTCGAGCCACAAAGGAAACATAACACCAAAATCATCATATACATCTCAAGCGAGTTAAATTATCAATAAAGGGAGTACCCCACTTCAAGACATCTAAATCTCGAAATATGATGGATTAGAAATCCAAATGCACTTTGCAAATGTACGATCACTTCGATCGAGTTAAAATCATCAAACCCAAATCATAAAAGAAATCATAAGAAATGTACACATGCCATAATGATAAAGCCCATCCCAAGCTATAATGTTGCTCATCCCGAGCAATAGCCATGTATTATCAAATGAAAATCATGAAAATCATCATATAACTCGAGTGAGTCAAATATCATAGAAGGAGCATCACACTCCAACATAGGAAATCACAAAATATTTATGTAATTTAAAATCCCACAATCTTCAACGTACGATCGTATAGATCAAATCACAAGATATCATCACAATATGGATCCATAAAAAAATAAATATGCACGTGCAACCTCATGATAATATAGCTCCCCCCGAGCTTAACCCAGTACTTATACGTATTCAAGTTAGGCGCCTACCACTGCGACCCCCCCGGCCGAGTGTATCTTGACCCCCCCGGTCAAGTGAATACGTATACGCGACTCCCCCCGAGTCTCGGCTTCCCCCCGAAGCAAAGTACTGGCTCAACAAACACAATATGCGTCACTGAATCACAGTCAGTAACCCAAGTAGTGGTAACAGTGCGTCCCATACCACACGTTCTCACTACTGGTTCACTAGCTGCTCGTCAACTCCGCACTGGAAACTCAGAAATCTTCAATCACAAAAATCTCATAAATCACAACAATAACTCAATAGCTTCAATCAGACGAAATAGGAAATTAACCAATCTCGTATACAACCGTGTCCCATACCACGGGGTTTACGACATTGTTTAATATCCATAACGTCATCTCGAAGGGTGCAGAAAAGTGCGGTTTATAATGAGAAAATACTTTTTTTTGACAAAACAAGTTTATAAAACGATTTTTCCCAAAAATGATTACTTTGTTTATGAAAACAACATATTTACGAAAATAATTTTATACTATTGTTTTGAGGCCATTTAATTTTTAAAATTAAGATAATAAAATTCATTTAGCCTCAAAACTATAGTGAAATTCATATTTATGTATATATTGGAAAACTAGTTAAAATCGTGTACGTGTACTCAATGTCAATGTAAATCTCATCAAAAGTCTCAACAATGAATCACCATAAATTTTTCCCATAATCCGAAGTTCGGATCGTTTAAAATATAACTTCGTTTCTCGAATTAAAACAGTAGTAAAGAAGTCACAAAACCACAGAAAATCACGAAAAACAAGTATCAAAGCACAAAAATGCATCAAGAAAGCAGTTCTGGTTGCGACTTTGAGGTTAGTTCTGAATGACCAAACGATGTGCGATTGGTTTAAAATTTGACAGGCACGAACTAGAATAATATATCTTTCAACAAAAAAAAGATTTGATAAATTTCGACATCGCACGAAAAAGTTATAAAGCTCCGAACTTGGACTCAGGACTGAATTTTAGCCGAGGCTGAAATCACTTCCAGGTCCAAATTTTGGACCTGGTTTGAGCGACCAAACGACTTCGGACTTAACTAAAAATTTGCAGGCATGTAGAAAAAGTCTCAAGCTTTAAAGAAAAAAAAGAATCATCTTGAACGGATCAAGGATCATGAAGTTATAACAGCCCAAAGTAACACTTTGGCTGTGATTTCAACAATTAGAACAAAATGAACAACAATCACGATGAAACCCCAACTTTAGCAACATATTTAACCACCCAAATCAACGCAGAATGATACCAAAATTTGCAGCCTTATAGATAAGATTCCAAGCTTCGAAAGAAAAAAAGAATCACTCAGTTCTGATCAATAACGAAGAAGATACAGCACCCCAAAGTTGGACCTGGGTGCTGTTTTGTTTCAGGTCAAAATCCAAGCGAAACCTCTACTTTGGTGACCCGTTTACCCACTCAAATCAACTCGAAATGACACAAAAATTGCCAAATATATTCACAAGAAGATGTACAATAACATGCAAAAAGAATCAAGTGAAAACTCTTCGGGATCGGAAAGTTATTAAGGCTCAAAGTGGAGGTTTTGCTGTGTTTCAGCACAGCAGCAACAATAGATCAAACAACGGAATATGCTACATATTTTCTCATCAACACAGCATAACCTTATAAAAAAAAAATAAAAAAAAATAAGGTAAACTAGAGTGTGTGAGTCAATCAACTCACCTTGATTGGATTTAAGGAAGATTTCCATTGATTTGGAGCTGTAAGAGGCCAAATCAAAGCATAGAATCGCAAAAGAGGAACATGCAGCAGCCATGGCTTCTTGAAGCTTATAGATCTTGATCTTCTCTTCATTGGAGAATGCTTTTGGGCTGAAATTGGCTAGATAATAGATTAGAGAGCAGCTAGATTGATTTTGAACTCAAAATTTCTTCATGCAAGAGGTTAGAAGGAAGATTGGGAAGAAGGAGACCGTTTTGGTTTTCTGATTTTCTCCCGTAAGAAGAAAAAGAACGGTGAGGAGGAAATGAACGTATCTCCCTCGAGAAAATTTCCAGAAGCCACTATAGAAAGGTAAATGGGCTAAAACACCCCCAAAACAAGTTATTATGCTAATTAAACATAATAGCACTACTTTAAGTATTAAAACTTAACACAAATTTGTGTTTGATTTGCAAAACCCAACACACACTACAATGATCTCTAAAACATTAAAAAAATATTTTAGACACATTTAAATACAACAAAATAATATAATCATGTTTAACACTATAACTATTTACATAAGAAATATTTTTATGTTTCAACAAGTTTGCATCCTCCATAAATCATTAAGTTAACCCAAAATTTAATTATCAATTTTTGAAATAAAACATTAAAATAAATATGTTTGTTGAAATTATATTTATTTATACTTGTGCAATCTCTACAACACACAAGCAATTCTCATCAATGACTTATGTTAACAAAATAAGTCATTAATGTGTCACACATTTATTATTATTATTATTATTTGTTTACAACAATCTATTATAGCCCAAAATTACGATAATTGTTTTGCAATTCAAACATTTACAATTATTGTTATCAAACCACAATAAATGGTTTTAACTCTATATTTGCAACATGTTTTAAATATTCATTACAACATTATGCACCAACATAAATGTGTTTTGATAAATAATTAACTTTATTTAAATATATGCACAATCTCTAAACGCAAAGACAATTGTCATCAATGACACATTTAACAAAATATGTTATTAACATGTCAAAACACATATTTTTATTTTTATTATTAAACAAACAAATTTGAACACTTAATATTTATACAACAATATATATCATAACACAAAATTATAATGATTGTTTATGAAAATAAAATATTTACAATCATTGTCATTACCCATCATAAGATGGTTTTAACTTGATAATAATCTCACAAAAACACTTTTACTCTTTTATTCTTATTCCACAATACATATATATTTATACGTATTATTGGCATTTAAAACACAATTTTCACAATTTATCAATACAACAACATTGTTGTACATTTATTAATTAAACAAATTAAATTCATTATTAACGATAATAAAATGCACAAAGATTATAAATATTGATTCACATCAATATTTATATTCTCACACAATCAACAACCCAATTAACTCATTGATTAACATGTTAAAAGCCCCATGTACACTTTAAATTAATTATGATAATTTAAACACAATTTCTCTATTGAAATTATTATCAAAGATACATCTAGTATTTAAAACCTTGGTTAAAAATTTAAGAATTACAACCAACAATTAATCTCAAATATTGAAAATATATTTTCCCTCTTAAGTATTGATTCCCAATCAATATAAAAATATATATTTTCAATATGCCCTCAATTATATAATTACAATCTTAAAAATCACAAAACGCAATAAATCTGCATTTCCTGATTACCCGAAAATCCGGGTTGTTACAACATAATAGGTTAATAGGAATAGGCATAAGTCACTGACTATAATAGTTATAGGCAATTAACCACAATAGTCATGGGAGACTAATCACAATAGTTTCTTAATCAATGTCATAGGCAATAGTCTCATAGTCATGAATCATATGCAATAGTCTCATAATTATGAATCATAGTCATAGGCAACGGTCTTATAGTCATAGTCATATGTAATAGTCTCTTTGCCATGAATCATAGTCATAGGCGATAGTTTCATGGGCAACAGTTTCATAGTCATAGTCTTAGGCAAAAGTCCCATAATTATAGTCATAGGCGATAGTTTCATGGGCAACAGTTTCATAGTCATAGTCTTAGGCAAAAGTCCCATAATCATAGTCGTTGGCAATTAGCCACAATAAGTTCTAGGCCACAATCGAGAATCAGATCCAAAGGCATAGATAACGTTAGATTTGACATAAGCATGAATCAAAGATAATTAACTTGCAAATAGGCACAGTTCTATATTTTAATTTATTACATTCACGAGTCCAATTACACGTTCAAATCTAAAGAATAACCGAACTTACAGTGATCGGTTTAGAAAAGGATAATAAGATAGTGTTGTGGTGATTTGCTATGATTCGCGTGACGTTGCTCGAAGCTATTGGATTAGCCTTTGATTCCCTTCTTGAAGCTTTAACTTGATTTGAATCTCCAAATTGAAGAAGAACTATAACTTGTTTTAGTGGAGAATAAGATTTATTTTAATGGTGGAGGCTAGAATAGAGAGAAACAGCATGTAGACGCCTCAAAGAATTGGTGTGGAGAAACCTTAGGTCTAGGCATTCTTTTATAGGTGTAGAGACTGTTTTAGAGCCATTAGATCGCCCTAGAAGCCATCCGGTCCGTCCATAATAGGTCAAAATCGTTGCAGTCCAGATCTGGAAAAACAGGGGAGGTCGACCCCCAGGTCGATCTATAGGGGGAGGTCGACCCTCTGGTCGACCTATGTACACAGGTCGACCCCCAGGTCGACCTAGGTCCTGGGCGGGAAATTTCCTGCCCAGCCCGGGTGTGTGTTTTGAATTCGAATTTTGAATCTGTTTTTATTTATTTAAAATTTTGAAACTTCTGAAGGCCATAACTTCTTCATACGGAGTCCGATTTACGCAAACTCGAACTCTATCTCAAGCATAATTTCGAGACGAACGCAATGACGTAACCCATTTCCCTTAATTCTTCTTCTAAAAATTATTTATACTTTAATTTGTGAAACTTAATGTTACAGAATTACGGGATGTTACATTCTCCCCCCTTAAAGGATTTCGTCCCCGAAATCTTCAAGTTAGGAAGAATGTGTCCTACCATTCAGTCATCCATCTACTCAACCATTCAATCACAGGCATTCATTGTCCTTTAAAATATTTCTAATGATTTCATGTTCATATGCATAGTGTGTGTATATGTTCTTATCTAATGCAAAATCAGACGGTCTACTGATTCAGTTGACCTCCTTAATGCGAATTATGTCAGTGTTATGCGTCCAATATGTATGCAATCCTAACGATACATATCATTTCTATATGAGTGCACAACCATTCACTATAATGCAACACATCAAGTTCAATCCATAAACAAATACATATATGCAAATGCAATATGAAAGTGACTGAGCCGATCTAGTGCCTAATATGTGTATATGCATCCACGAGCAACCACTACCAACCACTTGCAACCATCAATCATAACATGTTTCAAATACATGTTTATATCCATTGGTTTCTACCTAAGGATCACGAAGATAGGACCTACAGGATATACTTAAAAAGATGGAAACAAGAATGCCTAAAATTCCTAGCAAAAGAGATCAGGGATATACCCTCAAGAAAGAGGGTATGTTGCGTGTATCTAGTCTTCCATCTTCGAAGGCGCATCTTCTTGAGCTTCACTCCATTGTACCTTAACTAATTTAACTCCACGATTGCGAAGCTTGTTGACCTCCATTTCCAAAAACCACTAGTAAAGATAGGACCTTGACCACTTAACATGCTAGAGGGTACTCGAGACTTCCCTTAGACGCAAAGCATGTCCTTCCTCATTCTTAGAGAAAACCAAACTATAGTCTGTGCACCAGCGAGGTGAACCATCCTCCTTTGTAGCGGAAAAAACTGGAGCACCTTATTCAGAAATACTTCGCCTTATGAACCTTTTCTGAAGTAACACTCTTACTTGTTTACTAGGCCCTTCTTTTACCTTGGAGCCATGTTTCATACGGGTAATGCAACTGAATTTGCATTATCAACTGGATATATGCAGAAGTCTATCTCGCATTTTTAGGGGGAAAACCCCTAACCTAATCAAAAACATCTGAGTGCTCATGGACTATTCTAACGGATCGAAAACCGTTGATAGATGCATTAAAGTGATTCTAGGTAGCTAAGCCTAACTGATCCCTCAGGATCGCACGAAATCTCGAGGGTATTTCTGAGGCAAGTTAAAAGTCTAACTACCCTCCTTTCACAATTAATAGCTAACCAACCCATGCCTAGAATCAACCCATAGCACATGGAACCAAAATCATAAGCATTACACTTAGGCTTAGCACTTAATATAGCTATTCTCTAATCCTTACGAACCATAGATAAATGAGACGAACCACCAATTGGATTTGAGACATAAATGGGATCTTCAACTATACAAGTGCTACGGTGCAGAGACTCAACTACGGAAGCAGATATAAACGAATGTGAAGCACTAAGATCAAAAAGAGTACTAACAGGATGATCCAAAAAGGAAGATTAAACTTTGAAAGGAAATTTTACTACCTATCTCAGGTACGCTGGCGGTGAGAGCATGCACTTGCCCTCCTGAAAATCTTGTCCTTTGTTCTTGCCCTTGTCCTCAATTATATGGCCCGTTATACCCTAGTAAAGATACTTCCTCTTGTCTTAGGTTTTACTATTTTTACTTCCTTTGTGAACCAAGTCCATATCCATGAGTTTCTCGTCCTTGGGTTGTGCTCCTTAGCCAAACTCCCTCATTTTCATCTTTACCATCCTTGTGTAATATGTTGACAAGTCTCTCGAAAGATGCCTCCATTGCACGGTAAACCCTACAAAGCTTGAAAGAAAATTAGCCGCAGGTGAAACTATTGCGGCAATAGATACTACTTCGCCCTTTGATAGGTATCGTAATCTTATCAAGCCTACGGAACCATGCCGCAATGAGGTTACCTCCCAGGAAGCCAGAAGCCCCGAAGACTCAAGAAAGAAAGAGACAAGAATTCAAATAGAGGATCAAAAGATAGTGCATATGGCTTTGGGGAATATGCCTTAAAAACAAAACTTTTCTTTTGAAAATGCTTCTTTTAAAACCATTTTGAAAATAATTTTTTAAATCTTTTTTTCTAATCCGGTAACCTTCAGCTCTGATACCAAGTGAAACACCCCACCTCCATTAAGGTCACTCACAAAGGGAATGCCTTAATTTCGGTAGAGCATTATAGGTCAAAGATGCAGATAAATTACAAGACAGACAAATGAAGCAGCGGCAAATAAATAAAACTTTATTTCATTGATAAACAGCTTGTACAAAGATTGTTTTACAATACCAAAGTATCCTGTCTTGTTTACAAAAATAAAGAAGCATAAAATGATTTCCACCAAATAAAGCATGAGCCAGCCATAGCAGTAGAAGAGAGAGTCCAAGGCAACACGTCAAAGAGTCTTCAAGCTTGGAAAGAGTAACGGTCCAAACAAATCTGAGCTATTCCCTCCCTGACTACCGGGGGGGTAACAGAAGAAAAGAGGCGAAAAGAAAACTAGGTCAGACATAAAGTCTGGTAAGTCCAGTGATTCTTAGTATTTAAACGAGGAAAATGGTCATGACATGAATAAACTAAATATAAGACTAAACCATAGTAACAAGATAATATGGGATAAACATGGGTTATGGAAAGATAAACTGAATGTACTGATAAACTGAATGTACTGATAAACAGATTGTACTGACACACTGAATGCGCTTCTACTCCTTCTCTGCTTCGCAACTACCCTGTTTATACTGATTTTTATATCTCTGCACTACCTAATTGGTGTTCAAACTAGTAATCTATGATCATATGATAACGTGATCCCAATCCCTGTATTTGTTGTTGCCTTCAGGTGTACATCTATTATGGGGATTCCGTTTATTACCTAGATCTAATCTAGGGTTTACTATCGAGTGCTTACTAGATTCAACCAAGGTTTACGCTACCCAGGGCCACTAGGATTTATGCTACCTATTGAACGCTTCTCGGATTCAAGGTTTACGCGACCTAGGTCCAACTAGGGATTATGCTATCTACTTGTATTAATTTTCCATGTGTCTGTGTCAGTCGGCCCTCTCTTGCGTGTAGATACTCTGTGCTGGCCTACCATAAGGTGTATCAAGCCTTATGATAGCGACCCGACACGATTCAAGATGCACAGTGTATAACTACTGGTACCCAGTGCCTGCTTTTTCCACTCCGGAGTACGTGCACGCCCGTAAACCGTCGGAACCTACACTGACGTACCCCCTGCCGCTATTTTTGACCGCTTATAATCAGCCAAGTAATCGTGCCCCACCCTGCCTAGTTTCAGGGTACCATGATACATCTATGTGGGTTACTGCTGAAATGGGTCCCCGTTACTAGGGTTTCCTACTGGTTAAGTTTGTGGGCCTATATATACAAATATTACCCACCTACCCGATGTGTACTTAACCTCCTACTCGTCAAGTCGTGTTGGTTAAGTGGTTCTTATTAACTTAACCTTTCTTGCTTATCATGTTGGATTGGTTAAGTGTAATTTATTAACTTAACCCTGTTCATTCATCCGGTTGTATTGGTTAAGTATTTCCCATTTAACTTAACCCCATTCGCTCATCAAGTTATATTGGTCAAGTGTCATTAATCAATTCAAGTTAACTTAACCCATCCTCCCGTCATGTCATGTTGGTTAAGTGTTTCCTTCGGGTGTTGACTTGACACCACCTCAAATCATGTTATATTTGTTAGGTGTTGTTCTCGTGTTAACTTAACCCTTTCCATACATCATGTTATATAATTGGTTAAGTGTTTTCCTCTTGTATTACCTAACCCCACCACATGTCATTATATATTTCGGTTAAGTGTTACCTTAGTTAACTTAACCCTATCATCTGCTTAATTAACATGTTACAACGGTTAAGTGTTCTAACTTTACTTAACCTCACCCACTTGTCTAATTAACATGTTGTAACGGTTAAGTGTTCTAATTTTACTTAACCTCACCCACTTGCCTAGTTAACATGTTATTACGGTTAAGTGTTCTAAATTTACTTAACCTCACCTACTTGCCTAGTTTTCATGTTATTACGGTTAAATGTTTCCCTAATTACTTAACCTCACCATTTCTAGCTTGATTTATTCATGAACCTTAATTAATTAATTAAGTAAAGCACCAACCACTCACATTGGACAGATATTGTTGTGGTTACTGGATGTGCCGGTCGGTTCCGGGTAGGTTTACACCACAACTCAGTCTAACCTTGGGTCTTTCTGGGCTTGATGCACTAACCACCTACATTAGACAGGTATTGTTGTGATCACTGGATGTGCCGGTCGGTTCCGGGCAGTTTTACACCGCAACTCAGTCTAACCTCGGGTTAGGCATATTCGTCTTTTACTAAATTTACATATTTACTATTTGTGTAAATTTTCCGCGAATCAATTTAGCCTAGATCATATTCATTTGTCATGCAAATTAGCATATTTATATTCTATGCCCAAAACTTGATTTACCTATCAATTATCCCAACTTGCAATTTATGCCAATTTAGAATTAATATTCCCCTTTTACAATTCATGCCCAATCTAGATTAATATTCCAATTTACGGTTCATGTCAAAACTAGATTTAATATTCTAGTTTACCGTTTATGTCCAAAACTTGGTTTACATGCCAATTACACACTTTGCGGCCAATTAAATCTATCAACTTATGCCCAAGTCTAATATGCATGTAAATCATTCACTATTATAGCCAATTTTGACTATGCCAACATATTTATTATGCCAAACTAACTTAATTAAGCTACGCCCAATCCCCGCATCATAATCGTACGTATAACATGATTTCACAAGTTTTCTATGTACTCATGAAATGATACTAACGGTATCAAAGCAAGGAATAGGGGATAAGCACGAGAATTGACATAAAAGAATAGTCATGCAAGAATGAACCAAATACAAAAATAATGGTTCCAATGGGTTTGATGTACACAACAGTGAATAGGAATAAACTAGACGGGTTACACCCCAAAAAATGAGATCCAACATAATTAAGAGAATAGGCATAGGTGATTTGGTCCAACATAATGCCAGTTCGAAGTACAACCTAATAGGTTAATGGGAATAGGCATAAGTCACTGACTATAATAGTTATAGGCAATTAACCACAATAGTCATGGGAGACTAATCACAATAGTTTCTTAATCAATGTCATAGGCAATAGTCTCGTAGTCATGAACCATATGCAATAGTCTCATAATTATGAATCATAGTCATAGGCAACAGTCTTATAGTCATAGTCATATGTAATAGTCTCTTTGCCATGAATCATAGTCATAGGCGATAGTTTCATGGGCAACAGTTTCATAGTCATAGTCTTAGGCAAAAGTCCCATAATTATAGTCATAGGCGATAGTTTCATGGTCAACAGTTTCATAGTCATAGTCTTAGGCAAAAGTCCCATAATCATAGTCATTGGCAATTAGGCACAATAAGTTCTAGGTCACAATCGAGAATCAGATTCAAAGGCATAGATAACGTTAGATTTGACATAAGCATGAACCAAAGATAATTAACTTGCAAATAGGCACAGTTCTATATTCGCCACAATGAATTTTTTTTCTTTTATTTCATTAAATATGTCGTTCAACCATAATTTTTTTTTAATCTTTATAGATTATTTTGTATTTCAATGCACAAAAATCCAATAATTTAGGCTTTGGTTTTTAATGCTTTCTAGATTGCATGTGTACATAAATATAGAAGTTAATTCCTACGTTTTAGACATTGATTTTGTTACCTATCTGAGAAAACAACTTACACCATTATTTCCTTTTTACACAGTTATTGGAGCATTTATTACTGCTGCCACTGTTGCTGACTTTAACAAATTTCAATTGCAGGAACACAACGAAGGATACGAACTGACTAGACAACTTGCATCTATGACCAATAAATAATACGAAAAAAATCTCTCAGCTCAACTGCTTCCTTTTGTGTATGTAACAAAAATTATTAATACCCGAATTTTTTT
Organism: Allium sativum; assembly: GCA_030737875.1. Lineage (NCBI taxonomy): Eukaryota > Viridiplantae > Streptophyta > Magnoliopsida > Asparagales > Amaryllidaceae > Allium > Allium sativum. The sequence continues at coordinate 1,008,252,262 of CM060912.1, read as the reverse complement.
TCTTTTGATGTAATATTGGCAAAGATAAATCATATTTTTCCTTAATAAATTTCACCTTCAATGTTTTTTTGACTCATTGATTTTCTGATATGCTTTATTACTTCTATCCGGTTGAACATGGATGTTCTCCAGCTGAATTGTTTGAAGGAGACACATAATTTGATTTTCTTTCTTTTTTCCAACACTTATCATATATATCAATAGTAACATACATTGATACTCTGTCTTACGCTATAAAAGCATTTAAAAATAAAGGTTTGTGCAACTTATTATATAACACATTTTATATGTTGTTGTACAAAAGGATTCTACTTAAATGAATAATATACAATATAATGTAGGTATTTTTTTTACCTCATACACCGTAAGACTCATGTTTCTTCTATTGTTTTAGCATGTGATTTCGTATTTTCACCGCTATTTTTATATACTAATTATATTTTCTACTTCCATGTGTGAAGCACGGGTTCGCACTAGTATTATATGAAAGCACAACATTCATCTAAAGACCTTTCGGTTTCGGTTTTCTCAAAAATCTCACATGTTGCCACATGTCACTGTATATTTAATTATCTTAAATTTGTCATTACTTTTTCTTATAACGGTTATAAGAATACTAATAGACTCATTAATGTTTTATAGATTATTGATTACCTTCCTGTTATACATTTTAAGAGAAACATCAATGTGCACATTTATCATTTCTTAATTCTTTCACATCCATTTTATTTTTTCCCAATATTATCTTTTTTCTTTTCCACTTTTCTATTAATGATACAGTTAGAAATTCTAATCCCAGCCTGAGTAAAATTAAAATATATCATATTTATTATCTATTATAATATATATAAAAGCTCAACTTTACATCAAAGACCCTTTCGATTCCATTTACACCAAAAAAATACCCTGTTGTACCATCTGTTGACTTTCTAACCATACGAAATGGGAATTCCTACGGCCGCCATTGTTCCATTCTCCACCTAAATTTATCCAACTTCACTTACCCTCTACTTTCATATTCCCTTTTCAAATAGTTGATGGTCCTTAGCGCAAAAATATCCTCTTCGTCTGTTTTGAACCACAATATCCTTTGTCTCCCTCACTAATTTTTGCCAAATCATTTTAAATCCATATAAGTAACATCCTCTTCCTGTTCGGTCAAATTATCACAATAAATTATTTAGTTTTTGTCCTTGCCCTCCACTCTTCCAGATGGTATGAAAGCTTTCTAGCCTACAGGCCGAAATCCCACATCTGGTGTTCAGTCAAGTAATGATTCCTATTTGCAAGCTTTGATTAGGTATTCATTGTATAAAAACCTACACTGCTACATATGATGTCTTATATTCTCCATCAATAAATTTTCCTTTACCGGTGAAGGTAGAGAACGATACTTTTTGGTTTAATCTTTCTCACCATTTATATCCAACATACTAAATATTTTCTGAAGTTGAAATGTTTTGAACGGAAAAGTCATCCCATATAAATATAAAAAAATCTATATGTTGTTGTAGCTTTTGGTTTAGGAAAAATATATTTTGTTATCTGCCTTTGAGAATTTAATTTAAAGTGTGAAAGTAATATAGTATATTTACCAGCCTTTATCAACCCTATTTAGTTTGAATTAGACGATTTTGATTTTGATTTCGAATAGGATTTTAACCAACTTAAATTCTAATCGAAAAGGCTTTGTAAATAGATGCATTACAGTACTTTTTACCTTATCGCACTTAACATTGATGCAAGATTTATGCTTTCTTTTTGGAGGTTTGTATTTGTATAACCAAGCTTAAATATCGAAAAAGATGCCAAATTATCTTGGATTCTTTCTGATTATTCAAGTAGTTAACTATTTGTTTTTTGGACAACTTTTAGGCACTACATCCAAGCTTGAAGACTGAGAAAGATGGTGAAAACAACTTGGATTATTTCTGATTATTCGTACTTGACTTTTCTTTATTCAATTAAAGATTTGCAATCCAACGTTGCTATGGATGGAAACATAATAAATTATAAGTCTAGCTTCTTTTACCATAAAACATGAAGAGGAAAACTGAAAGAGTTCACTTAGCTGCAGGTTTTTGGAACTTTAGACAGTTAATATATCCACTATACAAACATGGTTTGTTTAAATATTAAGTTTAGCAATTTATGAAATTCCATGATTTTTTTACAATACCTTATATAAATCTAGACTTTGCTACAAGATTTAGACAGGCACGTAACACATTTCCATTGTTTGTTCAATGCACATATGTGATAATATGAAATTGTATTAGACACATAAACATGTGTAATTTAACATTTTCATTTATTCAATTCCAAGCTTGAAGATTGAAATTGTAACACCCCGAATTTTCTATTAACACTAAAGTTGCTAAAATATTAATAAGTGTGTAAGAGAGGGGATGTATCTAATATGAATATAAAAATATTAATAAGTGTGTAAGAGAGGGGATGTATCTAATATGAATATAAAAATATTAATAAGTGTGTAAGAGAGGGGATGTATCTAATATGAATATAAAAATATTAATAAGTGTGTGAGAGAGGGGATGTATCTAATATGTATATAAAAACAATAATAAGTAAAGGGGGATGTATCTAATATGTACATTGTAGAAAATATATATATATTTATGACATGGATAGAAGTTTATTAATATGCTGAGTGTTTGCTGAGTCACTTCTGACTCATTGCTGAGTCAACAAGATAAACCCCATCTTGTCTGAACGGCTGCGGTTATTTCTAGGTTAAATCTAATGGCCTAAATGAATTCTAAAATCTATAAATAAGTGGGTAGACCCTAGACCTAAATCACTTGTAAAATTAGAGAAGCTACCGTCATGCTGCTGCCATGGAGTTCAGCATAGCCGTCACAAACTAAGAAGAGGAAGCCTAATCATCTACAACTAAATCTACACAAATCAAATCAAAAGATCTCTCTTTCTCTAATTCTTTTCTTTTGTTGGTGAGTATGATGATTCTCACAAGACTATTACAAACTAATTTGACTCAGTTATGAATGGATCACAAGAAAGTGATGTGATTTGTAATTGTAAATTCTATATATTGTGGATCTCTTATTATGTTATTATGTTGTCGTATGATGTAAATTATATATGCTATGTCATGCTATGTTGTAAATTCTCTTATGCTATGTCGTGTTATGTTGAGAATCATGTCAAGCTATGTTATACTATCATACTATGCCATGTTATAAATCATGCTATATTATGTTGAAAAATCAAGTTGTTGGATCATGCTTAAAGTTATGTTTTTTTTTTCTTAATTTAAATGGATCTTGTTTATGGGAATTTGCCTATTAGGTTAGGTGTACCCATAAACTTGAAACTATAATTAAATAAAACTTGATTATGAGAATTTGCCTATTGAGTTAGGTGTACCCATATAAAACCATGTTGTTAAAAAATTAGATGATGTTGATTCACACATGTTCATATGTAAGTTTATGAAAATTGATTGAGATCATATTAGGTGAATTTTGAACAAGTTGACACCTTTAGATCCATGACATGTATAATCTATGCAAGTTGGACATATGCAAGTTTCACCCCTTATTATGATTCATTTGGTCACATATACATGTTGTTATTATGATAATCTCTTTTATGCTATGAGTTAGGCTATTCGAGTCTAACATATATTTTGCGAATAAACGTTCAAACGTGGGGTAGGGGTAATATTAGGAATTAATAAATTGGGTGCAATTTTGTAAGATGTTGCATACCATGAATGAATGTCCATAATTGAGTCAATTATGGACATTGTTAAAAATTGGAAGTAATTAATAATTCAAGTAGGGAATTATTAAAATTGGGGGAAAGTGGATTATTATTAATAATCAATGCTTAGGACACGAGGTTGGACCCGTTTGTGATGTAAACCTGCCCGGACCCGCCCGGCAAATCCAGTAGTCACAAATGTCGGCCCAATGTGAGAGGTCCTAGGCCCAAACTAAAGCATAACAGTTGTAAAGACACGAGGTTAGACTCTTTTATGGTGTAAGACTGCCCGGACCCGCCCGGCAAATCCAGCTGCCATAAATGCCAGTCTAATGTGAGAGGTCTTTATGAGGTTATGGCCTTAATGAACTAAGAAATACTTAACCAGATAATCATGTAAGGTGGGACATGGGGGTTAAGTAGGTGCCTTGGGTGGCATGAGGAATCTGGTGGTTGCCTTTAGAGGCATTTGAAATACGATTAGACTTAACCAAACACACATGTAAATGAACATGACTAAGTGGGTTAAGTGGGATGGACTAATGGGGACAAGCTTAGGTGGAATGCTTGTGGTAAATAGTGGGGGCCCATTTCAACCAGTATCCCAAAACGTATCTTTGTGGGCTCGACCCAAGTCGAGGACGGGACACGCATACTGGGTTTGACTATAAGAGGCCAAAACAGGGAGCGGTGGCAACGCAAGTCCAACGGGTTTCATATGCGTGTGTGGACCCGGGCTGGTAGGTAAGACGTTGTTGCATCGTGTAGGTATAAGCCGTGCATGTCCGTTGTATCAGGTTGCCACTTTAGGGGAGTGATACACCCCACTGTGGGGCCAGCACGGGTATCTACGAGTTAGGGAGCCGATCGAATAATGGGAAGTAGGGTACACCTAGTGGAGATAGGGGCAGGCGGCACCTATGTAGTCAGCTAGGGGTACGTAAAGCCATTGGGAAAGTTTCTAAGTGAAGCTAAGTGGGATGAATCTTTAGGGTGACTGGTGTGGTGTAGTATAGTGTTTATCCTTTAGTATTTAGGAGCGCCTATAACATTGCCTTTAGCGATTGTCTATGTCCTTAATCTGCTCTTCATAGACATTTTCTTGTTTTCCAGCTTATGCCTTAGTCCGGTTATTTGGGTAATAGTATTGTAGAATTATCATATTCACCAGACTTTATGTCTGACCCCCTCTTTTCCATCCTTTTTCTCCCTTTAGGTCCGTAGGTTGGGCCAAGTTCTAGTGGAGTCTAGTTGGATCGCTTATCTTCTGGAAAGCTTGGACTGCTGAAGTAAAGTCCAGCTTGTTATCTTTCTTTTTAATGGCTATTCATGTAATGGGATTATGTACTTGTTTTATCAAGATAGATATTGTACTTTACATTGAATGTGGTGTTATGATGTAATCAAACATGTTTTGACTTCTGCTACAATGAAATAAAGTTTTTGAATTTCCAAGTACTATTTTATATCTGTCTTGTTGTAATTTTACTGTTCTATATTCACTTAAAACCTCCATGGAAGTTAATGCATTCCCTTTGTGAGTGACATTAATGGACGTGGGGTGTTACACGTGGTATCAGAGCATAAGGTTACCAGAACAGATAAAAAAAATTTTAGAAAAATATTTTTTTTTCTGAAGTATTTTTGGAAGAAGTGCTTTCAAAAAAAAAACATGTTATTTAAAGAGAGTTTTTATGAAAAACATAATCCCAAATAGCCACATCCTTATCTTTATCTTTCGAATTCTCCATTTTGAATCTTTCCTTTTTCGTTTCAGCATGGCTGAAGATCTTAATCTCCCAGAAGGTGTGACGATTCCAGGGTGGTTTAGGAGATACTTGGAGGCTAGGGCCACTACTGCAGGCCCAGCGGATAATCCTCCACCCCTAGTTGCACCCATTCCTCCTCCTCCTCCTCGTGTTGACACTTTTGCAAAGATGTGCAAGGAATTCAAGGCTATGGGAGGAAAAACTTTTCAAGGGACTGAGACGTTTGTGGAGGCCAGAGATTGGCTTAAGGAGACTGAGGAATTGTTGGATATCTTTGAAGTGGAAGATGGGAGGAAAGTCCGTTTAGCTGCTTGGTTAATGAAGGGAGAGGCCTCGTTTTGGTGGGAGGTCACTAACGGGGAACGTCCAGTTGATTCATGGGCGGATTTCAGACGAAGGTTTGAGGCAAAGTTTCTTTCAAGGGCAGAGGAGACCTTAAATATGGAAAAATTCCTGGCACTAAAGCAAGGGAGCTCATCAGTAAAGGAATATGTCAATAAATTTAATCAGTTAGCAAGGTTTGGCTTGGAGTTGGTGAACACGCCAGAGAAGAAAGCTTTGAGGTTCGTTAGAGGCTTGAATGAACCGTTGCAAGGGTTGGCTATGACCCACATCCATATGGGAGCCACCTTTGAAAAGCTAGTAGAAATGGCACTTATGCATGAGGATAAGGCAGTTGAAAAGAAAGGGGATCAGAAGAAACCCCAACAGCAAAATAAGAAGGGTGGTAAAAACAATAACGGCAAAGGGAAGAAGAAATGCTTCAATTGTGGGACGCCTGGCCATCTCAGCAAAGATTGTAGAAAGAAAAAGAAGACTGGTTGTTTTCATTGTGGAGATGCGGGACATTTAGTGAAGGACTGTCCAAAGAAGGGGCAGAGGGCAGGGTCTACCTCGGGAGGACAGGTGCAGGCTCTTATGGCACCAGGGCAGGCAAGGGGGCAAGTTCAGGCTATTGCGGCCCCACCGCTGCAAGAAAGAGGTAGAACAATTTTTGTTGAAAGCTTAGTTTTGCTGTTTGATCATCTTGTCCGTACCTTATTCGATTCTGGCGCATCTCATTCGTTTATCTCTGCATCATTAGTTGAATCACTGCACTTGAACACCAGTTTAGTAGAGGATCCCTTGGTCGTTTCAAATCCAATTGGGGGTTCGGCTCATTTGACCATGATATGTTTGGATTTGAAAATCTCTATACTTAGCGTTGAATTTAGATGTGATGCTTATGTATTGGGCTTCACGGGCTATGGGCTAATTTTAGGAATGGATAGTGAAACACCCCACCTCCGTTAGGGTCACTCTCAAAGGGAATGCCCTAATTTTGGTGGAGGTTTATAAGTACAAGTCACAGATATACAAGACAGATATAAGAACACATATTTGTAAAACAGCGGAAGAACAACAAACTTTATTTCAAAAAGTCAAATACGTGTTACAACAACATCCTTTCTAAAAACATAACATAACACTTTCATAATCTGTCTTGAGTACATTATTTAAAGAAGCATAAATAAAACATAGATAAACTGCAAAAGCCCCTTAGTGGATTGTCCAAAGCCATAGTTCAAAACAGGAAAGTCCAAGCAATACATTTCTCTTCTTCAAGCTGGATGTTGAGGCTGGTCAAGCTGCTGTGTTCCCTCCCTGAGGACCTGGGGGGGGAAACGGAAGAAAGAAGACGAAAGAAAAATAGAGTCAGACATAAAGCCTGAGTAAGTCTAGTACTACTTTGTCTATGAATAAAGAACTGGGTATGATAAGTAAAACAGGAAGTGGGCAAACACTATGAACTTGGTTAAGTTACCTAGGGTCGAATATACTATCGTACCCCATGTTAATCTCTGAACCCATGTAAACTAGTTTCCAATTTGCACCCCATAATCAGGGTGATGTGATCCATTCTATGATGATCGGCTCCTACTCGCATAGTTACATGTGTCTTACGGCCCCCGATGTCTGTAGTTACCTATGCTGGTCCCACCATGGGGTGTATCAAGTCCCATAGTGGCAACCCGACACAACCTTAGAGTGCACAGGTATGCTACTGGTGTCCAGTGCCTTATTTTTCTGCGCCAGAGTGTGTGCACGCCCGCACTCCGTTAGAACCTACACTGCTACACCACCGCCGTCGCTTTGACCTCTTACAATCAGCCCAGTAATCGTGCCCCACCCTGCCTAGTTTCAGGGTATCATGATACACCTTTTAGGGTTACTGCTGAAAAGGGTCCCCCGTTACTAGGTTTTCTATCTCTAGCCAACATGCTAAGTTGGTTAAGTGTTTCCTACCTAACCCCCACCAGTCCGTTTAGTTTAGCATGTTCCATTTTGATTAAGTTTTTAGTCCACTTAATCCTAACAATCCTGACTCAGCCTTAATTGTCTTATTAAGGCCCTGACCTCTCACATTAGACAGGTATTGTTGTGGCTGCCTGTTGCCGGTTGGTTCCGGGCAGTCTTACGCCACAACTCAGTCTAACCTCGGGTCCTTGCTGGGCTCCATGTTTAACCTCCCACATTGGATAGGTATTGTTGTGACTACTGGACAGCCGGGCGGTTCCGGGCAGGTTTACATCACAACTCAATCCAACCTCGGGTTAAACACATCGTATGTTCTACATTTACATATCTTGTCATTCTTCTTTATTTATATGTAAATATTTGCGGCCCATTATTAAGTTAATGGTGTAAAGGTTACACCAATCACGGGCCCAACCCATACTTGAATTTGGGCCCTTCTATTTTATATTTTCATTCATTAATTTATTTTTAACCCAACGTTATTTTCCCCCGTTTTACACGTCCGTTTATATATATATTGGGCTTAGCCTTTTAAAGCCCAATTTAGCCATGCGAAAAGGGGAGGCTTATGGCGTATACACAAAGAGGGGAAGGTGAGCGCATGAACTTGCAATACGACGTTGGAAATACAAAATAGAAATTGGTGTACTTGCATAGTGGTAACATAGGTGACATGAATCAAAGCATGTGAACTTGCATAGGTTTAACTACAACATGAACCTATATTCTTATTTAGGCATAATGTCAAACATAAGCATGTCATAAATATTCCTAGCATAAGCATGGCATAATGTCAAACATAAGCATGGCATAAATACTTCTAGCATAAACATGGCATAATGTCAAACATAAGCATGGCATAGGTAAAGTTCAATTTGTTCATGGCATAAACATAAACAAGTCATGTTCATAAGGTTTCTACATGTTTACAAAAGGGATACTTTGTTACTAACACAAAAGCATAGTTCAACTTAATCATGGTTTAAGTCTAATCACATAACGATGGTATAAATATACTTATGCATAAATATTCCTAATCATGGTGTTTGCTTTAAACTTGCAAAAAGGGATTTTTGAGTCTAACCTAGCCATGTCTCACATATGTCATCATATAATTCTTTTAAACAAGATAAACTTAATCATAGATTTCAATTATGCCAAATATCATTCATAGCCTAGCCATATTCATAAGCATGACTTAATACATGGATTATGGTGTCCAAATTCCAACATAGTTTCACATGAACTATAACAACCAACTTGTCTCAATTGCTTGCAAAACGATTTATGCACAAAATATACATCATGACGACATAATAACAAAGCTCCAAACTTGCATAAATTTCACTCAACTACATACATGTAGCTTCAACATAGATTACATAATTTGCGCAATATTCCAAACGTATATTTGCATAGAACTACCGCATGTAGTTCTTTATAATTGAATAACATAATTTTGCATGAACATGAATTGCTTCCATTGCCACAATTCAAGCATACATATCAACACAGTTGTTTATTTATACCAAAGTAATACTCTACTTACAATGGTTGCGGCGAATTCTCTAATTAAGAGACACGATTCCTTTGTTGAATTGATTAGCTTTAGGTTGCTTGAATTGCTTTAGGCTTTAGAACTTTCTTCCTAACTCTCTCTCTAGTCGGCGGCTACTCTTTGTCGTTCCTCAGCAACATGGCGGCTATAATCTTATTTTGAATGAATAGATTAGGGTTTAGTCTAGGGTTGTTTATATAGAGGTTAGGAATTGATTAGGACCATTGATGTTGCTAGGTTAGATCGTAGCCATTCATTAGGAAGAGAGACCAATAAAAACTCGCCACCTAGCCCTAATGACAAAGCAAGCTTCTGAAAATCGGCCAAACACAAACCTGGCCAGCCAGGGCTAGACCAGACCTGGCCAGCAGGTCATTTTTGACCTGGGCGCACTTGGCAGGTGCGCCAGGTCAAAAATGTACTGGCGCACTTCACAGGTGCGCCAGTTCATTTTTGTTCTGGCGCACTTCCCAAGTGCGCCAGTGCATTCTGACCCTTTTTCGGTTTTACGCCCAACTTCGTTCGTCCATAACTTCTTCATACGATATCCGTTTTTCGAAAACTCGGACTCTATTTCGCGTATTTTTCCGAGACGAACGCTATGGCGTATCCTATTTCCCTTAGTTCTTTGATTTGAATTTGATTATACTTTAATTCATGAATTTCACAGTTATAGAATTCGCGGGGTGTTACATTCTCCCCCACTTAAAAGGATTTCGTCCCCGAAATCTTCAAGCTAGGAGGAATGTATATCCTAACATCCAATCATCCATCTACTCATCCATCAAACACGAGCATCCATTGTCCTTAAAAGACTTCTAATGCTTCATGATCATATGCGAGGTGTGTGTGTACATGAACTTATCTAATGCAAAATCAGGCGGTCTACTGATTCAGTTGACCTCCTTAATGCGAATTATGTAAGTGCCATGAATCCATTATGTATGCAAATTTTTCTATTCATGATTCTACATGAGTGCACAATCATTCAATACAAATGCAGCATCCACATGACAACACATTAAAGTTCAACCACATACGAATGCAAACATATATGCATATGCAATATGAAGTGACTGAGCCGATCTAATACCTAGATTGTGTGTGTATATGCAACCACGAGCAACCACTAGCAATCACTTGCAACCACTTGCAACCATCATACATAACATGTTCAATTACATGTTTCCATCCAAAAAGATTCTACCTAAAAGATACGGTCGAGGAAATATACCTAAAAAGATGGATAAAAGCGCAACTTAAGGAAAAGGAAAGATCAAGGATGTACCCTCGAACAGAAAAGGGTAAGCAGTGCGGATTTTAGCTTCAGTCTCCCAAGTCTCGTCTCCCTCGGCGTCGCTCCACTGAAATTTGACGAGCTTGACTTCGCGGTTGCGTAGCTTCTTCACTTCCGTTCCTAATATGCGGGTTGGAACTCTTCTTATGGTTGCTTCGCGCTCCACTTCGGCCTCTTCGAGTATATTTGGCTCTACCACTTCAGCGGACTCATGTAGACATTTTCGGAGATGTGAAACGTGAAAGACGTTGTGGACTCCAGCCAACTTCTCGGGTAGCTCTAATCTATAAGCCATTTTCCAATTTTCTTAATGATAGGGAATGGTCCTACCTAAAGGTATAGTCGAAGTAAAAACTTTGTGCCCATTAGGCAATGTCAAAACTGAAAACCTATGCCACACATATATTGATTAGGAGAAGAACTCTCTAAGCATCAGCCCCGAAGACCGAAATCAACATCAGACTGACACCCAAAGAATTACTCAACCCAACCACCATATATGATTCTAGGCAACTAAGCATGATGGACTCCTTTTAGGTCATAAGGGAGTCCCTTCCTAAGACCAATCTGTATCCTATAAAACCCGAAAACTTTAGTCAAACCGATGAACACCCTCAAGCCCCAACATGTGTTACTAACAGATGAGTCATACTCCCTATGTGGTTTGCAACAGAAATTGGACTGAGAATGGGACCGAGAGGATATACAGAAAAGATACCATGCAAGTAAGCTCTACAGGAAGAGAGGAATCAAGGATATACTCTTAAGAAGAGATACGATGCACGAATCTAGTCTTCAATCTTCTAAGTCGCACTTCCTTGAGCTTAACTCCATTATGCTTTGTCCGTCTATAACTTCACAATTTCGTAGCTTCTTAATCTTTGTTTCCAAAATATGAGTTGGAACCCTTGCCTCTCGTTCCTCTTTCACTTATTCTCCTTCTAGTATACTTGGCTCAAGCCTTAACTACGTACTCATGGTTCCATGCAAGCTCTCCAAAATTCATTAGTGAATCTTGGATCTTGTTCACTTACTAGAAGGTATTCCACATAGATGAATTATCTCTTGAAAATAAACAAATGTCAACTATGTTGCCAAATGTACTTACTAAGGTGATTCTTTGCAACTCATGCATCAGCGAAATGAACCTTCAGCCTTAGTGGCGAACACTACTGGAGCGCCCTATTCTGAAATGCTCCTACTAATGAACCCCTTTTCTAGAAGCTCTTTAATCTATTTACTGAGCTCTTTCCTTTCTCGTGGAGCCATATGTCTCACGGGCAACGCAACGGGCTTTGCATTATCTACAAGATATATGCGGAAGTCTATTTCCCGCTTCGGAGGCAAGCCCTTCACCTCTTCAAAGACATCCGGATATTCCCGGACCACTCTAACTGATTGCAAATTTTCAACAGAGGCATCTAGCGATTCAAGATAACTAAGCATAACCGCATACGAGGGATTACAAGAAATTTCCAAAGTATTACCGAGCTGGGTTAGGAGCCTAACAACCCTTTTCTCACAATCAAGGATGGCCCCATTACGGGATAGCCAATCCATACCCAAAATCAAACCATACCCCGAAAAGCCCAAAACAAAGGCACTACATTGACATTCAACACTTAGAATAGAAATTTTCAATCCCACACAGATCATAGACAAATGAGCTGGGCCCCCAATTGGGTTTGAAACAATTAAGGGGTCCTCTACCATACTAGTTTTTAGGTGCAGAGATTCTACTAAAGCAGACGAGATAAAGGAGTGTGATGCGCCGGAATCAAATAAAGTGCGAACGGGGTGATCATAAAGATAAACTACACTTTCTACAGAAGTGTTTGTACCTCGCTGTTGCAATGGTGGCGCTTCTAGCACATGAACCTGTGCCCCTGGGGTGGATCCAGCGCCCTGCCCCTGTCCTCGTTTCCTTGGGCAGTCCCTAGCCCTGTGGCCTGTCTGACCGCATGAAAAGCACCCACCATTCTCCTTGGCCTTCTTTTTCCGGCAGTCCTTTACTAAGTGCCCCACTTTGCCACAAAAATTACACTTCCTCTTCTCTTTGTTGCCTTTCCCGCCTTTCTTAAAGTCTGTCTTCTTGGGCTGCAAACCCTCTTTCTTCCCTTGAGAGCTTTCTGCCTTCGTCACCTTCTTGCCCTTATCCTCCTCATTCAGCAATGCCATTTGCACCAATCTTTCATACGTGGCTCCCATGGGTATATGGGTCATGGCCAAACTGTGTAATGGCTCATTTAACCCTTTGACAAAACGGAGAGCCTTCTTGTGCGGGGTATTGACTAGGTCAAGCCCAAACCTAGCCAGCTCATCGAACTGATTCACATATTCTCTGACTGTCTTGTCCCCTTGTTTAAGAAATAAGAATTTTTCCAACTGCAAACTCTTTTCTGCATCTGAGAGAAATTTGGTCTCAAACCTTGCCCTAAAGTCCTCCCATGTCTCCACTGGTCTTTCAGCATTAGTGACTTTCCACCAGTAGGAAGCCTCACCCTTCAATAGCCACACTGCCAACTGTACTTTTTGTCTATCTTCTACCTCAAAGATGATGAATAGGTCTTCAGTTTCTTTCAGCCAATTTCTAGCTGCTACGAAGGACTCAGTTCCATGGAAATCCCTTCCTCCCATGGCTTTAAAATCTTTACATATCTTAGCAAACGTGTTTCCCCGAGGAGGAGGTGGAGGAAAAGGTGTTGCTGCAGCTGGATGATTTCCTTCAGCTGGGGGAGGAGGAACGGTAGGACCTGGCTGAGTGGCCCTTGCTTCTAAGAACCGTCTAAACCAACCAGGTATTGGCACCCCTTCAGGCAAGTTAAGATCTTGGGACATGCTGAAACAAAAAAGGATAGATTCAAAACGAAGGATAAGAGATAGTTCCTATGGCTTTGGGGAGTGGACTTTGCCTTCTAAAAATAAAATAATATTTTTCTTTTAAAAATGCTTCTTTAAATTTCCTTTTTGAAAATACTTTTTTCAAAACTTTTTATCTTATCTGGTAAACCTATGCTCTGATACCAAGTGAAACACCCCACCTCCGTTAGGGTCACTCTCAAAGGGAATGCCCTAATTTTGGTGGAGGTTTATAAGTACAAGTCACAGATATACAAGACAGATATAAGAACACATATTTGTAAAACAGCGGAAGAACAACAAACTTTATTTCAAAAAGTCAAATACGTGTTACAACAACATCCTTTCCAAAAACATAACATAACACTTTCATAATCTGTCTTAAGTACATTATTTAAAGAAGCATAAATAAAACATAGATAAACTGCAAAAGCCCCTTAGTGGATTGTCCAAAGCCATAGTTCAAAACAGGAAAGTCCAAGCAATACATTTCTCTTCTTCAAGCTGGATGTTGAGGCTGGTCAAGCTGCTGTGTTCCCTCCCTGAGGACCTTGGGGGGGGGGGGAAACGGAAGAAAGAAGACGAAAGAAAAATAGAGTCAGACATAAAGCCTGAGTAAGTCTAGTACTACTTTGTCTATGAATAAAGAACTGGGTATGATAAGTAAAACAGGAAGTGGGCAAACACTATGAACTTGGTTAAGTTACCTAGGGTCGAATATACTATCGTACCCCATGTTAATCTCTGAACCCATGTAAACTAGTTTCCAATTTGCACCCCATAATCAGGGTGATGTGATCCATTCTATGATGATCGGCTCCTACTCGCATAGTTACATGTGTCTTACGGCCCCCGATGTTTGTAGTTACCTATGCTGGTCCCACCATGGGGTGTATCAAGTCCCATACTGGCAACCCGGCACAACCTTAGAGTGCACAGGTATGCTACTGGTGTCCAGTGCCTTATTTTTCTGCGCCGGAGTGTGTGCACGCCCGCACTCCGTTAGAACCTACACTGCTACACCACCGCCGTCGCTTTGACCTCTTACAATCAGCCCAGTAATCGTGCCCCACCCTGCCTAGTTTCAGGGTATCATGATACACCTTTTAGGGTTACTGCTGAAAAGGGTCCCCCGTTACTAGGTTTTCTATCTCTAGCCAACATGCTAAGTTGGTTAAGTGTTTCCTACCTAACCCCCACCAGTCCGTTTAGTTTAGCATGTTCCATTTTGATTAAGTTTTTAGTCCACTTAATCCTAACAATCCTGACTCAGCCTTAATTGTCTTATTAAGGCCCTGACCTCTCACATTAGACAGGTATTGTTGTGGCTGCCTGTTGCCGGTTGGTTCCGGGCAGTCTTACGCCACAACTCAGTCTAACCTCGGGTCCTTGCTGGGCTCCATGTTTAACCTCCCACATTGGATAGGTATTGTTGTGACTACTGGACAGCCGGGCGGTTCCGGGCAGGTTTACATCACAACTCAATCCAACCTCGGGTTAAACACATCGTATGTTCTATATTTACATATCTTGTCATTCTTCTTTATTTATATGTAAATATTTGCGGCCCATTATTAAGTTAATGGTGTAAAGGTTACACCAATCACGGGCCCAACCCATACTTGAATTTGGGCCCTTCTATTTTATATTTTCATTCATTAATTTATTTTTAACCCAACGTTATTTTCCCCCGTTTTACACGTCCGTTTATATATATATTGGGCTTAGCCTTTTAAAGCCCAATTTAGCCATGCGAAAAGGGGAGGCTTATGGCGTATACACAAAGAGGGGAAGGTGAGCGCATGAACTTGCAATACGACGTTGGAAATACAAAATAGAAATTGGTGTACTTGCATAGTGGTAACATAGGTGACATGAATCAAAGCATGTGAACTTGCATAGGTTTAACTACAACATGAACCTATATTCTTATTTAGGCATAATGTCAAACATAAGCATGTCATAAATATTCCTAGCATAAGCATGGCATAATGTCAAACATAAGCATGGCATAAATACTTCTAGCATAAACATGGCATAATGTCAAACATAAGCATGGCATAGGTAAAGTTCAATTTGTTCATGGCATAAACATAAACAAGTCATGTTCATAAGGTTTCTACATGTTTACAAAGGGGATACTTTGTTACTAACACAAAAGCATAGTTCAACTTAATCATGGTTTAAGTCTAATCACATAACGATGGTATAAATATACTTATGCATAAATATTCCTAATCATGGTGTTTGCTTTAAACTTGCAAAAAGGGATTTTTGAGTCTAACCTAGCCATGTCTCACATATGTCATCATATAATTCTTTTAAACAAGATAAACTTAATCATAGATTTCAATTATGCCAAATATCATTCATAGCCTAGCCATATTCATAAGCATGACTTAATACATGGATTATGGTGTCCAAATTCCAACATAGTTTCATATGAACTATAACAACCAACTTGTCTCAATTGCTTGCAAAACGATTTATGCACAAAATATACATCATGACGACATAATAACAAAGCTCCAAACTTGCATAAATTTCACTCAACTACATACATGTAGCTTCAACATAGATTACATAATTTGCGCAATATTCCAAACGTATATTTGCATAGAACTACCGCATGTAGTTCTTTATAATTGAATAACATAATTTTGCATGAACATGAATTGCTTCCATTGCCACAATTCAAGCATACATATCAACACAGTTGTTTATTTATACCAAAGTAATACTCTACTTACAATGGTTGCGGCGAATTCTCTAATTAAGAGACACGATTCCTTTGTTGAATTGATTAGCTTCAGGTTGCTTGAATTGCTTTAGGCTTTAGAACTTTCTTCCTAACTCTCTCTCTCTAGTCGGCGGCTACTCTTTGTCGTTCCTCAGCAACATGGCGGCTATAATCTTATTTTGAATGAATAGATTAGGGTTTAGTCTAGGGTTGTTTATATAGAGGTTAGGAATTGATTAGGACCATTGATGTTGCTAGGTTAGATCGTAGCCATTCATTAGGAAGAGAGACCAATAAAAACTCGCCACCTAGCCCTAATGACAAAGCAAGCTTCTGAAAATCGGCCAAACACAGACCTGGCCAGCCAGGGCTAGACCAGACCTGGCCAGCAGGTCATTTTTGACCTGGGCGCACTTGGCAGGTGCGCCAGGTCAAAAATGTACCGGCGCACTTCACAGGTGCGCCAGTTCATTTTTGTTCTGGCGCACTTCCCAAGTGCGCCAGTGCATTCTGACCCTTTTTCGGTTTTACGCCCAACTTCGTTCGTCCATAACTTCTTCATACGATATCCGTTTTTCGAAAACTCGGACTCTATTTCGCGTATTTTTCCGAGACGAACGCAATGGCGTATCCCATTTCCCTTAGTTCTTTGATTTGAATTTGATTATACTTTAATTCATGAATTTCACAGTTATATAATTCGCGGGGTGTTACAGATTGGTTGTCTAGAAATAGGGCCATTCTTGATTGTGAAAGGAGAGTAGTTAGGCTTGTGACTCGCCTTGGTAATGCTCTCGACATCTTTTGTAATCCCATAAATTCCGTTATGCTAAGTTATCTTGAATCGCTTGACGCGTCTGTAGAGAACCTGCGATCGGTAGAAGTGGTCCGGGAATATCCGGATGTGTTTGAGGAGGTGAAGGGCTTACCTCCAAAGCGGGAGATAGACTTTCGAATTTATCTTGTGGATAATGCTAAACCCGTATCTTTGCCAGTGCGCCACATGGCTCCTCGTGAAAGGAGGGAACTCAATAAGCAAGTAAAGGAGTTGCTTGAGAAGGGGTTCATAAGACGTAGTATATCGGAGTGGGGTGCTCCAGTAGTTTTTGCCACAAAGGCGGATGGGTCTCTTAGACTTTGTATGGACTATAGAGAACTAAACAAGCTTACTAAAAAGAACCGACACCCACTGCCGAGGATTGACGATCTCTTTGATCAGTTAGTTGGCGCCTTAGTGTTTTCGCAGTTGGACTTAGCCACTGGCTTTCATCAACTGAGAGTGGCTGAGGATAGTATAGATAAGACTGCTTTTAGGACTCCTGACGGATTCTATGAATGGCTAGTGATGCCCTTTGGTTTGACAAACGCCCCTGCATATTTTGTTGATTTGATGAGTAGGGTGTTTAGGGGATACCTTAACAAATTCGTGGTAGTCTTTGTGGATGACATCTTAGTCTTTTCTAAGAATAAAGAAGAGCACTCCCTACATATTAGGGAAGTGTTGGAAACCCTTCGAGCGCATAACCTTAAGGCAAAATTTTCTAAGTGTCACTTCTGGAGGAAGGAAGTACGGTTCTTAGGGCACGTGGTTTCCAAAGAAGGGATAGCAGTGGATCCCGCAAAGGTGGTGGCCATCCAAGATTGGAAGGTCCCTAAAAATGCAACCGAAGTAAGAAGTTTCTTGGGGTTGGCTGGCTATTATAGGAAGTTTATCAAAGACTTCGCAAAAATATCAGCTCCATTAACACGGTTAACGAAGAAGAACCTGGTTTTTACGTGGGACAAAGATTGCGATGATGTGTTCCAACGTTTAAAGAGAGCCTTAACTTCAGCCCCAGTCTTAGTGCTGCCAGACGGGAATAAACCGTTTACCATCTATACTGATGCTTGTGGGACGGGACTTGGCGCGGTCCTCATGCAAGAGGGAAGAGTAATAGCCTATGGTGGAAGGCAGTTGAGGGTTCATGAAAAGAATTACCCCACGCATGACTTAGAGCTAGCCGCAATTGTTTTCGCGCTTAAGTCTTGGCGTCACTATCTTCTTGGTGAGAAATTCGAACTGTTCACTGACCACAAATCATTAAAATACTTTCTCAGAAGGATTTGAATTTAAGGCAGCAACGGTGGATGGAATTCTTAGCCTCCTACGATTTTGAAATAGCATATACCCCGGGCAAGGGTAACGTGGTGGCAGACGCCTTAAGTAGGAAAAGGTTGTCCTTGAGTCCGTTGTTTGTTGAACGACAAAGCTTAGAATTCATCTCTATGTTTGACTTTAGACCCTCCGTTGACTTAGTACCCGGTCTGTTAGCATCCTTGGAGGTTAGACCTACACTTCTAGGACGGGTTGGTGAGGCACAGCGAGACGACCCACAGTTGGTTGAGATAGTAGAAAAGCTCAAAGGGGGGAGTCGTCAAGCCATCTTCGTAGGTATACCCTAGACGATAAGGGTTGGTTACGAAGGGATAATAGACTTTGTGTACCACAAGACGAAGACTTAAGGAAGGCCATTCTTGATGATGCTCATCGCTCAAAAATGACCATTCATCCCGGCGGGGATAAGATGTACAAAGATATGAAGCGGGTTTTCTTTTGGGCCGGTATGAAAAAGGATGTGGCCGAGTACGTCGCTAGATGCTTGGTGTGCCAACGAGTTAAAGCAGAACAAAAGAAACCCGGTGGGTTGCTTCACCCATTAGAAGTTCCACTATGGAAATGGGAAAGCATCTCAATGGATTTTGTGGATGGATTACCAAGATCAAGGAAGGGTAACACGGGGATTTGGGTTATAGTAGATAGACTTACTAAAAGCGCCCATTTTATTCCCGTGAAAAGTAAGAGGACTGCTCCGTGGTTGGCTTCTGTATACATTAAGGAGATAGTTCGTTTGCACGGTATTCCTTCTAGTATAGTAAGCGACCGTGACCCCATCTTCACTAGCGAATTTTGGAAGAGTTTACAAGAGGTGGTAGGGACTCAGCTATGTTTGAGCACCGCATATCATCCTCAGACAGACGGCCAGACCGAGAGGGTGAATCGCATTCTAGAGGATCTTTTAAGGCTTTGTATCCTAGACTTTGGGGGTACATGGGAAGAGCACCTTCCGTTAGTAGAATTCGCATTTAATAATAGCTTTCAGTCTAGTATTGGCATGGCACCTTTCGAAGCTCTTTATGGAAGGCCTTGCCGTTCGCCTACATGTTGGTGGGAATCTACCGATAAAATCCTACTTGGGCCCGATATGGTTAGGGAAACCTCGGAGAAGATTGAGTTGATTCGAAGGAGGATGAAAGCAGCACAAGATAGGCAAAAATCGTATGCTGATAAGAGGAGGACAGATCTTGAGTTTGACATTGGGGACATGGTTTTTATCAAAGTATCTCCGTTACAGAATGTTGTTCGCTTTGGGTCCGTGGGGAAATTAGCACCAAGGTTTGTAGGGCCATTTCCTGTAAAAAAAAACAGGATTGGGAAGATGGCATATAGGGTGGAGTTGCCTGAGAAACTTAGTGGAGTACACGACGTATTCCATGTATCACATTTGAGGAAGTGTTTGCACAAGACCGCGGAGGTGGTAGAGCCGAGCTTGCTTAAAGAGGTGGAAATAGAGCGTGATGCAACAATTAGACGAGCTCCTACATGCATTCTTGGGTCGGAGATCAAAAAGTTGAGGAATCGAGAGGTCAGACTGGTTAAAGTGCAATGGGGAGATGATGAGAGCAACGCAACTTGGGAGACAGAAGAGAAGATGCGTTCGTTGTACCCTTTTCTTTTTGAGGGTATGTCTTTTAATTTCTCCTTTATCGCTTAGCTTATCTTATCTTATCTTTAGTATGTCCTCTCATTAGTATCTTTGACCTTTAGTTAGGATAATCCTATGGTTGAAACATGTGTTTGAGACATGTTATGTATGATGGATGCAAAATGGATGCAAGTGTTTGCTAGTGGTTGCTCGTGGATGCATATATACACACACTTTAGGCACTAGATCGGCTCAGTCACTTCATATTGCATATTGCATATATATGGATGTATTTAGTATAATGGATGTATAATGGTTGTACCATCATATGGATGCTGCATTCGGTTGAATGGGTGTGCACGCATATAGAAGTAGTATGTAAGCAATTAGGATCTTTTGCATACATAATGGATTCATGACACTTACATAATTTGCAATAAGGAGGTCAACTGAATCAGTAGACCGCCTGATTTCGCATTAGGTAAGGACATGTACACACACTTGCATATGATCATAAAGCATTAGAAGTCTTTTAAGGACAATGGATGCCTGTGTATGATGGATGAGTAGATGGACGTTTGGATGGTAGGATATACATTCTTCCAGACTTGAAGATTTCGGGGACGAAATCCTAAAAGGAGGGGAGAATGTAACACCCCGAATTTTCTATTAACACTAAAGTTGCTAAAATATTAATAAGTGTGTAAGAGAGGGGATGTATCTAATATGAATATAAAAATATTAATAAGTGTGTAAGAGAGGGGATGTATCTAATATGAATATAAAAATATTAATAAGTGTGTGAGAGAGGGGATGTATCTAATATGTATATAAAAACAATAATAAGTAAAGGGGGATGTATCTAATATGTACATTGTAGAAAATATATATATATTTATGACATGAATAGAAGTTTATTAATATGCTGAGTGTTTGCTGAGTCACTTCTGACTCATTGCTGAGTCAACAAGATAAACCCCATCTTGTCTGAACGGCTGCGGTTATTTCTAGGTTAAATCTAATGGCCTAAATGAATTCTAAAATCTATAAATAAGTGGGTAGACCCTAGACCTAAATCACTTGTAAAATTAGAGAAGCTACCGTCATGCTACTGCCATGGAGTTCAGCATAGCCGTCACAAACTAAGAAGAGGAAGCCTAATCATCTACAACTAAATCTACACAAATCAAATCAAAAGATCTCTCTTTCTCTAATTCTTTTCTTTTGTTGGTGAGTATGATGATTCTCACAAGACTATTACAAACTAATTTGACTCAATTATGAATGGATCACAAGAAAGTGATGTGATTTGTAATTGTAAATTCTATATATTGTGGATCTCTTATTATGTTATTATGTTGTCGTATGATGTAAATTATATATGCTATGTCATGCTATGTTGTAAATTCTCTTATGCTATGTCGTGCTATGTTGAGAATCATGTCAAGCTATGTTATACTATCATACTATGCCATGTTATAAATCATGCTATATTATGTTGAAAAATCATGTTGTTGGATCATGCTTAAAGTTATGTTTTTTTTTTTCTTAATTTAAATGGATCTTGTTTATGGGAATTTGCCTATTAGGTTAGGTGTACCCATAAACTTGAAACTATAATTAAATAAAACTTGATTATGGGAATTTGCCTATTGAGTTAGGTGTACCCATATAAAACCATGTTGTTAAAAAATTAGATGATGTTGATTCACACATGTTCATATGTAAGTTTATGAAAATTGATTGAGATCATATTAGGTGAATTTTGAACAAGTTGACACCTTTAGATCCATGACATGTATAATCTATGCAAGTTGGACATATGCAAGTTTCACCCCTTATTATGATTCATTTGGTCACATATACATGTTGTTATTATGATAATCTCTTTTATGCTATGAGTTAGGCTATTCGAGTCTAACATATATTTTGCGAATAAACGTTCAAACGTGGGGTAGGGGTAATATTAGGAATTAATAAATTGGGTGCAATTTTGTAAGATGTTGCATACCATGAATGAATGTCCATAATTGAGTCAATTATGGACATTGTTAAAAATTGGAAGTAATTAATAATTCAAGTAGGGAATTATTAAAATTGGGGGAAAGTGGATTATTATTAATAATCAATGCTTAGGACACGAGGTTGGACCCGTTTGTGATGTAAACCTGCCCGGACCCGCCCGGCAAATCCAGTAGTCACAAATGTCGGCCCAATGTGAGAGGTCCTAGGCCCAAACTAAAGCATAACAGTTGTAAAGACACGAGGTTAGACTCTTTTATGGTGTAAGACTGCCCGGACCCGCCCGGCAAATCCAGCTGCCATAAATGCCAGTCTAATGTGAGAGGTCTTTATGAGGTTATGGCCTTAATGAACTAAGAAATACTTAACCAGATAATCATGTAAGGTGGGACATGGGGGTTAAGTAGGTGCTTTGGGTGGCATGAGGAATCTGGTGGTTGCCTTTAGAGGCATTTGAAATACGATTAGACTTAACCAAACACACATGTAAATGAACATGACTAAGTGGGTTAAGTGGGATGGACTAATGGGGACAAGCTTAGGTGGAATGCTTGTGGTAAATAGTGGGGGCCCATTTCAACCAGTATCCCAAAACGTATCTTTGTGGGCTCGACCCAAGTCGAGGACGGGACACGCATACTGGGTTTGACTATAAGAGGCCAAAACAGGGAGCGGTGGCAACGCAAGTCCAACGGGTTTCATATGCGTGTGTGGACCCGGGCTGGTAGGTAAGACGTTGTTGCATCGTGTAGGTATAAGCCGTGCATGTCCGTTGTATCAGGTTGCCACTTTAGGGGAGTGATACACCCCACTGTGGGGCCAGCACGGGTATCTACGAGTTAGGGAGCCGATCGAATAATGGGAAGTAGGGTACACCTAGTGGAGATAGGGGCAGGCGGCACCTATGTAGTCAGCTAGGGGTACGTAAAGCCATTGGGAAAGTTTCTAAGTGAAGCTAAGTGGGATGAATCTTTAGGGTGACTGGTGTGGTGTAGTATAGTGTTTATCCTTTAGTATTTAGGAGCGCCTATAACGTTGCCTTTAGCGATTGTCTATGTCCTTAATCTGCTCTTCATAGACATTTTCTTGTTTTCCAGCTTATGCCTTAGTCCGGTTATTTTGGTAATAGTATTGTAGAATTATCATATTCACCAGACTTTATGTCTGACCCCCTCTTTTCCATCCTTTTTCTCCCTTCAGGTCCGTAGGTTGGGCCAAGTTCTAGTGGAGTCTAGTTGGATCGCTTATCTTCTGGAAAGCTTGGACTGCTGAAGTAAAGTCCAGCTTGTTATCTTTCTTTTTAATGGCTATTCATGTAATGGGATTATGTACTTGTTTTATCAAGATAGATATTGTACTTGACATTGAATGTGGTGTTATGATGTAATCAAACATGTTTTGACTTCTGCTACAATGAAATAAAGTTTTTGAATTTCCAAGTACTATTTTATATCTGTCTTGTTGTAATTTTACTGTTCTATATTCACTTAAAACCTCCATGGAAGTTAATGCATTCCCTTTGTGAGTGACATTAATGGACGTGGGGTGTTACAGAAATAGATGGCGAAACATAGTGGATTGATTTGATTATTTACAATTGACTTTTCGTTCTTAAGTCAATAACAAGATTGCATTCTGATATTTCAATGATTGGCTTACAACAAAATAAAGCCTAGCTACTATAAAACCTGGTAAGGAGAAATTGAAAGAGTTCCATTAGTTGTAGGCACATAAAATATTTGTTTGTTCAATACACATACATGATTGTATGAAATTGTGCAGGACGCCTGTGCATGTGTAATTTGACCATTTTCATTCATTTATTTAATTCCAAGCTTGAAGATTGAAATAAATGGTGAATTAACAACAATCTTTTGTTAATGCTTATTTTACTGACTATTCTCTAGCTATTCATTTATATGATATAGTGCTCTTTTAGTTCTTTATGAGTTTCTGGAATGTTTTTTCTAGATGGTTTAGTGTAATCATGTTCCCTATGCTTTATGAATTATTTTACTCATTTTTATGATATCTTTTAGCATTTGGTCGTTACCTCTTTTATATGTAACTTCTCTTAATAACAAATTCATTACCAGTTTATTCTTTTATTTATATTTAATTGTTCTAACAATATGTTCATATCAACCTCGATTTTTTATTTTTTTTGAGATACTATATAGCTTTCTATGTGTTGGTGCACTTTCTCCGTTTCAATTTACATAAATGTCCAAAGAAATAAATGAAAATTTTCCAAAATTATTTAATTCCCGGATTCAATGAATCTGTTTTACTCTATCAACTAATAATTTTTTTAATTCCAGATTGCATCACCATTTTTTTATTTACTTCCATTCCTCTTTTTGATATTTGAATATGATTCATGTATACTACAATATTGATGTCTTTCATTTGATTTTTTGTAGTTGATATTTCCATTTAATTTATTTTCAATCATTTTTGTACATTATGTGAATCTAATTGTTTGTAATAAATAGAAACAAACACATATTTAACAATCCAAGATACTCATTGAATACTACAAACTGGTAATATCTGTTTAATGGGTTCTATATTGCATGAATTAATACATCCATCCGTGAACTCTTCGAAAAATCTCTTTTCCTTTCACACGAAAATCGATTTTGTTTTATTTGTAATAAACTCATTATTCTCATACTTCCACTAACTAGATGTCATCGCTGGATCTTTTATTTTTCAAGCGTAGGGTTGGCGCTTTAGTTTTATTTCATACCTGAACCTTGCAATCTTCATAGAAAATGATTCTAGATTCAAATATGCTATGAAAAACTTTATGCTTGAATAAATAATCCATTTTTTCCAAGAACAATAATTGGTAGATTGAAGTACATGTACAACGAAATTGTAAATAATGTAATATTTTATCTTATTATGATTTAACAATGATACTGATTTGTTTGTATTAGAATATAATGCAAGGTTTTAATCATTAAATTGTTATAAACTGAATGATGTTTTGCTACAATTAAAATTTAACCTTTGTGCAGTTGCAAAGTTAGTTGAAAATATAAATGAAATGATATAAGGATTATTAAAAGCTAAAGAAATGTACCATGAGTTAGATATTTTATATCCAGCTAATCTTTCTATCGCTTAGTGCTTTTTGTACTAAATATTTAAGTTGAGTCAAGATATAAATCTTTCTTTCTTTTGTAGGCCAAGCATTGCAAGTTCCTAGCCATATCTACTGATGATAATGCAGGAATGCAAATATGGATATTAATATTTAGAAATTTTGACTAACAGATATGCGTTAGAGAAACATCACCTTACAGGCTAACTATTAATTTAATTTTTATAACTATTATGAAATTTAGGACCAACTACTAGGACAACTGGCTTAAACAACATGAGTTTAGGATTCTAAAGTGGCCAGCTCATATTTCCTACCACTAATGACATTGCATATATTTTTTCTGGGGCGTAGCGGTTCCAACGCAACATTTTTGCAAACGAGCACACATCTACTATTTATATCTTAATTTTTACCCATTAAATGCAAGCTATTTCTAAATTTTGTTATTATTTCAGGTTCAAAACTTATTTCGTTAACTAAAGTCCACTCTAGGCGAATATAAATAGGTAAAGTTTAATTTTATTGTAATTTCATGTGGAAGAGACATAGTAACATACATACTATAATTTAACGTAGGATCCGGAATAAAGTAATTTAGCAGATTGTTTCAGTTTAGCCATATCAACACATTTAGAAATGAATTAACAAATTGACTTATCAAACAATGCATCTGTTAGAAAATTCTTAGGTGAATTCCGTATGCATATGGTCTTACCTTGCATGATTATGCATATTTTACCCTTATCTTACATGCTTGCTGAATACTCACATTAGCAGTTGCTATACATCTCCGCCACAAAGAATTTTATCTTTTATTTCATTAAATATGTCCTTCAGCCATAATTTTTTTAATCTTTATAGATTATTTTGTATTTCAATGCACGAAATCCAATAATTTAGGCTTTGGTTTTTAATGCATTCTAGATTGCATGTGTACATAAATATAAGGTTAATTCCTACCTTTTAGACATTACTTTTGTTACCTATCCAAAAAAATAACTTACACCATTATTTCCTTTTTACACAATTATTAAAGCATTTATTACTGCGGCCACTGTTGCTGACTTTAACAAAATTCAATTGCAGGAAAACAACGAAGGATACCAACAGACTAGACAACTTGCATCTATGGCCAATGAATAATATGAAGAAAAAAAATCTCTCAGCTCACCTACTTCCTTTTGTGCATGTAACAAAAATTATTAAAAGGAAAATACCCTGAAGGACAAAATGAACTAAGAATTATTCCATAAGTACAAGAGCGAAATTTTTTTCCATAAGGACAAATGTTAGTGTAAAGGGAAGACTTATAGTGGGCCCCTGAATTCCTCCCTTTACACTTAATTTTGTCCTTGAGGATAAAATTTTGTCCCCTTGTCCTTATGGAACAATTTTTTGTTCCTTTTGTCCTTGAGGGTAAAAACCCCAGTTATTAATACCCGAATTTTTGCTTTTGATGTAATAATAGCAAAGGTAAATCATATTTTTCCTTAATAAAGTCCACTTTAAATGGTTTTTTTTTTTTTTTTTTTTTTTGACTCATTGATTTTCTAACATGCTTTATTTCTTCTATACAATTGAACATGGATGTTCTCCAGCTGAATTGTTTGAAGGAGACACAATTTAATTTTCTTGGTTTTTTCCAACAATAATGATATATATCAAACATACATGGATTATTCTGCCTTACACTATAAAAGCATTTAAAAACAAAGATTTGTGCAACTTATTATATAACACATTTTATATGTTGCAATATAAAAGGATTCTACTTAAATGAATGATATAGAATATAATGTAGGTATTTTTTACCTCATACACCATAAGACTCATGTTTCATTTATTGTTTTAACATGTGATTTAGTATTTTCACCGCTATTTTTATAAGATAATTATTTTTTCTACTTCCGTGTGCGAAGCACAGGTTCGCACTAGTCACAGATGGATGTAAGAAGCCAAATTCACAAAATAATTGACAAATTCAGATATTTCCATGAAGTCTGTCAGGAAAGCATTACTACTCTTCAACCTTTTCTCAATCATTTTCATTGCAGTAAGGTAAAAACATTGTTGATATAGTATGCGAAATGCAAAACAAATTAGTATTGAATTAGATTCACTTTCTGCCTAGTTTTCAGTGGCAGTCGTAAATGGTTCAGTTTCTTTTCATTGTACTGATATGCTAAAAAAGCCGGTGCAGTGTAAATCAATGCTAACAGTCACTATATCATAAGAGTCACTGGTTAATTGCAATCTTAATTTCGCTGGATGACTGTTGAAGACAGAGGCAACACAAAAGTATGCTTTCAAAAATTCAACATGGAAGTGTATGTTATCTTCAGGATTAAATTTGAATGACAAATAACAGCACCATATCAAACATTTGACGATGGACAGGATTGGAACGGGTAGAAATTGATAGTAATCACGCTATACAGAATAATATTTTGTTTTTTCATGGAGATCATAAACTCAATCGTGAAATCAGACAAGTAAATTACTTCACTTTAATTTGACCAAACAACAAGATAATCGATTAATAACAACGCAAAAGAAAAATGAAAAGAAAATGATTTAAACTAAAACTGGAATAATTAAACCAAGTTACCTCGGAACATTCAGTAATAGCCGAAAGGTTCAAATGCAGACGCACAAATAACTTGAAACGAAACTTTACAGGTCTAAGCAATCCATAACAGAATAGACACCGAAATAATTATAAGTCTGAAAGCAAACTGTTCTTCCAGATCACCTAACCGCTGGTGAATTTGGTAACGGCCTTGGTTCCCTCAGATACAGCATGCTTTGCAAGCTCGCCAGGGAGAACCAGACGAACGGATGTTTGAATCTCACGAGAAGTGATAGTCGGCTTCTTATTGTACCTTGCCAACTTTGAAGATTCCTGAGCAAGCTTCTCAAATATGTCGTTGATGAAAGAATTCATAATTCCCATGGCTTTGCTTGATATTCCGATGTCAGGATGTACTTGTTTCAACACTTTGAATATGTAGATCTTGTAAGTTTCGATGCTCTTCGTCTTTCTCTTTTTCTTCTTGTCGGCGGTTGCAGAGGATTCTTTCGCAGGGAGCTTCTTTTCGGCTCTGGGCTTCTTGCCAGCAGGTGTTTTTTCAGCGGTCTTCTTTTCCTCTTCGGGTTTCTTCTCTGCGGGTTTCTTTTCAGCTTTGGGCGCCATGGCAAAAGTTAGGGTTCTGAGAAACGGGTTTCGATTTGAACAATTGGGGAAAAATCTGGACTACAATGAGGAATACAAAGTTCAGTGCCTTATAAAGGCGTAAAGCTGGTTGTTGATTGGACGAAAGGTGATGACGCAGATCGTAATGAAGGACAGATTTGAGGCGTTAGATTGTCGTAGTATCGATGGTTAGATTTGTTAATCTCATTGGGGGGGGACGAGGATTGATGAGGTGGATCCTGGGAGATGTGTTTTGAGGCATCTGTTCTTCATGTTTTGCATGTACGATTGGTCATTTGAAATAAATGTGACTCTGTTCGCAATGTAAAAATAAGATCTGATTCTCAACAACACAAAACTTGTTTGTCCTGTAAATCACTCAACTAGGTATGAACCTTTATTTGTTAAACCTAAAGGTGATTATTGGCTTTTATTTCAAGATTATTTTACTTCATCGATCGGATATTAATATTTTTATATTTGAAAACCGAACCAACAATTCAAATGAAATTTAATAGTTAAGTCGTTTTAAATCAAAAGATTGTCGTACGATTATTTACCATATTTTTGTAACAATATCAGTCTTCTTATTCTACTTTTACTTCGTATTAATACCTTTAAAAGAAATGTTTGTTTAAAAAACGTTTGCGTCGTATGTCATCAACTAGTCGTTATAATCTTATATTACACACTAATAATTAAAAGACTTATTCATCTTAAGATAAGTCAAATAAACTAATCAATAGGGCTATAAATTTTGTACGAATTTCCGACATTCGTTCGTGTCCGTGATCGAAATACGTTCATTCGAGTTCGTCCAATTCTCAATTAGGACACGAGTTAGAATAACGAAATTTGTCTAAGGAAAAATCACAGCCGGTCCGTATTCGTTCGAGTTCGTCTGAATTTCTTGTAATTCGGTGTATAGTTGAGAACTAATCTAATAAAATTTGATATAAATAGTCAAGTCCGCTCGTGTCTGTGTCCGTGTTCGACCGATATTATTTAGGACAACGAAATTTTTCCGAAAATAAATTACGTCCGGTCCGTGTTCGATCCGAATTTTTTTAGGATAGAAACTGAACACACCTCTATTCGGTACGGTCCAACCAATTTATACACCCCTACCCATCAAACCAGTTCAGTTATTATTGGTTTTGGTTTTAATAAGAAATCAGTTCGATTTGGTTTGATTTATGCTTCTTGAACGGAAATTTTGATTTTGCCTTTTTTTATCGGTTTTAAATTGAGTCAATCATTAGCTCATATTTACATTTAATGTCACAAGAGCGATCGAAACTACAAAGAAACAATCTGTTAACATCACAAAGTTTGTATGCTATGTAATTAAACTCTAATTGTTATCAAGTAGGATGAATAATGGACTTGTCGTCGACCATCGAGTAAAAACTAATCGGGTTTCAATAGTTTTTGTGGTGTGAAACTACTTTAGATGCATCTAAGGTTCGCGCATATTTCTCCTAGAAACTTCTAAACTATTTTTTTTTTTAAAAATGATATTGAATTAAAATGCCTTTCGGTAAGGTTGAGATACCGGTTTTTTATGACTTAAAACTTCATGCCTTGTCATTTCGTTATATTCTTAAAAGTCATAAAAGGGTACCATTTTCAAATATTTTTTAACTAACGACCTACACAGTGGAACTTTAAAGGATGTAGCACAATGGAAACATAAATTGAAATATAAAAATATCATGAAATGATATAAAGTGGAATTGGATGTCGATCGGTTTGATGCG
Organism: Allium sativum; assembly: GCA_030737875.1. Lineage (NCBI taxonomy): Eukaryota > Viridiplantae > Streptophyta > Magnoliopsida > Asparagales > Amaryllidaceae > Allium > Allium sativum. Next base: position 1,008,222,161 of record CM060912.1, on the reverse strand, counting down.
GTTTGGAACCTAAGCCGCTTCCGCGTCACACTAGATCACTAACCGAAAATACAAATCATCATACTATTCTTTTAAATAGTTTGATATCATTTCATTTTGATGTAATGCGACTCATTTTAGTCTGGTTCGGTTTGAATCCATATTAAATATAAAGTAAAAGATCTACTTCCATCGGCATCGATGATTATAGAACCAAACTATCTCTGGTTTTAACGTCGATACACCATTAGAAATCATCATTATATTGTTTATTCGTACTTTAGACATATATGTGTATCTTTTGGTTGTTGTTTATTATAAACACATGCTTGCTCCGTAATTCTACTAAAAATTGAACTACTTGATATTTATATCAAAACATTTGTTTATTTATGATACTTATGAAATGAGACTTTTGCATCGTTTCATATGCTATATCCTAAAACTCACAGATTTGATATCGCTCTCAACGGCTTTATGACACTTTGCTTCTTATGTGTAGACAGATCATTCTAAATTGTTATATGAGTACAGCTTGGTTAACGTGCGCATGTTTAATAATAAATCCATTAAATGTAATTTCAACAACTGAAATTTACTATTTTATTCTTATAAATGTTGGCCATTTTTATTCCAACTGCATTGGTTTTTCTCTTAAATATGCGATAGACGAATCCAGTCCATTCAGATACAATTATCAACATCATACTTTGATGTTGTACTTGGAATCCATTTTTAGTTTGCACATCACACCATGAATGGTTTTAGTTTGACCTAGGTTACATCAATCAATAGAAAACTATTGAGTGGATCATTTCATTTAATAATTACCAACAGTAATCCCTTAACCCCCATATAAATCATGAGTAATACACTATTCAATATTTGGAGAGTGTTGCACATATCAGTTTCAATTGATACATTAATATCCATACTCCAGTCCCTTCATGCTTATATTATGTTCTGTTTTTGAGCTTTCAACATTAGTTGCAAAAAATGAGAAAGGTGGAGGAACAATGAAAGAATGGATGGAAGATGGATAGGACGATAGAAATGTTGGAGGAACGACGAAAGGGTGCATTATCTTTTGTCCTTCTGTTATTTTCAAAACACTGAAAGATAAAATAAAAAAATTATATTTAATGTGTTGATTTTGTTTTTAATGCGTCGTTTTTCACGTTATACGTGCATCATTTGTATTTCTGCGTGGATGAAACCAAAAACCAAAAAGCAAAAACCCCATCCTAAGGGTATACTACACCCTAGATTTCCAGTTTTCAATTATAAAAACATTAAAATTTGAGGAATGATAAATATCCGTGGACACTTTCCAAATGTTTATTTTATGATTGGATACTTAGGTACAAATTTAGATAGTATGAATCATGCCATCATGATAAAGAAGTTTGATCTATGATCTTTTACATCATGCCCATACACTATAGTGCTTGTCACTTTCTAAATGTTGTACAACCGCAAATAGCGAAACTTAGGTCGTCTTCGAAATATCAGTAGGCATTTTGCTTAATTACGAGGAGAAAGTGTGTATCCTAATTGCTTGATGGTTGGATATCTAGGGAAAATATCCTAATGATAATGCAGCTAGTTTTCAATCATTTTTTCTCCTCAAATTTCCGTAGATATTTACTGAAAACCCTGAATCGAGTAAACCCTCGTCAATTTTTAGCTTTCCTCCAACAGCATCACTCCCCCAATTTCGCGGTGCGTAATCCAATTTAATTTTTGCCTTTTATTTCTCTTTTACAATTCTATTTTGGATTTCGAATGTGTCAAAATGTTGTATAAACTAACATATTGTTTGTTTAGAATAAGTGGTCACTTGTTTGACCGCTTATTGACCATTAAACACTTTAATCAAACCGACTTTGTCAGTTTTTTTAATTCTACTGACCCTTCGAAAACTTGTGTTCGTCTGAAGCCCCAAACAATATCCATTTTGTCATCCTTTGAATGATGCATTAGTTACAATGACTTATTAAAGCTTATATATCAGTTCCTTGTATTTTCTTTCTTTATGTGCGTTTATGACCAGTTTTAACGTTAATGTTAATTAATGTAAACAATTTCCGTCAGTTTCATTTTCCTTTATTTCGTCACATTTTTTTCTAATCTAATTAACGTACAAGTATATACTAACTTTAATTTATTACCATTTACAATGACTTATTAAAGCCTTTATATATCAGTTCCTTGTATTTTCTTTCTTTATGTGCATTTATGACTCGTTTCAATGTTAATGTTAATTAATGTAAATAATTTTCGTCAGTTTCATTTTCCTTTATTTCATAGCTTTTTTTCTAATCTAATTAACGTACAAGTATATACTAACTTTAATTTATTACCATTTATTATTTCTTTTAATATACATATATATATATATGATTCCCTTTAACTTAGGCAATATTTGTAGTTTTCTTCTATAATTCATTTTTTATTTTTTCAAAATCGAACTCAAATGAAATATTAATCTCTCTTTATCTCTAAGCAATATTTGCAGATTTCCCCTTCAGTTCAATTTTTCCGCAACAAATCTTGTTTAATCTACTTCAAAAAATACCAAAAGACTTAAATGTAAACAAATTTTTGTCACGAGCGTCACGGAACGCGCTCCGCGCGTGGATTATTATTTCTAAAATGTTTGTGTATTTTATGTGTTTATTTGAATGTGAATTATATTGTCACTAAAAAGAAAAAAATAGAAATCACTAAACAGTAAATTGACATATAAATGGCATAAATGAAAGTGAAGTTTTAAATATAATACAATTTGCAATGTTGAGGTCTATTTCATTTCAAATGAGTTTTCTTCTTAAAGCAGTGTATAAAAATATATGTTTTCTTGTTGAGCAATAACTATATAAACAGTTTTTTCCAAAAATAGAACAACTTTTTCTGTTTGAAACACTTGTGGGGACAGACGTTGGACAACTCAAATATACAAACTTCTAAATAAGTTATTTCCATCTTTATTTTTTCACATAGAAGAGCTGAAAACCACATGCATCTCTCATATTGATCATCCCATATAGTTGCATAAACCGACATTGGCTTGGAAGGATACTATATCTCTCATTTCAGAGCAGTGATCAACATATTGAATCAGCCATGTAAAATCTGAAACACACAAACGACGACAATATCTGTATATATTATATATGTTTTAAGTATACATCTAACTCTAAATATTGTAATTGACTTACATTATTTGACTGTTGTTCCAAGGAATAGGGTATCGATGGTTGAATCAAAAGGGATAGCTCATTATATCGAAAAAAACAAATTGAACCTGTGGAAAATTTTTAAAAAAGTTTCGACTTCCGTCTAGAAGAATTGGATAAAGCATGTTATATCAAAGGTGGAATTAACAAAATATGATAAATAAATTTATAAAATAATGATTGAATTGTTCCAGCGGATTATATAAAATATAATAGCAAACCTGCATAGCCGATAGATTGAGCGCAAATCCATCGGTGCAGAGTATCATTTCCTGAGCTTGCTGAATGAGAAACTATTTGAAAGGAAAAAAATCGCCTGATATATAATTGCTTATAGCTTTGTGATCATAGATCTCAGCGATTAATTCATGTTGTAAAAATAAAATCATACATGCACGTTATATGCAAAGGTGACTTAGAGATTGCTCAGTTGGACCAATTTGAATGTCAGGCTTTCAAAAGTAGCATAAAAATTGTGCAAAAAAATAAAGAATTAGATCTGAGGAAGGAGAGATATGTGAAGAAAAGTGGCGTTTATATAAAAGCAAGAGGTAAAGCAACTGGTATTTATAGGTAACATGGTATTCTTTGGAACATCAAATAATTGCCTACAAACCCTGTCTAAATTAACGCAAATCTGGGTGACACATCAAATAATAGCTTTGAGAATTTCGGAACCACTCAAATACGGAAGTTGGTGTGTATTCGCAGATGCTATTTCTTGGGCTTTTTTTCATTTTCTAATTGACTTATTATACTATTTCGACAGTGCATTTTATTAATGGGATAAAATATATACTATTTCGACAGTGCACTAATTCGCTAATTTACTGTTATGAAAATTGGATAAAATATATACTCTACCAGTTATATTAAAATGACATAGGCCATATAAAGTAATTATACAAATCAAATGCAATTAGACTAAAGAGAGAGGAATGCAGCATTTTACAAATTAAATCATCCTACCATAATTCTATTAGTTAATGCATTGTTTTTGCTATATAAAGAATGCATCATCCAACCATAATTCAATTAATTAATAACCAAAACTCTTTGAGTTATTTTACAAATCAAATGCAATTAGACTAAAAAGAGAGGAATGCAGCATTTTACAAATTAAATCTTCCTACCATAATTCTATTAGTTAATGCATTGTTTTTGCCATATAAAGAATGCATCATCCTACCATAATTCTATTAATTAATAACCAAAAATCTTTGAGTTATTATACAAATCAAATGCAATTAAACTAAAAAGAGAGGAATGCAGCGTTTCACAAATTAAATCATCCTACCATAATTCTATTAGTTAATGCATTGTTTTTGTCATATAAAGAATGCATCATTCTACCATAATTCTATTAATTAATAACCAAAAATATTTGAGTTAATTCTATTAATGAATGCATGATTTATGATTTAATTGAAAATGATCAATGCGCTCAAAAGGTATGTCCAGATATTCATGCAGATTCTTATGTAAGGGCATTTTGGGAAGTTCATGGTCGGACCAAAACTTTGTGCATCCAAGAGAATTATTAATAAAGATATATTTTAAGGATCATTGTACTCTTATCACATTTCTTTCTATAGTAGTGAGTATTATTACATCTCTGTCTTATTATTTATTTCTTCTACGATTACATTTCATTGTGGATTAGATTTCATGGTTAGAGTTAGATTTATTGAATTTCATCTTATTAAAAAAAATGAATTTTCACCTTGATTTAAATTTAAAATTTCAATAGTGAATTATAGTTGCAATTTTGTAGATCAATCTAGTTTTGTCCATAGGTTTGGTTTCGATTTGCATCTCTTAATTCTTACTAAATTTCAGCTGTATAATAAGGTATTTGCCTACCAGCTGTTCTTTTTTAGATAATATTTAAAGTTTCAACCTTTAGAACTATCAATGAGCTTTGAAAATGTTTGAATTAGCTAGCAATTTTTCAAACAGAAAATGTACAACTTTTTTTCTTTAAAAACCTTCATATGTAATTGATAAATTACACTAATTAAATGCGACATTTTTCATGAATATTTATTTATGTATTAAATCTTTGTGTTTGCATGATTGCTTAAAATAATTATTTTAATTTTTTAATAATATATGTAATTTTTCTTCTATATATTGTGATTCATGTGTAGTTTTAAAGAAATAAAAATCATGAGCAAAATAAATTCTTTTGTCTTGTAGCATTACAAAGTCAGTTTTCCCGCCGTTATGCGGTTATACTAGTATTGTTTGTTTTGAATAAGCATTTAGATCTGAAATTCTTGCTCAGTGAAAAAGCATCAAGCAGTTTGATAATGCTTTTTGTAGTTCTAAATGCTTAATCAAACCGACTTTGTCGGTTTTTTTTAATTCTACTGAGCCTTCGAAAACTTTTGTCCGTCTGAAGCTTTTTTACAATACCCATTTTGCCCTCCTTTAAATAATGCATTAATTACAATGTCTATTGAATAATCACGATGAGCCTTATATATCAGTTCCTTGTATTTTCTTTCTTTATGAGCATTTATGACTATTTTTAACGTTAATGTTAATTAATGTAAATAATTTTCGTCAGTTTCATTTTCCTTCATTTCGTAACATTTTTTTCTAATCTAATTAACGTACAAGTATATACTAACTTTAATTTATTACCATTTATTATTTCTTTTAATATATATATATGTATGTATGTATGTATAGCTTCTTAATTCTACCGAGCCTTCGAAAACTTGTGTCCGTCTGAAGCTTTTTTACAATACCTATTTTGTCCTCATTTGAATGATGCATTAATTAAGATATCTATTGAATAATCATGACAAGCCTTATATATCAGTTCCTTGTGTGAATACTGATTCCATTTAACTTAGGCAATATTTGTAGTTTTCTTTTATAATTCATTTTTTTTTTCAAAATCGAACTCAAATGAAATATTAGTAAGTAAAATAAACTTTAAAGTAATAAAATAAACTTTAAAGTAATAAAATTTGATACGAATTATATAAATTTAAAGCAATAAAATTTGATATGAATTATACGGAAAGTAAATCAAGATGTATTACAAAGTCGGTTTTCCCACCGTTATGCAGTTACTAGTGATAATTTCTTCCATATATATCCTTAGTTGTAATTTATTATATACCATAAAAATACATTGAAAATTCAATAAAACTAAAATAAAAAAGTATTAAAATACGTTATACTTTAGATTTCACATATTTCAAATTATATTTTTGTTAAATTTCTAAATTTAGATTTATTTTGAGAAATAAAAAATAAAGAAAAATCAACAATATTTAATTTAAAAAAAAAAGACAAGAAATTACAAATTTCCAAATTTCATAATTTTGATAATTAATTTTCAAGATTAATTTTTTTAAAATTTGAATTTTATGAAACTTAATTTATGAAATATTTTTTCAAAAAGATTATAATTTAATAGTAATAAAAAGTAGTTTAAATCTTTTAAAATTAGATACTTTATAATAATCATCCATTATTCGATTTTAAAAATAATCAAGTATATTCAAAATTAAAAATAATTCTAGTTTCAACCTGTTAAAAGATTAAATTTATGCTTCAAATTATTCATCACTTCAACAATTATCACGGGGATAACCGAATAATACGAAGGGAAATATTATCAAAATAGACATTTGCAATAGTTCTAATCAGAAGCTTTAGAAATATGAACAAACAACTTTTTATAATTCAACTTCAGCAATAACATATAAGCACATTCCGCTTTCAGCATTAGCAGTCAGCAATCAACGTTTTAAACAAACGAAGCCTTCAAAACAAAAAACTATACGGTTCTTATTCATGAATAAGTGGTCAAACAAGTGATTGTTTATTGCAAACAAATGGTGCCTAAGTCAGGTTTTGATTAGTTTATATTTTGCTACTGCAAACAAACAGACTTTTATACATGTCAAATTGGATATGTGTTTCTCAGAGGAAACACATATAGTGGAAGAAAATGCATCTGTTGCGATCATTTATGCAAATGTGTATAAATACACAGGTTATTTGTTTGTCATTTGTATATTAACCAGCGGGTAGTATGAATAAAACCATATAGAAAAGGGAGTGTTTTAAAGGGTAGATGGATGAAAATAAAAAAAGGGAAAAATTTGAAGTGAATTAGTGAATTGTTTGAAAGTTAATGCAAGTTAGCTAAGTAGTAATGTTGGAAACTTCAAAGTGAAGTTTAAATATACGACCTTTTGCCCAAATTTATATGAGAAGATAAAAAAATATAACTGTCATTCGTTTCAAGATAAACGAGATACAAATAACTTCGCCCTAGGCATACAAGGGGAAGATCGAAAAAAACGCATTGTAGGTCCCAGGAATTTAACAACGCACCTCCAACCTGGAGGACCAAAGCATAATTGGTTAAACAACCCGTGCTTTTAAATATAATTAGTGGTGATTAGTTTAAAACATATAACTAGTTGTCCACCACCTCCTCCAGTCCCTCCCCTGTCGTTGCCCTATTCGATTTCTTAACTTGCCAAATAAATGAAATGATGTAATAATGTGGTTGTATATGTTATTTTATATATTACATATAATAGTTTGGGCTTGGCCCATGTACAGTCAAAGCCTGCTTATATTATTATAAATAAGCAGGAAGTCCAGTTTTTGTAATCAATCAAATAATATAGTTAGAAACGTTACATTATGTGTTACATCATCTTCTCCAATAAAGATTGTCTCAGTTCTTCTCTGCAACAATCATTCTCCAATAAAATCAAAATCTTAACTTGGTATTAGAGTAGTGATCAACAAAACAGCATCAAGATCCTACATATTATCAATTCCACAGAGATTTCTATCCATTTTTGTTAGATAATTCCTTCTCCTCATAGTAATATCATCATCGGAGAAGGAGAAGGCATCATCTATCAAAATCCGTGCCTCGACATCTACCTTAAACATGCCTACAACATTCAATTGCCTCGCCGTACATAAGGAGGAGACTGCATCTGTCAATTCAAAGTGTATGCCTTCTGTTTTGATCAAAAAATCATCCAAGACATCAAGAAATAACTAAGAAATCAAACTATGCCATCCAGAAACTCAATCAGAAGTTAATATCATCGTTTTGGCTACTTGGTTGCATCAGCCAATTCTTGAAGTTATTCTTGATTACTTGGTCAATACTCCTGATTTTTTTGCTGTTTATCATCATCAACGGCCAACGACAATACATCATCAACATCAGTGAATGTTTCAGCCTCTCAAGATAGTGATACTGCTGCAGACAGGTTAATAAAAACTACTGTAAGTCCACAATCACAACTTATTACAATTCAATTAGATAAGAACAATTATTTGTTGTTGAAATTACAAATCGAAACTGGAATTCATGGCTATGGTTAGAAGGATACGTTCTAGGTACTGTTGATGTTCCATCAAAATTCATACTTGATTAGAGTAATAGAGTGATTAGTAATTATGAACATGTTAAGTTTCGTAGACAAGATAGGCTTATTAGTTCTTGGTTGTTATCATCAGTAAGGCAAAGTATGTTGCCCCAAGTTATTGGGTGTAAATCATCTAATGAGATTTGGTAAACTATTGAAAAAAGGGTTCAATAATCAAGCATATGCCAAGGTCATGCATTATAAATGACAACTGCAGAAAGTAAGAAAGGATAATGTTACTATGAGAGAATATATAGAAAAAATAAAATCATTATGTGATATGTTAGAAGCTGCTGGCCACAAAGTTTCAGATTCTGAACAAATTTTGATTATATTAAATGGGTTAAGTGAAGAGTATGAAGCAGTTGAAGCTATTATAGCATCTCAAAAGGAATTTTCATCCATTGATTATATGCACTCAATCTGCTATCTCATGAAGCAAGAACTGACAGTAAGAGATTTCAAGAAAGTGAATACAGTGTCAATTATGCAACAAATAAAAATAAAAATCAGAATTATAATAACAAATCAGATCAGACCTTTCAAAAAGGTGGCTCTTCGGCTCATGGACGAGGAAGAGGAAGATGGAACAACAACAAAAACAAAAGTGTCAGATATGTAAGAGAATTGGCCATATTGCACCAAAATGTTATTTCAGATATAATCTAAACTATGCCCATAACCAGAACAGTACCAATCAAAGAGGACAAAATCCAAATGCCAATATAGCACAAGCTCAAACTGATTCAAGTACTCAATCTGACAATACAAGAAATCAAAATGAGTTAGCAAGATTGGAATTTATTCAAGATGAAAGTTGGTATCCAGATTCAGGAGCAACTAATCACATCACCAGCAATCTAGAAAACCTTAATCTGGGAAATAGAGAGTACAATGGCAAGAAAACTATTTACATCGGGAGTGGTAAGTGCATTAACATCTCTCATATTGGTAGTGGAAGTGTTAGAATAAAAAGTGGTTCTAACACCCAAATTGGCAATAATTCTACTAAAATGAAATCAAAAAGCAAAGAAAAACACACGATTTATAGTGGTTCGGCATTAAAGAGCCTACGTCCACTTTATACTTGTTGGATTGACAATTTGAATGCAAGTACAATAATGATTCTCACTTAATTTCACTCATACAATACATAAATTCACTTAGTCTTCTCAAAAATATACTTTGAAAGATGATTGTAATCTGAATAAAGTAGTGGAATTCGGTTATGGAGGAAACTTGGGTTATTGAAATGGCTTCGATTCAGATGCATGTGGCACTCATCCCTTAAGAGTCGGGTTCGAATGGAACGAGATGGTGACAACGCACAACAGTTGTGGGTGAACGTGGGGGAACGTGTGCACAACCGCTCCGCATCTCTAGGGATTATGGGTTGTAACTGCTGCTGCTTCTAGCTCGGATCGGACATGTAGAAGAGAGGTGTAACAGATCGGGGTGGTCTGAACCGATCCGATACCGTCTGGGCTCCTTTGTTTTCTTTCTTTTCACTATCTTGGTTTGGCTGGAGATCACCGATCCGGTCCGATCTTAGAGCAAATGTTCTTTTAGTTTGAGTTCTTCATTGATTGACCTCTTACCTTTGTGTAGCCTAGTCCACCAAGTAGGCTAACATTTTTCCCCCACGAAGTACACTTTTATCGAAGATAGAATGTGCTTCGAAATAATCCACACATTGGTTTCTGAATCATAATCATTGAATAATTGCTTCCATTCGCTTGTAGAGTTGTGTTGATTCATCATGTCACATCTCTTGGTGTCTAATATATACACTATGGAATGCATAAATTGCTTCCATTGTGTTAAAAATAAATTCGAGAGCTCTGCTTAATGTTTGAGTAGCTATTCCAGGTAAACTCTTATGATATATACTTGTTAGCTTGCTAAATCTTCTTTCGAGTTGGTCTTACATGTTGACTTGTCTCTTGGATATCAGATTCATCCGGTCCGACCTGGAATTAACCAGCGCAACATCACAAGGTTGGAAGGGCGCGGGCTTTTCCTTCAATCGATCGACCTAATCACTGGGGGCCCACGGGGAATATGAAGAGCCCCTTCACTTTATATAAATTTGCTAAAATCCTCCTTCCTTTTACTTTAGTTCGCTCTCTTCTTCGTTACTCAGCAAAAAACCCTAGCCCCCAAATTTTGTAATTCCCTTCAATCTTCAAATCGAATTAACAAGTGAGGCTTCAATCTTTGATTATCTCTGTTTTAACCGAATCTAGTCTGGATTTAGGAGTAACTTAAATGAACTTGCTCGCCGTCACATCAATTTTAACGCGTCGTTTCCCATCCCCTTGCTATCGTCGTTGGTAGTCTCGTCGCCACCTCGAGATGGCTGTGGAGGAGGTTGAAGCTAGTGTTGGATATACTGGTTTAAGAGTGCTCGGTTGAAACACCCCACCCTCCACTAAAGTCACTCACAAAGGGAATGCATTAACTTTGGTGGAGGTTTGTAAGTAAAAGTCACAAATAAAACACAAGACAGATATAAACACATATATTTATAAGCAGCGGAAAACAACAGACTTTTTATTTCATAAATACGTGTTCATACAAAACATTTCCATAACTGTCATAATAACTCCCAAAACATTACATCATCATTTCTGTCTTGGTTATTAAATAAAGAAGCATAAAACATAATTAAAACTGCATAAATCCCCATGATTGTGTCCAACAGCCATAGCCAAAGCAAGAGAGTCCAAACCGTACATCTACTATCTTGAAGCTTTTAAAGAATTTGACTAAGCTGGGATGTTTCCTCCTTATGGACCGGGGGGGGGGGGGGACAGAAGAAAAGAAGACGAAAGAAAATAGGGTCAGACATAAAGCCTGGTAAGTCTAGTGACTCTTCAATATGAGAATAAGAATAAGGGCATGGTAGGTATAAACTGGAAACAGGAAAGTATCATAAACTAAGATAAAGTAGTTTTGAAACGAATATACTATCGCACCCCACACTATATATCTGCACCTACATGCATTAGTTCTAAACTGGCACGCCATGCTGAGGGTGAAGTGATCCCCTTACTCTAAAGATCGTCTCCTACTCGCATAATTACATGTGTCTTACGACCCCCAAATATTGTAGATACCTATGCTGGCCCCACCATGGGGTGTATCAAGTCCCATGGTGGGGACCCAACACAATCCTTAGAATGCATAGGTTATACTACTGGTGCCCCCAGTGCCCTGTTTGTCTGCTCCGAAGTGTGTGCACACCCGCACTCCGTTTGAACCCACACTGTTGCACCCACCGCCGTCGCTTTTGACCGCTTACAATCAGCCCAGTAATCGTGCCCCACCCTGCCTAGTTTCAGGTTACCATGATACCTAATTGGGTTACTGCTGAAATGGGTCCCCGTTACTAGGTTTTCTAGTCAAACATGTTAAGTGGTTAAGTGTCTTTATTTACCTAACCCCACCCATCAATTTCATTAACATGTTGAATTGGTTAAGTGTTTTTAGTTAACTTAACCCTACCATCCTGACTTGTCTATCCTTAGCTTTTTAAAGCACCGACCACTCACATTAGACATATATTGTTATGGTTACTGGATGTGTCGGTCGATTCCGGGCAGATTTACACCGTAACTCAGTCTAACCTCGGGTCCTTATTGGGCTCAATGCTTAACCACCCACATTGGATAGGTATTGTTGTGACTACTGGACAGACGGGCGGGTCCGGGCAGGTTTACATCACAACTCAATCCAACCTCGTGTTAAGCATATTCGTATTTTCTAAATTTACATATTTGTCTTTATTACTTAATATATGTAAATTTGTTAACAATTAAATGTTGTGGCCCACTTTCCAAGTTTAACATTTTTGGTATAAGAATTTATACCGTTTAAAATGCCACCAATTTTGGCATGTGACAAACATGCCAATTTCATATATTTTTATGTCAAGTTTTACTAATATTCCCAACGTTACCCCGTTTAAACATTAGGCTAACAACCTTAGCCTAATTTTCGTTCGCATAGTTTTAACATACAATATTAGGCTAAAAACTTAGCCTAATTTAGCGCACACAAATAGGCATAAGGGAATTCATAAACATAAACATGACATAGGTGTAAACTTGGCATTTTTGGCATAGTCAATATGAACATCATAGGTGTGAACTTGCAAAATAGCCAACATGAATGTCATATGTGTGAACTTGCAAAATAGTCAGTATACATATATGTGAATTTGCAACATAGCCTAAATCAATTTACATATATGTGAATTTGCATTGAAATAAGGGTCTAACCAAATAGGTGTCACATGAATTAGCGTATGATTTAGACAACATAAGTCTAAACTTGTTTTTGGATCTAAGCATAACATCAAACATCACTAGCATATGACAAGAATATGACATTTTCATAAATATGTATAACTTTATGACAAGGGTGTGAACAAGATCCAATCACACATCTAATTACAACATGAAACATGTACTAAAGTGGATCTTGACATGGATCCAATTAGGAACTTGCAACTTTTGTATAAACATAGGGGCATGTATATGAACATGACCATTTAGGCATAAAGGTTCTAGCATAAAGTATATACATGAGGTTCTAATCACAAACAACCTATATAATCAAATAAACATGAACTATACAACTTGCTTATGATGTTGTGTCATTCTAAAAGTACAATAGGATCAACATCAATCTTAATTATACCACAAACATCCCAATTTCATTCGCAACACAATCATTTCAATACATAGATATGAATTAACATCGTCGTTACATAATAGCACAATTTCACTTCCAATTTACATCGAATCAAGTCTTAGTTTTATTCTCATCGGAAAAATCACTATACTTACAACGAACGACGAACTTGGATTCTGGATTCTGAGTTCTGAATTTGATATGCTTTCCTTTGGGTAGACTAACGTTGTTTTGATTCGTGTTTTACTATAGTATTGGCTTGTCTCTAAGCTAACTAACTGACGGCTACTCCTAGTTTCTTTCCAGCAACATGACGACTTTAGTTCTGTATTATTTGTGTTAATTTAGGTTTAAACTTGAGTTGTATTTATATAATTTTAAACTGATTAGAGTCGTCGATGAAGCTAGAGTGAATCCAGACCATCCATCTCAAGAGAAGCCAATCAGAAAGCGACATGTAAGCCCTAGTGACTCAGCCAAGCCTCAGAAATCGACCAGAACCCGACCAGGCCAGCCAGGGCCTGACCAAGCAGGTTTTCTGGCCTGGGCGCACTTGGCAGGTGCGCCAGTGCAATTTTTTTCTGGCGCACTTCCCAAGTGCGCCAGTGCATTCTGACTCGTTTCTGGTTTTTCTGCCCAAATTCGTTCGTCCATATCTTCTTCATACTGTATCCGTTTTACGCAAACTCAGACTCTATCTCAAGCAGAATTCTGAGACGAACGCAATAGCATAACGCATTTTCCTTAATTCCATCATTTAGAATTAATTATACTTTAATTCGTTAAGTTACAGTTAACGGAAAAATTCGTGTTGTTACATTCTCCCCTCCTTAAAGGATTTCGTCCCCGAAATCTTCAAGTCTAGGAGAACGTAAGTCCTAACATCCAATCGTCCATCTACTCAACCAACAAACACAGGCATCCATTTTCCCTAAAAGACTTCTAATGCTTTATGATTATATGCACCGTGTGTATATGTCCTTAACTAATGCAAAATCAAGCGGTCTACTGATCCAGTTGACCTCCTTAATGCAAATCATGTAAGTGTCATGAGTCCATTATGTATGCAAATTTGTCCTTACTCATAATTCTACATGAGTGCGCAACCATCAATACAAATGCGACATCCATATGACAACATATCAAGTTTCAACCACATACAAATATGAATACATATATGCATATGTAGTATGAAGTGACTGAGCCGATCTAAAACCTAGGTTGTGTGTGTATATGCATCCACGAGCAACCACTAGCAACGACTTGCAACCATTTGCAGCCATCAACCATAACATGTTTCAAATACATGTTTACATCCAAAGGGGTTTCTACCTAAGGATAAAGGATCATATCGAGAAGATATACCTAAAAAGATAGATACAAGCACAACTTAAGGAAAAAGAGAGGTCAAAGATGTACCCTCAAAAAGAAAAGGGTAGGCCGCGCGTATTCTGTCCTCAGTTTCCCAAGTCGCGTCTTCCTCGGCGTCGCTCCACTGAACCTTAACGAGCTTCACTTCATGGTTGCATAGCTTCTTGATTGCAGTTCCTGCGATTCGAGTTGGAACTCTCCTCATAGTTGCTTCGCGTTCCACTTTGGCTTCTTCTAGAATGCTTGGCTCCACCACTTCCGTTGATTCATGTAGACATTTCCGGAGATGAGAAACGTGAAAGACGTTGTGAATTCCAACCAATCTTTTAGGCAAGTCTACTCTATAAGCCATTTTCCCAATCTTCTCGATGATAGGGAATGGTCCTACAAATCTTGGTGCTAGCTTTCCTGCGGATCCAAAGCGAACGACGTTCCTTAAAGGGGATACCTTAAGGAAAACCCTGTCCCCAACCTCAAACTCAAGGTCGGTCCTTCTTTTGTCGACGTAGGATTTCTGTCTGTCTTGGGCAGTCTTCATTCTCCTTCGTATCAAGTCCACTTTTTCTGAAGTCTCTCTAATCATGTCTGGCCCAAGTATAATCTTGTCAGTAGACTCCCACCAACAAGTTGGTGATCGGCACGGTCTTCCATACAAAGCTTCGAAGGGCGCCATACCGATGGTGGCTTGGTAACTGTTGTTATAGGCGAATTCCACTAAAGGTAGGTGATCCTCCCAAGTCCCTCTGAAGTCAAGAACGCACAGTCTTAGAAGATCTTCTAGTACTCTATTCACCCTTTCTGTCTGACCATCGGTTTGGGGGTGATAGGCCGTGCTCAAGCATAACTGTGTGCCGACAGCTTCTTGCAGACTCCGCCAAAATTCGCTCGTAAAGATGGGGTCTCTGTCACTCACTATGTTGGAGGGTATTCCATGGAGTCGAACTATTTCCTTAAGACAAAGAGAAGCTAGAGATGAAGCAGTCCTTCTACTCTTGATAGGTATAAAGTGGGCGCTTTTAGTAAGCATGTCCACTATTACCCAAATGCCAGTATTGCCTCTTCTTGACCTAGGCAACCCGTCGATGAAGTCCATCGAAATGCTATCCCACTTCCATTGCGGGATTTCTAGGGGATGAAGCAGTCCTTTAGGCTTCTTTTGTTCCGCCTTAACCTGTTGGCATGTCACGCACTTAGAAACGAAATCTGCCACGTCCTTCTTCATGCCGCTCCAATAGAAAATTCTCTTTACGTCCTTGTACATCTTGTCTCCTCCTGGGTGTATTGTCATCTTGGAATGATGTGCCTCCTCGAGAACCTTCTTCACAAATTCCCTAGCTTGTGGGACACATAGTCTTCCATATCGCCTTAGCCAACCCTTATCATCGATGGAATATCTATTGAGGTGACTGGAAGTTTCACCCCTAATTAGTTTATCAATCACATCCACAAGCTGAGGGTCTTCTCGTTGTGCGGCCCCTATCGAGTCTAAAAGAGTGGGCCGTACTTCTAGGGATGCCAATAAACCAGGTATAAAATCTGTGGAGGGCCTAAAGTCAAAACCGACTATATACTCCAAGCTTTGCCTTTCTATAAAGAGAGGGCTTAGGGTCAGTTTCTTTCTACTCAATGCGTATGCTACTACGTTGCCTTTGCCAGGAGTATAGGAAATTTCAAAGTCATATGAGGCAAGGAACTCCATCCACCTTTGCTGCCTCAAGTTAAGATCATTCTGCGAGAAAAGATACTTCAACGATTTATGGTCAGTATATAATTCGAACTTCTCACCTAGGAGATAATGGCGCCAAGACTTAAGCGCAAAGACGATGGCGGCCAACTCAAGATCGTGGGTTGGGTAGTTCTTTTCATGCACTTTCAATTGTCTTCCACCATAAGCTACTACCCTCCCTTCTTGCATCAGAACAACGCCTAGCCCCGTACCACAAGCATCCGTATATACTGTGAACATTTTGCTTCCATCTGGCAAAGTCAGAACTGGGGCTGTTGTGAGAGCCCTTTTTAATCGTTGGAAAGCAAACTCGCAATCCAAATCCCAAATGAACGCCAGATTCTTCTTTGTTAGCCTTGCGAGTGGAGCTGAGATTTTCGCGAAATCCCTAATGAACTTTCGGTAAAAACCGGCTAGCCCAAGAAAGCTTCAGACTTCAGTTGCATTTCTTGGTGTCTTCCAATCTTGCACTGCCACCACTTTCGCAGGGTCCACAGCTAACCCCTCTTTGGACACTATATGCCCAAGAAATCTTACTTCTTTTCTCCAAAAGTAGCACTTGGAGAATTTGGCTTTTAGCTGATGTGCACAGAGAGTATCCATGACCTCTTTCAGATGCTGAGCATATTCTTCCTCGTTCTTTGAGAAGATCAAAATATCATCTACGAAGACCACCACGAACTTGTTGAGGAATTCTCTGAAAACCCTGCTCATTAGGTCTACGAAATAAGCGGGTGCGTTTGTCAAACCGAAAGGCATGACAAGCCACTCGAAGAAACCGTCTAGGGTTCTGAACGTCGTTTTATCAATGCTATCTTCAGCTACCCTTAGCTGATGGAACCCAATAGCTAGATCAAGTTGGGAGAAGACCGACGCACCTACAAGCTGATCAAACAAATCGTCTATTCGGGGAAGCGGGTGTCTATTCTTTTTAGTCAGCTTGTTTAGCTCCCTATAGTCCACACAAAGACGTAGTGAACCATCTGCTTTGGTGGCAAACACCACTGGAGCACCCCATTCGGAGATACTCCTTCTTATAAACCCCTTCTCGAGAAGCTCCTTAACTTGCTTACTGAGCTCCTTTCTCTCCTTTGGAGACATGTGTCTGACAGGCAGAGCTACGAGCTTTGCATTATCCACAAGATATATGCGGAAGTCTATTTCCCGCTTCGGAGGTAAGCCTTTCACCTCTTCAAAGACATCCGGATATTCCCTGACTACCCTAACCGATTGCAAATTCTCAACAGCGACTCTAGATAACTAAGCATAACAACATTCAAGGGATTACAAGAAATTTCTAGAGTGTTACCGAGCCGAGTCAAGAGCCTAACCACTCTTTTCTCACAATCAAGAATGACACCATTACTGGATAACCAGTCCATGCCTAAAATCAGTCCATATCCTGAGAAGCCCAAAACAAAGGCACTACATCTAAATTCAACACTTAGAATAGAGATTTTCAAATCCAAGCAAACCATCGACAAATAAGCCGAGCCCCCGATTGGATTTGAAACAACCAAGGGATCTTCTACCATACTAGTGTCTAGGTGCAGAGATTCTACTAAAGCAGATGAAATAAAGGAGTGTGATGCACCAGAATCAAAGAGAGTGCGAACTGGATGATCATACAGATAAACTAAGCTTTCTACAGAAATATTTCAACCTCGTTCCTGTGGAGGTGCCACCAGCGCGTGAACTTGTCTGCCTGAGGTGGATCCAGTCCTCTGTCCCTACCCCCGCTTCTTTGGGCAGTCCTTAGCCAAGTGTCCAGTCTCGCCACAACTGAAGCAACCACCATTCATCTTTGCCTTCTTCTTTCTGCAGTCTTTTGCTATATGTCCCACAATGCCACAGAAATTGCACTTTCTCTTTTCACGGGATTTGTTATTCTTCCCGCCTTTCTTAAAGTCTATTTTCTTAGCCTGTAAACCCTCTTTCTTTTCTTGAGGCACTTCCGTCTTTGCCTCTTTCTTGCCTTTATCTTCCTCGTGTAGCAGCGCCATATCCACCAAGCTTTCATAGGTCGCCCCCATGGGTATATGGGTCATAGCAAGGTTGTGTAGTGGCTCATTCAGGCCTTTGACGAAGCGAAGGGCCTTCTTGTGTTGAGTGTTTACTAAATCAAGCCCAAATCTGGCCAGCTGATTAAACTGATTGACATACTCCCTGATCGTCATACTCCCTTGCTTGAGAGTTAGGAACTTCTCCATCTGCAGACTTCTTTCAGCTTGGGAGAGGAATTTCATCTCAAACCTCGTCCTGAAATCTTTCCATGTTTCAACTGGCCTCTCCGCATGCGTAACTTCCCACCAATAGGAAGCTTCATCTTTGAGCAACCACACTGCTAACTGTATCTTTTGCCTGCCTGTCATCAACTTCGAAGATAACGAATAAATTTTCAATCTCCTTCAGCCGATTCCTTGCTACCACAAATGATTCAGTTCCATAAAAGTCCTTTCCTCTCATAGACTTAAAGTCTCTACACGTCTTAGCGAAAGTGTTCCCACGAGGAGGAGGAGGAGGGGGAGGAGGAACCGCTGCCACTGTAGGAGGAGGATTGTCTGCTGGGCCCGCACCATTGGCCCTAGCCTCTAGGTACCTTCGGAACCAGCCAAGGATCGGTACTCCTTCTGGAAAGTTAAGATCTCCAGACATGCTGGATCAGAAAGGAAAGTATTCAAGATAAAAGGATGGAGGGATAGTGCATATGGCTTTGGGGAATTATGCCTTTTAAAAACAACACTTTTTCTTGAAAAAGATGCATCTTTAAACTTCTTTTTGAAAATAGTTTCAAATTTTTTATCTAGTATGGTAAATCTATGCTCGGATACCAAGTGAAACACCCCACCCTCCATTAAGGTCACTCACAAAGGGAATGCCTTAACTTTGGTGGAGGTTTGTAAGTAAAAGACACAGATAAAACACAAGATAGATATAAACACATATATTTATAAGCAGCGGAAAACAACAGACTTTTTAATTCATAAATACGTGTTCATACAAAACATTTTGATAACAATCGTAATAACTCCCAAAACATTACATCATCATTTCTATCTTGGTTATTAAATAAAGAAGCATAAAACATAATTAAAACTGCATAAATCCCCATGATTGTGTCCAACAGCCATAGCCAAAGCAAGAGAGTCCAAACCGTACATCTACTATCTTGAAGCTTTTAAAGAATCTGACTAAGCTGGGATGTTTCCTCCCTGTGGGCCTTGGGGGGGGGGGGACGGAAGAAAAGAAGATGAAAGAAAATAGGGTCATACATAAAGCCTGGTAAGTCTAGTGACTCTTCAATATGAGAATAAGAATAAGGGCATGGTAGGTATAAACTGGAAACAGGAAAGTATCATAAACTAAGATAAAGTAGTTTTGAAACGAATATACTATCGCACCCCACACTATATATCTGCACCTACATGCATTAGTTACTGGCACCCCATGCTGAGGGTGAATTGATCCCCTTATTCTAAAGATCGGCTCCTACTCGCATAATTACATGTGTCTTACGGCCCCCAAATATTGTAGATACCTATGCTGGCCCCACCATGGGGTGTATCAAGTCCCATGGTGGCGACCCGACACAATCCTTAGAATGCATAGGTTATACTACTGGTGTCCCCAGTGCCCTGTTTGTCTGCTCCGAAGTGTGTGCACACCCGCACTCCGTTTGAACCCACATTGTTGCACCCACCGCCGTCGCTTTTGACCACTTACAATCAGCCCAGTAATCGTGTCCCACCCTGCCTAGTTTCAGGGTACCATGATACCTAATTGGGTTACTGCTGAAATGGGTCCCCGTTACTAGGGTTTTCTAGTCAAACATGTTAAGTGGTTAAGTGTCTTTATTTACCTAACCCCACCCATCAATTTCATTAACATGTTGAATTGGTTAAGTGTTTTTAGTTAACTTAACCCTACCATCCTGACTTGTCTGTCCTTAGCTTTTTAAAGCACCGACCACTCACATTAGACAGATATTGTTTCGGTTACTGGATGTGCCGGTCGGTTCCGGGAAGATTTACACCGTGACTCAGTCTAACCTCGGGTCCTTATTGGGCTCAATGCTTAACCACCCACATTGGATAGGTATTGTTGTGACTACTGGACAACCGGGCGGGTCCGGGCAGGTTTACATCACAACTCAATCCAACCTCGTGTTAAGCATATTCGTATTTTCTAAATTTACATATTTGTCTTTATTACTTAATATATGTAAATTTGTTAACAATTAAATGTTGTGGCCCACTTTCCAAGTTTAACATTTTTGGTATAAGAATTTATACCGTTTAAAATGCCACCAATTTTGGCATGTGACAAACATGCCAATTTCATATATTTTTATGTCAAGTTTTACTAATATTCCCAACGTTACCCCGTTTAAACATTAGGCTAACAACCTTAGCCTAATTTCCGTTCGCATAGTTTTAACATACAATATTAGGCTAAAAACTTAGCCTAATTTAGTGCACACAAATAGGCATAAGGGAATTCATAAACATAAACATGACATAGGTGTAAACTTGGCATTTTTGGTATAGTCAATATGAACATCATAGGTGTGAACTTGCAAAATAGCCAACATGAATGTCATAGGTGTGAACTTGCAAAATAGTCAATATACATATATGTGAATTTGCAACATAGCCAAAATCAAATTACATATATGTGAATTTGCATTGAAATAAGGGTCTAACCAAATAGGTGTCACATGAATTAGCGTATGATTTTGACAACATAAGTCTAAACTTGTTTATGGATCTAGGCATAACATCGAACATCACTAGCATATGAAAAGAATATGACATTTTCATAAATATGTATAACTTTATGACAGGGGTGTGAACTAGATCCAATCGCATATATAATTACAACATGAAACATGTACTAAAGTGGATCTTGACATGGATCCAATTAGGAACTTGGAACTTTTGTATAAACATAGGGGCATGTATATGAACATAACCATTTAGGCATAAAGGTTCTAGCATAAAGTATATACATGAGGTTCTAATCACAAACAACCTATATAACCACATAAACATTAACTATACAACTTGCTTGTGATGTTGTTGTCATTCTAAAAGTACAATAGGATCAACATCAATCTTAATTATACCACAAACATCCCAATTTCATTCGCAACACAATCATTTCAATACACAGATGTGAATTAACATCGTCGTTACAGAATAGCACAATTCCACTTCCAATTTACATCGAATCAAGTCTTAGTTTTATTCTCATCGGAAAAATCATAATACTTACAACGAACGACGAACTTGGATTCTGGATTCTGAGTTCTGAATTTGATATGCTTTCCTTTGGGTAGACTAACGTTGTTTTGATTCGTGTTTTACTTTAGTATTGGCTTGTCTCTAAGCTTTCTAACTGACAGCCACTCCTAGTTTCTTTCCAGCAGCATGACGGCTTTAGTTCTATATTATTTGTATGAATTTAGGTTTAGAATTGAGTTGTATTTATAGAATTTTAAACTGATTAGAGTCGTCGATAAAGCTAGAGTGAATCCAGACCATCCATCTCAAGAGAAGCCAATCAGAAAGTGACATGTAAGCCCTAGTGACTCAGCCAAGCCTCAGAAATTGACCAAAACCCGACCAGGCCAGCCAGGGCCTGACCAAGCAGGTTTTCTGGCCTGGGCGCACTTAGCAGGTGCGCCAGTGCAAATTTGTATTGGCGCACTTCCCAAGTGCGCCAGTGCAATTTTGTTCTGGCGCACTTCCCAAGTGCGCAAGTGCATTCTGACCCGTTTCTGGTTTTTTTGCCCAACTTCGTTCGTCCATATGTTCTTCATACTATATCCGTTTTACGCAAACTCAGACTCTATCTCAAGTAGAATTCCAAGACGAACGCATTGGAATAACCCATTTCCCTTAATTCCATCATTTAGAATTAATTATACTTTAATTTGTTAAGTTACAATTAACGGAAAAATTCGGGGTGTTACATCGGTCGCGAGTGGGTTTTTGAAGGAAAATGGGTTATATGGTGTTGAAGAAGCAGGAAGGAAGAAGAAAGGAATGGGATCAATTTGAAGTGGGAAGCACAAGAAGGAGGAGAAACGGATTTATCCAACCGGGTCGGGTCGGAGTGAAAAGAATTAGCACATAAAGGATCTGGTTATAACATATGTTATCGGATCGGATCGGACCTGTGAAGAGCGCTGGACTTTAGCATCTTATACGACTTTCATCTGATCCGGATCGAACTCATCCTATTTTCAGCTTCTACCGATCCGAACTATATAAAATGTGAACTTCTCACATGGGTATCCCAACCCGAACCGGATTGCTAGCATGCTAATTCCCGTCCCGAAATGAACTGTCTGTTTGACATGAGTTTCTATCTTGCACCACACGAGGCCTTAACTTATGACCCGAACCTTTTAACTCGTGGATGTTCGATCCGAACCGAACATTCAATCTGGAGCATAAACATACTTAATCTAGTCTAACTGAGACTAAGCATTACTTGCCAACTCAGGGACAGTTAGGATAGAGCCTTATGATCATGCCTAAGCTTTTGAGGCTGTCGTAAGCACATAACTTCTTGGCCATTTTCTTTCTTTGCATTTTTATATGCTTTGTTTGTATTATTGTGTACACACTCACATGCTTTAGTTCATACACACGCACAAGGGGGACACGGGAAACTTTACTCTAATCCTTGTTATTGTTTCTTTAATAATAAATCAGACATGACCGAGAGGCGCTCGTCTAGATTAGCAGAGGGAAGAGAAGCCATGGGAAGATATGAAAATCCCATCTTTGAAGGTGTATCTTCTACTTCAGACCCAGATTGGGACAGTGAGGGCCCAAACTACGAGATGGGTACTCGTGATAGTGAGGTATCATCCGAGGGTGACGTTTCTTTAGGAGAGGAAGAGGAAGGAGGGGTAGGAGATAACCGTGCTCCCAACGAATTTGGAAATGTCACTATTTTGGAATCGCCTAAGGATTCAGTCGAGTCGACAATTGACAATGACAGACTTTTACGGATACGCCCAAAGCATGGGATTCTTTAAAGAGATACCCAGTTGCCTTCGAAAACAGACCGTCCCCATAATCCACCAGAAGGATATATGGCTATCACCATATTAATGTGTCTAGTTGGGGCAATACCTCCATTTAAGCCTTTTGTCGTCAATTTTTTAAGACAACTGTGGATTGCCCTCCATGCAACTACATCCCAACTCCTATGCTTATTTGTACACTTTGTATATAGCCAACAAAGAGATCCTAGCTATACAACTTACCTTTGATGATGTTCATTTCTTTTATAATTTCAAGCATCAAACCCAAGAGACTCCATCCTTTTCATACTTTGAATCAGTTCCAAAAAGGAAAATCATCACTGTCCCGTATAGCAGCAAAGTTGGCGACTCAATACCCGAATGGTTTTATATTAAATAGCAACCTGGGTGTGCCAGGGGATGGTCCCAGTCAAGTAAGGCAACAACTTTTTGGATTTCAACTTCAAATACTTGTGTCAGCACATTAAATGACTTTTATTTTTATTCGCAGTTCCTAATCCAAAACAAGTGACGGGTCAAATATACCTTGATCGTTTGCACCAGCTACTCACCAGTGATTAAAAATTCTTGACCATCAAAGAAGTCCTTAAAGATGAGTACCTCCATCGTTAGCGGTTGTTATCTATCACCTGCAGTATAGGCCTTGGGAAATGCCCTTATGTATACATACCTCCAGTCGATATTATTCCTGAGACGGGAGGAAGCTCGAAAGGTCTAGCGGTACCCCTTAAGGACCCCCTTCTCCATCTTCGAGTCAGGATGAAGAACTAGCAAACATAGATGAGAAAGATAGAGATGGATATATCACTCCTGAGGACGCGGTTAACCCTGAAAGGCCAATTTCTCCAAAAGAGTTGTCATCGGTCATTCCTTTCGGAGATAATACTACAGTGGATGACTCTATATATCGGGGTTTAGGAAATCTTCCCTTGCTTGAGAACCTTTATACTGCAAAAGATTTTGCAACAAATCCTATTGCTCTCGCTTCTGAGGAAGAAGTTACTCCCATAAATTCCGGGTAAATTGCACATACCAGCCTCAGTCCGGGCTCTGGTCTGTTTGGGGGGAATCACTACTTAGGAAACACACTGCATTCTAGTACTGCACGTCACATCACTTGAGTTTTATGTTAATGTTGATTCTAATATTCTCTCATTTCTTCTTACAGGAAAAATGGTGAGGCAACGTTACTATATGAGGGACGTTCGTTTGGGTATGCCCCCAATGGATCCTAATGAGAGGCATGACCAACATGAGAGTAGAGGCAGAGATAATAAGAGGGATCGACCTCCGAGGCCTTATCGGTCCTCCCATTCTCGATCCCCACACCATAAAGATTCAGACAAACGTAAGAGTCCATATCACGAGGGGGAAAAGCATGGCTCAAACCTTCTGCCTCATCCAAAAATAAAACTCCTCAAGACAGCTCTTCGAAGAAAGTACTCGATCCAACAGAAAAACAGAAGGAATCAGGGAAAGAAATAGGAAAGGATAGGCCCATCGTGAAACTCAAGCGTCGCACTATCGACATCACCACTACGAGGCCAGTTATTCTTAGTGACGAAAACCAGGCCAGATTGGAAGTTTTGAAGCAACAATTTCCCGATCACAATTTCGGGCACATGCATTTCGTCCCAAAACTTAAATCGGTAAATCCTGATTGGGACAACGACGTTAAGGCTTCCATAGACTTTATGGATGAACAATATAAGGAGATGAAGAGGTATGCAAGGACTCTCTCGAAAATATTAGCGATCTCATGGAAGATGTAAAAATCATGGCCGATGCCGTTGAGTATGACGCAAGGGCTATCGAAAATTCTGAGAAAGATCTGGAGGATGCCCAAGCTAAACTTGCTCTTGTACAATGCGATACAGATAATTATAAGAGGCAACTTGAATAATTACAAAAGCACTATCATTCTAAGCTTGGGTCCCATAGTCAGAAGCGAATAGATTTAAAGAAGAAGGCTGAGGATGCTAAGTCTGAATGCACTCGTTTCGCCCAAGAGAAAGTGAGCTTAGCCAAAAAGAACGCAGAGCTTGAGGCTAAATTACTGGAGGCTGAAACAAAGGCAGCTCTTGCCGAAGGGAACGCGAACATGGCTTTGCAGCAAGTTGAGAAAGTCAACGAACATCTTAAAGACGCTCAAAGGGAGCTAGATGAGAGCGGTGAAACCATGGTTGGATTTTTTTGCTCAGGTGATCCGTCACCGAAACCTTGCTTGGCTTAACGACTATCCTATTCCCCTTGTGTATGCAAGGGACCAACTGGTCAAATGGGAAAAAGCATAACTTGGAGTGGATTAGATTGATGAGGACTAGTTGATGGAGATGTGCTTGAGGGGCGAAGAGATAGCCCGCTTAGCTGAAGGGCGAAAACTTATTATTGTCGCTATAGAGGAGGAAAGGCGTCAGGCCAAAGGAAAGGGTAGTCTTGAAGTTGGTTCTTCTTCTACCATAGTTGGGGCTGCTATAGTAGAGGGGTATGATCCAGAAAGGCCAGAGATCCCTAGTGCTTCCTCCTTACCTTCTACTTCCGGATTGACTCCCGAAGTTCCTACTGCTCAAGTCGAGAAATCCGCTGAGGGTATCTCTACTTTTTCATCTTAGTTTTCCAAAGCTATCTCAAACTTTCGTCACATTATTGGACAAACAATTGAAAGTCCCGCGTTTTCTTTTGAGTTAATAACTGTTACTTCTCGTTCTATAGGTACCAAGCCATCTAAGAAGATTGATGATTCACAGAAAACAACTCCAGGTGAAGGATCTACTGAAGAGACTCGGGAGAAACGGGATGAAGTCATTGCTACAAAACCTGGAAAGGGAGATGAAGGCGAGAAGGAGGAGGTTATCGACAAAGCTCCCATGCCACCCATCATCGAGACTTTTCACCATGGGGAGATGATAGATGCTCTGATAGAAGATGACGATGATGATGGACATGAAGAGGATAATGACGTGTTGTGACTGGAGATTCGAGGAACGTTGATGACATGACTTTGGCTGAGATGAAGACCAAACAGGACAAGCGCATGCAGCTGAAGGTTGAGGAACCATGCCCCGAAAGATTTAAGCCTCTTGCGGTGGTGCTTCCTGGATCAAGTTAGTTGTCAAACTTTCAACTAGGTCAATTACGGAGGAACTTGCTAAAAAAAACTTCTATTAATCTAAGTGCTCCAATTCCTAGGAAGAAACCTGTTGACTCCAGCACCCCAATTCCGGAAAAGAAGAAGCAAAAGCGTATTATTAGTGAAGCTAATAGAGAGGTGAAAGAAAAGCTTAAGGCTGCCAAGAAGGCGAAGCCCACTCCAAAGTCCAAATAAAGGGTGGCTTTGTCCTTTGTTTTGATATTCCACTGGTCCGCTATTGTTGTAGTGAGTGCGGCGCTCACTTCTTTTGCTTAGTTTTCCTGTATAAACTCACGTGTTTGTGAATAAAGTACCCTGAAATGTCAAATGTTTGCAAATCCATCATTTAAGTTAAAAATGCAGATAAACAACATGTTATATCACAGTTATACAATAAAGTCATTATTACTAAATAGTAAACAATATACATTGGGGACATGGTATGTGTATGCCCTCAATCAATCTTTTATAGACTGACTGGCTAAGGCTTGTTAGAGATTGATTAAGCTTAGCGTTCAGTTGCCCCCGACTCTCTGGCGGGGCTAACTTTCCTTTATCGTTTATGCTCATCCTCTTACCATCTTTATACTCTCCTGTCTCATAACCAGGTTAGAATATCGGTGAGGTGGTCTCTTATCAGGGTGCACCTTCACCCCTCAAGGGACGTCGTCTTCCCGTCCTTTATACTCTCTCTCGTTTCATGAGAGTTAGAGTTAGAATGTCATCTTCCCATTCCTTCTATCCTGTTACGCAAACGGTCATTTCGTTTGCTCTTGCACGTGAATTGTCCTCAATCTTTTAAGCTTAATTTAATGTTTAGCATTTCATAATCAGGACAGAATAGTCACAGAAGATAAAAATGATGCAGGAAAATAAATGACACACGACATTTTTATAGTGGTTCAGCTAAGTCGTAGCCTACATCCACTTTATAATCTTTTGTTCATATAAACAGACTTTTCTAGGCAAGTCTTGCCTTTTGACGTAATTTATAAAAACAAAATAAAACACTACATTTTTAACTCAAATATCACCTCAAATGCTGAGCATTCCAAGCTCTAGGAACTTCTTCACCGTCCACGGTCGTTAACTTGAAGGCTCCCATTTCAAATTTCCGTTTGGATGGCGTATGGTCCTTTCCACTTTGGGCCTAGATGGGTTGGAGGTGGAAAGACTCGCCTCACTACCAAGTCTCCTGGTTCAAAAGTCCTAGAGCGAACCTTATGGTCATAATAACGTGCCACTTGGCATCGATGCCTTGAAGCATGCAAGTCTGCTTTTTCCCTTTTTTCTTCAACCGCGTCAAGGGACTCTAGGAGGAGTGCTTTATTCGTCATTGGGTCATAGTATGTCACTCTATGAGTGGGGACTTTAAGTTCCACCGAGATCACCGCTCTGATTCGAAGGAGAGTGAAAAAGGAGTATGACCAGTAACCGTCTTAAAGTTTGTTCGATAGGCCCACAAAGCTAACGACAACTCATCCACCCACATGGCTTTGGCCCGCTCCAACCGCTTCCTGAGAATAGACTTAATGACTTTGTTTATTGCTTCAACCAGTCCATTCGACTGCGGGTGAGCTACGGCGGTGTACCTCTTATCAATCTTATATTTTTGACAGAAGTTTCTAAATTCAACACTGTCGAATTAGGTTCCATTATCAGTTATATTGGTTTTCGGTATCCTAATTCGACAAATAATATTTTTGATCACAAAGCTTATCACCTTCCTTACCGTGATCGTGGTTAAAGGTTCGGCTTCCACCCACTTTGTGAAATAATCCATGGCGATGATCGCGTATTTAGCTCCTCACTTAGCAATCTGCAAGATCCCGATGATGTCTAATCCCCAATTCGTGAATGGCCATGGGCTGACCATTGATTTGAGTTGCTTTGGAGGTGCTCTTGGGACTTTTGTGACCCTCTGACATTTGGCGCAACGTCGTGAGTGATCAGCTGTATTTTTATTCACGGTAGGCCAAAAATATTTGTACCGCAATATTTTCTTTGCTAGGGTTTGACCCCCGGTATGGTCTCCACACTCACCTTCATGTACTTCTCTTAGTACACGCTTGATGTCGTCATGTGCTATACGCCGTAACAAAGGCATAGAAAATCGTTGGTGGTAAAGGACATCGTCCTGTAAAACGTATCTTGTAGCTTTTTACATGTTACAGCTCGTCTCTCGCTCTTCTTCGATGGGAGAATTCCGCTCTTGAGGAAGTTCTTAATTGGTGTCATCCATGACTCCCTTTCTGGCTCAGCTTCTAGGGCTAATTTGACTTCCATTAGGTCGAAGATTGGTGACTACAATATGTCTATTGGAACCATTTCGGTTTCTTCAAGGTTGTCAGAACTTGCTAGCTTAGCAAGTCGGTCTGCCTTCTGATTTTCCACTCTTGGGATGTGTGTTATACTGTAATGTTCCAAATTGCCCCGTAAATCCTCTACTTTTCCAAGATAAGTAACGAGTCGAGGTCCCTTGGTAACAAACTTCTTCCGAACCTGGCAGACAACTATCTTGGAGTCACATAATATGTCCAATGTTCTTACTCCTAATTCCTTGGTGAGTTTTAGCCCGGCAATCAGGGCCTCATACTCGGAATCATTATTAGTGGCAGGAAATTCCAGTCGCAGGGCGTAGTAAATGGATTGTCCTTCAGGAGTGATTAAAATAACTCTGGCATAGATCTTCGATCATTCTTGGCCCCATTCATAAATAACTTCCATGGACTAAGTTCGAACTTGCACTCTAAAGTAACAACTTTGTCATTCACCGTTTCTTCTCCAGGAATCGTGAATTCTGCTATGAAGTCGGCCAAGGCCTGCCCCCTTATTGACCTCCTTGGTTGGAAATTCAGATCAAATTGGCTCAATTCGATATTCCACTTAAGTAATCATCCCGATGCTTCGGGTCTTTGCAAGACCTGTCTTAGAGATTGATCGGTATATATAACTATCGGATGAGCTTGGAAATAATATCAGAGCTTTCGGGAGGCAATCAAGAGGCTGTAGGCAAGCTTTTATATTCTTGGATAATTACGTTCCACTGCTGCTAACTTCTTTCTTACGTAATATACTGGCCTCTGGACCTTGCCTTCTTCACGTACCAGAGTTGTGCTGACAGCATCAGATGACACTGCCGAATAAATCTTCATGATCCACTGGCTTTGACAATATCGGGGGTTTCTCCAATAAGTCCAATAAGTTTTGGAAGGCCTCTACACAATCTGGAGTCCATTCGAAATTACGTTTACCCCACTTGATTAAGTTGAAGAATGGAACACACTTGTCCATGGCTTTGGAGATGAACCTGCTTAATGCGACGACCTTCCCTGCCAGGCTTTGAACATCCCTAATCTTTCGTGGTTCTTCTATATTTCTTATTGCTGCTATCTAACTAGGATTAATTTCAATTCCTCGAGAACTCACGATGAAACCAAGAAACTTTCTAGATGCCACTCCAAACGAGCACTTTAAGGGGTTCAACTTCATTCCGTACCTTCGTAAGATACCAAACATCTCCGCTAGATCTTGTGTATGACTAGAGGACTGCCTGGATTTCACGAGCATGTCATCAACATAGACCTCTATGGTTTTTCTAATCTGGTTATAGAACATTCGATTTACCAGACGCTGATATGTGGCTTCGGCATTCTTTAGTCCGAACGACATCACCACATAGCAATATAATCCCAAATTCATTATAAAACTCGTGTGCTCTTGATCCGACACATGCATAGGGATATGGTTATATCCCGAATACGCGCCCATGAAGGAAATAAGTTCATTTCCGGCCGTCGAGTCCAATAGCTGGTCAATCCTAAGGAGTGGGAAGCTATCCTTTGGACAAGCTTTGTTTAAGTCCGAAAAATCAATGCACGTTCGCCATTTTCCATTTGATTTCTTGACCAAAATAGGATTCAATATCCAGTTGGGATATGTCGAATCTCTAATGACCCATTATCTTTCAACTTCTCCACTTCTCCTTTTAGGGCTGCCGACCTCTCCGAGCCTAACGTACGTCTCTTCTGTTTAACGGGTGGATGTTTCGGATTAATACTCAATGAGTGACTCATAACGGATGGAGATATCCCACACATGTCAGCATGGGTCCAGGCAAACACATCTAAATTTGCCTTCAGAAAGTCAGTCAATTCCTTTGCTCGGAACGAATCCAGCTGGGATCCAATCTTCAAAACCTTTGTGGGATCAACGTCGTCAATGGGAATGTACACCGTCGTTTCATTGGGTTCGCCTTTCTGTCCCCAGGCTCTTCATCCTCTTTGGGATCTATGTCCTCGAACAGTCCTCTGGGCGACTAACTCTGGGCGGTCCCTTTAATTGCTATGCTGAACCCTCCCTCGGGGGAGAGGAAGCACCTTTATCATCTATACTTAATCCCTTCACCAACATCTTCAGTTCGGCCATGTTGCAAGCTCGTCCAGATACCTGATCACCTCTCATTACTCCCACCCCGACTTTGGTTGGAAACTTCAGCAATAGGCACCAGGATGCGATGCAAGCCCTGGATTTCGCGAGAGCCGGTCAACCCAAGAAAGTGTTATAGGTTGAGTCGATGTCCAAAACTACAAACTGAAGAATTCTTACTCTTCAATGGTCTACTTGTCCCAACGTCAGTGACAATTCTATATATCCCAGTGGAGCCTCCGATGCCCCATTGAATCCGCAAATTCATCCCTCACAAGGCTTTAAATCTTCTGGCTCGAGTTTCATATGATCGAACGCTTTCTTGAAAATAATATTGACTGAACTTCCATTGTCCACCAATACCTTATGAACTAGAGTGGGACCAATAGTAGTAGTGATGACCAATGGGTCTTCAGTAGGTGATTGGACTCCAACATCGTCTCTGTTACAGAACACAACATCATCAGACATCGTTTTCTGTTGCTTCACCGGAGCGATATCTTCAAGGTTATTGCACTCCCCCGTATCGATGTGTTTAGATGCATTAACATATTGTTCCATCGTTCTATAACTATGGCTGCCTGGATGAGGCCCACCTACTATAGTGTTGATGAAAATCCCTTTACCTTTCTGTTGAGCTATGGGTTTAGGAGCAGGTTGATTTTGGTTCGGGTTCTGTCCCCCTGCCCTCCGTCTCTCGGAGCGACTTTATACTCGTCTAACTTTCCTTCCCATGATAGGTTTTCAACAACATCTCTCAAATGCCGACATTCATTAGTTAAGTGTCTGTGAGTTCCATGAAACATGCAAAATTTTCCAGTTGCGATCTCCTTTTCGGTTGAGTCTTTGGGTGGCGGCCTTTTATATTGTAAGACGTTGTAAGTATCCACGTAGATGTTTTCCAATGTGTCACTCAGCGGCGAATAGTTCTCAAAGGTTTGGAATAGAGGTCTTTTGCTGGAGTTGTTTCCTCCGTTCCTCCTATTGTCGTTTCCATTCCTGTTGTTATCACCTTCGTTCTTGTTGCCAACGTTTACTTCAACCTTCCTCGAGCTATCGCCGGACTATTTTACTGCGACGTTGCTTTGAATATCTTCCTTACAACCCCTTTCAGATTTTCTCTTTCTATTTGCATGGGATTCTTCTCGCCTCAAGCGAATATTGGCCTTTTCGTAGAACAATTCCTAGTGTGGGGTGGTTTTCCGGAGAGATAATCCCCGAATTCTGTGTTAGGGTCGACTCCATCTATCAAGGCCATCAAAATAGTGGGTTCATGAGGGTCACTGACTTCAATAACATCCAGGTTGAAGCGGTCTAAGTATGATTTCAAAGGTTCACCTGGAGCCTGCTTAATTCTCGACAACTCAATGACTCTTTTAGATTTTCGAGCATGAAGTCGAAACTAGTTCATAAAGCGTTCACTCGGTTCTTTAAAAGTTGATATCGACCGTGGAGGGAGTTGGGTGAACCACATCAACACCACTTCTTCTAGATTAACCGGGGAGGCCTTACATTTTACAATGTCTGGAGCTGCTGCGGCATTCATGAACCACGCATATCTCATCAAATGTTGTCCTAGGTTGGTTCTCCCATAATACCGATCCATTTGTGGTAAATTAAATGGCCGAAGGAATTGAAAGTCCAGTATGTCATCTGTAAAGGGGGTGTGACTTCATTCAATGCCCCAGTCCTCATTGGTATAGCGTCGGCTATCAGCCATGATTTGGCGCACCATTGCCTCTACATCAGCATTCATTAATGTTGGCTCAGGCTCTCTGGCCCTGTTGTTCGAATTGCCCCTGGGCTCCTGACCAGGGGATGTTCTTCTATTTCTAGTAGTACTTACTCTGCTTTGTTCCCTACGATCCCGGTCATTAACAAGAGGAAGGGGTTGGAGAACTTGTCCTTGTGTGGGATTGGTAATATTAGGATCCCTGGGTAGGACGTGAGATCCACACATGGGCAGCAACATGGGTTCTCTCAGGCTCGGGTCGTCAGGCCCTAACATGCGAGCAGTGTCTTCACGGGATCCCAAAGATCCAAAGGTCAGCTGATCAAGATTTTCAGCTCGCTCACACGGCCTTCTTTCACAAGGGCGCTCTTCATCCGAAGAGGATGACTGGTCTGCTGTGAGGCAGCAAGTTGAAGAGGGTGTCTTCTGCCTATGAAGTTCACTGATTTCCCTACTCATAGTGATCATGTTTTCTTGCATACGAAGACTGTCACGTTTGTGAGCTTCCAAAGCATCCCTTGTGCTCTCAAGCATATCAAGAAGGCGCGAAAAGTCTCCATGCGTGACTGTCATATGGAGCGGGTTGATCACTAGTCGTCGCGGCCGGTATCGGAGCATTGGCGGGTGCTCGAGTAGGTGTATCAGTTTCAGCTGCGTTCGAATCGGATCGGAGTAGGGTAGTAGAGCCGGATCGGTTCGAAGGGGG
Organism: Allium sativum; assembly: GCA_030737875.1. Classification (NCBI taxonomy): domain Eukaryota; kingdom Viridiplantae; phylum Streptophyta; class Magnoliopsida; order Asparagales; family Amaryllidaceae; genus Allium; species Allium sativum. The sequence goes on along the minus strand of CM060912.1, from coordinate 1,008,188,666 downwards.
GTACGGGCAGCATCAGAGCCTCCAGATCGATTCAGGTTCACGTCATCAACTTGGTGCAGAGCGCCCGGTACAGATCGGCCTGTTCCAAAGCCCTGTCCCTGAGACCTCGTCACGACTATGGCCTGCTGATCTTCGCTAGCCTCATTCTCCCGAGCGGCTTGTACTTCATTCCATTTTCCTTTGACCATAATATCCAATTCCTTAGAGACTAATCAACAAATACTCGAGAATGCCGAAAACAGAGGATTAACTTCTTTGAACTCGAGGGTCCAAATAGTAGAATGATAATCTCAAAAAGCAAAGAATTCAAAAATTTCTCGGTGAAAGCACCAAAATGTTAGACCAAAAAGTGGTTCGAACACCCAAATCAGCAATAATTCTACTAAAATGAAATCAAAAAGCAAAGAAAAAGACATGATTTATAGTGGTTCGGCATTAAAGTGCCTACGTCCACTTTATACTTGTTGGATTGACGATTTGAATGCATGTACAATAATGATTCTCACTTAATTTCACTCGTACAATACATAGATTCACTCAATCTTCTCAAAAATATACTTTGAAAGATGATTGTAATATGAATAAAGTAGTGGAATTCGTTTATGAAGGAAGCTTGGGTTGATAGATTGCCAAAAGATCCTTTCAAATGACCCTTGGTGGTCTATTTATAGGCGAGAAATCTCTCTGAAATGGCTCTGGTTCAGATGCACGTGGCACTCATCCCTTAAGAGTCGGGTTCGGATGGAACGAGATGGTGACAGCGCACAACAATCATGGGTGAACGTAGGGGAACGTGTGCACAACCGCTCCGCATCTCTAGGGATCATGGGCTGTAACTGCTGCTGCTTCTAGCCCGGATCGGACATGTAAAAGAGAGGGGTAACGGATCGGGGTGGTCTGATCCGATCCCATTTGGGCTCCTTTGTTTTCTTTCTTTTCACTATCTTGTTTTGGATGGACATCACCAATCCGGTCCGGTCTTCGAGCAAACGTTCTTTTAGTTTGAGTTCTTCATTGATTGACCTCTTACCTTTTTGTAGCCTAGTTCACAAAGTAGGCTAACAGGAAGTATTAAAGGTAAAAGGCAATTACATTTACATAATTTACTAAGGGTACCTAAAATCAAGAAAAAAATTAATTAGTGTATCACAGTTTGTTAATGACAGCTGTGTTTATTTTGAATTTATCTAATATACTGTTTGGTTAGAGACATACTGAATAAAGAAATACTTTTGTAGGGTGATGTAGTGAAGGGGTTATACAAATTAAACTTTGATAGTTGCAATAATTATGTTTACAATAATACTGTTAAAGTTCATTCACTCTGCAATTTATCTAATGATGGTGTGAAATGTAATAATATAAGTGCCAATCATGTAACTGATCAAAACAGTAACAGTAGTAGAAATTTAACATTTGATTCGTGGCACTACAAACTGGGACACCCTAGTGCTAGAATAGTTAGAAAAAATCTTCTTGATGTCAAGATACCCTTCAGTGATGCAAATATGCCATATGTGTATACTTATTGCCAAATAGGCAAAAGTCACAAATTGTTATTTCCTAATTCTAATACTTTATGCCCTAAACCATTTGATCTTATTATTGTTGACCTATGGGGCCTAATGCCAATAAACACAAAATTTGGGCATAAGTACTATTTATCCCTAGTTGATGCTTGTACTAGGTATACATGGCTTTATTTATTGAAGTCAAAATCTGAGACTCATAATGTTATTATTAATTTTATCAAAATGATTGTCAGTCTGAATGCCTTGTCAAAACATTTCAAACTGATGGTGGCTTAGAATTTAAACCACTAAGTAAGTTATTTCAAACTAAAAGAATAATTCATCGAATTACATGTCCTTATACATCCGAACAAAATGGTCTAGTTGAAAGGAAACATAGACATATAGTAGAATCAGGCTTAAATTTACTAGCACAAGCATCCTTACCCCTAAAATTTTGGCCAAGATCATTTAATTTTATTGTTTATTTAATAAATAGAATGCCAACTAAAGTATTGAATGATATTAGTCCATTAGAAAAGTTGTATAATGTTAAGCCAAACTATACTGATCTGAAAACATTTAGATGTCTATGTTTTCCTCATTTAAGACCATATAATTCAAATAAATTGGATTATAGGTCTAGACCATGCACATTTATAGGTTATTGTACCAATCAAAAAGGGTACAAACGTATTGATACTAAAGGCAAAATATTTATAAGTGGACATGTAATCTTCAATGAGAATATTTTTCCATTCAAAGACAACAGTATGAAAACATCAAAAAAGGTGCATAATCAAAAGATACATATACCTAACTGCCAATAGTAGCTGATGTGTGGCAACATGATGATCTTGAGGCTGCTGATAATCAAATTAACGATCAGAATGCAGTTGATCAAGCACATTCTGACCACTATAAGACTCTCATCCATGCTCTGCAGCAACCTGCAACAAGTGACAGCAGAATATTAGAAGAAATTAGCAGTTCAAGCAATAGTAGATAAAAAGCACCATCAAATAACAGTAACACACAATCAGATCAAGGATAATTACAATCAAATCAGCCACACAATCAAACAGGCCACCATATGATTACAAGAAGCACAAGAGGAATTTTCACACCAAAAACCTATATTGCTACAACAAATATGGATGAGCCGGGAAGCTACAGTGAAGCTGCAAAAGATCAAAATTGGATAAATGCGATGACTGATGAGTACAATGCCCTTATGAAAAACAACACCTGGGAACTGGCACATCCTCCAAACAACAAAAAGGTAATTGAATGTAGATGGACATACATGTTAAACAAGAACCCATATGGTTCAATCAACATATATAAAGTCAGATTAGTTGCTAAAGGGTTCACACAAGAATATGGCTTTGATTTTAATGAGACCTTCTCTTCAGTTGTCAAGCCATCTACTATTAGGCTAATATTGACAATTGCTTTAAGCAATAATTCAAAGATTAAACATTTAGATGTCAACAATGCATTCCTTAACGTCATACTGGAAGAAGAAATATATGTGCAGCAACCACCAGGATATATACAAAATACAGAATATGTGTCAAATTGAATAAAGCAATCTATGGTTTAAAGCAAGCTCCTCGTGTGTGGTTTGAAAGATTGAAAACTGCCTTATCAATAATGGACTTCAATTCAAATAAATCTAACACATCATTATTTACTAAAATTAACGATTTATCAACAATATATGTTGATGATCTCATTATTGCAGGTAATAATGAAGACGAGATCAGACAGTTGACTGAAAGCTTGGATAGACCATTTTCAATCAAAGATCTAGATGACATCTCAGACTACCTTGGAATAGAAGTAAAGATGATATCAAACTCAGAAATACATTTGTCACAAAGAAAGTATATTTCTAAGTTACTGATGAAAAAAAAATGCATGAAGCCAAAGCTCATCCTATACCGATGATATCAAACCAACATTTATCCAAAAACAAAGGAGAAGCCATAAACAACATTAAACAATATAGAAGTGTTGTAGGAGCATTGCAATATGCTACTACAACACGACTAAATGTAGCATTTAGTGTTAACAAAATTTCTCAATTTATGCAGGATTCGCTTGACGAGCCTTGGACAACTGTAAAGAGGAACCTGAGATACTTAAAGGGTACAATAAGATATGGGCTAATATTGAAAGAAAGCAAGCAATTAAACATAACAGCTTATACAGATTCAGATTGGGATGCAGATGTTGACGATAGAAAATCTGTTACAGGCTGAGTATATACATAGAGAAGAACTTAATTTACTGGTGTTCAAAAAAACAACATGCAATTTCAAGGTCAAGTGCTGAAGCAGAATATAGAAGTGTAGTTGCAGCAACATCAGAGATTCTATGGCTTCAATCTATTCTAAAGGAGCTAAAGTTAAACAACAATGCAAAACCAACAACATGGTGCGATAATCAGAGGATGATCTATATGAAACCAAACCAAATACAGCATGCAAGGACCAAACATATAGAGATTGATATTTACTTCGTACGAGGACATGTTCAAAAAGGGAATTTGCAGGTCAATCACATACCATCATATTATCAGAGAGCAGATATATTCACAAAATCATTATCAACAAAGAATTTCACAAGACTTAGAGAAGAACTAAAGATAAAGGACTAATATGACCTGATTTGTGCTCCATGATAATTAATTAGTGCATCAAAGCAAAGATTCAACATCAATTTCGTAGCTTTCATCTTTCTTAGCTGCGAAATCTCAGATCTACTTCTGATTTCAAGTTTAGCAAGCCATTTTTCAACGTTTCGAGCAATTTAGGGTTTACATCTGAAAACCTAAACCTAAATTGAGGGAGGCAAATAAATGATATGATGAAGTTGTGCGTTTGTATATGTTATTTTATATATTACATATAATAGTTTGGGTTTGGCCCATGTATAGTTAAAGCCTGCTTATGTTATTATAAATAAGAAGGCGGTCTAGCTTTTGTTAATCAATCAAATAATATGGTTTGAAATGTTACATTATGTATTACATTATCTTCTTCAATAAAGATTGTCTCAAGTCTTCTCTACAACAACCATTCTCCAAAAAAGATCAAAATCTTAACTTTTCCTACCCTAAAACTGGGCCTGAGTCCACGTTTGGCCTCCGTTAAAAGTTCAATTGCCCTATTAAGTTTTTATGAGATCGGGATTGACGGGGACGACACTAGAAATAAAGTAACATCATATTTTTTGTGTTTCATACAAATATACAGATTATCACCATATTCATACTGAACTGAATGATAATGATGTTATATATATAGGGAATGCTCTAAAACACTTCGTTTTTTAGCTCCCTATTAATACCCCACTCATTTATAATTAAATAAGTTAGTGGAAGGAGAGAAAGAGGAATGCGTGGTGCAAATCAGGGAGGCTGTAGGGGTGTTGCACTGTTTATGGTTCTACTTATCCTATCACCACACACACACACATTATATATATATATATATATATGTATATATATACATATATATATGGGCCCGGCTATTTGGACACAAAATTAAACACAAAAAAGAAAGACACAAAGCCTTGATTGTTGGATCTTTTTGTCTTTATATGGACTAATGTAATTCATGAGGTGATCCAATGGTGCAAATCAATTGTGTCACCAATTGTGCCAAAGTTTTCTGCTTAAATAGACCTTCCCTATATATATAGATAGAGAGAGGAAAAAAGAGAGGGAGAGATAATCATCTTCACTAAAATTTGGTGTCAGTGCTCTTTTAATTGAAATTTGAGTTTCTAAAATATGTTATGTGATATTTTCTTTGTAAATATTTTGTAGTGTAAATATATTTACATCTTGACTACTTTCATTAGTTATTTCTTTTGTTGATTGAAAATATAAAGAAACTAACTATAATTATTTTTGTATTCATTTCTGGAATACGATAAAAAAACATGTATGTTACTTACATAATATGAATTTAAAAAATAATATAGTCTTTTTCCTCCTCCTAATAGGTAGCCAGTCTTCATTAGGGTTGAATGCATTACAATAACGAAATGAAGCTGCTAGGCAGCCTAATTGCATACAAGAGATGTTAGAGAATTATTGAAGGACTTGGTATTGCAAGACATATGAGACATGCTAGCCTAACTGCTGAGATATTATGGCAGGCAATGCTTCCTCACTATGGTAGCGACGTGAAACTCAATAGAAGAAAGTTGATAATAGGTAGGAAAGTTGGAGTGTTGTATTACTGTAAACTGATGTAGAGTGCTCTCGAGATGAATCTGGCAAGTAGTGAACTAAAATAATGCATTGTGTAGTGAACTGAAGTGAAGCTGGCACTAGGGACTGCTGCGATGAGCTATCATGACAAACTATGTTGGCCTGAGATGCTTCAATTTGTTGAAGGAAGGAAGCACCTGACCCAGATGTTAACCCATAAAATATGGATCAAAAATAATAAGCATGCTTGGGTCATTCTCATATGAGTAAAAGTAGGTCGCAAGCCTTTAGACCGTGAATTGGAGAAGAGACACTTAAGGTCGTTCAAACCTTGGCTCATTCTGAAGCTTTATGGGTGTTAGGTTGTTTTTTGACTCTTTAGGTCGTTCGTGGGATGTGGGGTCATCCAGATCTCTGGCCCGTTTGCATGCTCCAGGCCGTTACGGCATATTAGGTCGTTCAGGCAATATGAGATGCTCGGAAAGCTTCGGTTCGTTGGGGCAATTTAGACCGTCGCGACATCATGGCACGTTCGAATGCTTTGGGCTACTAGGCTCTTTTAGGTCGTTAAGTCTCATAGCTCTCTAAAAGGTCTTAACCCGCAAAACTCTTGGGTCGTCATCTCTTCAAGTCTCTAGCCCCCTAAGACTTTAGCTCGCTCCATCAAACCACAGGCTGCTCCGTTCTGGTTCAACTCGACCCATTTAAGTTTAGATCGCTTCACCTTGCCCTAGCTCGCGACGTTATTGTATACAAGTGCTTTAGCCCACTCCGCCTGGTTTTAGCCCGTTCCGCTCTAAGGCCGATGCTGTTAGATCGCGAAGTAATGAAATAAGCCCCTTTGGGTCGGCCGACGGTCTAAAAGTGGTTCAAGATAATTACTAAACTGCCACCTGGCCTGAATCTCACCTGTAAATACCCCCTTCATTCCTTTATAGAGCGGGATCGAATTCTATGACCCCGAAGGGCTGCCCACTTATTTCCAAAGCATTTCTAAGTGATTTCTAATTCTCTTAACACCTTCAATCGAAGATCATATATGAAGTTCATCGTGAAATCAACCAAAAGTGATCAAACTTCTTAGAGATCAAAGATTCTCCACCATAATCCTTGAATATTGTGGAATTCACTTATTTCTCTGCTGATTTGTGTTGATCAAAGTGATGCTATTGTATAACGAACGATATGAATGTACTTTTGAGTGATCCTAGACTTGTAACTCTTGAATTGATAATGGAAATTGCTATTAAAGTGGATGTTGATCTTCCTTAAGATCGAACAACTATAAAATTTGTGTCTCTTTACTTTTGATGTGATTGTGGACTCTTTTCTTACCGACTGGTGAAGTGAAATTTATGCAACTTTGGTGTTGAGATCTAATTTAGATTTTAACATTTGGCACCCACCGTGGGGCCGCATTCGCAAATCCTATTCTCATACTCTCTCACAAGGTCGAAGGCCTTGCAATGAGGTTCTAAGTCTACTTTTGTCATAGATCCTACATGACTACAATCTAAGCCAATCGACGAATTTGCTTCCAAATTCAAGTCCTTGTCTGAAATCATGGATTGACCATCGAAGAAGACTGCTAGTAAAACTGTCGAAGAAACTATCGACAACGCCGCCAACAACGAAAATACTCCGCCCACTAACCAATTAGAAGTTAGAGAAACTTCTAAGGCTGGAACGGCCGTAATGAGAAGAGAGTTGGATGTAGCGGGTAGCCAAATGGACATTGCAAACAATGACATAATAAAGAAGCTTGAGTTCATGTTTGCTATGCAGGCTGCTACTGCAAAAGTTACCATGGATGCCGCTCGTGCTAAATCTATTCAAACAAATCATGCAAAAAATGCAGGTTCTTCCTCCTCAAGTCCAAGTCGAGGAAATTCTATCCAAGAGGTTGCAAATCCTAATGATCCTCAACGTAAAGAAGCTAAACCACCTATGCCAACCGCTCTGATAAAGCAACCTCTCAATAAGCGCTTGGAACCACTAAAGGGGAACCTCCCCAAGCGGGAGGCCCAGGGCCCCGGAATATGAACCGAGAACGTTTGCTTAGGCAAACATCCGACAAGGATAAAGACGTCCGCCCTATGGACCAACTCAATGAGGAGGAGCGCATATCAGAAATGGTCCACAAAATCATGGAAAAGAGCTTGAGAAAGCAAGACGGTGAGAAGGGGTGGGGTTTTGCTCCTATCAAAACCCCACTCATGGAGAGGATCAAGATGGCTCCCTGTCCAAATAAGTTCAAACCCCTGACGATGCAAGCTTACAATGGGACTAGTGATCCCAACGTGTTCTTATTGATCAACATATGGATGGGGCATGTGCCACAAATGAGTTGAAGTGCTTGTACTTTCCAACTTACCTTGAAGGGGTGGCCTCACTTTGGTTCACGATATTGCCACCCAAGTCTGTAGATAATTTTACTACGTTGGCCAAACTATTCGAAGAGCAATCCAGACTGCAAGCTACGAAAGTGCGAGATGTCATGGAATTGAATGAACTTGAGCAAAGGCCAGGAGAGCCCATCAGAGATTTTCTAACCCGCTTCAACACTGCTGCAGCGGAGGTTGGTAATTACAAGCCTCGTTCGGCATTAATGGCTTTGAAGGGAGCCATAAACAAGAAAAGCAAGCTTGGACGATAGAATAAGAAGAAGAAACCAAGTACGCTTAAGTAACTGTTTGACAAAGCTGAAGAGTACATAGGTGTGGATGAAGATCCAGCATATACCATGGATGTTCCTGAAAGCAGCGTACAGCCTGAGAAGAAAAATAATGATGAAGGAGGTAGCCAGAAAAATCCCAGTAGTCAGAAGAGGGGGAATGATGGAAAAGATAATCATGCCAACAAGAAATTTCGCTTCTTTAAAAATTTGGAACTAACTCCTTTGAACAACACCGTGGAGAATATCTTCATGGCAACTAAAGATACCGAAGAGTACCCAACACCGAAGCAAGTGATAGTCAGTGATGCTGCCATTAAATCAGGGAGCATCTACCGATTTTATAACCAGCCAGGTCACAATACAAATGAATGCCAACACTTGAAAATTTTAATTGAGGAACTGATAAGAAAGAATAGACTTCAGTAGTATGCAAAGAACCCGCAGGGCACTCAAGCTGCTCAGGGTCAAGGAACATTTGCGGGGCAACCTAAGCAAAATGAGAATGCTTCAGTTGTTTTCATCCCAAGGCTGATCGTCAATACCATATCAGGTGTTCCTCACCCAGCCGGAAGAAGCTGGGGAGACATTGTGAAGTACACTAATGAAATGAAGAGCCTTTCGAAAGGAGAAGAACTCATGATCATGAATGAAACCTATTTGGCATTTCGATATGTGTTCTGCTTGTTAACTATAATTTAGATGTTTTCGCTTGGACGCATTCCAACATGTGCGGAATATCACCCGATGTTATTGTTCATAAATTGAATATTAATCCTAGTTTAACCCCTGTAAAACAAAAGGACAAATTCAAGGACCTGAAAGATCCGTGGCATTAAAAGAAGAAGTAGATAGGTTATTCAAAAATAACTTTATATGAGAATCTACATATCTCGATTGGGTTTCCCATCCAGTCCTTGTTAAAAAATCCAACGACAAATGGAGAGTGTGCATAGACTACTCGGATCTTAACAAGGCGTGTCCCAAAGACAGTTTTCCATTACCTAGAATTGATCAACTCGTCGATGCAACAGTGGGGCACGAGCTATTATCTTTTATGGATGCATACCCTGGGTACAATCAGATTATGATGCATAAGCCAAATAAAGAGAACACAAGTTTCATAACTGATAGAGGCTTTTATTGTTATAAATTTATGCCATTTGGACTAAAAAATGCAGAAGCAACGTACTAGCGCCTTGTGAGTTCCATGTTCAAATCCCAAATCGGGAACACTATGGAGGTCTATGTAGATGATATGCTGATAAAATCCAAGAAAGCCGACGACCATCTGGAGAATCTAGCTGAGATGTTTCATATTCTCAGAAAGTATGGCATGAAACTAAATCTTCTTAAATTCTCATTTGGAGTCTCGTCCAGAAAATTTCTCGGGTTCATGGTCAATGCTAGGGGCATTGAGGCAAATCCCTCTCAAGTCATCACCTTACGAGAAATGCGCGCTCCGAGGACAAAGAAAGAACTTCAAACCCTAAATGGAAAGTTAGCGACACTTAACTAATTCATCTCTAAGGCGATAGATTGGTGCATTCCACTCTTCGATGCTTTGAAGAAAGAAAGGAGTTCCAATGGACTCCAGAATGCGAAACAACCTTTTAAGAGTTGATTAGGCATATGGAGTCATCGCCGATTCTCTCTAAACCCAAAGATGGAGAGGATTTGTACCTATATTTGGCCGTCTCATCACATGACTTAAGCGTCACGCTTGTTCGAGAGGATGCCAAAGTCCAATGGCCAATTTATTACATCAGCAAAAGGCTCACTGGGACAGAGTTAAACTATCCAAAGTTAGAAAAACTTGCATATTGTCTGCTTATCACCTCAAAAAAGCTAAGGCCATATTTCCAATCCCATCCTATATAAGTTCTCACTGATCAACCACTAAGACAGGTTCTCTTTCGCCCAGAAACTTCGGGAAGGTTATTAAAGTGGAACGTAGAGCTCAATCAATATGATATCACTTATCACCCTTGAAGAGCTACTAATGGGCAAGATTTAGCGGATTTCATTGCCGAGTTCATGGATAGGGGAGAGGAAACAGAGGAACCAGCAGAGACCGTGGCTAATTGGAAGTTATACATCGATGGAGCCCGAAATGATTATTGTTCGGGAGCAGGAATCGTCTTAGAAGCTCCAGATGGCCATTCTTTATGCTATGCTTTAAGATTGGAATTTCCATCGACCAATAATGAGGCTGAAAATGAAGCTTTGATCGCAGGTCTAAAATTGGAAAAATAATTGAATCTGAAAACTTTACAAATTTTCAGTGACTCACAACTAGTGGTGTGTCAAGTCCTGAAGGAATTCCAGACCAAATTTCGAAATATTCCTTCTTACCTTATCAAAGCCATGAAACTTCTCAACGACCTTGATCACTAAACTATATCTCATATTCCAAGGGAGGAAAATTCAAAGGCAGATTCTCTCGCCAAATATGCCAATACCTCAGATGCGGAATTGCTAGGTTTAATTCCCATCGAAGTCCTTTCAACTCCCGCTATCGCAGAAGCAGATGTTGGCTGGATTATGGAAACTATATGAGAACCCATGTCCTAGATGATTCCAATCAAGGAATACATCCTCAATGGAACACTCCCTGAAGAGCCAAACAAGCGAAGGAAGGTACTGTGCAAAGCTCCGTTATACCTTATCCAGGATGGAAGATTGTATAGGCGAGGATTCTCCATGCCACTACTGCGATGTGTAATGAAAGAGGAATCCAAGGCAATCATGGCAGAACTGCATGGAGGAGAATGCAGAGGTCACACAGGCGGTCAAACGATAGCCAAGAAAATTCTGCGATATGGCTACTTTTGGCCCGACGTGAACCTAGATGCAATGACCTATGTAAAGAAATGTGATAGGTGCCAAAGATTTGCAAAGATTCCAAGAGCACCTCCCACCGAATTGACTCAGATGGTTAGTCCATGGCCACTCGTCTTCTGGGGCATAGATTTGATTGGAGCATTGCCTACAGCTAAGTCAAATATGAAATATGCAATCGTGGCAGTGGACTACTTCACTAAATGGGCCGAAGCTAAACCATTAGCAACTATTACCTCGAAGAAAGTGATCAACTTTGTTTTGAAGAACATTATTTGCCGATTTGGGGTGCCTCAGAAAATAATCATCAACAATGGAACTCAATTCAAGAGTAGCGAATTCCTAGATTTCTGTGCCAAATACAAGATTTATAAGAGTTTTGCAGCCGTTGCTGATCCGCAGATCAACGGGCAGGTCGAAGCAATCAACAAAATTTTGAAGTCAACCATCAAGAAGCGCCTTGAAAAAGCTAAAGGTGGTTGGGTAGACGAGCTTCCTCTTGCACTATGGGCATATCGTACAACTCATAAAACTGCAACTGGGCACACTCCATTCTCACTCGCATTTGGATCCAAGTCTATGATTCCAGTGGAACTAGAAGTTCCCACTCACCGAAGAATCCACTTTAATCAAAAGGAGAATGAGAAGCTGTAACTCGAGGCACTCGACTTACTTGAGGAAAAAAGGGAGAAGTAGAACTCAGAGTCATTGCACATCAGAGAAGGACGACTTGTCATTTTAATGCCAAAATGAAATAGAGAACCTTTCAAGTTGGGGACCTTGTTCTGAAGAGAATCATGACAGGTACCGGGGTATTCGGATCAAACTAGGGAGGGCCGTATATGATAAGCCAAAAATTCTCAGATGGCACATTCGAGTTGAAAATGACGGATGGGATCCAACTTCCAAGAGCATGGAATATCATACATCTTTGAAATTACTTCGTTTAATAGTTCTTTCATTTTGCAAATTGTAAACATCATGCATTGTAAATAACGTGCAACATTGTTACAAGTTTTGTACATATTAATGAAAGGAATTGCTTTGCTTGCCTAAATCATATATTTGCAAATTCTTGTTTACTCAAATTCGATTATAATTGCAGGTCCCCTAAAAAAGAACGTTGACACATCTATGACTTAATAAAGCTTGGTAATTATTACAGCACATCCCGATTGCGATAGCTCAATTATCTAATGCTCAATGCTTAAAGCATCATTCGCAATAAATACGAAGGTGTGAAGCACAACATCGCAAGATAAGGGACGCCAGGAACTAAGCGGTCAAATGAAGTGACGTTCAAACTACGAACAAGGTGGTGAATTTCACCAAAGGGACACCTTTTTAATTGCAAGGTCCACGACCCTAGTTCTAACAAATCATAGTAAAACCCGATGAGTGAACTAGCTCCCGCTTTGTGAAATAATGCAACTCTAAACCAAAGACCTCCCCGAGGGGCACCCAGTTAGTCGTCGGTACCATTGATACATGGTTCGAATGCGGCAAACACTAGGCCTTCCAAACCAAATACCTCCTCGAGGGGCACCCAGTCGATCATTAGTACATTTATACATGGCCCGATTATGACATATCCTGGATTTTAAAGACCTCTTTGGGGGCATCCGATTAGATGTTGGGTCTTCTAAACCCAATTATTAATTCTGGATCTTCCAAATCCAGTTACTGACGGATTTTCAAGACCTCTTCGGGGGCATCCGAGCAGATGTTGGGTCTTCCAAGCCCAACTATTGATTCTGGATCTTCCAAATCCAGTTACTGCCGAATTTTAAAGACCTCTTCAGGGGCATCCGATCAGATGCTAGGTCTTCCAAACCCAAATATTGATTCTGAACTTCCATATCTAGTTACTGACGGATTTTAAAGACCCCTTTGGGGGCATCCGACCATAAGCCGGGTCTTCCTAATTCGGTTAGTGACGGACCCAAAGACCTTTTCGAAGGCGCCCTACAAATTCTACAAGTGTCTAAATCATTCAGTCACAACGAATAATGGGTTTACAAATACCTCTTCGGAGGCATGAAAAACAAGACCTCCGGGGGCATATGTTCAAATCTAACCTCCAAAGGGCTTGGATTTCCAAGCTAGCGAGAATCATGATTGAACATACTAAAATATAAGACTTCTCAAGCAGGGGCATGAAAACAGAAGTTCGTACTCACAAAAAGATAAGAGTTGGATCAACTAAAAGCGGGAACCTTTTATCATGGTCATCCCAGGAAGTTCTAAAATGTCAAGAGCACATGACCAAAAGATTCCAAATGAAGCTGATCATAAAATGTCATGCACTACCTTCAAATATTATGACGGATTATGGAATAGAGGCATTACCACCGCATTAAAGGAATTTAATAATGCTTACTTAAACATACCACAAACCCGTCATAATCTTATATTAATGGTTTAGCATTTCCAAGGATTGCTTCGGCCAACAAAGTTGAACCTTGAAATGGCGAAGGAAAACTTAAAACTTTGATACTATGATAAGCACAAAGGTGGCTATTCACAGAAAAGAAGTCTCAAAAGCTGCCCCGGTCAGAATCAAGGTAATTCAGTAAAGTTGGTCAAGTAAGTACGACTAGCAATGGTTCATGGCTACAACTAAAAAACTAGTTTACAAAACATATCACGAGATCATTTTAATATAAACATTACAATAACAAATGACTTGTGGCATATTGTAAGCATAAGAAGAAAACAGACGTGGAATGCAAAACAATAAAGTACGACAAAGCTAAAGTAAAAGCTAAAAGTACAACAAGCAGAACACATTTTCATCACAGCAACACAAGACCAGACTGCAAAACCACAAGTCAAGTCACAAAATCATGAATCTAATACAGAAGTTTCAGACATATGGTATCATAAAGTAGTAAGCGGGGAACAATGCCCGCATATACAACCGGATTGAATACAACATATAAAGGAGAACAGTCAAGAAGCAAAATAAACTGGTCCTGAATACCACTTCTTCTTGTAACTTAACCTTAGACCTAGTTTATTGAGAGGAGGAGGAGGAGTCTCTACCACATCGCTTGTAACTTCTTGAGAAGATAAAGTGATAGCTTTCGTATCCTGGTTAGCATGCGTCTTCTTCTCCTTCTTCTTCTTGTGCTTCTTAGATGATGAGGTCTTAGCAGCTTTCTTTCCTTTACCCTTAGCGACATCTTTCGGGCTTTTGTCTGTTCCCGTGGCTTCAGGATCATCACTAAGAATGTAATCAGCATCTTTTAGGTTAGAGAGCGCACCGATTTTAGCATTTCATGATCCGGAACTGTAACGACAAGTAAGGATGTATCACTAGGGGAGGGGAGTGATAACGGAAGCAAGGGGAATAGTCATCAGGGGTGAGTCAGTTGTAGCGGCTTCAAATGCCGTTGCTTTGCCCATAACGGGAGAAGACAAGGGTGAAATTAAACCTAGATTATGGAAGCAATGAGCATAAGAGGCGAGAGACCCAGGCGAATTAAAAATGGATTCTAAGTTTGGCATGTTATAGTCAATTTCGATTTTACCTGCATCTAGAAGGTTTCCCTAAACATCTCTCTGCTCAATTCTCCAGTTGTCTATGTTTTCATCATCACCTTCATCGTCCCCATCATGTTCCTCTGTAATGTTCTCTATAACAATATGCTCTTTAGTACCTACATCTTTCTCTGTTAAGGTAACGGGAGCAGTCACATGAATCTGTAAGCTAGAAGCCTCAATAGTCGCAGAATCAATGAGAGGAGCAATGTTAGTTGGACTTTGAACCTTCTCCCCATAGGTACCAGCCCTGTCATTCACTAACTGGACTTTTCTCTCAACTAGAGCTTCTTGGATCTATCATCCAAAAGTTCATTGATAAGATCTTCCTCGCTACGATCATCACTCATGATCTCAAGTATTTGTTCCCAAAAAAGTGCTAAAGTGGTTGAAAAGGTATCTCCCAAATAGTGCAAACTTCCGCGACTCATGATCTTGTAAACATAGAACTAGAAGATGTCGGCCTTGGACTCGTCCATAGCCTTTTGGTGAGTTTCTTCAGCAATTTTCTTATCTGTCTCAAGAGATTCAACCTTGGTTAATAAAGTGCGATTAGAGGATCTCAAGGAATCGATAGTTTCTCTAAGTTGAGTAGCCTCCTTCCGATATTGTGTGGAGAAGTCTTTTTCTGTAGACAATGTAGCTTCAGCATTGCTTTTGGCAGTTTTTCTTTCTGTTTAACAACTTCAATCTCTTCCCTGAGTTTCTTATTTTCAGTATCCAACTCCTCGAGTTCTGCAATTCTTTTATTAAGAGAAGCGATGGTAGCATCACGAGAATCTAAGTCTTCCTCCCACTTAGCTCTATCACTCTCCGAAGTTGTGATCTAACCAAGATTAACATCGTTACGCTTTTAGAGGTCGTCACTGAATCTGTTCCACCTGTATAACTTCTTCCTAGCATTGTCCCTGACCATACATAGCTTCATGTCTAGTTGGCTCTTAGCATTATCAAGCTTTGTATGCATTTGCCTAATCACAACATCTACTTCATCTGCCATGTCGTTAGTAGCAGTCAGATTTACACCACGATCAAACATAATCCCTTTCAAATTCCAATATGGGAATCGTTCGGAGAGGGGAACATTTGTTGGTTTAGGTTTGTAACGAGGCTTACGAATGATCGAATGGATTTCAGCAGGAGGACCAGGGGGACCAGAAGATGGAACCGATCGGGGTTTAATGGGAAGCTTCTCCAATCGAGGATGTTTGTGTGAGCCGCCTTTCCCTTGATCATCTCTTCCCCGCTTCTCTCCGCGGCCCTCCTCATCGAAAGAATCTTCCCTGAGCCAAGCACATATTCTTCTTTCTTCCTCCTCTTACTCGCACATCTTCTACCTTTGTTCATTAGTCAAATTCGGTTCTAAAACATGCGAAGGTTTGTGAGAAGACATCGGAGGAGGAGGAGAGTGAGATTGTTTGGAATGATGCGGTGGTCGCAAAGGATCAGATTATAACAAATACTTTGGATTGAGTGCTTAACTTTTACTCCTGAAATCTGACCTGAAATCTGATGAACGTTTCCTATGCATATTTGAACTTGGAAAAAGATAGAAGCGAAATTTTAGTACTTGAATTGTAAAGTACTGGGGCAAATAATAGAAACTATAAAGGAGTTTTAAAGCATATGCGTATTAGACATGTTTTCAAAAGCGTTTCTACTTGATGAACCAATTCTTTTAGTTGGATCTAAGGAGATTCCTAGAGATATGAAATGTTTTCCTAGCTAACTAGTGGTAGCATCCTTTATTCCGGTTTCTATGGTTTGAGGGTCAAGAGGTTAGGAAACAATATCGCCCTGGCTAAGGTACTTAGCAGAGTTGAGGTCTCCTAAGTTGCCAAATGTACCTGCAGAACCCTCTTCTATTACATTCTCAATAAAAGGATCCTCGGTCATGATTTCAGTATCTGGGTTCACCTTTAGTGTGGTTTCACCTTCCCAGCATGCCCAGTTTCATGAGAAGAATCTGGGGTATCACCTTCTTTTCCATCTTTCCCAATCTGCTCAGTTTCTGGTACAGGATTAGGAATTGTGCCTTCTTTCTCAACTGGGTCAGTAGAGGTTAAAAGATCCTTGCCTTTACAATGGTTAAGAGTTTCATCTTTCTTGGAAGCTATTTCTGATGGAGACATACTACCACCAAAAGGTTCAAAACACTTTTACAAAGCAGGGTCAATAGTTGGGCCTTGGTTAATGATTTGGTTGTGAGTCTCATTGCCGCCACCAGAAGCACCAGTGTTCATGCCCGCTGGATTAGGTATAGGAGTTAAAGGCCCAGCTTTAGAAGGAAATTTTCTAAAAGGATGGAGTAATTCATATTGACGGAGAGTTGCTTCGGTAACTAAAACTTTCCTGCTTTTCCTAGCCTCATCGACCGCTTTCAAAGTTTCAAATACAGCCTTGAGTAGAGCAGATGCCTTGTTATCTAAATTGGGGCTGGGACAACTAAAGTTAAAAGAAAAAAAGTTAAAAGGGACTGTTATATAAGTAAATGTAGATAAAACTACCTGCATAATGTGTTTACCTCCTTCTGTTCAATTCTCGCGAAAGGTTTCAGGACAATGAACGAAGAAAAACTGAGTTAGATAACCCGAAACACTTTCTTGTAGAAAAGTTATAAGTCTGTGATTCCCTGCACCCTTAACGTATACGATATATGAGGTGTCTTTCCTTTTCCTAAATGATCAAAGATAGCAAATCTCTGTAAAACTCAGTTCAAGCTCCTTAACTTGCATAAAAAGGATATAAAGTCATAATAGGATGGTATAGCCATTCGGATGAAGTTGGAAAGGAGCAATGGCCAAATGATTCAGAATTGTCTCTATAAAAGGGTCAAAAGGAGGAACACCACCGCCTGCTAACATATAACAGTTCACGGT
Organism: Allium sativum; assembly: GCA_030737875.1. Lineage (NCBI taxonomy): Eukaryota > Viridiplantae > Streptophyta > Magnoliopsida > Asparagales > Amaryllidaceae > Allium > Allium sativum. The sequence goes on along the minus strand of CM060912.1, from coordinate 1,008,170,990 downwards.
TACATATGTCGCTGGGGGTTGATCCGCAAATACACCCTCTCCCAGTAAGATAACATCTGTAATAGGAATGCCAAATTGGCTATATAACTGTTCGAAATGTTCCTTGTCAAGCATGGTAGAATGTCTTTCTACCGGCAGGCTATTAAGTGGAGCAAGATTTGGGAAAGGCTGTGGGGCTGCAGTTGTTGTAGAAGTATTAATTGGAGCAGACGATGTCCCTTCAGTATCAGCACGTGTTTTCTGCCTAGACCCTGTCTATAAATGAATCACAGATAGGAAACAAGTTCAAATTCATGCATTTTGAGAATCTAAACCATGAATAAATACAAAGATTAAAGGTTTAGATTCATGTGTGAAAGGCTTGGGTTGTCCAAAATCTTCTAAGGTTTAGACAGTTCCACGGGCCTAGGTTGTTCTACAGTCCAAAAGGTTGAGTTTGCGACCTAACCATTTGAATCATCCAAACAAACTAAGAACTTTGGTCATTATAACTATTTGAAGCAATTGGTTGTTCCGGTGAATTAAGGCATCAAGTTGTGATAGCGAACTAAGATTTAGATCGCTCTAGCGACCTAAGCTTTAGTTCATCATAATAACCTAAACTAAATTCACGTCAACGACCTAAAGTATAAGTTTGGAATAACGACCTAGGATCTAGCTTACCAAGATTTTGGCTCACAAAACCCCCCAATTGTTTCATTGTCTAAATCCTAGGTTCATCATAACGACCTAAATACAAAGAGCCAAACAACCTAATATCTATGTTTTGAGTGACTTAGAAACCTCCGGAGGGCTAAAACAATTGAAGGTCTGATTTTGGTGACATGTATCATTCCAATGAGTTGGGATCTTAGGCTGCTTTAATTGCTTAAGGCTTTGGATCGTTCTTTGATAATCAGGAATTTTTGGTCATGATAACAACCTAAAACTTAGTACTCTCTTGCAACCTAAGTCTTAGCTCGTAATGGCGGACTAAAACCTAGCTCACAACTGATTCACGATCTAAAACATAAAATCTTTATATCAACCTAATAATGGTGTAACACCCCATATTTTTAAAGATAATAAAATAAGGATAACTTAATTAAATATTCAGAACTAAGTAAAAGTAACTGCTTCATTGCGTCCGTCTTGAAATTCTGGTCAAAATCAACACCTGGTTTGCCTAAAACAGAAACCGTATGAAGAAGTTATGAGCATTAGAAGTTTGTATACATATAAGGAGCTTATATGTGCGTGTATATATATATATAATAAATATATCCAGAAAATTCGAAAATCGGTTCAAAAATCAAAATTGCGGGCATGAAAGTTTGGAGGGAAAATAGACCGTAGGGGGTCGACCAACATAACGGGGGGTCGACCCACCCACGAATTTGGAACCTTCTTTTTTGACGTGGACAATTCTGGTGTTTTAGATTTAGATTTAAGGGTCCTAGTTCCTCCGCTACACCTATAAATAAGACCCTAGACCTAACCCTAACCCTCATAATTTGGAGGCTACGTTGGAGCTCTGCCATTGCTCTCTCTCTCTCTCTCTCTCCACAAACATATTTAGAGATTTAGATTTGTAAATTAGAAAATCTTAGAATTAAAGATCTGGAGGGAAGAGATTGGTGTTTTTATTAAAAAGGCATTCAGAATTACGTGAAAAGCAAGGTAATGTCCCAGATCTAATCTATTCATATTCTTCCTATTTTCTTTCCCTCCTCTCTTAATGAAAATAGTCTATCCACGTTATTAGGTTTCAAATCGAATTAAAGGGGAAAGGAAAACGATGGATGATAGAACGGATCAGATCCAAAATTTGGGAAAGCATGAAAGGTGAGTGGGTTTAAACTATAGCCTTTATATAATGTTATGACTATCATTTAGCATTCCCCATTTTATAAATTGTGAAATTGCCAGTTTAATTATAAATTGCTGTTATAACAAGTTAAGACGTTAATATGAATAGATCAGGAAATTCATATGTCGAATCTATTAAATTGGGGGAATGATTAGCATGATATAACGTCAGTTTGTTAATATGAATAATTCATATATTGAATCAATTGAAATGTTGGAATGTTTACATGTTATAATATTAATTTGAACATGTGGGAAAAATTCATATATTGGTTTTGTTGGAGTGCTAAAAAGTTACATGTAAATTTGTCCCAATTATATACAGGGAGTAAATGGAGTAAGTATATGACTATATGGATTCATGTTAACATTGAATCGAATAAATATGGGTTTGAGGCATCGACCAAATTATGTTTAAAGATCTTAAATTGGATCATAAGTAAAGAAAAATGATTTGGGCGCAAATGGGATCATATGTAAAATATGAATTGGCATAATTCGAATAATATGAATTTAGATATAGACCCATCATGAATATAATTGGGTAAATAGGCATTAACACCTATAAATGCATAGGTTTAAATAATTGAATAATAATTAATGCCTAGGATTACTATTAGAAATTGTAATTGCACTTATGACACGAGTTTAGGTTGCATTAGTGGTGGAAGTCTGCCCGGACCCGACCGACATATCCAGTAGGCACTAAAGTTGAACTTAATGTGAGAGGTCTAAGTGCGCAAATACAAGAAGGGTTATGACACGAGGTTAGGCCCAACTTGTGGAAGAAGTTTGCCCAGACCCGATCGGCATATCCAGCATCCATAAGTTGTAGGCCTAATGTGGGAGGTCTAGCCCATTATAAACCATAAATGGACATGGTAATGAATTGGACTACTTAAGCTAATCTAATCCATAAGGATTGTATGAATATGAACTAAAGTTAGGGTTAAGTAAAATTGGTTTGATAGTGGGTGGGCTAGGCAAATCTAAGGGGTAGGTAATATTTACATATAAGCCCGCAAACTTAGCCCAATAAGGGTATGTAATTAAAGACACCTAGTGGCATACATAACCGGTAGAAATAATAAAGTTATGTAATTAAAGACACCTTTTAGGGTAAACATAACTTATAGAAATGATAATCACCTATTATAAATAATTAACTTCAATGAAAATGTTGTATAATAGGTAGACTTGTCCTAAGGACAAGTGAATATTATAACGTATGTTATAATAAACTGATAGGGAATGGGATAACTGGTGAATTGTGTTAAGGGACACATAATTATAAATTAAGTAATCAATAAAGGGGAAAACTTGAAACCAGTTAAGAAAATGGGTAAAATATATTATACTTAATTATAAATTAAGTAATATGTAAGCTTGGGAGTCTGAAACCCGTTGGTAAGAATGTTTAGGCTTGTCCTAGGGACAAGAGGAAATTATAACATAGGTTATAATAAACGGGTAGAGAAACTTATTAATAGGCCTTAGTTAACAGAACTAAGTTAATAAGTAAAGAACGATAAGTTGTATTGACAACGTAAAATGGAATTATGATTAAATAGGAAAGAATGAGGAAAACTTATGGAATGAAATAAGTTATATTTAATCGTAAATGGTGAGTGACATGTTAATTAGAAAACATGTGAATTGGATATACTTAATTACATATTAAGTAAAACATGTTATTATAATGATGAAATCAACAAAAAGATAAAAAGGGATTGTGGATTACAGACCTTGGGCCACGATCCACAGAATAACATGTTGTGGGCTTATTAGTAAACTTGAATGAATTAAGTTGTATGACTGAAATTAACAAGCAAGAGAAACTTGGTAATACGAATAAGAATTTAATATGAGTTAGAATAACCAAGTTAACTAGAAAGCTGATGAGGTGAGATAAGAGCGCAAAAAAATGTTTAGACATAGGGTCTAACAACATGCTAAAGTAAGGCGCTTAGACCAGTCCGTACGGTTGAGGGTGAATAACCCAATGAGGTAGATCATCGAGGTGTTATAAGGCACAAGGGGAGCGCACATTCATCTGATTGTTCTGATGGCTCCAAAGGACTAGAAGGGGAAGCATGCAGCTTCCTGAGGTATGTAAGATGATCCTAGTAGTCCTCTATGCGGCGACATATGTCTTAGGCTGTGTCCGCAGAGGTTGGGTCTGCGCGTAACTACTAGGTGGCCCTTGACTGTAGATGTAGTTATGCAGTCAGAATGCTGTGACGAGGTGACACCAGGGTGGTTCGGCGGTTGCCTCACGAGGAGGCAGAGGGTCAGGACCAACAAGGATAGTAGACCGTCGGACACCCGTCATCGGCAGCCAGCGGGATGTAGAAAGACTCGAGCTGTACCCAAGATACCATTTCACCCTTCACTATTGGGCTAACGGGTCGATGGGAGACGCCACATCGGTGTTTAGATTGTTTGCGTAGGGGAAGTCGCTTAGCTTTGGTAGTCTTTACTAGTTGAGGGAGGGGCCGAGGTGGGTCCATAGCCACCACGAAAAAAGACCCTAGGTATATCTGTATATGGAGGCTCTTTAAAGACGGGCATGTACAGATATGGAAAAGCCCGTGACCGAGTTCCGTACTTCTTGTATCGCCCTTCCACGAAACTTGGTGCACATTAGAGGACGTGCGATTGAGGCATCAAGCTACAATTGAAGATACGTATAGTGTACAGTCTAGATACATGCATGTCGGCTCTGTGTGGTGTATCGTAGACTTGAGGGCATTACTCCGGTATGGATTCTGATTCGAACAAAGGTGGCAGTCAGTACATTTACGTAGCATAGTAATGATAGATATATGCGGAACGTAATATTGTTATCCGTACATCACTACGACGTAGGATGAGGGACTGCGTATATTTCGATAATGTTACGGTGGAGACCGTGTGAGTGGGGTACCATGGGGTGTACCTTAATATATTGTGGGTAGCTACATATATATGGTATTAGGTTAATCCACTGGGAAGTAAATGGGTGCGACCTATGTGTAAGCCTTGAGTGCTGATAACCCAAGTAACCTAATAAATAAGAAAATATGATTGAACGGTATATGTAAGATTATCCAAAGTGTATAGTTTAAATCCAGTCACCAGAACTTGTGTTATGACCCCTCCTCACAACATACTCGTAGGTTAGATTTATGGCAGGGACATGATAGCCTTGGATACTGGTTAGGCAGTATTATTAATATGGTAAGGCTATATTTTGATTATATTATATTTTATCCATTCCGCTATGAGATAATTTCTGCGCTCTGACATGTTTTATGTCTCTATTTTTCTGCAGGATACCAAAGCAAACCAATCCGAGTTTCGATAGATTAGAATTTTGAAAAAAATCCGGTCTATCAGAATTGGGGTTGTCACAAATGGTGTTCTCTATAACAACCTAAAATTTGTAGCATGCAAGGATATAGCTACATAAAACATTCAACAATAAAGTAAAGCATTCATTCAGGTACAAAAATCATTTCAAAAAATTCTGGTACAATTCAATCATCCCAGCAACATCATCAAATACATGTTCGAAGCACACTAATTCACAAAGTTACAAGTCCCAATAACACCGGATTCAAATCAAAAGTACTACAAATAAACATGAATCAAATCCGCAAGCCTAAGAATTAGAAGGAAAACTCGAACCTGAATCCAAGTAGAGCTATTTGTGATTATCCGTTGATGAGTCGATAGCAGCTGTTAATCTTGAGTTCGATTGGATTAATCTCTGAAACTAATTGAATCGGTTCGATTTGGGAGGGTTGTTTGGTTCGAATCAATTCAGCGACGGCGATATAGCACGGGAAATCGATGATCAGAAGGTGGCCGAAGCTTGATCATTGTTTGAAGTGTCAACTGGAGTTTGAATCGGATTCAAATGGCCACCATTAACAAATCATTTAGCTCAAAGGAGGAATAAAAGAAAATGACGGCCTAACTGTGTTTATTAAGGAGCAAAAGATTGAACGGGCCAAGCCTGAAATCCATATAAAGCCCGTGACGATCTATTTACAACAAGCTAAGGCGTGCAGACCAGGTTTGAGTTCCAAAGTTCCAAGTTTACCAAAGACCTAACCCGGAATATTAGACATTGCAACAACTCAAAGGTCTGTACGTCCTAATCTCTAGGGCGATCTAAGGTCTAATACAACCTAATACTGTGTATGAGGTTGAACGACCCAATACATATCAATATTATCTAAGTCGAAGTCTATATCATCTTTAGTGAATACAAACTTTGAGGGGCAAATGTTAACCCATAAAATATGGATTAGAAATAATAAGCGAGCTTGGTTCATTCTCATATGAGTAAAAATAGGCTGCAAGCCTTTAGATCGCGAAATGAAGAAGTGACACTTAAGGTCATTCAAACCTTGGCTCGTTCTGAAGCTTTATGGGTGTAAGGTCGTTTTCGACCCTTTAGGCCGTTCGTGGGATGTGGGGTCGTCCAGATCTCTAGCCCGCTAGCATGCTGCAGGCCATTATGACACATTAGGTCGTTCAGGAAATATGAGATGCTCGGAAAGCTTTGGTTCATTAGGGCACTTTAGACCATCGCGACATCATGGCACGTTCGAATGCTTTGGGCTACTAGGCTCTTTTAGGTCATTAGGCCTTATAACTCTCTAAAACGTCCTAACCCGCAAAACTCTTGGGTCGTCGCTCTTCAAGTCTCTAGCCCGCCTAAGACTTTTGTTCGCTCCATCAAACCACGGGCTGCTCCATTCTGGTTTGACCCGAACCATTTAAGTTTAGATCGCTCCGCCTTTCCCTAGCTCGCGTCGTCATTGTATACAAGTGCTTTAGCCTGCTCCGCCTGGTTTTAGCCCGTTACGCTCTAAGGTCGATGTTGTTAGACCGCGAAGTACTGAAATGAACCCATTTGGGTCGGCTGACGGTCTAAAAGAGGTTCAAGATAATTACCAAACTGCCACTTGGCCTGAATCTCACCTATAAATACCCCTCTCATTCCTTCACCGAGGGGGACTGAATTCTATGATCCTGATGGTCTGCCCAATTATTTCCAAAGCATTTCTAGGTGATTTCTAACTCTCTTAACACCTCCAATCGAAGATCATATATGAAGTTCATCATGAAATCAACCAAAAGTGATCAAGCTTCTTAGAGATCAAAGATTCTCCACCATACTCCTTGCATATTGTGGAATTCACTTATTTCTTTGTTGATTTGTGTTGATCAAAGTGATGATATTGTGTAATGAACGATATGAACGTACTTTCGAGTGATTCTAGACTTGTAATTCTTGAATTGATAATGGAAATTGCTATTAAAGTGGATGTAGTTCTTCCTTAAGAACGAACCACTATAAAATTTGTGTCTTTTTACTTTTGATGTGATTATGGCCTCTTTTCTTACCGATTGGTGAAGTGCAATTTATTCACCTTTGGTATTAAGATCTAATTTATATTTTAGCACCAGAGATTGCTATGATGAGCTATCATGGAAAATAATGCTGGCCTGAGCTACGTCAATTTGTTGAAGGAAGCACTTGACCAAGGGACTGATTCAATGAGAAAACATGATAACCTAAGTTGGCTTGGACAACTTCCATTTGCTAATGGAAGGAAGCACCAGACTGAAAAAATGGCCTTTTGTTCATTTATTTTTTTTGAAAATTGGGACGCTTTTATTAACTTGTAGAAGACTCCATAACAGGGTTAGCATACTAACCCAAATAAAACTTAAGCAAACATACATAAACAGAAAGAACACATGGAAATACATGAAATAAAATGAAGTTAGACCCAAAATGAGGTCAAGTACTTCAAATCCACAAGTGTATTCCCGCTGCACTTCCATTCCCAAAAGAAAGTGCGCCATGTTTTTATAGGTTAACCACACTCCTTGGGGCTAAAAATAAAATTCCAATAGCCTATTGTCTATAGTGATATGACTTTCAACTGCAGAGTTCTATACCTAATATTTCCATTATTGCAAACAATGACTAGTTGGTTCCATTAAATCCACTTTCTTCATTGTTAACTATCGAAATCCTGCAAATACGCCCATGTTATATCACTTACTTCAGATGTTAAACTGCCAATTCCATCTTTTTTTCAATTTATATGTCTAGACTTATATATACTTAAATTAAGAGAATGAGTCAAAACCCCTGATCGTTTCAATTTATTTATAGGGTTATAAGGACAGTTTGGTAATATTACATTTTGTACAATAGTACCTAGTATAACTTTTAGAAGTTCTGTATAAACACTTGATGCCATAGCCTTTACAATATAGATGTAACTATCATTTTGTACAAAGTACATAATAAATGCATTTCATCCATTCTCTATTCCTTGCTTATTATCGGAGTAGTGAAGCCTAACAACACTCATGCCTCGCCTAAATCTTCATCAGTTTTTTATCTTCATCATTTGATGACTGGCTGCATGGTGTTCACCTTTCAGCATCTTGTCATCGTTGAGGCGATACCCATCTCTTCTCAACCTAGATCTACAACACCTTGTTTTATTCTGTTTGATAATCTGATACTAATTTTGGGCCTCACCAAAGAAGAGTGAGAATATACTCTTTATCCTCCTCTTGGCTGCATCATACATCACCCTCTATTTCTAGAATGAACTTAAAATAGTGTGGATAGTTCATCTAAAATTGAATGCTTGTAGTATGAAGATTGGTACCCTGATTCTGGTGCAGCTAATGACATAACCAACCATCTAAACAATCTAAATTTGGGGAACAGAGAGTACAAAGGTAGGTAGTCTATTTTTATAGGAAATGGTAACTCAATAAGTATAACTCATATCGAAAATGCAAACATCATTGGCAAAAGAGAACTAAAACTCAACAATCTTCTAAGAGTACCACAAATTAAGAAGAATTTAATAAGTGTATTTGAATTTGCTAAAGATAACAAAGTATACTTCAAATTTTCCCAAATTATCGCCATGTTAGGGATTTACTTGATGAAGAAATCTTTCTATAGGGTAACTTGCACAATAGGCTATATACAATATGAAAAAGAACAATAAGACCGATGTTGGAAGAAAATGGTGCAATTAACCCAGTAAAGTTACTAAAACTGATGTGCTTGACATATGGCATTGTAAGTTGGGTCACCTAAACGTTGGTACCGTAAAACAAGTTTTAAGAATGAATAATATCAAATGTGATTTTAATAAAGTATGATCAGCATATGTTTGTATGTCATGTCAAGTGGGAAATGTCACAAACTACCCTTTCCAAACATTTTTCCTAAATATAATCGTACACTTGAATGGTCGCGACTAACTTGTGGGGATCAACTCCAATAAACTCTGACTACAGCTACAATTGCAAAATATTATTTGTTGGTTCATATTCTAGATTCACGTGGATATATTTTCTTAAGTCTAAAGCGGAAACATGCAGAGTTATAGTATAATTTATCACATTAATTGAAAAGAAGACCAATTATCAAACTAAGATCATACAAACTAATATGGGTTTCAAAATTCAAATATTAAAGGAATATTTCTCGAAGAAAGGTACAGTTCATAGAGTTATCGTCCACATATATCAAAACAGAATGGAATCATTAAAAGAAAGTGTAACACATCATAAAATACATAAATATTAATAATAAATAAGAATAAAATAAGCAATTTAATAATATGGCTAGTAAATAAGATTTTGTAGCTTTAGGAATTCGGCTACGAAAATATTTTATTTGGATTCGTGGCGAAAGTTTGAATTGTTTTCATATATAATATGTTGAAAACGGTCAATGTATGAAGAAGTTATAAATAAATGAATTTGGACGGTAAAATGCAGAATATATATACATATATATATATATAATTATTTGTGTAATATATATATGCCCAAAATATATTTAAATTTGAAATGAGGATAAGAATATGGGGACAAAGGATATTTTATATAAGGAATAAGATTAAGAAATAAAGCAACGTATTAATTAAATAAACACCTTAGGAAGCACACGTTTTGTAATGACCCGCATTTTCAGCGATATAATAATTAATTTATTTAAATATTTAAAAGGTGATTAAGAGGATTTAATGGTCGTTGAATTAAATTAGAGTGAATATTTAATTAATATAATAATTAAATAATATATTTAATTCTGAAATAATCAGAATGGGCTGAAACGACGAGTGAATTGGGCAATTCAAAAATATATAATTCAGTTTAGAGTTAAATTTGAATGACGAATATATTATATAAACGAAGTTTGAACGTATAATTATATTATAATTATAATCGAGCTCAAAATGGCGCTGTAGTTCGTAAATTGGCGATTCGAACTTCAACTGAATATACAGGGTCTGTTTTAAATCGGATTTCTGTGAAATAAGAAAAGTTCAGAGCTGGTGGAGTATATTTTTCTAGTGGAAGAGAAAAATCGGGATTTCGTCGTCTAGATTTTGATTTATGTCCAAATTAAATATTCAGAAAAACAGCAGTATAGTCGTTCGTGGCCATAACAGTTATTTAAAAATATTTGAATATTGAGTTTGAATTTAGACAAGGTTCTTTTGAGACATAGTGATAATTTAATTTTTAGAATTTTGTTGTAATTTTTAATTAATTAAATAAGCAACTTTTTATTTGGAGTGTTTTGCACCCTGTATCAGCGATTTTGGGGTTTCACAAAATGAGTTGAACTACCGATATTATTATATTTCTGGGATCGTGGCGCCTTACTGAATACAACGGTATCTTTATTTCAGTATGTATGTGAAAGGAATTTTATGAAACGAGGTACGTTAAATTTTATAATATCCAAAACCTACCCTAAAATATCTCAACCCTTTCTTGGATCAAAAGAGGCCACGCACTGTTGTTTTCTCAGCCACTCGTTCCTTTTGAAACGTGGAAGGAATTCAACCTTTAAAATTCAAAATTCAAACTATCTCATCCTCACCATCAATAATACGGCAGCCACTATCTCGTCTCAAACCTCTTCCGTCTGCCTTCGAAATAAATCCAGACAAGGAGAACCGAATAAGCTCCAAAAACGAAGTATGTAAATTCATGAATCAAATTCCTTACATCCTTATGGGTTGGCAGTTTTCATTTGGCTTCCTGAAACGTGGAGTGTACCAGTCGTCAGCCTAGGCTCCATCGTGAAGATTCGAACTGAGCTGCCGTTCGAAGAGGGAGGTAAGCCGCATTTGGGTGGATTGATGTTTGAAATGGCGAAAGGGGGATACGCGAAGTCATGACAGTAAAGGGAACGAGAGTGTTTTGGTGCTCGCGTGTTTTCTTTTGCATCCGAGAAGGGGAGCGACGTGTTCAAACTGTTGGGTGGTCTTCGGCAAGGTCGGAGATGAAGACAGCGGATTCGAGTGGTGCTGTGTGTTGTCGGAGAGGTGGAGTCTCGAGTAGTGACAGAAGGGTGGGGGTGGACTGTAAATGGAATAGTGCATTTGGTTTTTTTCCTGGGTTTCCAGAAGCATGGGAAGAAGAAGATGACTTGAACCGGGGAAGAAAATAATGAAAAAGGAGAAGCAGCAGTATTGTTTGTAGGAGGCGGGCTATTGAAATTTTCATGGAATTAGGTATAGCAGCTTACGGATTGTTTATACTAGTGATGCCATGCGGTGTACATGCAGGAGAATAATGGAAAGTAAGACGAGTTGTGTGTGGAAGTTCATTTGTGTTTGTGATTCAGTTGAGTGTTGGAGGAGCAATGGTGGTTTGAAGGAAGCGGTAATGGATGGTGGAGCTTGGAGCATGGGTTCTGTATGGTTGGGGAAGATGGGTTGAGGGCAAAGCGGGTTTGGGCTTTAAGGGGTTGTTGTTGGGCTGGAAGGAAAGAAAAAGAATTTCAAACCGTCGGATCATTGGGACCGTATGGACGATGGCTACACAATGGCACTGACGGGGAGTGAATCGAAGCTCGCTACAATTTATAGCAAAATATATTGTCCGTCTGAATTAAGCGATGGTTATCGTTATTAACGATGATCGTCCAATGTGAGTAAAACTCACCAACTCTGAACAGTTATATTTTTATAATGTATTTTTAGAACTGTTAATCATCTGTTGATTGCTGTGTGTTAACTGTTTGGTTAAATTGTTTGTGTATTGGTTGAAAATATAGATAACGATATATATAAATCGTTAAATCGAATATTTGATTTTGTTTGTCAGAATATTTTATATTAGTGTTGTTTAACATCTGAGGATGCAGGGAAACAGGTTGGAGGAATCCGACTGGATTCCTCAACATTTATTTTACTGTTTTTCATATATTTTGATATATGATGTGATATATAATCTGTTATGGATTATATGTGTTAGAATGATGTTGATCATTGTTATTCAATATTTTTACTATCATAAGAAACCCTGGGATGTAAAAAATAATATTTCAATGTATATTGAAATAAAGGAATTTTATAAAATCAACCGATTTTATAAAAGGAAATATTTTTGGAAAATAAAGTATTTATAAAATCATAGGATTTTATAAAGGGGAACATTTATTTAGAAAATAAATAGAATTAGTAAAGGAATATTTATTTAGGAAATAAATAGAATAAAGGGATATTTATTTAGAAAGTAAATAGAATTATAAAAGGAATATTTATTGGGAAAATAAACAGGATTTATAAAAAAGGAAGTTGACGAGATATAAAAGAGTCAATCAAATTTAGTTATTCGAAGTCGAGTTAATCGAATATGGTTAGTCGAATAGAGTTAGTCAAACATAGTTATTCAGGATAAGTCGCCATTTTTGCACGACTGCTAGCGTAATTCGCAGGGCTGCAGATAGCCTATGACGGTCGGATGTTTCCTGAAGGAATCAGGCGTAACCATTGTGATCGCTGCGATCTAGAGTTAAGCGAACGGAGTTAAATCGAATATTAGTTATTTGAATAAGAGTTAAGCAACTAGAGTAAATCGAATATTAGTTATTTGAAAAAGAGTTAAGTAAATAAAGTCATTCAATTTGAGTGAATCAAAATAGAGTTAAACAAAAATTAGAAACTGACTAGAGATTAATAAGTTGAATGGTTTCCTAAGTATCAATCTGATGTTTGTTTCGGCCTTCGGGGTTTATACTTAGGAAGTTGTTCTCTTATTAGCTTATAGTTAGAGTCTGATAGATGTGGAAGAATAGTGATACGTAAGTAAGCCATGGAAATGTTATCTAAACGTATATTTTCTAAACATAGAAATGAGATATATATATATATATATATATATATATATATGTTGATGATTGGACCGATAATTCCATTTGGAAATAAGATCGTTGTGTGTACACAGACATGTTTTCATTTGATAGTTAAATCACCGGCTATCAAAGTTTTGACTGTTTTAACGTTGTTAATCTGGAGAGACCGGTTGGATTATTATCCAAAGAACCACTCCGTATTGGCATAAGCGTTGCGAATCAAGTACGCTGAATATATTGAAGACAGAGTAAAGTGCAAGGGTTGTCCTGTTTACAGAATAGTGCCTTCGGTTTGTCCAGTCCCAGGATGACCTGTATGGAAGAAGGTCTGACAAAGTATACCTAATAGATCGCGTAAGTTGATCTCTTCAAATGTATTTACGTTTGGTGGTGGAGGAATTCGTTTCTCTTAGTTGTATACCCATGGTATTTTTTGGGAAATCAATTTGTGATTTGGCAGGTATGACGATGTGACATTCAAAGTGAATAAACGTGTGATCTGTCAGAGATAATTGTGGCCTCTAGCCTCACAACCGGGAAATGAAAGAAATCGGGCAGGCAGCATGGCTATGTAGGTCGCACCTATTAGGGTGTATAATCACCTGATCTAGAGTTTCATTTATTTCTAAAAATCTATTGTCGATGTTGTCCCATTTGGGAAATGGTTGCTGATCCAAGCCGTTGGTGATATACATTCGATACACTCAAGCGAAATGAGTGGTCGGTCATGTGTGGCCGGGTTGCAAGATGTTCTTGTTGAATCCTGTGTATTCCTCTCTAGAGGTACACTAGCGAAAGGTGGTTTCATACCTTGTAATAGTTGGAAATCCATTACCCAATACGTGCTTGCGGTTTTGATTGTATACTATATATGTAGAACGTGAGATGAAAGCGTTTCTGCTAGATGATTATTATATTGTGGTTGATAGACATTATTATAATATCAAAAGGTTTTTGATATAAAGATATTTTGGATTCTCATAAGGGAAAAACCCGTTCCGTTATACGGTGTGGCCTTATGAGATATCATTTAATGGTTCAAACTATTTTAAACTGTTTTTACTCATACCAGTCCTATGACTGGCCCGGAGTTTATTTTGTTTTGTTTTCCCTAAACTCTTGGGTGCCCAATTTTATATGGGCAGTCAAGTAGTCGGTAATTTACAGATACTTGAAGAGTTGGAGCAGGAGGCTTCAGGATCATATAGCTATTGTTTATTTCCGCTGTGTTGTAAGTGTTGTACTTTGGAAATGATATGTATATTCAAGTACAGATTTATATTTCAAAGTTATGATATATATTATATGTTATTCGTTCTGCTGTGAGGTTCGTGTTACTCTGATGTTGTGTTCTTCTTCTTTTTCGATTCTAAGTTTCTATCTTATCTATTCTCACCCTCTAATTTCTTTCATTAACTACCGGTATTTTTCGATGTTTGGTTAGTCGTCATTGAGTTTATGTCGATAACCAAAGTCACTAAAAACCGGGTCGTTACATGTTTATTGGGTGTCTCAACGACCAGGGGTCGACCGTCGATCAGCCTCCTGGCGGCTAAGGAGCCCAATAAATCTATGTTTGGTTAGGGTTTTCTAAAGAGATATATATAAAAGGCCTGGATTAAATCTGAGAAATCCAATGGCTTATGCTTACACAGGCAACTATATATAGCCCCTCATATCACACAATAAAACCCTAGCCATTCTCTTATCACTACCTCCATGCTGCCTCTCTGCCATTGCTAAACTCTAGAAAAAGGTTAGGAATTTCTTCTATTCCTCCAACCTTTATTCTTATCTCCTCTCTATTCTATTTCATATAGGATTTTAGAATGAACTCTGGAATTTGGTGTACATATATAAGATTCTAAAACATGTTTCTTACATATATATTAGGAGGATTATTGGAGCACGTTTGCCGCAAAGATTAAGCACATATCTAGATCTACTATAGAAATCCTATCTATTCTTCCCTAGATTTGTGAGTGGAATGTCGTGTACTTAGGCATATTCATATTTTTACTAGATTATCATGTTGATAGATATGCCTAGGAGGATTTTGAAATCGATAACATCAATACCAAAATCCCCAAATCCTCTATTTTATATTTGCATAAGAACTGTCATCTTATTTGGGTTTTGTGGACTTTTGTATTGGATTAAGAATGAAAAAGGTGTTGCTGTTGTTTCTACTTTGTGTAATCCACCTTATGAACATTTGATTGTAACTTAAAAGGGTTTAAATTTGGATATTTCATGATTTGATTAGGTATGGATTCTATTTTGAATCCAAACATATTCATACTGAAATATGTTAAATGTAAACATTTTTATGTGCATAATACCAAAAAGGGGTGAATTAGATAAAGTGGAAATTATAAACATACATGTATATATTATATGTGTATGTTATACTCAATTTCTGATCCAGTATTGAAATCATTCCAACAAGCCTAGGATGCAAGTTGAAATTTGTATGTATGTATATTTTCCATTCACTGCTATTTGTTATTTTGTTATTATGCCATCATGCCTAACTTATAATGGTAAAAATATGAAAAAACTAACATGTATACCTTGATTTAGAAAAATTTATAATTGCCATCTCGTTAGAACGTCTTCTCGTTCATACGAATATTTAAGTTATTTAGGCGTTATAATTATTATACTTATATAAATGTAATCGACGTTATATTAGCGTAATAAATAGGATTAAGATAGAATTCGAATTTGAAATGTCCCCATATGTATAAATATATTTGATTGCTTGTGTGTGCGTACAGAATGGTTTTACATATATAAATAATGACACATAGTTCACGAGGTTAGTTGCCATTTGTGGTATAAGTCTGTCGTAACCGATCGACAAATCCAGCACCCACAAGTAGGCCCAACTAATGTGAGAGGTCTGGGTGCCATGAACCATTCAAACTTAGTACACTAGACACGAGGTTAAACCAACTTGTAGTAGAAGTCTGCCCAAAACCAACCAACATATTCAGCATCTACAGATATACGGTTTAATGTGAGAGGTCTAGTGTATGTATATATAACTGTATATATATATATATATATATATATATATATATATATATATATATATATATATATATATATAAGTCTATTGCGTTTGAAAATAGGTAGGTTAACTACACCTGAGAAGGTCTTAAGTGGCTGACTCACTTTTTTATCTAATTTGGGTCTTAAGTGGTTAGGACCAGGATCACTCCGAAGGTTTACTCCTTGGAGAGAAACCAACGTTATGGGACCCACCCTTATTAAATTTGAAGTAAGTCTTTGGGGTCCTCCTTCTCTAAAAGTGGTTAGGCACAAACGGTAATGGAGTAGGGTAGTTCACGGAGGATATCCACTTCCTCTAGAAGCTTGTAAAGGCTCAACTAGGGACAGACTTGGTATATAAAAGATATGTGGCCATTGCATGCTAACCAACTATCTAAGGGAAGTCTTAAGTGACATAGGTATTCTACCGTAATATCAGTTAAGCAGTAACGTTCGCAATACTTCCCATATTACAATTGAGAGTACAGACTTTAAGAACGTTGACGTATTAGGACGGGTCCTTTAAAGGCTAGGGTCCGCCTCAGGGTTATAAGAGATCATAAGAATCCACCTTTAGTAGGGCTACAAGTGACCGAGAATTCCTACCTCGTTAGATCTTTACCCTAAAAGAAAACACACAAACGAGCGATTAACTTGGATATCCATCTCATTGGTTAGATACTTGGTGTTTGTGAATCTTGTGTGCTACGTAGACATAACTTGACATATGTAACCTGCTAAAAATATAAGGTATGGACATTAAGTAACACCATATTTCAGTCACACGGAACTTTATGTTCTGATCCCTCTCCTTAACATATCCAACAGGTCAGTAGATGGGGTAAAAGCCATGGAGAAGCCATGATTGGAGCAGAAGAAGAAGACGAAGTTGTTATGCTATTATTAGTAGTTATTGCTTTACTTCTTTTGAAAACTTGTGAGAGTGAATTATTTGATATACCCATTGAACAAATGTAACTTTAACTGCTGTATATCAGTGATTCTTAAATAAGTGGTACATCTTATTTCAAGTATTATATTTTCTCTTTCCACTGTGTGAGAGTTCCATTCGAATTATATGTTTATATTATCTATGCAAAGGCAATCCTTACAGGAACCAATGACCCGTTTAGAATGGTTATAAGTTTCGATGGGCCTTTTCTGGGTTGAAATTTAGGCCCATTCCGGGCGGGTTGTTACATTTGGTATTATGCTATAGGTTACCCGAAAATAAGAGAATTATACATATGAAAGGCGTATTTGTAATTTGAAAAAGGTTTTTCAAACTATATATATAATATATATTACCCCCATTAAGCATACGCATTTATACTAGGCATCTTTATCGTTTTCTTCCCTTTTTAAGCTTAAATACTATCTCAGGAGTATCCACTAAAAAATTCTTCCTTTTCTTTTCAGATAGTGGAATAGCTGATAATCCTACTGAGCAGAGTAACCGGGCAAGACACCGAAACTTTCTAGAATGGTTTCAATAGTATCTCCGTACTGTTGAACAGGTCCCTGTTGTTAATCCTTTCCCAGCGACACCTGTAACTCCTACAGTTGAGGTAGTCTTTGACTTTTCTCGCTACTATAAGACCTTTGCGAATCTTGGAGGGAAATCAGTCACTAGGAAGGAAAGTTTTACTAATTCCCTGTCTTGGATAATGGACTCTGAAAGAATTTTCGAAGTTGCTTACTGGCCTGATGAAGTGAAAAGGAGAATAGCGGCCTGGCACTTGAAAGATGAGGCCCTTGAAGAAATGACTATCCAGTTAGAGAAATTCATTCACCTCATGCAAGGAAGCTTGAGCTCTTAAGAGTATATAGCCAAAGTTATCGAATTACGTAAGTTTGGGAGAGGTTTGATAGACACCCCCATGAACAAAGCCTTGAGATTTGCTAGAGGGCTGAATTTTCCATTGAAAGAAACTTTATTAGCCCAAGTAACTTTTTGTGCAACTTTTGAAACCCTGGTAGAGACGGCTATCCTCTACATGGCTGAAGGTTCCAAGGAGGATAAAGAAGGCCAGAAGGGAGAAGGAAGTTCCAACAAGAATAAGAAAAAAGAATGGTGGAAAAACAAGAAGAAAGGAAACAAATTCAAAAAGGAAGAAAGGACTTGTACGAGGTGCAACTGCAAGGGCCATGAGGCCAAGGATTGTAGAACCTCGTTGGCAAAGAAGGAATTCAAAGGAAAGTGTTAGAACTTCCATGAAGAAGGACACATGTCTAAGGATTGCCCAAAGTCATCAAGAGTGGATAAAACTATGCAACAGAGGCAACACCAATTCAAAACCGACCCCTAAAAGACCAAGGGCAACCCGCACTGCAAGGTATAACTTCTGTTTTAGGAAATTCTATATACACCTTGTTCGATCCGGGAGCAACGCATTCTTTTATCTTTAAGAGATTTATTAATTTGTTGAACCTTCCCATGTCTATCTCTGATAGTGCGATAGAGGTGGCCAACTCTATCGAAGGATCTAATTATCTTGAGCTATTGAGCAAAGACCTAGTATTAGAGGCCGACAATGTCGAGTTCCATTGTAAAGCGTATGCATTGGATTTTATGGGGTATGACCTTATCCTAGGTATGGGCTGGCTATCATTTTATGGGGCCATCCTAGATTGCGATAAGAGAACGGTTCTTCTTAGGAGCCGAGGAGGATGTAGCCTGAATATTCCTTGTAATGTTAGAAACAATTATAAAGCCTTATTGTATTCCTTATCTCCTAGTTCTGAAGGACCATCTTCGATCCCTATAGTTTCTGAATTCTTGGGTGTTTTTGAGGAAGTCATGGAACTTCCACTCCACAGAGAAATCTCTTTTCGTATTGACCTAGAAAAGGACACTAGACCTGTAGCACTATCCTTGAGGCACATGGCGCTTAAGGAAAGAAGGGACCCGAATAAGCAAATTTTAGAATTATTACAAAAAGGTTTCATTCGACGAAGTACCTCATAATGGGGTGCACCTGTTGTGTTTGCCACCAAAGAAGACAGATCTTTAAGACTTTGTGTGGATTATAGGAAACTTAATAAGTTAACCAAAAAGAATAGTACCCCTTACCTAGAATCAATGACCTTTTTGACCACTTGGGAGGAGCCCGAGTATTTTCCTAGTTGGACCTTGCTACTGGATTTCACCAGTTAAGAATCGCGGAGGATAGTAAGGACAAAACTGCGTTTAGGATGCCGGATGGATTGTTCCAATGGGAAGTTATGCCCTTCGGACTAGCAAATGCACCCGCTTTCTTTGTTGACCTTATGAGTAGAGTGTTCATGGGCATTCTAAAAAAATTTGTGGTAGTCTTTGTAGATGATATCCATATATTTTCAAAAGATCGTAAAGAGCACGAAAATCACTTAAGACAAATGTTAGGGATAATAAGAAAGAACTAACTGAAAGCAAAATTCTCGAAGTGCCATATTTGGATGGAAAAATAAGTTTTTTAGGGCATACTGTGTCAAGCGAAGGCTTGGCCGTACTCCTCGCAAAGATCGAGGCATTCGAAGAATGGAGAGTACCTCGAAATGCTACGAAAGTAAGAAGCTTCCTTGGATTGGCCGGATATTATCGGAAATTTATTAAAGACTTTCTAAAGATTTCAACTCCTTTAACCGAACTAACAAAGAATATTTTGGTGTTTTCTTGGAATAATAAATATGACATAGCCTTTAAGAATTTAAAGGAAGTATTAACTAGTGCATCAGTCCTAATTATACCCGATGATTCAAAACTGTTTATACTTTACATTGATGCGTGTAGGACTGATTTAGGAGCGATCCTTACGCAAGAAGGAAGAGTAGTTTCTTACGCTAGTAGACAACTCAAGGATCCAGAGAAGAGATACCCAGTTCATGACCTTGAGTTAGCCGCATTAGTGGTTGCTCTTAAGATGTGGGGGCATTATCTTTCAGGGGATAAATTTGAAATTTTTACCAACCATAAATCCCTAAAGTATTTATTTTCTCAACGTGACCTAAACTTGAGACAACAACGATGGATGGAATATACTGGCTCATTTGATTTCATGATCTAGTATGCCCCAGGAAAGGGGAATGTTGTGGCGGATGCTTTAAATAGGAAACATTCGACTTTGAATGCGATCTAAGAATAGAAACTATTAGAGTTCCTCTCAAATTTTAATTTGCAACCCTTACGAACCACTTCTAATGGTTTTCTTGGAGCTATGGTTATCAGACCTAGTCTAAAAGATAGGATTCAAAGTGCACAAGACCTTGACGAAGAATTAAGAAGCATAAAGGAGAAAGTGGGAAAGAAGGTGACTTTTACCCATTCGGTTAGATATTTGATTGGCGATGATGGAAGTTTGAAGGTTGAGGAAAGAAATTCTAAAGGAATGCCATAGGCCAAAATTGACCATACACCGCGGTGGGGATAAAATGTATAAGGATATAAAGAAGAATCTCCATTGGGAAGGAATGAAGAGAGATGTAGCTGAGTTTGTGGAAAAATGCTTAACATGCCAAAAAGTGAAAGCAGAGCATGAGAATCCTGGAGGACTGTTATTATCTTTTGAGATCCCCATGTGGAAGTGGGAACATACCATGGACTATGTATGGGCTTTCTAAAAGCCAAAAGGGTAATGAGGCCATTTGGGTTGTGGTAGATCTTTTAACCAAAAGCACCCATTTTATACTAGTCAAGAAGACAAGGACCGCAACCTCGTTGGCCCAACTGCATGCCAAAGAGACAGTCAGATTTCATGGTATCCCATCAAGTATTGTAAGTGATAGAGACCCCCCTATTTACAAGTGAATTTTGGAGAGGCCTATAAGCAACATTGGGAATGTCCCTCAACTTAAGCACAACCTATCATCCGCAGACCGATGGACAAACGGAAAGAGTAAATCGAATCTTGGAAGACTTGCTCAGAGCTTGCATCACCGACTTTGGAGGAGTTTGGGAACAATACCTACTGCTCATAGAGTTCACTTATAACAACAATTTTCAAGCGACGATTGGTATGGTCGCTTTTGAAATGCTTTAGGGAGGCCACGTAAATCACCAACTTGTTGGTGGGAAACTACCAACAAGGTTCTGCTTGGACTAGACTTCGTCAGTGATTCCACGGAGAAGATATCCTTGATTAGGCAAAGAACGAAGGTATCCCATAACCGTTAGAAACCGTATGCCGATAAGTGAAGGAGGGAACTTGAATTTAATGTGGGAGATTTGGTGTTCGTAAAAGTATCCCTCTCAAGAAGATAGTTTGGTTTAGGAATACTGGGAAGTTGGCACCCAACTTTATTGGGCCTTTTCGTGTCATCGAGAAGATAGGATCTTTGGCTTATCGAGTGGATCTCCCCAAGCATCTATCGGAATCCATATTATTTTTCACTTATCTCATATAAGGAAATGCCTTTATGATTCTGCTATCAGACTCGAGCTAGATGAAATTGGGACATATAAAAATTCAAGTTGGAGTCCAGGGTTCCTCATGCCACTGCAAGGATTCTAGAGCACGGAATCAAGAGACTCTGCCACAAAACTGTTCACCTTATCCGAGTGCAATGGGGAAATGATCCTGTGGAAAGCACATGGGAGACCGAGGACAAGATGAGACAGACTCACCCAGAGCTTTTCTCTGCTAATTTGTCCTCAAAACAACATTTATGGATGCATTGTAATTGCTAGATTGAATGTTAGGAAATGGATACAACACCATTGCACAAGAACACTCATACAAAAATATATGCGTAATTAGGTTGTTTGCATACATGTTGCATCACTTATTACACCTACATGCTAGGGTAGAGCTCACTTTAGCAGGACTGTTGTTCATAATCACTGCGAGTAATGGATGATTGTGGATGAATTAAAATAACATGGATGTACAACTTGGATGTTTCGAGCGAGTTGTATTTTTTGCCCCTTAAACAAATTTCGAGACGAAATCTGTTTTAAAGAGGTGGGGAATGTAACACCCCGTAAAATACATAAACGTTAATAATAAATAAATAAGAATAAAAATAAGCAATTTAATAATATGGCTAGAAAATGAGATTTTGCAGCTTTAGGAATTGGGCTACGAAAATCTTTTAAATGGATTCGTGGCGAAATTCTGAATCGGTTTCATAAATAATATGCTAAAAATGGTCAATGTATGAAGAAGTTATAAACAAATGAATTTAGACGGTAAAACACAAGATTATATATAATTATTTGTGTAATATATATATGCCTAAAATATATATAAATATAAGAGGGAAAATTTGAAATTTGAAATGAGGGTAAGATTATGGGGACAAAGGATATTTTACATAAGGAATAAGATTAAGAAACAAAGCAACGTAAATAAACACCTCAGAAAGCACACGTTTATTGGGCGTCTCAGCGACTGGGGGGTCGACCGCCCCCTTAAGAGGGGTATCGACCGCCGGTCGAACTCCTAGAGGTTGAAGAGTCCAACAAAACTATGTTTGGTTAGGGTTTTCTAAAAGGATATATATATATATATATATATATATAAGGCCTAGATTAAATCTGAGAAATCCAATGGCCTACGTTCACACAGGCAACCATATATAACCCCTCATGCCACATTATAGAACCCTAGCCATCCTTTTATCCCTACCTCCATGCTGCCTCTCTTCCATTGCTAATTCCATAAAAAGGTTAGGAATTTCTTATATTCCTCCAACCTTTATTCTTATCTCATCTATATTTTATTTCATATAGGTTTTTAGAAGAACTCTGGAATTTGGTATATACGTATATAAGATTCTAAAGCAAGTTTCTTACATACATACATACATATATATATATATATATATATATATATATGTATATATTAGGAGGGTTATTGGAGCACGATTGCCGCAAAGATTAAGCATAGATCTAGATCTACAACAGAAATCCTATCTATTCTTCCCAAGATCTGTGAGTGGAATGTCGTGTACTTAGGCATATTCATATTTTTACTAGATTATCATGTTGATAGATATGCCTATAAGGATTTGGAAATCGATAACATCAATACCAAAACCCCCAAATCCTATATTTTATATTTGCGTAATAATTGTCATGTTATTTGGGTTTTGTGGACTTTTGATTTTAATATTGGATTAAGAATGAAAGGGGTGTTGCTGTTGCTTCTACTTTGTGTAATCCACCCTATGAACATTTGATTGTAACCTAAAAGGGTTTAAATTTGGGTATTTCATAATTTGATTAGGTTTGGATTCTATTTTGAATCCAAACGTATTCATTCTGAAATATGTCAAATTTAAACATTTTTATGTGCAAAATACCTAAAAAGGGTGAATTAGCTAAAGCGGAAATTATAAACATACATGTATATATTACATGTGTATGTTATACTCTACTTTTGATCTAGTATTGAAATCATTCCAACAAGCTTAGGATGTAAGTTGAAATTTGTATGTATGTATATTTTCCATTCATTGCTATTTGTTATTTTGTTATTATGCCATCATGCCTAAGCTGTTGCAGTAAAAGTACGGACATACTAACTTTTGTACCTTGATTTATACAAATTGACAATTTCCATCTCGTTAGAACATCTTCTCGTTCATACAAATATTTACGTTATTTAGGAGTTATAATTATTATACTTATATAAATGTAATCAATGTAATTAACGTTATATTAGTGTAATAAATGCGATTAGGATATAATTCGAATTTGAAATGTCCCCATATGTATAAAGATATTTGATTGCTTGTGTGTGCGTATAGAATTGTTTTACATATATAAATAATGACACACAGACACGATGTTAGGTGCCATTCGTGGTGTAAGTCTGCCTGGAACTGACCGACAAATCCAACAACCACAAGTAGAGCCAACTAATGTGAGAGGTCTGAGTGCCATGAACCATTCAAACTTAGTACACTAGACACGAGGTTAAACCAACTTGTAGTAGAAGTATGGCCGGAATTGACCGATATATCCAACATCTACAGGTATACAGTTCAATGTGAGAGGTCTAGTGTGTGTGTGTGTATATATAACAATATATATAAGTCTATTGCAAGTGAAAATAGGTAGGTTTACTCCACCTTGAGAAGGTCTTAAGTGTCTGACTCTCTTTTTATCTAATTTGGGTCTTAAGTGGTTAAGACTAGGATCCCTCCGAAGGTTTGCTCCTTGGAGAGGAACAAAAGTAATGGGACCCAACCTTATTAGATTTGAAGTAAGTCTTTTGGGTCCTCCTAAGTGGTTAGGCATAAACGAATGGAGTATGGCAGTTCACGGAGGATGTCCACTTCCTCTAGAAGCTTATAAGGGCTCAACTAGGGACATACTTGGTATATAAAAGATATATGGCCATTGCATGCTAATTAACTGTCTAAGGGAAGTCTTAAGCAACATAGTTATCCTACCGTAATATCAGTTAAGTATTAACGTTCGCAATACTACTTCTCATATTACAATTGAGAGTATATACTTTAAGAACGTTGACGTATTAGGATGGGTTCTTAAGAGGCTAGGGTCTTCCTTAGGGTTATAAGAGATCATAAGAATCCACCTTTAATAGGGCTATAAGTGACCGAGAATGCCCACCTCATTAGATTTTTACCCTAAAAGAAAACACACTAACGAGCGATTGACTTAGATATCCACCTCATTAGTTAGATACTTGGTGTTTGTGAATCTTGTGTGTTGCATAGACATACCTTGACATATGTAACCTGCTAAAAATATAGGGTATGGACATTAAGTAACACCATATTTCAGTCACATGGAACTTTATGTTCTGATCCCTCTCCTTAACATATCCAACATGTCAGTAGATGGGGTAAAAGCCATGGACGAAGCCATGATCGGAGCAAAAGAAGAAGACAAAGTTATTATACTATTATTAGTAGTTATTGCTTGTTTTGGAAACTTATGAGAATGAATTATTTGATGTACCCATTGAATAAATGTAACTTTGACTATTGTATTTCTGTGATTATTAAATAAGTGGCACATCTTGTTTCAAATATTATATTTTTTCATTCCGCTGTGTGAGGATTCCATTTGAAGTATATGTTTATATTATCTGTGTAAATTTAATCCTTACAGGAGCCAACGACCTGTTTAGAATGGTTCTAAGTTTTGATGGGCCTTTTTTGGGTCGAAATTTAGGCCTATTCCGGGCGGGTTGTTACGAAAAGCATCAACACATTGTTGAAACAATCCTCACACTTCTGGCACAAGCACCGATGCCCTTAAAGTTTTGGCTAGGTTCTTTTGCCACTGCAGTACACCTCTTTAACATACTCCCTACCAAAACTTTCAATGGCAAGACACCAATGGAAATTCTACTCAATCAAAAAACAGATTATTTAGATCTAAAGACGTTTGGGTGCTTATGTTTCCCATGGATGAGACCTTACAACAACCACAAACTAAACTTCAAACATCAACCCTTCATGCTCTTAGGATACACAATTAATCAAAAAGGTTTAAAATGCTTAAATAGCAATGAAAAATTATTATATCAAGACATGTGGCATTCAATGAGCATACTTTTCCATTTGCAAAAAAAAATGTATAGACTAACAGTGCATAATGCTACAGTATTTGTACCACCCATACTAGTATACATAGATCATCAACTAAATGAAACTGATACAGATGAACAAGACTCAAAATCTCAACACACTATGTCCACCAGCATACCTGGTCAAGATTCAAAATCTCAACACATTATGTCCACCAACAGACCATGTCAAGATTCAGAATCTCAACACACCATGTCCACCAGCAGGCTAGGTCAAGACCCTGCATCAAGTCAAAGATCAGAAAGTCAACGTGATAGGAACTATGAGGACCAATCATCAATCCCTCAGAAGAACAAAGACTGGATTGTAAGATAAAGTCAAAGGAACGTCAGATCTGGACATCACATGACAACAAGAGCAAAAAGTGGGATCTTTAAACCCAGAACATTCACTACATAAATATTAGCAAGTGAACAAAAAATTATGAACCAGTTGGGCAACAGAATGAATGGAGATAGGATGGATGAGGAGTACACATCCCTGTTCAAAAACCAGACATGGAACATATCACCAAAATAAAAAGATAAAGAGTATCATTGGGTGCACGTTGATATATAAGACAAAGAGGAGACATGATGGAACAATAATAAAGCATAAAGAAAGACTTGTGGTGAAAGGATACCTACAACATTACATATTTGAATTCAGTGAAACTTTTCACCAGTAGTCAAGACCACAACCATCATAATTCTATTTATTATAGCATTGCATAATAACTGGAAAATTAGACGACTAATGCTTTTCTTAATAGTGAGCTACAAGAGGAAGTATATACATATCAACCTGAGGGATACCATCAATAAATAAATAAATAGATGGTATTAAAACTCAATAAGGCACTATATGGGCTTAACCAAGCGTCAAGGGTACGGTATGAGAAGCTAAATGTTACACTGATGAAGCATGGGTAAAAAGCAAGCAAGGAAAACAGTTAAATGCATATCAAAACAGAAAGAAACACAACAACATACATTATTGTATATGTCGATGATATTATAATATTCATAGGCAATAATCCCACTAAAATTTCAAGAGTAACAAGTCACCTAGACAAGGAGTTTTCTATCAAGGACTTAGGCACTTTAAGTTACTTCCTTGGAATTGAAGTAAGCAAAAATTCAAAGAACAAGTTAATTCTAAGTCAAGGCAAGTACATTTCAAAAATTCTAACTTGTGCCTCAATGGATCAATCAAAACCGCTTCCTACTCCTATGGTGGGCAACCAACAATTTTCCAAAAATAGGGGGGAACCTACCACTAATGAGAGACAATACAGAAGTATGATCGATGCGCTTCAATACATTACAACAAATCATCCAGACATTGCATTTAGTGCAAATAAAACATGTTAATATATGTACAAGCCACTACATGAACCGTGGAGAGGTTAAACATATATTAAAGTACTTGGAAGGGACAACAAATCAAGGAACTCATCTCAAAGGTTGCAAAACTCTTATCATTGAAGAATTCACATATGCATACTGGGCATCAGACTTTGATGACCATAGATCTACATCTGAATACTACATTTACCTAGACGACAACCCAATTTAATAGTGCTCCAAAAAGAAGTTCACAGTATCTCGATCGAGCACCGAAGCGGAATATCGAAGTTTTGCTAGTGCTATGTCCAAGGTCATCGAGCTTGAATCATTTCTCAGTGAAATAGTGTTTCAACCAAAGATCCAAACAACTCTCTAGTGTGATAATCTAAGCATAGTGTTGCTATCAGCCGAACCTACTCTCCACTTACGCGTGAAACATGTCAAAAGCGATTTATATTTCATACGAGAGAGAGTAATCAAAGGCATACTAAGAATAAATCACTTGCTAGCCGCCTATTAGAAGGCAAATATACTCACCAAACCATTATCAAAACCCGATTTCTCAGGATTAAAGTTCAAATCAAAAGTTGAAGAGATCGAGGAAATTATCGAACAAAGGAAACCCTAGATGAAATTTTCAGGAGGAATTAAGTGAATGAGTCAAAACACCTAAATGTTTCAATTTATATCTAGGGTTATAAGGATAGTTTGGTAATATTACATTTTATACAACTGTACATAATTTAACCATTCGAAATTTTATATTAATACTTGAGGTCGTAGCCTTTATAATATAGATGGTAACTCTCATTTTATGCAAAGTAATATAATACATTTCAACTATTCTTTGTTCCTTTCATTTCCTTCTACTTACAAATGGAGGAGAGACATAATTATAGGATAAATGAATAACCGTTTGTTGAATATGTGGCAGATTTGGAGTTAAGTTACCGTAACTAGGAGATTCGTAGGATCTACTATGTATATACAAGAGGATGCGCGTGAATATATGTATATGTGTCCAAGCAAAAATAAATATTTGTTAATTTAAACTTTATATACAAAATAATAAAAGAAGTTTTGCTATAAATAAGGATATAACTACGAGTAATAGAGCAACAAACAAATACAATCCCATTTATTTATCTTTGGAGTTACTGTTATTTATATTTGTCTATAATTTATTCCATTCACTTGTTTACATCATTTTTGTCTTTAATAACACATCTGTTGGACTTACCATCCGTTGCTTGTAATTTTTTATGTTAAAATCATTTGTTTGCTCTTCTAATCGGTAAATGTGCCTAATTATTTTTAAGACAAATTGAAATTTTAGTTTAAGTCCGTAAAACCATTTTTGTTTTTTTGTTTTCAGAGTAAAAATGATCGAATATCAGTAGCAAAGTTCAACTTCAGTATTGCTTAAATGGAAAATCATAGTTTTTCTCTCAAACTAGTACACTTCAACTCTTCTTTTTTATTTTAAGAAAATAATATGTGCTTAATTGCTTAGCGTATTATAATTCTTAGATATAAGAACATTAGCACAATGGAGTGGATGAATTAAATTAATGCTTAAATGAAATTTGGGAAACCTGGTAAGAATAAATTGTAAATAGCAGCATCCAAGTCCATTGCCTTGCACAGTATGAAGGATTTAGGAAAGATCTTTTGGTTTCGTGTTAGCTGGTAGCTACTCAGTGAAATATAGAATGGGAACCAAAAGGGGAATTTGGTCCATATTAATGGGATATGACACCATAGAGCATAGTATGGGAATCAAAGATAGAATGAGGTTTCGAATCTATTTCCTAAAAAAGAAGTTCTTTGCGATGCACGGTACAAGAGTTGAGGATAAAGGAAATAATTAATAAAATGTACAGATCATTAAAATAGTTGGTCTGTATAATTGGGGATGGGAATCCATTTTGTTTGTTATATGTGTTATAATTGTACTAACTGTTATACTGCAGAAGCACAAGGTTAGCCTTGTTTCGTAGCATGATTTTAACCAGAGGGAAACTCGTTCCACTCTACAACGTGGTCTCCTTAGATATCACTTATGTTGGGTAGAAAGGTTATTATTCACGCCAGTCTTTTTGACTGGTCAATAGTTTATGTTTTCCCCCTTAAAATTTCGGGTATTCAATTGAGTAAGTTGAGGCTTAAGGTCTTTCAGGTGTCTACTTCTGATAAGCTCCTGGAGATGAGAATAAGGTTGTAGTTATTTAAGAGTTCCGCTGTGTTCTGCTTTATCTTTTGCTTGTACGTATCGTCAAGTTATAATTACCACTATTTAGACTCATATCAATTGATGGAGCGTTTTCATATGTCGCTTTCAGAGATTGTTTTTTATAATAATGTATATTTTCTCTGAACATATTATGTGAAGGATTGTATGAATAAAATATTGTATCAATGAATATTTTTGTGAATTTTTCATACTCTTGTGTTTCCTGATGTTATAGTTGATTAACATTCGATTTTTTATCATCAAAAGTTGACACTAGAGATGACTGCAACATCTGTAGCATTTAGCTTCCGGCCGTAGAGAATATGGTATTACAATTTGTCGTCTGAGCATACGCTTATGTAAGCATAGGTAATATTTTCTCAAAAAATATTTTCTAACTAAAATCCAAAGATCAAAGGAATATTCTAAGGATCGTGATAATGAAGCTATGATGTATTTGTATTTGTGTTTATATTATGTAAGTACCCCACGGTCTTAGAGTAAGTATTCAGTATCCAACCAAAGTTTGTCTATATAAAATAAGTAAGATATGAAGAGGAGTACAGGGCTGAATATTGGTGGTTGAAGCACCACAACAGATAGAAATGCTCTACCTGATGCAAACGGAGGTCAGGGTCGAAGGGGTAATGAGAACCAAGGTGTCGCTATTCCACCAGCGGATATGAGGAACCTATTCCAGATGTTTTTTCAGATGTTGCAAGCCGTAGCTATTATTGGTCCCATAGGAGTTAATCCCATAACACAAGTTGGAAAAGACTATCCGAAATTGAGCAGGGATTATATTAGCTTGGGAGGAAAATTGTACCTTGATATGGAAGATGCTGCAGCTATTGATACTTGGTTAGTACGTTGTGAAAGAATCTTCGGAAACTTAGGCTTGACTAACGAGCATAAGAGGAGGTTAGCATCAAGACACTTGTAGGATAATGCTTGGTGGAATGGAGTTACTGTAAGGATACTGGACAAAGAGATCACTTAGTAATACTTCCATAGGATGCTTAGGGAAAGATTCATTTTGGAAGCTTCTCAATCTCTTATAATAAGATAGTATGATGAGTTGAAGCAGGTAGGGATATCTTTTGTCGAATATACTGGCAGGTTCGATGAATTGTGTCGTTATGCTCATAGTAAAATTGATAGTATCATCTTAAGTAGTGAGAAGTTTATAATAGGGCTTAGGTTTTAGATCATGAAAGCATCTATGCCTCATTTACATGACCCAAGTAATGTTGTCATATAGATGACCATTCGTAGTGAAGAGATTCTTAAGGAGGGAAACAAACCAAGTGGTAGCTATAACTCTTTGTGAAAGAAAAGGAAATTCTTCAAAGGAAAGAAAATTTAGAAGGGAGGAAAGCCAAGAAAGAATAAGTAAAGGTGGTTTAACCTAATTTCCATTAAAAGGGCCATTATTTGGTCGAGTACAAAGAAATCATACCCAAGATCACTGCCCAGAGGCAGAATATCAATTGTTACAGTAATCAACTTAGGCATTATAAGAATAAGTGTCCGGAAGTAGTAAAGGGTAAAGTGCTAGCTATGGAACCTTCGTCTTCTGAACCACTGCTGTAAACAAAGGGAAAAAAATGTAGGAAGGTACGCTTTTGTTTTGTAGCATACTTGTTAAAGTTTTGTTTGACACTGGATTGTCACATTCATTTATCTCTAGATGTGTAGTACATAAGTTGTCTCTGGAACTGTCATACATTGCTACTTCCTTTAAAATAGCTAATCCAGTAGGAGGTTATGTGACTCTTGGGATAAGATGCCATAACCTAGAAATTCGGTTGCTAGGTTACATTTCTGTTTAAAGTTTGTATGTGTTTGACTTTGATGGGTTCAGAATTATTTTTGGTATGGATTGGTTGAGTAATTATAACGCAAGAGTGTTTTGTCATAGTACAGAAGTTTCATTGAAACATCCAATAACAACGATAGGATTGCATTCTTAGTGAAGAGATCGGCTATGTAGATATCTTCATTGATGAGTGTTTTGGAATTGGAGGAAGAGGTAAGTAGCTTTCTTGTCATAAAGGAATCTGCTGACATCTTCGAACGAGTAACAGTTTTGCTGCCGAAGAGAGCAATAGAGATCTGTATTGACCATGTGCTGGAAGTGGAGCCAGTGAGTTGCCTACCTAGCCAAATGACCCATTCAGAGATGAGGGAGCTAAAAGCATGACTTGTAGATTCGCATGGAAGAGGCTTTATTCGTCCAAGTAGTTCGCCTTGGGGCGTAGCAGTAGTATTTGTGAAGAAGCATTATGGAACATTGAGAATGTGTATCGACTATCGAAATCTTAATGAAAGGACAGTGAAAAATACGTATCCTCTGAATCATATTGATGATCCACTTGATCAGCTAAGTGGAGCAAAAGTGTTTTCTCGAATGGATTTGCCTACTGACTTTCACCAACTAAGAATAGCGGAAGAGAGCATCCATTAATAGCATTTCATATAAGATATGGATCATATGAATGGATGGTTATTCCATTTGCATATATATAGATTTGATGAACCCATTGTTATAAGAACACTTGGATAGATTTTTGTTAGTCTTTATAGATGACATGTTGATGTATTCAAAAAATGCAAAGGAACACGAGAGTCATCTTCGGATTGTTCTTGGGACTTTACGGAAGCATCGCTTGAAGACCAAATTTTCTAAGTATTGCTTTTGGGAAAAGAAAGTGAAGTTTCTTGGTTACGTGGTTTCAGGTGAAGGACTATCAGTAGATCCATAGAAGGTTGTTGCTGTTTTTAGTTGAAATTTGGAAAAGGCCTGAAAGTGTTATGGAAATCCGAAGCTTTCTTGGATTGGAAGGATACCATCGAAGGTTTATTAAAGACTTCTCAAGGATTACAACACCACTTACTAAGCTAAAAAGAAAGGATGTTAAGTTTATATGGTCGGATAAGAATGAGGAAGCATTTTAGAATTCGAAGCACTTGTTGACCAATTCTCCTATGTTAGTGGTGCTAGATAAATACCTTAGTTGTTTATACTAATGCTTATGGAACATGCTTAAGAGATGTTTTT
Organism: Allium sativum; assembly: GCA_030737875.1. Lineage (NCBI taxonomy): Eukaryota > Viridiplantae > Streptophyta > Magnoliopsida > Asparagales > Amaryllidaceae > Allium > Allium sativum. The sequence continues at coordinate 1,008,138,723 of CM060912.1, read as the reverse complement.
ATGCAGAAGGAAAGAGTTATTGCTTATACTTCCCAACAGCTAAGGCCACATGAAAAATGATACCTGACTCGTGATTCTGAGTTAGCTAATGTAGCCTTTTTCTTGAAAATTTGAAAGCATTACTTACTGGGTGAAAGGTTCAATTTGTTTATGGACTACAAGCTTTTGAGATATTTGTTTTCTCAAAAGGAATTGAATATGTGACTGCAGATATGTTATAGTTTTTGGTGACTTATGATTTCAAGAGTATACTCTAAAAATTGATATTAAGGTTGTCGATGCCCATTATAGAAAGTATCGAGGGATGGTCAAATGAATGGAAGGACAAAGCTTTGGTTATGTGTAATATAAGGAACATGTCGACGACATGTTCTTGTGGGAGTACACCTATGGTATTGTGTTTGGAGATTTGACCAGTTTTGATTGAGAAAATTGCTTCTAGGCGAGAAAAGAGTCCTTCTTTAGCTGAAAGGATTAAGAAACTCAAAATTCCAGCAGAAGACGATAAACAAGAAGGATTTTCTCTTGATCGAAATGATTGGTCAAGGAAGAAAGGAAGGTTATGCATTTTGGATATTGGAGATTTGAGAAAATAATTTCTTAGAAGTGTCATTTTTCTATGTTTATGATACACCCTGGTGGCACCAAGATATAAAGAGAAGCTTCTATTGGGAAGACATGAAGAAGGATATAGGTTTGTGAATGAAGCAATGCCGGAACTACCAACAAGTGAAAACTGAAACCAATATCTAAGGGTTTGCTTCGGCCTTGATATTCCAATTTGGAAGTGGGATTCAATACCCATGGACCTTATATATAGTTTGAAGAGAACGAAAAATGGGAATGCGAGCATATGGGTTGTCACAGATAGACTAATCAAAAGTGCCTATTTTATCCCCATAAGGTCTACAGGAAGGCACTGACTTGGATGAGTTATTCAAGAAAATGTAGTAAGGTTTCACCTAACAGTGTCGTAAGTAATCGGATCCACTATTTACTAGTGATTTCTTAAAATTTTTGTAGAAGGCATTAGGAATGAAGCTTAAGATGAGTACCACATATCATCCATAAATGGGTGGGAAGATCGGAAGGATTAATTAGGTACTATAATATTTGTTAAGGACTTATGTTCCATGGGAGGACCATTCATACCTAGTTGAATTTTCCTGTAATAATAGCTTTTAGGCTAGTATAAGAATGACACCTTTCAAAGCTTCAGATAGAATATAATGTAAATCGCCATCGTGTTGGTTGGAGACCACTGTTTCAGATCTGGAAAATATCACCTAAGATCTCATTCAAGATCTCATTTTGGGCTCCTCTCGAAACAAAACAACACATATCACTATAAATATTCTTTCAAATATATCACCCGAGATATTGCAGTATCGAACAATATATCGATCGAGATGAGATACTTGAATATCATCCGAAATTTAGGTTTTTCTAGTTTAAAATTAGATCTGTGCCTGAGCTAGAACAATAATTAAAAAAACTCAAATTTATCCATGATAGTCTTCAGCTATTTAACATTTTACATGTTAAATGACCATATCATATGTTCATATATGTTCTACAATGTTTATGATTTTAATGTTTGTCTTCTTTTACATGCATGTTACCTATAAAATTATGTATTTTATAGTCTACTTATTCTGATTTTTTTAATGTTTTGGATCTTTTTTATGTTTAACAGTAATTCATGTTCATGTATCATATGCTGTAAGAACTAATCTATTTCCATTGTGTTATGTTTCTATTTTAGCATATTATGATTTAGAGTGATTTTTCGTAAATTAAGAACAATAAAGTGATTTGGCAATTCAAGTTTAAATTACTATGTTTATAACAACATTCGTAAAAATCATTATGTAATAATATCGTTTTTTAACATATCATGTAACCTAAGATTGTTATGATATGAACTTTCTCACTCAAGATGGAAATCCGAGATGAACCCCAGAGTTAGACTCATCTCATCTAAGATCTCCCCCGATACGAGATCAAGTTCCAAACATGATTGATATCCGAGATTTAAAACCTTGTTGGAGACAGATGACAGGTTTGTTCTTGGTCCCAAATTAGTAAGAAGAGTCACGAAGAAGATTGAGATCGTCCATTTGCGGATAAAGGAAGCTCGGTCCAAGAAGAATCAAGGATAGAAGGCGTAATGATTTGGAATTTTCAGTTGGAGATAGAATTTTCATCAAGCTGTCACTGATCAAGGGCGTGTTTTGTTTCGATAAATCCCGAAAGCTCGCACCAAGCTTTATTAGACCTTTCCCTATGTCAGAGGATTTAAAAGATTTCTTATGGAGTATGGCTACCAGATAACTATGCGAGAGTCCATAACGTATTTTACGCATTGCACTTACAAAAGTATTTGCATGACCCTGATACCACCTTAGATTCAAAGGCATTGGAGGAATTGGTGGTGGAACCTGCTTTGGCTATCGTAAGACAACCATTGATGATTACAGACAAAGATGAAATAAAATTGAGAACTAAGACAGTTATACTGGTGTAAGTCAGTGAAGTGTTGTTGATAGAGACTGCACTTGGAAAACCAAAAAAAGGATCAAAGAAACTTATCCTAATTTTCTTGTGGTATAATCCATATTGCTTTATAGATTAGATACTAGTATGTTATGCTAGAATGGGTAGCATTGTCTTCTTGATTGCTTTGTTGTTACATTTCATTACTCCTTTTCTAAATTTGGAGAACAAAATTCAATAAGCGGGAGGGTGTAACACCCCTAATTTTTATAAACCATTATTCAAGAATTTAATTGGAGATAATTAATTATTAATCATGCAGTGGATGAGGTAGTGATATTTGCGCTTAAATTAATTAATTAGAACGTTGGCGTTAAAATAAATAACTAATTAAAATGTGCATAAGAAAAAGGGATATGAGGAGAGCAAAGTTGGACTTATCGGCTCATATAACTATCATTAATTCATTTCTAAAAACCTAGAAGAAGACTAAAAAAGACAAAAGAAGAGGCGGACCATAAAGCTTAGAAGAATAAGGAAGAAAAGATGAAAAATATAGAGCTCGGATATTTACATCAAAAAATCTTACAACATCAATCCAATCATGGTAAATAATACTCTCCACCCATTATCGTTTCGGTTATCTATGTATATATGAAATAATTATTGCTGATTATGATTGTTTTCATATTTTTGTTGATGCCACACGTTCGTTATGAAATACCCATGTTTGGTTTCGTGATATATGTTTAACTCACATGAAAATGAATACATTTATAGGTCAAAAACCATAGTTGGAAATCTCTAAATGATGTAGTATTTGGATACGATGTGCATTATATTATGCGGAGACATGTTTTGAATTTCGTAATTTTAGATATGAGGTTTGTGGAGATGAGTTTTGAATTTCATAATTTTCTATGATTGTGTTAATTTATTATGAATTTCCAAAGGGTGCTTTGCTATAGGAAAGTTTATACATTAATCATGGTATTGACATTAATGTTTATGTATTCTTTATTTATGTACAGTACAAAGTATTGAAAAATAAATGGAATACTTTTTATAAGCCAATAGGATATAAATAAATATAGTGGAGTTGGTAATAAAATATGCTCTTTAGAGAAATAAAACATTTTTTTCCTAAAATACTGTCAGTGAAAATTCCAGATCTAGAAGTACGCATCCGAGAATGTCGGAACCACCCTTCGGTAGCGCTGAATGCTTGAAATGTCACAAGTATGGTATATGAAGTATTCAGGTTTCTGCTTCTTTCTCTTCGGCTTTGGAATGTTCTTGATACTTATAAATATTTTGATTTTTAAAGATAGCTTCTCCATAATAGGATTTCGCATCGATTCCTTCGGCTAGGTCGAAGGGATGTTTTACATAAAAGATTTATTTTTATAAAGAAGGATATTAAACTGTAATTTTAAAAAGAATAGGGACTTTTGCCTCCGCACCTATTGTTTGAGCTCACCGACACAAAAGATGCTGACAAGATGTTGCAGTAACTCGTTGCCTTAGAATCAGGTTAGCATACTGCATGTCGTCCAAGTTGAAAAGTAAGATGGGATATTGCCATTTATCTTTCCGGAAGTAGACCTCGAAGGGACAATTTTCATAAAACTATTTCCTAAAATCGTTTTATAAAATGCTTTCGAAATTTGGGGATTGTGCCTGTGATTGTGTCGACACCCCTACTGCTGATAGGACTTCTTTTATACTTATTTTCTAAATTAACTGGAGCTTTGTCCTCTATCCTTATCTAAATGATAGGATTATTTTTTAAAACCATGTTTTCTAAACCGAAGCCTATGCTTCCAAAACCCTCAGAGACATTGCCTATGACGACATGCCTTTGTAAACCCGTTTTCCATAAACTACTTTCTTAGACATAAATGGGGCGAATGAGGAACTTTCCGAAAAACCAAATGTTTGAGGCCTCGCCTCTATGGCTGTTGGCATTAGTAATGACAACAACGAGAACTTCTATTAAAATACTTTCTAATAGGAACAGAGGCCTTGCCTCTATTGCCTGCCATAATTTAGTTAATAATAGGCATTGACTTCTATTTGTTGTGTGAAGATGGTAGGGTTACTCTTTTCATAATAGCTTGAATATGGACTTTAACACATATGGGGAAGTCAAGGGAGATTAGGAACGACACATGTGTCGTGCCTACTGTAGTATAATTTGAATTTTGATTAGAAACCATTGAATTTCCTATGTTGTTTGGTAGTTGGTCATTGCATAGACATTGCATTAGTGTGAAACATTGGGAAAGGGTCCGATAGGAAACACCAGTTAGAATAAGTTACAAATAACAATATCTAAGTTCGTTGCCTTGCACATATAGAGGATTTAAGAAGGAGCTTTCAGTTTCGTGTTAGTCGGCAGTTACTTAACAAAGCACATGACAGGAAGGGAAAGGGGAAGTTGGTTCCATTTTAATAGGATATGAACCAACAAAGCACAGTATGGGAATCAAAGGTAGAATGAGGTTTCAGTTTCGTTGTTTAGAAAAGAAGATCTTCGCAAAGCATTATAAAGGCCCAGAATTTTAACTGTTTTATTTAATATTTAAATATGGTTTTAAATATTGTTTAAGAATTTAAATAGTTAAATTTAAAGATCTTGAATAGTTAATTAATAAATAGTAGCATGATAACGATATAATTCTGAAATAATCAAAATTGGTTGAATTTATAATATTATATGAATTGGCCAATATGGAAATATTTAATTGAGTTAGAATTGAATTATATCAGCGTATTCGTTTATTAAACGAATATTAGAACGTTTAATTTATAATTTAATTATAAAACGAACTGCAGCGGCGTGGTAGTTTATAATATAACGTTTTGAACTTCAATTGATTTTACAGAATCCAATCCGTTTTAAGTCGAATTTCTGTGAAACAAGAAACGTCCGAATTTATTTGATAATGATTTTCTAGTGAAGCAGAAAAATCGAGTTTTCGTGTTATAAATTTCGTTTTATGTCCAAATCAAATTTTCAAATAGTGGCTGTGAAATCGTTTATAAATCATAACAATTTAATTACTATAATTAAATATTGGTTTCGAATTTGGACAAGATTTTCAAGACATAGTTATAATTTAATTTTTAGAATTTTTCTATAATTTTTAATTTGGAAAATAAGCAACTTTTTATTTGGAGTATTTTACACCTAGATCGGCACTTTTGAAATTTCACAAAATAAATTAACTAGTCTATTTTATTATATGGTCGTGATCATGGCACACTGTTGTGCGCAGCGGTATTTTTAATTTTGTCAATAGACAGTCGTATGCGGACGGAGTCCTATATAGTTGGGTACATTAACTTCAAACTAAAAATAGTTAGTCTTTTTCACATATATCAAATCAAATTCAAATTAAAAATAAACGTTAACCCCTGTACATCGAGACATCCTAACTCTAAGGGCATCTCCAACAATTCGGGTGTAAAATCCAAATTTATACACTCTGAATAATCGGATCAGGCAAATATCCCAATAGTTTTGAGACCAGGCGCTTGTTAAACAAATGCGTGGATCTATGCGCTTGTTGAACAAGCACATAGACTATGCGTTTGTTTAACAAGCGCCTAGGTCTACACATTTGTTAAACAAACGCGTGGTTCCTAGGTTTAAAATTTCAAATTTTCTTTCCAATTCTAATATAATCATGCTAAAATTTTCTACTACTATTTTAATATATTGTTTGTACTCATTTTAAACATTCTTATTTATTTAAAAAATATGTTTATATACTGCTTCATATTTGATTTGAATTTATATTCATGTTGGAAGAGCATAACTGGTACCGAAATTTTGACTACAAAGTTGCTTACAAGAGATAACAATGAAATAGGTACTAAAACTTATGATGCACCTACAAGCAATAAGCAAAATCATTTGCCTATTCAGCACCGTATCGGGTTATCCAACTATAACGCAGTTTGTAGGCTTCGTGCCCAACAAAATCAGTCCCATACTCTGCAAGGTAACGAGAATCAAAAGTTGCCCGATTCGTTTTAAATATGTTTTCATCTTCAACTGTCGGTATAATCTTCTGGTATCGTTCACAAGTATTAACGAAAAGCCGATGAGTGGTGCATTTACGATGATTGTTATGTAATCTTGCTATCGTGGACCAAAATTCTTCGTGGGTAAGCCCTCCTTCATTTTGCATTAGCATCAAATCTCTTCTATCATAAGCTTCGATATAGGATTTCACGAGTATGAGTAAGTCCTGAGAAGAGAATTCTGTTGTAGTACCGCTGAAGCTAGCATCACTTTGGTTGGGACGATTACGGTTAACGACTTGTCTTCTTATGTTTTGGCGTGGACGTTCTTTTGATTTTTGAACTTCAACTATTTGTTGAGTACCACGAACAATTTCATTTTGAACCGGTTCTTCCGCCTCTTCTACATGTGTATCTGGAACAAAACCATCATCTATTTCTTCCTCCTTGTTCCGTTCATACTCATTAAACTTTTTATCAACGAGTTCATCACTTATTACCTAATCGTCCATTTAAGCTACGCAGAAACAAGAAACATATTATGTAGGTATGGTCGTGGTTGATATAGAACACACAATTTTGTAGGTATGGTTGGGGGATGAAGTGTAAACTTTTTAAACAAGGGGGTTGCTTTTTGGTAAAGCTCTGTCATCATTAATTGAGCAGTAGGATACAGACATATGACAAGACAACCCTCTGTCCTCAACAGTTGAGTTGCTACAACTCTGCATTTCAGCAGTTGATGTTACTACATGACTTGACAACTCATACTGATTAAAGATGACTTGACCACTGCTTTAATAAAGCAAAGCCAGAAACAAGGGGACTTGTCGACCTTTTATGAAGCAAAGCCAGAAACTAGGGTCATCCCCGTGTTTATTCTTAGTTTATGGGGTCGTCACATGTAAAGTTAAACCACAAATATGTTTGTTTACTCCACAAATGTAATAACCCGGAAATTCTGAACCAGTTTAAAATTTTTATTTTGGCAAATTTAGCGAATTTTGAATATTTGAAATAGATTATTTTAAATAATATCGACGAGAAATTTAATTTGAATATAATTCGAACGTATATATTATATACGCCGTCGTTAGAATATAAATATTTATTTTAAATTAAATAGAATTGAAAATGGCACGGTAGTTCGATAATTCGATTTCAAACTTCAATTGAATGTACCGGGTGCAAAATAATCCGGATTTTAGTGAAACCAAAAAAATTAGGATCTAATTGGTAATATCCTTCCAACGAATCTGAAAAATCAAAATTTTATAACGGGAATCAAAAGATATGTCCAGTTGAAAATTCTGAATAGTCGCTATGGAATTCAGGCCCTTAAAAATGGGAATTTTGCAAACGACCTCGGATTTCGACGAAACCAATTTTGTTGGGTCCGTGATGTAAAGTTATTGCTAGATTCCAAATTTCATAATTTTTCGAATCAATATGTCAGCGTGGCAAAGGAAAACGCGTTTGACCAGTTTCAGTTGATTTTAATCGACTGGAAATTGGCCATTTTTCAAACGGTCTCAGAATTCAACGAAACTAGTTTTGTTAGGACCGTATCGTCAATATGAAGCTAGAAAATATTTTTCGAGAATTTTTAGAGTTAGTATGTGACCCCGGTAATTTGAAATGTACGTTTAAAATTCAATATAGTGATTTAAATGTAAATTTAACGGAAACTGAATCAAACGATCGAATCAACCTACGATACATATCCCATTGTGTTCGGAATGGGGGTAATACGCTATGGACGACAGGCGGTGGGCCTCGTTTCGAGGTCGTATGTAAAAGTCAACTATTTGCAAAATAATATAATTAAAATTAAAAAAAAAAATCTCCCCTTCTCCTTAACCAGGCCCCCCCACCCGATATTTTCAATTTAGTTTTCAAAATAAAAGAAAAAAAGGAGACGACGGAAAAGGGGGAAACCCCTGTCGCCGCCGCCAGAGGCTGGCGCGCCCCCCAATCGATCGCCGCCACATCTGAAACCCCCCTCCTCGAAGTCGATCGCGACGAAGACCCCCCCTCGTTTCAGAAATCACGACGAAGACCCACCCCCTCCCCAATTCGAGGCCCGCCACCACCCAGAAGAGCCGCCGCCCACTCCACTTCGCCCTCCTCCTCCTGCCGACGCTCCAACGCCTCCACCGCCACCCTGATGAACGCCGCAGCTCTCCTACCTGCAGTTAACCCTGATTTGTTTGAGCTACGATAATGAGGTAATCTATTTACTTATTTAATCAGTTATTAACTAATTTAATTTAGTTAAATTTCACTTCTTTTTGTAGGAATGATTTTTACAATGCAAAAGTTTAGATTTTTAAAATGCAAAAGTTTAGATTTTTAAAATGCAAAAGTTTAGATTTTTAAAGGGCAAAAGACGAGATTTTTATAATATAGAAAAATTAGATATTTGAAAGTGAAAAGATTCGATTTTTAAACTTTGAAAAGATTTGATTTTTAATTAGCAAAGGAATTGATTTTTTATCATTAGAAAGAATACAAATTTTTGATTAAAAAAATTAAGTTTCTTTGATTAGAAAAACTAGATTTCTAAGCTATGATAAATAAGATTTCAAAGTTATGGAAAATATGATTTTTATTATATGAGAAATATTATAAAAATAGGATCTTTATTGGGTTAAAGGATTTGATTTTTATCATAAAGTTTGAATCTTTAGTTTAGAAAAGTTTGAATCTTCATGATAGGAAAGGTTAAAAATATCATCTTTATATATGAAGCATAATAAAATATAATCTTTACAGTATATGAAGTGAAATAAAAATATGAACTTTATTTTTATCATGAAGTAGGTAGTAAAAATTCGATTTTTATATATTGAATAGCGAAGTAAAAATTCGATTTTTATATATTGAATAGCGAAGTAAAAATGTGATTTTTACATATGTAGAGAATACGGGCAACGAAGGTGACAAAAAGGCGAGAGCGATGAAGATTTCTCTAAATGAAGTGTCGTGAAGTTGGATAGCTATTGGTGAGAATTTCTCACCTTTCAATCTCTTTTTCTAGTTATATATATATATACTAGGATGCAGACGGTGCTTAGTAGCACCCGACACAATCGTCCACAGACCATGGACTTGTTTGTTTGGTTGCATAAATTAGTTAGATGATTTGATGTGAAATTGAATTGTTTGGTGAAATGAATGGATTTGATTGATGTGTGAATGGCGTGGGCCTTCACTAGACCGGGGATAAGGCTAGGCCTCGTCCCGTTTCTAGTATCGTGCCGTTATGCCGTCGAAATTTTCTAAAATAAATTAGAAAAATAAAAATATCATTTTATTTAAAGAATGAACTGAATAGAAATTCATATGTTAAAATAAAATGTTTTATCGTTAAAAATATAATTTTTAACGTGAATATGAATATAGTGAATGTGAATAAATAAATATTCATTTACAAACCGGACGGTTTGTTTATGTACACTGATTTGACTGACATTGATTGGGTCGATAAATTTTACACATCGCCCAACTGCACAAATAAAATCTGTGTTTGTTGATTTGAAACCCCACACGGGTGTTGGGATGAAATTTGAAGTTCTCTCATCCTGATTGATTAAATATGTCGATCGATAGATTGACAGGCTGTTATAAGCGTTAGATGTCTATATTTGAGGCTTATACAGTGTAGTGCACTTTGGTTGATGGTTGATTATTTTTCAATGCTGTTATATACATGTGTTGTATGAAAATCCATATAATTAATTTTATATGGTGATTGATTGGGCCTCATTCCAATTTAGAAAATAAAGAATATTATAAAATAAAGGATCATGTGTTGACTGTACTCATCCGTTGAGATTAGTCATGTGTTGAACGTAATATTTTAACAATAAATTTCATATCTTTATCATTATAAAATAAAGGTTCATGTGTTGACTGTACTCATCCGTTGAGATTAGTCATGTGTTGAACGAAATAATTTAACAAAAATAGTCACACGTGGACAGTACTCATTCGTTGAGATTAGTCGTGTGTTGACAAAAATAAATACTCATTTGTTGAAAATAGAAATATTTGAAATAGAATATTTGAAAATAGAAATATATGAAGCCGTGTTGATTAGATTGACGCCATTTTGACATGAACGATATTTATATCGATTTTACTCATTTTAAAATGAATATTGAAAAGTGATTTCGAAATGAATATTGAAAAGTGATTTCGAAATGAATATTGAAAAGTGATTTCGAAATGAATATTGAAAAGTGATTTTGAAATCGAATATTTTGAATTGAAAAGTGATTTTGAAATCGAATATTTTGAATTGAAAAGTGATTTTGAATCGAATAGAAAACCAATTTGAATTGAATCGAATAGAAAACCAATTTGAATTGAATCGAATAGAAAACCAATTTATATTGAATCGAATAGAAAACCAATTTGAATTGAATCGAATAGAAAACCAATTTGAATTGAATCGAATAGAAAACGACTTTGAAACCGAATTGAATTGAAAACGAATTCAAATTGAATTGAAACGAATTCAAATTGAATTGAAAGCTAATTGAAATGAATTCAAATTGAATTGAAATTTGAATTGAATAGAAAAGAATTTTAAAACGAATTTATAAGTAAAGATTCAATTTTGATTTGAATTGATATGGAAGTTGAAATTATTTTCGAAACGAATTCAAAACGATTTATAAAATTTGTTTTAAATAGAAATCGATGAAATATATTATATATATATTATATATATAATATAATGGCCTGAATAGAACGCGCCGCGCCGCGGTAGTTCGTGAATTTCGACCATTTATTTCAAACGGACATTACGGGAGATCCGACCGTCGGATTCTCCTAAAACCGGAACCGTTGGGTTCGTATCGAAAAGAGCTTTCTAACGAATATTTGAAATTTGAAATTTAACGGTTGGATTTGGAGATACGTCCAAATCAAATTTGAAAAAGGTCGCTATAAGTGCAGTTCGATGGCCATTGTTGGAAATCGACTGTACGGGCCTTTATAAAATTATTAAAAATATCAATAATTTGTGTAAAATCATAAGAAATGATTTGGGAAAAATTGGGGTGAAAAACTCCATATTTGAAAAAAATAAAATGTATTTTTATCGAAATGAACTAGTTTTGAACTAAATTTAAAACCCAATTATTTTTAAATAAATTAATTATATTTAAAAAGGGGTTTTAAATAATCAGAATTTCTAATATATTTGATTGGATTTGAAATGGATTTATCGTGAACTGTGTTTTAAATAACACTAGTTCTTTAACCCGATAATAAATAGAATGTGATTTGGGTTTGTCGTGAACTGTGTTTTAAATAACACCTAGTTCTTTAACCCAGTAAAAGGAGTTTTAACGAATCTGCAATTAAATTGAAATGTGAATAGATAATATGAATTATCAAATTTGGAAATTGAGCGAGAATGGAGTATCGCCAGTTTTTCTCCAAAGCGATAGTTAAATCTTTAATTAGATTTGAACGTGAAATGGTAATTAATTTTACCAACAACACTGTGGTGTTAGATATGGAGTATTACCAGTTTTGCTTCATGGGATGTATAGGTTGGGATTGGGAAATAAAATAAATAATAACTTCGGTGTGGTTCGCTAATCTCGACTAGTTTGGAAAACCATAATTTGGTTTGATATGGCATCCAAAGGAAGATTAAAGGATAAATTTTAAAGAATTTATCTTAGATAAAATTAATGGGAACCTTTCCCTAAAAATGTGATTTTGTGAATAAAAGAATATTCTGAATTGGAATGAGGCGTATGTTGTGTTTGAGTAACATTTGTTTTTAATATACGCGGGTTGTTCGGAAAGGCCGGGTTTACACCCATTCTGAATAACCGATTCGACGATATGTCGAAGATGAAGACGGTGGTTGAAGACCGGAAGTCTTCCCATCGTTTGGGTAATTACTGACGATCCTGATTGGGCTGTACACCCAAGAGGATGGAAATAGTTAGCGGTCGTCCAGACGTACTTGGAGATGGATGGATATGCGAGGAAAGTGCCTCCGGTTTCGTTCAGACCCAGAACGAACTTGTAAATGGATTGTGTGTCTGACATTGGATTTTATTCTGTGTTGATTGATTTCTGTTAAATATATATCGGTTTGGCGGCGGAGAATTTATTCTCTTGCTTAACGCCCTTCTCTGAGACGTACGAGCTTAGAGGTCATATATCGATAGATATCAATCGCATGGCATGAATTTCCTGTGTGGCATACTGAGTTGCATGGATCAAGGCTTCTGTTGAAAAGCAAAGTCTTGTGGTTGATGATCAAAGCACGGCCTTTGTGGCGTAGCTTTGTGCATAACGTGAATTCGCGAGCCTCACACCTCGGTATGAGTTAAAAACGGGATACGGACCGCTGGGAGAGCACGACATTTCTTTCTAGCTATGGTGGTGTCAGTGACTTACCAGCCCTGACATTTATATACTTTTCACCTTTGTGGTTGTTGGAATGAGGCGCCTCGATTATAGGTCTATAAGGACCGAGAAACGTGTGTTCAGGCATAATTAATCCTCTAACGTAAGTGAGGACCGGCCCAGCCGCATCCGGGGTTGCCCAGAGTGCGTAACCCCGAGGCATTTGCTAGAGTGTCTCGAACACGGAGAGGAGCTTGCCCCTTGCCTCGACTCATGACGGAAATCCAATTTCCAATACGAGTAATTCAGTTTTAATTGTAGAACTAGTATGGCGACATAGTATATGGTAGCTATGCCGCCCATGATTGATATTTATGATTGAAATGTCTTGACACTATACACTTATTATAGTATCAAATGATTTGTTTTAAACGTACCAAGCATGTTTGGCTATTATAAGGGAAAACCCTATCCTCCGGCTTGCGTTGCATTGTGTGATGGGACCTGGGTCTTATAATAGCTTCATTTTTCGAAAAAGCATTGCGTTGTTTATTCTATGCACTGGTATTCTTGGGAGAAAACCCGTTCCGTGTTATACGGCGTGGTCCCTTGAATTACTCTCTTTCAAAGTAAAGCTTTAAATAACTGTTTTAGTTCTCACACCAGTCACATGACTGACTTGGGGTTTATTGTTTTAACCTAAACTCTGGGTGCCCCTATTTTCCGCACGGGCAGCTAGTAGTTTTGGTTGTGCAGATTTATATTCACAGGATCCTGGTTTACAGCTGGAATGATATCCGGAAAGCTCTGTATCCATATATCACCTTCAGTTGTGCTTTGTATTATTTTCCGCTGCTATGTAATTTATTGTAATCTCTGATATATATATATATATATATATATATATATATATATATATATATATATATATATACGGTTACTACTTTTAAGTTAGCTGGAACCAAAATTTTCATCAAAATAATAAAATGTCTTCATGGTCATGGCCCTTGTCAATGGATTTGAACTATGATCAAAACTTTCCTGAGCGTCCGCCTTCAAGTCCAAGAACATATATTGATTGGAATATCGTATACCAAGAGCGGCACTATGAGGACCTGCGTCGTGACTTCTCGGAGCTGGCCCGCCTGACGATTCATCCGCCAATTGCTCAAGTTCCAAATGTAGGTCATCGAGTAGACCAACTGTAAATGAAGAACACTTAGGAGCGGCTACAGTCCCTCGTCCTCTGAATGTACCAAATGTAGGTCATCAAGAGGTACGATGAGTTTCAGTTAACCAGGCTCCTAACGAGCAGGAAGTTGACTCCTATCCTGTTTGTTGCCACTGTGGTTACGCGGTAGAGGTGGTAGTCCAGGCTGACGGAGAGAATATTGGTCGTAGGATCCAATTATGCTCGCTATGGCCTAACAGATGCAATTATTTTGAGTGGATAGACGACCGTTTTAGTCCAAGGGCTATTTCTTATGCCAACGAGTTAGAACAAGAAAATAAGCGACTTCGAACCTCTTTAGAATCACTTCAGAATGAGTGCAACAATTAATGTGTTTGCGTACTGAATGTACTATCGTAAGCTGTTGTATCTTTACAAGCTTTTGTATCTTTGTGCTTATTGTTGGATTTATTGGTGTTATAGTTGTATCCTTAAGTTTATTGTTGGATCTATTGGTGCTGTTGTTAAAAATCAACAATACGAGTATTAACAATAACATGATAAGTTACAAGGGACAAAAGAAAGAGACACACATATAACAATACAATAAATACAACCATTACAAGATGATATAGCCACTGCAGCTTGTAGTGTTTTATATCAGAACTACAGCAAGTGTTGCTTTACGTCAGCAATAAAGCCACTATTGCTTTATGTCAATATTAATGCACTGTTGCTTTATATCAGTTTATATATGGAGAAAAACTTGCAGCGTTATTTCAAACATTTGAATGGATATGAATGACAAAATGCGGTATCCAATGAAGACCAGATTGTAGAAAAAGTGTTGCTTTATGTTAATGATACAAACACTGCAGCTTTATTTCAAACATTTGAATGTGGTAACCAATGCATGACTTGCTTTATGACAAGCATACTGCGGTAACCAATGCATGACTTGCTTTATGACAAGCATAATGCGGTAACCAATGCATGATTTGCTTTATGACTAGCATACTGCAGTAACCAATGCATGACTTGCTTTATGACAAGCATAATGCGGTAACCAATGCATGACTTGCTTTATGACAAGCATAATGCGGTAACCAATGCATGACTTGCTTTATGACTAGCATACTGCGGTAACCATTGCATGACTTGCTTTATGACAAGCATACTGAGGTATCCAATGAAGACCATAATGTAGAAAAACTATGTTATATAAGGAGGAAAACTTACAGATTTCACTATTCAAACACAGTCCCCTAATTTTAGTATATACACTCAAAAACTCAAAAGTCTACAATGGCCACCGAAGAGTGTTTGTTGTTCGATGATAGTGACAAAGATTTTGATATTATGGTGGATGATCATTTTCGTTGACAAAAACAGCTTATAGCTGCATTAGGAGATGGTGAATCTAGCAAAAAGCATGGAGGTTCTGTTGTAGGCCGTCGATATAAAAATCGACATCATGCATTGCACAACGAGAGACTAATAGAAGATTATTTTGTTTCAAATCCGAGGTATACATGTACGGAATTTAGAAGGAGATTCCGAATGAGGTGTCCTTTGTTTCTTCGAATTCTAGAATGTATTAAACAACACGATTCCTACTTTATCTACTAACGCAAAGCGTCTATGACAATGGGGCTCACTAGAATTCAAAAGATGACAGTTGCACTACGTATCATAGCCTATGGAGGACTTGCTGACGCTCAAGACAAAATTTTAAAAATGGAAGAAAGCACAGTATTTGAATGCTTAGACCATTTCTGCCAAGCAACCGTAGACGTTTACGGTAATCGATACTTGCGTAGACCAAACGAAGCCGACATTGCAATGTTAATGGATATGCACGGTAGCAGAGGATGGCCAGGGATGTTAGGATCTTTAGACTGCATGCATTGGGTGTGGAAGAATTGTCCGAAAGCATATGCTGGAGCTTATCAGGGTAAGTCTCATACGTCAACTATTATACTTGAAGCTGTAACATCGTACGACTTATGGAAATGACATGCTTTTTTCAGAATGCCAGGTTCGAACAATGATTTGAACGTAGTTGAACGCTCAACGTTGTTTAATGATTTGGCGAGTAGTAGATCAGTTCTACATCATTTTACTTTAGAGGGTCACGAGTATGACCATGGATATTATCTAGGCGTTGGTATATACCCGCAATGGAGTACTATTGTCAAGACAATACCGAACCTACAAAACAATAAACAAGCAAGGTTTGCAGCAATGCAAGGACAAAGAAAGGATGTAGAAAGAGCATTTGGCGTTTTACAATCCAGATTTGCCATAGTCAGTAATCCATGCAGACTTTGGTCTCCAATTAAAATGACTAAGATAATGTATACTTGTGTTATTTTACATAACATGATTAAAGAGGACGAAAGAGACATGGAGGATGATTTCAATTACAACTTCCAATTAAAATGACTAAGATAATGTATACTTGTGTTATTTTACATAACATGATTAAAGAGGACGAAAGAGACATGGAGGATGATTTCAATTACAACTACACTGCTCCACCACCTGAGATTTCGTGTGAAAATATGATTGAAAGTGAACTAGAGCTTGAGTTTTATGTTGAAAGCCAAATGTTCTACAGTAACGCTCAGATTCATCGAAGACTCCAGAAAGATTTAACAGATCATCAATGGAACTTTGTTGGAAGTCAATAAAACTATTTACCCTTAGTTGTTGTGTTTTCGTTGCTTTAGTAGTTCTAGTACTGTACTTTGTATCCTTTAATCAACATCTGAAACTATGTATCCGTTAAATGTTAGTGAAATCATGTACCTTAAGCTTTTGTATAACTGTTCATCATTTTTGTTTAATTACATCTTCGTGTCTAAATTTTGGTGGAAGGAAGATAAATATCACAAAATTTCATCTACTGATTCCATGCATCTGTTAGTGAAATCATGTATCTTAAGCTTTTGTATAACTATTCTTCGTTTTTGTTTAATTACACATTCGTGTCTAAATTTCGGTGGAAGGAAGGTAAATATCACAAAATTTCATCTAAAGACTCAGGCGTCTGTTAAACAACCGCGTGACTACACATGCTTGTTCAACAGACGCGCGCTTGTTGAACAGATGACTTTTTCCTTGCGTTTGTTCAACAAGCGCTTCGGGAGTTTGGAGATTCCGAAACTCCCCCCCCCTCCCCCCCCCCCCATTTCAGAACTGTTTGGCATTTCCGACCTCCGTTGGAGCTCAAAATAGGTGTAGAATTCTGAAATTTGGAAATCCAAGTCTTTGTTGGATTTGCTCTAATACATGGACAGAGAAAAAATCTCAGACAAAAACCTCAAAACCATGTTCGGCATCCATAGTATTGTTTCGATGGTATCGCAACCTTCTACCCCTATAAATATACATCAGCTTCCACAGAATTAAACCCAGAAAACAAGTCGTCTTCTTTCTTTTTCTATTGAAACTAATATTTGATCCTCTTCTTAAAATAAACTTCACTCTCATTGTTTTTTCTTTCTCCTTCCAGCAGTATGAAACCATGTGTTTCTTCTTCCCCTGTTATAAATCACAGCAAATAAAAACGTATCCAAATATAATACCGCTTCACTCAAACTGGGTTGCTGTAACCCATTTTCACCCTCGGCGAGCCACTTAAGCTGACTAGGAAGATGAGGTAGGGTCAACAAAAGGTGTTTGAAGGAGCTACTATTAACGTGGGTGTTGGAAACAGACGCAATAGAAGGGGACATACTATCATGTCAAGGGAGTCTGTCGCGGTGGAGGCCTATGGGGGAATGTACCGTGGTCTACTTATGCCGGGGAAAGCTGAACTGGAACGTGAAACGCAAATGGAGGAAGTTGGTTCCTGTAAATCTTTAACAAAGCTGGTAGCATGCAAGGATGGAGATCGGTGATGGTGCAAAGCTCGTTAAGTTGTTAAAAGGGTGATATGCAGTGAGTGGAGTAGTTTTATATAGGCGTGGAATAAATGTTTTGGAGCTGCAGTGTAACAACCCGTAGCTCCGTTCACGCAAGATATAAGTACCCACTTCACATAGACTTCCACGACGTGGGACTTAGGAGTGTTACATTCTCCCCTCCTATGGAGCCCAACGTCCCCGTTGGCTCACAAACACCTCACCCAGGCGCTGTGGTCCACACAAGAGCCACAATTCTGGCTGGGTATTGGCTCTGATACCACTGTAACAACCCGCACCTCTGTTCGCGCAAGATATTGTCCCCAATTTAGCCACCATATAGATGTGGGGTTTTGTTCCTCAAAAGGCCTCAGCGTTAGTAAGAGATGGGCTCCACTATATAAGTACCCACTTCACACAGGCTTCCACGATGTGGGACTTAGGAGTGTTACATGCAGTGTATGGGTGTTTCCGGTGAGCCATGTGAGGAGGTGGCAAGGGTTCATTTCAAAAGTGGAGAGTGGTGGTTGGGAGCCATGCCGGTCGGAAAAGAGATGCATCGGGAAGGCGTATGGCAGCAGGAGCGGGGCGGCATCCGGTGTTGCTGGGGACAGTGACGAGGATGCTTTTAACGTGGGGAGGAGTTTTCGAAGTGGAGTGCAGACAGTTACATTCTAAAGGAAGAATAAGTAAGAAGTGGAAGATGCATGCGTGATGTTTGGAGAGGAGGAGAGAAGGGATCGGGATGAAGAAATCAGACACCAAGTGTTTTACTGGTGCAAACTATATACATGCACGGAGGAGTTTCGGTTGAAAGGAGAAGCCTGTTCGAACAAAACAAAGAAAGGAGTTTGTTGTATTATTATTTTTGGTGCTGTGTGCGAAGAGGCATAGAAGTGAAGTGGGAATGCAGTAACGTGGATATGTGAGGGGGAGGAAGTTTGAGCGATGATGTTCATGCATAAAGGGGAGTGAAGTAGCGTAAAGGAGAGTGGAGTCTAGACAAGGAAGAAATCAGTGGGAGAAGCAAAGAAAATGGGGAAAAAGTTTGACTACATGTGTTTTCTTTAAAAGTGTGTATTAGTATTTTTTGAAAGTGCGAAGGGGCAGAGTTAAAGGAGAAGATGCATTAAAATGTAATTAAGGGTGGCGGGCTGGAAAATTGGGCTTTGGCCCTTAAAACAAAAGAAGAAAAAAAAATATAAATAAATCGAGGCCTGGGAAGAAAGGAGCATGTTGTGTAAACGTGGTGCTGCACTGTTCAACAATTAAACATCTGGGTATTTTGATGTGTACAGTAGAAATTGCATGATTAAAGGGGGCATGGTTAGGCTAATCACTGATTAGGGTAAGCTAATATTATTTTTAATAGTTAACAATAATTGGTTTATGGAATATACATTAAATTTCGTAAATAGTGTAGCTTATTCGTTCAGTCACAGAATTCAACGAAACAAGAGGCATCCAAATCACGGTTAAGAGCACTACGTTGTTGAGCAAGTTCGGAAGGGGTTGGACGCAATCAGGTTTTCGTTTAATTTTAAATGCCTGTTTAAAATTGAACGAAACAATGCTAAAATCATCAGCTGAAATAAAGGTGAGTTAACTCTCACGCTTTTCTGGAATCCTGTGATATGATTAAATTCATATAATTAAATTTAATCATTGATAATTGGATGTTTGATTGCCTTGGATGCCCATTGTTGATTGAATGGATGCCGTTAATTATATTTTAGTCGTTTAAAATATTGAATTTAAACTCCATGCTGTTACGAAATATTATAATGATATGTGATGCAAGGAATAACAGGTGGGAGGAATCAAACCGGATTCCTCAAATATTTAGTATGTTGTTTATTTCATAGTATATATGAACTGATTGAATCCCGTTGATTTTAAAACCTGTTGATTGGTGAATGTGTTGTGTTTTGAATCAATATACGGTATTGATTGAGGGTTTGGCCGCTAATGGCCTAAAATCCACCTTTTTGTTTGAAAGTTGATATGCCATTAGGCGAATTAACGAAAATAAGTTATAAAATTTATTTTATAACTGGAAAGAGATTTTTAATTTTATTTATACATTACAATAAAGTTTTAAAATAAATCGATATTTATAAATAGTTTTTGATTACATAATCAGGATATGGCGATTAATTCAGTTTATAAGTGAAATAAGTTATAATTAAACCTTCGGGTTATTATTTTGAATAATTATATTGAAGTAAATGCTTAAGCAATATTATTGGGTTAATTCTTTTAATCTAATAATAGGAAGGGATAATTGAAACCGGTTAACGAATTAACCGACATGTTTAAGTTAAATAAGTCCAATGGTAATCGAAATGGCTATTATTGAATGTTAAATAAGTTTTCAAAATATATTTTACTTTACGTTGTTAAAAATGTATTTTTATTTATGAGGGTTTGGGGAAATATTTGATAAATAGATTTGTCGTAATATAATGCGAAATGGAATTGAATAACGAAGTTTAAACCGGAAGTTAATGTTAAGTAAAAGTGGTCATAATCAACCAAGATTTCCATAAGTAACGACATGGTTCATATAACCACATAAAATGTAAGAATTGATTTAGATTATAAATAAGATGGATTTTGGGAGTTACGAACTACTATTTATTCTGAGATAAGAACGTTGTCGATCAAGGTATGACAGGTAAATAAAATACCCCAACTTGAACGACTTCACTATTGTTGAGTGATAATATTAGTTTGTAATGGTAAAGAATGTTGGAATTTGAATTGAATAGTAAGACAACATTAGTTGCGAGATATTGAAATAGAAATAACATCATTTGGTTTTAAAGTAGATCTTTTGACATTATTGGCCCGTATAAGAAATGGTAATTTATTTACATCATTGAATTAATAATATGTATCAACATTTCCTAAAGAAAAGGAAAAGTAAGTGATATTTTTATATTAGATAATATTTCTAAGATTTAGGAAATGAAATGAGTTTTGAAAAATGTGATGATATTTTCAAAGTGAAGAAAATAAATGGGAAATCAATGAATATGGATTAAGAATGTAATTATCGAGATATGTAATTGAAATTGATTTTAATTGATGGAATGGTTTGAAAGATCAATCAAGAGTTAATAAATGTTTGAAAATAATAAAGACCTGAGCTGCCAATATACTTGATCATACTGTTTTGATATTGACAGTTAAACACCAACTATCAATGAAATATCATTGGACCTTTTTGACGTGTTGTTTCGAAGAGACCGGGATGAGAACTAGACCCAAAGCCACTTCGAATCAACGTAGCTCTCGAAACTAATCTGTAGAAATAAAGATGAAGCATTGAAGATCATAGACTTTCATAAAATGGAAGAACTACTTAAAATCTCTAGCTGATCCCTAGAGATATACTATGGTTCTGTCGTGGTTGAAATCTATGGATTGTAAGGACTACTCACTACTAATCTACAGGGTGATTCCTAGGATGCGGTAGGAGGGGGCCTTCGGTTCATCCTGTACCTAGATGACTTGTATGGGCGAATGTCTTACAGAGTATTCCCCGAGGGTCACATACATTGATTTTTACAAATATACCAAGATTGATGGCGGATAAATTCTCTTGCTTAACACCTATAGTATATTTATGGATGTCAATTAGTGATGTGACAGATCTGACGATGTGGCATTCCAAGATAATGAGTTGTTCTCTAAAAGTTAAAACGTGACCTCAAGCCTCATCATCCGGAAATGACAAAAATCGGGCAGGAAGCTTGGCTAGGTGGGTCATACCCAAGCAGGGTGTATTATCACCAATCTAGAGAAATTCCTTATTTGTTCTTCATTCGCTTCTATATCTCTGCGGATGTGTGGTGGGCCCTTAAAACCACAGGGTGATAATACATATGCTACACTCAAGCTAAATGAGTAGGCGGTCACGTGTGGTCAGGTTGCAAGACATTCTTGTTGAATCCCGGGGTGGTGGTAGACTGTGATGGGTCTTCGGTGACCATTAGAGCGGATTCAGATGATGTGCGGAGGGTGGTATTGGGTTGCCTACCTAGTGATGGGGTGATGGCTAGTTTTCTAAATTCCCTCGACATCTCGCATGATGAGTTATCAGATATACCTATTGCTGGCGAGTATCCAGACATCTTTGGGGAAGTGACCGGACTTCCACCACACCAAGAGATCGAGTTTCAGATTGATTTAGTGAAAGATGTCAGTCCTGTAGTGTTCCCTCTTCATCGTATGGTGCCAAGGGAGCAACGAGAGATCGAAGTGCAAGTAGGCGATCTTTTGAGCTAGAGATTTATTAGAATGATTGTTTTTGAGTGGGGAGCACCAGTTGTATTTGCTGCTAAGGCCGATGGTTCCCTTCGCTTATGTGTGGACTACCGCGAGTTGAACATTGTGATTAGGAAGAATAAGTATCCTCTTCCATGGGTAGATGATTTGTTTGACCAACTAAATGAAGTAAGTGTTCTTCCAGTTCGATCTAGCAATAGAATTTCATCAGCTTCTAGTAGCAGCCGAGAGTATACTTAAAACGACATTTTTAACGCCGTCTGGATTCTATGAGTGGTTGGTCATGCCATTTGGGTTGACCAATGCACCCACATATTTTGTGGATCTTATGAATAGGGTTTTCAGGGATCAATTAAATAAGTTTGTTCTTGTGTACGTGGATGACTTCTTGATTTACTCGAGGATGGAGGAAGAACACAAGGAACATTTGCGGATAGTGATGGAGGTGTTGAGGAAGCACCAACTGAAAGAGAAATTTTCTAAGTGTCACTTCTAGAGAAGGGAAGTGAGATTCTTGGGTCATGTTGTTTCAGAGAATGGTATTGCTATGGACATTGTGAGTGGCTATGGTGCAAGATTGGTCTACGCCTAAGAATGCAACGGACGTGAGAAGTTTCTTGGGATTAGATGGATATTATCGTAAGTTTATTCAAGATTTCTCCAAGATAGCGGCACAGTTAACTCAGTTGACCAAGAGGAATCAAGTTTTTACTTGGGATAAAAGGTGTGAGGATGCATTTAAGAGTCTAAAGGAGAAGCTAACATGTGCGCTAGTGTTAGTTATTCCTAAAGGGAACGAAGAGATGACGGTATACACGAATGTCTGTGGTACCAGACTAGGTGCTGTACTGATGTAAGGAGGTAGGGTTGTGGCTTATGCTAGTGGGCAACTGAAACCACATGAGAAAAGATATCCTACCCAAGATTTGGAATTGGCAGCGATCGTATTCGCGTTGAAGATGTTGAGACACTGTTTTTTGGGGGAAAGATTCGAGTTGTTTGTCGATCATAGGTCATCAAAGTATCTTTTCTCTTAGAAGGATTTAAATCTTCGTCAGCAGAGATGGCTAGAGTTCTTGGCATCATATGATTTCAATATCGCATACACACCCGGGAAGGACAATGCGGTAGCTAATGCATTGAGTAGGAGACTTGCCAATTTGGGGGCTATGTTTCTAGAATGGAAGCAACTGGAGTATATCGCGGGATATGATTTCAGACTTAAGTGCGAATTAGATCCAGAGATGCTAGCAAGTTTGACGATAAGACCTACTTTGATTGAGCGGATCGGTTCCAGTCAAAGGGACGATCCTAACCCATTGGAAATCATCTCCAGGGTAGAGATGGGTGTCGATGGTGAGGGTATGAACAAGTATGGACTTGATCGAGAAGGATGGCTTCGAAAGAATGGAAGACTAGTTATAGCTAACGTTAATGGATCGAGAGATGAAGTGCCTAGACAGTGTCATCACTCAAAACTGACTATACATCCCAGTGATAACAAAATGTATCGAGACATGAAGTAGACCTACTTCTGGTACGGGATGAAGAGAGATGTTGGGAAGTTTAAATCCAAGTGCATAAGTGGCCAGTTAGTTAAAGCCGAAGAAAAAGAAGCCTAGTGGCCTGTTACAACCACTGGAAATTCTCGAATGGAAATGGGAACAAGTCTCAGTGGATTTCATCGATGGTTTACCAAGGATTAGATCAGGTCATGATAGTATTTTCGTAATTGTGGATCGACTGACCAAAAGTGCAAGGTTCATACCGGTCAAGTCGAATAGAAGGGCAGCTAAGTTAGCGGAAATGTATATGAAGTGGGTAGTGAGATTTCATGGAGTACCTAAAAGTCTTGTGTAACAACCCGTATTTTAATAACGTGTTATAACCATAAATCAAGGCAGAATTAATTTTTAAAATAAGAATCAAGGGCAACGGGTTACGCCATTACGTTCGTCTCGAAATTCTGCTTGGAAACGAGTCCAAGTTTTCGAAAATCGGAGTCCGTATGACCAAGTTAGGACCCTTCAAAGTTTCAGAAATTTCAAGTTCAAAAACAGCTCAGAATTCGAATTCAAATTTCGAGTTCAAACCCCAGAACGGACAGGGCGGGAAATTTCCCGCCCAGGACCAGGTCGACCTAGGGGTCGACCATAGTGTCGACCTGCCCAGGACCAGGTCGACCATAGAGTCGACTTGGGTGTCGAACTGGTTGCCGAGCCCATTTTTGAGTCAGAGTTCACTCTGATGTTTCTAGTCCGATTTCTGTCTAAATTCGTTGGCCAGACCCTATATAAACAGCCCCTAACTCTAGTCTCTCTACACAAATTCTCTATGGCCTTATGCTACTAAAACTCTGGTTGAGAAGTTAGAGAAAAGGGATTGCTTCTTCTCCAACAAGGCTACGTGTAGAGTATTGCTGTTTGGGGGATTTCTGTTAGACTCGAGATTCAACAACGTCTCTTTGTTTTCTAATTCTCAAACCACGATCTGTAAGCCCCAGTTACTTTTAGATCTAAACTTTGAACTTAATATGGACATGTTGTAAATTGAAATTGAACCTAAGTATGACAATTATCTTGGATCTATCAATGTATATCTTGGATCTATCATTGTTCATTTTGGATCTAGTATTTTGGATCTACTATTTGTTCACCTTGGATCTATTCATCTTGAATCTTGACTTATGGTAATATTTATACGAAATTGATTTGGGACCTAAATATGTGGTATATCTAAAACCCCCAATATCCATAATATTCATCCCTGTGATGTGGAATTAGTTGTTATTCACAAGTTTGGGGTTATTATCTTATGTCAACTGTTACCATGACTATCACCCTATTTTGCTTGGTTTGATATTTGAGACCACTACTCCATATGCCAGTATTGTTGTAATCGTTTATCTCAAGTTATACCATGCTTGACTTGTAATCACTTTTGCCACCTTATGCCCGTTCTTTCTATGTTATTCCCTAATTAGATTTGTTTGTATCAATTCGAATTCACATGCGATGGGAATACAATTTGGGTAGTTTAGGCAAACCTGAATTTACCATGAACTTGGAACATGAACATTGTTATAACTTGAATCTGAATATGGACATGAAACTTACCTTGAAACTTGTCACGAACTTGATATGAGACTTGAACTTGGTCATGACTCTAGAACGAACTTGAAAATGGCCAACTCGAGGTTGGGTTGAGTTTGCAGTGTAAATCTGCCTGGAACCGCCCGGCGAATCCAGTAACTGCAAACAATAGGATCCAATGTGGGTAGTTGGTCATATCGCACCTAAAATCCGAGGTTAGACTATGTTGTGGTGTAAATCTGCCCGGAACCGCCCGGCAAATCCAGTGACCACAACAACTAGTCTAATGTGAGAGGTTGGGGTGCATTAATGAATTTATGCTACATGATAGGGTTAAGTCATGAACATGAAAGACAACACTTAACCAACTTGATACATGATTGGATAGGGTTAAGTCACGAATTTGAATGACAACACTTAACCCATTAGAAACCCTAGTTACGCTGTCCTTTTCAGCAGTAACCCACTTAGATGTATCACGATACCCTGGGACTAGGCAGGGTGGGGCACGATCACTAGGCTGATTGTAAGCGACCAGAACGACGGCTGAGTTAATGCGCCATTGTAGGTTCAGGCAGACTATGGTCGTGCACGTAGTCCGGAGTTGAAAAAGCAGGCATTGGGCACCAGTAGGTTTACACTGTGCGTGCTTGATTCGTGTCGATGGTTGGCACCCTAGGGCTTGATACACCCTATGGTGGACCTAGCACAGGTGACTACATTTCGTGATTGGGCCGTACGACACAGACACATGACGAGCTAGAACTTGTAGGGAGCCGATCGATTAGTAGATCGTACTGTAGGACCCCGTAATGGGTCATTTCATGATATTGGGCCAAGGGATCATTTCATGGTTAATACTTGACATGGGTTAGAATACTAGGACAGGCTAAACTTGACTTATCTTGTTATCTTAGTTATCATACCAGTCCTGTTATCTTCCTTGTGTTTAATTCCAGTTTTCACATGTCATGTTACTTTTACTAGTTTTTATGCTGAAAGTCACTAGGGATTACCAGTCTTTATGACTGACCCTTTTTCTTTCGCCCTCTTTTTCTTTTGTTTCCCCCCAGGTTTTCAGGGAGGAAACGCTAGCTCTT
Source organism: Allium sativum (assembly GCA_030737875.1). NCBI lineage: Eukaryota > Viridiplantae > Streptophyta > Magnoliopsida > Asparagales > Amaryllidaceae > Allium > Allium sativum. Next base: position 1,008,112,250 of record CM060912.1, on the reverse strand, counting down.
AGCTTGGATTTAGCTTGCTTTCTGTCGGCTCATGTACGGTTTGGTCTTGAGCTATGCTATGGCTGAACTTCTGCTAATTTTGGGGAATAATTTGCTTTTGTTATCTTAAGTTTATGCTTCTTTATTTAGAACTTGATGTAATGGAATAATTTGTACTTTGGATATATGAGGTTTTGACCCTTTTCTTGAAAGTAATGAAATTTGGTTTTTAATTTCTACCGGTGCTTTATTTATGTTCTGCCTTGTGATATCTCTGTGTATGTTTACCTAGATAATACTCCACCAAATCTAGTGCATTCCCTTTGTGAGTGACCCTAGCGGAGGTGGGGTGTTACATTTGGTATCAGAGCAGAAGGTTATCAGACGGGGCAAAAGATTTTTTTTTTAAAAAAAACCTTCTAAAACTATTTTCCAGAACCGTTTATAAAGAAGAATTTTTCAATAGAAGTATTATGTTTAAAAAGGCTATCCCCAAAAGCCATCAGCACTTTCCTTTGTTTCCTCGTTTGAATCTTTTTCTTTTTCGTTTTTCAGCATGTCTGATCTTAACCTTTCTGAGGGAGTACCCGTACCTGGATGGTTCCGAAGGTACTTGGAAGTTAGGGCCAACGACGCGGGCTCGGCAGACATCCCTCCTCCACCTCCCCTAGTGGTCGCGGTTCCTCCTCCTCCTCCTGGTACTGCCTTTGCCAAAATATGCAAAGACTTTAAAGCAATGGGCGGCAAGAACTTCGTTGGAACTGAAACCTTCGTTGAGGCACGAAACCGGCTAAAGGAGATTGAAGACTTGTTTATTATCTTCGATATGGAGGATCACAGGAAAGTTCAGTTGGCAGCATGGTTGTTGAAAGAGGAAGCTGCATTTTGGTGGGAAGTCACCAACGCTACCAGGCCAGTTGAGACTTGGGCAGACTTTAGAGAGAGTGTAACAACCCGTATTTTCAATAACCTGTTATAACGTAAATCGAGGCAGAATTTAATTTATAAATCTGAATCAAGGGAAAGGGGCTGTGCCATTGCGTTCGTCTCGGAAAAATACGCGAAATAGAGTCCGAGTTTTCGAAAATCGGAGTCCGTATGACCCGATTAAGGCCCAACGAAGTTTTCATAAAATTTCAAAGTAAAAACAGATTTCAAATTCAAGTTTGAATTTGGAAATTAGGCAGTTGGGCGCAGGCGGGAAATTTCCCGCCAGACCACCCATGTCGACTGGGCAGTCGACATGGTTAGGCCCAAGTCGACAGCCATGTCGACTTGGGTGTCGACTTGGTTCAGCCGGGCAGTTTTGCCTGGTGCACCATTTTGGGGTTTTGGTTAGGTTTTGGGACCAGATTCGGTTTTAAGGGCTGAGATTGGAATTAGGGTTTAATCCTAAGGTTGAAACTAATCCTAATCTCTATAAATAAGCCCCTAACCTAACCCTAAATCATCATTATTCAACCCTACAACTAAACTATGGCAAAATTATTCCTCTCATGGCCTCCACTCTCTTCATAAAATTTCTAAGTTATTTCTATGAGAGATTTTCAATGCATACAAGTGTTTTCAAGCTTGTATGAGTGTCATTAGCTTGCATTCAAGTCAAGTTTCCATATTTACATCATAAAGCAAGGGTTTTGATCATTTCGGCTCAAGGGTTTTTCTATTGGAGCTTGCATTTTGGGTTTATTTGATTGCATAAGGGCTTTGTCTCAATCTATATATATTTTTGTGTCTTCATAAGCATTGTAAGCCCTTTTCTACTTTCATATTTAAACTCTAAAGTTAAATGAATGATGCAAGTTTGGTTGATCATTATGATATGCAAGTTTGCCATGATATGCAAGTTTACTATGTCATGTTATGCAAGTTTGATATGTTATGTTATGCAAGTTTGTCATGTTATGATATGCAAGTTTATCATGTTATGTTATGCAAGTTGGCCATGTTATGATATGCAAGTTTATCATGTTATGATATGCAAGTTTATCATGTTATGTTATGCAAGTTTGCCATGTTATGTTATGCAAGTTGGGTTGATCATTTACTCATGTTATCATGTTATGCAAGCTTACCTTGGGGTTATGAGCTTAAAGCTTCAAGCTTTATGCTAAAGGTTGCATTTTGGCAACATGTAAGTTATCATATCCCTTATGATAACTTGCATGTGAGGCTAAATGCGAACTTATGGCAACTTCTACATGTCATTTATCACCATGTATCACCTATATGCTAAGTTTGGTTTTATGCATGTTTTTGAGGCCTAAAAATGTAATATGCAAGTATATGAACATATGTACATTTCATATGCCACCATGTTAAACTTGTGGCTTCAACACCTTTATGTCATGATTATGCCAAGTTCCCTCTTTCTATCCTTTATGCGCTATTGCGATTATGTAAGCGATGGGATTGCGTTTGGGGTTGGGTAAACTTAAAAGACATGAAAACATAAGATTGGGAATTTACCTATTAGGTTAGGTCTACCCAAATTCTTGAAAACTTGTAATATGTTTTGGAAACATAATGGACATGACACTTAGAAAATATAAGTGTGACCAACTCGAGGTTGGGTTGAGTTTGTAGCGTAAACCTACCCGGAACCGACCGGCTTAACTAGTTGCTACAAACAATAGGACCCAATGTGAGAAGTTGGTCATATTGTACCTTGAACCCGAGGTTAGACTGAGTTGTGGCGTAAGACTGCCGGAACCAACCGGCATACCGGCAGCCACAACAATACATGTCTAATGTGAGAGGTTGGGTGCATTAAAATAAATTAATGCCTCATGATTAGGGTTAAGTCATGGTCCACTTAAATACTTAACCAATTTGGGCTTGGTAGATTAATCAGGGTTAAGTCGTGAACTCATCGTTACACTTAACCAAGTTAATCCATGATTAGCAAGAGGGTTAAACCGTACTTAACCCACTAGAAAATCCTAGCAATGGGGGTCCACTCCAGCAGTAATCCCAAGTTTGTATCATCATGACCCTAGGGACTAGGCTAGGGTGGGGCACGATTACTGGACTTGAGGTAAGTGACCAAAACGACGGCAGAGTGGTACGCCGGTGTAGTTCCGGACGGACTACGGTCGTGCACGTAGTCCGTAGCCGGAGAAAATCAAGCACGGGTACCAGTAGATCTAGACTTTGCACTTATGTTTATGGTGTCCAGGGGTTGACACCCTAGGGCTTGATACACCCGACGGGAGACCCAGCACAGTCTGACTACAATTATGTTTGGGCCGTATTGACACCAACACGTGACGAGTTAGGCTTATAGGGAGCCGATCGACTAGACCGTTTGGTTGGACCTCGTATTAGGGTCACTTCATGTTATTGGACCTCGTATTAGGGTCACTTCATGTTATTGGACCTCGTATTAGGGTCACTTCATGTTATTGGACCTCGTATTAGGGTCACTTCATGTTATTGGGCCAAAGCTTGGGCCAAGGGATCAATACTTGTTTATTCAAGTCATGTTAGTTTGCTAGTACACCTGTGGTGCAAAACCTTAAACCTGATTATGCGATGACACCTTTTATCTATCATGCCAGTATGTAGTTATCCTTATGTTCATCTCAGTTTTCATCATGCCAGTTAACTTTATTAGTTTATAGACTGATGGTAGTAGGGCTTACTCAGTCTTTTTGACTGACCTGTTTTCTTTCGCCTCTTTTCTTCCGTCCACCCCCCCCCCCCCCCAGGGTTCTCAGGGTGGGAACGTTGGAGCTTAGCTTGGATTTCTGATTGCTTGCTTGTGGGATTTCAGCTCATGTACGGTTTCGACATGAAGCTAGCTATGGTTATCACTTATTTTGGGGATAGTACTTATGTATTTCAGTTTTTCAGTTGATGTTGTTTTTATCTAGACTTGTTTATTTGGAAAGTTATGTTGTACCAGACTTGTTTTGAAATAGTTTGAAATCTTCCGCTGTTTTACTTATCTTATTTACTCTGTTTACATATATACATATGTTCTTGTTCTGCCTTGATATATCATTATGCATGTTTACCCGATTCAAACGCCCCTCCAAAGTCAGAGTGCTTGCAAGAGCCACCCTGGCAGAGGTGGGGTGTTACAGAGAGGTTTGGGCTTAAATTCTTATCGTCAGCAGAAGAGAACCTTCAGATGGAGAGGTTCCTAGCACTTAAGCAAGGGGACATGACCGTTAGGGAGTACGTGAATAAGTTTAATCAGCTTGCTAGGTTCGGATTGGACTTGGTTAACACAGCTCAGAAGAAGGTTGTACGCTTTGCTCGAGGATTGAACGAGCCACTACACAGTTTGGCCATAACTCATATACCCATGGGGGCGACCTTTGAAAGCTTGGTGGATATGGCCCTACTTCATGAGGAAGACAAGAATAGCAAGAAGGAGGTTAAGCCTAATGAGACTCAAAATAAGAAGGTTGACTTCAAGAAGGGAGGCAACAAGAATAACAAGAACAACAACAATACTAACAAACCACGTGAGACAAGGAAGTGCAACTTTTGTGGTATTACGGGACATCTATCTAAAGACTGTAGAAGGAAGAAGAGAAAATTGGGTGAATGCTTTCATTGTGGAGATACTGGACACATCAGCAAAGATTGCCCTAAGAAGCAAGGGCAGGGGCAAGGGCAGGCCCAGCGAGCAGGACCTTCTGGAGGGCAGTTGCATGCTCTCAACACCACTCCAGCACTTACTTTTATTTCTGAATTTCCTGTTCGAACCTTATTTGACTCTGGCGCATCACATACTTTTATTTCTTCTGATGTTGTTAAAAATTTGCACCTAAGTACTAGTCTAGTTGAGGATTCCGTTATAGTTTCAAATCCAATTGGGAGCTCCGCTCATTTATCTATGATGTGTGTGGATTTGAGGATTTTTATCTTAAGTGTAGAATTCACGTGTAATGCTTATGTTCTCGGATTTATGGGATACGGTTTGATCCTAGGTATGGATTGGCTGTCCAATTATGGAGCCATTCTTGATTGTGAATGAAGGGTAGTGAGGCTCATGACTCGCCTTGGTAATACCCTTGAAATTTCTTGCAACCCTAAGGGTCTGGTCATGTTGTGTTATCTTGAATCTCTTGACTCATCCATCGACGACTTGCAATCAGTAAGTGTGGTCCGAGAATGTCCAGATGTCTTTAATGAGGTGAAGGGATTACCTCCTAAATGCGAGATAGACTTCCGAATTTATCTGGTTGATAATGCCAAGCCAGTTTCATTGCCCGTTAGGCACATGACCCCGCGAGAAAGAAGAGAGCTCAGTAAACAAGTTAAGGAGTTGCTTGAGAAAAATTTCATAAGACGAAGCATTTCTGAATGGGGTGCTCCAGTGGTATTCGCTACTAAGGCGAATGGTACGCTTCATCTATGCATAGATTATCGTGAGTTAAACAGGCTAACTAAGAAAAATAGACACCCACTACCATGAATCGACGATTTGTTTGACCAGCTTGTGGGAGCATCTGTTTTCTCTCAACTCGATCTAACCACAGGATTCCATCAGCTTAGAGTGGCTGAGGATAACATTGACAAAACAGCGTTTAGGACTCCAGATGGGTTCTTCGAATGGCTCGTCATGCCGTTTGGGTTAACGAATGCACCCGCGTACTTTGTAGATTTGATGAGTAGGGTGTTTCGGGAGTTCCTTAACAAGTTTGTAGTAGTTTTTATGGACGATATTTTGATCTTCTCAAAGGATGAAGAAGAGCATGCTAGACATCTCAAGGAAGTCATGGACACGCTTAGCGCACACCAGTTAAAGGCTGAGTTCTCCAAATGCCATTTTTGAGGGAAGGAAGTTCGGTTTCTTGGACATGTAGTTTCTAAGCAAGGCATAGCCGTGGACCCCGCAAAGGTAGTTGCGGTGCAAGACTGGAAAATTCCTATGAACGCAACGAAGGTGAGGAGCTTCCTCGGTTTGGCAGGCTATTATAGGAAGTTCATTAAGGACTTCGCTAAGATTTCAGCCCCTCTTACTAGGTTAACGAAGAAAAACCTAGCTTTTGCATGGGACATAGAATGTGAGATTGCTTTTCAGAGACTCAAGAAAGCCCTCACCACAGCTCCAGTTTTGGCATTACCCGACGGAAGTAAGATGTTTACGGTGTACACAGATGCGTGTGGCACATGATTAGGCGCTGTCCCAATGCAAGAAGGGAAAGTGATATGCTATGTGGGTAGACAACTTAAAGTTCATGAGAAGAACTATCCCACACATGACTTGGAGTTGGCGGCGATCTTTTTTGCACTTAAATCTTGGCGCCATTATCTTATAGGGGAGAGGTTCGAGTTGTATACCGACCACAAATCGCTTAAGTACCTCTTCTCACAGAAAGATTTGAATCTGAGACAACAGCGGTGGATGGAATTCTTGGCATCATATGACTTCGATATAGCTTATACCCCTGGCAAGGATAACGTGGTGGCGGATGCGCTAAGTAGGAAAAGGTTGACCTTGAGCCCCTTGTTTGTTGAAAGGAAAAGTCTAAAGTTTATAGCAACCTTTGATTTTACACCTGTTGTTGAGTCATTGACTGTTACGTTAGCATCTCTTGAGTTAAGACCTACACTTCTAGATCAAGTAGGGACTTCACAGAAGGAAGACCCACAAATAGTCGAAATCATGGACAAGCTAATTAGTGGTGAGACGTCAAGTCACCTCGGTAGGTATGCCATAGATGACAAGGGATGGCTAAGGCGTGATGGAAGGCTATGTGTTCCATAAGTGGGAGACTTAGTAAGGAAATTCCTCGAGGAGGCGCATCACTCGAAGATGACCATACATCCCGGAGGGGATAAGATGTACAGGGATATGAAACGCATTTTCTTTTGGCCTGGAATGAAAAAGGACGTGGCAGAGTTCGTTTCGAAGTGCATTGTGTGCCAACAAGTAAAGGCCGAGTCGAAGAAGCCCGATGGGCTATTACATCCTTTGGAGGTTCCGCAATGGAAATGGGAGAGTATCTTGATGGATTTCGTGGATGGACTGCCTAGGTCAAGGAAGGGAAATACTAGCATATGGGTCATAGTTGATAGACTCACAAAAAGTGCTCACTTCATTCCGGTGAAAAGCAAGAGGACCGCATCATGGATAGCGTCTATTTACCTTCGAGAGATAGTACGATTGCATGGGGTTCCTTCTAGTATAGTTAGTGATCGCGACCCGATTTTCACTAGCTAGTTTTGGAATAGTCTACAAGAAGCAATGGGTACACGACTAAGTTTAAGCATGGCCTATCACCCACAGACGGATGGACAAACCGAAAGGGTAAATAGGGTACTAGAGGATCTTTTGAGGCTATGCATTCTTGACTTTGGTGGTACTTGGGAAGACCATCTTCCTCTCGTGGAGTTTGCATATAATAATAGTTACCAAGCTAGCATCGGAATGGCACCATTCGAAGCCCTGTATGGAAGATCGTGCAAGTCGCCAACTTGTTGGTGGGAGACGACATACAGGCTTATACTTGGGCCCGACATGATAAGGGACACTTCTGAGAAGGTTGAGTTGAAACGAAGACGTATGAAGACGACCCAAGATAGACAAAAATATTATGCGGACAAGAGAAGGACAGACCTAGAGTTCGAAGTCGGAGATATGCTCTTTATAAAAGCTTCTCCTTTGCGCAATGTGGTTCGTTTTGGAGCGGTCGGAAAGCTAGCACCAAGGTTCGTAGGACCGTTCCCTATCACTGAGAGGATTTGGCGGATGGCCTATAAAGTAGACTTACCCGAGAAGCTAACCGGAGTACACAATGTCTTTCACGTCTCGTATGTCCGAAAGTGCTTACATTAGTCGGCCTAAGTGGTTGAGCCAAGCATCCTTGCAGGCGTAGAAGTGGAAAAAGAAGCAACATTGAGGCGTGTTCCGATTCATATCTTAGGAACGGAGATCAAGAAGCTAAGGAATCGAGGAGTCAAGCTAGTTAAAGTATAGTGGAGTGAAGCCCAAGAAGACGCAACTTGGGAAACCGAAGAGAAGATACACGCACTTTACCTATTTCTTTTTGAGGGTACATTCTCGATCTATTTTCCTATAAACTTGAAAACCTTTCGTATCATGCTTTTACTACCTATGTTTGCCTTGTTATCTTCTCGATCTTATCTTGAGAACCTTAGGTAGAACCATATGGATGTAAACATGTGATTGAAACATGTTATGGTTGATGTTTGCAAATGGTTGCAAGTGTTTACAAGTGATTGCTAGTTGATGCATGACACACATTAGGCACTAGATCGGCTCAGTCACATTTTAATGTTGCATATGCATGAGTGTTTATACTTGTACATGGATGGAACTTGTTATGCTAGCACTTGGATGTTGCATATGAATGAATGTTATGTACACTCATGTAGAGATTATAAATTATGTTAGGAATTTGCATACATATTGGACTCACTACACTAACATATTTTGCATTAAGGAGGTTTATTGAATCAGTAACCGCCTGATCTTTTGCATTAGATAAGTACATATATACACACTTACTGCATATGTTCATACATCACTAGAAATCTTTTAAGGACAATGGATGTCTGTGGATGATGTTTTGAGTAGATGGATGATTTTATAGTAGGATATATTCTTTCTAACTTAGAGATTTCGGGGACGAAATCCTTTAAGGAGGGGAGAATGTAACAACCCGTATTTTAATAACGTGTTATAACCATAAATCAAGGCAGAATTAATTTTTAAAATAAGAATCAAGGGCAATGGGTTACGCCATTACGTTCGTCTCGAAATTCTACTTGGAAACGAGTCCGAGTTTTCGAAAATCGGAGTCCGTATGACCATGTTAGGACCCTTCAAAGTTTCAGAAATTTCAAGTTCAAAAACAGCTCAGAATTCAAATTCAAATTTCGAATTCAAACCCCAGAACGGACTGGGCGGGAAATATCCCGCCCAGGACCAGGTCGACCTGGGGGTCAACCATAGTGTCGACCTGCCCAGGACCAGGTCGACCATAGAGTCGACCTGGTTGCCGAGCCCATTTTTGAGTCAGAGTTCACTCTGATGTTTCTAGTCCGATTTCTGTCTAAATTCGTTGGCCAGACCCTATATAAACAACCCCTAACTCTAGTCTTTCTACACAAATTCTCTTTGGCCTTATGCTACTAAAACTCTGGTTGAGAAGTTAAAGAAAAGGGATTGCTTCTTCTCCAACAAGGCTACGTGTAGAGTATTGTTGTTTGGGGATTTCTGTTAGACTCGAGATTCAACATCGTCTCTTTGTTTTCTAATTCTCAAACCACGATCTGTAAGCCCCAGTTACTTTTAGATCTAAACTTTGAACTTAATATGGACATGTTGTAAATTGAAATTGAACCTAAATATGACAATTATCTTGGATCTATCATTGTATATCTTCGATCTATCATTGTTCATTTTGGATCTAGTATTTTGGATCTACTATTTGTTCACCTTGGATCTATTCATCTTGAATCTTGACTTGTGGTAATATTTATATGAAATTGATTTGGGACCTAAATATGTCGTATATCTAAAACCCCCAATGTCCATAATATTCATGCATGTGATGTGGAATTATTTGTTATTCACAAGTTTGGGGTTATTATCTTATGTCAATTATTACCATGACTATCACCTATTTTGCTAGGTTTGATATTTGAGACCACTACTCCATATCCCAGTATTGTTGTAATCGTTTATCTCAAGTTATACCATGCTTGACTTGTAATCACTTTTTCCACCTTATGCCCGTTCATTCTATGTTATTCCCTAATTAGATTTGTTTGTATCAATTCGAATTCACATGCGATGGGAATACAATTTGGGTAGTTTAGGCAAACCTGAATTTACCATGAACTTGGAACATGAACATTGTTATAACTTGAATCTGAATATGGACATGAAACTTACCTTGAAACTTGTCACGAACTTGATATGAGACTTGAACATGGTCATGACTCTAGAACGAACTTGAAAATGGCCAACTCGAGGTTGGGTTTAGTTTGCAGTGTAAATCTGCCCGGAACCGCCCGGCGAATCTAGTGACTGCAAACAATAGGGTCCAATGTGGGTAGTTGGCCATATCGCACCTAAAACCCGAGGTTAGACTATGTTGTGGTGTAAATCTGCCCGGAACCGCCCGGCAAATCCAGTGACCACAACAACTAGTCTAATGTGAGAGGTTAGGGTGCATTAATGAATTTATGCTACATTATAGGGTTAAGTCATGAACATGAAAGACAACACTTAACCAACTTGATACATGATTGGATACGGTTAAGTCACGAATTTGAATGACAACACTTAACCCATTAGAAACCCTAGTTACGCGGTCCTTTTCAGAAGTAACCCACTTAGATGTATCACGATACCATGGGACTAGGCAGGGTGGGGCACGATTACTGGGCTGATTGTAAGCGACCAGAACGACGGCTGAGTTGGTGCGCCATTGTAGGTTCAGGCGGAATATGGTCGTGCACGTAGTCCAGAGTTGAAAAAGCAGGCATTGGGCACCAGTAGGTTTACCCTGTGCGTGCTTGATTTGTGTCGATGGTTGGCACCCTAGGGCTTGATACACCATATGGTGGACCTAGCACAGGTGACTACATTTCGTGATTGGGACGTATGACACAGACACGTGACGAGCTAGAACTTGTAGGGTGCCGATCGATTAGTAGATCGTACTGTAGGACCCCGTAATGGGTCATTTCATGATATTGGGCCAAGGGATCATTTCATGGTTAATACTTGACATGGGTTAGAATACTAGTACAGTTGGTGCAGCGAATCTTGAATATGCGATGCTAGACTTGACTTATCTTGTTATCTTAGTTATCGTACCAGTCCTGTTATCATCCTTGTGTTTAATTCCAGTTTTCACATGTCATATTACTTTTACTAGTTTTTATGCTGAAAGTCACTAGGGCTTACCAGTCTTTATGACTGGCCCTTTTTCTTTCGCCCTCTTTTTCTTTAGTTCCCCCCTCAAGGTTCTCAGGGAGGAAACGCTAGCTCTTAGCTTGGATTTAGCTTGCTTTCTGTCGGCTCATGTACGGTTTGGTCTTGAGCTATGCTATGGCAGCACTTCTACAATTTCTGGGGAATAATTTACTTTTGTTATCTTAAGTTTATGCTTCTTTATTTAGAACTTGATGTAATGGAATAATTTGTACTTTGGATATATGAGGTTTTGACCCTTTTCTTGAAAGTAATGAAATTTGGTTTCTAATTTCTACCGCTGCTTTATTTATGTTCTGCCTTGTGATATCTCTGTATATGTTTACCTAGATAATACTCCACCAAAACTAGTGCATTCCCTTTGTGAGTGACCCTAGTGGAGGTGGGGTGTTACATCTTGTGAGTGACCGAGATCCATTATTTACTACTGGGTTTTGGAAGAGCTTACAAGAGGCCTTAGGGTATGAATAGCATCTCAGTGTCGCGTACCATCCTCAAACCGAAGGTCAAACAGAGAGGATGGATCGTGTATTAGAGGATCTCTTGAGGGCTTGTATATTGGATTTTGGGGGTCATGGGATGACCATTTGCATCTAGTTGAGTTCGCATATAATAATAGTTATCCGTCCAGTATTGATATGGCTCCATTTGAAGCTTTGTACGGAAGACCGTGCAATTCACCATCATGTTGGTTGGAAAATGGTGAAAAATTTGTGCTTGGGCCAGGTATAATAAGAGAAACTTTAGATAAAATCAAGGTTATTCAACAACGAATGAAGGCTGCCCAAGATAGGCAGAAGAGTTATGCTGATAAAAGACGAAGAGATTTGAAATTCTCCGTTGGTGATTCGGTATTCGTTAATATTTCCCCGTTAAAGAGTGTGATTCGGTTTGGTAGGAGAGGTAAGTTAGCACCAAGGTTTGTTGGTCCATTTCCAGTTCTCTAGCGAGTTGGGAATTTAAGGTATAAAGATGGATTACCTGACAAGATGGCGGGAGTGCGCAATGTATTTCATGTTTTTCAATTAAGGAAGTTCGTGCATGATTCTGATATAACTATTTCACCAGATCAGATGGATGATATCAAGGTAGAATCTGAGGTAGTTGGAAACCACAAGCCGGTTCGTATTGTCAGACATGATACGAAACAACTTCGAAGGAAGACAGTGAAACAAGTTAAGGTCCAGTGGGGTGAAAATGATAATGGCTGTACTTGGGAAACCGAGGAGAACGTAAGTAAGTTGTATCCAGATCTCTTTACCTTGTAAGATTTTAACCGTGATATAGTTATTCCCTTGTTAGTAAACCGCATTCTAGGATAGATTTGTTGTGTTTATTATGTATGTTTGATTGTTTGTAAATGGATAATAGGCATGTGGGACACTATTGTTTGTTTTCTTACTTAAGGAATTTCAAAGGCGAAATTTCTTAAGTGAAGGAGATTGTAACCACCTGTATTCTACGTATCGGAGGATCGTAGAATATTTATTTTATTTTCGTACGAAGTGTTATAGTCGTGTATCTTTGGGAAATGACCATTGGGGCTATTTCCCACATTCACGATTTTTGTCGGATTTAAAATGACCATTTTTCCACTAGCGAATCTTGTTTCGCCTATAACTTTTGGTTAGCAATGATTTTAGACCTGAAAACACTTCCATTGGATTTGGATGATGGTTTCCCATTCCGTAGAGCGGTAATATTAACCAAACGGATTTACCATTTGGGAGATATGGTTGAAATAAGGTTTAAAGAGGAAAAACAACCTAATTAGGCTTAATAGAGTGATTAGTAGTTAGGCTCGTAATGCAATTCTGGATTAGGGTTATGGGAGGGTTGAAATGAGTTGGAGGATCATCTCCTTTCATTTTTCTAGCCGCCACAAACCTTTCTCAAACCCTAATCATGGATTCCATCTTCAAAATCTCTCTAGTCACTTTCTAGTCGCTAATTAATCAAATGTACATCAAATCAAGCCGAATTAGCACTAAATTCAAGATAAAGTTGCTGCACCACATTGCAATCCAAGCCAAATCAATAAAGTTTCAGATCTGTCACATATTATTAGCTAAGGTGAGTGATTTGCATGTTTATACACTAATTAGTGCTAATTAGGGGTGTTTGGTGAAAATTAGCGAAATTACACATCCAATGGAAAAATATGCATAAATTCTAAAATCATATTTTATGTCACATATATGAAATTGGGTTGATTTGGATTTATTTTGTTAATCCTAGAATTTAGGGGATTAAGGGGGGAAATCATGGATTTGCGTATGTCTGATCTAAATTAACATATGGAATCATTATTTTGACGCTTTTGGTTGATTCTACATGTTATTACTGCCGTTTGGTATGTTTTATGATTGCATAGGAAAGTTAGAATGGTTGAAAAAGCCGTCGTTTGGGGAAATTAGTTTGCTGGAAAAACTACAGGGTTTCGGTTCGTGATGGTGATCCCAAGGGTGCCACGAACCACTATGGTGACCACGAGCCGAATCGTGATGGTGACCCCTCGGGTGACCACGACCCATATGGTGACCACAACCCCATGGTGACCATGACCCCTATGGTGACCACGACTCCATGGTGACCACGACCCCTATGGTGAACATGAGCCAATGGTGATCACGAGCCAATGATGACCACGACCGAGCCGTGATGGTGACCCCAAACCGAACCGGAATTGAGCTTCTACCACGCGATGATGATCATGAACGCTTCTGAAGATCAATTCCAACTTGACCAAAAACTGAGATGCAAAGGAAATCCAAGCGGAAAGTTATCGCTTAGGATCCAGATGGGAACCAACGAGTTAACTTCAAGAGTTGGGTTTTACTGTGGGACGTGTGCAAAGGAGTTATCGATATCTATAACTTTGGTTCACCATTGAGAGAGGAGGCATGTGGACAAACCAGAGCCAAGGCGGTGTGGACTGGTTGGCCCGTACCCCAGAGTCAAGGCGGTGTGGACTGGGTAGGGTTATTGACTATAGACCAGGGTGGTGTGGTCATATGATTCAATAGTTGTACGGAGTCCAGGGCGGTGTGGACCTGTCATGGCCTTAATGGATTTGGTGATCAAAGCGGTGGATATCGTATGCTTTACGCACTTAGTGAGATATGTGAGGATGATTGCTATGATTAATGTTTGATATCACTATGACACACACACTTCCATTTTACACTCAGTATTACCTTAGAGTATTGTGCATCTTGTTATGCTAACTCTTTGGTTGCAGGTCTAGGTCAGGTATGATTATTTATACCTGTTATTGCTCTATTTAGAGATATAGATTTGCTATCACTCACACCAGACTTTCGTCTAACCCGGAGTTCTGTGTCTCTTCTTATTACTCTGGGTGCTCCTAAACGAGCAGACTAGAGGCAGGTTAGGTGGTTATGTACGAGTAGCTGTCTAGAGACGAGCAGGAGGCTTCTGTGTGCTTTATATATTCTCCCTATGTTTTTGCTGGTCACTGCTTCGGGCATTAGTAGTGTACCTCTTTTATTTCCTTTAGAGATAGTATTTTGAAGTTGTAATAATTGGATATGAAGCTGTATTTTGGTTTCCGCTACTCTGATGGATATGGTTTAGTTTTCAGCTTATGTACTATATTGCCTGTTTTATATCAAGTTTTATTATTATTATATTTTATTCTATGCGCTGTGAGATATACTACAGGTTCTTCGGTAATCATTGTTTCTACCCTTTTGGCGATCATTCCGTGCTAGTAAGGCATTGGCACAATGCATTTAGGGAAAAAGTCTGATTGGTACGGGAGGGCCGTCACATTTTCTCTTTTTCCCCTTAACCTATCAGGTATTGAATTGAGTAGGTTGTGGGTTAAGGTCTTTCAGGTTTCTTTTTCGAGCAAGCTTCTAGAGACGAGCAGGAGATTATAGCTATTTAGGAGTTCCATTGTGTTTTGCTTTGTCGTTTGATTATATGTACTGGCAAGTTATAACTACCACTATTTAGACTTTGATCAACCGAAGGAGCATCTTCATATGTCGCTCTTGGAGATTATATCATGTAATAACTTATATTGTCTCTGAATGGATTATGCAAAGGTTTGAATGAATGAAATATGTCACCAATGAATGTTTTGTGAAAATTTTCATACTTCTATGCTTTCTGATGTTATGGTTGATTAACATTCGATTTTCTATCACCGAAAGATGACACTGGAGGTAACTAGAGCATTTACAACGTTTAGCTTCCGGCCTCAAAGAATGGAGTGTTATAGCTGTAAAAGCACATCGAAAAATAAATTTCACCACTTATTTGAATGGAGCAAAAGGGAAAGTAGGAAGCTGCGAATCTGAAAGCATCCAGATTGCAACACTAATTTGAAGTCATAGTTAGCTCTCTTACAACCTTTACAGTGTAAAGATCTAGCATTTCTTCCACTGAATTAATCAAAGAAAGCACTTGCGGTGATTACTCAAAGATCTCTAAAGCTAAAGCTCTAAAGTCTAACCATTTGATCGGGTTTTCCCCCCTAAGAACTAATGTTTGAGCTGATCAAAGCAAGCATTGGAAAATGCGATAAAGCCTTATTCTTATGAAATCAAAGGAGAAAATGGACAACCTCTAGTTTTATTTTGATATCTTTAGGCTTCAGATATATTGTAATCAATCATTGCGGTTTGTGCTTTGTTATGTTTATTTCGGGTTTTGGCCGATTGCTAACTTATCCAATATTGGATTTTATTTTTTGGGCCTCTGGCCTATTTTACTTGTTTCAAAAAAAGTAATGAGAGTGGATTTTGTTGAAAGCATCTCGAGATCGAGAGGAGTAATTCAAGTATGTGTAACTTTTAAAGTAATTCAAGTATGTTGTAACAACCCAAATTTCCCCGCCCTTTGAATCGATCGTAAGGCCATATCCAAAAGTCGGAAATCCTCAGATTATTAACTTTGCACACAACACATTAGAACAAACAACAAAAGAATTTTATTAGCATCATAACAATGTTACATCAGAGTACAGAATATCATAGTACATCAAAAATTATACAGCGGAAGATAAATTTACAATAAATGTAATACAATGCGTAGCGGAAGACTATCAATGCTCTGGACACAGCTTTAAGCTTCAATTCAGAATCCTGCTTAATGAAATAATCTTCAAAACAATCTACTCGACTGCCCACATGGAAAATATGGACACCCGAATTCGCAAGGGAAAAACAAACTACGAGTTAGTCAGGGACTGGTATGAGAAACTCTAACAGTTATAATTAACTTTTATAAAATAAGGCACATCACGGGACCACGCCGTATGTCAGCGAACGGGTTTACCCCCATGAATACCAGTGCATAAACAACAACCAAAAATAGACATATGGATCTACAATGCATCATACAACATGCAATTCCTCAATCTACCCTTTTAGGCTTAATCTCCAAACTTAGATTTTTTTTTGAAATCCAATTCACTTTACAGAAATTAATTCTTTGGACTTTATTTCCCGATTTCCTATTTCAAATCATTTGAAATACATAACTAGCTTTTATATCAAAGTGGATTTCACTTCGGGATCTCAAACCAAAATCTTTGGAAATATGAATTCCAAAACATCACAATGCATACAAACAATATGCAACCAAATATCGGGAGGTTTCACCCATCAACAAGGCCAAGGGTCGGTTCCTTAGTCACTCAGTATATATAAGCACACCTCCCAATTAAGGTCCTAGGTCCTCCCTCCCATATACTTTTAGTCTTCAGGGTTACTCGAATCATTAGCTACATACTAAATCATTTTTATATCCCGAAGTAGGGAAAATCATTTCACAACATAAACATCACGAGTACTTTCAAACTATAGTACTTTACATTAGCAATTAACACATATGATTAGTCGCTATTAATTACATAACCTTTGAGCTCGTACGTCTCAAAGAAGGATGTTAAGCAAGAGAATAAATTCCCCGCCACCAAACAGAGATATCATCAACAGCAACTAATCGGTTATGTGATGATCTACAATGTCAAACACACAATACTTTTCCAAATCATTTCGAGTTTAGCCCTTGAAATCCTTTCTATTTTTTATAAAACATTCCCTATCCAAAATTGGGAATAGCATTTCTTTTCACTTAAGAAAATCTCATTTCAAAATCATTCATTAACTTTGAAATGAACTCAACACATCGTTAAACATCTCATAGTCAAATCGTGAAGTGTTTCACAAGATGTTAGCATACAAATATTTCTACCGAACCCAATGCTAAATGTAAAAGGATATCTGCTCATAAACTGGTAGAGCACATTCCAAACAATTAATCAATCATAATCAATATCAACAACCAAGTATATTTGGTTTATACCACTTCTCGTGTTTTGGTAAATTTAATTACCGTATATTCATTCCAAATATAATTAAAGATTTATTAAAATTCTTCTTAGTTTCAATCCCTAAAATCATTATTTAATGATTATTCAAATTTCTGGAAATTAATCCTGTCTTTAAATGGGTTAAAGAACCAATGTTATTTAAAAAACAGTTCACGATAAACCCAAAATCTTCTTCCATTAAAATGGAACTTTCACGAAAATTCGATCAATCATAACCGATATAAATTTCTGTATCGAAGTAATACTATAACTAGAATAACGGCAAGGCCTTTTTAATTCCATAAATAGTAAAGCCTTCCTTCATAGAAGCTCATCTCGATTATTATTAAATCGAATTCCATTCAATTCCAATTTAGTTTATTAAATTGGAAATTTTCACTTTGGAAAATTTCCATTAAATCTAAGTTAAAAGATCTATAAATTCCAAATCATTACTTCACTATTAATTACTGAAATCTGTGAATTACAGAAACTGGCAAGTCACAAACGAAGTCGAAATGGGCCAAAACTCGGCCGGGAAAGAGCCTGGATGGACCTAAACTATTGACCATGGTTTCCACTGGCCAACAGTCCAAAAACAGAATTCAGACGTCTGAATTTGCATTTTCCTGAACCAGCAAGGATTTAGTTCATTTTTGAGCTATTTCAGACATCTGAATTTTTTTGTTCAGACGTCTAAACTAAAATTCAGACATCTGAATAAAAAAATTCAGACATCTGAATTGCTCTGCTTGTTTCATAATTATTTGAAGTAGGTTAGACGTCTAACCCAAAATATTCAGATGTCTGAATCCTGTTCCAGAGCACAATTTTCCTTGATAACAAATCTAAGTGATATCAACTATGCCCGAAGGCCTATGATGATATGTACGTGCAATGATGCTTCAAAGACTTGCCAAAACAACTTATAACCCCCAAATGCACATACACTAACATTCATACAAGAGATTTGCAATGTTTTGGCTTATAAATTCAAACGTGAACTAAATTCCAAACCAAAGCAATCGAACACAATACAAGCGAATTATGAAGTCTTAGAACTTGTCGGCGCGACAACGGAGCTTCATAATACCGCCAAAACAACTCATAGCATATGAATCAGATTATGTGGACAGTTCTATTCAAAATTTTCAATTTAATGGAAACATGAACACATGAAATCAACTAAGCTACACTAGCCTACCCATTTACTAGCATACCATCAACCAACAACCATCTCATAACTAACACAATTGACTAGCAAACAATTAATCTTAATCTAGCACTTTTTAGTGAATACTTTCTCACCTTTGCATGCTAAAGCAAGAAATCGAATCAATGACAAGCTAAGACAACCTCTCTTCGATCAAAACACATGAATCTTCAATCTATACATGCAAAAACCGTAACGCCCATGTTCGTCCAATCTTCAAAGAGATGGGAAAATATGGATTGTAATGAGAACACGATGCATCAGAACACAAACATGAGAACATTTCATTGCTATTACAAAAATTATATCAGAGTACAAGAATATATCTGACTTTAGATAAATAATATACAGCGGAAAAATAAATGTCAGAGATTTACAAATTACAAAATAGCAGAAATATATATACATAAATATAATGTACAGTGGAAGACATCAACTATCACAATTGAAAGAAATACACGGATACAAAGCCTTCTGAAAATAGCTCCAGCTGTAATCCAGGATCCTGTGAAAAGAAATATCTGCAAAAACCAAAACTACTATCTCCTCGTGTGGAAAATAGAGGCATCCAAAGTTTAGGTGGAAACAAAAAACTCCGAGTCAGTCATGGGACTTGTGTGAGAACTAAAACAATTATTAACTTCATTTTAAAGTCGGGTAAATCAAGGGACCACGCCGTATAACATGGAACGGGTTTCCTCCCAAGAATACCATAAAAGAAACAATGCAATGCTAAAAGGAAAAATGAAGCTATTATAAGATTCAGGTCCCATCACACAATGCAACGCAAGCCGGAGGATAGAGTTTTACCTTATAATAGCAAAACATGCTTGATATGCTTTAAAACAAATCATTTTGGTATTACTATAAATGCATAGTGTTAAAAAAACTTCAGTTATAAATGTATCAATCATAGACGGCATAGTACCCCCGTCCTACTATGTTGCCATATAAGTTTACAACTAAAACCGAAAAGTCGCGTATTCGAAGTTGGATTTCCATCATGACTCGAGGCAAGGTATCTTCCTAACCAGTTTCGAGACACTCTAGCAAATGCCTAAGGACTCGGATGCTGGCGAGCCCTGGTTAGCGTCTGGCCCCATCCACACTTACTTTAGCGGATTAGTAATTCTTGAACACACGTTTCCCGGTCCTATAGGACCTATCAAAATGGTCAGGACGTCAACCAATCATATCTGAGGCGCCTCGCAATCCATCATCCACATAAGTAAAAATGTCTAGGCCCCATATCACGACACCACTTCTAGCTAGAAAGAAATATCATGTCCTCCCTTAGGTCCTCATCCCATTTTTGACTTATACTGAGGTGTGAGGCTCACAAATTAATGCTATACACAAAGCAGTGCTAATTAAAGTTGTGCTTTGATCATCAACCACAAGACTTTGCTTTTCAACAAAAGCCTTGATCATTTGCATCTTAGCATGCCACATTGACAATTCATGCCATACAACTGATGTCTATCAATATATAACCTCTAAGCACGTACGTCTCGAAGAAGGGTGTTAAGCAAGAGATTAAATTCTCCGCCACCAAACAGATATATATTTAATAGAAATCAGTCAACACAGAATGAAATCCAATGTCATACACACACATTCATTTACATGTCCGTTATGGGTTTGAACGAAACCGGAGGCACTTTATTCCTCGTCCCATATATCCAATACAGGAGAGAGGTCCTCGCATATCCAGTCGATCCCCAAGTACATCTGGACGATCACCACTTATTACCTTGTCTTGGGTGTACAAACCAATCAAGACATCAGTAATCATCCATGCGATGTGAAGATCTCAGTCTTCAACCATCGTCTTCAAATCATCAGCTTTTAGTCGCCATGTCAGTTATTCAAAATGGGTTAAACCCTGTCTTTTCGAATAACTCGCGTATTTTATAATCAATAATCAAGTGCTATAAAAACACATCATACGCCTCATTCTAATTCAGAATATTCTTTTATTCAAATATTCACATCTTAGGGCAAAGATTCCTATTAATTTTATCAAATACAAGTTCATTTAAACTTATTCTTTAATCTTTCTTTAGATATCATTTCAAAAGATTTTATTTTATCTTTCCACAACTTAAACCAAATTAAGGTTTAGGAACTAGTCGGGATTAATGAGCCTTGCCAATGTAGTCATTCATTTTATTAACCCAATCCTAACCTATTTGTCGTATGGAGCCAAAACTGGTAGTATTCCATATCTAACACCCCCTGGGTTATTGGTAAATTTAATTATCATTTCACATTCAAATCTTATTAAAGATTTAACTATCGCCTGGAGTAAAATTGGTGGTACTCCATTCTCAATCATTTCATGAATTCGATAAATTTAATTATTCCATTCTCATTTTTAGTCTACTTAAAGATTCATTAAAACTCTAGTTCAGTTTTAATCTAAAAAATCATTACTTAATGATTATTCAAATTTTTAGGAAATAAATCCTATCTTTACTGGGGTTAAAAAACAAATGTCATTTAAAACATTATTCATGATAAACCCAAAATCCTCTTCCATTAAAATGGGATTTTCACGGAATTCATAACTATATATAATCAATATAGATTTCTGTATCGTACTAGTACTATAAATAGAATAACGAAAAGGCCTTTTAAATTCCATAAATAGTAGTGGCTTCCTTCACAGAATCTCACTACACCAAAAATTCCAATTAGGCAGTGCTCATGGCCATATCTAAATCGATTTAGCAGTGCTTTGGGCCGTATCAAAAATGGTGTCTTTATTACTTAGATACGGGCTTAGCCCGTATCAAATTCATAAATTGATACGGCTTAAAACCATGTCAAATTCGTGGTTTGATATAACTCAAAGCCGTATCAAATTCGTGGATTAATATGGCTTCAAACCGTATCAAATTCATGGTTTGATACGGCTCAAAGCTGTATCAAATTGATGGATTGATACGTCTTTGAGCCGTATCTAATTTTCAAATTGATACGACTCATGGCTATATCAATTTGAAAATTAGATATAGCCATAAGCCATATCAAATTTTAAATATATATATATATACAATTAGCTGTTATTTGAATTTACGTGGAAAAATTCAACATAAACATTTATGGATTTCAAAAGTCATCATCTTATTGCATTCTTTCTTACAATTCACATTACACTCTCTATTGTACTCTACATTTACATTTCAAGTCTGTTTACCAAGAAAAGAACAAATATTTGCATTGCAAACTACCACCCTTATTGCCTCAGTTCACCAAAATTCAACTACTCCCTGACCCCCTTCCTTCATTGTCATCCCCTGAACTAACAATTCAGCAAACCGCATCGCATCCTCCTTACATCACTGAATTGTTGCTGCAGCCAACAAACCTGACCTCCCTCCTTGAAAATTTTACTGCAGATGGCAAAACCATGATGAGATAAGAATTAAACTAACCATTTTAATCTTCAAAAATCCTATCACTGAAAAAACGGATAACATAACTCACTTAATATTGCGGACCTGATCGTACACTGGGAGATTTGATATGCGAATATATATCTTTTGTTGAATGTTCTTATAGTTCTCATCCAGCTTGAAAACAACTTTCTTAGCAACTTATTCAAAAACTTCATGAACTGATTAAGGTGCATCAGCAAGACAAATCGCAATATTTAGTAAAACAAAGATAAACCGCTTGTAATCTATTTCCAGACTACACTTGTTTCCTACATAACAATGTCAGATAAAATCATTAAACAAAGATAGAATTTAATATAGTTTGAACCAAACACATGGTTGGATCCAAAGAATTGTACCTAGAACCATCTCATTTATGAATCTGTTAAGAGAACCACTGATATTTGTTATGTCCATCTTTGGCCTAAGAATTCTTGATTCATGTTCGTTGCATCCCCTTGCGACAACCTTAAAATGAAGAATACATCAATCATGTTAAATATCACAAACAACAGTCATTTTGTAAAGTGTTTTGCAAATGCATTTTCTGACTATACACATTATATATAGCAATTGATTTTCAAATAAAAAGAAGGTGTAGTATGGATATATTGCATGCCACTAATATGTAGCCATTAATTTGCTTTAATATGTAGCCATTTAAAAGATTTCATTAACATCCACAAAATGTCATGATAAAAAAATTAGGTTGATATTTAACAAGTATCCAATTATAATACAGTGGAAATCAATTATTGGAACAAGCCTATAATAAGTATCCAATGATATTTAACAAGTATTCAATTATAATACAATGTTAATGTACAATAATTTCATAGCCATGGTATTTGTACCTTGGCTTGAGCTTTAGAGTAACCAAGAGATATACAGTCTGACTCTTCACTGTCTTCTGTAGTTTCATGGAAGGACCTCATACATCTCCCTTCACAACCGCAGAAGAAATACAAATATAAGCTCAATGAAATAAAGAAATGATCAAAAGGCGCATGGCTAGGAACTTTTCTAAAAGTAATATCTAAAAGTCAGACCAAAATCCATATGTCTGCATGCTCAAGAACATGAAGCAATAAAACATGGAAGCATCTAGACACTACAAGAAGCGGCTGGAACTGCAACGGGGGAGGGCGACGGCTTGCGACGGCTAAAAAAGCGGCCGTCGCAAGCCGTTGCACGGGACGAGATAATTACCTGTCACTCCTTCTTCCCCAAATCACTTCTGCAACGAAATTAAACAAAAAAAAAACCCTCTCTGCCGCCGTCGCTCCCCCTTGCTCCGATTTCAACCCCTCCAATCCTCTCAAATCGTGCCGGTATGTCTTCTAAACTCTATTTCATGTTTAATTAGGGTTATTTAGAGTTATTTAGTGTTAATTTGTATGTTTAAATTGGGTTGTAAATTCAGTGTCTATGGACATGAAATTGGTTGTCTTGTGAGATGCATATGATGTTGCTTTTGTTATACATTGATTTGAGAATAAGTGGAATTGATTAGGAGGTTAAAATCATTGATTATCACATATGTACTTTGATTTAGGAGCATGAAAACGACGATTATCATGTATGTAAACGTGATTGGTTTGCTGTAGTAACTTGATTATGATTATCACATATTTATAACGTAACACCTTAAATTTGAATTGAAATTAAATATTTAACTTGAAAGCTTAGTTTGTATTTCAAAAATTGAAACTAATTTATTAAAATTAACTTCATAATTTATACATTAAACTAAAATTAACTAAAACTAATTTATACTTCATAATTTTCACTATCATATTATTTTACAAATTGAAATTAGGCAAAAATATTATATAAACGATATGTAGTTAACGCGCGAGCGTAGACGGAAAAAGGCGCAAGGCGCAACTAAGGGGCTTTTTTGAAGTTTAAGGCGCACCTATTAACAAAGCGCAAAAAAGCCCAAAGCACATAAAGCGCGCTTTTTTCATTTGAATTGTTTTTTTGATTTAAACTTAGGTTAAATATTTTTTTGACTATTTATGTGAACCCCTTAGATAAATTTGGCCCCGTCCGACATTTGTTGTATATGATCGTTATATGGGTATTCGTTTTTATACAAAACGGAAATCTATATTCATCTGATACAATATTGTTGGATTTGTCCTAGTATTTCGGACAAGTTACAAATATAATAACGTAAGCATATTTTATAAATCATTCCAGGTTAAACGGTTAACAAAATTTCGATGGCACTTCCTTTTTGTTCCCTGTGTACACGCATTTGTGTACGATACAGGGACCAAAGGGAAGTGCTACCGAAATTTTGTAGAACCGTTTAACCTGAAATGATTTATAAAATATACTTGCGTTATTATATTTGTAATGGGAAGTAGGTAGACTGGCCGTCAAAGCAAAAAGGTAATAAACGAAAATATGTAGTAGTTATAAATGAAATTTTACAAGATTTCAATTAATATAGTATTCGATCGAATTTTCTAACATATTTGTTGAAAATCAGGAAAATGTCCGATTATTTT
Organism: Allium sativum; assembly: GCA_030737875.1. Classification (NCBI taxonomy): domain Eukaryota; kingdom Viridiplantae; phylum Streptophyta; class Magnoliopsida; order Asparagales; family Amaryllidaceae; genus Allium; species Allium sativum. The sequence goes on along the minus strand of CM060912.1, from coordinate 1,008,087,820 downwards.
CGTGATCGTAGTTGGATGTATCAACCCCGAACCGGTAAGAAAGGGTCGATAAAGAAACATTTTTGTAATGGGGTCCAAGAATTTATTAGATTCGCTATATCTAACAATCGGGGCAACGTAGACGTTCGTTGTCCATGTAGTAAGTGCAAACATCTAAAGCATTGGAAGCCAGATGTAGTAGAAGTACATCTGTATAAATTCGGTTTTGTATCGAATTATTACTTTTGGGATCGTCATGGAGAACTTGTTCAACCTACGTCAGACCCTGTAGTGGTAGAGGACGATAGTACAATGATGAACGATAATACAATGATGAATCCGATAGAAAATATGGTGCAAGATGCAGCACGATCAATGTTTCCTAACATTGGTCCGCAAGGCGACGATGAGAATGAAAATGTTGAAGAACCAACGGCGGAAGCGAAAAAAATTTATGATTTATTGAATTCTGCTAAGAGGCCATTGTGGGAAGGATGTACAAGCGGAACCGAATTGTCTGTAACCGCCGAATTCATCACTATGAAATCAAAATTCAATCTTACAGAAGCTGCATTTACAGCAGTTGTACAAACTGCAAAAAAACATATGCCGCCCAATAATTTGATGTGCGATAGTCATTATAAAGTGAAAAAACTTATGTCTGCTTTTGGACTACCGTATCATAAGATAGATACATGTGTTAAAGGTTGCATGTTGTATTGGAAAGAAGACGCTACACGTAAAAGATGCAAATATTGCAACGAAGAAAGATATAAACCAAGGAAAAAGAAAGGAAAAGAAGTTCCGTATAAAAGAATGCATTACCTACCCATAACTCCTAGACTTCAACGGCTATATGCATCTTCTGCTACAGCGTGTCATATGCGATGGCATAGCGTGAGAACAGCAGAAGAAGGAACTATGATACATCCATCTGATGGTGAAGCATGGAAACACTTTGATAGGACTTATCCTGAATTTGCTGCAGAGAGCCGTAATGTTAGGCTTGGTTTATGCACGGATGGGTTTTCGCCATTTTCTCAGTTTGGTAGTAAATATTCATCATGGCCTATCATTGTTACTCCTTATAACTTACCTCCATGGATGTGTATGAAAAATCCATATATGTTTCTAGCGGTTGTCGTCCCCGGTCCCGATGATCCGACACAAGGAATTGATGTTTATCTACAACCGTTGATTGAAGAGTTGAAAATACTGTGGCATGAAGGAGTCGAAACGTACGACGTTTCGAGAAAAAGAAATTTTCGTATGTTTGCATCTATATTATGGACTATTAGCGATTTTCCCGCGTATGGCATGCTTTCGGGTTGGAGCACTGCTGGACGTCTAGCTTGTCCTCATTGTATGGAGGAGACATGAGCATTTTCATTAAAGTATGGAAAAAAAAATTCTTGGTTTGACTGTCATCGATGCTTTCTACATATTAATCATAAATTTAGAACGGATAAAAAAAACTTTAAAGCTAACAGAATAGAGACTATGCTATCGCCTAAAGTTTGGACAAGTGAAGAGGTATATGATATTGTTAGTGAGTACCCAAAGATACATGATGTTGGAAAGCAGGTTGAAATTCCAGGTAAATCGGACATTCATAATTGGTGCAAACAAAGTATATTTTGGGAGTTACCTTACTGGAAAAATCTAAAACTTCGACATAATATTGACGTGATGCACAATGAAAAAAACGTTTTTGATAACGTTTTTAATACAGTGTTGAATGTAAAGGGGAAAACCAAGGACGATGCGAATTCGAGACGTGATATATTACACTTTTGTAAACGGCCGGAACTGCACTTGTATGACGAGAATAAAAAACCTAAAGCATGTTATGAGCTAGACAACAGGCAAGTACAACTCGTGCTAAAGTGGGTGGAAGGATTACGATGTCCTGATGGGATTTATTCTAACCTCCGTAGATGTGTAGACTTTAAAAACAGTAAATTGAGTGGAATGAAAAGCCATGATTGCCATATCATGATGGAATACTTTTTACCTGTGATTTTCAAGGAATTGTTGCCTACAAAAATCTGGAGTGTAATAACAGAGTTAAGTTTGTTTTATAAACAACTATGTTCAACGACGTTAAAGGTTGATCGTCTACGTAAGCTTGAGTTAGAAATCCCTGAACTGATCTGCAAACTCGAAAAAATATTTCCACCTGGTTTTTTTAATGTAATGGAGCATTTACCTATTCATCTTCCGTCCGAAGCACTCCTTAGAGGTCCAGTCCAATATGGATGGATGTATCCATTTGAGAGGTAATTTTGTATATAATTTTAATAATCGTGATAGATTACACCTTAGATTATTGTACCAACATAATAAATTATTTAATCTTATTATAGGTACTTGAATCATTTGAAGAAAAAAATTAGGCAAAAAGCTCGAGTAGAAGGTTCGATTTGCAAATCGTACCTTGAAGAAGAAGCTTCATTTTTTTTCTCTCATTATTTTAGTGAAGATGTGAACTTGTCTTTTGTAACTGTTCCCCGTAATGAAGTCGCTGTTGAACATGAGTCTCCTCAAACAATGTTATCTATTTTTAGACAATATGGAAGACCTGCAGGAAAATGTGTGGAAATATGGCTAAGCGATAAAGATTACAAAGTGGCACACACATATGTTTTGTTAAATTGTGCGGAAGTTGCACCATTTGTCAGGTGATACTAAATTCATATACATTTCAATTATATATTTATTTGTCTCTATTAATAAAAAAGGAACATAACACATATTTGCAGTATCTACGAATCACAATATCCATCTGGTGATCTTAGTAAAGACTTTACTGGATGGTTCTCAGACTATGTTCATGATCCCAAAAACTCTGTTGTTAACGAAGGATTACGACATCTTGCTATCGGACCAAAAAGAAATGTCAAAACTTATCCAATATACTTTGTCAATGGTTTTAAATTCAATACCGATGACTACGGAGCTGAAAAATTAACGTATAACAGCGGTGTATTTGTCAAGGGTAGTGATGATCCAGAGGAGCATATAAATGATTTTTACGGCATCTTAACGCAAGTTGTAGAGTTGACATATTATGTTCAGCCCGTAGAGAAAATTTATCTATTCAAATGCAATTGGTTTAGCACTGTTCCTGGTTCTGGAATTAACGTGCACAAAGATTATAAGCTAATCGAAATAAGGCATACGTCGCATTACTATAAATATGATCCTTTTGTGTTAGCTAAGCAAGCATTACAAGTCTATTTTGCTCCGTATCCGTCCTTAAAAAAAGATAAAGCAGATTGGTGGGCTGTTTTTAAAACAAAGGCAAGATTTACATTTGATGGAAATAATATTCCAGACGAAGTGGCGTATCAAGAGGATCTAGATCCAAATACCGAAATAATAATAGCTGATGACATTGATGTAGGGCCGTTGAATGATGAAGCGAATGTATTAGTAGATGCATTTGTAAGTACTGAAGAAAATGATATAGAGTATGAGACTGAGTCTGAATCCGAACAAGATGAAGACTGATGTTATAAGTACTTATGTTATGTATTATTATGAGCTATGTATTATGTTATGTACTATTCTGAGCTATGTAATTAATAATGATGTTGATTGTTCTTAGCTAGGAATTTACTTACGTTATTTACTATTCTGATTTATGTAATGATAATGTTGACTATGTATGTTATGCAATATTGTTCTTCTCGTTTACGAATTATGTAATGATAGCGATGACTGATGTTAATAATTCAAGTTATTTTGTATGCACATTATATGATTGCAACAGATATGTCGGATGATAGACAGCGACGACGATCGAGGAGTACATCTCTGCCTACTCCTTCACCATCTCCGCATACTCCTTCACCATCTCAGCATACTCCTTCGCCAGGAGCAGGTCCGAGCAGCTTTGTTCCAGATCAGCGTACTCCTGTGCAGATTGTTCCCAAAAGTGCCGGGTAAATGTCAATTTAATTTTATTTCAATTTGGATTATTCAAAATATATGATCAAATTTTTATATCAACATCTACGCAGAGGATTACAGTTTCAGCCAACACAGTTCGTATTAGATATATCGAGGAATTCTTACATAAGCAGGATGTCGGGGGCTTGGCCGCATTGGGATTCTATTCCACCCCATATTAAGAATGCCATTCTGGCTGATGTACTTGTAAGTAATTTTTTAAACGAGTGTTGAAAATTGATATACTGTAAATAATTGAAAATAATTCTAATATGCAGGCCGTTGTCCATGTTGAGGAGAATGACATGAACACTTTTTTGGATATTTGGAATACGAAGATGCGTAAAAATTATCGGGAGACAATTTCAAGGGCGAAGACAGGTGGAAAAAAGCCTTCGTGGATGAGTGATGATGTTTGGGCAGCATTTCAACAGTACTGGCAGACGGAAAAAGCTAAAGTAAGATATAATGAAAATATTTACATTTATATTGATTGCAGTATTTTACATAATCGTGTATCAAATGTAATAGGAAGTAGCATCCAGAAATAAAGTGAACAGAGAAAAGAATCCTGGTCTACACCGTGGTGGCTCTAAATCATTTCAAGATCATAGGAGAGAATTGGTATAAATTTTAAATATTTGTAGCTTATGTTCACGTTAAAATTTAGTGTATATCATTTATTCATATTTTCAATAATTTTATTACTGTATGTTTACTCAGCATGAAAAGATCGGAAGAGAGCCTACGATGGCAGAGGTATTCAGACGTACACATGCGGTGGAGCATACCGACGAGGAAGGAAATGTTACGTATGAATGGGCGGATTCGAAGAGTGCGGGTGTAATGGTAAATATGCTTATCCGTATGAATTAAAATGTTTCATATTCGTTCATATCACAATATATAAGTAAATTTTACAACATTGGTGTTAAAATTGTATTGGTATGTAGGAGAGATACTACACAGAGTCTACTAGAGTGTTGCATGCTAGTGGACAAGAGGAGCTTACAGTCGCGCAGTCTGATCGTATATGGGACTCTATCATAAAGCCGCCTTCTCGTAACAGGCGATATGGATACGGTAATCAGGAGGTAAGACTTAAATTACAAACTTAATAATTTACAACGATGTGATGCCATAAATATATAAATTGTGGGTATTAATTAGTGCATTTTATATTAATGTTTTGAATTGGAAATATAACGCGTTTTATTTTACAATCAGGAGCTAATAAATTTAATGTGAACTTAATTATTTCGCAGGCTACTCATAGTGCTTTTAGGAGGTCGATGGAGGAGGAGACTATTGCTCGGATGCAGGAGCAGATGAACGAAATGATGGACTGGCGAAAAACCCAGATGCAACATGACGTAGATGAGCGCATTGCAGCTTACCTTCAGGAGTATGGGTTTATGCCTGGGCAGGGAGGAGATGCTACAAGTGAAGGAGGCGAAGACGACGACGACGAGGCGGCGGAAGATTAGTTTGGATGACATATACTTTGGTTTATGCTTAGGTATGTACATATACTTTGCTTTCATGACGATATGGTATGTTTGACGATGTTATGGTGTGTTTTGGTGACGTTATGGTGTGTTTTCATGACGATATGGTATGTTTTGATGTGTATGACGACGATTTTTTACGATGGATATAGTGTTTTGGATGTTATGTGATGATATTTTATGATGGTGGTTTTAATTTTGGTTTCTTTTTCATTTGGTTTGAGTTGGTGACGAATTGATGGGATAATAGTGGTCTGGTAGTGGCCAATGTGATGGTATTTGATTGGTTTGTGGTTGTGTGGCTTGAAGGAATTGAACTGTTGTTTGCAGTGCAACAATTTTTTTCCAGAATTGCGACGGTTTGCGACGGTTTGCGACGGCTTGCGACGCCAATTTGGTTGGTATATTGCGACGGCTTGCGACGGCAGCTTTGTAACGCTTAACAACGGTTTGCGACGGCTTGGCGGTAAAATCAACTACTTGCCACGTAAGCAATTTACCGTTGTAAGCCGTCGCTAAAATGGCAACGGAGCCGTCGCTCAAGCCGTTGCAATTTTGGCATCGCGACGACAAAATTTGCGACGGCACTTTGTGACGGCTTGCGACGGCTTGCGACGGCTTGCGACGGCCGCCAACGCCTATCAGCCGTCGCAATTCCCTGTGCATTTTGTAGTGAGAGTTTCGAGACCATACCTCGCTCCAGGTCTCTTTGCAAAACCCAACATATTCATTGTTCCAATGACATTTGTCTTTATTGTCTACCTAGAGTATCAAGAAGTCAGATTATCTTACACCAAAGGAACTAAAAAACTTGGTGTTGAAACTGAAAATATTTTAAATTCAAAACTATCTGCTTACTTACTTGAGAAGGTACGTAAGCTTCGAATTTCTGTAAGGCACGTGATCTTCTTTAGAACCTTTGATAATAGAAGAGAGATATTGAAATGTCTATAAACTAGAAACAAGCGATCAAAATCCATCTGGTTTATTAACTAATTAAAACAAGTGAACAAAATCCATTTGTTTACCACGTACGGAGTTAACAAAATCCATCTGTCTATAATTTTGGTTTGATCACAACTACTTGATACAACAAACACGAAGTTGAAGTCAGGTGAATAAATTGCAGAAGCCATGCCACCGTCCAAAAAATAAACAAAAGTTTAAAATGTAAACATGAGTGATGGATGTAAATTTCCTACACAGTATTGAACATTTATATAATGCAATTAAACATATACATGTATGTTATGCTAGTTACGAACTGCATGATATTGCTAGGTTAGTTAGGCATGATAAGGATATAAGAAACAAACATTTCCAGATAAAAGAACAACACAATTTTCCTGAAACTACATATATTTAAGTAGTGTCAATTCTCTCATACTCCTGATAGTAAAAATGTGACAGAATATTGCAAATTACAAATTGATAATAGTAAAACATCCATATGATACTCAATTGTTTCTAAAGGAAACACTACTTACAAATAAAGAAGAATGCAAGCAGAAAATGATATGATATACAATACAAGGCTATGGGCCCAAAGCCTGCAAATGAAATGACATAAATTGTCATTAGCGATACATTAAAAAAAATGGGTATGGAAAAAAAAAGGAATGTCCAGCTGAAACCTATAGGAAAGTGTTTGTAACGGTGAATGCATCTAATGACTCTGAAGCTATTTTAACTCGATGCCAATTCCGTCCGTAGTAATTCGATAGGGGCACTCCAAATATACAAACAACAACAGTTGTAGAAAATATTTGTATGCTAAAACGATTACAAGTTACAAAAGGAGTGAGTAAAACTGCCATAAGCACAAAAAGTATCCACAGACTTTCAAAAACATTATAAAAAATAGCTAGAATGAGAACAAAAGGAATTTAATAAATAGAAGCTTAGGTTAAAAGTTGCCAGAAATTAAGAACCAAATATGATCAAATTACGTAAAAAGGTTTTTTTATTTCATTAGTTGCTAGAAATAAATTTCTATTTATGCATAAATTCATCTCATAAATATCAAATACCAGTATCAGTTGAGATGTTGTTTTTAACACAAGTAAAGAGGAATTGTGTTCGTACATGCTTGTGCTGACAAATATTAATTAGACAATGTCAAGCAGGAATAGAATTTCGAATGAGCGCAAAATTTACATCTGAAATGAAAATTCGAATCAAATAAAGAGGAATTCTAGTTTATCAAATGGCCAAACATATTGTAAAAAACATCAGTAGTATAGTAAAGTGTCACTCGAGAATAAACCCGAGTTGAACAGAAAAGTCATGCTTGGTGACACATACAACCAAAATTTTTACAATGAAAAAAAAGGCAAACAACAATTCGGAAAGAAATAGAGTAATCAGCGTCTTTCTATGTTAATGTTTGTATCTCTACATGTGAACTTTTCTAATGTACCGTTGTTTGATGTTTTTCATAAAAAACATTATTGCTTCTATACTTTGTGCTTTGTAGTTAATCACTGTCAGTTTAAACCTAGAACCATGTCCTATATTATTTCATTATGTAGTGCAACAAAACATACTGCCAAAAGCAAAGATGTCATTGAGTTTGTGAAGTTATTCATCTATCCACGTAAAATAAATGCATATCACTACAATGTTCTAACAGTGATATCTAAAAGTAGCTGGATACTGCGACCCAAGTCCAGTAAAATAAGATGGTGTGCCAAATAGACGAAATAAACATTTAATGACTTATGATGCCAACACGCATGTCTAGACTGTAATTATTCATCTTATATACACAAAATAACCAACTGTCCAACAATAAAGAAAATTCATATGGTTGATCCATAAATGTTGAACTCTCTAGCCTTTTAACATATAAAATATATATTCATTTCCGATCTTTTTGCACACAAAATGTTGAACCCTTTAGCCTTTTAACATTATAAGTTTTTCTTCTATGCACTCAAAACCATATAGCAATTTCACGAAATGAAGTTATAGAAATCTTGAAAATCGCATGTAACAACAATGCAAATATACATTGAAAATGGGAAAATAAACGGCAAGACATTTCTGCATTTTGACCAAAACAGAAATTCGAACATCAAGCCTTATTTATAAACCAAAAGAACAATAAGCTCACATTTGCAAATTTTCCCAGCGTAATTAAAATTGCAAATCAATGTTGAAGGAGGAAATCAAAATTGAATTGAACTTACAAATTGAAAGCTTTACTATTCACACTGTCCCCTTGTCGCGCTTAAGCCAATCATCATCGATCCCCTTTGTGATTGCCGAGCTGGGGTCGTCAGTCGCACGTTGCCAAGTTGAAGCCGTCACGGTTGTATCTACTGCTTCACTTTTAAGTATAGTCAGTATTATTTTCCACTTCTCATGCTCCTAACCATTCCTACACATATTAGTCAATAGTTGTAACACCCCGCATTTTTAACTCAAGATAATAAAATAAGGATAACTTAATTAAATATTCAGAATTAAGTAAAATGGACAGTGTCGTTGCGTCCGTCTCGAAATTCTGGTCAAGATAGACACCTGGAGTGCCTAAAACGGACACGGTAAGAAGTTATGAGCATTATAAGTTTGTATACATATAAGGAGCTTATATGTATATTTATATTAAATAAATATATCCAGAAAATTCAAAAATCAGTTTCAAAATCAAAATTCATGAGTAGGAAAATCTGGATGGAATTTGGACCTTTGGGGGTCGACCACCAACAGGGGGGACGACCCACCCAAGGATTTGGAAACTTCTTTTCTGATGTGGACGATTCTGATGTTTTTAAATTAAATTTGAGGGTCCTAGTTCATCTGCTACACCTATAAATAAGACCTTAGAGCTAACCTAAACCGCATAATTTGGCGGCTATGCTGGAGCTATGCCATTACTCTCTCTCTCTCTCTCCCCCGCCTCGAATATATTCAGAAATTTAGATTTATAAATTAGAAAATCTTAAATTAAGATCTGGAGAGAAGAGATTGATGTTTTTTTAAAAGGAGTTCAGAACTACGTGAAAAGCAAGGTAATGTTCCAGATCCGATCTATTTAATTTTTCCTCCCCTTTCTTTTCCCTTTTCTCTTTTAGAAAAAATAGTAAATCCATGATTATTAGGTTCTGAATTCAATTAGGGGGAAATCATGGAAGATTAGATCTGCACCAGATCCAGGATTTGGAAAGCTTATGAGGTGAGTGGATTTAAGCCATATTATTTTAGATAATGGTACATAATCGTTTAGCATTCCCTTTTTTATTAATTGTGAAATTGCCAGATTTATTATATTTTGCTGTTGTAATGAGTTGAAATGTTAATATGAATATGTCATGAAATTCCTATGTTGAATTGGCTAAAATACTGAATGTTTACCTGTTGGAGAAAATAAACTTGTTAGGATATGAATAGCCAATTTAGTGATTGTAACTACATGATTTACTTGTGAAATATTATTGAGTAATCGACATGTAACTTTCTAGATTTGAATAATTACCCGATTAAATGCTTACATGTCAAAAATTAAAATTAAATACATATTTGAAAGGGACATGCGCCAAAATATAGGCATAACTTGATGATATGTAAATTGGATTACAGTAAACATATGAAGAGGATAATATGCCAAAAACTTATACGGAAAAAGGGATAACTATTAAAATATTAACATGCCTAAATACACAATAATTTGAAACTGTAATGCCTTAGACACGAGGTTAAATTGCACTTGTGATAGAAGTCTGCCCGGACTCGCCCGTCCTATCCAGCATTCATAAGTGGTAAATCTAATTTGAGAGGTCTAAATGCATAAATAAAAGTGGTGCTAAGGCACGAGGTTAAATCGACTTGTGGTAGAATCTGCCCGGACCCGCTCGGCAAATCTAGCGTCTACATGTATAGGCTTAATGTGTGAGGTCTAGGCATATGTATGCACATATATATAAATATATGTATATAACAAGATATGATTAAATGGCAATAATAGTAGTTAAATGTCTAACTCGGAAAATAAGAAAGGAAGGGATGTAGTGGACTGAGTTAGTATGATGCAAAGGAAAAGTGATGTATTTCCCTAAATGACCTATTTCTGAGAACGTGGTTGCAAGTAAGCCACAACAAATAAAGTAAGAAAAGTAAAGAAATTACTTTCTATGAATTTAGATGGGAATACATTATGAAAATAAATCATTGATTCCTTCTATCGGACTGATAAGGTGCATGAAGTATTTTTCCTTAAATATAATAAGGAATATATATTATAGTAAATGATGAATAATGGCTTACATCAGTAAATGGTTTAAAAGGGGAATGGTAATCACTTATCATAAATAAATAACATCAATGAAAGTGTTGTATAATAGGTGGACTTGTCTAAGGGACAAAGTAAAGATTATAACTTAGGTTATAATAAACTAGTAAGGGAATGGGATAACTGGTAAATTGAGTTAAGGGACACTTAATTGTAAATTAAGTAGTCAGTAAAGGAGAAAACCTGAAACCAATTAAGAAAAGGGGGAAAATATATTGTACTTAATTATAAATTAAGTAACCTGTAAGCTTGGAAGTCTGAAACCCGTTGATAAGAATGGTTAGGCTTGTCCTAGGGACAAGAGGAAATTATAACATAGGTTATAATAAATGGGTAGAGAAACTTATTAATGGGCCTTAGTTAACAGAACTAAGGTAATAAGTAAACAACGATAAGTTGTAAAGACGGTGGAAATGGAATTATGGTTAAGTAAGAAGAGTGAGGAAAACTTATGAAATGAAACAAGTTATGTTTAATCATAAGTGGTAAGTGAAGAAACCATGTAAACTAAGAGATACTTAATAACATACTAAGTAGAACATGTTATTATGAAACCAAATAAGAATATAAAAGAGATTGTGGATTACAGACCATTGGGCACAATCTAGAGAATAACATGTCGTGGGCTTATTAATAAACTTAATTGGTTAAGTTATATGACTGAAATTAATAAGCAAGAAGAACTTGGTAACTTGATTAAGAATTCAAAGTGAATTGGAATAACCAAGTTAACTGGAAACCTTACGAGGTGAGTCAAGTGCGTAAAAGAATGTTTAGACATAGGGTCTAACAACATATTAAATTGAGGCGCTTGGACCAGTCCGCACGTTTGAGGGTGAACAACCCAACAGGGTAGATCATCGTGGTGTTATAAGGCACGAGGGGAGCGTACATTCATCTAATTGTTATGACAGCTCCGAAGGACTGGAAGGGGAAGCATGCGGCTTCCTAAGATACATAAGGTGCTCCTAGTATTCCTCTGTGCAGTGACAGATGTTTTAGGCTGTGCTCGCAGAGGTTGGGTCTGCGCGTAACTACTAAGTGGGTGGGCGACTACAGAAGTAGCTATGCAGTCAGAATGCTGTGACGTGGTGACACCAGGATGATTCGGCGGTTGCCTCAACGGGGAGGCGGAGGGTCATGACCAACAAGGATAGTAGAATGTCCCATGACAAGGATAGTAGAACGTCGGATACCTGTCATCGACAGCCAGTGGGATGCGAAAAAACTATAGCTAAACCAAAGATACCATTCACCCTTCACTATCAGGGTAAGGGGTTGAGGGGAGACGCCAAATGGATGTTTAAATTGTTTGTTATTAGGGACAGTCGCTTAGCTCTTGTACTCTTTACTAGTTGAGGGAGGGGCCGAGGTGGGGCCACAGCCACCGTGAAAACAGACCCTAGGTATATCTGTATATAGAGGCTCTTTAAAGACCGGCCTGTAAAAATATGGAAAAGCTCCCGAACGAGTTCCGTGTTTCTTGTATCGCCCTGCCATGGAACTCGGTGCACCTTAGAGGATGTGCGATTGCGGCATCGAGCTACAATTAACAGTACGTACGAAGGACAGGCTAGATACATGCATATCTGCTCTGGGTGGTGTATCGTAGACTTGAGGGCATTACTCCGGTATGAGATCTGATTCGATCGATGGTGGCAGTCCGTATGCTTACGTAGGGTAGTGATGGAAGATATAAGCCAATCGTAACATTGTTATATAGAGATCCATCCGGCGTAGGATGAGGGACTGCGAGCATTTTGGTGGCATTACGGTGGAGACCGTGCGAGGGAGGTACCATGGGGTGTACCTCGATATTGGGGGTACTACACATATACTGTATTAGGTTAATCCACTAGGAAGTAAATGGGTAGGACGTGTATGTAAGCCTTGAGTGCTGATAACCCAGGTAACCTAATAAATAAGAAAATATGATTGAACAGTATATGTAGGATTATCCAAAGTGTATACTGTAAATCCAATCACCAGAACTTGTGTTCTGACACCCTCCTCATAATATACTCGTAGGTTAGAATTATGGCAGGGACATGATAGCCTTGGATACTGGTTAGGCAGTCTTACTAATACAGTAAGGCAATATTTTGATTATATTATATTTTATCCATTCCGCTATGAGATATTTTCTGAGCTCTAACATATTTTATGTCTCTGTCTTTTCTGCAGGATATTAGTGCAAACCAATCCGAGTTTTGATGGATTGGAATTTTGAAAAAAAATCCGGTCTGTCGAAATTCGAGTTGTCACATCTGGTATCAGAGCTTAGGTTTAGGATTCCTATATAAATAGTGAGTGAATGAATTTGTATTTTTAAAAATATAAATATATTATATATATACCTAGATTCATAGAGGAATCCACCAAATAGAAAGAGTGTAATATGGTAAGAAACAGGATGCATGTTTTGTACACTAAAGGAAAGAATATGGAAATTTGGGACCCTTGGGAGTTTGGTTGGGAAGTGTATAATGTACTTTGTATGGAAGGAAAGTGAATCCCATATGATTAGTATTTTGGGTTAGTGGGTTTGGCAGTAAAACCTTACAAATTGAAAAAGGTTTTAAAAAAAGAGAAAAACAAAATGGATTAGGAATATACATAGTTGAGAGAATTGACCTTGGGGAGTCTCTAGGAAAGCCTAGAAAAATTGGAAACCCACTTTGATTCTAACTCCATTATTAACTTCTACGAACTTGAAATTATAAAAGTTTTGGGAAAATGATTTATGATGTTTTCAAGTTTTAATCTTAAAAGTTATAGTTTTAAATATGTAAAGTATACATATTGAGTTTTAAAGTAAAATGGGGTATACTTTGCAAACAGAGATTTCTTACGAAAATTTTATTTAAAGAAAAATTCTATCAGAAAATGGTGCATATTATAGAGCCTGTATAGCTCGCTAGTTTTCTTGTTATATTTCATACAATATTTTTTAATAAAGAAAGATTTGGAATCTCTATTCTTATGACAATCCTTTTTGGATAAATTATTTTAACAAGATAATTTTTTTGGGTGGTGTAGAAATTAAGAATAGAGTGGATGTATGCACCTTGTTGTAAGAGACTAAACCGACCTTATAAGTAAGAACAAGTCATCAACCCGATGGAGAAAATAGTTGTCCGTATCTACTCCAGTTTTATGATTTGAAAGTGATGATTTACATTTTTAGGATGACATATTTTTGTGGTTTGGCAAAAGTAAGTTTTCATGAGGAAAATGAAATTTTGACACCTTTGAATTTTTGAAAGAAAATTTAAATGAAAAAAAGAAAGTCCAAACCGTGTTTTGAAATTATGAAGTAGGTAAGGGTTAGTGCCTAGGGAAGACGGGAAAAGTTTGGGGGCTATAAAGTAAATAGCGAGAATCATCTTGGAATAATAGTAAGTTCCCGTAGAATGCATAAGCATTGAAAGCCTAGGGTGTTGCTTAAAATAATTGTTGGATCACAGCTAGAGTTAGTAGTGACTACTAGGTAGTAAAGGGCAAGTAAGTGTTTAGATCCTGTCGCCGATTTCCATGTTAGGGGTAAAACTCATTACTAAATTTCTGTTGGGATCATTCCATTGTTTTGTTTTTTTTGGGTTAGTTAGGGTAACACCTAAACCTGTCGTGGTTCCCATAGTTTGGATTTTTCTGTCTAAGGGAGACATAGTCCCGAGATTCTTGTCCCTTAGTAGTAGTTGTGTAGGGTGTCTGTTCTCCTATTTTAGTTGAAAGACTAGAAGCTTATTTAAATTTAAACTAAGATCAAATGATTAAATAAGCTAAGAAAAGAGAAAAGGTACAACTAAAAAGGAAACAGAAAATTCAATAAAGCAACAAAAATGGAAAATTATGAGAAAAGATGAAAAAGAAAATCAGTAACAAAGAAAATTTTCTTATGTGGGCTGTGCTTGGATAGGAAAATAGGGAATCTTTATAAATAGTTACATAAAAATCCAAGTACGGTTAGAAAAAGGTTGAAAAAAAAGCAAGAGATGTGTAGTTTTCCGTTTTCCACCTTTTTGTAACATCAGAGATCGAATTTAGAAAATTAGTATTTTCTAAATTTGAAAAATAAGGTTGGTTGGTAGGATTATTGATGCAACAATTGGATGAACTATGCTCTTACTGAGTAAGAGTGTGGGAAAATTTGAGTGAAGAAGCTTTTTGATTTTCAAAATATTGCATTCATGTAGAACTTCCAGTATATTTAGGATGTAAGCATCATATTTTAAAAGGATCCTTGAAAATTTTGCATACACATAGGAGGTACCGATTAGGCATACATGCATTATTATGTTGTACTTCACTTTGCACAAGTACACAATGTTTGCAAAAATTGGATGCACACATGTTGGATGTATATTATGCGAGGGGTTAGTTGATTTTGCCCTTATAAAATTTCGAGGACGAAATTTCCAAAGGGTGGAAGAATGTAACACCCCGCATTTTTAACTCAAGATAACAAAATAAGGATAACTTGATTAAATAGTCAGAGTTATGTAAAACGGACTGCGCCATTGCGTCCGTCTCGAAATTCTGGTCAAGATAGACACCTGGTTTGCGTAAAACGGACGTCGTTCAAAGAAGTTATGAGCATTAGAAGTTTGTATACATATAAGGAGCTTATATGTGTGTGTGTATATATATATATATTAAATAAATATATCTAGAAAATTCGAAAATCAGTTTAAAAATCAAAATTCATGAGCTGGAAAATCTGGAGGGAATTTAGACCGTTGGTGGTCGACCTAGGGGTCGACCCACACCCACCAACAGGGGGGTCGACCCACCCGCGGATCTCGAAACTTCTTTTCTGACATGGACGATTCTGATGTTTTTAAATTAAATCTGAGGGTCCTGGTTCATCCGCTACACCTATAAATAAGACCTTAGACCTAACCCTAAACCTCATAATTTGGCAGCTATGCTGGAGCTCTGCCATTACTCTCTCTCCCCCCTCCTCGAATATATTCATAAATTTAGATTTATAAAATAGAAAATCTTAAATTAAGATCTGGAGAGAAGAGATTGAAGTTTTTTTTTAAAGGCGTTCAGAATTACATGAAAAGCAAGGTAACATTCCAGATTCAATCTATTCAATTTTTCCTCCTCTTTCTTTTCCCTTTTCTCTTTTAGAAAAATAGTAAATACATGATTATTAGGTTCTGAATTCAATTAAGGGAAATCATGGAAGATTAGATCTGGACCAGATCCATTTTTTGGAACGAGGTGAGTGGATTTAAGGCATAATATTTTAGATAATGGTACAAAATCATTTAGCATTCCCCTTTTTATTAATTGTGAAATTGCCAGATTAGTTATAATTTGCTGTTGTGATGAGTTGAAATGTTAATATGAGTATGTCACGAAATTCCTATGTTGAATTGGCTAAAGTATTGAATGTTTACCTGTTGGAGAAAATAAACTTGTTAGGATACATGATTTACTTGTGATATATTATTGAGTAATTGACATGTAACTTGCTCGATTTGAATAATTACCTAATTAAATGCTTACATGTCAAAAATTAGAATTAAATACATGTTAAAAGGGACATGCGCAAAAATATAGGCATAACTTGATGACATGTAAATTGAATTACGGTAAACATATGAAGAGGATAATATGCCAAAAATTTACATGAAAAAAGGGATAACTATTAAAATATGAACATGCCTACATACATGATAATTTGAAATTGTAACTCCTTAGACACGAGGTTAGATTGCGCTTGTGATAGAAGTCTGCCCGGATCCGCCCGGCCTATCCAGCATTCACAAGTGGTAAATCTAATGTGAGAGGTCTAAGTGCATAACTAAAAATGGTGCTAAGGCACGAGGTTAAGTCGACTTGTGGTAGAAGTCTGCCCGGACCCGCCCAGCAAATCCAGCATCCACAAGTGTAGGCTTAATGTGAGAAGTATAGGCATATGTATGTACATATTTATAAATATATGTATATAACAAGATATGAATAAATGGCAATAATAGTAATTAAATGTCTAACTCAGAAAATAAGAAAGGAAGGGAAGTAATGGACTGAGTTAGTGTGATGCGAAGGAAAAGTGATGTATTTCCCTAAATGACCTATTTCTGAGAACGGGGTTGCAAGAAAGCCAAAACAAATAAAGTAAGAAAAGTAAAAAAAATACTTGCTACCATGAAGAAATTACTTGCTACCACGAATTTAGATGGAAATACGTTATGAAAATAAATCACTGATTCCTTCTATCGAACTGATAAGGTGCATGAAGTATTTTTCCTTAAATAGAATAAGGAATATATATTACAGTAAATGAAGAATAATGGATTACAACAGTAAATGGTTTAAAAGGGGAATGATAATCACCTATTATAAATAAATAACATTAATGTAAGTGTTGTATAATAGGTGGACTTGTCCAAGGGACAAAGTAAAGATTATAACTTAGGTTATAATAAACTAGTAAGGGAATGGGATAACTGGTAAATTAAGTTAAGGGACACTTAATTGTAAATTAAGTAGTCAGTAAAGGAGAAAACCTGAAACCAGTTAAGAAAAGGGGGAAAATATATTGTACTTAATTATAAATTAAGTAACCGATAAGCTTGGAAGTCTGAAACTCATTGATAAGAATGGTCAGACTTGTTTTAGCGATATGAGAAAATTGTAGCATAAGTTATAATAAATGGGTAGAGAAACTTATTAATGGGCCTTAGTTAATAGAACTAAGTTAATAAGTAAACAACGACAAGTTGTAAAGACGTTGGAAATGGAATTATGATTAAATAAGAAGAATGAAAAAAACTTATGAAATGAAATAAGTTATATTTAATCATAAGTGGTAAGTGACATGTTGATTGGAAAACATGTGAACTAAGAGATACTTAATAACATATTAAGTAGAATATGTTATTGTGAAATCAAATAAGAACATAAAAGAGATTGTGGATTACAGACCTTGGGCCATAATATAGAGAATAACATGTCGTGGGCTTATTAATAAACTTAATGGGTTAAGTTATATGACTGAAATTAATAAGCAAGAAGAACTCGGTAACTTGACAAAGCATTCAATATGAATTGGAATAACTAAGTTAACTGGAAACCCGATGAGGTGAGGCAAGCACGTGAAATAATGTTTAGACATAGGGTCTAACAACATATTAAACTGAGGCGCTTGGACCAGTCCACACGTTTGAGGGTGAATAACCCGACGAGGTAGATCATCGTGGTGTTATAAGGCATGAGGCGAGCGTACATTCATCTGATTGTTCCGACGGCTCTGAAGGACTGGAAGGGGAAGCACACAGCTTCCTGAGATATGTAAGGTGCTCCTAGTGGTCCTCTGCGCGGTGATAGATGATTTAGGCTGTGCTCACAGAGGTTGGGTCTGCGCGTAACTACTAGGTGGGTGCGCCTTGACTGCAGAAGTAGCTATTCAGTCAGAATGTTGTGACGTGGTGACACCAGGGTGATTCAACGGTTGCCTTAACAAGGAGGCAGTGGGTCACGACCAACAAGGATAGTAGATCGTCGGATTCCTGTCATCGACAACCAGTGGGATGCGAAAAGACTAGACCTAAACCAAAGATACCATTCACCCTTCACTATCAGGCTAAGGGGTTGAGGGGAGAAGCAAAATGGATGTTTATATTGTTTGTTATTGGGGGTAGTCGCTTAGCTCTTGTAGTCTTTACTAGTTAAGAGAGGGGCGGAGGTAGGGCCATAGCCACCGTGAAAACTGACCCTAGGTATATTTGTATATAGAGGCTCTTTAAAGACGAACCTGTACAGATATGGAAAAGCTCCCGACCGAGTACCATATTTTTTGTATCGCCCTGCCATGGAACTCGGTGCACATTAGAGGATGTGCGATTGAGGCATCGAGCTATAATTAACAGTACATACGAGGGACAGTCTAGATACATGCATATCTGCTTAGGGTGGTGTATCGTAGACTTGAGGGCATTACTTCGGTATGAGATCTGATTCGATCGACGGTAGCAGTCTGTATGCTTATGTAGCGTAGTGATGGCAGATATATGTCGATCGTAACATTGTTATATAGAGATCCAGACGTCACTCCGGCGTAGGATGACGGACTGCGAGCATTTCGGTGGCATTACGATGGAGGCCGTGCAAGTGGGGTACCAGGGGTGTGCCTCGATATTGGGGGTAGCTACACATATATTGTATTAGGTTAATCCACTGAGAAGTAAATGGGTATGACGTAGGTGTAAGCCTTGAGTGATGATAACCCAAGTAATATAATAAATAAGAAAATATGATTGAACGGTATACGTAGGATTATCCAAAGTGTATAGTTTAAATCCAATCACCAGAACTTATATTCTAACCCCCTCCTCATAACATACTCACAGGCTAGAATTGTGGAGGGACATGATATCCTTGGATACTGGTTATGCAGTATTATTAATACGGTAGGCTATATTTTGATTATATTTTATCCATTCCGCTATGAGATATTTTCTGAGCTCTGACATATTTGATGTCTCTGTCTTTTCTGCAGGATACCAGAGCAAACCAATCTGAGTTTCGATGGACTGGAATTTTGAAAAAAATTCGGTCTATCGAAATTCGGGTTGTCACAATAGTGCACCTTATATCCATTTCTTATGGGTGGAACATCATAACTATTTTGCTATGAAAAACTGGAAATAGGTATAACAATTGAAGGCGTATACTAATTATCATAATGAATGTAAAGCCCGTCTCATCGTTTACTCTATTAACTTTATTTCGGTGACAATTCAATATGTTATGGTCAGATCATATATGAAATTTGGACATACGATGGGAATACGGTAGGTTACAAAACTATTAAAAACTATGTACTACAATATAAATAGCAAATCTCATTAAGGACGTTAGTATACAACATTTATAACAGAAACCAAGTTGACTAGATCTTGTTGTTAGTAGATGACCACCAAAGAGAAAAAATGTGAATGTATTCATGCATTGATCCAGCAATGATATTGTTGTAGTAGTGGACCAGTTGTGCAGTTTTATGTTAGCCTTCTAATTTAGACAACGCCAGCTAACCTACTTTTATTTATTACTATTTTTTTACTTTTTATTCTATTTCCAGTTTATTTTCGTAAAGGAATATTTTTATCCATAAGGCGTGCACTGATATTGATATACGTATATACTTGGAAGTTATCACTACAGCCATAACAGAGGATAGGAACTGAGTTGCAAACTCAGTTCGGAACTGAAACTCAATTCTGAACTAAGTTTATATTTTTGCATTTATAAATGTGAATGACAAGAACACCATATGATATTCACAAAACATAAAAGTTGGTTCAGAATGTCATTCAATGTCATTCACAAAATTAAGCTGATTAATGCAGGCTTAAATGCATAACGCCGGTCTTAAATGTCATTAACAAAATTAACTTCATGTATAAGTATACTTCTATTTATTCTTTGATTTGGTTTGGAATATGATGATTAACTTTTGCACTATGATAATCACAAATATAATTGAAGGGAAAAGAGTAATACTACTATTTGACCAGATTGCATCCATTTGCTTTCCTGATTTCTTATTAATTTAATTTATCTTTTTTACATTTGGTTTAAGATTTTGCTCATTCTACAAAAAATATCCAGGTACCACTGTAAAGGTAGATATTGATTGCAAGGGGTGGAAATAGAGATGCAAGACAACCTTGAATGAGCTGAGGTCAATCTCAGTCATGGTAAGGTCCAATACAACTCCAAGATATTCAAAAAGTTCAGACATTTGTGAAGTATACGGTTGCATATCGCATAGGCTTGGGGCGTACACAGTACAAACATAGAAATTGGATTTGAATCAATGTACTCTCCCATATTAAATAGTGTGTGCAATTAAAATTGTATTAAAACTGTGTGCTCATATTCCGATCATGCTATTAGTTTTAGAAAATATTCGTGGAGAAGTTGTTTGTCATACAGTATATACATGCAAAAAGAACCCAATAGTACACTATTTACAAGTTGTTCTGCCATTTATTGCAGAGGAGCCGCCTAAAGTTTGAACTAAACAAAAATCAACTTGGTTTATGTTTCTTGTTACAAATAAATTGGTGGGAGTAACAAGTGCTCATCAAACTTACGTTTCAAATAAATAACTTGGAGAGTGAATTAGTAGACTACTCAGGAATCTGATAACTACAAACTATGATAACTACACAAACCTTTTGTAATATATATTTATGTTATAACTTTTGCATTATCTGATTGTTCTTTGAAAAGGGCTACTAACTACACATAGTAATATATAAAACAGGAAAAAATTGGTAAAAAGTACTTAATAAAATTACAGGAAATACTCATAAAATAGTAGAAACAATAATCAACTCCACCAAAGTCCGGTATATATCCTTGTAATCCAGAAGATATTCCATGTCCTTCATAATCCGTTCCATATACTCCAAATCATGCTTTCGCAAGTCTAATTGCAGTATCTGTCATAAAATAAGAGTAGTATAAGTATATTTATGTTTGATTTATGGCAATTTCGTGTATCTATTACATAGTTGAAATCTGGAGGCTAGGGTTGCTGTCGAGACTCGAAGTCGAAGGACCGGAGGGCGGCTCAAAGTCGAAGGAAGCAATTGCAATTTTCAGATCGTTCTTGAGCAGAGGATTTCTTTTATTTGGATCAAAGAATTGAAATTTCAGGGATTCGAAAATTTGGGAATTTTTTTGTTCTAGGCGAAATGGAAAAGTGAAGATGGAGAAACCAGAAAACAAGGACACGGAACGGAGAAATTACGTTTCGCATTTGATACGGGTCTAAGCATAATCAAAATCAGCTGATCTGAACCCTAAAAAATCTAGGGTGAGATTTCAAGTGTTGAAGGTGATGTGGATTGCAAAAGAATATTTGATACGGCTTATCAAATTTGATATGGCTATAAGCCCTATCAAATTTGATACGGCTTAAAGCCATATCAAATATCTGCATCCCGGTGTGCCAAATTGGATATTTTGGTGTAGTGTCTCATCCTGATTATCACTGAATCGAATTCCATTCAGCTCCAATTTAATATATTAAATTGGAGAACTTTACTTTGGACAATTTCCATTAAATCTTAATTAAAAAATTTATAAACTCCAGATTATAACTTCACTGTTAATCGGGTTAAGAACTAACGTCATTTAAAACATTGTTCACAATGAACCCGTAATCAACTACCAATTAATTCCAATTATATTAATTAATTGGAAAACTTCATTAAATCTTGGTTAAAAGATTTATTCTTTCCTCAACTGGGTTTAAGAAGAGTGTTAATAAAGACATCATTCGTGACAAACCCAATATCCAATTTGATATTAAATATAAGGCTCTGAATAGAAATTATGTCGACTTATCTTCAATATCAAATACTGAAACTAACGGATATCATATTGCGAATAATGATATTTATATCTTCCAAATTCCTCCACAATATCCGTATAATCACAGAATCCAATATTGAAATATTCCGAAGATTATTTCCATTTGAATCTGTTCCAATTCATATGTTGGAAAATTTTGGTTATATCAAAACCCTTTCAATTCCTTTCTGATCTTTATTCAAATCGGTAAATAACTTGTTCATATAAAAATATATTTTATCATTACAAACGAGGAATTTTCCATACAAAATCATTTCAAATCATTTATTATGATTTCCAATAATTTATTCATATTTTTAATAATTTTAATAAGGCCCTTACAGTCGGTATCCAATATCGGTCACCGAACTGCATTCATAGCGACCTTTTTTGAAATTGATTTGGAGATATTTTAAAATCTATCTGTTCAAATTCGAATCTCATTTATTCATATGAAAGATCTTTTCGATACGAACCCAACGGTTTCGGTTTTAGAAAAATCCGATGGACGGATCTCCCATTATGCCAATTCGAAGTTAATGGTTGAAATTCGCGAACGGTCGCTGCGTGATACGTTCAATTCAAACCATTTAAATATTATATATGTTCAGTCGATTTCTATTTAAAACGTATTTTATAAAACATTTATAAATTTTTTCACAAACGATTCCAACTTCCATTTCAATTTTAAATCAAAATTGAATATTCCATATCATTATAATATTAAAATGGTAATATTTTCAAAATATTAGATTTTGAAATCAAATCTTTTGGATATTCATTCTAAAATGAATAAAATCAACAAAAAAATTCCATTCGATTTAAAATGGCGTATATCTACTTAACTCGGCTTCATATTCATTTCAGTTATGAATATTTCAACATTTTCGTGTCCATCCAAAATCGAACATCAAAATCATATTTTGATTCATCACTGAATATTATTTTAAAATATTCGTTATTTCTGAATTGGAATTAGACTCAGTCAATTACCATATAATTTTATTTGTATGGATTCCATACATCGCATGTATTCAAAAATAGTGATAAACAACTATTAAACAGTCAATTCACATCTAGAGTGCCATTTACAACTGTATAAGCATTCAATAATTAAATAACGCTTATCGCAGTCTGTCAATTAATCGGTTGATATACAATTAAATCCAAGGGAGATGTGAATTAATTATCATCTCTAGGCTCGTGTGGGGTTTCAACCAACAATAATGAATTCAAATCAATCACTGTTAATAAATTTAACCAATTCTAATTTGATTCGAATTATTTTTCTAATTAACCCATTTTCACTATTCAATTTAATAAATGGATATTTATATCCAGTTTCAATACCACACTAATATTAACATTATTTTTATTATGTTAAATATTTCAACATCACAAACAAAACATACTACAGTTAATTATCCATGGGTTTTCAAACAACAGTAAAGTGAGCTAACAAGCATCGTACAACATTTTATAATAATTAAAACTGATAAAAATCAACGTTGGCAATCGCTACATTCGGTTATAAAATAAATAATTGTACAAAAGAATTGAGTGAGAGAATTCTCACATTTGGTTTTCACTCCGTCAGTCTTTATTGGAGGATTTATTTTTAAACTAAATTAAACTGGCATTTAATTTAGCTAAAAATCCAATTTGCTCTGTTTATATTCTGGTCAGTTCCATGTTGTAGTGCTCTCTGATACGAGCGCAACGCAACTGAAATCGTCAGGTTTCGACCTCGTATGAAAAGGATATGGCAATTTATACATTAATTACATAAATTAATTACTTAATAAATTAATTAACATTAATTACATTTTAATCCTTCTTCCTTTTATTTCCAGGCCGATACCCCGTAACTCAAACCTCATCTGAACAAAATCACCGCCGCCACGCCTAAGTGCCGCCGACCCCCGATCATAAGCTGCCACGTGGAGCTCCATAGCACCACCGTCCTCACCGTGAGTTGGGGCCAACTCGGTTGGCCCATGCCCTTAGGATTCACACTCAAATGCACAAGCTTCCAGCTCCGAATTCACATCAATTACAACACGATAATTGATCGTTGTGGTATGGATTTGAAGAGCGTGGAAAGCTCTTCAATTTTCATTCAATGAGTTTTGAATTTAGTTGAATGGATTGGGAGAAATTTAAGGGCGAAATTTTGAGCAATTCCAGCCTTCGAAAGTGAAGAACGATGACGGATATTTCTGAAATGAATCAGATTTAGTTATGTGTATATATATATATATATAATTTATATTATTATTTAATTCGTAAAAGTGAGATTTTGCATTCGAACTCCAAATCAAACCCAAAGACTGTAGCCCCTAACCAAATACCTCTATTCCGGACACAATGGAATATGTTTCGTAAGCTAATTCGACTGTTTTGGTCAGTATTTATCAAAATTAAAATATAAATTAATATAACGGTCAATATTGAATTTCAACATACATTTTAATTTACCGGGGCCACATACTAACTCCAAAAATATGAATTTTGAAATCTCGCTATGTTTTGACGATATGGTCCTAACAAAATTAATTTTTATCAAATTTGCATACTGTTTGAAAAATGCCCTTTTTCTTGTAAATCAAATTTACAACTAAATTTACTAAACGCGTTTAAATTTACCATGCTCACATATTAATTCCAAATGACTTGAAATTTTAAACTTGACAATAATTTGATATTCCAGATCCAACAAAAGTGCTTTCATCGGAAACGGAGTTCGTTTGCAAAATCGCTATTTTTAAGGGCTATATATAATATTGAAATATATATAAATTCCATAGCGACCATTCTAAATTTTAATTTAGACATAACTTTCAATTTATAAAGTGAAATCTTAGTTTCTTACATTCATTAGAAAATTATATTCAAAATATTCCAACGTTTCTTATTTTATCAAATTTTGATTTATATTGAATTCTGTATAATCATTTGAAATAAAAAATCAAATTTTCAAACTGTTGTGCCATTTCGAGTTCGTTTTAATTAAATTTTAAATTTATACGTTCTTATTTTGATTTAAATAAATTTAAAATCGTTAATTCTCAAAATAAATCATTTTAAATTCTTAAAATCCATTAAATCAACTAAAAATAAAATTTTAAATTGGTTCCAAAAACTGGGTTGTTACACAATTTCCTAAGAGTTAGGTTTAAGAAATCATAATAAATTGAAGAGGAAACAAGATGGAGAAGATGGAAAAGCTTGCCCAAGTTTTCTCTTTGATTTTCCCCTTGATTTAGGCTTGGATTTACAAAACCTAGCTTAGGAATTTATATTTCCCTTTCCACTCTCCATTTCTAATTTTTTTCTCTAAGTGTGGAAGTGAATGAAAGGGAAAGGCTAGTATGAGGTTATATGCTAGGATAGGTTTAGCCAAACCAAGACCCAACCTAAGCGCTAAAACTCCGAAGCTTAGAATACATCGAAGTTTATACTTTTCAGTCACATAAACGACATTTTGAACTCAATGGAAGTGGTTTTGAGTCCAAATTCGTCCATATGCAAAAAGTGATATTTTGTTCTTATATCCAATGTAAAGACCAAAATTTCACCAACTCCAAAGGTATCGAAACTTATAGTTTTCGAACACGAAAATGACATTTTGGACTCAATGGAAGTGGTTTCAAGTCCAAATTCATCCATATACAAAATGTGACTTTTAGGGCTATACGATGATTTAAAAATAGAATTTTTAAACTCTGTCGCATTTTCTTATAAAATTATATTAAAAATAAATTTTAAATTTGTTCCAAAATCTCAGGGATGTTACTTATGTGCTTACTACATACTTAGGATTGAATAATAAATAAACGAAATTCATGACCAAACCAACCAGTGGATCTTTAGTTGATTATGTTAACTCTCACAATATGTGCAATAATTTACCTGGCATATCATTGCTTCCGAAGCTGCAGTGTACTTTATGTTTGATACTTTTATAGAATCGATTCCTTTTTTAAGATTGACTATACTTGTTTTGGATTATTTTACTCGTGATTTGACATAGGTAATAGGGTAGACTAAAATACGTGCTTGGGCACGAGGGAGAAATTATTAATAAAGATGTCTAGAAAATTGAAGCTCTTGCTGAAATTATTTGGCAAGATTATAAGTAAATTTCTTTTTATTTTCCTTTTTAATCATGGGATTGGTTATTGAAGGAATTATTCCATTGGATGATTATTCTTTTCAAATGTTAGTTAACATCATTCTTAACATAGATCACACTTAAAGTACTAACTAAGGCAACAAAATTTTCTGAAAATTTACTAAATTTATATGAAAATAAGAGTAATAGTAATTAAAATAAATTATCTAAGAATATAAAAATAAACTTCTGTTAACTATATTTTAAATAAATAAATAAATTCACAAAAGTTAACTAAGATTATATTATAATTGTTGGTATATTTACTATTAAAATATGCGAAAATTAACTAAGTTCATAGTTCTCTAGCTAGGTTTAAAACCATGATTTATATTCTATAACCAAAATCAAAGTTTACCTACTATGATTAAAGAAGTGAATAAAACGACGATGAGAGTTTTAAAATGGTAGATAGAGGGGTATTTTTGTTGTCAAAACTTAAAGATAGAGGGGTTTGCTCAATGACTTGTGGGACTCCAGCAATATGCAGCTCCTGAGGTCGTTGAAAAGAAGGAATATAGTGGTGCAAAGTCTGATATAGTCCTATGGAGCCTTCTAAAGGCTGATGTATCTGTGGAGTCGTCTTGTATGTCTTACCTTCTGGTTCTCTTCCATTATGGGTATAGTTGCATGCTTATTAAAAGAAATAAAAGTTCCATTGTGTACTTCTATATTATTTATCAACTTCATCAATTGTGTAGCACTTGTGGAAGCTCTGTTAGCTATTCATTTGATATTAGTAATAATGGCATAAACAATTGTGTTGTTAACAAAATGGTCCCTAGAAAATTATGAGCATGACTATTGCATTTTTGTTAAATCATTAATTCTACCTAACCTCCATTGGTAATCACAGACCTTGCTTAAAATGGTTATTGCCTGATGTATTGAAATCCCTCTTTAATTTTAGGAAAGAAATGGTTTGGAAAAGCTTTTGTTCATTAACTCTAAACGTTTTATTTTCCATGGTTGATTTGAAACTGGAGGAACACTATAAAGTTTCTAACTTACAAATAAAAACCATGTTCATTTCTTCTTTTCATGGCGCATTTTATCTATACTAATATCAAGTATATATTGTGGTTTGCACGAAATTGTTTTCTTTCATGCCTGAATTGTTTTACTATTGGGTGATAGCCATGTGCCAGGAAATTCATAAGGCGACTTCAAACCCCTCGTGGTTCTCTTCTGACGTTCGTCGACTAGCCACTATGGTTCAAAAACTCGTATTTCCATTAAAAACTTAACAGATTCTTCATGTTTCAAAGAATCTCCAATG
The DNA here is from genome assembly GCA_030737875.1 of Allium sativum. Taxonomy (NCBI): domain Eukaryota; kingdom Viridiplantae; phylum Streptophyta; class Magnoliopsida; order Asparagales; family Amaryllidaceae; genus Allium; species Allium sativum. The sequence continues at coordinate 1,008,060,251 of CM060912.1, read as the reverse complement.
CCGCTGCCACTTCCACCAAATAAAAAAAACAATGGTACCAAATATTCAATGCATTTCATCTAATTTCCATTTTACAACTGTGATGTTTTTCCTCTATTTGAATCAGATTCAAAAAGGAGAAGATGTAAGGTTTGCAACTAAAGAACCAGTTAGCGGCATAATATCGATACTAGAAGGAGTGGTCGCTAAGGCGGAAGGGAGGATTAATATCGACATGCAGCTGTTGTTATGACTTAAACTGCATAAACCACACCCATGGCAATCTATGCTAAGGATGATGCCAAAGAGCTGCACCAGAGCATAAGCTGGAGATAACGAGAGCTGAATCAAAATCGAGTCTACATTATACAATATGCCTATTGCTGAAATAGTATTCGGCCTGAAACATATAGAATAACAGTTCAACTGGGCTATCACTCCTATGCTATGTGTGTCGTGGTAAGGGAGCCAAAGCTTATACATGTAAAGAGGAAGTAACATCAACCATGTCCCATCACCATTGTTAATTGTCTCTTATTAAAGCTAAGGTAATACCGTGAACAATTTTTTTTGAAATGAAATATTAATATTACATTTTGGTTGATATTGTAGTTATCACAATCTACAACACAGTGAAAAGAACTCTAATCTATATGTTTTTGCCCTTGTTTAATGCATTGCAGGGAACATTAATCTAGGAATCATGGATGTTCCATAAAAATAAGTACAAATGCATTTTTGACAAGGATTTATTTTCAGACTATAGTTTTGACTTGATTTCAAATTGAAATATGCCTGGCAAATCAACCTTCATTTGAAGCAAAAGTTATTTCTACTTTAAGTATTTACTTTTTAAAATAAGATTAGCTGGACATGAATATATGAACGCATTAGGTGTTTCCATCTGCATCTTAGCTATCAGTAGGGTGAACTTAACAAACTCTGAATGCACCTAAACGAGTTCACATAAACATAAACAAAATTTATTTTCCTTGTAATTATCCCTATTAAGAGATTTCTTGCACATGGGAAAGTTACATAACATTGTGTGAGAAATGTGTAAATGATTAAATAACATGTGGAAATAATTAAAGAATAAAGGTATGCAATATAATTTTAACAATTTAATATTATTCTTACAGGATAAGAACAAGTTTTTGATCTTATAGATAGCGAAGTCCTATAGAGATAACAGTGACAACATGAGTTGGAGATTTTAGTACACGTTAAAGGACCTGAAGCATCGGTATATTGACCTGTGGTGTAACACCCTATAATTCTGCAACGCATTAAGATGATTAATTAAGAATACTTAATTAAATTTTGAGAATTAAGTAAAACGGACTACGCCATTGCATTCATCTCAGAATTCTACTTAAGATAGACACCAAGTTTGCGTAAAACGGACATCGTATGAAGAAGATATTAAGGTTTGAAGTTTGTACATGCATAATGTGTGTGTGTGTGTATATACACATAACCAAGTCAAAACCATTCAAAATAATTCAAAACCAGAAGCAAGAAGTTTAGGGAGGAGATCGGGTCGTTGGGGGTTGACCCACCCTATGGGTGTCGACCCTTGAGTCGACACCATAACAGGGGTATCGACACCCATGTCGACACCCCCCCCCCCCCAGATCCGAGGAAAATTCAGTTCTGCGTATGTGGACTTGTTTTTTGACCATATTCGTTGATCCTAGACTACAAATAGGACCCTATATCCATTGTTTGATCTAGCCTGCTTCTTCTTCATCAAATGAGTTATACATATTCAAGGATCTGTGATTAACATCTGCAACATTCTTCTGTTTCTTAGATCTAATCACAGTGAGTCTATGTTATTTTTAGATGTAAACATTTAAAAGTTATCCTAACATGCCCATGCCTATGAATTGGATCTAAGCCTGTGACTATTTGAATTATTTCAGATCTATCATTATTTGTATATCTAATTCACTGTTTAGATCTCATCATGTCTGTTTATGATATCCCTATTTTGCTCATCATGTCACCTTATGCCTATTATGTTAGTTTGCCTAATTATGTCACTATGCCTATTCTGTTAGTATGACAAATTTTATCATTATATGCTAGTTTTATTTGCTATGCCTATTCTTGTTCTCTTCTTCCCCTTTTTCCCTTTTTGTTTTTATAGCCAGGCTACCTTCAAGCCTAAGCCTATCGCTAAAATACGCGAATGCGCGAAATTGAAAACGATTGGGAATGATTAATCTAGGGCATAATTCTTGCTGTAACATGATTGAGAATTTTAGGCATAATTTGTACCTTGAACCAAAATTTAGATTTTGGGGGCATAATCTAGATCTTGATCTAAATTTGGGGCATAACTTGTATTGTAGAACGGACGGGGAATTGGGGCATAATGAACATGAAAATTGATTAATAATGAAAATTCCTAGATTTACGGTAATTAGAAACTGTAACGGCGCTTAGATACGAGGTTAGATTACACTTATGGTAGAAGCCTACCCGGAACCGCCCGGCATATCCAGCGTCCACAAGTGGTAAATCTAATGTGAGGGGTCTAAGTGCATAAACATGTAACGATGCTAAGACACGAGGTTAAGTCTGACTTGAGGGAGAAGTCTGCCCTTACTCGATCGGCATATCCAGCATCCACAAGTGGTAGACTTAATGTGAGAGGTCTAGCGTATTATAACCATAAATGAATAAACGGTAATGAACTGGTAATACTTAACCTGTTTGAATCCATAGGGATTACATTAACATGTTAACCTGAGTAGGGGTTATGTAAACTTGCTTTAATCAGTGGGAGGGTTAAGTAAATCTTGAGGTGGTGGGTAATATTTATATATACAGTCCCACAAACTTAACATGTGGGGTTATGCAATCTTGTTATACTGGTAGGCATAACCTGTTGAAATCCTGGTAGTGGTGAGGATGCAAACCTAGAGGGAATCTTGTATCATCCGATGTGTGGGACTCGTTTCAGTCAGTAACCCATATAAGTATCAGATAAGTGCTCTGAACTAGGCCGGAGTCGGGGAACGCTTACTCAACTGATTATAAGAGGTCGCTTGGGGAAAGGTGTCTGACGGCATGTTCCATCAGGTTCATGTGCGTGCATGGGTCTGCATGCTCGGGAAAATAAGATGTTGTGACATCAGTAGATATAATTGTGCACATCCTCGAAACGAAGGGTTGCCACTTTAGAAAGTGATACATCCTACCGTGAGGCTAGCACAGGGTATCTACGGAGTTAGGGAGCCGATCGATTGGGGTAGTAATTATGGTACATCTAGTCTCGCTTGGTTAGGAACCCGTTATTATCCTTAGGGTAACACCAATAAGTTTAGTTGGGCTACCTGTTATTGTATGGGTAAAACCTCTCACTAGAAGTACGCCTAAGTCTACCATCTTGTACTTGTTGGGGATCATCTTGTTCACATGATACTAGTATTGATACAGAGAAAATTATTAGAGAAGTGCAATGCCTGTTCTGTTCAGTTTATCCTGTTTACCTTATCATAACTGCCTTATATGTTGTTATCTCTCTCCAACTTATATGCCTGTCATGATGCTTTTATTTATTTATATGTTAAAAGTAACTGGACTCGCCAGATATTATGTATGACCCATTTTTTTCTCTTCTTTCTCTTCTGTTTCCCCCCAGGTTCCCGGGGTGGGAATACTCAAGTTTGATCAGGATTCTTCTTTCCTTCTGCTTGGAGCTGCTTAGATGTACTGCTTGATTTCATATCTTCTCTACTATGACTATATTTTGGGGATTATGCTTCTTTATTTATTATACTCTGATGATTTTAGTACAAGACAGAAGTTTTAAGCTGGTGTACTGGGTTTTATGTGATAAGGATTGACATAATCCATGTCAATCTTTTCATATATAGCATGCCATTGAAATGTAATAAATATTATGATAAGGATTGACATAATATATGTCAATCTTTGCATATATGGTATGCCATTGAAATATAATAAATATCATGATAAGGATTGACATAATCTATGTCAATCACTACATATATGGTATTCCATTGAAATAAAATAAATATCATGATAAGGATTGATTGCATGTATTTGTAATTATATATATTTGTGATTCATGAATAAAAATTGTATCCTTCTCTTTAACTCTTCATCATGGTGTCAGAGCCTTGATCCAAAACAGTTCAACTTCCTCTTCTTCAATGGCTCTTATTAACCAAACTTCATCCTATCATATTCTTAACGACAGTAATCCCACGAAGCCCTACACTTTTGTAGGCAGTTGTAACGATACGGATTTCGCTCGGACCTAATCGATCGCTAAATCGGCCAAGACCGTTCGAATCCCGCATAGGCTAACTCTGGGCGTACAACACATCAGAACAAATAACATAAGACTTTTATAAACATCATAATAATGTTACATCAGAGTACAGAAAATCAGAGTATATCGAAATATAATCGATACAGCGAAAGATTAATTTACATCAAATGTAATACAATGCACAGCGGAAGATGATAAATGCACTGGACACAGCTTTAAGCTTCAATCCAGAATCCTGCTCATGTATCTGCAATTTAAACTACTCGACTGCCCGTGTGGAAAATATGGGCACCCGAGTTTGCAAGGGAAAAGCAAACTACAGATCAGTCATGGGATTGGTGTGAGAAACTCTAAACAGTTATAAACTTATATAAATGTTAAGACAAATCACAGGACCACGCCGCTAACACGGGACGGGTTTACCCCCATGAATGCCAGTGTATAAACAACAATCAATAGTTCTAGATTTAGGAGAACTCGACGGTCGGATCTCCCGTAATATCAATTCGAAGTCAATGGTCGAAATTCGCGAACGGTTGCTGCGCGGCGCGTTTTATTCAGGCCATATAATATATATTTCGTCGATTTCCATTTTAAAACGTATTTTATAAATCGTTTGAAAACGATTTCAATTTCTATTATGGCTCAAGTTCTTCAACTTTTCAGTTTCTAAGAATTTTCTAATTTTTCAAAAATTTGGCTAACACCCTAAATTTTCGAAAAATTTCGCCATAACCTCCCCTGCACGGGAGCACCGGGAAAATCCCGAAATCGCCATACAGGCCTCTCCAATCCAAAAAGAAAAAGAAACAGCCAAGCGGCTAGCCAATCGGCTCATAAAATCATCATACCCCAACAAAAACAGTAAATATGTACCTATTTGTCGGGCATACCATTTTATTCCTCTTCTCTAGCCTCCTTGTTATGACCTGTTCAATATATCGTATATGTATATTTTCATACAATGCCCATATATACATTTTCATATAACGCTTTTATATATTCATTCAACACATATATAATTTCACACAACCCATATATAAGCCAAAAATAATATTATTAGCGAACTAATAATATTTCCATCGCATGACAATTATATATATTCCATATATATGCTAAAATATGATAATTTAGCGAACTAGTATTTATTTCAAGGTATGACTATTTTATATACTCATATATGTGTTAAAAATGCTATTTTTAACAAACTAGAATCCATTTCAACGTATGACTATTTTTATTACTTCACATACATGATAAAAATGTTATTTTTATCGTTCACAAAATTTATTTCAAACATGAGTATTTCATATACTTCATACGTACAATAAAAATGTTATTTTTATTGTTCAAACAATTTATTCAACATATGAATATTTCATTTACTTCATATATACGATAAAATTTGAATTTTATTGTTCAAACAATTTGTTCAACATATGAATGTTTTATTTACTTCATATACACAATCAAAATCAATTTGCACAACACAATCAAACAAACAAGTCGTTCATGGTCTGTGGACGACGAGGAATGGTTCATATATGCAGTTACATAATAAATAACTGTATAAAGAAAACTATACTGAGGAATTCTCACCTTTGGGATCCTCTCCTCCATTCTCTATTTTTGAACGGTTTGGATTTGTATTTGTTTCCAATCGGTTCCATCGCAGTCTGTTTCAAACGATTTTTATATTAAACATTACATTTTTATACTATTCAGATATAATTAAAAATTCCATTTTTATATTGTTCAGATATAAATAAAAATTCCATATTTATATTGTTCAGATATAAATAAAAATTCCATTTTTAAACCGATGCTATTTATATTTTAAAAACACTGCTAATTATATTTTAAAAACCAATTCTAATTTTATTTTCAAAAACAGTTTGACATATATATTCAAAACTTTACGATATATATTTTCAAAGCTTTAACATTATATATATTCAAAACGATTTCTATATATTTTTAAAACGATTTCTATATTTTTTAAAATAGTTTAATTTTTTTATCATAATGTATATAAATTAAAATTAAAAAGAAAATTAAAAAAAACTACCTTCTACTGTATAAAAACTGTCTCCCTCTCTCGTTCTTATCTGTAGCGAATACCCCCATCGTCGATTTGAACTTTCTCATGCTGCCATCACCGAACTTGGCCAGAGCAGGATCGAAGACCACCACTGACGCGCCAGAGTTCAATTTGACATCACCAGAGCGGGCGTCGAGCCTCCCCTCTTCAATGTTGACCAGCTCGACCAACTCGACAGGCCCTGGCAGCACGAACACGAAATCGAAGAGTTGGGTATGGATTGGAAGCTCATGAATTTCTCTTCAAATTTTGCTTTGGAGTGGGAGTGAGAAACGATTTGGATTGGGGGACTTTTAGAGAGAAAGAGTCGAGTAGTAGGGTCCGTCGAACGTTGAAAAGGGGGCGGGTTTGAGAGGGTTGACCGATATGAATTGTTTGACTAGGGTTTTGACCCTTTGAAGATTATATACAAACGTTTTTTTAATCTAATTCAAATAATTGGTTCTCTTTCATTCGTATTCCAAATCCAACCCAACGACTATCGCCCCTAGCCAAATACCCTCATGTCGAACACAATGGGATATGTCCCGTAATCCAATTCGATCATTACGTTCAGTTTCTGCTAAATTTAAAATATAAATCATTATATTTTAAATTCAAACGCACATTTCAATTTACCAGGGCCACATACGGACTCTAAAAATTCCCGAAAAATATTTTCTAGCTTCGTATTGACGATGCGGTCCTACCAAAACTAATTTCGTCAAATTCTGAGATCGTTTGAAAAATGGTCATTTTCTGGTCGATCGAAATTGACTGAAACCTGTTAAAACACGTTTTATTTCGCCACGCTCACATATTGATTCAAAAAATTACAAACTTTGGAATCTAGCAATAACTTGACATCCTCGATCCAACTAAAGTGGTTTTGTCGAAAACGGAGGTTGTTTGCAAAATTTCCATTTTTAAGGGCTCAAAATTCCATAGCGACTATTCTGAATTTTCAACTGGGCATAACTTTTTATTCCCGCTATGAAATTTCATTGGATTCTTTGGAAAGATATTTTCAAGTAGATTCAAATATTTTTGGTTTCGCTAAAATCCAGTTTATTTTGAATCTTATACATTCATTTGAAATTTGAAATCGAATTTTCGAACTACCGCGCCATTTTCAATTCCTTTTATAATTAAAATAAAATATTTATATTCCAACGACGATTCAAATAAATATATACATTCTAATTCTATTAAAAATAATTTTTTCGTCGTTATTATTTAAAATAATTCATTTTAGATATTCAAAATTCATCAAAATTACCAAAATAAAATTTTTAAATTGGTTCGGATTTCCGGGTTATTACAGCAAATGTCAATGGTGCCGAGAACAAGGACATATGATTGATTATTGCCCTTTATTTAAGCAAAAGTTTCCTAATGCCATTCCTCCTTCTTCAAATTCTCAACCTCCGTCAAACGTATTCACATCAAAACCTCAAGCAAACATTGTAAATCCCTCTGCCTCTTCATCCCCTTCAACATGGCTTCTCGATAATGGCGCTTCCCACCACGTCACGACAAATTTGAACAATCTATCCCTCCATGCTCCTTATGATGGAACCGAAGAGTTAATCGTCGGTGATGGCAAAGGCCTTAAAATCACTCACGTCGGTTCTTGTTCTTTATCATCACTCAAACTAAATAATATCTTAGTTGTTACTGCCATGTCCAAAAATATAATTTTTGTTTCTCAACTTTGTCATGATAATAATATCTCGGTTGTCTTTTCTTCCACCTCTTTTCATATGAAGGATCTCAAAACGGGTGAATCTCTATTCCAGGGGCAGGTTGCAACAGGCATTTACCAGCTCAAATGCATAACCCCTACAGTCTATGCAAGTACAACTAGTTAACTTGATTGGCATAATCTTTTAGGGCATCCGTCTCGTAATGTTTTTAGGCAAATTGTTTCCAAAAATAAACTTCATCTTCCTAGTATCTCCACTTTAGATTATGATTCATGTGCTTGCAATAAAAGTCATAAACTTCCTTTTTCTGTTTCCTCTATTGTGTCTACTGCCCCACTTGAGTATGTTTATTCTAATCTTTGGACAATCACCGATTTACTCTCATGATGGCTTTAAATATTACATTATTTTCGTTGATCATTTTTCTAAATACATTTGGTTGTATAATTTGAAACGAAAATCGGATGCAAAACATATATTCATTTGCTATAAAGCTCTAGTTGAAAAATACTTTCAACTGCTTCTCAAAACTCTCTGCTCGGACAACGGTGGTGAGTATGAAAGCTTACGTAACTACCTATCCATCGATGGAATTTCGCATCTCACAACTCTACCCGACACCCCTCAACACAATGGCTATTCAGAGCGACGACATCGACACATTGTTGAGACATTTCTATCTCTCTTAACTCATGCTAAAATGCCTCTTGAATATTGGACAAATGCTTGCTCAATAGCTGTTTACTTGATTAATCGACTTCCCATGCCAACTCTAAACAATGTATCACCATACTTTAAATTATTCGGCCAACATCCTATTTATTCCAAGTTTCGAAGTTTTGGATGTCTTTGCTACCCGTGGCTTAAACCCTACAATTCTCACAAACTTGAACTCAAATCTCAACCACGTATTTTTGTTGGTTATTCACCTACTCAAAGTGCATATTATTGTCTCGAATTAAACACTAATTGTGTTTATGTTTCTTGTCATGTTCACTTTAAAGAGAACATTTTTCCTTTTTCAAAACTTAAAAATTCAACTGCCTCCTTGTCCGACCTAGTGGAACAGTGGGCACCTATCACATTATCTATATTATCAAACATTCAATCTTCCTCCTCTTATTCATTGCAAACTAACTCACCTTCCAGCACACCTCCTACCTCATTCCCCACTTCACCACTTTCATCTCTTATGTCCGCAACAAACTCATCTCAACCTCCTAATACCATAACTGAGCTTTCCTCTACTTCATCTCAGTCAAACCTCAATATATCCACATCTACAAATTCAACACCCAACAATCCTGTACATTCTCCTCAAATGATCACAAGACTTCAACATGGCATTAGGAAACCAATCAGTAAACTGAATTTAAATGTGGAGGTTCATGAAACGGAGATCCCAAAAAATATCACCTAAGCATTAAAAAGCCCCGTTTGGCGCAAAGCTATGGATGAAGAGATTAATGCATTAATGAAAAATAGAACTTGGGATCTTGTGCCTTCATCTATGTCACAAAATGTAGTGGGATGCAAATGGATTTTTCGAATTAAAAAGAATAAGGATGGTAACATTATTCAGTACAAGGCTCGCTATGTTGCAAGAGGTTTTAATCAGAGAGCTGGCGTTGACTACGGTGAGACTTTTAGCTCTGTAGTTAAACCCGCCATGGTTCGGCTTGTGCTCTCACTTGCGGTTAGTCAAGGTTGGTCATTGCGCCAACTTGACATAAACAATGCTTTTCCACAGGGCACACTCACTGAAGATGTATACACCATACAAGCTCCTGGCTACACAGATCCTATACATCCAACACATGTATGTAAATTAAACAAGGCACTGTATGGGTTAAAACAAGCTCCAAGAGCTTGGTATAAAGAACTGCAGCAATATTTAATTGAGTTGGGCTTCATGAACACGGTCTCTGATTCATCCTTGTTCACACTGCACAAAAATGGTGTCATCATTTATTTGTTGGTTTATGTGGATGATATTATTATTACAAGTAATGCAACTCATGTACTGGAAGCTTTTATAAAAAAATTAGCAACCCGTTTCTCACTCAAATACCTTGGAGAATTGTCTTACTTCATGAGTGGAAGTAATGCCTCATCCAAAAGGTATTTTCTTGAGTCAAAAGAGGTGTATTGCTGATATTTTGTGCAAAGCTAATATGGTCAACGCAAAACCAGCTGCGACACCATTAGCAACTCATCCTCCGTTAACTATACATGGAAATCTTCTCAACGATCTTACTGAGTATCGTACTTTGATAGGAAGTTTACAATATTTAAGTCTTACAAGGCCTGATGTGGCACGTGCCCCAAGTGCCCAAGTGCCCATCTTTTGACCCATAATAATTTATATGCCCAAGCCATTTCAGCCCAAGCAATTGTGTTCATCTCTTAGCCCATCTTTTTAATTCACAACTTCTTATTCAAGCTCTTCATATATATGTTGTGCTATACCATAATATTTGCCAATGTGGGACAGATATTTATTGCAATCTTCCCAACACCATGTATCAGTAAAACCAATATGAACTACATCGACAAAGAACCGAAAATTATGCCTACGTGCATAGCAACTAATCAGTTTTTAGTTTAGATCCTCGCTAACATCCAGGTAAATGGACTTTTAAAATGCATATCTTCCCATGATACTTCAATACAAAAATGCATGGGAGTATGTGTATTAATTTCTCATAACCACATGCCCAACTTAACATCACGATGAACTAAATATGCTGAACCAGCAATGGCAAAATAGATTCAAATGTAAAGAGAAAAAAAATTAATTATGCTTAATAAAAGTAGAAGCCATTTGAGCAACAATAAGTATTATAACAGTAATCTAAGGGATAAGTGGTAACAACGTAATATTTTTCCATTTACTATAATTAAGTGGGATAACACTACTATTATTTGTTTAGTTATTATTATTTTTACTTCTCTACAATTTTGAGGTCATTATAACATTTAAATAGAAAAGAATAATTATTTTTCGAACCTATGACTATGTAAGAATAAATCGGTCTTAGGAATATTGCATAGCGTAAAGTTGATTTTTTGTAAACATGTAAACTTATTAATGCTTTTGTTCTAAAATTTTGTCGTTTTTAACACCTTAAATTATATCCATAATCAATACATGCCTGTATCCCTTACAATTATAAATTATATCAAGAGTCTAATTATTTTCTTGAAAGCTCTTAATATATTCACAATTATTATTGTACGGTAAAGAATGCTAAATGAGTCAAAAAATATAGCGCACACGGGTTGTCGTATGTCCATAAAAGAATAATGGTTATTTTTTCATGGATTAAGTAATTTTCTTACTACATATAACTTTATCCTTTTATGCTCTATTATATATGAACAACTTTGCCTTTCTCTCTTAAGCATTAAAAATTGATAAAGCAACATTTGTATTGTATATATGAAAATAAAATTGCATATAAGATTCTTTTTAATAAATAAATAATGATATTCAGCCACGGTTATGTATATAAATACCAAATGTCTTTTCTGACAGGAAAAAAACAATAAAATTTAATGCAAAGGGAATAATCACACTTTTTTATATCATCGATCCCAATAAGTAAAATCAACATATTAAAAACTAATATTTTATTGCCTAAAGCTAACAAAAATAGAGATTACAAAACATTGAATCTTATTGTGCGTGCGTGTGTGTTCCTTCATTCAAATCTTCATTAGAGGATAAAAAATAATTAGTGTATAAATTTCTTTATTTGCAACTCCAGACATGACGTTAAAATTAGCTTTCCAAATGAGAACATTTTTTTTTTTTGGTAGAATAAGGTAAAAATTTGACATAAAATAAGAGTTTCTTATTATATCAAAAGATTGAGGATGAATATTGGAATTTTTAGAAATAAAATTTGTTGAAAGTGCCAAGTTCTTCAAATATCATTGCAGCAACATGATATCAAATGATTGAGGATGAATCTAAATGTTCGTGTACAGTCCTTTCTGAAAATCTATATAATAAAATCTCTTGGTACATAAACAAAAAGACAAAGAAGGGCTGAGATTGCATCATGGCGTAGACATCAGATGGATTGTATGCATACACGTCATAAAACCAAAGGCGATGCTAACTCCGTTAACCACTCCGTTGAATAACTCTCTCCACGTTTATCCCTAAACCGCTCCACTAATCCACGTTCCTTTTCAATTATATCCACGTTAATGTCTCAAGGAAGCAAAATCTTGATTTCTTGAAATACTTCTTGCGTTATTCTCTTCCAGACTCAGACCTCCTCAACAAAGCAGCATACAAGCAAAGCAATTGATTGCGAGTTTTTAAAATATTGCAGGAATTGGATGTTTCTCTTTTGTTACACGCCGACTAAATGTAGGTAATGAAGGTTAGATCTAATTTTCTTTTACTGAATTTTTTTTATTTTGTGCAAGTTACTTTCTGTTTCATTATTTATCTGAAAGTATGTTTCCACCAGTACAACTGAAGGAGATTGGTTTCGAAGATATACTGATGTTTGGACATTTCAATACGAGCATGGAAGAAAAATGGATATCAAACGGAAAATCGTAATATATTTCGATCTGTTGCACTTTTTTTGGCCAGATGCTGGATGCTTCCTATTGCGGCTTAACAGAGGACTCCATACTTGACCACTTGAAAGATGATCTGCAGTGAAATCACACCAATAGGCTATTTTAAAATCGGGCAATCTACGATGCACAGAGTACCCAATAAAGTATATCTCTTCTTTTCCATGCTCATTTTTCTTCTGATTTTAAATTATTTACATGTTTGAATTTGCAACTAGCTGTTTAATTTAGTAAAATAAGTATTTTACTTTATTCAGCCATGGTGTACATGAACTGTTTGGTTAAATGTGTACAATAAGCGTCTTAAGTATCTTAGTAACATAAAATACTGCTTCTCCTCTTTTCACATAACATGAACTGGGTTTGCCTCATCGTTGATATTTACTAGATTGTAAAATAGAACAATAGTTTTGAACAGAGCCTTTTAAAGTGGGTTTCCTTTTTTACATCCTGTTCCTGTTTTCCATTAGAATAGTTATGTCTTTGTTTCAAAATTTATGTATGCCACACTTTTTTGCTTATACAGAGTAAGTGCTTAATTTCTGTTTTTCCAACAATTTCCGTTGTCCACAATTTTTAGCAATTTGTTTAAAAATATATTACTTAGTGGTTGTTAATTTCTACATGGACTTTTTAACTTTTTAGTAACCTTTTCTTTATGTAAATGCTAATACCCATTTGTGATGTGTATAGCTAAATACAAAAGATAATTGATAACTAATGCGATCCATGATTTCTTTTCATTGATTTGTAATATTTTGATTATCCTTATCATGATTAAGAGGCAAATAACCAAACTGTTTAATTCAGCTAAAGGAAAAAAAAAATGAATTCAACTTTGATGGATTATACCCTTTTTTAGTGATTTGTAAACATTTAGATCTCTCCTCCGACATGATTATGATCTCCTTTTCTGCTCTACTGCACAACTATTACATACCACATATGTTGAAGGACAATAGAATTTCCCCATCATGGTATGAAACTGTTAGGATCGGCTTTCATTATTCCTCCAAGTTTGATGTACTCATATTTTAAATACTTTCACCCTTACGGTGACATTGCTCCACACAAAAGGCCTAGACTTGCATACTATGATGTTAATGGGATGTCTTAATTTTGGTCAATCAATACGGCAGAGAAAAATCACTGTTATTGCTGAGACACAATGCATTCATTATGCTAGGTATGTTTTATATTTTATTAAATTGATTGCTTCTTTATGCAATTTCTAGGTACTATTTTTTTATTGTTAGCTTCTATTTTAACTCTCAGTTCCACTATTCTGAGGTTGAAGATGCTTGGTGTATTATTTAAGCATCTCTGTTGTCCCATGTGTTTTATTATAAGGTATGGATAACTATAAGACGGTTATACATGAATGCCGACATTGGAAAATTAAGTTGTAGAAGTGGGAATGAGATCACTATTTTAGTTGATTTTGAGTTGAAATTTGTGTCTAAAGCGCACAGAAATTTGTGTATATCATAACTTTGTCATTCTACTTCGATTGCTTTAGTTTGTCTCATGACTATTTTATCTACTAGCATGGCCAGCATAAGCTTTTACACAAGAAATATCAATCCACAAGCCATCTTGAGAAACCAAAGTTTCCCACTTTGAACAGTGAGGATATCATCTGAAATACTAATAACTACAAGTTTCTGTAATGTGTTGAAAGTTGCACCTTGCATCTTTTTCCGGTTTTCCAATATGGCGTTGCTTACTTTTTGTATCATAGAATGAGTGAAGAATCAGTCATGCTACATTATAGTTTGGTTTTGGGATTTATACAATTCTGGAGTTGCAATATGTTTACTTTTCATAAACTTCCAAAAATTATGTTTCTTTTTATCGCTTGGACTGGATGATTCTTTTTTGTTATCTTTAGTAACTAGGGAATCATAGGCATTTTTTTAATCTAAAATTCACATATCTTATTCCTTAATAATTTCATTTCACTTATATTTGTTTATGTGAAAACTACATTAATTTCTATCAATATACAATGTTGGCTTTCAGTATATCCTACTTAGCTTTTAGTTTTTATGTTCTGTAATTATGTCTGAACTTCCTTTTTAATATTTTGTAATATGGATTTTCATGCACTAAACTTCCATCTTTATATTAAGTGATAGGAACATTGTTATAAATAATTTAACAACACAGAAGCTTATTATTCAATAATGATTGGTTAACAGATAATCATCACAGTAGAAATTTTACAATTTGAGGAGACTTCATCTGGATTCTTTGTTTATTCAAACGGCATTTGATCTAAGAAAGATTCCTTTGAACAATGCCTAGAGGGAACTTACAACATAATTGCCCAGAAGTTCAGTTTATACTAAGAATACCACATGATTATCTTATTTTCTGTTCTTATATGCCAATATGGATTCCTTCTTATACTAAATATGAAATGTTTTACAAGGTTTTCTTATTTTTCGAACTTATATTTTGTGGTCCAACTACCAATTTACCATTAAAAAACATTCAAAACATCTTATTCTGTGGTCCACATTTGATGCGTATGTGTTATATTATGTACTATGTATTTTTATACATCATACTATTTTAAATTTCTTGAAATATTTTATTACACCTTTTTTTAATTCTATGTGACCTTTTATTTAATGTATTTGTAATAAATTCATTTTTTTTTTGTTCATTTCTATTCTATTGTTGACTAATTATAGAACGCTGATGGCGATAGGAGCAACCAAATTGAGGGTGAATGTGCAAACTGTCACTCTATTTTGCTCAAACGAATGATAGATTGGATTCCAAACCCATAAGGTTCGGTGCTTGGGTTTCCTTTCAGTATTAATTTCATTACTGATCTACTTTGTTTTATTTCCTGTTTTGTTATTTGGTTTGCTAGCATGTTTGTAAACTTGCTAACTGATTATGAAGATTACAGTTTTGACAATATTCCATGGGCATTGTAGGTTAAGGAAATGAAAAAAATGTTCTGAGGCTGTGGTTGGACATTTCACTGCATTTGGTTTTACCCAGTGGTCTGTTGGATGGTTACCGGGTAAAATAATCGTAATTAATTTTCGATAGGTACATGCAGTAAGATGGGAAGAAATGAATAATAATGGAACGTGGAACAGTGTAAATGGTGAGTAGTAAGGATATCGGGTTATGAAGTAAATGAGAATGTATAATTTAGCAGTGGTTTTCAGCTTAGTTCGGCTGACTAGCTATTTGATTAACAATTGGTTTATGTTGCATTCAATTCTTTGTTTGCATATGTATTTATTCTAATTTCTATACTATATGTCAATAATTTTGGTGCATAATTTAATTGACATATTAATGTTTTTTAATATAGATATATTTGTTTGATTCCATGAGATACTACGCTGAACATTTCAATGGGTTATTTATTTGCCGTAGTATCTAACACAGTCTTTTTTAAACTAAGGCATCGGATGGTTGCAAAGTTAACAGATATGCTGAGTTATGGATGCTCATAATGAGTTGAAAATATGCGATCCCCACTACTTTCACATATAGTTTCAGTGCACATTTTCCCACTTTATCATCCTCTGTTTATACATTTACAGCATCTTCCCAATTCGCTGGTAATATTTTTTCATTCAATTGTATGAATTTTCCTTCTTCCTAAAACTTTCCTTCCCCTCTTTTATATTTCGCTTTTCACAACGCACGCTTGATACTAATATGAGTTCACACAATTTACATTTTTTTTCTTTTCGCTATTTTGCTATTGCATATGGTTGTTTGTCACAATGCTACAGCTAAACATTTCTTATCTTTCTTTCATGCTCAGAAATCAGTTTCCATAGCTGCTCCCACTCCCACATACTAATTTATATTAGTTTGTTTTCTCTTCTTTCATGGACACAAACGATCTCTATTGTACAGAGATTCGAAGTTTTATACCAAGGTCAACCGGCTATTCATTCTGCAAAACTTCATTTGCAGTTTTATTTGCTACTTATAATGGTATTTTCATTTCCTTTTTGCCCATTGTTTTCTTATATACCGTGTGTAATTGCTGATTCCAATTTTCCATGTTTCCTTTTTTGCTACTTATGATGGTACTCCAAAACTTCAAATTTCACCTTTTGGTTCATGGGTTTTATCTTCTTCTTGTATGGATATATGGTAAGAGTAGCAGCATATTTTGGCAAGTCTTGCAAATATTCTTCTATTACAAATCCTAATGAAAGTCCAGCATGTGCATCCGTCTCTTTTCAAAGAATTTAATCTTAATTTTTTGAGGTCACCACAACTGCCAAATTTTATTCATTATTTCCTTTTGGATCCATTTAATCCAAGTTTACTTTAAAATGATAATAGTGTGCGTTGATTTGAATGTACTACAATTGTGATGGACATATTTCTAAAACATCAAATTTCATATTTCCATGATGACAACCTTTATTCACATAGGACAACTACAGAATAAAATATTCAAAGAATATTCAAAAATTGCATGCAAAGTATATGCCAACAATACTTCACATACGGGTCCGTGTGAAACAAATTTACAGAGAGGCAGCATGTAGTTATTTCAAGGAGGATGCACTTCAAACAAAAGAAAATACAGGTATGTAAATACGATCATTGTAAAACATATCTTTGCAGATGTCAAGAATTCAGTTATAATTAAAACTTTAAAGTATTCATAATTTCTACTTCAGAAAACAAACTTGTCAAGGGGCTATAGCAGCATCAGCTGAAAATGTTGAGGGAGAGTCGAAAATGTCAGTGGTAAGTGTATGCTAGCACACAATCTGCAAAACATAATTGTCTAACATAAGTGAATTTTTTACGAAAGCACATAATTTTTGTACTGTAACTGGTGGCTGAAAGCCTGAAACAATGAAAGCTATATTCAAAATTTGAGAAAAAGAAATAAATTGTATCACATGATCGAAGTAGGATTATGAGTCAAAGTCATATTGCAAGGATACGGGTCAAAGTTGATTAAAAATTGGGAGACTACAAAAGAAAAAATAGGGGTTAAAAGACCCAAGACAGCAGTATGTTAGAGTTGCAATATATTAGAGTGTAAAAGGTGAAATAAAGAGCGGAAGAGCGTTTTGATGCAAACGACCCTATATTTGGGCAAAATGCAACAGTATGCATTTCAGCAATGTTTAGACTGCAACAGTTTGTTCATCGAGTAAGCCGACAACAATGTGGCATGAAAAAATTGCCAAAAAATAATGAAAAATGTAAATAAATTAAGTACTTATAGGATATATATATATTGTTTACATATAGAGCGTATAGCGTACAAGAGCCCAAATTGACTTTATGGAGACATAATTTCACATGCAACATTTTGTTCATCAAGTAAGCCGACAAGAATGTGGCACGATAAATTGCCAAAAATTATGAAAAAATGTAAACAAATTGGAAATATACATTGTTTACATATAGAGCGTACAACGTATAGGATCCCAAGCTGACTTTATGGAGATATAATTTCATGGTCAGTTAGGTTAGTTAAGTCAAGAAGCTAACTTTTTGTTTACAGGATATATTTTAGCAATAACAATTGTAATTTAAAAAAAAAACGAAGCAATTGAACTGAGCAACTTTCTTTTCTATTTTTTTCTTTATTATTAATAGCACGACAAACGGACCAAAGATCATGTGCACTTAAATTTAATTACAAATTCAATTAAAAATGAAAAAAAAATCATTGTAATATGTGAATAAGCAAATGCACAAAAAATATTAACGTATACGAATAACATTATCTGTCGAATCTATCCAAAATAAAAAATTGATTACGATAAGTCCTATATGTATTCTCCAAAATAGTCAAACTGATATTATAATCAAACTGAAGATCTGGATCACGTTGCATAAATGACATTAGTGATTTACCAGAACCAGGGATAAAGCCGTTATGCTAATAGACAATTGAACACTCAGGTAGCAATGAAATTTCATCCGATTCAAAAAATTAAAAGATTTCGTAAAGAGTGGAGAAGATACTAAAATTAGAAACATAATAAAGACGGATTGAAACACAGGTTCAAATATTGCCAAAAACATAATGGAAAAAAATCAAGAAAAGCAATTAAACCTAAATACCAAAATCATCAATCTGCCCATAGAATACAGATATGCAGTAATGTCAAAAGCTAATAAGAAAATAGTTGAAAATATTAAATCAAAATTATAAAACACTTACTGTAACAGAAATGAAAAGGGACTGGATGAGTAAAACTGAGTATACCAAATTATGAATTATTATACAAACCATTTAGATTCGATGTTGATAGGGGAAAAATTTGCACTAAGAAGACAACAAACTGATAGTCTACATAAGTCTACCTATGTTTTTAAATTTGGTGGCAAAAGGGCATATGGATATCTATCTATGATTCATAGTGTATTTTCTTTTAAGCTGAATATGAGAAACGAAACTAAAATTAGAAATTATAAAGGAAGTTTCCAAAAAAAAAAAAAATAGAATATAGGGACAAAAATTGCACTAAGAAGACAACTAAGTGGTGGTCAACATAAGATTTCAAAATTAAAGAGAGAATCAATTAAAATAAAGTCTAGCTATGTTTTTAAATTTGATGGCAAAAGGGCATGTGGATATCTATGATTCATAATGTATTTTCTTTTAGGCTGAATATGAGAAAGGATACTAAAATTGGAAATTAAAAAGGAAGCTTCGAAAAATACTTTAGAAAGAAGAAACTAACAACATTTTCACGCCAATGAATTAGTGATGTTAAGTTTCTTATGAGTAAACAGATTTGAAGGACGAAAAAGGTGAAGGATTCCTAAAACGATCAGAAATAACCATTTCATTTCAAAATATATGAAAACATAGAATAAGCGAGAGTGTGTGTTGAAGTTGTTATGAAATAGAATGGATAATCAATATTGCTTTTTAACTTAAATATGTATTATTGAGTACGGAAGAACATAGAAGTCGGTAGACGCATCTATATAACTATATTCATAGCATTGCACCATTTGAAATCCGTAAGACATGTACATCCAAAGCAATAAGTTCAACAAATATTTTGCATGATAGTTGAATGAATACATTATAACAAACCAAGTGTATTGTAGCCAATTATGTACCATAAATGTTTTGCCTAATGTAAAATGTACATGAATTTTAGTGAAACCATGTAGGATTCAACAAATTCAAAATTCTGCAAATATTTTTATAGTTATTTCATTTATGAGTTAGATAAATATGAAAAATCAAACCATATAATTACGAAGAATGTAACAATAAAACATGGAAAGTGAATAGCCAGGCATAATCGGTTGAATATAAAAATGCAGTGGTTTAAACGCAAGTTTGACATCGGGTTAAAATGAGTAGGGAAAAAACCAATCTTTTAGGAATATCTAAATAATAATTTCATATATGAGCTAAAACATATCAAAATACGAACTAAACAACCACTTGCAATCCAGAACAATTGTACTATTATTAGGGAGTCACTATTTAAAAAAATTAGCATTAAAAATCAATAGTTAAATCATTTAAATGCAATAATGCGAGCATATCTGAAATTTGATACAAAATGAAAAGGTTTAAAATGGATGATAGAGATGAGTGATGAAGCAACCGAATAATTAAGCACATAACTTAAGTTTTAAAAGAGTCAAGTTCAAAATTTTATTGAAGCCAAAGATAAAATTTTCAGTTTCAAAGTCGAAGCCAACAAAGTTTAATACATCTGAATACAGCAATTAATTAAGATGAAGTTGTTGGGGATTTTGTGGTTTGAGACGCTTTTGGAGGAGTAGATTTTGTTGTACTTCTGACTTCAAGGATTTGCGGAGCAAATTCTTTCAGACAATAGTTCAACCCACCAGGTACAAAAGGGTTATCGAACTATTGACTTCAGGATTCAATGAAGCCTTGAAACAGCGTTATCGGATTCAAAATTTGTACAATTTTGATCCGACCAAGAACACTCTAATATTTGATCCCTGATGATGCAATGTAGAATAAAGAAAAGAAGAAGAAGTAGAGGATGACAACTCTGCAACAATTTCAGAAACGAAACACTATATAAGTGTTTCAGACAGAACCGTTTTGCAATAGTTTGACAGTGTTGCAGAATTCAAGCGGAAGAAGAAGATTAATTAATTCGATTATTCGTGTTAGACCAAAAAGTGGTTCTAACACCCAAATTGACTAAAAGCAGAATAAAAAAAGATTAAAAGTAAAATGAACACACAGGATTTATAGTGGTTCGGCGAAGAAATGCCTACATCCACTTGTCTTTCACTATTTTCAATAATGTAGTTGCAATTACAATGAAATATTCACTGAATTTCTCTCACAACTCGCTTACAATCACTCAATTGTCTAAAAACAAATAATGAAAGAAGATTTGGATTTTCCGGGAGTGCTGGAATTCGGGTTATGAAGGTGGTTGAACTCTCCAAGTGCCAGAAAAAAGATCCTTTTCTTTGTCTCCAAACGGGGTATTTATAGGTGAGAATTTGCTCAGAACCCGATCCGGATCGGAGCCACGTGTCATCCATCCCATCAGCCTCGGGTTCGGATGGATTTCTATGTTGACAACGCATCAGAGTAGTGGACGTTGTGGGTAGGAACTGGTCATAGCCGCTCCGAACAACCAGGCGCTCATGCAGGAGAGTGACGTGGAAGACAGGCTTGGGTCGGAAGGGTATGCACAAGGGGTTCGGATCGGAGTACCCGATCCGACCCGGATTGACTTAGGACTAATCCCTGTTTTTACTCCGCTCCGCTCAGATCTGTTGCTCTCCGCTCCAGCTGGAAATAGATTGCTCTCCGATCCGAACAGACGTGCCTCTCTGATTCCAACAACAATAGTTCACCGATCCGAACAGAAGACTTTATCCGATTTGAACCGCTATACTGCTCTGATCCGACCCGCTTCAGTGTTTTTCAAGCTTTTCAATATTTCACATCTTGACTTTGTGTTGCCTAGTTCACAAAGTGGGCTAACATTTTGCCCCCTCAAAGGATGCTTCTGTTGGAGACGGAGCATGCTTTGATTATCATTGCACAGCGCTCTTCGAGGTGATTTTTCTTTTGATTTTCCTTGTGTTTTCATCTTTTTCTTCAGATTTCAATTTAATTCGTTGCTGAGCTAAAGAACTCGGTTCGGTTCGGATTCCGATCCGAACAGACCCCTTCTTCTCTCCATCTTTCATTGGACTATTGGGCCAAGCTTTACTTCTGGACTGCCCATCCGATCCGAACGGGGATTCTTCTACTGGGCTGCCGATCCGAATGGGGAGACGAATAGACACTCTTCTCTTCTATATAAACACTGCCTTCTTCCTCCTTTCATTTTTATTGTTTCACCGCTCCCGAAGCTCTGCAAAACGAGAAAAACTAATTCTTGAAGTATCAAAATTCCTCTTAATTCTCAAAGTAATTACATCGGTAGGTTATAAAACTTTGAACAATTCCTTCTTTAATTACTCTCGATTCGAATTCGTAGACGATTAGGATGATTTGAGTATAAATCTCTGATGATCTTGCCACCGTGACCCCCCCCCCCCTCGTCACTGTCGCCAGTAGACTCATCGCCATCTCGAGGTTGGAACGGAGGGGATTAGAATTCGTTGTTGAGTACGCCAGCGCATGATTGCTTGGCTTTGATTTGAGTGACTGGCACAAAACTGGCCTTGGCATCGGTTAAGGAAGAAAGAGGGTGAAGGAGAAGAAGAAGATAATAGGGAATCGGTTCGGTTCGGAGGGATAGGGAAGATGAAAAAATAAGGGAAGAAGGAAGGAAATTCAGGAGGTCGGACCGGGTCGGGGCAAGTTAAGAAAGAAAAAAGAAAAGAAATCTAGGAGATCGGATCGGGTCGGAGCAAGTATTTAAAGAAGGGGGAAAGGAGCCTTCCTAACCGGATCGGGTCGGACCGTAAGATGACGGAGGAGGAGTATAACTACATGATCCGATCCGAACCGTTAGGGGACCTTGCCTCCGATCCGATCCGGTTTTGATTTCTGAGTTTCAATGAGATATCCAAGCCTAAGGCCACGCCCCCGATCCGATCCCAATGAATGCATCCGAACCGAACCGAAGCACAGTCTACCTTAACGCATAAAAACTCGTCTAACTGGCCCAATCAACTTTCGGCATAATCTTCAATTTAATGGACAGTTAGGATAGTGCCTTGCGAACGTAACTGGACATCAAGAATTACTTCAACTCTTTATATTTTGCCAAACTTTTTCGTCGCACTTTTAAACATTTGCTTTGCACTTTCCGTATACACTGTTTACACTTTAGTTTGCAAACATGCACGGGGGGATACGGGCTAATTTGCTCTAATTTGTGCTATTGCTTCTTCAATAGTTTTATGACCATGAGACCCAGACGCTCTTCCAGACTAGCTGAGAGGAAAGAAGCCCCGGAAACCTCTAACAAGATTACTCTCGAGGACATATCTTCTCCGTCGGATCCAGAATGGGATAATGAGGGTTCAGACTACGACGTCGGAAATCGTAAAAGTGACGAAATGTCTTCAGAGAGTGAAGTTTCTTTAGGTTTTGAAGAGGAAGGAGGGGTTGGCGACGACCGGGCTCCTAATGAGTTTGAATCGGCTGTCATATTGGAATCACCTCCAGATTCCGTTGAATCAACAATCGACAATGATCGACTTATCCGAATTTGCTTAAAGTACGGGATAATGAAAAGGGACACTCTAGTGCCTTCGAGATCTGATCGTCCCCACAATCCTCCGGAAGGATATATGGCAATCACCCGGTTGACGTGCATGGTCGGTGCTATCCCTCCATTTTCTCCCTTCATCGCAGATTTTCTAAGACAGATGCGGATTGCCCCCATGCAGCTGCATCCCAATTCTTATGCCTACCTACACACTTTATATATAGCATATCGTAAGATCCTAGGCACAGAACTCACCTTCGATGACGTTCATTTCTTCTACAACTTCAAGCATCGAACTCGAGAGACTCCATCTTTCTGCTATTTTGAGTCTGTTCCTAAGAGGAAGATAATCTCAGTGCCATTCAGCAGTAAAGCTGGAGATTTCAGACTGGAATGGTTCTATGTGAAGCGACAGCCTGGATGTGCCAGGAGGTGGACGAAATCAAGTAAAGCACTGATCTTTTAAATCTGGGCTCTATACACTCGAGTCATCGCCTTAACTTGTTTTTCTTTTCGTTTGCAGTCGACAATCCAAAACAAATATCAGATCAGGTGTTCTTTGACTGGATGCACCAACTTCTTAATGGCGACCAGAAATTCTTGACTATCGATGAAGTCCTTAAGGACGAATATCTTCACTTTCATGGGCTGTTATCCGTTTTTCGTAGTATTGGTCATGGGACGGCTCCATACGTATATATTCCTCCAGTGGATGTAGTCCCAGAGACAGGAGAAGGCTCGGGAGTTCCTACAGTGCCTCTTCAAACTACACCTTCTCCATCTTCTACTCAAGATGACGAATTGGCTAACCTGGCCGAAAAGCATCGTGAAGGATATACTACCCCCGAGGAGGCTACTTCTCTGGAAAAGTCAACATCCTCCAAAGAGTCGCCACTTAATGCTTCCGAGGGAGATGTCCCTAGTACTGATGACCAAATATTTCAGGGTTTGGGGGATCTCCCCTTACCTGAAACTATATACACTTCAGAGGATTTTAGGAAGGATCCTTTAGTCTTCACCTCTTCTGAAGAGACCACTCCTGCTAAGGCCAAAGAGCCTGCCCGTACTAGTCTAGCTTCAGACTCGGGTTGGTTGGGGGGAAACACACCACTTAGGACACACTTTATACAACAGCATTAGCATTCATTGCGCCTCTTTCTCTGTGAATCCATTGATTCTGAATTTCGTTTGTCTTATTGTGCAGGCACGATGTCTCGATCTTACTATGATATCAGGAAGCTTAGCCGCAGCATGTCTAATCCACCTCAGGATATCGAGTATGATCGCCGCGATGATCGCGGTAGGGAGGAGAGAAGGCCTTATGATCCCTATCGCTCTCGACCCTCACGTTCTCGCTCTCTCGTTCGGTCGGATCAAGAGAAATACAAAGGTTATCAAAGCCGTAGGGAAGAGGACAGGCCACAATCGAAAGACTCCACCTCTTCCCACGAAAAGCGCAGCAGAGAGAGAAGTCCTCCAAAAGATACTGAGTCTCGAAGTAAGCGCAAGGTTCCTGCTACTAAACGACCTAGGACAAACAAAGAAACTACTGAATCCTCCACACACAGGGACACTGAATTGACGATCCCCGCTCCTCCCCCACTAGATGCGGAAACTGCAATAAAGCGGGCGTATTTGGAGGAGCAATTTCCCGAACACTACTTCGAGACTTTGACTTTTTTACCTGCCCTTGAACCTGTTTCTTCTAAGTGGGCAGATGAGGCCAAAGAAAAGATAGACGCGGTTGAAAAACAGTATTCTAAGATGTTTAAATATTCACGCAATCTTTCCAGAATTATCCGTACTCTAATCACGAATGCTGATTCAATGCAAAAAACCGCGGAAGAAGACGCTAAGGCCTTAAAGAACCTAGGTAAAGATTTGGAGGACACACAGGCCCAGCTTGCTATTGCTCAGAGGGACGCTACCAACTTCAAACAACAATTTGAGGATATGCAAAAACGCTATCATGACTTGCTTGAATCTCACACTCAAGAGCGTTCTAAGTTAAAAAAGCAAGCTGATGATGCTTAGTCAGAAGCTGCTAAGACGCGCCTTGCTTATACTGACCTCGAACGAAAAAATGCCGAGTTAGCAAAGAGGAATGCTGAGCTAGAAAAGAAGAATGCTGACTTGGCTTCAAAGCTATTGGAGGCAGAGAACAGAGCTGCCCTGGCGGAGTGCAATGTTGAGTGTGCTATCAAATCTGCGGAGGAAGCACGCAAACAATTGTCAGAGGCGGAGGCTGATATTCAGGGTTTTGGCAAATTAATGATTGAATTCTTCGCACATATCATCCGTCGCCGAAACATTTCTTGGATCGAGGATTATCCATCCACTCTAGTTTAAGTATGGAATCAGATTGTTGAGTGGGAAAAAGAGGAGCTCAAAGTCGATTCCATCGATGAGGATAAGCTAATGGAAAAATACTTGAGGGATGATGAGCCAGAACGCCTAGCTGAAGGGCGCTGCCTCATTGCTGAGGCTATGGAAGAAGAGAGGCGGAGGACTAAACAGAAAAACATTCCCGAGACTGGTTCCTCTTCTGCTGCCCCCGCAACTCCTGAAGTAGAGGGATATGATCCTGAACACCCGGGAATCCCTCGAACAACTCTGCTATCCCCAATCCATGAAATGGCATCAGAGACAGCAGTTACCCCCGCTGAGAAGTCTTCGGAAGGTATCCCTACCTTTTCTTCTCAATTTGTCAAGGCTATTTCTACTTTTCGCCACGTGATTGAGTAATCGATGAAAAACCCATTATTTTCGCCTGAGTTGATAACTGTTGCTTCTCACTCTGTAGGTATTGAGTCATCCGAAAAGACTGATGTGACTCAAGAAGCCGCCTCTGGGGCAGTGCCTACGGAAAAGGCAAAAGGAGGGAAGGACAAGGCTGCTTCTATAGACTTGGGAGAAGGAAGCGAGCCATCTAAGGCTGACATTTCCCATGATGAAGAGATGATAGCAGCTTTAAAGGATGATGGCGGTGACGGAGGACATGAGGAAGATCCAGAGGTAGCAATAGTCGGGGAGTCAAAAAATGCTGATGATGTTACTTTGGATGCAATGAAAGCTGATCAAGATAAACGCTTGCAATTAAAAGCCGAAGAACTAGACCCTGAAGCCCTCAAGCCTGTAATGACCCGGATATTCCGTCGGTTAGATTTGAATATTTAATACAGTTTTAAATATTGGGTGGATAAATTTAAATGGAATTTTTATTTTAAGTTATCAATTTAATAATCAATTTCGATTTAATATTGAATATATTAAATTATCGAAATACGTCAGTTCGAGAAGTGGAAAACTGAATTAGAAACAGTCCACAGAATCAATTCAAAACTCCTGTTTGAATTAGAAGAATAATGTTAATTTATTATCGAAGAATAAATTGCTTGAAATTAATTTATATGGACTTAAATTAATATCTCCTTCAGATGATCGAATTGGACTTCGTGACTTATCCCGGTGTGTTCGCAACAGGGGTATTACCCTAGAATCAACAGTTGTTGGGTTCAGAGAGGAGTTCGAGATCAAGGGTTATTTAAATTTTAAGGGTACAGTTTTTAATTAAAATAAAACAAAGAAAATCCTTTTCCTTTTTGAGTGGAGAGAAAAAAAGCAACGGTGGCTTCTCTTTCTTCCATAACTTAAAAGCACGGTGGCTTCTTCATTGCCACAAATTAAAATCAAACCAAAACTTTATAAACCGTGCCTTCATTTTGAGTTCCTGACAATCGAAATCAAAGGAACCGAAAGCTTCAGCTCAAAACCAAATGGCCGATCTTCATTTCATATTCAATCCCTAATTTATCTAAAATTAAATTCGAGACCTTGTTCTTCGTGAAAATCAACTGGCGCACGAGTTCTCGGAAGCTCGACAGTTCGAGCAAGGCCTGGGGTCGTGATGATTGAAAAGGGGTCGGATTTGATGCCAGAGCAGTACGGTGATAAGGATATCGACATAATGAAAGGTGCGATGGGAGGCTTGAGGCATGTTGGTGGTTTCTAGAAGCTCGCGATAAGGGAGGAGGAACTGAACCAGTCGATGATGTTGCGATTTGGAATTTTAGGGCTATCGAGGGTTTGGGCTAAAACGAGAGGGACGATGGATTGGGATTTAACGAGTGTAGCTGTTAGTGGCAGAAGGATCGATCTGAGAGCAGTGCGACAGTATGATGGTGAAGTGATGAAGTGCTCCGCTACCTACAGTAGCAGCACAATTCAGATGAAGTCACGGTCAGAAGATGGTTAAAACAATTTATAGAAAAGATCAAGGTTGGAAGAGGGTAGTACTGACGTGATCAACAAATGGAAAAGAAGGAGTTGGAGCTGTTTGGGGGTTATTGGAAAACAAAAAGGGTCGATACTGTGTTAAGTAGCAGATAAGGGATTAAGGTAAATTTATGTTACTTAGTTTAGTAAATGTCTTAATTAAATAAATTTAGTTTAATGATGATTAATATTTTTAAAACTTATAACACTCATGACTCCATCATATTATTTCAGATTCAAGTAAGACAAATAGCGTTAGAATCATACCGATAGTATATACGCATACGAGCTGAAATTGGAGCCTTCAGAGTTAATCAGAAAATAAATCGTTATTCCGACAAAAGAAAATTCCGGTGAGTAAACCTCACTCACTTTTATTTAGAATTTATTTTTATATAGTTAAAAATAATTGTATGTGCTTGTTTGAATATTGTTTGGTTGATTTAAATATATTAGTTATTTAGGACTATTATATATATATTGGGTTGATTGATTGGTTGGATTCCCGCAGTTTCATTAGCGGATGCCCGCAGTTTCATAGCGGATGATTACCCTATATGCCCCACGCTATGATTAGTGGATGACCTTCATACCGCGATATCCTGCCTCGAAGCAGGATAGGTATTATTTATGTGCTAACATCTGTGGACGCAGGAAAACAGGTTGGAGGAATCCAACTGGATTCCTCAAAAATATATTATCTGTTGTTGTTTGTTTGATTTCATATATATTCATATGTGATGTGTTAAAAATCAAATGATTGAATAATTGGTTGATTTGATTGTTTAAAATATCCCTGGGCTTGAATATTGATTTATAAAAATATCGAAAAGGGTATTTGAAATTTAAAAGGGGAATTATATTTTTATAAATAGAATTTGAATTTTTAAATGAACTATAGAAAACATTAACTTGTTTTGAATATATATGAACGAATATCGAATTTATAAAGTTGTTATAAATGAAAGGATGGGATTTGAATTGAATTTTATAAACGTTGTTTATAAATGGAAAGGTGGGATTTGAATCGAATTTATAAACGTTGTTTATAAATGAAAATATGGGATTTGAATTGAATTTTATAAACGTTGTTTATAAATGGAAAGGTGGGATTTGAATTGAAGTTATAAACGTTGTTTATAAATAATGCCGAGAATTCAAATGGACTTTGAATATAAGGAATTGATATAGAGATTTGAATATAGGATTCAAATGGAATTTAAACAATAGAATTTGAATAGATTTGAATAATAGAAATTCAAATGGACTTTAAACTATAGATTTGAATATAGAAATTTAAATGGACTTTAAACTATAGATTTGAATATAGAAATTCAAATATAGTTAACCATAGAATTTGAATATAGTACTTCAAATGGAATTTGAATATAGTACTTCAAATGGAATTTGAATATAGAAATTCAAATAGACTTTGAATATAGAATTTGAATATAGAAATTCAAACGGACTTTAAACTATGGAATTTGAATAATAGAAGCGAATTGGAGTTTGAATATAGAATTCAAATATTAAAAGAGAAATGGACTAAAGAGATAATTAACAAATTGAGTTAAGATGATTGGTATAGTTAAAATAGATTGGACAGGTATAGACATACAGGAGACAGGTATGGAATAAAGTATAGAAGTGAAATAAATAGAATGCCCGACAAAAAGGTACGTATTTAATTTCCATATGAGATTTTATGCGCCGTATCGGCTAGCCGCTTGGCTTTTTCTTTTTCTTTTTGAAATGAGAAGGACCGGGAAAGCTATTTGAAATTTCCCGATGCTCCCGGTACAAAGGAGGTTATGGCGAATTTTTCCGGGAATTTAAGGAGATAGAATATTTTTAAGATAATTTGATAGTTAGAAATTAACATATCAAAATATATAGAAGTCGATTAGAAAACGAACTTAGAAATAGAATAGTATAATCAAAAAGGAAGTATAAGAATAAAACCTCGTAAGGATAAAAGAGAAAGTATATATGTGTTTAAAAGTGAAGAAGTAGTGGTATGGTATTGATTATTCGAGTAAGTAGTCTTGTCTGTTTTGACGTTAAATGTTATTCAGTCAAGGTCTGAGAGGTAATTATACCCCAACTTGGTTGATTGCATGATATACCGATAAGTAGTAAGATTCAGGCTCGAAGATCAATATGGAATAAGAATTAGTTAAATACTGTATTTGGGTTGTCATAACGATGTTTTACACAACATCTGTTTAACCCAAATATGTGCAAAGCTTGGAAATGGAATAATGAATATTTTCTAAAGTTTAGAAAATAATAAGAAGGCGATATATGGAAATGTTTTCCAAAGAACGTAAAAGGCCAATATGATTATTGAAAATATTTGGTTAACAAATATTGATAAAGAAATAGAGAAGTGATTTAATTAATGGAATATTAATTAAAGGCTCAGTGATTGTTGGATGTTTGGTTGAACACTTGTTTTATTCGATAGTTAAATCATCGACTATCGAAACACTTGTTTTTATTCGGTAGTTAAATCACAGACTATCGAAGTTTTGACCATCGTTGTCGATATGGAGAGACCGGTTGGATTATTATCCGAAGAACCACTCCGTATTGGCAGTAGCGTGCGAATCAGATTATATAAAGATAATCGAAGACGGAGTAGAGTACAAGGACTTTTTCTATTAATAGAAATTGTGCCTTCGGTTCATCCTGTTCCTGGGTGACGTGTATGGATGAATGTCTGACAGAGTATTTCCAGAAAGGTCACGTACATTGATTTCTTCAACCGTACCAAGAGTGGAAGCGGAGAAGGAAACTTCTTTAGCTAACACATAATGTACTGTTGATGACGTCAATCGGTGATTTGATGGATTTGACGATGTGGCATTCGAAGTGAATCTGGTGTGATGATAAAGCGTAGCTTCTAGCCTCATCAACCGGTAAATGACAGAAATCGGGCAAGCAGCATGGCTATGTAGGTCGCACCTATTAGGGTGTAGAATCACCTGATCTAGAGTTTCATTTACTTCTAAAAATCTATTGTCGATGCTGACCCATTCGGGAAACGGTTGCTGATCCCAATCGTTGGTGATATACATTCGATACACTCAAGCGAAATGAGTGGTCGGTCATGTGTGGCTGAGTTGCAAGATGTTCTTGTTGAACTCGGTGTATTCTCCTCTAGAGATATACCAGCGGAAGGTGATTCCATACCTTGTCATAGTTGGAAATCCATTACCCAATACGTGCTTGCGGTTTGATTGTATATATATGTGGAACGTGAGATGCAAACGTTCCACTAGATTGTTATTTACTTGATTTAGACATTATTATAATATCAAAAGAGTTTGATATAAAGATAAGTCAAGTGTTTGGATTCTCATAAGGGAAAAACCCGTTCCGTGTTATATGGCGTGGTCTTATGAGATATCATTTAGTTTTCTGAAACTGTTTTAAACTGTTTACTCATAC
Source organism: Allium sativum (assembly GCA_030737875.1). NCBI lineage: Eukaryota > Viridiplantae > Streptophyta > Magnoliopsida > Asparagales > Amaryllidaceae > Allium > Allium sativum. The sequence goes on along the minus strand of CM060912.1, from coordinate 1,008,029,186 downwards.
CAGTCTCATGACTGACCCGGAGTTTATTTTGTTTTGTTCTACCTAAACTCTTGGGTGCCTAAATTTGTACGGGCAGTCAAGTAGTTCAGGATTTTACAGATCTATCTAAAGGAGCTTGGAGCAGGAGGCTTCAGCGTTATCCAGTTATAGTTGTTTCATTATGTTGTAAGTGTTGTACTCTGATAAGTGTATGATATACAGTTAAGATTTTGTATTTCAAAGATGTGATATATTATATTTTGTTCCGCTGCAATGTGAGATTCTGTGTTGTTATTTCTGTTCTTCTTCTACCTCTTTCTTCTAAAAAAAATGTCTCGTATTTTCGTGATATTTGGGTTGGACGTATGATGTATATAGTCAACTCTGATGTTATGGAAATGCGGGTCATTACAAAGCCTCTCGCAGTTGTGGATGCGGGATCAAGGTTAGTTGTTAAGCTCTCAACTAGATCTATTACAGAGGAACTCGCTAAAAAATCTTCTCTTGATTCCAACGCTCCGCCCTCCGGGAAGAAGTTAACCGGTTCCAGCACCGCATCTTCAAGAAAGAAGAAATCAAAACGAATCTTGATAGAGGCCGAGAAAGAGGCAAAGGATGCGGAGAAAGCCGCCAAGAAGTCCAAGGCTCACTCGAAATCTAAATAGTGGGTTGCCTTGTGTCGCTTTAGCATTTAGTGAACCAACAATTGCTGCTACAAGAGTGGCTCTTGCACCTTCTTTTTTAGCTATTTTCCTGTACAAATTCATTCATTCGTAAATAAATAAAAAATAATTCATTCTCTGCAATGTCTGTTTGTCAGTAGTTCTGCACTTATGTAAAAATGCATGTCTTACTATAGTTATGAAATGAAGTTACGGAGGGAAGAAATATGTGTATACATATATGCCCCCAGTCAATTCTCACAAATTATTTAAGGCTTAATCAAGTAATCTGAATGCTCCTGATTTTCTAACGGGATAGCATTTTCTATGTCGTCAATGCCTGTCGTTTTTTCTGGCATTTCTTTTATACTCTCCTGTCTCTCTGGAAAGTTAGAGTTCGAGTTCAGCAATCTATTCATTCCCCGGTCTTTCAGCGGGAAAGGATTTCTTTCTCAGCGCTCAGTCGGAGACGCTTTTATACTCACTCCCTCTCTCTCTGGAGAGTTAGAGTTAGAGCTCAGCAATCTATTCATTCCCCGGTCTTTCAGCGGGGAAGGATCTCTTTCTCAGCGCTCAGTCGGAGACGCTTTTATACTATCTCTCTCTGGAGAGTTAGAGTTAAGAATGTCGTTTTCTCATTCTTTTATGTCTTGTCGCACAAATAGTCGTTGTGCTTTTTCTTATGTTTAAACTGTTTTCAACTTTTCAGGTTTTGAATCATTTTATATTCCATAATCACATCAGAATAGTCGATGAATGTATATATATAATGCATAAAAGTAAATAACACACGATATTTTTATAGTGGTTCGGCTAAGTCGTAGCCTACATCCACTTTATAGTCCTTTATTCATATCATCAGATTTTCCCAAGGCAAGTCGTGCCTTATTACAGAGTTCATAAGAAAAATAATAAAGAGTTCAACATTTCTAATCCAAATATCGCATCAAGTGTTGGGCATTCCATGCTCTAGGGACTTCTTCGCCATCTACGGTCGTTAACTTGAAGGTTCCTTTTTCAAGTTTCCGTTGGATGACAAAGGGTCCTTCCCACTTTGGACCGAGGTGAGGAAGGGATGGAAAGACTCTCTTTAGCACCAAATCTCCTGGTTCAAAAGTCCTAAGGCGAACTTTTTTGTCGTAATAGCGTGCCATCTGACGTCGATGTCTTGCCGCACGCAAATCTGCTTCGTCCCTTTTTTCTTCGACTTCATCAAGAGACTCAAGTAAGAGTGCCCGATTCGTCATCGGGTCATAATACGTCACCCTGTGGGAAGGAACTTCCAGCTCAACTGGAATTACTGCTTCTGAGCCAAAGGATAGAGAGAAAGGGGTGTGACCAGTAGCCGTCTTAAATGTTGTTCGATATGCCCACAAAGCTGGGGGCAATTCGTCAACCCATTTTGCCTTTGCGCGCTCTAACCGTTTCTTGAGGATGGATTTTATTACTTTGTTTATTGCCTCAACTTGCCCATTCGACTGCGGATAAGCAACTGCAGTGTATCGCTTGTCGATCTTATACTTCTGGCAGAAATTTCTGAATTCAGTACCATCAAACTGGGTTCCGTTGTCAGTTATAATGGTCCTTGGGATCCCAAATCGGCATATAATATTTCTAACCACAAAACTTATCACCTTTCTTGCCGTGATTTTGGTCAAGGGCTCAGCTTCCACCCACTTCGTAAAATAGTCCACATCGACTATTGCATATTTCGCTCCTCCTTTAGCAATCGGTAGAACTCCAATGATATCAATTCCCCACATGGCAAATGGCCAAGGACTCACCATTGATTTGAGTTGGGTCGACGGTGCTCTGGGGATTTTGGCGAATCTCTGGCTCTTATCGCAGCGTCGTGAATAATCAGCTGCATCTTTATTAATTGTGGGCCAGAAGTATCCATATCGCAATATCTTTTTTGCTAAAGTCTGACCTCCTGTATGATCTCCACACTCACCTTCGTGCACTTCTCTTAGTACACGTTTGATGTCGTCGTGTGCTATGCATCGTAACAGGGGCATAGAAAATCCTTGTCTATAAAGAATATCATCTTGTATGACATATCTGGTAGCCTTGCGAACTATAGCCCTTTTCTCACTCTTCTTTGATGGGAGTGTCCCATTCTTAAGGAAGTTCTTAATTGGGGTCATCCACGACTCCTTCTCCGGTTCTGCTTCGAAAGCGAACTCAATTTCCATCGACTCAAAGCTTGGCGATTCCAACGTTTCAATAGGAATTATTTCAGTCTCTTCTGGATTGTCGGAACTAGCCAGCTTTGCCAGCCTATCCGCCTTCTGGTTTTCGGCTCTTGGGATATGTGTTATATTGTACCGCTCTAAGCTGCTCAATAGCTCTCTCACTTTCCTGAGGTAGGCGATAAGTCGAGATCTCCGAGCCACAAATTCCTCTCGCACTTGGCAAACAACGATTTTAGAGTCACAGAATATGTCCAACATTTTTATTCCGAGATCTTTAGCTAGCTTCAGCCCGGCAATCAGGGCTTCGTATTCAGAGTCATTGTTAGTCGCCGAGAATTCTAATCGTAGAGCGTAATATAACGACCGTCCTTCAGGAGTGACTAAGACGATTCCAGCTCCGGACCTTCGGTCGTTCTTAGCTCCGTCTGTGTATAGTTTCCATGGATCTACCTTCAACTCATCCTCGGACTTAACCACTCTGTCATCGATTACTTCCTCCTCTGGGATGGTGAATTCCGCTATAAAGTCTGCCAGAGCTTGCCCCCTGATCGACCTTCGTGGTTGAAAATTTAAATCAAACTGACTTAATTCTATATTCCATTTGATCAACCTTCCCGATGCTTCGGGTCTCTGCAACACCTGCCTCAAGGGTTGGTCAGTGTATATAGTTATTGGATGAGCTTGGAAGTAGTGACGAAGTTTTCGGGATGCGATTAGGAGGCTGTAAGCGAGCTTCTCAATCTTTGGGTAGTTGCGCTCTGCCGCTGTTAATTTCTTGCTTACATAATACACTGGCCTTTGTACTTTGTCTTCTTCTCGAACCAGGGCTGTGCTAACGGCGTGAGCCGAGACTGCCAAGTAAACAAACAATTCTTCGTGATCCACTGGCTTTGACAAAATCGGCGGTTTCTCTAGCAGTTCCAATAAATTTCGAAAGGCCTCAACATAGTCCGGAGTCCACTCGAAGTTCTTCTTTCCTCTTTTAATCAAATCAAAAAACCGGACGCATTTATCTGTGGCTTTAGAGATAAATCTACTCAGCGCAGCTACTTTCCCTGCAAGACTTTGGACGTCTTTAATTCTCCTCGGCTCTTCAATGTTTCTAATCGCTGCTATTTGGCTAGGATTGATTTCAATTCCTCGGGAGCTCACAATGAAGCCTAGGAACTTTCCCGATGCCACTCCAAATGAGCATTTCAAAGGATTCAACTTCATCCGATACTTTCGCAGGATACCAAACATTTCCGCCAAGTCTTGCGTATGGCTGGAGGACTGTTTCGATTTGACAAGCATATCATCCACGTAAACTTCCATAGTCTTCCCTATTTGATTATAAAACATTTTGTTCACCAAGCGCTGGTAAGTGGCTCCTGCGTTTTTCAATCCGAATGGCATTACAACATAACAATATAACCCCAAATTTGTAATGAAGCTCGTATGTTCTTGATCTGGCACATGCATAGGAATTCGATTGTATCCGGAATATGCGTCCATGAAAGAGAGAAGTTCATGACCTGCTGTTGAATCTACAAGCTGGTCAATTCTAGGAAGTGGGAAACTATCTTTTGGGCAAGCTTTGTTCAAGTCTGAAAAATCAATGCAAGTCCGCCACTTTCCATTCGGCTTTTTTACCAAGACGGGATTCGATATCCAGTCGGGATATGTCGAATCTCGAATAAACCCGTTCTGCTTCAGCTTCTCCACTTCCTCTTTGAGAGCAGCCGACCTCTCTGGGCCCAGCATACGTCTCTTTTGCTTCACAGGCGGATGCTTCGGGTTTACATTTAGTGTGTGACTTATGATGGATGGCGATATCCCACACATGTCAGCGTGGGTCCAGGCAAACACGTCCAAGTTCGCCTTCAAGAAGTCCGTTAGTTCTTCGGCCCGACGTGGATCCAATTGAGACCCAATCTTCAAAACTCTTGTTGGATCAGCTTCATCAATGGGAATTTCCACTGTCGCTTCATTAGGAGTTGCATTTTTAGTCTCTGGTTCCTCGTCTTTTCTGGGATCCAGGTCTTCAAGCGTTCCTTTGGGCAACTCCTTCGGGGTCGATTTCTCTAATTGCTACGTCGAGCCCCCCTTTGGGGGAGGCGAGGCATCTTTACTCTCGATGTTAAGTCCTTTCATCAACATCTTTAATTCGGCAACATAGCAGGCCCGTCCGGAAACTTGATCCCCTCTCATTACTCCAGTTCCGGCTTCGGTTGGGAACTTAAGCAGTAAACACCAAGGGGCGATACAAGCTCTGAACTCAGCAAGGGCAGGCCTCCCCAAAAATGCGTTATAAGGCGAATCTACGTCCAACACTACGAACTGAAGCATATGCACTCTTCTGCGTTCTCCTTGCCCCAAGGTCACGGGCAATTCTATGTATCCCATGGGAGTTGTTGACGCCCCGTTGAAGCCTCTGATCCATCCTTCACATGGCTTCAAATCTTCAGATTCAAGCTTCATCTGATCGAATGACTTTTTGAATAAAATATTGACAGAACTTCCGTTGTCTACTAATACCTTATGAACCAAGGCCGGCCCAATGGTGGTAGTAATAACCAACGGATCATCAGTGGGTGATTGGATCCCAGTATTATCTCTGCTGCGGAATACCACGTCGTCAAACATGGTCTTCTGTTGTTTTATGGGGGCGATATCTTCCAAATCATCACCTTCATTCACATCTACGTGCTTGGCAGCATTTACATATTGATCCATTGCTCTAAAGCTGCGGATTGTTGGGTGAGGTCCATCCACTATGGAGTTGATAACAATTCCCTTGCCTTTCTGCTGCGCTGTAGGCTTGGGAGCAGGTAGAATCTGTTTTGGAGCCTGCTCTCCTTGCCCCCTGTCCCTCGGGGCAACCTTATATTCATCCAGTTTCCCTTCACGCAGCAGTTTCTCAATCACATCTCTCAAATGCCGACATTCATTGGTTGAATGCCCATGAGTTCCATGAAACAAACAAAACTTCCCAGTTGCCATTTCTTTCTCTGTCGAGTCACGAGGTGGCGGTCTTTTAAATTGCAAAACGTTGTACGTATCCAGGTAAATATTCTCCAGGGTGTCGTTCAACGGTGTATAATTCTCATAGGTCTGGAATCGGGGTCTTTTGTTAGGATCACTTCCCCTATTTCTATTTCTTCTGTTACCGTTCGCATTTCGGTTATTGTTGTTGCCCCCGTTTCCAGAATTGTTATTTCCACCCTTGTTTCCCACATTTACTTCAACTTTTCCGGAACTTTTCCCAGACTGCTTCACGGCGACGTTACTCTGAACATTTTCTTTGGATGTCGCTTCAGACTTTCTCTTTCGGTTTGCTCTGGCCTCCTCTCGTCTTAAATAAATATCGGCCTTTTCATAGAATATCTCTCTTGTGGAGGGTGTCTTCCCAGAAAGGTAATCTCCAAACTCAGATTCAGGGTCGACTCCTTCCTTTAATGCCATCAAGATGGTGGGCTCATGCGGGTCACTAACTTCAGTCACAGCTAAGTTAAAACGGTCAAGATATGACCACAAAGACTCTCCTGGCACCTATTTAATTCTTGATAATTCAATAACACTTTTGGACTTTCGGGTATGGAGTCGGAACTGATTCATAAAACGTTCGCTCAGTTCCCTATAATTCGAAACCGAACGAGGGGGAAGTCGGGTAAACCAGAACAGCGCCACATCTTCTAAATAGATTGGGAATGCTTTACATTTCACTGCATCAGGGGCAGCAGCAGCATTCATGAGCCACGAGTATCGCATCAAATGCTGTCCCGGATCAGTTCTCCCATTGTACTTGTCCATCTGTGGCAGGTTAAAACGCCGGGGAAACTGAAAGTCGAGGATATCGTCAGTGAAAGGAGTATGGCTTCGCTCAATGCCATAATCTTCATTGGTATAGTTCCGGCTCTCGGACATAATCTGGCGTACCATTGCCTGTACATCAGCATTAGTTAGGGGTCGTTCAAGTTCCCTGGCCCTGGTATCCGGGTTCCTTCTGGGCTCTTGTTCAGGAGATGCCCTTCTTCTTCGAGCTTCTTGTGCTCTATTCCGTTCCCTACGCTCCCGGTCGATCTCGGGAGGAGGGGACTGGAGCCTTTGCCCCTGAGTGGGATCATTGTTTCCTAGTGCTCGTGCAATATCCTCGCGAGACCCCAAAGATCTGAATGTCAGCTGCTCCAAATTCTGAGGTCGTTCGAGCGGCCTTCGTTCACGGGGTCGCTCTTCCTCGGAAGAAGAAGACTGATCTACTGGTGTGTGATGGACAGGTGATGGGGTTCTCTATCTATGGAGTTCGCTAATCTCCCTGCTCATGAGTCTCATATTCTCCTGCATCATGAGATTGGTGCGCTCGTGGACTTTCATAGCCTCCCTAGTACTCTCAAGCATGTCAAGTAGGCGAGAGAAATCTCCTTGAGTAATGGGCGCAGATGGATTGACCTGATCACTGACCCTGGTGGCTGGAATCGGAGCATTTGTAGGGACTCGGGTAGAGGTTCCAACATCACCAAAAGTCGGATCGGATTGGAGATAGGAGATCGGGTCGGTTCGGAGCTGGGGAGCCTGGTCGGGTCGGTACATGGCAAGCTGCTCGGGTCGGTTCAGGTTGGGGGAATGCACTGCTTCAGAATCTCCTACCCGGATCGGATCGGAGTTCTCCCCCTGAAGGCGGTTCGGGTTTCCTGCATCGGTTCGTCCTGCTGCTGAACTCTGCCCGCGAGACCTTGTCACAACCGCATTTTGCTGATCTTCGCCAGCTCCATTTCCTCGACCAGATTGAACTTCTTTGCCTTTTCCTTTGGCCATGGTTCTTCAACAATCGCTTCAACAAATATCCAAAGGCGTTGTAAGTTGAGGATTAACTTCTTTGAACTCAACGGTCCAAAAAGTAGAACGATAATCCCGAAAAACAAAGAATTCAGATGAGTTCTCAGTGAAAGCACCAAAATGTTAGACCAAAAAGTGGTTCTAACACCCAAATTGACTAAAAGCAGAATAAAAAAAGATTAAAAGTAAAATGAACACACAGGATTTATAGTGGTTCGGCGAAGAAATGCCTACGTCCACTTGTCTTTCACTATTTTCAATAATGTAGTTGCAATTACAATGAAATATTCACTGAATTTCTCTCACAACTCACTTACAATCACTCAATTGTCTAAAAACAAATAATGAAAGAAGATTTGGATTTTCCGGGAGTGCTGGAATTCGGGTTATGAAGGTGGTTGAACTCTCCAAGTGCCAGAAAAAAGATCCTTTTCTTTGTCTCCAGACGGGGTATTTATAGGTGAGAATTTGCTCAGAACCCGATCCGGATCGGAGCCACGTGTCATCCATCCCATCGGCCTCGGGTTCGGATGGATTTCTATGTTGACAACACATCAGAGTAGTGGACGTTGTGGGTAGGAACTGGTCATAGCCGCTCCGAACAACCAGGCGCTCATGCAGGAGAGTGACGTGGAAGACAGGCTCGGGTCGGAAGGGAATGCACAAGGGGTTCGGATCGGAGTACCCGATCCGACCCGGATTGACTTAGGACTAATCCCTGTTTTTACTCCGCTCCGCTCAGATCTGTTGCTCTCCACTCCAGCTGGAAATAGATTGCTCTCCGATCCGAACAGACGTGCCTCTCTGATTCCAACAACAATAGTTCACCGATCCGAACAGAAGACTTTATCCGATCCGAACCGCTATACTGCTCCGATCCGACCCGCTTCAGTGTTTTTCAAGCTCTTCAATATTTCACATCTTGACTTTGTGTTGCCCAGTTCACAAAGTGGGCTAACAATTCGAAATGAATTTGCGCAGTTCTATATATAGGTGACGAGAGGAGGCATCCATTAGGCAAGCGTTGCAACCATTTAATTGCAACAGTCATTTTTGTTCGAATTTGAACATATGCATCCCTTCAGTTTTGCAACGCTTCTGAAGCGTCGCTTCCCTTCGGGTTGAAACCGGTCGACAGGCCAAATGTCATCGGTCGACCGTTTTCAACTAGAGAACAAAACGGTTGTAACAACCTAAAATTTGGGGCCAATTTAAAATTTTCATTTTAGAGATTTTAGGGGTGTTTGAATATTTAAAATAAATTATTTCAAATAAAAATGAATGGAAATTTATTTTGAGCAAAGTTAATGCATATATTCAATTAAATTACATAAAGAATTAGAAATAGGACGGTAGTTTGAAAAGTCAAACTTGAACTTTGACTAACTACACAGGATGCAGAATAAACCGGATTTTGATGAAACGAAAAATATTTAAATCTGTTAATGAATATCTTTCTAACGAGTCTGAAAAATCGAAGTTTCATAGCGGGAATCAAATAGTTATGGCCAAATGAATTCTCAAAAAGGTCGCTATAGAGATTATATCGCCCTTGAAAATCGACATTTTGCATACGACCTCGGAATTCGACGAAACCACTTTTGTTGGGTCCGGGATGTAAAATTATTGTTAGGTTTCAAATTTCATGATTTTTGAAGCTAGTATGTGAGCGTGGCAAAAGAAACTGTGTTTTGTCAATTTCGGTCAAAATTAATTGACTGAAAAATAGTCATTTTTCAAACAGTCTCAGAATTCGACGAAATAAGTTGTGTTAGGACCGTATCGTCATAAGAAAACCAAAAATAATTTTTCTGGATTTTTCTGACTTCGTATGTGACCCCAGTAAAATTAGAAAGTACGTTCGAATTAAAAATAAAAGAATTAATTTGAAAATAAAGAAAACACACTGTAAACTTCAGAATTAGACCTCGGCACTAGCGATATTGCGTTCAGAAGACGTCAAAACCTATTGTTCGACAGTCGTTGGGGTCCGTTTGGTGATCGTATGGAGAAACCCTAATTTTGGGATTAATTAAATAAATAAAATAAAATAAAAATACGTTGTATACTGTATAAATACGGACCATTACCATCGTCTTCTTCCCCGATCGAGTGAACCCATAGCCCCCCCCCCCCTTTGAATTTTCATCTCCATTTTCCCACTAATCCACACACAATTAGGATTAGCCGTAGTTGAACTTTTTGAACCTCTTCCCTTCCTCTCCAATCTCCGACAAGTTTCATTCGATTTCACAGCCTGTAGCCCTCGAATTCCGAGCCCCAACCCGTGACCTTCGCTGCCCCGCCGCCCCCAGCACAGACCGCCGCACCCTCCCCCCTTCCGGTCGAACGTCCCCCTCTCGTAGCTCTCCAATCTCCCGCAAACCGTTCCAAAAACCATCGACTATATCTCCTGCAAACTGTAATTGAAGTTTTGAACTTTTCTGAAATTATAAAGGTATGAATATTTCAGTTTTGCCACGCTTTTAAGCGTTACAGCGACAGTTGTTAAAAGTCAGTTCTAATTTATTCGTATGAACTTCAGATTGAAATCTTTCAGATCCGAAACAGCCGTGACCTTGAACACGAAATCTGATTGAATCCGAACCTTCATTTCAAATCCAAGCTAGGTGAGAATTTATTTTTAATTAAATTTAATTAATTTAATTATTATGGTTGTGTTATGTGAAATTGAAAGTCAAACACAATTAGATTTGCGATGAATGTTATCATGGGTTATGGATTCAAATTGTTGTGATGCTATGATTTTAGATCCGTTATTTTTAATCATAGATCTGTTAATTAAAATCATAGATCAGTAGTAAAAATTAGATTTTTACCTTGTTTAAATTTGTTGAAGTATGCCTTGTGGATATGAATCATGTATAAATCTATCATCTTGTTCGTCGTTATGAAATTCACATCGTTATGAAATTTACATCGTTATGTAATTTACATTATTTTAATGTGAATTATAGTAGGAATTCACATCGTTATGAAATTTACATCGTTATGAAATTCACATCGTTATGAAATTTACATCGTTATGAAATTCACATCGTTATGAAATTTACATCGTTATGTAATTTACATTATTTTAATGTGAATTAAAGTAGGAATTCACGTCGTTATGAAATTTACATCGTTATGAAATTCACATCGTTATGAAATTTACATCGTTATGCAACTTACATTATTTTAATGTGAATTAAAGTAGGAATTTACATCGTTATGAAATTTACATCGTTATGAAATTCACATCGTTATGCAACTTACATTAATTTAATGTGGATTAAAGTAGGAATTTACATTTTTATAATGTTAAAACAAAGTAGATTTTGCATAGTGGAAAAAATTACATTTTTCTTTGTAATTAACATGTGAATTCCATTGTATGTTAAAATTTACATTTTTATATGTAAATTATATAGGAAATTATGCCGTATGTTAAAAATTACATTTTTCTTTGTAATTAACATGTGAATTTCATCGTATGTTAAAATTTACATTTTTATATGTAAATTATATAGGAAATTATGTCGTATGTTAAAAATTACATTTTTCTTTGTAATTAACATGTGAATTCCATCGTATGTTAAAATTTACATTTTTATATGTAAATTATATAGGAAATTATGTCGTATGTTAAAAATTACATTTTTCTTTGTAATTAACATGTGAATTTCATCGTATGTTAAAATTTACATTTTTATATGTAAATTATATAGGAAATTATGCCGTATGTTAAAATTTACAATTTTATATGTAAATTATATAGGAAATTATGCCGTATGTTAAAAAATGCATTTTTCTTTGTAATTAACATGTGAATTCCATCGTATGTTAAAATTTACATTTTTATATGTAAATTATATAGGAAATTATGCCGTATGTTAAAAATTACATTTTTCTTTGTAATTAACATGTGAATTCCATCGTATGTTAAAATTTACATTTTTATATGAAAATTATATAGGAAATTATGCCGTATGTTAAAAATTACATTTTTCTTTGTAATTAACATGTGAATTCCATCATATGTTAAAATTTACATTTTTATATGAAAATTATATAGGAAATTATGTCGTATGTTAAAAATTACATTTTTCTTTGTAATTAACATGCGAATTCCATCGTATGTTAAAATTTACATTTTTATATGAAAATTATATAGGAAATTATGTCGTATGTTAAAAATTACATTTTTTTTTGTAATTAACATGTGAATTCCATCGTATGTTAAAATTTACATTTTTATATGAAAATTATATAGGAAATTATGTCGTATGTTAAAAATTACATTTTTCTTTGTAATTAACATGTGAATTCCATTATATGTTAAAATTTACATTTTTATATGTAAATTATATAGGAAATTATGCCATATGTTAAAAATTACTTTTTTCTTTGTAATTAACATGTGAATTTCATCGTATGTTAAAATTTACATTTTTATATGTAAATTATATAGGAAATTATGCCGTATGTTAAAAATTACATTTTTCTTTGTAATTAACATGTGAATTTCATCGTATGTTAAAATTTACATTTTTATATGTAAATTATATAGGAAATTATGCCGTATGTTAAAAATTACATTTTTCTTTGTAATTAACATGTGAATTTCATCGTATGTTAAAATTTACATTTTTATATGTAAATTATATAGGAAATTATGCCGTATGTTAAAAATTACATTTTTCTTTGTAATTAACATGTGAATTCCATCGTATGTTAAAATTTACATTTTTATATGAAAATTATATAGGAAATTATGCCGTATGTTAAAAATTACATTTTTCTTTGTAATTAACATGTGAATTCCATCGTATGTTAAAATTTACATTTTTATATGAAAATTATATAGGAAATTATGCCGTATGTTAAAAATTACAATTTTCTTTGTAATTAACATGTGAATTCCATCGTATGTTAAAATTTACATTTTTATATGTAAATTATATAGGAAATTAAGCCGTATGTTAAAAATTACATTTTTCTTTGTAATTAACATGTGAATTTCATCGTATGTTAAAATTTACATTTTTATACGTAATTAAAACATGAGTTTACATCGTATGTTAAATATTACATTTTTATATGTAATGTATGTAGGAAATTACACCGTAGGATAAAAATTACATTTTCCCATGTAATTAAAAGATGCATTTACATCGTATGATAGAATTCACATTTTTTATATATATGTAACATAGGATGAGAATGAACATTAGAAATAAAATTTATTTATTTTATATATAATATAAGATGTAGGAATTTGACATGTAAATTAAATTTACATTTTATATGTAAATAAGGTGTAGGAATGTGACATGAAATTAAAGTTATATATTTTAGGATGTAAATGAAAAATAGATTTTGCATTGTATAGACAATTTACATTTTTTGAGAATTGGCATCGCAAATAAAATTGCATTTTTATATGCAATAAAAGAATGAACTTTTACATTGTGAAATAAAATTTACATTTTTATACGTAGGTAAAAGTTAGGTATGTTCATTGAAAATTTACAGAGTAATTAAAATAATGAATTCAACGTAAAAATGGAATTTACCTTTTTATGTAAATAAAAGGGTTAGGAGAATTATATTTATATATTTTTATATAAATATAATTAAAATTTATTGAATCGAGCGCGGCAGTTCACATTTTGAAATCGTATCTTTAAACGATTATACCGGAAGATCCGACCGTCGGATTTTCCCAAAACTGGAAGCATTAGGACCGTCTCGGGAAATTCTTTCCAACGATATGAGATACGTTATGATCCAACGGTTAGATTTTGAGGAATGTGAAAATCAAAATTTGTAGAAAGCAGCACCAGGGTCGTCCATTGACCTGAAGCGTCGTTAATTAAAATTTAATTATTTTAAATAATTAAAATAGGAATGAATCGTTAAGAAAAATATTATTAACGAATAAGAAGGATTTTAAATATATATATATATATATACGAGGATTATTTGGGAAGTCCGAGTTCTCTCATTCCAAATAATCAAACGACGTTAATGGAAGTTTAAAGATGGCGTATGAAGACCGTAAATCTTCCCTCGAATGGACAACGATTGAGGCCCTGAATTGACTTGCTCCCAACTCAAGGGTCATGGTCATTGCCCAAACGTACGTGTTGATTTCACGGGTTTGGCTTTCGCTCAAACCCAGAGCATAAGCTAATAAATGGATTGTGTGTCTGACATCATACTCTATCAAATATCATGTTATTGATCTTTTGTCGAATGTATTGATGTTTGGTGGCGGGGAATTTATTCTCTTGCTTAACACCCGTTCATATATTTCTTCAAAGGATTGGTAGTGCGATATGGAGTGATTATGTGGCATGCTAAGATGCATAGGATCAAGGTTTTATTGAAAAGCGGGCCTTGTGGGACGATCAAAGCATAGCCTGTTTAGATATAGCTTTGTGTACAGCGTGACTTCGCGAGCCTCACACACCGGCGGAGTCTAAAACGGGAGAAGGGAACGCAGGGAGAGCAACACGTTTCTTTCTAGCTAGAAGTGGTGATTGGGCTTTAACACGGCCCAACATTTTACTTATGTGGATGATGGAATGAGGCGCCTCGGATGATAGGTCCTATAGGACTGGGAAACGTGTGTTCAGGAATAACTAATCCGCAACTCGTATGGTGGACCGGCCCTGCAGCTATCCAAGGGTTCACTGCAGGGGATCCTGAGACATTTACTAGAGTGTCTCGAATCGGTAAGAGCTCCTCCCTAGCCTTGACTCATGATGGAAACCAAAATCCAAATACGACCCTACGAATTTGATTGTATTACTAGTATGGAGGCATAGTATTATGGGATACTATTCATCCTAGGAATTATACATTTACTTCGAAATGTTTTGATATATACTAATAATAATATTAAACTCGTATTTCCCGTATTTAGCATGTTTAATCACTATAAGGTAAAACCCTATCCTCTGGTTTGTGTTGCATTGTGTGATGGGACCTGGGTCTTATGGTGATTCCATTTTTCTAAAAAGCATGACGTTGTTGTACGATTTATTATTTGTTCTGACACATTTATGCACGGCAGCCCATTAGAGCAAACCCGTTCCGCATTGGCGGCGTGGTCTTTGGATTTGCCCTATTAATAGTGATTATTTAGTTAAGAATTCTCACACCAGTCTCACGACCGATTCGTTGTTTGTTTCCACCTTTTTGCAAACCCGGGTGCCCTCCTTTCTACACGGGCAGCCAAGTAAACAGGTTTATTCTTCGCTTGGAGTCTTTTCTTTGGAGCTGCTTATTATCTTTCTTGGATTTGCTTTTGTGAAGAGGTGATGACCTTGGAGCTTGAAGACATCTATCATTTGTTGTTATTGCATTTTTCTCTTTTTAATTTCAGACATTAAACTTGCTTCATTTCACGTTGTTTAAGTTGGAGTTGGAACTTATTTCTCTTTCTGCAAACTTGATGTAATAATTTAGAATTCTGTGACTGTAGACTTTCTGCGGTTAATGACATTATATTTCCGCTGCTATGATGTTGTTACTCTATGAATTTCCAATGTTATGTTGTATCTGTGATATGTATTATTGTATTTATGTTGTATTCCAAATGATCATTCCTTACTTTCATTTTATGGAAGTTTGGGGTCATCACAACGGTCGACTGGTTGAGTTTTAGCCCTTCGACTGATTTGTTTCTGCGGACTAATGGATCACGAGACCCCAAGAGCCCCAAGGCCCATCTTTTGACATTTTAAATATTATTATCTATGCCAAGCTCATGTCTAAGGCCCATTGCCTTATAGCTCCTTCTAATCATCTTAGTACGTATACTTGGTACCGTGATTGACATCTGTTTATTTTGGAATTGGAGGTCGGAAACTTCACAATCGTGAAGTTAAATTGGTTAAGATACAGTGGATTAAAGCTCAAGAAGGCTAGATACTAGCAACATGCCCTTTTTCCTCAAGGGTGCATCCTTGATTTCTCTGTTTAGGAGCTTTACGCGTAGTTATTTCTCTCTTTCCAAAGTATATCCTCTAGGTCGTATATGCGATCCTTAGGTAGAAGCCAATGGATGTAAACATGTATTTGAAATATGTTATGGTTGAATGGTTGCAAGTGGTTGCAAATGGTTGCTCGTGGATGCATATGCATACGTATTAGGCACTAGATCAAGTTCGGACGCTCTCATATTGCATTTACATATATGCATTTGTTTATAAGTTGAACTTGATATGATATCATATGGACATTGCATATGGATGAATGGTTGTGCACGCATGTAGTATTTACATGACTAGGGATGTTTGCATGCATGATTGGACGCATGGCACTAACATGATTTGCATTCAGGAGGTCAACTGAATCAGTAGACCGCCTGATTTTGCATTAGATAAAGACATATACACACACTATGCATATGAACATGAAAGCATTAGAAATCTTTTAAGGACAATGAATGCCTGTGATTGAATGGTTGAGTAGATGGGTGATTGGATGGAAGGACACATTCTTCCTAACTTGAAGATTTCGGGGACGAAATCCTTTTAAGTGGGGGAGAATGTAACACCCCGTAATTCTATGACATTAAGATTCTCAAATTAAAGTATAATTAATTTTTAAAAGAAGAATTAAAAGAAAAAGATCCATGCAGTTGTTTAATTTAAGTATTGTAACTAACATGAAAAAGAGAAGTAAGGAGAGAACAATAATTATTATTGTTCTAAGACTTATTAACAAAAGCCTCTGTAGCTCAGTTGGTTAAGGCATTGGATTTGTAGCATGGAGGTCGGGGGTTTGAACCCCGGCGTCGGCATAATTTTTTATCTTTGTTTTAGAGAGGGCCAACTGAACATGCAAATATATGTACGTATACAAATTCAAAATTTGAAAGGATAAGAACGTACATATAAGGAAATAAAGAAAATATATATATACATATGAGAATATATATATATATATATATGCAAAAATATATGTATACGAAAGATAAAATTCAAGATAAGGCTACAGTCAATGAAATATGGCAACATCATTTGAATTTTGAAAATAAAATGAAAGTTGTGCGTATATATATACGCGTAAAATGGTCGTTAGAGGAATTGTATACATATAAGAATATTTCATGTGAATAAAACAGTTAAATAAATTCCAGAAATTCAAAAGTTCGAAAATCAAATTTCTACGCCAAATACAATTCATTCGAAATTCAAATTTCTACGCCAAAATAGTGGGACCCAATGCTGACTCAGCACTACGTGTATGATAAGGTTTGGCTAGATTCATCTACGTACCTGGACTATTTTCTTAACTAGGTTCAATGCTGATTCAGCGCTGCGTATACGATAAGGTCTTGAGCAGCTATATAAACAGCCCTAGTCTTCATTCTCTTTGCACCAATTCTCTTCTATCCTTATGCTGCTAAGATTCATGGCTTCTTCCCCTCCTCTAAATTTTCTTAAATGATTAAAATAAAATATAAATTGAAGACATGGAGATGCTGCTCAAATCTGTTCAAGAGAAGATTCAAATCAAAGTGAAGAATTCAAAGGCTAAATCAACAAACCTCGAGCAACGACATACGAATCTTAGCATCGCCATTCTACTATTCTAGATCTAATTTCTGTAAGTCAGTTGTTTCTAGATTTGAACGTTTTTGCTTTATTTTGTGACATGAAATTAAAGGAATAAAAGAATATGCCAAATCTCTCTCTCTCTATTCGAATCTGTGTTTATACTCTTGGGCTAAAATAAGAACTGTTATGATTCAAGGACAAATATGACTTTGCCTAAGACCGTTGCCTATGACTATGGATTCTGAGATCATGTGCCTTTGGACTATGAACATAAGCCTTTGATTTTGGGACATAAAACATTGCCTATGACGGTGACTTATGACTGTGGGAATTATTTTCCCTTTTGACTATGAATATTGCCTATGACTATGGACATTTGCCTATGATTATGAACACAAGCCTTTGATTTGGACATAAAGTATTACCTATGACATAACAACGGTGATTTAAACACCTATGATTCATGACTAGGAAAATTGTTGCTTAGGTTTTGTGACTATGAAATTGGGTCTAAAACCCGATTTATCTATTCTGTCTGTTCTTGATTTTCTTTGGTTTTAGACTGTGGGTAGACCTAACTTAATAGGTAAATTCCTACAGTCTAAAACCAAGAATAGACAGAATAGGTTCGAGAACATGGGTGATTGGATGGTAGGACACATTCTTCCTAACTTGAAGATTTCGGGGACGAAATCCTTTTAAGTGGGGGAGAATGTAACACCCCGTAATTCTGTGACATTAAGATTCTCAAATTAAAGTATGCAATATGTGTAAATTAACGGTCTTAGGTAAATTCCCACGTGTAACACCCCACGTCCGTTAGTGTCACTCACAAAGGGAATGCACTAAGTTCTGTGGAGCATTTTGGGTAAAAGATGCAGATAAATTACAAGACAGACAAATATTAAACAGCGGAAAATAGAACTTTGCTTTATTGATAAAATAGTCTGTACAAGATTCTTTTACAATATCAGAGTATCATCTGTCTTTACAAAATAAAGAAGCATAAAACAACATTTTATATTCCCCAATGTAGCAAGAGCCAGCCATAGCATCTGAAAGAGAATCCAAGGACGACTTCGTCAAATCTTCAAGCTCGGGAAAGAGCAATGGTCCAATCTAATCCTGAGTTATACTATTCCCTCCTCAACTACCTAGGGGGGAAACGGAAGAAAAGAAGCGAAATAAAAACAGAGTCAGACATAAAGCCTGAGTAAGTCAGTAACTTTTAGCATGTGAACAGGGGAAAATGAAACGACATGAATTAACTGAATATAAGACAATACCATGATGATAGGGTCAACAGGATAAGATAAGATTACCACAAGATATACTAAGGCAAGATAAACTGGATATACTTTAATACTTTCTCTGCTTCGCTATTACCTTATTATTCTGGTTTCTATATCTCTGCACCGCCTAACTAGTGTCCCTACCAGTAACGATAACGTGATCCCAATCCCCGTAGTTTCCATCGCCTTCAGGCATCCATTTATTATTTAATTACCTAGATCTAATCTAGGGTTTTCTATCAAGTGCCTTATAGATTCAACTAGAACTTACGCTATTTTTCTGAATGCTTCTTGGATTCAGGGTTTATGCCACCTAGTTCCAAACTAGGGATTATGCTACCTGTCGAACGATGCCCTTTAGTCTAGGACACACCACCTAGGGTGGTAAATGTTCCTAGACTTTTCCCATGCATGTATCGCGAATCGTTATCGCTTGTCTAGATGCACATGTCCAGTAATGTGCGGTCTGAGTTCCGCTGTCAGGGCTACTCTAGAAATACGGAACTCGGTCGGGAGCTTTCAATATCTGTCGATGCAGATGCTAAGGTCTGTTTTTCCAGTGGCTATGGTCCCACTCGACCCCTCCCTCAACTAATGAAAGGCACACCTTGTAAAATGAGAACTATACGAAGGCCCCTATCTGCCCCACTAATTTTATGGCCAACAACACCCCGCAACCACAACTAGATAGCAAGTATGTGGTCCGTATGAGTCCTCCAGCCTTCCCGCTTCACGTGTCTCGCTTGACTGAAGATGGTAGGTAGACGACGAGTTGCTATCACAGGGCTTCCGTCTTCTCGCCGAATCACGCTGGTCCATCCTAGTCTTTTGGTTGCCATATATTGCAACCAAGGCATACCCTTGGCTCTTCTACCGCAGACCTTAACCTCTATGCGCCCAGGCGGATCATCTGCAGCCTCACAGAGGGATACCAAGAGTACCCTCACGTCCCCTCGAAGCCTCGGGCTTCGTATCCCAATTCGTTGGAGTCTTCTTTAAAATCAGATGGACGTCCGCTCCTTCGTGTTATACTAAGAATTACTACTTAGTTCTACTAACTAAGGTTTACCACTTAGTTTCCAAATTCCTTGTTTTCTTAACTAAGTTTTACTACTTAGTCCCCTTTTCAACTGAGGTTTACTACTAAGTTTTCTTTCTCGCCAGGTTGGATTGGTTAAGTGTCTTTAGTCGATTCAAGCTATCTTAACCCTCTTCCCTTATCCTGTTAAACTGGTTAAATGTTATCCCTTTATGCTTTTTACTTAACCCTATTCATTTATCATATTCTGATGGTTAAGCGTTCAAGTTTACTTAACCCTATGGTCTAGTCCAGCTAACATATTAAATTGGCTAAGTGTATTACTTAACCCCAACCTCTAGTCTAATTAACATGTTAAATTGGCTAAGTGTATTAACTTTACTTAACCCCACCTTCTAGTCTAGTCAACATGTTAATTTGGCTAAGTATTCCCATGGACTTAACCCTCCCATTCTAGCTTTAACTGTGCTAAGTTGGTTAAGTGTTCCTTAACCTTCCCATTCTAGCTTAAGTGTGTTAAGTTGGTTAAGTGTTCCTATGGACTTAACCTTCCCATTCTAGCTTAACTGTGTTAAGTTGGTTAAGTGTTTCTATGGACTTAACCCACCCATTCTTGCTTAACTGTGTTAAATTGGTTAAGTGTTTCTATGGACTTAACTCTCCCATTCTTGTTCTAGCTTTAATTAATAAATTAAAGCCGCAACCTCTCACATTAGACAGATATTGCTGTGGTTACTGGATGTGCCGGTCGGTTCCGGGCAGGTTTACACCGCAACTCAGTCTAACCTCGGGTTAGGCATATTCATGTTTTCTAAGTTCAAAGGGTTTTCGATTAATTTCCAAATCTGGTTTTGAAAACAACCGTCCCGTCCTTCGGATCAGTTAGGGATAGCCAGGGAGGGCCGGAAACTTGTATTTTCCAAACCCAAGCCTAGACACTATCCTCTCTGTCACCCTAGAACTTTCAGGTGTATGTGTTATTCAAAGAGAAAACCTTTCTTTTGTTCATATATAAATTGTCAACAATTTTTCTTCAAAGTCCATTTTCCCTTTTTAAATAAACTTGGCCTATACCATTTTCATTTTGTCCTGCCCACTAGTATACTTATATTCTAGGCCCAAGTCCTAACCCAACTTGCAGTTCAGGCCATTTCCTATTTCATTGCCAAAACTAGATTAAATATCCTAGTTTATAATTTATAGCCAAAACTTTACCTACATGCAAGTTACATATTTTGTGGTAAATGAACAATTTATCATTTATGACAAATTCTATAAGTAAATTTACTCCTAATTTACTTATTTCATTATTACATTTTTAATGTACATTGTCACATTTATTATTATGGCCCGTTCCCTCTTATTTATCATATTTATACTTTTTGGTATGTAAATTATACCAAATTAAGTGTCACTAACCATAATTTATTCTAAACATGACAATTTCTCACAATTATGGCTAAATTCAAAATTGTGCTAATATACTTATTCCAAATCTTTAATTAACACAATTTTGATTTAACATTCCTAATTCACAGTTTATGGTAAGACTAGAATTATTATTCTAGTTTACATTTCATGCCTAAAATTTAGCTTACTTGCTAATACTAAATTTAATATGTCAAACTTATCCAATTTGCATTCCTATGAACATGCCATAATACATATTCCCAATTTATGCCAATTTCCAAGCTTATAACTACATTTATGTTCATTTTCATATTTTCCCCAAATTGCATTCCCACCGTTCGTATAATCGTGATTTAACCTAGATTGTAAATAAATCTAGATTCGTAGAAAATAGGGAATGAACCAAAGATGCTATGAAAAGGGATAATAACTGGCATAAAAGGTTTGGATAACGACGTAGGTTCAAGAATATGGGTAGACCTAACTTAATAGGTAAATTCTCACGGTCTAAAACCAATAGATAGAATAGGTTCAAGAACATGGGTAGACCTAACTGAATAGGTAAATTCCCACAGTCTAAAACCAAAGAAAAACAAGGAACAGATAAAATAGATAATCGGGTTTAGACCCAATTTCATAGCCACAAAACTTAAGCAACAATTTTCCTAATTATGAATCATAGGCAAAGTTCATAGTTATAGGCAATGTTCATAGTCCAAAAGGGAAAATAATTCTCATAGTCATAAGTCATTGTCAAAGGCAATGTCATAGTCATATGTTGTATGTCCCAAATCAAGGTTCATGTTCGTAATTCAAAGGCAATAGGTTCATGGTCATAGTTCTCATAATCATGATCATAGGCATAGGCATATCCTTTTTTTCAATAGTCATAGGCCGTCAATCAAAGTCATAGTATGTTCTGGGCCATAGTCAAGAATTAGATCCAAAAACTTAAATAAACACAGATCCAAGTGAAGAGATTAGACATTTTTCTTATATCCTTTTAATGTCATGTCACAAATAAAAATAAAACGTTCAAGTCTAGAAATAACCAACTTACAGAAATTAGATCTAGAATAGAAGAACGGTGATGCTAAGATTCGTATGTCGTTGCTCGAGGTTTGTTGATTTAGCCTTTGAATTCTTCACTTTGATTTGAATCTTCTCTTGAACAGATTTGAGCAGCATCTCCAAGTCTTGAATTTATATTTTATTTTAATTATTTAAGAAAATTTAGAGGAGGGGAAGAAGCCATGAATCTTAGCAGCATAAGGATAGAAGAGAATTGGTGCAAAGAGAATGAAGACTAGGGCTGTTTATATAGCTGCTCAAGACCTTATCGTACACGCAGCGCTGAGTCAGCATTGAACCCAGTTAAGAAAATAGTCCAGGTACGTAGATGAATCTAGCCAAACCTTATCATACACGCAGTGCTGAGTCAGCATTGGGTCCCACAAGCTATTTTGGCGTAGAAATTTGAATTTCGAATGAATTGTTTTGGCGTAGAAGTTTGATTTTCGAACTTTTGAATTTCTGGAATTTATTTAACTGTTTTATTCACATGAAATATTCTTATATGTATACAATTCCTCTAACGACCATTTTACGCGTATATATATACGCACAACTTTCATTTTATTTTCAAAATTCAAATGATGTTGTCATATTTCATTGACTGTAGCCTTATCTTGAATTTTATCTTTCGTATACATATATTTTTGCGTATATATATATATATATATATATATATATATTCTCATATGTATATATATTCTTTATTTCCTTATATGTACGTTCTTATCCTTTCAAATTTTGAATTATGCCGCCGCCGCCGGGGTTCGAACCCCTGACCTCCATGCTACAAATTCAATGCCTTAACCAACTGAGCTACAGAGACTTTTGTTAATAAGTCTTAGAACAATAATAATTATTGTTCTCTCCTTACTTCTCTTTTTCATGTTAGTTACAATACTTAAATTAAACAACTGCATGGATCTTTTTCTTTTAAAAATTAATTATACTTTAATTTGAGAATCTTAATGTCACAGAATTACGGGGTGTTACATATACCATGGTGTATTGCATAAATAAAAATAAATTGTTGAAATATCTGCACTTATTGTAAATAGGTATTGACATATCCACAAAAATCCCCTGTGTATTACACATATCTTGATGTATCAAAAAAACTGTATAATTGCTGCTATTTCTGTAATTTTTTAAAAAAAAATTCAACAATATTATGTTTGAATAGGTGTAGACATTAAATTTAAAATTTTGAAACAATCAGCAAAAACTGCACAAAAACATGAAGGTTTTATTATAATTGCTCCTGTGATATACGACATTTTTCGAAAAATTGCAGGTATTCATGTGCTTTCTCCGAATCATGTTTTATTTTAAGTATTTTTTTGTATTTTTCTTACACGAATATAAAGATGATTATATATTGAATTAATTTTTAAAGGTTGATAGTTGTTTACGTTGATTTTTAAAGTTTCTTAATAACTTCTGAAAACACGACCTAATTTACAAAGTCTTAACTTAAAATGAATATAAATATAAATACATAATGCAAAAATGAAGATTTAGATCTGTATTAATTTTTTTCCAGTTACCGCATATATATATATATATATATATATATATATATATATATATATATATATATATATATATATATATATATTTGAATTTGTTCAGTGGAAAACCGACCGGAGTCGTAAAACCCATCCTAATGCAGCTAGCCTAGTCCCCGAGCACCACATAAGTGGATGATCTTAGCATATGCACATGGTAAGCTTAGTATATATTGGAACTAGTGCGAATCCGTGCTACGCACACGGATTACTTTGGAAAACTTATTATAATGAATAACACAATAGTTATAAACCCAACACTAATCATATGCGATGAAAAAGGTTTTTGAAAGAAACAAATTTAAATATAATTTTACGCAATTTATAATGGACATTTAGTAAAGGTTTATGCATGTCCGATAGGATTACGCACAAATAATTGATGTTTCAAGAAAATGGAGACCGGCCGCATTCAACTGTATAACAACGTGGTTAGCTATTGTGTTAAGTATGAGATAGCAAGGCCAAAGATATCAGTATGTATTCTGTTTTCATTCATAAAGAAAACGATTAAGTGCAAAAAACAACTGAATAAACCAAAATTAGAATTAGATGGTTAGCCCACTACTAAACTTTTACGCAGAAATGCTGTCTGGTAGGAAAATTAACGAATAAAAAACATATGCTTATTTCAGAACACGGTGATAAAACTATTTAGAGTTGCAGCACATTAAAATCACAAATAGCAATGATGTTTTGGAATCTTGGGGAAGAAATATGGCTACTGATTTATATATTTGATTGTTTTGTACCAAAAAAATGTTTCTTCTGTTTTCACCGAATAGTCATATCAGCGATAAATGTACTCCACATAAAAATGGCTTGTTTTCCACTTCCTGGAAGTGAATGCACATAGCTGTTGTATGAAAGCAGTTGAACGGCTTAAGTTGCAGCCTTCGTCATTTGTCCCTATCGTTGTTTCCTTCGCTTTTTCTTTTGTAGGCAAACTCACTTTAAGTTTTATACAACTCCACTATTGAAACTATACCTAATCATGAAAGTTACAGTAACATGAAAACAAAGTAGAATTGTAGCAGTATTAAATAGAATGAGCAAATGTTACAGCAAAATCCGATAAAATAATGAATAGTACAACAACATCAATTTAAATTATATATGTAGGATTGATAATAAATAAAAAGTGCTTCCAAATGTAGCAGTATTAAATAAATAAAAAGTTTTATACAACTCCACTATTGAAACTATACCTAATCATGAAAGTTACAGTAACATGAAAACGAAGTAGAATTGTAGCAGTATTAAATAGAATGAGCAAATGTTACAGCAAAGTCCGATAAAATAATGAATAGTACAACAACATCAATTTAAATTATATATGTAGGATTGATAATAAATAAAAAGTGCTTCCAAATGTAGCAGTATTAAATAAATAAAAAGTTTTATACAACTCCACTATTGAAACTATACCTAATCATGAAAGTTACAGTAACATGAAAACGAAGTAGAATTGTAGCAGTATTAAATAGAATGAGCAAATGTTACAGCAAAGTCCGATAAAATAATGAATAGTACAACAACATCAATTAAATTATATATGTAGGATTGATAATAAATAAAAAGTGCTTCCAAATGTGTTAGAATAAGCAAATTATACAAACCATTAACAGTTTCCAAACAGTACGTATTCAATCTACCCATGTATACCACCAGTTCCAAAATGCGTAGAGGAGATTCAGATAAAAGGAAAAACATGCGAATATGAAACTACCAAAAAACCTGATAGCAAAACACAAATATCATATTATGGGCATGAAGAAGAAATCTCAGGGTGGGTGTCCTTAGCTATTGTAGGAATACTATATAGATGAAGAATAACACAAAATTGTTAAGAACTAAAAAAGCAGAAAACATCTACTATTTGCCAAGGAAGGAAAACTATTTGGATTTTAAACGTACATTTTAAATGCATACTCTTTGAGAATTACATTTTAAATGCATACTCTTTGAGAATTACATTTTAAATTAATTACGGATATTTATACAATTTGATTTAATAAGGTAATCTTTTGGAGAAATGAGATTTCTTCGGAAAAATGGGAATTTTATTAGCAAAATAAAAGTTAGCCTTCCATCATTGCGTTTGTATACAAAATAAATATTAAACGTTAGCCATATAATAGATCGGGTTTTCCTATTTTGGAAACAAAAGAATGACAAATTCATAATATAGTTAACTTCTTCAAATTGCAACCTGACTACCAGTTGATCTGAAGAAACTGCCATATTTTTTCGGGTATGTTTTGCATTGTTATGTGAATATTTTATGTGCCTTAAATTATTATAACGAATATCAAAGTATAACACTTGTTGGGTAAAATGATTTCAGTTTTATTTGTGTACGACAAATCTTTCAATAGCTAATAATGGAGTTTATATCCAAAGTATGCATAATGGAACAAAAAGGTGGATACCCAGTGTCGAAGGCTCCTGCACTCAAGCGTGAGGACTTCCTAGACAGTCTCCCATCTGGTACTATTCTCAAGACTTTCCGGGCTCTGGGGGTGGTCGATTAGCGTGCAGTTTTTCCCTCACATTATGTGAAGAGGCCGGGGCTCGAACCTGTGCGCTCTAGATTACCAGCACAATGGAACAAAAATTCCACTAAAATAGAATATAAAGGTTAGCATAAATTAGACATATCTAGTAGCTTGCAAAGGACTTCAGTAGTGCTCATAAAGCAAATTCGTTTGCCCAATAATACATGGCATATCAAATTATCCATGTACAAAATAGAGTGAGCAAATAAATTTATTTTTAAAAGTTTATTGTTTATTGTGTTAACAATTAACTTATGAGCATTTATAAAAATGTAAACCTTAACATGTATCAACAAAGAATCTTGAAGTTATGCCTAGATGTATAGCAGCTAGTCATTTTCTAGTATAGATCCTTGTTGACATTCAAGTAGGTAGACTTTTGTTATACATATTTTCCTATGACACTTTAGTACAAACATGTGTGAGGGCATGTGCATTTATTTCTTATAAACACATTCCCAACTTTATATCATGATAAACTAAATGTGCAAAACCAACAATGACAAAATAGATGCAAATGCAAAGAAAAATAATTAATTACCTTAATAAATGTAAAAACCATTTTGAGAAATAATAAATATTATAGAAGTAATCTAAGCGATAAGTGGAAATAGCATAATATTTCTTCATTTACTATAATAAAGTGGGATAACACTGCTTTCATTTATTTAACCTTTTTTTATAACTTATTTGCATTTTTGAGGTCATTATAACATTTTAGATACAACAGAATAATTATTTTTAACCTATAAATTTTCAAGTATAAATTAGACTTTGGAATATTGTATAGCTTAAAGATGAAATTTTGTAAATATGTAACCATCAAGAATAGAAATAGGTACATTATCAGCAATTTGTATGCTCCAAACATTTGAATAGTTGAAGACATACGCCATAATTTATCAGTTTATTAACAGAACACCAAATAGGGAAGTACATAGAGTTATGTGACCAATGCACAATTAATCTAAACCGCAGACAACTTAAAAAAAACAAAGGAAGTAAAACTGATGATAGTAGTTGCTCAAAAACCACAACGGTCAAACGAAAATTACAGAGACTAAACCCTAACAATGGCAAAATATAGATGGAAGCATGTAATCAATGGTATTGTAATGAATTGAAAAGGCATACCAATTAGATACACATGGAGTTGGGACCACAATCGGATAGCGGGCACATACATCAAATCCGTCCAATGTAGAGTCTGCGTAAGTGTGGAACCGGAATAGCAATTGGATAGCGATTGCAATCGGATGGTGGGCGCATGAAGTAAAAGAAAAAGAAGGCAGATGGACAATAAAAGATGGGGTTGAAACACAGACCTACAGGGAAGAACAGCAATGCGCGGTAGAGTTGGGTGGAGAAGCAAAACAAAAATAACGGAAAAGGGTAGGCTGATGGAGAAGAAATCAATGGCTGGATAGTGTAGTAATATCTCAACGCACAATGGAAGAAAAGAGAGGGTAGGCTAAGGCGTAGGAAAGGAAAAGACGGCGGAAAGGATTAATGCGTCGAAAGGGAAGATAGAAGCCAGATCTCAAGGTAAAAGAGATCTGCAGGTAAAAAGAGAAGAGAAGGGGAGCGGTTGATTTTGTACCCGATAGCTGGAAACGTGTAAACAGAAGAAGTTGAAGGATTGATGCAAACACGTGGTACTCCAACGAAATTGCTGCCTAACGATTGTATGTAAAGGACAGATGGCAACATCCTGTATTTTTTGATAAAAGTGGACCCGAAAGGACTTTGAGAAAAGATTGTGCTTTCATATAACATAATAGATACATTAAATGAATAACGGTTTAACATTTATTTAGTTCAAACAATTTCATATAAACTAATGTGCATATGGAAGCTGTATTTAATATAGTTTGGCTTTAACCCAAAACAACAGATGCCATATTATAATATCATGTTTGGTAAATACAGTTTAAAGTAAAGCATGTTAGGTCATCGTCTGAAAACTGGAACAGCAAATGAAGAATTAAGTATTTGTGTATTTTAAAACTTAAGGGGAATATTAACCAAACTGTCCATTTTTTTAATCTACTCAAACAATTTTCTAAAGAAAAAATTATTGCTGTGAATTTCACTCAATTTCACTCAATTTCCAACCCAAAGCAGATACATTTTGATAATCTGAGTTGGAGATTTTATTAACCTCTCAAGGAACAGTACTAACAAATTACAAGTTGGCCTTATCAATTTGCAGATTGATCACCATTTCATACCAAGCTAAGCACCGGATCGCAGATGAAAATAAGAAGCCAAATTCACAAGATACTTTGCAAATTTTGATATTTCCACAAGCATCACAAGTCTTCAACCTTTTTCCAAATTTTCATCGCAGCAATGTTTAGTAAGGTAAAAAAAAATTGTTGATATAGTATGGGAAATGCAAAGCAAAATGGTACTAAATTAGATCCACCTTCCACCTAGATTTCATTTGTAGATAATATACTGGTGCTGCAGTCGTAGTAACTGGTTCACTTTCATTTCTTCGGACTGATCAACTGGTTAACCTTGTTATATATGCTAAAAAAACCTGGTGCAGTATAAATCCTTAATTATTAACAAGAGTAACGGGTCAATCGCATTCTAAATTTCGCTGGATCCACAGCATAAAAGCTACTGAGACTGCTAAGGACAGAAGGCAACACAAAATGCATGCTTTCAAAGACTCAACATTAATGCAGATGTTATCTTCAGGTTAAAATTTGAATCACAAATAACAGCACCCTATCAAACATTTGACAATAGACAGGATTGGGTCGAGTAGGAATGGATGATCACTTATTGCAAAACTTGAGACTTTTAACTCTCGGACTTGTAAAGAATTATGTTTAATTTTTTTTATGGAGATCCGAAACTCAATAGTGAAACAGACAGAAATAAATTTATTCACTTAAAACTGACCAAACATCAAGAAAATCAATTACATGCTATGCAAAGGAGAACGAGAAAAAACTGATTTAAATTTAAACCGACATAATTAAGCTAGTTCATACGTTGGAACATTCCACACTAGTCAAAAGGTTCAAATGACTAGAAACCAACAATGTAACTTTACAAGTCTAAGCAGAACTCATAACATGACAAACTGTAAAACAAAGACTGAAAGGGAACGGTTCCTCAAGATTTAACCGCTGGTGAATTTGGTAACAGCCTTGGTACCTTCAGAAACAGCATGTTTCGCAAGCTCGCCAGGGAGAACGAGACGAACAGATGTCTGAATCTCACGAGATGTGATAGTCGGCTTCTTATTGTACCTTGCCAACTTGGAAGATTCCTGAGCGAGCTTCTCAAAAATGTCGTTGATGAAAGAATTCATGATTCCCATAGCTTTGCTTGATATTCCAATATCAGGATGCACTTGTTTCAACACTTTGAATATGTAAATCTTGTAGGTTTCAATGTTCTTCGCCTTCCTCTTTTTCTTCTTGTCGGCGGTTGCTGAGGATTCCTTCGCAGGGAGCTTCTTCTCGGCTCTGGGCTTCTTGCCAGCAGGTGTTTTCTCAGCGGTCTTCTTTTCTTCCTCGGGTTTCTTCTCTGCGGGTTTCTTTTCCGCTTTGGGTGCCATTGCAAAAGTTAGGGTTCTAAGAAATGGATTTGGATTTGAGCAATTGGAGGGAAATGCTGGACTGTGATGAGTAGCACGAAGTTCGGGTGCCATATAAATGCGTCGAGCTAGTTGTTAATTGGACGAAAGGTGAAGACGCAGATCCTAAGGACGGACGGATTTGAAGCGTTAGATTGTCGTGCTATTGATGGTTGAGATTTGTTAATCGCACTGGGAAACGAGGATTGATGAGCTGGAATCTGATTCTGGAAGGTGTTCTTTGCGGCAGCTGTGCTTCTTGTTTTGCACATAGGATTGATCATTTGAAAGAAAACTCTGCTCGCGATATAAAAATCAAAATTTAATTTTCCTCCAAAAGCAAAACTTCCACGTCCTCTGGATCATTAAGGTGCGTATGGCGCAAGCGAAAGCTGACCGTTTAAACGGAGATTTTGAACGGAGAATTTAAGGGGAGATTTGTGGTTAGCGGAGAATATGTTTGGCGCGTTAAGCGAAGAATTTGAGCGGAGCATTTAAGCGGATCATTTTATTTTTATTCTGTAATTTAATTAATCAACGGTTAATTAATTTATTATTTGTTTTTAATAAATAATACGTATCAATAATTTACACAAATAAATAAAAAAAATGAAAAATTATAAGTTGCTCCGATTCAGTTCAAACTAACTCCATTACGTAGAGCATTTCGATACGATCGCAACGCAAAAAACCGCATCTCAAACGGATCACTTTTGCACAAGTTATTAATTTCTGAAATTTATAAAAACTTAAATTTATTAAATAAATAAATTATATACCCAACAACTCAAAGTTGGGCTGTTGGACCTGACGCGTCGGGGCCCAACGGCTCGATTTTGAGTCGTTGGGCAAACGGGGCAAAATGGTCCGTTGTCTGTTGGGCAAACGGACCGTTTTAACTTGCCGAACACACCCTAAGGGTGTGTTTATTTCGAACGTGGACGCGAAGTTAAGATTTCACCGCTTATCTTAAATAGGGTAGTTCGGCGGGGTCTACGCCCGACGCGGACGTCAACTCGAACTTTCTTGATTGAAAAAATAACGTTGTCTCGGACCCTCGGTTAGATATGTATGTTTATTTATTAAATTGAATAAATTGATTTGTTCAATTTTGTTAGTTTATTGATTGGTTTTAGCTTTTATTTCAAAATTATTTTAGTTTGTCGATCGGGTTTGATTTTTGATATTTGAAAACTGAACCAATCAATCAATTGAAATTTAATAGTTAAGTCATTTTAAAGTCAGAAGATCACCGTCAATAATACGATTATTTACCATATCTCTATAACAATATTAGTTTTTTTTTTTTTTTTTTTTGGCTAGTATTAATATTTTTAAAAGAATAATTTGTTTTAAAAAATGCTTGCATCGTATGTAATCAATTTGTTATTTAACTTGTATTATATCAATAACTAGAGGACTTGTTTCATTTTAAGATAAGCAAAATAAATCAATCAAACCATACCAGATATTATCGGTCTGATTGGTTTGGTTTTGAAAAGTATTGATTCGGTTCGGTTCCATTTACGCTTCTTATACGGTAATTTTGATTTCAACTTTTTTAATTATTTTCAAGTCGAAACGGTCATTTGCTCATATCTACATTTAATATCGCAAATGCGGTCGAAACTACAAAGAAACCATCGGTTAACGTCACAATGACTGTATGCTATTTAATTAAACTATATTTTGTTATCAATTATGATGGGTAATGGACTTGTTGTCGATCATGAAATAAAAACTGGTTGGTTTAAATAGTTTTTGTGGTGTGAATCTAATTTACATGTGTTTAGGGGTCAAGCATCTTTTTCATAGAAACTTCTAAATCATTACAAAATTGATATTGATTCAAAATGCCTTTAAGTAAGGTTGAAAGATCGGTTTTTAATGACTTGAAACTTCATGCCTTGTTGTTCCATTATACACTTAAAAGTTGTAAAAGGATGTCGTTTTCAAATACTGTTTAACTGACGACGTGTACCTGTAATTTATACAGTAAAGTTCCGTTACTTTTTCTACACGTATGTAATCTATTCATGTGATGTATGTAATGCACACTTTCTCTCCCTGTTAGAGATCTAGGAAATTTTGTAGTCTAGTAAGGTAACTAGTTCTAGTGCTCTAAGCCTATGTAGGTATAGTGAACGGAACACTATAAACTCCGTATGCGGTGGACGGTCCACCTTAAAAACCGAATTTAGTTGACTGTCAACCACAGTCACCTGTACTTTTTGTATTTTATTGTTGGTTATAATAAAATGGTGTTTGCGGTCACTTTAAATACCGTTCGGCTTTGCAAAAAAAAAAAAAAAAAAAAAAAAAAACCGAGATGTTTAATACTTTCATCTTATTAAATGCATTTTCTTTCATTATTTCGTGGTGGCAGATTAATTTTCTACCAGTATTTCTTAGATTCACTACTAGAGAACAGGGCTATTCCAACGGCTGATTGCCGTTGGAATAGTGTTCACGACTTCCAACGGACCCAACGGAATATTTCCAACGGCGATACCAACGGCTTCAAACGGCCAACTCCGTTGGTAATCGTTATAAGACAATGACTAGATAGCTGTTGGAAACCGTTGATAGCCGTTGAAAAACAATGACTAGATAACCGTTGATAGGCAAGATGGTGGGTCGAGTTGAATGCAACGTGGCATGCATCTTTTTCGGGGTCGGCCACATGTAAGTCGATCCTATAAAGTAGTGTAGGCAGAGGAACCGGTCTCTTGTTGATGAATTGTTCTCCTTGAGATGTGTGGCATACATGGAACTTGAAATCTGGTGTATGAAAAGCAGTGCAGGTCAAAGCTGACCGGTTCTGTAGCCTTGGGAGTAGGAATTTGCCTTGTAGCGCATAATTTGGCCTAATATTTCCGATTCGACATTTCAGGCTTGACCCGATCTTTCAGGGATAATTCAATCGATCGATCGGCTTTGAGTTCGTAAGTGTTCGCCAATTCTTGAGGAGGATATCTTTGTTTGCTAGGAAGTTGACTATGTTCGAACTATAGTTGATCGATCCACCATGAAAGTCAGTTCGAGGTACAGAAAATTCGATCGGCTCTTGATAGTGGGCCTTGGTCTTGAGTTGCGACGGTTTTTGGCAAAAAAATGATCAACACTTTACCCCACATAACAAATCTTTTTTTTAGAAAAGGGAGATGTGTTCTGGAGTTTCCAGAGAATATTGAATAATATCTCAGTAGAAATCTGGAAAGTCATGGTTACACTGGACCATATTATATGAAGGCCAGAAAATCGACGATCAACAATGGTTCTATTAAGGCCAAAAAACTGACGACCGCTGAGGATCGTATTAAGGCCGGAAAACTGACAATCACCTGAGGATCGTATTAAGGCTGGGAGTCCGAGAATGTAAAAGAGCCAATGATCATGTTGAATCGATCTCGGAGAATAGCAAAAGGACTGGGACCTTGCTGAGTCAAATGATACCTGTAAAAGGACTCAAAATAGACATGCCAAATCCTGGCGATGTCATTTGATATTTTCAAACATAAGCCATGCTTGGGTGTGTTAGGAGTATAAACCATACTCAACTTGTAACTGAGAGGGGTATAAACCATACCCTGGTATTCGAGCATAAACCATACTCAGATTTTTTAAGTGAGGTATAAACCATACCCGAAGTTTAAAGTGGGGTATAAACCATACCCGGAGTTTATAGTGGAGTATAAACTATACTCGGAGTTTAAAGACAGGTACAAACCATACCCGGAGTTTAAAGTGGGGTATAAACCATACCCGGAATTCTAAGGAGGACGAGCATAAACCATGATCGGTTTTGGATTGGGGACTTAGCCACATCCTGACAAAGTGTTTATCGAACATAGTCCATGTTCAAGAAAGAAGGTTTATTGCTACTAAAACTATTACAAAAACCAAAATGAAAACTAATGCGTTTATAATCGAATCCAGAGCACGCCTTGGGATTAAATCCTAACCCCGTATGTGTGTACTTCAACATACCCACATTATTTTAAAAAAATAGTAATACATTTTTTATATCCAAAGAAATGGGGACACTACACCATAACAGCTAATTTGGCACACTAGAAAGCGGACGTAAAATACGGTTTATAGCCGTATCATATTTGATACTGCTCAGATCCGTATCAAACTACATTTTGCGATCCGTACCACCCCAAACATCCTAAATCTGACTGTCCATTAACGAAGCTCTGGATCAGTTAATTTGATACGGATTTTGGCCAAATCGAATGTGTATCATATTGTGCACCCCATTAGGCACACCGGATTGAAATTTTGGCCGCTCCCTTTTCCCTCTGTTTCACTTTAATGGTGACCGAAAACCCAAATTAGGGTTTTCGGTCACCAAATCGTGCATCCACATTTCTCTGGAATCTCCTCTACCGACAGAGACGAACAACCCTCTCCTTTGACGCAACAACCCTTAGTCCCTAGCCCTCCGTTGACCGCAGTTAGGCATTTCAATTGAATTGTGTTTTGCATGCCTAATAGTGGGGATTAGGGAACAAGTTGAAGTCTTTGTGTGTTAGCTGACCCTTACTTTGTGTTAGTTTGTTAGCTGTTTCAATTGAATCGTGTTGTGCATGCCTGATTGTAGAGATTAGGGAACAAGTTGAAGTCTTTGTGTGTAAGCCGATTGCTACTTTGTGTTAGTGTGTTAGCTATTTCAATTGAATTGGTATGTACTAGTGTGTTAGCTGGTTGTTATATCCTGGAATCATAGAAATCAAATTTGATTGCGGTATAATTTTAGACTGCGGTATATATATCCATGAAAGTATGAAACAAAAAAATAACAATGAGTAAGTCAAGCCGATTGCAACTAAAATGTAGTAACCACATCCATGTACAAGTTGTCACTGATTTATAGTTTAACTATTTAGCAACTAAAAGTTGTCCATTTCTTAAACTGAGCAAATGGATAATTCTATAGTTCAATATTTAACCATGATTTCATCGTCATTTGACTGTTTGTTTGCCTTATGCTTGAAATTTAAATTGGGTTGTCTTATAACAAGTTTACTCTGTTTTGAGAGATAACAAGTTTACTGAAAAAATAATAACAGGTTTGCTAAAACCTGGAAAGATGGATGATTACTCGACTTTCTAGTTAATAATTTAATGGGTGATCCACCAGGTAGATGCATTTTAGCTCACGCGTAGGGTCGGGTATCCATGCTAATTAGCTTTATTCAAATGCCGGATGCTGCTGCACTTAACCTTAGTAAAAAGCTGCTTTCACTAGCAACTTTTCCCTACTTTGTAGCAGAGACTGTAGTGTAAGTTACCTTGCACTACACAGTCTGCTTCAAAGAAACTGAAAGTTGCAAGTGAAAGCAGCTTTTTTCCAAAGGTTAAGTGAAGCGACTTTCGACATTTGAATAAAACTAATTAGCAAGGATTACCGACCCTGCGTGTGAGCTAAAATGCAGCCACCTAGTGGATCGCCCAGTAAATTCTTAATCAAAAAGTCGAGTATGTCTGTTATCCAAAGATGATGGTTCGATATCTTTAGCCGTTGGAGCAGGTATATATTATTTTCTTGCTTCATTCACATTAATGGTTAGCATGTTGTACCATTTTAATTATTGGTAATTTATGTCTATTTTTTGACATGATATATGCAGGAGTTGTCAGGGCTCAACAAGCAACTTGAAACAGAATTAGAAAACTTATCGTAGGTAAAACTATAATTCATTTCAAAATTTTAATAGACATCACACGTATATTATGGAACTTTATGTTTTGTGTGTGTGTTTATGAATCAATTTTGGTGTAAGTGATCACTAGTCAGCTGTCAGCCTATTTGCAATTTATATACATATATGCAGTGTGTGGAAAAATCAATATATAAACATGTTATGCTTTGTAATTTTAATTGTTTTAAGTATCTAGCAGCTTGAAGATATCTCTAAACATTCCAAGGTGCACTTTTGGCCCCCACTTCCATCGAACCCTGGCTCCGCCACTATATATCGAAGGATGTTCTGTATGCTAGGATATGAACTACCGGTGTTGCATATGGACTACACTGCAAGTGATTCTTCTTTTGGATTTTCATTTTTAATGACTATCAACTAGGTTGTTGTATGAATTTAGGTCGCATGGGTAGAAATTAGTCGACTAATCGACTAGTCGATTCGACTAGGTTGTTATTGGTTCCCAGTGAAGTATTTGTACACAAAGACACCAATTGACTACGTACCGTTAAATTACACACACACTGATCGACACGATATGCCCTTCACTATTTTTGGTATCCAGTGAAATTACACTAGTCCAAAAAATTGAAATTATCATCTAATCTTTCACTGTTAGAACCATTGTTGTCATCACTTTTTCTACCAGAATTAACATTCAATGGCGCATTCTAATTCTTCACTGTTATATCTGTATTAACATACACTTAGCTTTGTATTCATGTTTGCATCTCAGTCACATTGAGTTACAATGTCGATCTACTGTCCAGTTGTGAAGTATTTGTAACTTGTTTATTGTATTTTATAGGTAGTCCTGTTGGAGATTATGGTGCTTTTATGTTGCTAGAACTCAGGCTGTAGGCTATATATAACGATTCATTTTTGCTGCCAAATGAAGCTTGAACTCCAGGCTAGCTATCGCGCTCAATCTTCCCGGCCTTGACTGGACTGTTTATCAGGCTGTTATCTTTTTACCTCATTTTTGTTACTTCGTAATGTGATGAAAATCTTTGACAGTTTCCTATTATTGTATATGTTTGTATGTACATCGTGTTATGACAAACCTTGTAATGCTTTGAGTGTGTGTATATATATATAGTGTTATTCCTGGTAGGGGTGTAAACCGGTCGGACCGGACCGGACGGAGGTGTGTTCAGTTTCTGTCCTAAAAAAAATCGGACCGAACACGGATCGGATCAAAAAAATTCTCGGACAAATTTCATTATCCTAATTCGTGTCCTAAATAAAATCGGTCGGACACGGACATGTTCGGACCGATCGGACTCGGTCAGACATGGCTATTTGTATCACAATTTGTACATTTTACTAGATTTTCTCTCAACTATATGTCGAATTACAAGTAATTCGGACGAATTCGAACGAGCTCGGACCGGATGTGATTTTTTTCTCGTACAAATTTTGTTGTCCTAACTCGTGTCCTAAATGAAAATCGGACGGACTCGGATGGACGTTTTTCGGTCACAGACACGAACGGACGTCGGACATTTGAACAAAATTTACAGCCCTAATTCCTGGGTATACTTTGTAGTATGTATGCTCTGTATTATGAAAGATATGTGCTACAACTTCTATTTTTATACATATACACACGTATATAATATATATATATATATATATATATATATATGTATGTATGTATATATACATGTGTGTATATATATGTGTGTGTGTGCACAAACACATATAATTAGACACGGTCAAAGACTGTGTCTGATTAGGCTTTAGATACGGCTAATATCCGTATTTTAAAATATTGAGATATGATTTTTAGCCGTATCTAATAATTTAACATGCCACTTTTTGATACGGCTATTTACCATGCCCAAATGCTTTAGATACGATTAAAAACACAGTCTAATCAGCATATATGGTGTAGTGGGAGTATCCACGGTGATATAAACTAGACCGATTGATGATGATGTAGCGGGTGCTAGGCTCGGGGTCCTTCCCATTTCGGGAGGTACGGGGACCGATCTAAGGAGCTCGGGAAGGTAGTTGTGGCGGTGCAGCCTTTTTGACATACCCGGATAGCTCTCCATGCCTAACCCAATCCTCGATGAAATCACGCAAGTGCCTACAGTCATTGGTGCCATGATCTGCCATATCATGATACATGCAGTGCTTTCCTGGCTCACGTTCTCTTTAGGTCAGCTCCCTCCTGGGAGGCTTTGGAAAAGGTGGAGATCCTTGTACATCGAGGTATATATCCCGTAGGGAGGAGTTGAGCTCGATGTATTGATCGTACTTGGTTCTCTCCGGAACCACACATTCCTGTCATTCTTTTCTTAGGCTTTCACTTTACCTTGTTTTGGACAATGGTGGTCGGTCCTCCATCCTTTGTAGCAAGTACCTCGAGATTTTCCATCTTGATGTTGGCATCTTCTTGTGGAAAGAATCTATCGGCTTCGGAGTAGAAGTCTCCAATGTATTTAGGAAGATCCCTCTAGCGAGAGATCTAGAAATTAGTTTGGTCTAGGACACCGACGATAAGCACCATCGATGGCTCTGGTCGATTGACCAATGCTACAGCCACGTTGAACCTTTCTAAGAAGGAGCGTATGGTCTCGCCCGACTGCTGTTTGATGGATGTGAGGAACATGACGCTCTTCGGTCGAGAGATGCAAATTCTAAATTGTTCGATGAAGCGAGTGACCAACATATTCCAGCCATTGATCGATTCAATTGTTAACTGCTGAAACTACATGACAGCAATATCAGCGAGAAAGGGAGGGAAGCACTTGGCCATGACATTGACTGATGTTGATAGTACTTCCATGTGACACATGCAACACATGAGATGTATGGTCGGGTCGGTCCAGACGTTGTAGGGCTCCAGGACTGGAAGCTTGAAGTCAGGTGAATTTCGTGAGTTCTTGATTTCCAGTGTGAAGGCGCTGCGATGGACATTATCCACATCCTATTGAGAAGAGGTGCCTCTGGTGAACCATTTGATGATGCTTGCAATCTGACTTCCATCCCCAAGAAGTTGCTGCCATGAATCCAATTCTGCATTGGGGACATTGGTGAGAATCCCAGTACTGGGAGGAAGCATGCCAAGAGTTCTTGGGGTCAATTCGATACGGCCCACGAGCGATGGGTGGAGGTGGTCCACAGCCTCAGTTGTATGTTATAGATTGTTCGAGGCGCCTGGGTTGGCATGTGTGTTGGTTTGAACCATACCCATGCCTATAGGATTGGACCGGTTCCGGTAAGCGTTATCAGCTTGGGGATCGGTACTGCCCCCGTCCGGGGTGATGCATGGTGATTTTTAGCAGCTTTTCCTTCGTCCTATCGGGAACTGGTATGGTAGAGTGTTCTTGTTGGGACAGAGGGTTGCTGCCCCCAGCTAAGCTTGGATCACCGTGCTAGGAAGGTCGAATGAGAGGCAGTATAAGACGAGTTTGTGGTAAGATAATGGGTCGAACTGGTGGTTGTATCGATCAGTGTTCCGGTCGACCCAGGAGTTGCACTGATTCGAAAGCTACTTGTCCAGGGAGTTGAGTCAAAACCTGGACTGGAGGAAAAATGGTCGACTAATCCAGGGATTGGCCTTGGTCGACCTGAGAATCTACAGTTACTCTGCTTTGTTGATTGTCGGGAGCGATGACCTTAGATTTGGACGATCAGGAAGTGAAGTTGAAGCAAGTGGGAGCATAGTTGTATACCTATCCGGGGCTTGGATTTCATTAGTTTGAAGGTTGGTTGTTTCCTCGGCTTCGTCTCGTGCAAGAAGTGATGCTTGGTTGCTTGGTCTCCCTTCCATCCGAGCGAGGAAATCATTCATCGTTTCATGTTGTTTTGCGAGTAGTTCATCTTGATGTGCCATCTGAGCTTTGAGTTCGATGAGAACTTCATCCATCTCGTCCCTAGTTATGTATTAGGACAAGTCTTCATGGGACGAAGCCTCCTAGCTTACATCCGTTGTTGTTGCGTCTGTTGCACCAGCGGTTTGAGATTAAGCGTAAGAAGGTGTTGCATCATTCTTCCTTTTTGTCATTTCTTCTTTAAGAATTGGTGAAGGTCGTTGGGTCAAACCCCTACCTGGCATGCCAAAGTGTTGATGTCAAAAGTTGATCTAATGACAACCAACCCCAAAGTGCGTTAACCACACACAATAATATTCACAGAGTGTAGGAAAAAGTAAATGAACACAGGAGACACAATATTTTTATAGTGGTTTAGCTTCAACCAAGCCTATATTCACTTTATAATCTTTGTTTATACTGTCGATTATAGGTTACAATTATTTTTTATTAAGAAAGAGTAGAGAAAAAGTGGTTTATACACAAAATCCTTGTGTTATAGTTGGAGTATATGGCATGCTATTTGTGGAATGCCGAACATGAGCTTTTTTCATTTGTTCAAGATGCATTTCCAATTTCTGGAAATTGGTGTATTTATAGGCAAGAAAGTGGGTCGAGTTGAATGCAACGTGACATGCATCTTTTTCGGGGTCGCCCACGTGTAAGTCGATCCTATAAAGTAGTTATAGGCGGAGAAACCCGGTCTCTTGCTGATGAATAGTTCTCCTCGAGATATGTGGCATACGTGGAACTTGAAATCTGGTGTACGAAAAGCAATGCAGGTCAAACCTGACCGGTTCTATAGCCTTGGGAGTAGGAATTTGCCTTGTAGCGCATAATTTAGCCTGATATTTCCGATCCGACATTTCAGTCTTGACCCGATCTTTCAGGGATGATACGATCAATCGGTCGGCTTTGACTTCAGAAGTGTTCACCAATTATGGAGGAGGATATCTTTGTTTGTTAGGAAGTTGGCTCGGTTCTAACTATAGTCGATCGATCCACAGTGAAGGTCGATTCAAGGGACAGAAAGTTCGATCGGCTTTTGATAACGAGCCTTGGTCTTTAGTTCTGACAACATTTGCCAAAAAGTTGGTCAACAGTTAGGTTTTGAAAAGTGCTGGATTTGGATTCAATTTACGCTTCTTATATGGTAATTTCAGCTTTTTTGATCGATTTCAAGTTGAACCAATCATTTGCTCGTATCTACATTTAGTATCACAAATGCGATCAAAACTACAACGAAACCATCAGTTAACATCACAGAGACTGTATGCTATTTAATTAAACTCTATTTTGTTATCAATTAAGATGAGTAATGGAATTGTCATCGATCATGAAATAAAAATTGGTTGGGTTTCAATAGTTTTGTGGTGTGAATCTAATTTACATGTGTTTAAGGGGTCAAGCATAATTTTCCTAGAAACTTCTAAATCATTAAAAAAATGATATTGAATCAAAATGCCTTTCAGTAAGGTTGAAAGATCGGTTGTTGTTGACTTGAAACTTCATGCCTTGTTGTTCCATTATATACTTAAAAGTCCTAAAAGGATATCGTTTTCAAATATTGTTTAACTAACGACGTACGCAATGGAACTCTAAAGGACATAGCACAACGGAAACATAAATTGAAATATAAAAATATCATGAAATGATATGTAGTAAAATTGGACATGCACGGGTTGATTTGATGTAGTTGAAGCTTAGAATTTCATTTAGAAAGCAGATTTGGACATGCGTGGGTTGAAATGATACAACGTAGAAGTGGAACTCTATAAATATTAATCATTTAGAATTATGATATAATAAGTAAACTTCATTTATAATTTCATAATGCTAATTTTCAAATAGTTCAAAATATTAAAATTTTAAAATATAGATCTAATAAATAAACGTTCATTCCAAACTCTTTTTGTGCTAATAATAGTATAAATATAAAACCAAACAAATAAAAGTTAGATGTTGCAACATACAGAAACAATTTGTGACGACCTCCCATAACTCCTGACTTAACAAAGGAAATAATGCGCTGAAAGACGTGTCAGGCAGCTACGGATGATCATTAAGGTAGGATAATATTAATGAAACCTGTCGTATAACTCACAACGCATGGATAAAATATAATAGAATATATACAACAGAGTATAATAGTGAAGCACAATTGAACAGAATTTCAACTTTCCATATCACCATGAAAATGTCTCGTACAAACAACTATATCACATCTGAATATGTATAAAGTGCCTCACTACAGATTCACTAAGAGTAACAAACATCAGCGGAATCAACAAATATGTATAGTATATAGTAATATGTCAGCCTTCAGCTCGCCGTCGCTCAACAGCATCGTCTTCATCAAGATCCACTACCTGTCACCTAGTCTGCCCATCCACAACATGGATGAACAACCCAAGGTAATAAGAGGGAAACATAAAACCTTAAGTTAGACAACAGTCTTAATGAGCGATATAAAAACTATCAACATCAACAATAAAGTATATGGATAATGGGCACTTCAGTCATCTGATCTGCCAATACATCAATAAAGAAGAATCCCCAATCCCACTTCTCTTCCACAACCTACGGTGATAGCCTTCTCAGAGAGCTAGA
This sequence comes from Allium sativum, assembly GCA_030737875.1. Taxonomy (NCBI): domain Eukaryota; kingdom Viridiplantae; phylum Streptophyta; class Magnoliopsida; order Asparagales; family Amaryllidaceae; genus Allium; species Allium sativum. The sequence continues at coordinate 1,007,987,279 of CM060912.1, read as the reverse complement.
GAAGAAACAAATAGTAACATCCATAGCAACTAATTATCAAGCGTGGACCATCCTAACCAAGCCCAATATCTCCCAAACACAGAACTCGAAGGCCTAAAACAACATCAGATAAGCAGTCAAGAAATATCTCCCTCAACGTCGAATAATCCACACAAGACGATCCAAGCAAACAATAACGTTCATGACTCTGGCTATCACTGTCTATCTTGCCTTGAATCCATCGTTAATCGTATGACTGGCTCATCCATCCGTCAAGGGCTAATGGTAACCCCGGTTTTAGCAAAACACCATACGCCCTCGTGACTCGTATCTAGGCCCATCGTGACTGCCTAGGGTACTCGACTAATCACCTAGTCTTTTAGGCGCCCCCATTATGCCTTTGCATTAATTCCGCTAGCACCTCCGACTAACGACGATCCCTTGGCACTTTAAAACTCTAGCCATCCGTAACAACCCGCATTTTACGTATCAAAGGATCGTAAATTGTTTTTATTTTATTCTCCAAGGGTCGGATCATTCCCATATTTTGATATGTTGTTCATAGGGATGTGGGACATGTCCACGATTTTTATCAATTTTGTTTGTGACCATTTTTCCCTGGTTATTTTTGTCTAGTGAATAACTTTTGAATGAGATCGAATTAGGAGCTGAGATCGATTTCATTGGATCGGAAATGATATTTCCAATTCCGTAGAGTAGTCACATTAAATATTTGGTTGAGCGGTTTGGGAGGAATCACTGTAGATGCCTGTGATTGAATGGTTGAGTAGATGGATGTTGGATGGTAGGATATACATTCTTCTTAACTTGGAGATTTTGGGGACGAAATCCTTTAAGGAGGGGAGAATGTAACACCCCTTATTTTCTATGAATATTAAAATTAACAAATTTAAGAACACTTAATTTTTAGTAGAAGAATTAAGTAAAACGGGTTGCACCATTGCGATCGTCTCCGAATTCTGCTTGAGATAGAGTCCGAGTTTGCGTAAATCGGGCTCCGTATGAAGAAGTTGTGGAGTTCAGAAGATTTCAAGTTTAAATAGAAATTAAATTAGAATAATAATTAAAAGTCAAAATTGTTCAAAATTCGAAATTCAGTCAGAGCGGGCTGAGCAAGAAATTTCCTGCTCAGAGGTGTTGACCCCCCTTGGGGGAGTCGACATAGGTGTCGACCCCCCTATAGCTGTGTCGACATAGTTGTTGACCCCCCTGTAGGGAGTCGACCCTTTTTTTAATCCAGATCCAGTGACGAATTTTTATATCCCTGAGTTGATGTGGCTTTTCCTAATTGGCTTGATGACTGATTTCTGAGGTATTAGGGCTTATGTGTTGTGCTGTGGTTGGTTGGATGACACATCTCTTTGGTTTGGATGGCTCTGATTACTCCTAGACAAATTTAAAGGCTAGAATTAATCCTAGGCATCTATATATACACTCATAATCCAACCATAATTCTATTGCTCCAAAAGCTATGACGCCGTCATGCTGTCCATCTTCAATCTAGCCTAGCTACCGCCATCTTCTCCAAACTATGTTGAGTCAAGGAATTTTGGTTTATGTCAAAGTAATGTGCGATGATCAACAAAAAGGCGACGTTCATTGATAAGGAGCTTCATATAGTATTAGTCTTTAGAAATTGATTATTTGGTATGATAATAGCGTTCATTATTGTTAAAATCTATCCTCAAATAATCAATGTTTATATATATACACTTATGTATATGTATGCACATAAATTGTGCAAACTGGGCTATACCGTCGATCGCCCAAAACAGATCGGTCGACCGTTTTTACCCAGTTTGCACAGTGAAAATGCACACATATACATATACGTATAACACACATATATATATATATATAAATTCCTGTCTACTGGTCCTTTTTGATTTGTCGATCGTTTTTAAACAGAAACAACTATTTAAATTGTCACTTCCATTCCTCCAAGGGTTACTTCTCCTTCCTTTCATCAATAATCATATCTATTGATTATTACTCTTTACCAAAGGTTACAACTAATTATCTCCTATATAAACACTTTGAAATCATCAATTCTAATAACCAATTCTTTCTATCTATTCTTTGTATTGTTGATTTCATTCTTGAACTCTCAAGCACTCAAACGCTCATATTCTTCACAATATCGTTCTTGAATCCTAGAATTTATATATTATTCTTTTGATTCAAACATGATATCATCTTCTAAATCTTGACAAACACAAATTCTATTTGAGGATAAGATTATAGGAAGGTTGTACAAGAATTGACAAATTCGTGTTATTGAGAACACACATTGTCAAATTACAAGTCTGCTCGTCTTGTTTGAAGTCCTCCGTGTTGTTAGAGGCAAGTATTGAAGTCCTCCGCGTTGTAAGAGGCAAGTTGTGAAGTCCTCGTGTTGATAGAGGCGTGAAATCCTGTTCGGCTACTCGGGTGTTGTGAACCTGTTTCCTCCGGGTTAAGTGAGGTTATTGATTAGTGAAATTCCAGATAGAAGTCTAGGACTGGACGTAGGACGGTGCTCCGAACCAGTGTAAAAATCTCTGATGTGATTTTTCTTTTACTGCATTTACTTATTTGTGATATCTTATTCTACTTTATATTTATTTGCATAACTATTGTATTAGACAAGTAGTTGTGTGTTATTCCTTATTACATGATCCGAGTGTACTGTATTATACTTGGCAAGTACACGCACACATTTTCAAACTAGAAATCAAATTAGAGGGCCTCAAATCAACTTTGAAGATTAATCAACATCAAATTAGAGTCTCTGCAACAACAACGATTCAATTATCTTTTCTTAATCCTAGCAATGTAAGTTCATGTTATTTTCAGATTTAAACACCTAATAGTAATCTTGGCATGTAATAAAATGGATCCAAGTCTATGCTTGATGATGAGACAATCTTTTCAGATTTACCCCTATCTTTCTATTGAATCTATGATTTTACATGCCTAAGAAGTTATTGTATCGATTCAATCATGCCTATCTTTGTTGAACATCAAATATATAATCCTTTTTGGTTCATTATGTTATTCTTATGCATGCGATAATGATTGCATCAGCTTATTCAAGAATCTATCTTTGTTGGATCTAAATTTCTTGTATTAGGTCTGTTGTTACATGCCTATTTTTATGCCTATTCTTATTTTATACTCCTTCTCTCTCTTCCCCTGTTTCCTTTTTCTTTTATGAACCTGGGTTACCTTCGAACCTAGGCTGAAATCGCAAAATGCGAACGATTGGAATATGGGGAATATTTGGGTATAACTTGTAATTGATATTGGGGAATAATCTATTTGGTAATAGTGGAACATAATTTGAAACTTTTGATTTGGGGGCACAGTTGTTATTATTGCGAACTTGGGGTAAATTGAACTATTAAATCTAGATTGGACGAAACCTGTAAATTGAAATATTAAATCTAGATCGGGCATAACTATTGGTTGGAACGCCAAGCATAATGCATATTGAGATTTTGGGGCATGATTATTATTGAAAATTGGGAAGATTAGATGTAACCTATTTTGAGCAATAACTTGAAATTTAATTTGTGGGGCATAACTTGCAATTGGCTTGGTTGGACATAACTTGAGAATTGTAACATGACTAGTTTTGTAAAATTTGGGATAATTAGTATATAAAATCTAGACTTGGACATTAATGGTAAATATGTAAATTGGCTAAAGATAAATGTGCCTAACCCGAGGTTAGATTGAGTTGCGGTGTAAGACTGCCCAGAACCGCCAGGCACATCCAGCGACCATAACAATATAGATCTAATGTGAGAGGTTAGCGCATTAAGTCCAAACCCGAGGTTAGAATGAGTTTGCAGTAGAAGTCTTCCCGGAACCGCCCAACACATCCAGCAACTGCAAACAACAGTTCTAATGTGAGAGGTTGAGGCATTAATGAATGAATTAATGCTAATGAACGGACATGCAAAGAATGGTAGGGTTAAGTTAACACAAGAGGGAAACGCTTAACCAAAATAACATGATGTGTTATAGGGCAATGCTTAACTAAGGTAAGATGATAAGTGAAAGGGTTAAGTTAATAGGAAACACTTAACCAATACAACATGATGAATGAGAAGGGTTAAGTTAATAAGAAACACTTAACCAATATGACATATTAGGTGGGTGGGTTAAGTTAACATGGACAAGAAGACAACTTAACCAATATTATATGAACAAAGTGGATAGGTTTAATGCAAGCTTAACCAATAATACATATGGACTTGATAAGGGGAAGGGTTAAGTAAATCTTGGATAAGTGGGCAATATTAGTATATATAGGCCCACAAACTTAACCGTCAAATAAACATGCATGAATCAGTAAGAGGGTTAAATAACATATGAATAGGCAACACTTAACCAGTACAACATGTTAATTAAGCAAATGGGTGGGGTTAAGTTAAATTGAGAACACTTAACCATTAGAACATGTTGATTAAGAAACCCTAGTAACGGGGACCTATTTCAGCAGTAACCCACATATATGTATCATAGTACCCTGAGCTAGGAAGGGTAGGGCACAATTACTGGGCTGATTATAAGCGGTCAAAATAGCGGCGGGTGGTGCAGCAATGTAGTTCCGACGGAGTTTGGGCATGCACGTGCTCCGGAGTGGAAAAGCAGGCACCGGGCATCAATAGTATACACTATGCATCTTGAATCATGTCGGGTTGCCATCATGGAAATTGATACACCCCATGATGGGGCCAACACAGGTATCTACATATAAGCGGGGCCGAATGACACAAGTAGTGAATGCATACAAGCGAGGTCAAATGACACAAGTAATACATACATGCGATTTAGGGAGCCGATCAATAGGGTAGTAAGGGTACATCTAACATATCCATGGCAGTTAGGCAGATTGAGGTGGGATCCTCGTAATGGATGTACACTTGAAGGCTACCACGATTGTGGGGATTTGGATCATATTATCATTCTATACAGATTACTAATTGGGACACTTGTTAGGTGGTACAAAGATATAGAAACCAGAATAACAGGGTAGTAGCGAAGCAGAGAAAAAGTAGAAGCGCATTCAGTTTATCTTGCCTTATCATATCATATCTTATGTTAATCTTACCTTGTTATCCCTCTTATCACGGTATTGTCTTATATTCAGTTTATTCATGTTGCTTTTACCTGTTTACATACTGAAAGTCACTGGACTTACCAGGCTTTATGTTTTACCCGTTTTCTTTCGTTTTCTTTTCTTCCGTTTCTCCCCCCAGGTAGTCAGGGAGGGAATAGCTCAGCTTAGTTTGGACCATTTCTCTTTCCAAGCTTGAACATTCTTTGATGTATTGCTTGGATCCTCTTATCTTTGGCTATGGCTGTGCTTGCACTTTAATTTGGGGACTTATGCTACTTTGCTATGTTTTATGCTTCTTATATACTTGGAAGTTTTTGAATCAAGACAGAAGTTTTATGTAGTACTTTTAAGTATGATTGAGTAAATTGTTGTAAAAGCTTGACTGAACTACGTTGCTTATAAAATGACTTTGTTTTCTGCTGCTTTATTTGTCTGTCTTGTAATTTATCTGCATCTTTTACCTATAATGCTTCATTAAAGTTAATGCATTCCCTTTGTGAGTGACATTAACAGAGGTGGGGTGTTACACTTGGTATCAGAGCTGAAGGTTACCGGATCAGATAAAAGATTTGAAAAATTATTTTCAAAACAGTTTTAAAAGAAGCATTTCCAAAAGAAAGTTTTGTTTTAAAGGCATATTCCCCAAAGCTATATGCACTAACTTTTGATCCTCTATTTGAATCCTTGTTTCCTTCTTTTCAGAGTCTCCAGGGCTCCTGGCTTTCTGGGAGGTAACCTCATCACAGCATGGTTCCGTAGGCTTGACGAGACTACGACACCTATCAAAGGGCGAAGAAGTGCCCAACTACCCTCTATAGCCGCAGTTGTTTCACCTGCGGATAATTTTTTTTCAAGCTTTGTAGGGTTTTCTGTGCGATGGAGGCAGCTTTCGAGAGACTTGTCAACAAGTTACACAAGGATGGTAAAGATGAGAATAAGGGAGTTTGGCTAAGGAGCACAACCCAAGGATGAGAAACTCATGGATATGGACTTGGTTCACAAAAGAGGTAAATAGGAAGAGGTGTAAGGGGAAGAACCACAGGACAAGAAGGGAGGAAAGAATAGAAAAACCTAAGACAAGAGGAAGTGTCTTTATTATGGTAATATAATTAAAGACACGGAAAAGAACAAAGGACAAGATTTTTAGGAGGGCAAGTGCATGCTCTCACCGCCCGCATACCGGAGAGAGAGGTAGCAAATTTTCTGTTGAGAAAGTTTAGTTTTTCTTTTTGATCATCCTGTTAGTACTCTTTTTGATTTTAGCGCTTCACATTCGGCTATATCTGCTTCCATAGTTGAGTCTCTGCACCTTAGCACTTGTATAGTAGAAGATCCCATTATTGTCTCAAATCCAATTGGTGGTTCGGCTCATCTATCTTTGGTTTGTAAGGATTTGAGAATAGCTATATTAAGTATTGAGTTTAAGTGTAATGCTTATGTTTTCGGTTCATGGGCTATAGGTTGATTATAGACATGGATTGGTTAGCTAGTAATTGTGAAAGGAGGGTAGCTAGACTTTTGACTTGCCTCGGGAATACCCTCGAGATTTCGTGCGACCCTAAGGGATCAGTTTGACTTAGCTACCTAGGATCACTTGATGCGTCTATCGACGATTTATGACCCGTTAGAGTAGTCCATGAGTACGTAGATGTTTTTGATTATGTTAGGGGTTTGTCCCCTAAAAACGCGAGATAGACTTCCGCGTATATCTAGTTGACAATGCAAAGCCAGTTGCATTACCTGTACGACACATGACTCCAAGGGAAAGGAAGGGATCAGTAAACAAGTAAAAGAGTTACTTGAGAAAGGGGTCATAAGGCGAAGTATTTCTGAATAGGGTGCTCCAGTTGTTTTCGCTACAATGGCGGATGGTTCACTTCGCTTGTGCATAGATGATATTTTGGTTTTCTCTAAGAGTGGGGAAAAACATGCTTTGTATCCAAGGGAAGTCTCGAATACCCTCCAAGCGCATCAGCTTAAGGCTAGGTTCTCCAAATATCATTTTTGGAGAGAAGAAGCGAGGTTTCTAAGACATGTGATATCCAAGGAAGGGATAATAGTAGACCCCGCAAAAGTAGTTGCGGTGCAAGATTAGAAGGTCCCAAGGAATGCAACAGGAGTAAGAAGTTTTCTTGGATTAGCGGGATGTTATAGGAAGTTAATTAAGGACTTTGTGAAGGTATCAGCCCCAGTTGCTAAATTGACGAAGAAGATCTAACTTTTGGTTGGGATTTGGTTTGTGATGTTGCTTTCCAATGACTGAAGAGAACCTTGACGAAACCCCAGTCTTGACATTGGCCGAAGGGAACCAGACATTTACAGTTTATACGGATGCGTGCGGGACAGGGTTAGGTCCTGCTTTAATGCTAAAAGAGAGGGTAGTTAGTTATGGAAGAAGATAGCTGAAAGTACATGAGAAAGACTATCCTACCCGCAACTTAGAATTAGCTGTCATAGTGTTCGCTCTTAAGTCATGGCATCATTATCTTTTAAGAGAGAAAGTTTGAACTATATTACGGATCATAATTCCTTAAAATTTTCTCACAAAAAGATTTTAAATTGAGGCAACAACGATAGATGGAATTTCTTGCCTCATACGACCTCGAGATTGCTTATAACCCTTGCAAGGGTAATGTTGTGGCAGGCGCTCTAAGTAGAAAGAGACTGACCTTAAGAGGGGTAAAGTTTGAAGTACATAGCAACCTTTAGCTTTAGACCCTCAATCAAGTTTGTACCTGGATTGTTAGCATCGCTAGATGAGCGGCCTACGCTTTTGGATCGGATAGGAGCAATGTAACATGAAGAACCTCAGATTTGTGACATGATGGATAAGCTAAGTAGAGGAGAGACCTCTAATCATCCTAGTATATAAACTTGGTATCATGGTTAACATCTGTTTATCTTGGAAAGATAATCCGACTACATGGGATACCCTCTAGCATAGTAAGTGATCGAGATCCTATCTTTACTACTAAGTTTTGGAAATGGAGGTCAAGAAGCTTCGAAATTGTGAAGTCAAGCTAGTTAAAGTACAATGGGGTGACGTTGAAGAAGACGCGACTTAGGAGACTGAAGACAAGATAAGCGCATCCTACCCTTTTCTTTTTGAGGGTACATCCTTGATCTCTTTTTCCATAAGTTTATGCATGCTTGTATCTATATTTTAAGTATATCTCCTCGGTCTTATTCTTAATCCTTAGGTAGAAACCAATGGATGTAAACATGTATTTGAAACATGTTATGATTGATGGTTGCAAGTGGTTGCTACTGGTTGCTCGTGGATGCATATACACACACACTAGGTACTAGATCGGCTCAGTCACTTTCATATTACATATGCATATATGTATTTAGATATGGATTGAAACTTGATATGTTATCATATGGATGTTGCATTTGTATGAATGATTGTGCACTCACGTAGAGGTTATAAGGTACGATTAGGAATAATTGCATGCATGATGGACTCATGGCACTGACATAATTCGCATTAAGGAGGTCAACTGAATCAGTAGACAGCCTGATTTTGCATTAGATAAGGACATATACACACACTATGCATATGATATTGAAAGCATTAGAAATCTTTTAAGGACAATGGATGCCTGTGATTGAATGGCTGAGTAGAAAGATGTTTGATGGAAGGATATACGTTCTTCTTAACTTGGAGATTTCGGGGATGAAGTCCTTTAAGGAGGGGAGAATGTAACACCCCTTATTTTCTATGAATATTAAAATTAACAAATTTAAGAACACTTAATTTTTATAAGAAGAATTAAGTGAAACAGGTTGCGCCATTGCGATCGTCTCGGAATTCTGCTTGAGATAGAGTCCGAGTTTGCATAAATCGGGCTCCGTATGAAGAAGTTATGGAGATTTCAAGTTTAAACAGAAACTAAATTAAAATAATAATTAAAAGTCAAACTATTCAAAATTCGAAATTCGGTCAGAGCGGGCTGAGCGGGAAACTTCCCGCTCAGAGGTGTCGACCCCTCCCCCCTTGGGGGAGTCGACATAGGTGTCGACCCCCCCTATAGGGGTGTCGACAAAGATGTCGACCCCCCTGTAGGGAGTCGACCCTTTTTTTGATAAAGATCCAGTGACGAATTTTTATAGCCGTAAGCTGATGTAGCCTTCCCTGATTGGCCGGATGACCGATTTCTGAGGTATTGGGGCTTATGTGTTGTGTTGTGGTTGGCTGGATGACACATCTCTTTGGTTTCGATGGCTCTGGTTACTCCTAGACAAATCTAAAGGCTAGAATTAATCCTAGAAATCTATATATACACTCATAATACAACCCTAATTCTATTGCTCCAAAAGCTATGACGCCGTCATGCTGTCCATCTTCAATCTAGCCTAGCCACCACCATTTTCTCCAAACTATAAATATAATTAGAGGGCCTCAAATTAGCTTGGAAGATTAATCAACATCAAATTAGAGTCTCTGCAACAACAATGATTCAATTACCTTTTCTTAATCCTAGTAATGTAAGTTCATGTTATTTTCAAATTTAAACACCTAATAGTAATCTTAGCATGTAATAAAATGGGTCTAAGTCTTTGCTTGATGATGAGACAATCTTTTCAGATTTACCCCAATCTTTCTATTAAATCTATGATTTTACATGCCTAAGAAGTTATTATATTGATTCAATCATGCCTATCTTTGTTGAACATCGAATATATAATCCTTTTTGGTTCATGATGTTATTCTTATGCCTTTGATAATGATTGCATCAGCTTATTCAAGAATCTATCTTTGTTGGATCTAAATTTCTTGTATTAGGTTTGTTGTTACATGCCTATTTTTATGCCTATTCTTATTTTATACTGCTTCTCTCTCTTCCCCTATTTCCTTTTTCTTTTATGAACCTGGGTTACCTTCAAACCTAGGCTGAAATCGTGAAATGCGAACGATTGGAATACGAGGAATATTTGGGTATAACTTGTAATTGATATTGGGGAATAGTCTATTTGGTAACAGTGGAACATAATTTGTAACTTGTTATTTGGGGGCATAATTGTTATTGTTGCAAACTTGGGGTAAATTGAAATATTAAATCTAGATTGGAAGAAAACTATAAATTGAAATATTAAATCTAGATTGGGCATAACTATTGGTTGGGACGCCAAGCATAATGTACACTGAGATTTTGGTTGACTATTATTGCAAATTGGGAAGATTAGGTGTAAACTATTTTGAGCAATAACTTGAAATTTAATTTGTGGGGCATAACTTGCAATTGGCTTGGTTGGACATAACTTGAGAATTGCAACATGACTAGTTTTGTAAAATTTGGGATAATTAGTATATAAAATCTCGACTTGGACATGAATGGTAAATATGTAAATTGGCTAAAGATGAATGTGCCTAACCCGAGGTTAGATTGAGTTGCGGTGTAAGACTGCCCAGAACCGCCAGGCACATCCAGCGACCATAACAATATAGATCTAATGTGAGAGGTTAGCGCAATAAGCCCAAACCCGAGGTTAGAATGAGTTTGCGGTAGAAGTCTTTTCGGAACCGCCCAGCACATCCAGCAACCGCAAACAACAGTTCTAATGTGAGAGGTTGAGGCATTAATGAATGAGTTAATGCTAATGAACGGACATGCAGAGAATGGTAGGGTTAAGTTAACACAAGAGGGCAACATTTAACCAAAATAACATGATGTGTGATAGGGCAACGCTTAACGAAGGTAACATGACAAGTGGAAGGGTTAAGTTAATAGGAAACACTTAACCAATTCAACATGATGAATGGAAAGGGTTAAGTTAAAAAGAAACACTTAACCAATATGACATGTTAGGTGGGTGGGTTAAGTTAACATGCACAAGAAGACAACTTGACCAATATTATATGAACAAAGTGGATAGGGTTAACGCAAGCACAACCAATAATACATATGGACTTGATAAGGGGAAGGGTTAAGTAAATCTTGGGTAAGTGGGTAATATTAGTATATATAGGCCCACAAACTTAACTGTCAAATAAATATTCGTGAATCAGTGAGAGGGTTAAATAACATATGAATAGGCAACACTTAACCAGTACAACATGTTAATTAAGCAAATGGGTGGGGTTAAGTTAAATTGAGAACACTTAACCATTAGAACATGTTGATTAAGAAATCCCAGTAATGGGGACCCATTTCAGCAGTAACCCACATAGATGTATCTTGGTACCCTGATCTAGGTAGGGTGAGGCACGATTACTGGGCTGATTATAAGCGGTCAAAATAGCGGCGGGTGGTGCGGCAGTGTAGTTCCGATGTAGTATGGGCGTACACGTGCTCCGGAGTGGAAAAGCAGGCACTGGGCATCAGTAGTATACACTATGCATCTTGAATCGTGTTGGGCTGCCATCATGGGAATTGATACACCCCATAATGGGGTCAGCACAGGTATCTACATACAAGCGGGGCCGAATGACACAAGTAATGAATGCATACAAGCGAGGTCAAATGACACAAGTAATACATACATGCGAGTTAGGGAGCCGATCGGTAAGGTAGTAAGGGTACATCTAACATATCCATGGCAGTTAGGCAGATTGAGGTGGGATCCTCATAATGGATGTACACCTGAAGGATACAACAATTGCGGGGATTGGGATCATATTACCATTCTATACAGATTACTAGTTGGGACACTAGTTAGGTGGTGCAGAGATATAGAAACCAGAATAACAGGGTAGTAGCGAAGTAGAGAAAAAGTAGAAGCGCATTCAGTTTATCTTGCCTTTTCATATCTTATGTTAATCTTATCTTGTTATCCCTCTTATCATGGTATTGTCTTATATTCAGTTTATTCATGTCATGTTGCTTTTACCTGTTTAGATACTGAAAGTCTCTGGACTTACCAGGCTTTATGCCTGACCCGTTTTCTTTCGTCTTCTTTTCTTCCGTTTCTCCCCCCAGGTAGTCAGGGAGGGAATAGCTCAGCTTAGTTTGGAACGTTTCTCTTTCCAAGCTTGAAGATCTTTGATGTATGACTTGGATCCTCTTATCTTTGGTTATGGCTGTGTTTGCACTTTAATTTGGGGACTTATGCTACTTTGCTATGTTTTATGTTTCTTATATACTTGGAAGTTTTTGAATTAAGACAGAAGTCTTATGTAGTACTTTTAAGTTTGATTGAGTAAATTGTTGTAAAAGATTGACTGAACTACGTTGCTTATAAAATGACTTTGTTTTCCACTGCTTTATTTGTCTGTCTTGTAATTTATTTGCATCTTTTATCTGTAAAGCTTCACTAAAGTTAATGCATTCCCTTTGTGAGTAACATTAACGGAGGTGGGGTGTTTCAGTTATTGTTGTTTGTATCGTCTTGTAAGGATTATTTGATGCTGAGGGAGACATTTCTTAGGCGCTTATCTGATGTTGGTTTAGGCCTTCGAGGTTTGTGCTTGGGAGGTATTGAAATTTATTAGGGTGGTTCATGCTTGGTAATTGGTTGTTATGAATGTTACTGTTTGTTTCTTCTCTAATTCTATGGGAAGGCTATCACCATAGGTTGTGGAAGGGAAACGGGATCAGGATTCTTCTCTGTTGATGTATTGGCAGATCAGATGATTGAACTGACTATTTTCTCATATACTTTATTGATGATGTTGTTAGCTATTTTATTGCTCATTAAGACAGTTCTCGAACTCAGGTTTTATGTTTCCTCTTATTACCTTGGGTTGTTCATCCGTATTGTGGATGGGAAGACTAGGTAACAAGTAGTAGATCTTTATTAGGACGTTGCTGCTGAGCGACGACGAGATGGAGGCTAACGTATTACTATCTACTATTCATATATGTTGTTTTCGCTAATGTATGTTACTCTGAGTGAACATGTGGTAAGGCTTCTTGTACAGATTCTGATGTGATACAGTTGATTGTATGGATACTTTCATGATGATATGAAAAGTTTTAGGTTCTGTTCAATTCTGCTTAACTACTATACCCTATTGTATATGTTCTATTATATTTTATCCATGCGCTGTGAGTTGTACGACAGGTGTCGTTGGTGTTATCCTACCTTAGATGATCGTGCATAGCTTCCTGGCATGTCTTTCAATGCATTATCTCCTTTGTTAAGTGTGGGAGTTATGGGTGGTTATCACATTTGGTGTCAGAGCTTTGGTTAATCTGTTTTATCCAAAGTTCGCGGACATAATGACGTATGAGAGATATATTTGTACTTTTCTAATGGTTGGTTACTATATTATGGTGTATAGTATAGTAGCTCTTGAAATCAACTGTAGTTTTCTCACGTGTGGACTAATCATTCTATTTTCAGATTTAGAATGAGTCGTTGATCTTTGAGACATACTGCTAGGGAGGAGCCAGTTTCTAGATGGGGAGATGGTGGTTTACCTGGGTACCCAACTATGTTCGAGGCCATGATGGCAGTGATCATGAGGAGGGTACCTGTTCCAGAGGCAGCCGGGGTAAATGTTGGAGTTCAAGTGCAAGTGCCTAGGGTGGTTGATTTCGCTAAGCGGTGTAAGGATTTCACTACTCTTGGTGGGAGTCATTTTTGGGACAAAGCCAATTGTAGAGATTTAAGGGTGGCTTGATTCTTGTGTTCGGATATTCAGAGATCTGAGTACTATTGACGCAACTAAGAGGAAGCTTGCATCGAGGTAGCTATAGGGCAAAGCTATGGACTTGTGTAACTTTGTCACTTTAGAGACTCCTGAAGATGAGATTAGTTGGTATCAGTTCTGAGTCAAGCTCGAGACGAAGTTCATTTCCACTGCCTAGAAGTCAGTTCTATCAAAAAGTTTGTGGAGCTAAAGCAGAATGGTCGACCAGTGTTGGAGTACGTTTTTGAGTTTGAAGCTTTGTCCGAGTATACTCGTTCGTGTATTGAGACTCCTTATTAGAAGAATGAGAAATTTGTCATGGGCTTGGATACATATCTTAGGAAGTTGTTGGTTGAATATTTGGATGGCCCTTTTGAGAAGATTGTTGAGAAAGATTTCAGGCACGAAAATTTGTTTCCTAAGGAAGAAGTTGTTGTAACTAAAGAGGATCCGAAACCATGGTAAGGAGGCAATAAGAAAAAGTGGAACGGAAAGAGGAAGCAACAACAAAATCAAGGGAATGATGGCCATAAGAAGCAGAAAAGCAAAGTGACTTGCTACAATTATTAGCAGATGGGCCATTATTCCAAGGATTGTAATAATCTGAAAGATGAGAGTAGGTGCTATAACTGTGGTAAGCCTGGGCATAACAAGAAGGATTGTCCAAAACCGCTGAAGGGTAAGCAAATAGTGAAGGCGTATGCTTTTGAGGTCATGCCAACTTCTTTGAGAACTCCTACGACAGAGGAGAAAGGGAAGAGTTTTGTTGTTTAAGGTACGCTTTCTATCAGGGATGTTTCAGTTCGAGTGTTGCTTGATAGTGGAGCATCACATTCTTTCATTTGCAATGAGCTTGTGTGCCGGTTAGGTTTGGAACCCGAGATATGTGATAGACCATTGATCATGACTAATCCAGTCGGGGGTTCGTCTAGTCTATGTATTCTTTGTTGTGGTCTAGTGTTATCAAGTCATGGTTGCTCTTTTATGTGTGATTGCTTAGTTTTGAACTTTGCTGGGTTTGGGATTATTTTGGGTATGGACTGGCTCAAGAGGCCTGAGATTAAAGTGGATTGCGAGAAGCTCGAGGTGATATTTGGAAATGTGGAAGGGCAATGGTTGTGATTTGATGTAATCCATAAGATGAGTCTTCGTATGCTTTTTGTATTCGCTCGTGATTCCACGGGAAGGATTGTCATCTGTGTTGATCGCTAGTGAGTTTGATGATGTCTTTGATGAGGTCAAGGGGTTGCCGTTGCATCCCGAGATTGAGTTCCGGATTGATTTGGTCGAGGGATCTAGACCTATCGTTATGCCCCTTTGGGGGATGGCGCCTAGAGAACAGAGAGAGTTTGAGGTACAAGTAAGTGACCTTTTGGAAAATGGTTCATTTGGCGAAGTGTGTCCGAATGGGGTACACCAGTTGTGTTTGTAACCAAGGCTGATGGATCATTGACATTGTGTGTGGATTATCGTGAGGTGAACAAGGTGACTAAGAAGAACAACTATCCATTGCCGAGAATATAAGACTTGTTTGATCAACTTCATGAAGCCAAGGTGTTTTCCTAAATGGATTTGGCCACGACATTCCACCAGTTGAGAGTGGTGAAGAATAGTGTGCCGAAGACCGCTTCTATGACACCATCCGGTTTCTTCTAGTGGCTGGTGATGCCATTTGGATTGACTAATGCGCCTGCGTCTTTCGTGGATCTTATTAATAAAGTATTCAGAGAACAATTGAATAAGTTCGTGCTTGTGTTTGTGGACGACATTCTGGTTTACTTCCGGAATAAGGAAGAGCATAAGATGCACTTGCAAGTTATTTTGGAAATCTTGCGAAAGCATCAACTGATAGCTAAGTTTTCGAAGTGTCACTTCTGAAAGAATGAAGTGAGGTTCTTAGGCCATGTTGTTTCTGGTAACGGAATAGCGGTGGATCTCGCTAAGGTGACAACAATCCAGGATAGGGATAAACCTAAGAATGCGACAAATGTTAGGGGTTTCCTTGGGTTGACAGGATATTATCGTCAATTTATCAAGGATTTCTCTAAGATAACATCACTATTAACAGTATTGACGAAAAAGAATCAAGTGTTCACATAGGATGCGAAGTGTGAGCAAGCTTTCAAAATCCTGAGAGAGAGACTGACATGTGCTCCCGTTTTGACTATTCCGAGTGGGAATGAGGAAATGGTGGTATATACCAATGCATGTGGTACTGGGCTTGGAGCAGTGCAGATGTAGAAGGATAGAGTTGTGACCTATGCGATTCGACAACTGAAGCTGTAAGAAAGGAATTATCCGACTCATGATTTGGAGATGGCAGCGATCGTGTTTGCTCTGAAGATATGGAGACACTACCTGTTGGGAGTTCGATTTGAGTTATTTATGGATCACAAATCGTTGAAGTATCTTTTCTCCCAAAAGGATTTGAATCTTCGGTAGCAATGACAGTTAGGTTTTTTGGCATCTTACGATTTTGGTATTGCCTATACTCCTGCTAAATATAACGCAGCGGTAGACGCGTTAAGTCGAAGACATGCAGGTTTAGGAGCGATGTTTTCGCAATAGAAGCACCTTGAGTACTTGGCATGATTTGATTTCAGGCCTAGGTGTAAGATAGAGCCTGAAATGTTGGCAAGCTTATCGATAAGAATAATTACTATCGAAAGGACTGGAGAAAGCCAAAAGCATGATGTAGAGCTTGTCGAGATCATCCTGAAGTTGGAAGCAAGAGTGGAACCAGAGAAGGATAAGAAATTCAAGGTCGATCGAGAAGGTTAGCTTCGAAAGAAAGGACGATGACTTATTGTTCCTGATGTTGCTGATTGAGAGATGATGTTCTGAGAGAATGTCATCACTCAAAATTGATGATTCATCCTGGCGGTAATGAGATGTATCGGGACATGAAGCGAGTTTATTATTGGGAAGGTATGAAGAGGGATATTGGAAATTTTATTTCCAAATGCATGAATTGTCCATTGGTGAAATATGAACATAAGAACCCGAGTAGGTTGATTCAGCCATTAGAAGTTCCTACGTGGAAATGAGAGCAAATATTGATTGATTTTGTCGATGGACTGCCTAGGACTAGGGTAGGAAATGAAGGGATTTTGGTCATAGTGGATCGTGACCAAGAGCGCAAAGTTTATTCCTGTCAAATCGACTAGTACAGCATCAAAGTTGGTTGAGTTATATATTAAATGGATAGTTTGATTCCATGGTGTCCCGAAGAGAATTGAGATCCATTGTTCATAAGTGGATTTCGGAAGAGTTTGCAAGAGACTTTGGGAACCGAGCTATGTTTGAGTACAGATTATCATCCCTAGACTGACGGTCAAACCGAGCGAGTGAATCGATATTGGAGGATCTCCTCATAGATTGCGTACTGGACAACGGAGGATCGTGGGAAGACCATTTACATTTGGTTGAGTTTGCATATAACAACAGCTACCCGATAAGCATCGGGGTGGCAACATACGAGGCGTTGTATGGAAGACCGTGTAATTCTCCGGCATGTTGATTAGAGACTGGAGATAAGTTGATACTCAGGCCAGAGATGATAAGAGAAACATCGGATTGTATTGAGATCGTTTGACAACCAATGAAAGCAGCCCAAGATCATCAGAAGGGTTATGCTGATAAACGTCGAAAGGATTTGGAGTTTGACGTTGATGATATGGTTTTCATTAAGATTTCACCTTTGAAGAATGTTGTTCGATTTGGAAATAAAGGAAAGTTGGCTCCTAGATTCGTTGGAATGTTTCGATCGTCAAGAGAATTGGAAAGCTCACGTATAGAATGGATTTACCAGAGAAGATGTCGAGTGTGCATAATGCTTTTCATGTGTCTTTTCTACGAAAGTTTGTGCACAATTCGAACGCGGTGGTATCTCCGGATCAGTGTGAAGATTTAAAAGCCGAGCCCGTTGTTTCGAGACCTCGTAAGTAACTTCGAGTTATGGGGAATGACATGAAACAACTTTGGAGGAAGGTGGTTACGCTAGTCAAGGTGCAATGGAGTGGGGGTGATGACAATTTTACGTGGGAAACGGAAGAGCATATGAAGATGACCCATCTGGAACTCTTCGTTAGTATGACCCATTGATATCGTATCACCCTTACTTCTTTGCAACTTATACTATTATTAGAATTGCGCATGCTAGGTTAAGGCTATGAATGCATGGCTTGCTAGATGCTAGATTGGATGGAAGATCGGCTGCTCGTGGATGGTAGGCATGCAAAATAGTTTTTGGTTGCTCATGTTTGCTTGGGATTTTGGGGGCGAAATTCCTAAATTGAGGGGAGAATGTAACGCCCCGCATTTTACGTATCGAAGGATCATAAAATATTTTTATTTAATTCCCCTAGGGTCGAATCATTCTCATATTTTGATATGTTGTTCATAGGGATGTAGGACATATCCATGATTTTTACCTGTTTTGTTTATGGCCACTTTTCACCTGTTATTTTTGTTTAGGGTATAAATTTTGAATGGGATTGAATCAGGAACTGATATCAATTTCATTGGAACGAAAACGGTGTTTCTAATTCCGTAGAGTGGTCACATTAAAGATTTGGCTGAGCGGTTTGGGAGGAATAGTTGTTTTAGTGTTGCTAGTTTTCTGGATAGGCTAATTAGTCATTATGATTAGTGAGGCCCATTAAGCCTAGCGGCTGTTGGCTATAAATAGGAGGGTAGGAGCATAAAGAATTGTTTGGTCTATTCATTTCTCATTTGGTTGGGTGCCTATGATTCTCCAGCTCAACCAAATACACCTCCACTTCATTTCAATTCATATATTTCTAAACTATGATTTAAGATCAACATCAAAGAAGGGTAAATCGCATCAATTGAGTTGATTCGGAGGCCGTTCTTCATTGTTCTTCACTGTCCGGATCGGAGATTCATTGATTCATAGTTATTTTGTGGATTTGGTGAGTGATAAGCATTTCTCGCACGGATTCAATCGACTATATGCATTAGTTTCATCTTAATTTCATCATATTCACCTAGATCTAATCAATGTAAGTATATTTTGAATTCATATCGCACCATAGGATCTAATTTAGCAAGTTATAACAGTTAATTCTTATGTTTATGCAAGTTTAGATCTAAGTATTGATTCGTTTATCATTTCATCATGATTTGGTGAATTTCATATGATTGTATGATGATTATTTATGGTGCTAATGTTGTTTGATGGTTGTGTATAGTGTTATGATTGTTTGGTCGAAATTGGTCGATTTGGATGAATTGTATGCATAGATGCTTATCGTAGAGTGCTTAGATTGCATGGATCATGGTAGATCGGTTCGACAAGGTGATGGATCGGTCACACATGACTATGGAGTGTGGGTCATGAGAATTAATGGATCGTTCGCAATCCATGACATGGCTTGGGTCGAATGAATGTTTTGTGATGGAGTGGATCGGTCGATGTGATGGATTGTGGATCGCGTGGAAACTAAGTCAGCTCGAGTGCAAAGGTCGGGTTGGCTACAACGTTGTGCAAGAAGGCATAAAGTTTGTAATGGATCGGTGGCTTGAAGGATTGTTTGGATCATGCAAAGCATGAATCAGGGAGTGATGGATCGCATGGCTTTGGTCGAGATGCCTAGGTCGTTCAGACTTTGCAAAGTGAAATGTAAAGGCGAGTCGACTTGAGTGATGGATCGACTGACTAGATGGATCGAGTTGGTTAGAAGACAAGGGAAGAGATGTGGTGGATGGATCACATGTATTTAGGTCACATGGTGGGAGAACCGCGGCTCGTTGGAAATGCAAAGAGAGGCTTTGAAGCCTTCTTCGTCGTGAAGCGGGATCGTGGGTCAAGGGTGGATCGGGCGTGATCCAGTGGGATGTGACCCATATGGATCAGTGGCGATCAAATGGGTTGGTCTGGGATGATCCATCCAATATTTACCAAATGAAGTTTATTTTTGGTTAGACAATGAGCGTAGCTTTGATGTGAATTCAGATGGAATGTTCGAGGCAAAGTCGAGTGATCATTGATTGTGGATGATGCAATAATGTTATGAAGACGTCTCAAGGTGATTTGATCTCGTGGATAATGGTCGCTCGAGAAGGCGCTTTTCCTTATGGATTAGTCGATGATGACGGATAGAGTTTTGAAGTGCCAAGGGATCATCGTTGGTCGGAGGTTCTAGACAACTCAAAGCCGGCGTTAACCCTGTTATAAAAACACAGTTAGAACGTAGTGGTTTGATTGTAAATATAGTGGATCAAATATAATAAAAACAATGAGTCGATCAAGCTCGAATGACCTGAATCGTGCACGTTGAAATACCATGGATTAGGCATTTTTTTAGTCATGGATCGGGTATAATTTCTTAGATGGATCAGGTAACTTTTATCTATTGGATCGGGCATGAATTTAGTGCTTGATCGGGCAGACAACACTCCATGGATCGGCACTGAGAAACTATGGTGGATCGGGCATCATTTGATAGTTGGATCAGGCAAAATCCATGTGATGGATCGGGCACACAGCTATGATCTGGCAAATCGCTGCGCACATCAAAACAGGTGATCGAGCAGAATGCAACATGTGGGATCCAACAGTTTTCGTGGATCAGACATGGCATGACCCGATGGATTAGGAAAAAGCTGCTATAGATTATCCAATGTTGTGCATGAGGAAAAACGTGATTGGGCTAATGGCGCATCGAGGGACCAACATGATTTTCATGGATCGGTTGTAATCTTAGGTTAGTGGCAATTTTGTAAGTACCATGGATCGGGCATCCGATCCATGGCATATGCACACATAAATTATAGCTTTTCCACTCCCTTCGAGCTCCGCCTATAAATACCTTGCCATTTCACACATTTAAAGGATCGAATTTTCCACGCTGAAGGGCTGCCATTTTCATTTCTCAACCTTACTACATCATCTCAAACCCCATTAAATTTCCATCAAGCTTCGATCAATCATATCCATCACCGTGAAATCATCAAAGATCATCAGAGTGCATGATTATCGAAGATCCACTTCAATAATCTCCGCAACTAAAGAGATCTAAGTATTTCTATGGTGAATTCAGGAGATTCTATAGAAGAGATGGAGAATTGTAAAAAGAAATAGAAAAGATGTATAAAGTGAAAATGATCAAGTACCTTGTAATGATGAAGATCGTAATGAAGTTCCCGATTAAAGTGGACGCAGGCCAGATCTGATACCGAAGCACTATAAACGCTCTCTACTTTACTTTTTCCCACACTTATTTGCTATTAACTTTATTTTGATCATTTGTGAAGTGTCGAAACACCTCTTAGGGTGTTAGTTCTATTTTTTGCATTAATAACAGGGTTATAATATGGGAACCCAAAGACTAGATGATTAGTAGAGTACCCCGGACAGTCACGATGGGCATAAATACGAGTCACAATGGCGTATGGAGTTTTTGCTAGAACCAGGGTTACCACTAGCCCTTGACGGATAACAGGATGTGTCAGTCATACGATTAACGATGGATTCAAGTCAAGGCAGATGGTGATAACTAGAGTCATGGATGTTATTGTTGCTTATATTGTCTTGTATGGATTATTCGATGTTGAGGGAGATATTTCTTGGGCGCTTATCTGATGTTGGTTTAGGCCTTCAGGGTTTGTGCTTGGGAGGTATTGAACTTGATTAGGGTGTTCCATGCTTGATAACTGGATGTTATGACTGTTACTGTTTGTTTCTTCTCTAGTTCTCTTGGAAGGCTATCATCGTAGGTTGTGGAAGGGAAGCGAGATTGGGATTCTTCTCTGTTGGTGTGTTGGCAGATCATATGATTGAACTTCCTATTTCTCATATACTTTATTGATGATGTTGTTAGCTGTTTTATCGCTCGTTAAGACTGTTGTCTAACTCAAGGTCTTATTTTCCTCTTATTACCTTGGGATGTTCATCCATGTTGTAAATTGGCAGACTAGGTGACAGGTAGTAGGTCTTTATGAGGACGATATTGCTGAGCGACGACGAGCTGGAGGTTGACGTATTACTATCTAGTATTCATATATGTTGTTTCCGCTGATGTATGTTACTCTGAGTGAACCTGTAGTCAGGCTTCTTGTACAGACTCAGATGTGAAAATGTTGATTGTATGGATATTTTCATGATGATATGAAAAATTTCAGGTTGTTCAATTGTGCTTCGTTATTATACCATGTTGTATATATTCTATTATGTTTTATCCATGCACTATGAGTTATACGACATGTTTCGTTGGTGTTATTCTACCCTGATGATCGTTCATAACTGCCTGACATGTCTTTCAGCGCATTATTTCTTTGTTAAGTGCGGGAGTTATGGGCAGTCATTACATTTGACGACTATCATAAGCTCAAGTGCCTTCTTCAGCCATCCATTATTTACGAGCTCAAACCACTTTCTGAGTCATCTTCACAACATCGTTGCATCATCCAACGATTAACGTTCACTCGACCCTACTTCGAACATTCCAACTGAATCCACATTGAAGCTACAACATTCGCCGAGTCTCATATTCGTCGTGTTAGGTCTAACGTGTAACACCCCACCTCCGCTAGGGTCACTCACAAGGAAATGCACTAGCTTTGGAAGGGCGTTAAACGAGGTAAACATGCATAAAGATATCACAAGATAGAACATATAAAACAGCGGAAGTAAAACAAATTTCATTACCTTATAAAATAATAAGGTCTAAAACCTTTTTACATCAAAACCTGTCTTGCAATAGTAAAGAAGCATAAACCATTTCATAAATTATTCCCCAAGTAAAATAGTAAAGTAGCCATAGCCAAGAAAAGTCCAAGCCATCCATGATGACCTTCAAGCAGAAGAGGTCCGAACTAACAACAGTATTTCCTCCCTGTAACCTGGGGGGGAAACGGAAGACAAGAAGCAAAAGAAAATGGGGTCAGTCATAAAGACTGGTAAGCCCTATCTACTATCAGTATATAAACTAGTAAAGTTAGCATGACATGCATAAACTGAAAGTAAACATAAGGATGTCGACAAGATAGATACGCTAAACCAAGATAACTGGATGAACTACTGTAGCAAGATAAACTAAGGTATCATGATAAACTGCGGTGTCAAGATAAATCAAGGTATCACATCGTCAGGTTTCTATCAAGTATACTATCCCAAGGTATCTATCATGTATAACATCCCCCGGTATTTATCATGTATGTTTACTCTGCACCTCTCGTACTAGTATCCCAACCTGCGTCATGTGTTAACTATGAATGTCCCTTGCCCAATGTCATGTAGTGGTCCATGTCAACCTAATATATAGCATATGTAGGTTTTCCCAACTCGTATGTTTCTTTCCATGTATAAGTTCAGTCCTTTGCCGTAGGCCGTACGGGCTTTCCCATGTAAATCTATACCACCTCAACGTAGTACCATTTTATCCTTGAGGTTGTTTTGGACTGCTTCCCTTGATCTTGTTAGGTTTTCTTACCATGAACTATCGCGTGTTCACTTAGGATTTATGCCACCTAGGACCACTAGGGATTATGCTACCTAATGAACGTTTCCGTGTCTCGGTTTGGGTTCAAGCCACCTAGGGCCACTAGGGATTATGCCACCCGTCAACCGCGCCCTTTATCCCGCGTAAGTATCGTGAATCGTTTTCCATGTCTAGACGCACATGTTCCTCAATGTGCCATCCGAGTTCCGTGCCAGGGCAAATCAAGAAATACGGAACTCGGTCGAGAGCTTTAAGTCGTCTGCTGATGCAGATATTAAGGTCTGTTTTTGTATCCGTGGCTATGGTCCCACGTGACCCCTCCCTCAACTACTGAAAGGCAATCCAAGAAAAATCATGTATGAGAACCACATCCCGGCCCCACTATAGCCCCACTTTCCTATGGGCCAACCTCACCCATGACTCGATAGCAAGAACATGGTCTATTGGGGGTTCTCTGCCTTTCCGTTCGTACACGATTGACTAAAGATGGTAGGTAGTCGACGACGCGCTATCCAGGGCAAAAACAAGAATCGTCGACTCCACGCTAATCCATCCCAGTCTTTAGGTCGCTCGCATAGCAACCAAGGCATACTCTTGGCTCTTCTACCGCAGACCTTAACCTCTGTGAGGCCAGGTTTCATGGACCATCTGCCACCTCACAGAGGGATACCAAGAGTACCCTCACGTCCCCCGAAGCTACCGCTTCGTCACCCAGTTCGTTGGAGCCTTTATCCAAGTCGGATAATTTGCTCCTCCTCGTGTGTTTAGGCGATGACCTACCGTATCGGGTTACTCATCTATCTATGAACTGGTCCAAATCTCTTGACTAAGAATTATTACTTAGTTTCCTAAACTAAGGTTTACCACTTAGTCTCCTTTCCCGTTATCCTTGTTAATCCCGGTTTTCCACCTAGTCCCCTGAGCTGGGGTTTTGTCTAATGGGTTAAGTATTATCATTTAAGTTCATGACTTAACCTGCCTACGAATCATGTCAATATTTGGCTAAGTATTCAAGTCCAAGACCTAGCCCTACAAGTTGGTTAAGTATACCAAGAAGCTCATGACTTAACCCTATTCAATCATCAAGTCAAATTGGTTAAGTATTTGTTTATCTTAACCCTATCAGATTATCGTATTAGATTGGTTAAGCATATATTATCTTAACCTCATCGGATTGTCGAGTCGGATTGGTTAAGCATAGGTTAACTTAACCCCATCCACTAATCGTATTAGAATGGTTAAGTATATTTAAACGGTCTTGTGACTTAACCCGATCAAGTTCTCATATTAGATTGGTTAAGTATGGTTGCTTAACCTCATCAAATCATCATGTATAATTGATTAAGTATAAGTTACTTAACCCTATTAAATTATCATGTTAAGTTGGTTAAGTATTGGTTACTTAACCACATTGAATTACCAAGTTTAGATTGGTTAAGTGTTTAACTTAACCCCATCGAATTACCGTGTTTAGATTAGTTAAGTGTAGGTTACTTAACCCCATCGAATTACCGTGTTTAGATTAGTTAAGTGTAGGTTACTTAACCCCATCTAATTACCGTGTTTAGATTAGTTAAGTGTAGGTTACTTAACCCCATCTAATTACCGTGTTTAGATTGGTTAAGTCTGAGTTACTTAACCCCATCTAATTACTAAGTCGGATTAGTTAAGTGTAAATTACCTAACCCCATCCCCTAATTGTCTTGTTTGGTTAAGTGTCATTAAGAAATCAAGTCCGGTTCCCCTTAACCTACCCATTCGTGTCATATCGGTTAAGTGTCATTAGTCAAAATTACTTAACCTTTTCATGTGGCATTAATTAAATTAATGCACCCAACCTCTCACATTAGACTTTGCTGTGGTTACTAGTTAAGCCGGGCGGGTCCGGGTAGATTTACACCACAACCTAGTCTAACCTCGGGTTTTAAGTGCTATATGACCAACTACTCACATTGGGTCCTATTGTTTGTAGCCACTAGTTAAGTCGGGCGGGTCCGGGTAGATTTATGCTACAAACTCAACCCAACCTCGAGTTGGCCACTTTCATGTTTGGTCTAGTGTCATATTACACTTACAACCCATACGTGTCTAGTTTCAAGTTCCATATTTACCCCACATGTCATGTCCACATTTAGGTGTATCTTGAGTATCATATTTTCATGCAATCCCATGTCAAATTATCATGTCATAATCACGCACGTCTAACCTACCCCAAATCGTGTTTCCAACCCAAGTAAAAGCGAGTCAACATAGTAAGGGCACTATGCTACATATTGGCCTCAAAACATGCACGATGTCAAAAAGGGATTGGCCACAAACATGCATGGTATCATAAGGGGTTTTGCCTCAAAATATGCATAGCATCATAAGAGAATTTGGCCGCAAGCATGCATAGTATCATAAGGGAATTTAGCCACAAACATGCATAGTATCATAAGGGAATTTGGCCACAAACATGCATAGTATCATAAGGGAATTTGGCCACAAACATGCATAATATCATAAGAGAATTTGGCCACAAGCATGCATGATAACATAAGGGGTTTGGGTTCATTTACATGCATAAGCCCCAAATCATATTCATGTGCATATTTCACAAGTCAAATTGGTTTCGAGTATTCATGCCAACATTCCGCAAGTAAAGGTTCAATCTTTCATGATGGACTAAGTTAAACATAACATAAGTGGCATGATTTAGTCACTAAGCATAGCCAAAAGCCATAGGTTCAAGAAAAAGAGGCATGAAAAGGTTCATATAGGCTAGCATACTTAGTTTAATCTCGTTTTATTCCATGCCATCATTAAAACTACCATTTAGATCTAGAAGTAGCTAGAACTTACATAGCGTGGCAAGAGATTTAGGAGCATGAATTGTCTTGTCGAAGAATCCATGTTGAGATGATGATCAAAACCCTTGATTTGGTGTAGAAAGCTTTCACCTTCGTCTTGAATCTAGTTTGCAAGCACAAGCTCTTGAATTTGGGGATGGAGGTCATGATCAATGTAGATTTGGGCAGCACTTCGTTGCAAGAGTGATTTGTGAGGATTTAGGGTAGGCTTAGGGGTCTTTTTATAGAGATTAGGACTAGTTTAGGCTCTTAGATTAACCCTAGGATAGATCTGAACCCTCAAAATCCGTCACAGGCCCATAAAACATGACTTGAGAAACA
Organism: Allium sativum; assembly: GCA_030737875.1. NCBI lineage: Eukaryota > Viridiplantae > Streptophyta > Magnoliopsida > Asparagales > Amaryllidaceae > Allium > Allium sativum. The sequence goes on along the minus strand of CM060912.1, from coordinate 1,007,960,957 downwards.
AGTCAGGTGCACCCAGGCCCAAGTGGTCGGACCACCCAGGTCGACAGGGTTGTCGACTGGGCAGTCGACACCACCTGGGGGGTGTCGACTCCCCAGTCGACTTGGGGTGGCGGGAATTTTTCTCGCCTCTTCTGCTTGGCTGAATTTGAAATTTGAATTCAAATTTGAACTGTTTTTGAACTTGAAATTTTCTGAAAACTTTGACGGGCCATAACTTGGTCATACGGACTCCGATTTTCGAAAACTCGGACTCTATTTCGCGTATTTTTCCGAGACGAACGCAATGGCACAGCCCGTTTCCCTTGATTCAGATTTTATAATTAAATTCTTCCTTGATTCTTGTCTTAGCATGTTATTAAAATTCGGGTTGTTACATAACGACTACAAAACTCCTCATATAGCCTTCCTATACAAGGGCCAACAATCTCACCAGAAATCAACATATTCCGGACATTTTATGATGGATTCATCGTGAGCCCCACCACACGGGTCGCCCATCCATGGGTCGTACGCGATCCATCCTCGACCCACGGTTCATCACAACCGACCCATCCTCGCTTTGTTTTCCACATTCGGCTGATCCATGCACATCAAGACTAATCCATCACAAACTACCGACCCGATTCATCACATGCCTTGTGCATTATTGCACAACGTTGCAACCAACTCGACCCATCCTTATCGAACTGATCCTGGCAATCCACCCTTGTGCCGAGCGATCCATCATGTCCTTGTGCATTCTTGCACTGTGCTTCAGTCGACCCACACACATGTTACCCGACCCATGCCACGGATCACAACCGACCCGATCCATACGACCCATCGTAACAACGGAGTTTGAAGCTCAAACTTTCCAGGCTTCCTCGACTCCTCCTCTTGAGCTTCTCCGCCAAGTGTTGTCTGATTCCGATCAGCTGAACCTCCCATTTGCTCCGACCAAACAATCTAAGCCTTGACGATGAACATTTATGCATACATCTCATTCAAATCGATCAATTTCAACCAAACATTCAATAACACAACAAACATTAGCACAGAAAATGATCATTTTACAATCATATGAAATCCACCAAACCATGATAACGAATCAATAATTGGATCTAAACTTGCATATAGACATATGATCTCAATGTTAACATATGATATAACCGTTATAACTTGCTAGATTAGATCTTATGGTGTGATCTGAATTCAGAATATACTTACATTGATTAAATCTAGTGAATATAACTTGTATGGATGAAAATAAGGTCAAACAAACCCATATACTCGATTGAATCCGTGTGAGAGATGCTTATCACGCACCATATCCACGAAATAGCTACAAATCAATAATCTCTAATTCCAGAAAGCGAAGAACAACCTATGAATCAACTCAATTGACGCGATCTACCCTTCCTCGATGTTGGCCTTCAATCTTAGTTCATAAATCTATGAATTGAAACGAAGTGGAGTTGTATTTGATTGGGCCGGAGAATCACAAGCACCCGATCAAATGAGAAATGAAGAGACTAAACAATTCTCTTTATCCCTGCCCTCCCATTTATAACTAACAGCCTCTAGCCTTAATGAGCCTCACTAATCAACCCACTAACGACTAATTAGCCTGTACAAAAAAAAGCAACACTAAAACAATGATTCCTCTAACTACTCAGCTAAATCCTTAATATGACCACTCTACGGAATTGGAAACACCATTTCTGATCCAATGAGATCGATCCTAGCTCCTAGTTCGATCTCATTCAAAAGTTATGTCCTAAACAAAAATAACAGGGGAAAATGGTCACAAAATTTAGTAAAAATTATGGACACGTCTCACATCCCCATGAACAACATATCAAAAGATGAGAATGATCCAACCCTTGGAGAATTAAATAAAAATATTTTACGATCCTTCGATACGTAAAATGTGGGTCAATACATTCTCCCCCCTTTAGGAATTTCACCCTCGGATATCCAAACAAGCACAAGCAACCAAAACAATTCTGCATGGCTATCATCCACGAGCAGTCAATCTACCCTCCAGTCAAGCATCCAACAAGCCATGCATTCATAGCCATAATCTAGCATGCATAATTCTAATAATAGTACAAGTTACCATGGTATAACGGTGATACGATATCAATGAGCCATACCAACGAAGATTTCTGGATGGGTCGTCTTCATACTCTCTTCCGTTTTCCACGTACAATCGTCATCATTCTCATGCCACTGTACCTTGACTAGCTTGACCGCCTTTCTTCTAAGCTGTTTGTGTCATTCCCCACAACTCGAAGCATCTTACGAGGTCTTGAAACTACGACTTCTAAGTCTTCATAATGATCTGGAGATACCACCACACTCGAATTGTGCACGCACTTCCGTAGAAAATACACAAGAAAAACATTGTGTACATTCGACATTTTCACAGGTTAACCTAATCTATACGCGAGTTTTCCAATTCGCTCGACTATCGGAAACATTCCAACGAATCCTGGGGCCAACTTTCCTTTATTTTCGAATCGAACGACATTCTTTAAAAGTGAAATCTTAACGAAAACCATATCATCTACGTCGAACTCCAAATCCTTTTGATGCTTATCGACGTAACTTTTCTGACTATTTTGGGCTGCCTTCATTCGTTGTCGAATGATCTCAATACAATCTGATGTTTCTCTTATCATCCCATGCTCAAGTATCAACTTATCTTCAGTCTCTAACCAACATGCCAGAGAATTACACGGTCTTCCATATAACACCTCGTATGGTGCCATCCCGATGCTCGACTGTTAACTTTTGTTATATGAAAACTCAACCAAACGTATATGGTCATCCCATGATCCCCTAAAATCCAATACACCTGCTCTGTGGAGATCTTCCAATACTTGATTAACTCGCTCAGTTTTAATCTAGGGATGATAAGACATACTCAAACATAGCTCGGTTCCTAAAGCCTCTTGCAAACTCTTCCAAAATCCACTAGTGAACAATGGGTCTCGATCACTCATTTTTCTCTTCGGGATACCGTAGAATCGAACTATCCATTTAATGTATAACTCAGCCAACTTCGATGCGGTCCTAGTCGATTTGACAGGAATAAACCTTGCGCTCTTGGTCAAGTGATCCACTATGATCCAAATCCCTTCATTTCTTTCCCTGGTTCTAGGTGATCCATCGACGCTTGCTCCCACTTCCATGTAGGAACTTCTAATGGTTGAAGCAATCTACTCAGCTTCTTCTATTCAGCTTTCACCAACTGATAGTTCATGCATTTGGAAATAAAATTTCCAACATCCCTCTTCATACCTTCCCAATAATAAACTCGCTTCATGTCCCGATACATCTTATTACCACCAGGATGAATTGTCAACTTAGAGTGATGACACTTTCTCAGAAGCTCATCTCGCAATCCATCAATATTAGGAACAACCAATCATTCTTTCTTCTGAAGCCAACCTTCTCGATCGACCTCAACTTCCTTACCCTTTTTTGGTTCCACTCTTGCTTCCAGCTTCTCGATGATCTCGAAAAGCTTTCCGTCATGCTTTTGGCTTTCGCCAATCCTTACACTGAGAGTTGGTCTTATCGATAATCTTGCCAACATTTTAGGCTCTAACTCACACTTAGGCCTGAAATCAAATCCTAGGTACTCGAGGTGCTTCCATTCCGAAAACATCGCTCCCAAATCAGCATGTCTTCGTGCTAATGCATTTGCACTGCGTTACCTTTACCAAGAGTATAGGCAATACCAAAATCATAAGATGCCAAAAACTCTAACCCCCGTTGCTGCTGAAGATTCAAATCCTTTTGGGAGAAAAGTTACTTTATTGACTTGTGATCCGTAAACAACTTGAATCGAACTACTAATAGGTAGTGTCTCCGCATCTTTAGAGCAAACGCGATTGCTGCCAATTCAAAATCATGAGTCGGATCATTCCTTTCGTGCATCTTCAGTTGTCGATTCGCATAGGCCATAACTCTATCTTTCTGCATCAGCACTGCTCCAAACCCAATACCACATGCATTAGTATATACCACCATCTCCTCATTCCCACTTGGAATAGTTAAAGCAGGAGCACTCGTTAGTCTTTCCTTCAAGATTTTGAAATCTTGCTAACACTTCGCCTACCATGTGAATACTTGATTTTTCTTCGTCAATCATGTTAATGGTGTAGCTATCTTGAAGAAATCCTTAATGAACCGAATTTATTATCCCGCCAACCCAAGGAAACTCTTAACATTTGTCGCACTCTTAGGCCTAACCAGTCCTAGATTGCTGCTACCTTAGCGGAATCCACCGCTATTCCATTTCTAGACACAACATGGTCTATGAACCTCACTTCATTCCTCCATAAATGACATTTCGAAAACTTAGCTCCCAGCTGATTTTTTCGCAAGATTTCCAAAACAACTCGCAAGCACGTCTTACGTTCTTCCTCTTCCAGAAGTAAACCATAATATTGTCCACGAACACAAGCACAAATTTGTTCAACCGATCTCTGAATACCCTATTCATAAGATCCACGAAATATGTTGGTGCGTTGGTCAATCCAAATGGCATCACCAGCCACTCAAAGAAATTGGATTGTGTCCTAAAAGCGGTCTTCGGCACACTATCCTTTGCCACTCTCAATTGGCTAGATCCCGTTTCCAAATTCATTTGGGAAAACACCTTGGCTTCGTGAAGCTGATAAAAAATTGTCATTTATTCTTGGTAATGGATACTTGATTTTCTTAGTCATCTTGTTCAGCTCATGATAATCCACACACATTCTTAAAGATCCATCAACCTTGCTCGCAAACACAACTGTTGCACCCCATTCGGACACACTTCTCCAAATCAATCCTTTTTCCAAAAGGTCACTTATATGCACCTCTAACTCTCGCTATTCTCTAGGCTCCATCCGCCTAAAGGGCATAACGATGGGTATTGCTCCATCAACCAAATCTATCCCAAACTCAATCTCGTGATGTGGCGGCAAACCTTTGACCTCGTCAAAAACATTATCAAACTCAGTAGCGATCGACACAGATGATAATCCTTCCCGTGGAATCACAAGCGAATACAAAAAGCTTATGAAGACCCTATCTTCTAGCTTACGACGAATCACAACCATTCACCCTTCCACATTCCCAACTGTCACATAGAGCTTCTCGCAATCCACTTTACTCACATACCTCTTGAGCCAGTCCATAACCAAAATAATCCCAAACCCAACAAAGTTCAAAACAAAACAATCACACACAAAGGAGCAACCATGACTTGATAACACTAGACCATGACACAAAGCATACAAAGACTAGACGAACCCCTTACTGTATTAGTCACAACCAATGATCTATCACAAATCTCGGGTTTCTAACCCAACCAACACACAAGCTTATTGCAAATGAAAGAATGTGATGCTCTTGTATCAAACAACACTCGAACCGAAACATCCCCGATAGAAAGCGTACCTTGAACAACAACACTCTTCCCTTTCTCCTCTACCGTAGGAGCTCTCGAAGAAGTTGGCACAGCCTCCAAAGCATACGCCTTCACTATTTTCTTACCCTTCGGCAGTTCTGGACAATCCTTCTGGTAATGCCCAGGCTTACCACGGTTATAAAACTTCCTCTCGTCTTTCGGGTTCTTGCAATTCTTGGAATAATGGCCCTTCTGCTGATAGTTGTAACAAGTCATTTCGCTTTTCTGCTTCTTCTGGCCATCATTTGCTTGATGTTGTTGTTTTTTCCTCTTTCCATTCCACTTTTGCTTATTGCCTCCTTGCTGTGGTTTCAGATCCTCTTTAGTTGCAACAACAACTTCTTCCTTAGGAAACAAACTTTCGTGCCTCAAATCTTTCTCAACGATCTTCTCATGAGGGTCATCCAAATGTTCGACCAACAACTTCCTAAGATATGTATCAAAGCCCATGATGAATTTCTCGTTCTTCTGATAAGGAGTCTCAATATACGAACGAGCATACGTGGACAAAGCTTCAAACTCAAAAACGTACTCCAACACTGGTCAATCATTCTGCTTTAGCTCCACAATTTTTTTGAGTAGAACTGACTTCTAGGTGGTACAAATGAACTTCGTGCCTCAAATCTTTCCGCCGTAGGATCTCTCGAAGAAGTCGGCACAGACTCCAAAGCATATGCCTTCACTATTTTCTTACCCTTCAACGGTTCTAGACAATCCTTCTTGATATGCCCAGGTTTACCACAATGATGGCACTTCCTCTCGGCTCTCGGATTCTTACAATCCTTGGAATAATGGCCCTTTTGCTGACAGTTGTAGCAAGTCAACTCACCTTTCTGCTTCTTCTGGCCATTGTTCCCTTGCTGCTGTTGTTGCTTCCTCTTTCCATTTCATTTTTTCTTATTACCACCCTGTTATAGTTCGGATCATCCTTTATTGCTACAACAACTTCTTCTTTTGGAAGCAAACTTTCATGCCTCAAAGCTTTCTCGACAATCTTATAATAAGGGCCATCAAGATGATCCACCAACTGCTTCCCAAGATATGTATCCAAGCCCATGACAAATTTCTAGTTCTTCTGATATGGAGTCTCAATATACGAATGAGCATACTTGGATAAAGATTCAAAGTTAGAAACGTACTCCAACATTGGTCGACCACTTTGCTTTAGCTTAACAAACTTTTTGAACAGAACCAACTTCTGGGTGGTTGAAATGAACTTCGTCTCAAACTATTTTCGGAATTGATTCCAAGTGATCTCATCCCTAGGAGTCTCTAAAGTGACAGAGTTCCACCAATCCATAGCTCTTTACTGTAGCTACCTTGATGCAAGCTTCCTTTTAGTCGCATCATCAATACTCAAATCTCTGAATATCTTAACATAAGTATCAAGCAACCCTTGGATCTCAGCAGTAGACTCTGTCCCAAAATACGGCTTCCACCGAGAGTAGTGATATCCTTACACAGCTTAGCGAAATTAATCATCCTAGGTACCTGCACCAGAACACCAACATCTACCCCGACTACTTCTGGAGCGGTTACCCTCCTCATGATCGCTATCATCATGGCCTTGAACATAGATGGGTAATTAGGTAAACCACCTTCTTCCCATCCAGGAACAGGCTCCTCCCTAGCAGTATGTCTCGAAGATCGACGACTCATTATAAGTCTGAAAATAGAATGATTAGCCCACACATGAATAAAACTGCAATAAAGTTCAAGTGCTACTATACTAGACACTATAATATAGTAATCATCCACTAGAAAAGTACAAATACGTCTCTCATACGTCATTACGCCCACGAACTTTGGATAAAATCGATTAACCAAAGCTCTGATACCAAAATGTGACGACCGCCCATAACTCCTGCACTTAACAAAGGAAATAATGCGTTGAAAGACATGTCAGGCATGTGACAACCCACACATTTCTTAGCACAAATTTCGACAAAAATCGAAACTTGAATACATTCAAGCATGGAGCGTGAAAATCCTATACCTGCAAATAATTGAGCACGAGCATAATCAGAGTACGATTAAGATAACTCACAGCGGAAAACAAATAGTATAGACTAGTATTAACTCAAGTAACTACCTTTAAAGTAATCACTTTGCCAATACTGAGCATGAGAGAGAACGAGAACCGAAAGCCAAACATAACACTTGTGAGAACCCAACCTTATCTAGAAAAACCTAGGTGGTTGTAATGAGGAGGGGGTCAGAACAACAAGATTCTGGTGAACAGGAAATGTACAACACATATTATAATACACAGATGTATCCCGTTTGGTTCAGCCCAAGATGTATGCTTACCAAGGTTAGTGATCTAGTCTAACCTTGTAAATATTTATGCAGAACTCTAACTACCCTACCCAAGGTAGTATACCCAAAATATGATATTGAGATATCACATTTACGAATATATTTATGAAGCCTTTATACCAGAACTTGGTTGGTTATTTAATCGAGAGTGGACCCCTAATTAAGGAGTTTCTTTATATATATGTATATTTATTCACTCATACATCCTTCATTATTTAATGCCTCACTGTTAATTAACAGATAGGGTGGACTCTTCCGATCACTTAAGACCCTAGGCGGACCTATTAGTTTCTTAATATTTCTCGATGATATATTCAACGTTAATATAAACTAGAGGGCACAAGCTACGGGCCCTACTAGTTAAGGCTTCCGTAATTCACGCATATACCCGTACCCCATGTAAAGTGAGAGATGGTATCTTATCGCTCGTTATACCATCTAGCTAACCTTATTAGATAATCTCCGTAGTCGCTTACTGCTTCCCATAGGATAGATAGCCATATCTGATGTTTTCAAATTTCCAAGTTTGTGTAAGCCTCACACACACACACCCCATTTAAGGCTCCTAAACTGAAAGACCTACTTCCAGGTGGACTCCTCGACCCAAGCCACTTAAGACCCAAGGAAGAGGACTATACGCGAAGATTATTAAGTTCGTACCCCCATTAGGCTTTAATGATCTTCCCTGTTGGGATAAATTAGGATGCGTTATTAAGTTATTCCAATTTTGTATCTCTTCATGGAAATACTATACGCACACGGTTAATTATCATCACGAGTTCCTATGGTAATGTTTTACACTATTAACCTACCAAGTCCAATTCTAACTTTTAATTATAAGCTTTATATTAATTTGTATAAATAAGGAAAGTTGTATCCTCGTTATCCTAGGATAATAGATTCATTATTTTTCTTTATTGGACTTAGTATTTTAAACAACAACCAATACGCATAAACCTCCATTTTATTTCATTTATTTCTATTCATATGTTTGTTGCCCTTTATAACCATAACGGTCATATTTTCGTATTGCAACAATTAATCTTTAATTACCTTTTTATTACCATCGATTACAATTAATGTCATTTATGAGCCTAATGGTCATAATTTTACTAAGATATTAATTATCAATGGATTTCCTTATCATATCAGTCCCGAAATATCTATTTGTTGTATCCTAACAGACATTACTATTTTTGTTTATTCATTTATTGTATGTTATATATATATATATATGTGTGTGTGTGTGTGTGTGTGTGTGTGTGCGCGCGCGCGTGTGTGTGTGTGTGTGCGCGCGTGTGTGTGTGCGCACTAGACCTTTCACATTAAGCCGACTGGTTGTAGATGCTGGATTTGTCGTTCAATTCCGGGCATACTTCCACCATAAGTTGAACTTAACCTCGTGTCTTAGTATAGTTATATTTATGCACTAGACCCCTCACATTAAGCTGACCACCTGTGGATGTTGGATTTGTCGGGAGGTTTCAGGAAGACTTCTACCACAAGTTGATCTTAACCTCGTGTCTTAGTGCGGTTATAATTTAAATTTCCTAATTAGGGTCTTCAACATTAAACTTAGCCAATTTGTATATTATAACCATTAGACTTAGTTGCCCAATTAAATTTTGCCTTTCCCCAATCAATGTCGGTTACAATAGTTATTTATTTATTTATGGACCTATTTATGGCAATCAATTGTACTAATTGCTACAACGGTCATCACAAATATATTCATTTAATACGGATTACATTTATATGTATAATTCCATAAATGAATACGGTTCAAACATTCAATACAATGTATATTTTATCGTTTACGTAGATTCAAATGGATAATGTGTATATATATATATATATATTTATGTTTATTTTTGCTCAGTTAACATAGGTATCTTCCTTTATTATTGTTATCGTCAATTTAATATTTTGGTTTAATCGATATTCCAGCATTCCTTTTTGCATTCATTCTTGCCATAATGTTTCAAATCCTATAAAAAGACCGTTTGTTGTCGTTATTGTAAATTAGGTCTGATTATTAGAATATACATATTTCAAGCCACAAGATATATATATATATATATATATATATATATATATGTGTGTGTGTGTGTATGTATGTTTGTATGTATGTATATTTTGGAATAGTTGTTGCGAACTACGCACAAGTATGTATATTTATATTTACACATCAATTTACATAACTTTTCCCTTTTTAAATCTTTTTGTCGTATCTCTTGTGATGTCTTTTTGTTCAAAAAGAAGAAAACGATATGTTTACAACAATTAAGCCAAAACCCCAACAACATTGAACACAAATAGGCATATGTCTTTTAAATTTAAAATCACATAATTCATAAATTAACACTGAAACTAGAGATTTAGAATAAAACTACATGTAAACAGTGTTTATGGGACTAATTTCCAAATCTATAGCAAACAACCACAACATATTTCCTGACATGATTGTAGGCAATATGTGTAAACTATTTAAGTAAGCCTATATATAATATTATTCCTAACCACGAATCAATAATTCCAAGTATTGAAAATATTTATAAGCGGATATGATAGGTGTCATTTCAAATTCAACAATATTATAAAATGATTTGATGAGATTAGGCATATATTTTGAGATGTAATTCAAACGAGATAAATAGGCTATTATAACTTTGTATGTACATTTCCCACTCATCTGAAAGCATCCAAATTTGAAATCTGAATAGTCTTTTAGGCCTACAATTCCTAAATTCTTACAGATTTACAATTAATTTGAAAAAGGGGTACTTTCAGATCTTTAGATTTGTAAAAAAAAGGAAAGAGGGGAGAATCTGATGTAGAATAGCTATAGACGTCAATTCATACTCTTTTCTATTTAAATTTGATAATCCCTTTCAAATATGAACAATTTATATTTGATTGAATGTATATGAATATATTTTTAATTAAGAAATTAATTTGAAGAGAAAGGGAAATGACAGAGCTTCGGTGTTGCCTACAGATTTGTGTAGAAAAGAGTGAGGCCTTACCCCTTTATTTATAGGAGTGGAATTGACCATGAACCGTTAGTTTTATTTAAATAAACATCCGTCTATTTATATTATATTTTATATATAACTTCACCCACTTAACCTAGCCGCCACTAGGCGTTTCAGACCCGAAGCGGTCGACCGCTTCTCTGAGGGTATCGACCGCCCTTTAGTCAATTCACCCAGTGAGGGCTGGTTATATATGGGAAGATATATTATATTTGTTACATTTATTTATTTATGTCCGTTTTTCGTATTCCGTCCATAACTTTTTCATAAGGTCTTCGTTCGTGAAACTCCAAACATGAAATTGACCAGAATTCTGAGACGAACGCATTGGCTAAAGTTTCGTGGTCAAATTCCATTATTTGCAAAATTTCCGATTTTTGAGATTCTAATTAAATAACTAATCCATTGTCAAAATTCTGAGTTATTACATTCTTTTCCCTTAAAGGAATTTCATCTCGAAATTCCGACACCTATTGCTCTATCCTATACAACTAGTTTGTGTACATCCACTTCGCAACCGTGTGTATATGTGCAGGTGTACATAATGCATTTCAACCAAAACATGTATGCAAGATGACTCTATGTCGGGCTCTCCATATGTACGCATTGAAATTTTAAAGTACTTTTGAAAACATGATGCAAAACATCCTAAATATACTGGCAGTTCTATATGAATGCAAAATTTGAAAACTCTTGTTTTTTCATCCATAACTTCACACAATTACGAATAAAATTGTTAAGCTATCAATTTTGCATTCAAACTTCAAAGCATCTAATTGTTTCCTATTTAATTTCTCTTAAACCGGAAAAAGAAAATTAAAGCGAATAATTTTAATGTTTACTCCGCCTATGAATATTCTATTTCATGCCATACAGTGGAATTTTCACCTCAGTTACCCAAAATACTCCAAAAAAATCTCCATCTATAGACTGTAAAGGAGGCTTAAAAGCTCTAAAACGTAAAGCAAGTTAATTAATGACTCGCGTGCATCGTTGACAAGGTATGGAAACAACGTTTCCAAGGCTATAATAGTCTTTTCCTTATTGTCATTATCATATTATCGGTTCTACTGCACCATTAAAACGCGCACATAAACCATCCACACATCTTACGCTATTTATGTAACCAAAAATCGAACTTTTTTTTAATAAAAATAAATTTCCGCTTAAAACTTCTTATGTTTATTTTGAATTTTTTTTCAATACCGTTTTACTTTCCATATGAGATTCGTATGAAAAAACAAAATTTCGATAATGTGCGCTTTACGCCATTCAAATCATCCATTTTAATGTAAAGCAGACGTTTAAATATGCATAAATTGTTGTATCCAAATTTTTCATTTTCGCGTGAACCGAAATAAAAGAAAGTAATTCAGTAAAAATTAAAAATGGTAAAAGTTTTTTTTCAAACAACAATTTCCAAAGGTTTAAAAAAAATATTTTGTGGAGATTTAAACGATTCAAGTCCCATATTGGCGAACAAGAAAGTCAGTCACGCAAAATGCGAAAAATTGAAATCACACACAAAAAAACCAAAATAAATGTTAGCTTAACAAGGACCGGTGATTTATTTATTTATTTTACACCCATGACGAAAAGCTACACAAAACCGGTCCTTTGCTAAAATTTACCCAACATAAAATTTTATTCTTTCCAGCTCTAGGACGACTGTTAGTTAGATAAGAAAAACGAGATTTCATTCAAACAGGCATGCGTGAATGACATAAACATTTCCAAGCACAGAAATCTCATTACCCTAAGTCATGCGATTTAAACAACACTAACCGTTACAAGCACGAATCACCACAAAGTCAAGAACCTGATGCTGGAAAGGGGAAACAACAAAGACGACAAACGAACAACAACACCAAAACAATGGTCATATATAACGAGTCGTCTTACTCCGCGGCTAGAGCTCAAACCACTTTTATGACTTTTGATAATCATATCATGGTAGCAAAAATGCTCAATCTTGTGTTACAAACACTACTGGTGTTGTTGGAGGTTCTCACATCACCATCTCTTCTAAGAGAGAATTTGCGACGAGAAAAGAAACCTACCACAAAACTGCTTCTCATGGAAATCCACCAGATATTGTCTAAAGACAAAATAGATAGGTGAAATTACAGAAAGTAACTCCATGAGACAACACACAAGAACAACAAGCTGAATCAAATATGATGCGGCATTAAATGATGGTTACGCCATCGATCAAGCAAAAGATTGGTTCCCGCATCATGAGACAAATCCAGTCATAACTTCCCATTTATAAAACGATGTGCTAAATGGGTCACACGTCTAGGTGGGTAGTTCGAACATAGATTACCGAACTCAAGAACCCGATATTAAGAAAAAGTGATTTGCTGCAAAATCTCCAAAGTCGGTCAAACAAAGGACCATTCAATTCCGCGTAAAACATGGATCCCTCTAAAATCTCATCGAGATTCTCCTCAGAAAAACCATCCAAAGATAGCTTAATCTTCATATACGAAACGACGATCGCCTTTGAAAGAATCTATTCCAACAAGGTATAGGAAGGCTGATACAACACAAACAACAATCCTATTCTAAGATCTCGAAGCAAAGGACCGGTGCAAGTCCAACTACTACGACAAATTTTCTTAACCCTCAAGTGGTGAGACCTTTTTGCTCATTTCGATCCAACCAAATGATCTCTCCTTAAGGATAAGGCTTAAATGGTATTAAAGGATCGGGTAGTGCAAGTAGGTATTATGGACTAAGAAATGATTGGAGAGAATAAATTAGATATTGGAGTACTAATGAGACAAAATCTAATGCGCAAACTAGCGTGAAAAAGGAGGAGATGAGGCGACGACCAAGAAATAGAAAAGGATAAGAATATGGTTCGGCTATATGAGGAAGGAAAGATGAAAGAAAAAAGTTAAATGGGTGATTTGAACGCAACTTTTATGGTTGAGTCCTAGGTCCAAGTTGTGCCAAAATTTATCAACAAGTTGACCACTCTAGGTATAACGCTAAACGGTCAAATCTCAAATGGGTTTTGGACAAAGATTGAACCTTGACCTTATTAGGTCGGATTAAAATATTAATCATCCCGCGTCACCTTTTAAGATTTGGCGTGATCCAAAAACAAATATCCTCATCATGGCAGTATCAAAGACCACAGTCAAAACTCCGAAACAACACAAAGGGTATGAATTAGTCTCAACAACGAGGTTGAGACCACAAAATAAACGAACAAATTTCAAAATAATCCAGCTGGTAATCCGTAAAATTAAAATGGATTTTCCCCTTGCCAAGCTGATAACAAACAAATGATACGAAATCAAATACCCAAAAACCCGGACGAAGGATTATCCTTAGACTTTTCAAAGGAAAATTTAAAACTTTTCCAAAATGGAATTATTATAAACTAGCGGTTTCATATCTATAAACCCAATTTATTATTATTATTTCAGTTCATATTATAAACTAAAAATTCTTTTCGTGTTCAAAAGGTTGGAGCTTTAAAATCTTAAGGATTAATTGTGATAATTTCAATAAACCGTCCAATGTATATAAAAAAAGAGGAATCCTAAAAATCACAAGGAATGGATATTTATCATTATTAAGTTTAGTGGCATATTCCTTGTCATTTCTAATTCCTTCCTAACAATCGAATTATAATTATTAAAATTACACAAAGTCCCAAAATTTTTAAAAAACGAATAGATTAAAACTTAAAAACCATATCTTTGTAAAATTAGGTCGTTATAAAACCCTTTTTTGGAACTGTATTTCAAAACTTTACAGAACCTTTTTTTCCAATTAGTTTAAAAAATGAAACTCCCTCGAATACAAGGCCAAGGACTCAAATGAATATTTTTAATAAAGGAGGATTCATAAATTCAACTAATTAACGAACGGATATACATCTTAATTATATTTGTGAAATGGATACGACATACTAACATGAACTTTTCCTCTTTTGGATCGAGCAAAGGTCTCTAACCGGAATAACCAACAAAACCAAAACCTGAAATCGCGACTATCTCAGTTGTACCTGTATTTTTGTCTAGTCTCCAAACTCGAATCAACAGAATCCAACCATATGTCGTCGTCATGCTCTTCATAACGAGATCGCCAACATACCAAGGGGTAAGATAGAATTGGCTAGAAACCCAAACTCAACCTATTTCAACTCTTAGTCGCTTAAAGCCCATTTTATATAATTAGGCCCAGGACTAATTCACCATCGAAGTAAGTTTAAATCGAATAAGAAAGTTGAAGAAAATTAGAAAAGAAAATTGAATTACGTTCTCTCACAAGTCCTAATTTAACTACTTCCTCTGATCGTCTAAACTATCCTCCGATACTAAATGTAACACCCCACACTTTTCTAACCCCAAATTTCAACAAAAATCGAATCTTGAACACATCCAAGCATGGAGTGCGTAAATCTGGTACCTACAAATAAATGAGCATGAACATAATTAGAGTACGATAAAGATAACTCACCGCGGAAACCAAATAGGATAGACTAGTATTAACTCAAGTAACTACCTTTAAAGTAAGTCACTTTGCCAATACCGAGCATGAGAGATAACGAGACCCGAAAGACAAACCTAAACACCTGTGAGAACCTGACCTTCTTTAGAAAAACCTGGGTGGTTGTAATGAGGAGGGTGTCAGAAGAATAAGATTCTGGTGAACAGGAAATGCACAACACGGATGTATCCCGTTTGCTTCAACCCAAAATGTATGCCTACCAAGGTTAGTGATCTAGCCTAACCTTGTAAATATTTATGCACGACTCTAACTACCCTAACTAAGGTAGTGTACCCAAAATACAATACCGAGATAACACGTTTACGCGTATATTTATGAAGCCTTTATACCAGAACATAGCTGGTTAGTTAATCGAGAGTAGACCACTAATTAAGGAGTAATATATATATTCACTCATTCATCCTTCGTTAATTAATGCCTCGTTATTAATTGATAGATAAGGTGGATTCTCCTGATCGCTTAAGCCCTAGGCGGACCTGTTGGTCTCTTAACATTTCTCGATGATTTATTCAACATTGACATAAACTAGAGGGCACTAGCTACGGGACCTACAAGTTAAGGCTTCCATCATTCACGCATATACCCTTACCCCGTGTAAGGTGAGAGATGGTATCTTATCGCTCGTCATACCATCTAGCTAGCCTTATTGGATAATCTCCATAGTCGCTTACTACTTCCCGTAAGAAAGGTAGCCATATCTGATGTTTTTAGATTTCCACGTTTGGGTAGGCCTCACCCCCCCCTTTAAGACCCCTAAACTGAAAGACCTACTCCCAGGTGGACTCCTCGACCCATGGAAGCGGACTATACACGAAGAATATTAAGTTCGTACCCCATTAGCCTTTAATGCTCTTCCATTTTTGGATAAAGCGAGTTGCGTTATTAAGTTATTCACGTTTAGTTTCTCTTCACGGAAATACTATATGCACACGGTTAATTATCGTCACGGCTTCCTATGGTAAATAATGTTTTACACCATTAACCTACCAAGTCCAGTTCTAACTTTTAATTATAAGTTTTATATTAATTTGTATAAATAAGGAAAGTTATATCCTCCTTATCCTTGGATAATTGATTCATTATTTTTCCTTATTGGACTTAGTAATTTAAACAACAACCAATACCCATAAACCCCAATTTTATTTCATTTATTTCTGTTCATATGTTTGTTGCCCTTTATAACCATAACGGTCATATTTTCCTTAGGCAACAATTAATCTTTAATTACCTTTTTATTACCATTGATTACAATTAATGTCATTTATGAGCCTAACGGTCATAATTTTCCTAAAACATTAATTATCAATGAATATCCTTTTTATTACCTGTGGATATTGGATTTGTCGGGAGGTTCCAGGTAGACTTCTACCACAAGTCGAGCTTAACCTCGTGTCTTTGTACGGTTATAATTTAAATTTCCTAATTGGGGCCTACAACATTAGTCTAGTCAATTTGTATACTATAACCATTAGATTTAGTTGTCTAATTAAATTTTGCCTTTTCATGGCCCTATATATAGCAATCAGTTGTACTGATTGCTGCAACGGTCACCACAAATATATTCATTTAATATGGATTACATTTATATGTATAATTCCATAAATGAATACGGTTCAAACATTCAATACAATGTATATTTTGTCGTTTACGTAGATTCAGATGGATAATGTATGTATATTTATGTTTATTTTTGCGCGGTTAACATAGTTATCTTTCTTTGTTAGTATTATTGTTAATTTGATATTTTGGTTTAATCAATTTCCTATCATTCCTTTTTGCATTCAATCTTGCCATATAGTTTCAAATCTTACAAAAAGACCGTTAGCTATAATTATTGTAAATTGTGCCTGATTATTGGAATAAACAAATTTCAAACTATAAGAAATATATATATAAATATGTATATATATATATGCTTATGTATATTTTGGAATAGTTGATGCGAACTACGCACAAATATGTATATTTATATTTATACATCAATTTACATAATTTTTCCCTATATCTTTTTGTCATATCTCTTGTGAGCTCAAAATAATATATTTTTGTTCAAAAAGTAGAAAATAGCATGTTTACAACAATTAAGAAAAAACCCCAACAACATTAAATACAAATAGGCATACGTCATTTAAATTTAAAATCACTTAATCCATAAATTAACACTGAAACTAGTGATTTGGAATAAAACCATATCTAAACAGTGTTTATGAGACTGATTTCTAAATCTACAGTGTTTTGCAACAACCACAATATATTTCCGAACATGATTGTAGGAAATATGTATAAACTATTTCAGTAAGCCTACAAATAATATTATTCTTAACCACAAATCAATAATTCCAAGCTTTGACAATATTTATAAGCAGTCTGATATGTGTCTTTTCAAATTCAACAATATTATAGACAAATATGATGATATTAGGCATATATTTTGAGATCTAATTCAAACAAGATAAATAGGCTATTTTGTATGTAAATTTATCACTCACTTGAAAGCATCCGAATTTGAAATCTGAATAGTCTTTTAGGCCTATAATTCCCAAATTCTTACAAATTTACAATTAATCTGAAAAGGGGATACTTTCAGATCTGTAAATTTGAAAGAAAATAGGGAAAAAGTGGAGAATCTGATGTATAATATCTTTATATGTCAATTCATACTCTTTTTCATTTAGATCTGATAATCCTTTTCAAATCTGAATGATTTATATTTGATTGATTGTATATGAATATTTTTTAGTTAAGAAATTGATTTGAAGAGAAAGGGAAATGACAGAGCTTCGTTGCCGCCTACAAATTTGTGTGGAAAAGAGTGAGGTCTTACCCCTTTGTTTATAGGAGTGGGATTGGCCATAAACCGTTGGATTTATTTAAATAAACATTCGTCTGTTTATATTATATTTTATATAAAACTTCACTCACTTAACCTAGCCTCCACTGGGCGTTTCAGACCCGAAGAGGTCGACCGCTCCTCTAAGTGTGTCGATCGCTCCTCTGAGTGTGTCGACCGCCCTTCAATCAATTCACCCAGTGAGGGCTAGTTATATATGGGAAGATATATTATGTTTATTTATTTTACGTCTGTTTTTCGTATTTCGTCCGTAACTTTTTCTTACAGGATCCGTTTGCAAAACTCAAAACATGAAAGTTGACCAAAATTTTGAGATGAAGGCATCGGTTAAAGATTCATGATGGTTAAATTCCATCATTTGCAAAAATTCCTATTTTTGAGATTCTAATTAAATAACCAATTTATTTTCAAAATTATGGGTTGTTACAAGGCAGCTATGGACGTTCATTAAGGTAGGATAATATCAACGGAACCTGTCATATAACTCACAGCACATAGATAAAATATAATAGAACATAAACAACAGGGTATAATAGTGAAGCGCAATTGAACGTAATTTCAACTTTCCATTTCACCAAGAAAAGGTCTCATAAAACAATTGTATCACATCTGAATCTGTACAAAGAACCTCGCTACAGGTTCACTTAGAGTAACATACATTTGCAGAATCAACAAATATTTATAGTAGATAGTAATACGTCAGCCTCCAGCTCGTCATTGCTCAGCAGCATCGTCCTCATTGAGATCTACTACCTATCGCTTAATCTGCCCATCTACAACATGGATGAACAACCCAAGGTAATAAGAGGGAAACATAATACCTTGAGTCAGACAGCAGTCTTAATGAGTGATAAAACAACTATCAACATCAATATTAAAGTGTATGGATAATAGGCAGTTCAATCATCCGATCTGCCAACGCATCAACAGAGAAGAATCCCCAATCTTGCTTCTCTTCCACAACCTACGATGATAGCCTTCCCAGAGAATTAGAGAGAAAACAAACAGTAACATCCATAGCAACTAATTATCGAACGTGGACCATCCTAACCAAGTTCAATATATCCTAAGAACAAACCCCGAAGACCTAAACCAACATCAGATAAGCAACCAAGAAATATCTCACTCAACATCGAATAACCAACACAAGATGATACAAGCAAACAATAACATCCATGACTCTGGCTCTCACCGTCTGCCTTGCCTTGAATCCATCGTTAATCGTATAACTGGCCCATCCTACCATCCGTCAAGGGATAATGGTAACCCTGGTTTTAGCAAAACTCCATACGCTGTCATGACTCGTATCTAGCTCATCGTGACTGCCCAGGGTACTTGACTAACCACCTAGTCTTTTGGGTGCCCTTATCATACCCCTGCTTTGAGTCCTGTAGGACCTCCGACTAACGACGATCCATTGGCACTTCAAAACTCTAGCTATCCATCCTGACGACCATCATAAGCTTAAGCGCCTTCTCGAGCCATCCATTATCTACGAGCTCATACCACCTTTTGAGTCGTCTTCACAACATAGTTTCATCATCCAACGATAACATTTACTTGACCCTGCTTCGAGTATTCCATATAAATCCACATCGAAGCTACAATATTCGCCGAGTCTCATCTTCGTCATGTTAGGTCCAATGACTACAAAACTCCTCATTTAGCCTTCCTAAACCAGGTCTAACAATCTCACCAAAAATCAACATATTCCTGATATTTTATGAGGGATCCTTCATGACCCATCAAGTGGGTAGCCTTCCACATGGGTTGCCCATCCATGGGTCACTCCCGATCCACCCACGACCCACGGTCCATCACGGTTGGCCCATCCCCAAGCCGACGCATCCTCACTTTGCTTTCCACGTTCGGTCCACGCACATCACGAACGATCCATAACAAACCACCGACCCGATCCATCACAAGCCTTGTGCATTATTGCACAACATTGCAGCCGATTTAACCCATCCTTGTCGAATCGATCCAGGCGATCCACCCTTGCGCCAACCGACCCATCATGTCCTTGTGCATTATTGCACTGTGTTTCAGCCGACTCACACACGTGCGATCCGACCCATGCCATGGATCGCAACTGACCCGATCGATGTGACCCATCTTAACAACGAAGTTTGGAGCTCAAACTTCCCAGGCTTTCTCGACTCCTCCAGAGCTTCTCCGCCAAGTTTCATCTGATTCCAATCAGTCGAACCTTTGATTTGCTCCGACCAAGCAATCTAAGCTTTAACGATGAACATGTATGCATACATTTCATCCAAATCGACCAATTTCAACCAAACGATCAATATCACAACAAACAATCATCAAACAAGCATTAATGTAGCAAATAATCATTTTACAATCCTATGAAATCCCCTAAATCACGATTAAACGATAAACAAATCGGTAATTGGATCTAAACATGCATATAGACATATGATTTCAATGTTAACATATGAATTAACCCTTATAACTTGCTAGATTAGATCCTATGGTGTGATCTGAATTCAAAATATACTTACATTGATTATATCTTGGTGACTATAACTTGTATGGATGAAATTAAGATCAAACAAACTCATATACTCGATTGAATCTGTGTGAGAGATGCTTATCACTCACCAAATCCACAAAATAGCTACAAATCAACAATCACTAATTCCGGACAGCGAAGAACGTCCTCCGAATCAACTCAATTGTTGCGATATACCCTTCCTCGAAATTGATCTTCAATCTAGTTCATAAATCTATGAATTGAAATGAAGTGGATGTGTATTTGATTGGGCCGGAGAATCACAGGCACCCAACCAAATGAGAAATGAAGAGACTAAACAATTCTATTTACCCTTACCCTCCTATTTATAGCCAACAGTCTCTAGCCTTAACGGGCCTCACTAATTAGCCTACTAATGACTAATTAGCCTGCCCAGAAAACAAGAAACACTAAAAAAAGACTCCTCCAATACTACTCGGCCAAATTCTTGATGTGATCACTCTACAAAATTAGAAACACCATTTCCGATCCAATGAGATTGATTCCAGCTTCCAATTCGATCTCATTCAAAAGTTATGCCCTAAACAAAAATAACAGGGGAAAATGGTCACAAACAAAATTGATAAAAATCATGGACACGTCTCACATCCCCATGAACAACATATCAAAAGAGAGAATGATCCGGCCCTTTGAGAATTAAATAAAAATATTTTACGATCCTTCGATACGTAAAATGCGGGTCGTTACATAATTCGAACTAACTACAAATGATTTCAATGTAAAAATATGAATAATTGTTCGTAGAAATCATTTTTATCTTGAATATGTTGAACATATATTATTTGTAAAAACAGAAATATGCACGAAGAGTGTGTCATCATCACGGGAAAGTGCATGTCATGACAATCGTTTTTTAAATTTGTTGATATAACATGTTTATACACTTGAATTTTGGGGATAACTTTGCAACTCTTGTTTTCCACTTAAAACTAATTATTAAAACTTTGGTAGCGTTTGGCTAACGTTTCTAGTTTTCGGTTCTCGACCATATAATAAATACGAAAAACACATGTATATTATGAAAAACAACCGTTTTAATAAACAAAATTAACACACAAAATAGAAAACAACTTTCATTTGTTTTCCATATTTTGGAGAGTGATGGAAGAACTAAAGATGACTTACTACTCATCGTTCCTCCATCCCTTCTATCGTCCCCTTTGTCTTTCCATTCCCCACCATCATCCATCAACTCTTCTTAATTTTTGTAGTTAATTTTATAAATTTAAAATGCAAAACACAATATAAACTAAACACCACCTTAAGTTTTTAATTCAAATCTCAGTTATGTTCAATAACTCCACAACATTCATAATCAAATGCAAATAGTGATTTTTTAATTGGTTTTCCTACAGAAAATGTGGAATTTATAGATTATGGATATAAATCGAAGAAACCATGTACCTTTGGAGTGTCTCGAAAATTGCCACACTTTTTTTTAATGCATCTGACGCGTCCAAAGTAGGTACGTGCAATTTAAGAATTTAAACCATTTTAGGAAGAGGTGGAAAATGAGTCGTTGGTGTTAGACGTGCCTGACGTTTCACTAAAATGTCGGTTCATTTCTCAATTATTACTCCCTATAAACCACCTTCTTCATCATTCCCTCCACCTAAATTAGTCAACACAACTCAAATAAAGCCCTTTATATTTTTTCTGATATGTTCGAACATCTATTGAAGTAAATTTCTCCGTTATTTTTATTATAACTATGTCTACAACATATGACTTTTTTAATATTTTTTATACATTCTGAAATTTTCATTTTCGTTTATTATGACACGATCTTCTAGCTCTATTATTGCTGCTGCTTTCTCATAGGCCATGGCTTTATTAGTAGACAAACATGAGGCAACATTCATTGATATTTGTGTAGAGTGCCTACCGGACGAAGTCCATTCCATCGACGCATTTTATATGAACGTAGCTGTGAATTTCAATGTGTGGGTTAGCCTTGATTGGTTCCACATCCATGCAAAGAACAAATGACACAATCTGAAGCGCCATTGAATCGATTGGAACAAACTGCTAATATTTGAAGATAGATAACATAAAGTAGAAAATGATCTATTTGACAACTTTGAGGACTAGCGAGCTGGTCTTACGTGTTGATACATGAAATATAGGAGTAATTTTCCGAAAAAGTTCAAGGAACAAAACCAGCTATTTGAGAGTTGCATAACAAAGAGGAACAACAAGTATGATGTATCA
Organism: Allium sativum; assembly: GCA_030737875.1. Lineage (NCBI taxonomy): Eukaryota > Viridiplantae > Streptophyta > Magnoliopsida > Asparagales > Amaryllidaceae > Allium > Allium sativum. The sequence goes on along the minus strand of CM060912.1, from coordinate 1,007,938,014 downwards.
CCAACTCCATTGGTCTAGTCATTTACTATTGCCGATGCAGCTTTGCATGGCGATTGGACGACCGGAGCCACTGCACCCATTCGTATACCAAACAGACCGAGCATGACACCTTGAGTAGCATGTGCCTGGATGGTTGTTTGTTCAGTGAGCGGTTTACCAATGTCATGCAGTGTTGTCTTTTTATATTTCGTGTTCTACCTTTCATTTTAAAAGGTGAGAGATTATAAAGTTTTTTCGTGCCGAGTCCATTAATTTAGATGAGATGTATACTAATAGTGAGCGCTTGGTTGATGTGGTTTATCTAACGAAGTGATTTGTTAAACTAAACCATAAACAATAAAAATAAAAATCAAAGAAAATCAACAAAATTAAGTCTGGTTTGTTCGGTTGTTTGTTTGATTTAACCGAACTAAAAATATTTTGCACTTTAAGTTTAGAATATTCACTATATTTTGAAATAATAATACACGATTAAAGCGTTATTATTTATGATTATACTGTTTTCTAAAATTAATTTAAACGCATACTTAATGATTAAAATAATTTAAATACCAAACCAAATATTTACTTTGAATCGATTATAAACCAATACGATTTCAGGACCGACCAAAACCGACCAAATAAACTGGTTTAGTTAGTTTAATCAAATAATGCTTAGCTGTAGCAGAGACATTGGGTGGCGATGATACATTTTGATATATGAGTTTTCATTTAAGCATGTTTTGTGATTGTAGTTATTTGTTTTATTTTATTTACTTGTACATAATAATCGAATAATTGCGGTGTTAAACAAAAAAAAAATCCGATTTTATTATTTTTCAGCAAAACAATTAATCAAACTGACTTTGTCGATTTTTCTTAATTCTATTGCGCCTAACAAAACTTCCATCTGTCCGAAGCCGGACAATACCCTCATTTTCTTCGTCAAATGCTGCCATGCCTTTCGGATCTCCCATGCCTTTGGAATGCAATTTCGGATCTCAATTCGCCGTCAAATTCGCTTCTTTCTCCACAAATCCAAGAAACCTGGTGCTCATTCCATTCATCGTTTGAATCCAATTCGTAAATACCAAGATAGCCTTTTTATGGTTATTCTATTCAATCTCATATCTCTATTGGAGGGATCACACAATGTTTCTTTAAAAAGACGATTTCCGATTACCATTTGGGAGGCTAGCTATTTCAGAGAAATGAGTTTAGGAATATTTGGAAGCTAGAAATAGACTAGTTTAGAAAGATTTGGAAGCTAGCTACTCAATCCAAATCGAAGTTGAAACATTTATAAAAAATGCTCTCTACATAGCTTTTGGGAGGCTAGCTATTTCAGAGAAGTGTTAGATCGAGATTGAGTAATGAATTGGTCTAGAAAGACATGAAAATATGAAGAAGATGGCTTTAAAAAGGTAATTTCTTGCATAGTTTTTATCTTTTTATGTTTACTCTAAAAAAAATTGAAAGTTACAATATGTACAAAACGAATAACGCTGACATCATTAGTGGAAGCATTCATCTGTAAAGTCCTACATATAAGTGCAGGCAACATAGTGTAAATTGATTTTTGTTGACATATGCTTCAATCATACCGATGCAGGTATATTTCTTACATTTTGTTTGACAAATGTTAGAATATATCTTTTTTAAGATTTGAGATTTTGAAACCAGAGCCTACTTAATTTCGCGTGCTTATGGAGTTTTCATTGAAGATACTTTGTCCAACTCTTATTATATTTTCATGTATTTAGATTTCCTATAACTCACATCGTTTTCTTTTTCTAGACCGGGGATGAGCTTACGCTGCAAAAAGAAAGAAAAATAAAAGAGAAAATTAAAGATATGAACATGCACCACATTACAAGAAGGATAAGTACGAGAATTTTTCTATTGTTTATTTCGAATGTATTGTACATAATTGAGTGTTTTATTTTATATTTTAGAACAAAGTAAATATTTTGTGGTGTTGGAGTGTATATAGTATTTTTTAGATATAGTTCAAAAATTAAAGACTTTTCAATAAAGAATTAGCCTCTCGAATCAATCTTTATTTAACTTTAAATTTTCATAATTATTTATTTGTATATTTAATCTCTACGATCGGATGATTGATTAAAATAAGTATTTTTGTTTTCTAAAAATATATATATTTTTTCCATATATTATTATTCGTATACCGTTTCAAATAATTAAAAAACTATAACAAATTTTTTTTTTTTATTAGCTACATGTTACTATAAAGTCAGTTTTTCCACCGTAATGCGGTTGTACTAGTTATCTATAAATTAATTAATCTAAAAACTAAATATTAAATAGTTCATTTAGATGTTCGTTCAACATGTTTTGTTCGCAACAGCAAACGCGTAACTATCCAGTAACCTCCTTTGCTTAGCTACCCCAGGCCCACTCACGAATCCCAAAATGCATACGCGATTAGCAAATTAACACGGTTCACCACAGAAAAAATCTAGCACGCTATTGGTCCGCAATAGACGAGCCGGATTACTAAGAACTGCAATCAACACCGCCCGTTTAAAATGAAATCCAACGAGCAGCACTAGCAATCCGCGTCATCCCCATGACTATTAAATCTCCCCCTCTTCCTCTTAGTTCAACACCGCAATCTTCTTTATCCCCAAATCAATTCAGGAAACCCTAGGTTTAATTCAGAAGTCCAAACTCGAAGCAATGGAGGCAGGCGGAAAAATGAAGAAGGGAGCTGCAGGTAGAAAGGGACCAAGCGGACCCAGAAAGAAGTCTGTCACAAGATCCGTCAAAGCTGGTCTTCAATTCCCCGTTGGCCGTATTGGTCGGTACTTGAAGAAGGGCCGGTACGCTCAGCGTGTTGGCACCGGAGCTCCCGTTTACCTTGCCGCCGTTCTTGAATATTTAGCAGCAGAGGTCCTAGAGCTTGCAGGAAATGCAGCAAAAGACAACAAGAAGAACCGAATCATTCCGAGGCATGTTCTTCTTGCAATAAGGAACGATGAAGAGTTGGGAAAACTGCTAGGTGGAGTGACAATTGCGCACGGTGGAGTATTGCCAAACATCAACCCCGTCCTGTTGCCTAAGAAGACCGCTGCAAAGGAATCCGAGACCCCAAAATCACCTAAGAAGACTGCTGGTAAAACGCCCAAAAAGGCTGCTTAATTGATTTTGATGGTAGATGCTAAGTACCCTGTTCATATAATGTAGCGTGTTTGAAATTTTAATGGTAACTGGGCTTCTGTAGTCAAATTCTGTTTGCTTAATTATTATATCTCATTAATGAGTTACTTTTCTCTGGCGATTCATTCTTGTGTGTGATTCATCTTTCAAGCAACTTGTAAATGACTGAATATGGAGAGATCTCTCACTTATGGATTTTGACTTGTTTTCTTCTTGTATGGTCCGTAGAGTTGCGTAAACATTTGTTTAAATTGATAATCAACAAGCCTAAACCGGAATTATGCATTGGTTTTATTTCAAAGATATTCTGTTCGGATGTGGATGGTTATAAGTACTCAGTTTTAGCAGTTGTCAAATTGTATATGTCGTACTACAAACCTGCAGTTGCAATATCGGGTTAGTCATTTGGTTTCAATAGCTTTGTCCACTGTGAAGTTAGGATGGTTGAAACACAACAGATGGTATGCAGAAAATTCAAAAGGTGAAAAGGTGGTTATTGATGTCTATGTCCCCAAAAATTATGAAGCGATACATTTGCTTAAGTACCGCTCGAGATATCTGGAATGTTCTTGCTCAAGCATTTTATGATGAAGCAGATGAGTTACAAGCATTTATCTTGAATTAAAGGGCCTTCTCTGCCAAACAAAAATGAGAAGATACTCTCAGTTTATTGTAGACAATTAACTGAATTTTTTGGTGAGTTAGATTATCGTGATAGATCATGAGAGTAAAAACGATGTGGAGCCTTACAGGAAATCTATTCAAAGACAGAAGGTGCATAATTTTCTTGTTCGATTAGATGTAGAATTTGAAAGTCCACGGAGAAATTTTAAGAAAAGATCACATTCCAGAATTAAAAGCATGTTATGCATTGGTCCGTCATGAATCTATTCGACACACTACGATGACCAAGGAATTAGGAAAGATGAACGCTTCAACAATGGTTATTGAAAACAAATATAATCCGAATTAAAAGTAGGTTATTGAAAACAAATATAAAGACAGAAGGTGCATAATTTTCTTGTTCGATTAGATGAAGAATTTGAACAAGTCATCCTATTCTAGAATTAAAAGTAGGTTATGCATTGGTCCGCCACGAATATGACGATGTCCGAAAGATGGACGCTTCGATAATGGTTATTCAAAACAGATATAATCCGAACCGTGCTTTTTAGTCTATGAATACTAATAATATCAGTAAATACGCTCATTGCAATAAAAACGGTCATACCAAAAGTCATTGTTTTGAATTTGTTTGCAAAAATGCTACTATGATAAAAAAAAAAATTAATTGTCGAATCCTACACCATAGACATTTAGAAAGGATCACACATTAAATTATTATACTACTCCCTGAATTTCACTAATTCTCCCTCAAATACACTATTCTATCATTTTGACAAAAAAAATGTTTTTGTCGTAGTAGCAAAACTCATTTGTTGGATACCTAGAATGTTGGGATCATAATCGCAATTCATGAATGAGTAATTTAGAAATGACAACGATTAGCACTCAAAACTATATTGCTGGATAGACGTCTTCTATAACCTCATCTGACATAAGAGTAAGGGTGTGTTTGAGGATAGCGATAGCAGGGTGCTTTAACGGGGTATTTTAGTTAGTGGAGAAAAGATCACATTCCAGAATTAAAAGTATGTTATGCATTGGTCTGTCATGAATCTATTTGACACACTAGGATGACCAAGGAATTTGGAAAGATGAACGCTTCAACAATGGTTATTGAAAACAAATACAATCCGAACCGTGCTTTTTAGTCTAAGAATACTAATAATATCGATAAACGTTCATATAAATGGTGCTCATTACAATAAAATGGCCGTACCAAAAGTCATTGTTTTGAATTTGATGGATATCCAGAATGTTTGCTACATTTGGTGGATCTACCATGTTTGTTACTTTTATTGACAATTGTAAGAGAATGACTTGGGCATGTTTGATGAAGTCGAAAAGTGAAGTGAATTTGTTATTTCAAAAGTTCAACAAAATGATTAACACACAATACGAACTAACAAATCAAGGCTCTTCGTAGTGACAGTGGAGGCAAATATATGAGTCAGAATTTCAACATTACCTAGAAGCCAATGTAATTATTCATCAAACAACTTGTCTAAATACACCTCAACAAAATGGGGTGTCAAAGAGGAAAAATCGACACATGTTGGAAGTAGTTCGTGCTTCATTAGTAGCTTCCCATTTTCCATTGTCCTATTAGGGTGAAGCACTTGCATTTGCGACATGTACGATCAATCGGGGTACCAATAGCACTATTGAATTTAAGACACTGTCACAGGTTCTTGAAGATGCGTTTGCTACCCCATGCACTCACAAATTTACCTCGTCGTGTGTTGGTTGTGTTGCATTTATACACCTCCATAAACATGAACACAATAAATTGTCTTCTCAATCACTTCGTTGTGTATTTCTTGGGTATGGTGCTTCTACAAAGGGCTATCAGTGTTATCATCGTCCAAAAAAAAAAGAACGTATATTACACTAGATGTAAATTTCCACCAGGATGTATTTTCTTTTGAGTTTGAACTTCTGAGGGAGTTTAAAAGAAGATTCAAACTCTAACCCATAATGAAAAATATTTTTGAATATGACGTTATATACATCTATAAAAACGTGTTTTTTTTTTTTTTGAAATTAGCAATGAAGGACAAGTGGGAGTTAATGTTGATAGAACTAATGTTGGAAATCTAGACGAATCTAATGACGCTAACCACTTTTTAATCGAATACCGAAGAGGTGGCTGAAATGGACCAGAGAATCTTTGAGCATCTAGACACTAAAAGTACAGAACTACATGTATATGATGCCTCCATACCATACTTTCTATCTAACAAAGTTGAATACCTAACAACATTGGGCCTAGCCAAATACCTTTCGGAGGATCCCCTAAATGTCGATGAACTGGAGTCTGACGCCACCAAAGTCGAGGCTGTCATTGCGTGGAAGAATTCAGAATTCATCTGCAAGAATTACATTCTCAATGGTTTAGAAAATAATTTACATAATCTGTATTGCACCATTAAGACTGCAAAGGTTTTCTGTTATCTCTAGAAAAGAAATACAAGACTATAGATGCTCGGATGAAGAAGTTCATTGTTAGAAAGTTTTTGGACTTCAAAATGTTGCATTCCAAAATAGTCATCAGTCAGATTCAGGAACTTCAAGTGATCATTCATGAGATCCACGACGAAAAGATGGAGTTGAGTGAGTCATTCCAAGTGGCTACCGCTATCGAAAAGTTGCCTCTGTCATGAAAGGATTTGAAAAACTATTTGAAGTATAAGCGCAAGGAAATGACCATGGATGATCTGGTTGTTCATCTACGAAACAAAGAAAATAACAGAAAATCAGAGAAAAAAGCAATTGGTTCATTACAGGTAAAGGCTAATGTAGTGGCGGATGAAAAGGCAAACAAAAGAAAGCCCGGTAATTCCAAGGCAAAGAAACAAAAGAAGTTTCAAGGATCTTGCCACAATTGTGGAAAGAAAGGCCATAATGCAGCCTTGTGTCGCGCACCCAATAAGAAGAAACCAGAAGCAAATATGGCAGAAAATTTAGATGATGTTGCTGATATGGATTTATGTGCGGTTGTTTCTGAATGCAACCTTATTGGCAACAACAAGGAATGATTTTTAGACACAGGGGCCACTCGTCATATATGTGCCAACAAGTGGATGTTTACAACCTACAAAACTGCTACTAATCACGAGTAACTATTCATGGGCAATTCATCCACATCAAAGGTTGAAGGCAAGAGAAAGATTGTATTGAAATTAACTTCTGAAAAGGAACTCACATTGAATGATGTTCTCCACGTTCCAGAAATCCTCAAGAACCTGATTTCAGGATCATTGCTTAGTAAACATGCTTTCAAACTAACTTTTGTTGCTGATAAATATTAATATCAAAGAACGGGGTGTATGTTGGAAGATAATATATTTGTGATGGTTTGTTTAAAGCAAATGAAGGCACTGTTGTACCAAATACTGATATGAATAAAAGTGAATCTTCTACTTATATTGTTGACTCTTCTAACGTATGGCCTAGATTAGGGCATGTAAACTTTAATACATTACAAAATTGATTAATTTAGAATTTATACCAAAATGCAACATAGATTCCAACTATAAATGTCAAGTTTACGCAGAAGAAAATTTGACAAGGACCTCGTTTTGTCATATTGAATGAGAAATTGAACCTTTGGACCTAATACACAAATGTATGCGATTTAAAGATGTGTCAAACTAGAGGTGGAAAAATGTACTTTATAAATTCATTGATGATTGTACCAGATATTTCCATGTGTATCTCCTTAGAAGCAAGGACGAAGCATTCTTTATGCTTAAATAGTATGTTATGCATTGGTCCGTCATGAATCTATTCGACACACTACGATGACCAAGGAATTAGGAAAGATGAACGCTTCAACAATGGTTATTGAAAACAAATATAATCCGAACTGTGCCTTTTAGTCTAAGAATACTAATAATATCAATAAACGTTCGTATAAATGGTGCTCATTACAATAAAATGGTCGTACCAAAAGTCATTGTTTTGAATTTGATGGATATCCAGAATGTTGAGACCATATCGCAACTCATGAAAGAGTAACTCAGAAATAACATCAATTAGCACTCAAAACTGTATTGCTGGACATACCTCTTCTATAACCTCATCAAACCAAAGAGTAAATCTTCAAATATATCTAAATTGTTTGTAATAGTGCATGGATAATCGATTATGGGGCTGCTGATCATGTGACTTTTGATTCTGGACTAGTCTTACCACTTAAATCATCGTCTTAGAAATAATATTGTTACCATTGGCAATGGTTTCTTAAATCACAACTTCCTTACCTTGTGTTGTAATATTTTGGCTTAATTTTTGTGTGTTCAAGGACATAAAAACAAGACAGACGATTGGTTGTGTTGTTAGGTGGGGGCAAGTTGTACTACTTAGACTTGATGTCAAAGAGTCCTGAGCAGTTGCATCAAAGGTTTTACGGGGTGGATTCTTTTGTGTGTGTGTGGGGTGGGGGTGGGGGGGGGGGCAAAAATCTGGAATCCGGTTATGGTATCAACGTTTAGGACATGGCATCATTTAGTTACATACAGAAATTGTTTCTTTCTTTTATTCGCAAAATTTAATGTTTCTAGTTTACAATGTGAAGTTCGTGAATTAGCAAAAATATACAGTGTTTCATTTCCAACAGCCTTGAATAAAATTCCAGTTCCTTTTATGTTTATACCTTCTGATATTTGGGGTCCATACAAACTTGCTATATTTGGTGGATCTACTATGTTTGTTACTTTTATTGACGATTGTAAGAGCATCCCCAACGCGGGGTCGGTTGAAAAACAACCGACCCCCAACGCAGGGATCAAAGGGGGGGCCAGGGTTGCTTTGGCAACCCTGGAGGTTGCTGGAGCAACCAAACGGTTGCTCCAGCAACCGGCCATAGCCGGCTTGGGGAAAGCCGGCTATGGCATGGCCGGCTTCAAAGAAGCCGGCCATGGGGGTGGGGGGAGTTAATTTATCTCCCCCCCCATAGCCGGCATCATAGAAGCCGTTTTTTTTTACTTGTTTTTTGACCGTTGTTTATGTTACCATTGTTTTATGTTACCGTTTGATTTTAATCTATATATACAGCATTTCTTTGTACATTATAACACACAACATTTCTACATCAAACCACACCTCTATTCTTTATTCAATTTCTGTTCAACTTATTTGCAATGTCAAACATTGGTAAAGGAAAGAAGGGTGTCTCCAATTCTGCACAGAAGCAACACCCTAATCAATCCAGCAACAACCAGTTTCCTATCCATCCGTCGTTCCAGCAGAATCAACACTCCAGTTATGGTAACTTCCCGAATATTCCGAACTCTAATTATCCTCAACAGAGCCCGAATTTATATCAATCCCAGCAAAACTCCAATCATTATCATAGTACTCTAAATTCTGGATCCGGTCAAAACGCGTATTTTCAGCAAAACTGTAGTGAGCATCACTACGCTTCTCCAAGCAGCCAACAACGGTTAGTCCCGCCTGAAACTTCTCCAAATCTGTCAAGAAATTTGAATTGTATGTTTGGAGATAACAGTGGCTTGAATGAAGAAACAGAAGTCGATGATACTGAAAATCCAGATGTTTTTCCCAACAAACCAATGAGAAGATCAAACAAAATAGTGAAATGGTCTCCAGAAGAACAAGCAGAACTTGCGTTTTGTTGGGTGGAGTGCTCCAAAGACAATCTTAAAGTGACTAGTCAGTCCGATAATTCATTTTGGAGTTCTGTTTCGAGTCTGTTTAACAGCCGTAGTCCCGAAAACCCATCGAGAACAGTCGACTCTTTGAAACAGTCGTGGAAGAGAATCAACGCTAACTGTCAAAGTTGGAATCAGATTATGGCCGGACTACTAAGTAGACAGCAAAGAGGTGCAAACGAGACGGACTTGGTAATTTTTGATTACTTAAATAATGGTTAATATGGTTTACTGTATAATATTACCACCTTACGTTTCGTCAACACATACAGCTAAAGAGTGCGAATGAAGTTTATATGGCAGAGCACAAAAATCAACCATTCAATTTGCATAATTGCTACGCCATCTTATCTAGAGAGGAAAAATGGAGCACTATACGCCAAGAACATTCTGCAGCGCGACTTATGCCAAGAAGGCCAATGGCGGAATCAAGCCCGGGAAGTCTAGATCCTCAAGAAAACAACCCTTTTTCTACAAGTTCTGGTGGTAGGCCTCCTGGTAAATACAAAGGTAAGAAAAAAACAGTTGCAGATTACAGTTCGTACTACGAACAAATAAACAGTCAAATGGTAGCTTCAGAAGAATCAAACCGACTTTTAGCAGAAGCGGGGGAAGCTAAGAGAGATGAGAGATCCAAGGAGAAGCAGCGTAGACACGAAAACTTCAAATATCAAGAGAGCGTGACCTGGATGTTAGGGAGCGTGAATTAGCTCGCCTAGAACGAATTGATGACAGGGCACTAATGACTGTCAATATGGATACATTAAATCCGATGCAACGATTGTTACCGGAGCAAGAACTAGAAGCGTGCCGCAGAAGACGCATGGGATAGGACGTATTTATGTTTTGATCGTTTCCTTGTAGTTGTTTGTTGCTTTGTCGTTATGTAGTTTTTAATTACTAAGTACCAATGTTGTAGGAGTAAAAGATTATTAAATGTGTGTGAAATTCCTTTTTTAATTGTCACTAGCAATCTTGCAAGCATGAACTTGTAATACTAGAACATTAACGTAATATTTCATCACTGTAGCAAGCAAAGGTACATTAAAACATTAACGAAAACAAATAACTAAACAACGAACGTAATTTAACTTAAACATCCAGATAGAGTTCACCACTTCCTAATGATTGCCGGCATGCTCCCAATAGTGTTCGACTAATTCGTCCCTTAATTGTAGATGTGCTTGGGGATCTCTAATGTCCTGGATACGCTGCAAGTACTCGGCAAAAGTATTCGGGTCCTTGTACGGCTTACTTCTAAACGCCACTGCTATATCCGGGTAGTTTTTAAGTTGTAGTTCGAATCCCCCCTTTCTTCTTCAACTATCATATTATGTAGTATAATACAACAGTACATGATATCTGATATAACTGCTTGTTCGTGATAGTGCACCTCATTTCTTAAAATATGAAACTGTCCCTGTAGAACTCCAAATGCTCGTTCTACGTCCTTTCTTAGACTCTCTTGTTGTTGCGTAAATTTCGCCTCTTTGGCATTGTTCGGCTTTTTAAATGCCTGCACCATTGTTTTCCATTTCGGGTAAATACCATCAACCAAATAATAACCCACTGAATGGTCTGTATCACCAATTTTATAGTTGCACGGCGGTGACAGATCGTTGTACAAATCATTAAACAAGTATGATTGACGAAGAACATTAATATCGTTTAATGATCCAGGAACACCAAAAAATGCGTGCCATATGTACAAATCGAAAGAAGCGACCGCTTCTAACACCAACGTTGCCTTTTTTGTGTGGCCTCTGTATTGGCCTTGTAGTGCAACTGGACAGTTTTTCCACGTCCAATGCATACAATCTAAGCTGCCCAGCATACCCGGGAAACCACGTTGATCTCCCATTTTTAACAATCGTTTGACGTCGCGTGCAGTGGGGGATCGTAGATACTCTTCACCGAATACACGAACAACTGTTTTGCAGAACTCTTTCAAGCATAGAATTGTCGTTGATTCACCAATTCGTAACTTATCATCTAACGAATCAGCTGAACTTCCGTATGAAATCATACGCAATGCCGCTGTTACTTTTTGTAGAGGGGAAATTTCTAGTTCTTTGATAGCATTTCTTCGGTGAGTAAAAAACACATTGGACTCAGAAATCTTGTTGAGGACTCTATCAAACACTGTCCGCGACATACGAAATCTACGACGAAAGTAAACGTCGCCATGTACTGGATTTGGCACAAAGTAGTCCTTCATCAACTGATTGTGCCCCTGGATAGTCACGTCCGTAGCGTATATCTCTTCTACCCACTTGGCTGCCTCCTTGGGTTGATTTGGAGCTCTCTGCTATATCACGTTGCATCGCGTTTAAAGTTTCTCGTTGGTACGTTAGCCGTTGTTTGTTGTACTGTTCTTCGACTTCATCTGAACCAGAAGACGAAGATGATGAGGAATTTTTGAAGCACCATAATAGCTTTAAACCATTCATGGTGTGAACGATGCTTTCTAAGCAATGATAATTGGATGAGTTGGAAGAACAACACTGCGGTTATTATAAAGCAAACCCAGGGTCCCAGCACATGACATAATTAAGTTGTTAAAAGTGTAGGAATTTTGGCTAATATGTTTATGTTTGAGCAAGTCACGGGTGAAGAAGAAGTGTTGAATGAAGGGGGGCTACGAAGGATGGTGGATAAAGTAAAAATGTTAAGTAGGAGACGAAACATTGATTTGTTTTATATGCCAGTGTATAGTGTATGGTGTGGATTCCTATAGCATAAATGATGGCGTTACTTTATCTTTTAGTCACTGTACTGCAAAGTTATGTTGTTTCACTGTCATAGTGGGTGTATAGTGTATAGCGTGGATTCACATCTCCTTTATGTCACTTTATCACGTTTCTCCACAGCTTAGACCAGTCTTTATTGGAATTTGACATAACAAGGATTACATATAAATAGAAATGGAAATTAGTTAAATAGAAATGCAAAATAGTTAAATATCATGTTGACATAACAAGGATTACATATAACTCCAGATTCTACGTACACACATCAAATTAAACATACATTCAAACATCATTAAAATCATAATACCATAAGACTACTCCGTTCCATAGCGAGTCAACATTGATTAAGGGTTTGAACCTATTTTCATAAGGACGTAAAATTGTTGTTGCCTTGGAGTTTTGGGTTTTGGCAGTGCATATAATTGGAGAAAGTTGGTCTGCACATTGAGGCGGATGGTTGAACAAGCTGATATAGTGTTCAGCAGTCTGGTGACAGCAAGGGATCGATGGAATCAAGTCTGCGTTTTGGCCAATGGAGTTCGACAATAAAGCAATGGAAGCTGAGTCTATGTTTTGGAGTTCGGTCTGTGCTCTCGTGACCGGATTTGAAACAAGGAAAGTGCTGTTGGATTTGTGCAGTCAGGTATACGTTTAGGATAATCCGTTTATTTATTTTGATAGTTTAATATAAATGAATCATAATGTGATGATTAAATAAAACCAAATAATCATAGGATAGTTTATTTATTTTAATAAGTAAAATTAATTTTTATAAATGGTTAATCGATGATAAAATTAAATTATCATAGGGGCAAATAGATTTGGTTGAAGACGATTCGTAGTCACAGCAATATGGAAATTAAACTGGATATTCGCCAAGTAAAAATCAAGGTGAGTAAATCTCACTCAAAGTTTTATTTTTAATCGTTAAAAATAAATTCTTGGTTGCTTGGATGCTTGCATGAATTATTGAATTACTGTGGTCCTATATATTTGTTATTTAGGCTTGGTTATTGTGGTTATTGGATATTTCCCGCAGTACCATTAGCGGATGCCCGCAGTATCATTAGCGGATGCCCCTAGCTCCCACGTATATAAGTGGATCCCCTTTTATACCGCGATATCCTGCCTTGTAGCAGGATTGATATTATTTATGTGACTAACATCTGTGGATGCAGGGAAAACAGGTTGGAAGGATCCAACTGGATTCCTCAAAATTATTTGTTACTGTTTACATATTTGTATGTGTGTGATATGTTGAACTGGATTGATGGTTTGTGTATTTGGATGATTAAATATCACTGGCCCTAGATATCGATATTTTAGAATATCATTAAAAGGGATTTTTAGATTTAAAAAGGAAAAAAAAATATTTTTTCAAAATAGAAATTTTATTTTGAATAGGCTAGGAAATTAATAACTAGTTTAAATAGTTAAAACAAGTAGTGAACTTATGTCCGATATTTATAAATTATCATCTGATAATTTAGAAATGCAAATTCAGGAATGATTTTAAACAGAGGAAAGTTTATTTTCCAAAGCAGAAATTGAATTTCAAATAGAATTTGAAATAATCTTGTTTTTAAAACAAGAAGTAAAATTTATAAACGATGATTATAAATAGAAAGAAATAGTATCATTTGATGATATTAATTTTTAAATTTCAAGTATGAATTTAAAGTTTTTCCGAAGTGGTAATTGGAGTTTAAAAATGGGATTTGAAATGGAAACTGGTTTCAATATTTTAAACCAGAAGTGGAATTTATAAAAGATGCTTATAAATAAAGAAGGGAAATTTCCAGTGAATAACTTCTAGTTTAAATTCAAATATGATTGTGGAAAGGAGAATTTATTCTCCAAAAATAGAATTGTAATTCAAATGAAACTTGAAATAGGAAATTTGTTTTATATATTTAAAACAAGAAGTGTAAATTATAAATGACAGTCGTTAATAAATATTATCATTTGATAGTTGATAAATTTAAATTTCAAGTGTGAATTTAAAATGGAATTTAAACTTGGAATTTGACGAGATTGATATTTTATAAATAATCAAATTCCATTAGAATTAGACTTGAATATAGGAATTTAAGTTTGAATACATTCATAACTAAGTTATGAATGTGGAATAAAAATTGACAAGTTTGAGTAACTTGAACTGCTAAGTTAGATTTGGATAACGAGCTTGAGTTACTTTAAAGTATCGAAAAGGGAGTTGGAATGATTTTATAAACAAAGTTTTTAAACGATATATTTAATTTAATTTAAAACGAACTCGCCGTAACGCGGTAGTTCGTAAATTGACGATTCGAACTTCAATTGAGTATATAGAACTCAATATAAGTCGGAATTTGATGAAACAAGAAACATCCTGATCGATTGAACGATGGTTTTCTAATGAAAGAGAAAAATAAGGATTTCGTTTTATAGATTTTGAGTTATATCAAAATCAAGTTTTCAAAAAAAAAAAGCGCCGTAATCATTTTTAAACCATAACGGTTTATTTAATAAATTAAAAGGATTTTAAGTGAATAAAAATCCGATTTTCCATTAGAAAAATCCGGACTACAGCTATAAAATAAATACGAACTCAAGTAATGTAAATGGATGGATTTTTGGCATAAAAATCAAAATTTTAAAGTAACGAATAAAGTTAACTAATTTTAATGGAAATTAGTTAATAAAGGTTTGGGCCGAATTTAACTTTGGTTAAGTGATTTGAATTTGTTAGTTGAAATTGGGAATTCAAATCTGGGACGTGAATTAGAATTGAAAAGCGAGCAAGGAGTTGAGTTTGATTTGTCTGTAAGAGAATACAAATATATTTGAAGGTGATATTTTCAAATTAAAGGTAAATGAAACCAAGAAGCTAATTATAAATGTAATTAGCGAATAGAAAGCAAGTTATGTAAAAAGGGTTTAATTGATTAAAATGAATTGGAAATGGGCGTATATATGTCAAACAGGTATGAGATGGAGAATATGAAGAGTATGAAGTTTTTAATTTAAGTGCCCGACAAAAGGTACACATTTAAATTTCCATATGAGGTTTTACGCACCGAATCGGCAGGCCGCTTGGCTTTTTGATTTTCTTTTTGAATGGAAAGGGCCTAGAGAGGCGAGTTGAGGTTTGAACTATTTGCCGGTACAAAGGAGGTTATGGCGAAATTTTCCGGAAATTTAAGGGGTTAGAATATTTTTAAGAAATTTTGATAATAGGAATCGATATAACGATATATATAGAATTCACTAAGAAAATGAATTTAATATAAAATATTAGAAAGGGCCAGTGGTTGTGAAATTGTTTGATGGATGTTTATTTTTCCTTTGATAGTTAAAACACTGGCTATCAAAGATTTTTACCATCGTTGTCAATACGGAGAGACCGATTGGATCTAATATCCGAAAAACCACTTCGTATAGGCATAGGCGTTGTGAATTATATTATGCTGAAAATAATCGAAGACGGAGTGAAATTCATGAGTTGTTATGTTTGTCCAATCCCAGGATAACTTGTATGGACGAATGTCTGACAGAGTATTCCTAACGATCACATAAGACGATCTTTTCAAGGTATTACATCTGGTGGCGGAGAAATTCATTTCTCTTAGCTTTTATACCCGTAATATTTTTGGGAAGATCAACTAGTGATTTGATGGGTTTGACGATGTGGCATTCAAAGTGTATGGTGGCCAGATGTTCTAAAAGATAGACGTAGCCTCAAGCTTCACAACCGGGAAATGACAAAAATCGAGCGGGCAGCATGGCTATGTGGGTCGCTCCCATTAGGGTGTATAATCACCTATCTAGAGAAATTCCTTTTACTTCTTTAATCTATTTCGATGCTGTCCCTTTTCGGGAAACGGTGGTTTGAGCCCAACCGTTGGTGATATACATTCGATACACTCAAGCGAAATGAGTGGTCAGTCATGTGTGGGCCGGGTTGCAAGACGTTCTTGTTGAACCCAGGTGTATTCGCCTCTAGAAATACATCATCGGAAGGTGGTCCCATACCTTGTCATAGTTGGAATCCAATCTCCAATAAGCGCCCTGCGGTTTTTTATTGTATACTAAAAATGTAGAGCGTGAGATGCAAGCGTTCTATTATTTGGTTATTTATTTGATTAGACATTATTATAATATCACTGGATTTTGATATCAAAAAGGTTTTGGGTTATAGTAAGGTAAAAACCGTCCGTGTTTATGTGTGGGTTGGTCTTACTATTATCCTTTTCCTTCAAAAGATTTTTGAAGTTAAACCATATGGTTGAAGTTTACTCACACCAGTCCCATGACTGACCCAGAGTTTATTTTGTTTTGTTTTCCTAAACTCTTGGGTGCCCGAATTTGTACGGGCAATCAAGTGTTTCAGGCTTTTACAGATACACTTAGAGGAGCTTGAAGCAGGAGGCTTCACCGTTAGTTATTTAGAGTTATTTCCGCTGTACCAAATGTTGTATTGTACTCTGATGATGGTATGTATATATGATATAAAGTTTTGTATTTCAAAGCTTATGTTATGAAACGACCCAAACTTCCCAGTAAAGGAAAAGCTGAATTGCTTTGAGAACAACACACATCCGATTCGAGACACTCTAGCAAATGCCTCAGGATCCCCCGCAGTGAACCCTTGGAGCGGTAGGGCCGGTCCCCGCCTATCGGCAGTGGATTAATTGTGTCTGAACACACGCTTCCCTGTTCCTTTGAACCTATAGTATGACCACTAACGGCCTATAAAAATCCGAGGCTCCTCAAAATCCATCATCCACATAAGTAAAATGCCATCCAGTTTAAGCACTGACACCACTTCTAGCTAGAAAGAAACGTGTGCACTCCCTACGGTCCATATCCCGTTTTTGACTCATACCGGGGTGTGAGGCTCGCGAAGTCACGATATACACAAAGCTATGCCGTAATAGGCTATGCTTTGATCATCCCATAAGGCCCTGCTTTTCAACAAAAGCCTTAATCAATTGCATCTTGGCGTGCCACATTGACAATTTACGCTATGCGATCAATCACCATTAATATATACCAGGGTGTTAAGTAGAGAATAAATCCTCTACCACCAAACAGACATACATTAATAGAAATCGATTTAATTCACATGGAACGAAATCCAATGTCATACACGCATCCATTTACTAGCTTATGCTCTGGGTCCGAGTGAAAACCAAATCCGAACAATCAACAATAGTCCGGACGGCCACCATTGAAGCCCCTTCAAGGTAGCTACTCCCATCAAGGGTCTCTGTAGCGACACATCCATTCGATGTGAAGATCGTCGGTCTTCAACCACCGTCTTCATCTTCGACTCTTCATCGTCGTAGTAATTATTCGGAATGGGTTAAACCCGGTCTTTCCGAATAACTCGCGTATTTTTATAATTAAAAATCAAGTACTATAGAAGCACATCCAACACCACATTCCAATTCAGAATTATTCTTTTAATGAATTATTCGCATTATCTTATTAAAGATAAATTCTTTAAGTTTATTCTTAAATCTTTCTTTTAAAGATTTATTAAAAACCCAATTTGGATTTAAATATCAAAAATCATTATTCAATGATTATTTAAATTTAAGAAATTAATCTTATCTTTAACTGGGTTAAAGAACTAATGTCATTTAAAACATAGTTCACGGTAAACCCAAAATCGTCTTCCATAAATTATGGAATCTTCACAGAAATCAAATCAATATATAATCGTTATAAATTTCTGTATCCGACCAATAATATAAGTGGAATAACGATAAAGCCTTTTAAATTCCATATGTAGTATCGATCTTCTTTTACATAAGCTTATCTCGGTTATTATTAATTCAAATTCCTTTCGACTCCAATTCAATATATTAAATTGGAAAACTTTACTTTTGGGAAAATTTCTATTTATATCTTAAATAAAGATTTACAAATTTCAAATCATATTTTCACTGTCAGTTGGGTTAAAGAACAAATGTCGCTTAAAAACACAGTTCACAATAAACCCAACTCACATTTCTCATTTCAATTACAAAATATAATTGAGAACTTTAATAATCTAAATTAAAAGCTTATTCTTTTCATACGGGGTTTAAGAACAGTGTTATTTAAGACACTATCCACGACAAACCCAAATCCAATTTATTCAATTTAATTTCCAATTAAATATTATAAATTGGAAAACTTCATTAAATGTAAATTTAATGATTAATTCTAGTTGATAACTGGTTCATTTCAATAAAAATATAATTTTCCAAAATATATTCTTTTTCTAAAATATTCTTTTTCAAAAATATATTTTCCAAAATATTATTTTTCTAGAATATTCTTTATTGGAATATGACTCAATCAACATCCATATATTGCATGAAATCAACAATCATGATGAATAATTATCAAACATCCAAATGACGACCAAAGTGGAATCTATAACTGTGTGAGCATTAAATTAAATAACTGACGCTCATCACAGACTGTCAATCCATCGATTGACAGATAACTAAATATTGGGATTAGTGTGTATCCAATATCATCCCAATACCCGTGTGGGGTTTCATCCATCAAGCAAATAATAAATCATTTGTGCACTTGGGCGATGTGTGAAAATTATCGTCCCAATCACATAAACAAGTCGGGTAACTTGTAAATGGAAGTGTAATATTCAAACTTGAATATAATAAACATTATATTTGACACATCACACATTCCAACAATTAGATATATATTTCTATTCTTTTTTGCTATGAACAAATGACAATGAAAAACCTAGTCTTTTAATTCAATTCTTTTATTGTAAACAATGTTACAATAAAAGGTAATCCTTTAATTCAATATGACAATAAAACTAATCTTTTATTTCAATTACCCTCAAGGTGTTATCTTAATTTTCTAATCTTTTCATTGTAACCAAATGACTATAAAGATATAATCCTTTTATTCTAATCCTTTCAATGGAATCTAAACTACATTGAAAATGTAATTTTTAATGTACAATCTTTTTATTGAAAACAAAGTGTCAATAAAAATATTCACTTTTATCTCAATCTTTTTATTGTGAACAAAATGACAGAATTGACTAATTCTTTTTAATGTAAACGAAATATGATGATTTTGTTTAATCCTTTTTTATGTAAACAAAATGTAAATCTTGTTATAATCCTTTTAATGTAAACCAAATGTAAAATTATGTTATAATTCTTTTTAAATAAACAAAAATGTGATAATTTTCTTCACTAAACATGTTTTACCCAAAAATGATATTTGCTTATAGCATCCTTTCTAAATGAGTAAAATGTACATTTTTGTTTAATTCTTTTTGATTAAAATTAATTACATAGAAATGTAATTTTACATGGTAACACCTTCAAACCAAGGTTTATTCTTTTTAATAATTCATTATATAAAAAATGTAAATTACATGTTCACAAATTTCAAACAAAGATTCATTCTTTTTAATTTGACAAAATATGATAATTTTGTCTACTCTTCTTTAATGTACAAAATATGATTATTTTGTCTAACTCTTTTAAATGCCATAAAATATGATAATTTTGTTAGATCTTTTCAGTGCAAACAAATATGATTATTTTGTTAATCAAGTTTTGACAAAGGTGTTGATTCTATTTTTCACAAATCAAGTATTCACCAAAAATGTGATTTTATATTTCTATAATCATTTCTAAACAAAATATCCCTTTTTATCTTTCTAATGTACATTTTAACAAAATGTTTTTTTTTTTTTTACATTTCTAACCAAAATGTCCTTTTTATCCATTCTTCTAAATATGATAAAATGTGCATTTCACATTCGTTCTACTAAATATGATAAAATTGTGCTTTTTATTTATTTTTCTCAAAGTGACAGAATGTCCATTTTTAATTTATTCTTTCTAATGTATAAAATATACATTTTCCAATTTATTCTTTCTAATTGCCAAGAATATTAATTTTTTTCCTATACAATCTAATTAACAAAGACGTTACTCTTATTCTTTATAATCTAATTGACAAAATGTTAATCTTTTTCTTTATAATATAATTAACAAAAAATGTTAACCTTCTTCTTAGTATGTAAACAAAATATGTGTTTGTCATTCTTTCTTATATATAAACAAAATATGTTAATTTGTCTAATACTTCTATGTAAACAAATATTTCTTTTTATTTACACAACACACTTCAATTCAAAAATGTTATTTTTATTTGCAAAACATATTTCAAATAAAAAGGTTGTCTTTATTCACAAGGTAACCTTTGTATGGAAATGTGGTTTTATTCCACAGTAACATTTATAAGAAAATGTTATTTTATTTCAAGTGACAAAAATATATTCTTTTATTTCCTTTACATAAAATGTTAACAAAATGTAAATTTTTTTATAATCCTTTTAATATTAACAAAATGTGAATTTTGTTATAATTCTTATTAAATGACACTAAAAATTATAATACTTCTAGTAGAAACAAAATGACATTAAAACATGTAATATTTTGTTGAAAACAAAAATGACAACAAAAATGGCTCTTTTATCCCAATGTACATTTTACACTAAGAATGATATTCTATTCTATAACAAATTCTAGGTTTCAAGGACAAATAAAAAGTGAATTTTATTTGTATAACAAATTCTAAGTTTTCAAAGGACAAATAAAAATGAATTTTATTTGTATAACAGACACTTACGTTTCTAATCCAATCTTAACAAATAAAAATGAAATTTTATTTGTTTAGAAATTCTATTTAACAAAAATGACAATTTTACATTGTCCATTCTCCATTTAACAAAAAAGGACAATTTTATATTGTCAATTCCAATTCACATAAGTGACATGTTCGTTTTGTCAATTTTGATTCACAATAATAACATGATTTATATTACCAATTTTAATACAACAAAATTGACATTTTATTTCTAACATAACATTTCTAATTTGTTGATTCTAATTCAACACAAATAACATTTCTATTTTGTAACAAACATGATGCACACAAATTCCATTCACTGATTCACCGCAATACAACACAATTAATATTTCAATAAATATACGCATAACACCACATGAATTTTATAGAGCATGAACATAAATTTCACCAAATAATTAATTAATTTTAATTTAAAAAAAACATAGAAATCTCACCAATAGCTTTTCAGATCTGAATTTTCTCTAAAATTTGGTTCGCTCTGTTTCAGTTCTAGTTTGCTTCATAGCGTAGATCTGATCTATACGAGTCCAATGCTTTCAGTTCCGTTCGATTCTGATAAGAAATGAACAAGATACAATCATTTATGTGTTGGTGATAATTTAAATTAATTAATTAAATAAAACAAGAAATACCCCTTCTTCTTAACTCAGACCCAAGGCCGACAATATTTGCTACTTTGATCGAAACCTAGGTTTTGATTTCGTTTGAAATTTTAAGCACTTGAGTTCGATCCGATGTATCCACGCCGACAGGCTCAGGAAGGCACCCCCGAACCTCCCCCTTTCGTCCAGCTCGCACGCCGCCCAAGGTGGAGCTTTGCCAATGAACGACACAAGTTTGGGCTCGCTGTTCGTGATGGAGGTGCAACAAAAGGTGATCAAACCCGTGTAGAATCAGAGATCTCGAGAATCTCTATAGAATTCTTCCTATATCTACCTTGAATCGATAAGTGGATTGAGAAATATTAAAGGGGAAATTCGGTGTGTTCTTCGCCATTGAGTTTGAGGGAGGCGGCTGAGAAGAATACGGTGTATTGGGGTTTATACATATGGTATATATAAGCGTATTTTATACCGTATACCCTTCTTTTTTAATTTCATTTTTTTCCCTCTATCGCTATTAACTTCAAATCAAACCCAACGAGTGACACCCCTAGCTAAATACCCCCGTCTCGGACACAATGGAATATGTTTCGTAGCCCAGTTTGGCTGTTACGATATGTTTTTAGTTAAATTAAATTATAAATCCTTTAATTATTAAATTCAAATGTACATTTTAAATTATCGGGGCCACATACGGACTCTAAAAATTTCAAAAAAATTATTTCTAGTTATGTCTTGAAGAAACGGTTCTAACAAGACTAATTTCGTCGAATTCTGAGACTGTTTGAAAAATGGCATTTTTCTGGTCGATCTGATTTGATTGAAACTAACAAAACACGTTTTCTCCTACCACGCTCACATATTAATTCGAAATTTTTTGAAAATTGAAACTTAGCTATAATTTGACATTCCGGTTCCAACAAAAGTGGTTTCGTCGAAAACCGAGGTCGTTTGCAAAATGGCTATTTTCAAGGCCAATATATTATATTAAAATATATATAAATTCTACATCGACTTTTCTAAAATTTGAACTGGCCATAACTTTTGATTTTTAAAACGAAATTTCAGTTTTTCAGATTCGTTAGAAAGATATAATTAAACAGATTTAAATATTTCTGGTTTCGCTCAATTCTGATTTAAAATGAATCCTGTACAGTTAGTCAAAGTTCAATTTCAAAATTTCAAACTGCAGCGCTGTTTTAAACTCCTTTTATAATTAAATTGAATTTATTCGTTTTTTTTAAAATAAATTTTTAGTCATTCCTATTTAAAATAAATTATTTTAAACATTAAAATCCATTAAAATTTCTAAAATAAATTTTTTAAATTGGCCCCAAAATTCCGGATCGTTACATGTTATATAATATATTTTATTCGTTTCGCAGTGAGGTTCTGTATTGTTATTTCTGTTCTTCTTCTATCTTTTCTATTTTATTTAACCCTAATGACTCGTATTTCTGTATTATTTGAGTTGGACGTGTGTTGTATTAGTCAGATCAGATAATATGGATTTTGTGGGTCGTTACAGTTGGTATCGGAGCTTAGGTTGAGCGAACACCTAGGCTTTTGTGGGGTTTACTCATTAGAGATAGGGTCAGTAGTGCCCTAGAATGAGTCGAGTCTATATATGAGAGAGAGTATTTGTAAGCTGATATAAAAATTATTTTATATTGTGTTAGCTTGTCTGTTGAGTGGTTTATGAATTTTGATCGAATCGTGGGACGCCACGACGTCGATAAGAGTTTCTAAACACTTGAACAGAAGAATTGACATAATATTGTTTTAAATCGGGTAAATGAAATAATTTTGCCCAAAATTTTTATTTTGATATAAAGGAACAATTTCCTATAGTATATGGATGTGCTGGTTGTTATTTTTATAATCAAATGAGATTATAAAATTGAAATGGTTATATATATAACCAAATAGAACTTGTATATGAATAATATATGCAAATGTGATCAACTATAATTGAATTCAAACTAGAAATTGGAATTTAAATCCCGGAAGGTTGGAAAATATTTTTTCAAAGTGTATTAGAATAATACAACATTATTTTGGAATGGATTTTGGATAAAAATCATTTTTGAATAGGGTTTGAAAGTGATAAAGCACTGAAATCACTTTAGTAGCTGGAAAGTAATTCTGATGATGACTGCAGCACCATCAGTGTTCATTTTCGAGTTTCTATGTGATGGATTGCTACCTTAGAAAAGTTGTTGATGGAAACTTGTATGAAAAGAAATATGTTGTTTTGGAAAAATTCAAATGTTTTGAATTTAAAATAGAAATAAATATATGTATATATATTTATGTGACTTCAGAAGGATTTGAAATAAAATCCGGGTATTTGAATTCTGGCATTTAAATTTAACTTAAACAAGTTAAATGGATTGAAGTAAATAAATGGAAACCAAAAGTTTTGGTAGAACTAAAGTTGTGGAAATATGAAGAGTTGAGTTTCAACATAAGTATATTTTGAAAAGTAAATGGGTTAGTAGCATTTTTCCTACCTTAGTAATTTCAGGGACGAAATTCTTTTAAGGGGGGAAGAATGCAACAACCCGTATTTTTGGTCGATTAATTCTAGATATTTTATATCATTTTAAAATATTGAGTTGATAATATAAATGAATTTTTATATTAAGTGTCGATTTAAGAATCGGTCTCGATTAATGTCGAATATATTAAATTATCGTAATATGAAAACAAAGTGTAATTTAATTTAGAGCTAAAACTGAATCATAAACAATTCAGATGATCAATATATATTCTATTTGAATATAGACGACGATAATAATAATTTATTATCAAAGAATTTAGTTGTGTTGAATTTAAATTATTTTATATCAATTTAATATGGTTATTTTATATATACGTTCGAATTAAAATTTATAATCTATTCCGTTGAGTTCAGAATAGTGTTATTACGTTGAAACGTCGGTCGGTAGGATTAAATAGCGGTTCGTGATGTCGAGTTATGAACCCCGATATTATTTTAGCGGATAAGCACGAGATCAAATCAATATCTGTTTAAAATAAAGGGAAAATCTCTTTAAATCAAATCGATATCATTTTAAAAAGGAAAAAAATCTCTTTAAATCAAATCAATTTAATAGGGAAATCTTTTTAAATAAAATAAAAAGTTTGTTATGTACGAAATGTCCCCCTTCTCCTTTATAAATACTCGACTCCTACCCTTATATTTCCATTTTCCTTTTCAGCAATTAACTTAAAAACTGTGAAATCCTCTTCTAATTCCTCTGCCTTCCATCACTTCTTCCACTCAATTGTGAATCGATTTCCACCGCATTAGAAAAAAAAGAGGGAAAAAGGGAAATCAAAATCGCGAAGACCCGAGGTCCTCTGAAGCTCGATAACATAGTGGAGGCGCTCGCGTTAGCAGCACGATGATGGAAGACGGATGGGGGTTTTAGGCTACTGTTTGTTCGAAGTTGCGGTTTCAAGAGGATGGAAGCATCGATATATCAATTAAATACTGATTTGGGATCCTAGAAGGGATTCGATACTTGCATAGGATTTTGGTAAGATTTCACGACAGAAGTTGTGGCGCGATTTTCTGAAGGTGCGGTTTTGAGGGGATGCGATACTGGAGGGAGTTCGGTATTGGGATTTGGAGTGTTGCGAACATGACTGGAGGGGGTGTGGTGCGACAGCATAGTGGTGCTGTGAGTGGAGTTCGAGGTCAATATTGGAGTTGTCGGAGCCGCTTTCACCAAGGATGATGTGAGCTTGATTTGGGTGAGTCCAGTTATTTGACTTCAGAAAGATGAATGTTTTGGCGAAATATGTTTGTACGTTAATGAAGTGGTAAAAGAGAATGAAGGGGAGGAAGATTGGCTTTGGTATGAAATCAGGTTCCTGCTGTCAAAGTGGGGAGGAAAGGACGATTAAGGGTTTGAACCTATTTTCATAAGGACGTAAAATTGTTATTGCCTTGGAGTTTTGGGTTTTGGCAGTGCATATAATTGGAGAAAGTTGGCCTGCACATTGAGGCGGATGGTTGAACAAGCTGATATAGGGTTCATCAGTTTGGTGACAGCAAGGGATCAAGGGAATCAAGTCTGCATTTTGGCCAATGGAGTTCGACAATAAAGCAATGGAAGTTGAGTCTATGTTTTGGAGTTCGGTCTGTGCTCTCGTGACTGGATTTGAAACAAGGAAAGTGTTGTTGGATTTGTGCAGTGAGGTATACGTTTAGAATAATCCATTTATTTATTTTGATAGTTTAATATAAACGAATCATAGTGTGATGATTAAATAAAACCAAATAATCATAGGATAGTTTACTTATTTTAGTAAGTAAAACTTATTTTTATAAATGGTTAATCGATGATAAAACTAAATTATCATAGGGGCAAATAGATTTGGTTGAAGACGATTCGTAGTCACAACAATATGGAAATTAAACAGGATATTCGCCAAGTAAAAATTAAGGTGAGTAAATCTCACCCAAAGTTTTATTTTTAATCGTTAAAAATAAATTCTTGGTTGCTTGGATGCTTGCTTGAATTATTGAATTACTGTGGTACTATATATTAGTTATTTAGGCTTGGTGATTATGGTCATTGGATATTTCCCGCACTACCATTAGCGAATGCCCGCAGTATCATTAGCGGATGCCCCTAGCGCCCACGTATATAAGTGGATCCCCTTTTATACCGCGTTATCCTGCCTTGAAGCAGGATTGGTATTATTTATGTGACTAACATCTGTGGATGCAGGGAAAACAGGTTAGAGGGATCCAATTGGATTCCTCAAAATTATTTATTACTGTTTAATATTTGTATGGGTGTGATATGTTGAACTGTATTGATGGTTTGTGTTTTTGGATGATTAAATATCACTGGCCCTAGATATCGATATTTTAGAATATCATTAAAAGGGATTTTTAGATTTAAAAAGGAAAAAACAAATTATTTTTTTCAAAATAGAAATTTTATTTTGAATTGGCTAGGAAATTAATAACTTGTTTAAATAGTAAAAACAAGTAGTGAACTTATGTTCGATATTTATAAATTATCGTCTGATAATTTAGAAATGTAAATTCACGAATGATTTTAAAAATAGGAAAGTTCATTTTCCAAAGCAGAAATTGAATTTCAAATAGAATTTGAAATAATCTTGTTTTTAAAACAAGAAGTAAAATTTATAAACGATGATTATAAATAGAAAGAAATAGTATCATTTGATGATATTAATTTTTAAATTTCAAGTATGAATTTAAAGTTTTTCCAAAGTGGTAATTGGATTTTAAAAATGGGATTTGAAATGGAAACTGGTTTCAATATTTAAAACCAGAAGTGGAATTTATAAAAGATGCTTATAAATAAAGAAGGGAAATTTCCAGTGAATAACTTCTAGTTTAAATTCAAATATGATTGTGGAAAGGAGAGTTTATTCTCCAAAAATAGAATTGTAATTCAAATGAAACTTGAAATAGGAAATTTGTTTTATATATTTAAAACAAGAAGTGTAAATTTTAAGTGACAGTCGTTAATAAATATTATCATTTGCTAGTTGATAAATTTAAATTTCAAGTATGAATTTAAAAGGGAATTTATACTTGGAATTTGATGAGATCGATATTTTATAAATAATCAAATTCCATAAGAATTAGACTTGAATATAGGAATTTAAGTTTGAATACATTCATAACTAAGTTATGAATGTGGAATAAAAATCGACAAGTTTGAATAACTTGAACTGCTAAGTCATATTTGGATAACGAGCTTCAGTTACTTTAAAGTATTGAAAAGGGAGTTGGAATGATTTTATAAACGAAGTTTTTAAACGATATATTTAATTTAATTTAAAACGAACTCGCCGTAGCGCGGTAGTTCGTAAATTGACGATTCGAACTTAAATTGAG
This sequence comes from Allium sativum, assembly GCA_030737875.1. Lineage (NCBI taxonomy): Eukaryota > Viridiplantae > Streptophyta > Magnoliopsida > Asparagales > Amaryllidaceae > Allium > Allium sativum. The sequence continues at coordinate 1,007,910,626 of CM060912.1, read as the reverse complement.
TATATAGAACTCAATATAAGTCGAAATTTGATGAAACAAGAAACGCCCTGACCGATTGAACGATGGTTTTCTAATGAAAGAGAAAAATAGGGATTTGTTTTATAGATTTTGAGTTATATCAAAATAAAATTTTCAGAAAAACAGCGCTGTAATCGTTTTTAAACCATAACGGTTTATTTAATAAATTAAAAGGATTTTAAGTGAATAAAAATCCGATTTTCTATTAGAAAAATCCGGACTCGAGCTATAAAATAAATACGAACTCAAGTAAAGTAAATAGATGGATTTTTGGCATAAAATCATATTTTTAAAGTAACGAATAAAGTTAACTAATTTTAATGGAAATTAGTTAATAAAGGTTTGGGCCGAATTTAACTTTGGTTAAGTGATTTGAATTTGTTAATTGAAATTGGGAATTCAAATCTGGGACGTGAATTAGAATTGAAAAGCGAGCAAGGAGTTGAGTTTGATTTGTCTGTAAGAGAATACAAATATATTTGATCATGATATTTTCAAATTAAAGGTAAATGAAACCAAAATGCTAATTATAAATGTAATTAGCGAATAGAAAGCAAGTTACGTAAAAAGGGTTTAATTGATTGAAATGAATTGGAAATGGGCGTATATATGTCAAATAGGTATGGGATGGAGAATATGAAGAGTATGAAGATTTTAATTTAAGTGCCGACAAAAGGTACACGTTTAAATTTTCATATGAGGTTTTACGCACCGAATCGGCAGGCCGCTTGGCTTTTTGATTTTCTTTTTGAATGGAAAGGGCCTAGAGAGGCGAGTTGAGGTTTGAACTATTTGTCGGTACAAAGGAGGTTATGGCGAATTTTTCCGGAAATTTAAGGAGTTAGAATATTTTTAAGAAATTTTGATAATAGGAATCGATATAACGATATATATAGAATTCGCTAAGAAAATGATTTTAATATAAAATGTTAGAAAGGGCCAGTGGTTATGAAATTGTTTGATGGATGTTCATTTTTCCTTTGATAGTTAAAACACTGGCTATCAAAGATTTTTACCATCGTTGTCGATACGGAGAGACCAGTTGGATCTAATATCCGAAAAACCACTCCGTATAGGCATAGGCGTTGCGAATTAGATTATGCTGAAAATAATCGAAGATGGAGTGAAATTCAAGAGTTGTTATATTTGTCCAGTCCCAGGACAACTTGTATGGACAAATGTCTGACAGAGTATTCCTAACGATCACATAAGACGATCTTTTCAAGGTATTACGTCTGGTGGCGGAGAAATTCATTTCTCTTAGCTTTTATACCCGTAATATTTTTGGGAAGATCAACTAGTGATTTGGCGGGTTTGACGATGTGGCATTCAAAGTGTATGGTGGCCAGATGTTCTAAAAGATAGACATAGCCTCAAGCTTCACAACCGGGAAATGACAAAAATCGGGCGGGCAACATGGCTATGTGGGTCGCTCCCATTAGGGTGTATAATCACCTATATAGAGAAATTCCTTTTACTTCTTTAATCTATTTCGATGCTGTCCCTTTTCGAGAAACGGTGGTTTGAGCCCAACCGTTGGTGATATACATTCGATACACTCAAGCGAAATGAGTGGTCGGTCATGTGTGGGCCGGGTTGCAAGACGTTCTTATTGAACCCAGGTGTATTCGACTCTAGAGACACATCATCGGAAGGTGGTCCCATATCTTGTCATAGTTGGAATCCAATCTCCAATAAGCGCCCTGTGGTTTTTGATTGTATACTAAAAATGTAGAGCGTGAGATGCAAGCGTTCTACTATTTGGTTATTTATTTGATTAGACATTATTATAATATCACTGGATTTTGATATCAAAAACGTTTTGCGTTATAGTAAGGTAAAAACCGTTCGTGTTTATGTGTGGGCTGGTCTTACTATTATCCTTTTCCTTCAAAAGATTTTTGAAGTTAAACCATATGGTTGGAGTTTACTCACACCAGTTCCATGACTGACCCAGAGTTTATTTTGTTTTGTTTTCCTAAACTCTTGGGTGCCCAAATTTGTACGGGCAGTCAAGTGTTTCAGGCTTTTACAGATACACTTGGAGGAGCTTGAAGCAGGAGGCTTCACCGCTAGTTATTTAGAGTTATTCCCGCTGTACCAAATGTTGTATTGTACTCTGATGATGGTATGTATATATGATATAAAGTTTTGTATTTCAAAGCTTATGTTATATAATATATTTTATTCGTTCCGCTGTGAGGTTCTGTATTGTTATTTCTGTTCTTCTTATATCTTTTCTATTTTCTTTAACCTTAATGACTCGTATTTCTGTATTATTTGAGTTGGACGTGTGTTGTATTAGTCAGCTCAGATAATATGGATTTGCGGGTCGTTACCTGAATAGATCTGCAGAAAAGACAACCAAGATGATATGCAACATTAAGAAAACACTCCAAATCAAAATTGTCCTTGCGTAAATCACCAGATAGTGTAACTAGGGCGCAACTAAGGTGGTAATGACAAGCTGTAAAAGATTTGATCATGAAAAATCGATCAATCAGCAAGAGTACTAAATTATGAGGATATGAGCAACCATGCGAAATAGACTGGGGGCAATTAAATAAATTGTGTAAAGTATACGATCTCCCGACAAAAACAAGAACTCTTATAGTAATAAAGATTAACTCTCCCAACTGGGAAAAACACACGAACTCAATCAAAATCCTCATAAACACTCAAATGTGATATATAAGCATATCGCACAAAAATCGTTACTATGTGATTTAATGAACTACCACATGGATTATCAAGTCACATGCATAAGCGATTATACGCAACACACAAAACACATGAAAATTATGCAATCGTTATTACATTAGAATTTTTTTTTCGTTGCTAAGATCTTTTATGCAGAGGACAGACTACAAGCACTACATGCATGAAACATCAGCCCAACCTACACCATGGAGCGATAAAAATATAAACCTGCCTCGACCATGGCATAACGGTAAACCCCCTCCCCCGCATGGATATCGGCAACCGAGGAACCGCGAAAGGTCAAGCCAAGGTAAACCAAAGTAATTCGAAATGCATAAAGCATTGGGTAGCTCCACAAATGGACCATCATGCATAAATAACTCATTGGGAGCAAAATAAAGTAACTTACACTTTATCTTTTAAACACTCTCTCAAAACTACCCATTGTCAATGAGAAAACGACAATGGAGCCTTTGTCCTACAAATGGACCTCTTGTTGATGTTGTTATTTCCATTTTTATCATTTGTTGTGAATAATCATGTTGGACCATGCTAAATCAGTAGACAAATTAACTTGTAACACATAATAGAGACCGTTAGGATTGATACTTCAAACATGGTAAGGACGTTAATCTCGTTCACATAATTAACGTCTATATTCATAGCGTAATAAACATAATAATGTGCATTAAGTGCATACTAAATATGTTTAAATTAGGAATTTGAACTTGAATGTCCCCATAGGAATTTGTATGCATGTGTGTGAGTTAATGACTTTAAGTAAAAGTAATGACACATAGACACGAGGTTAACCATTACTTATAGTAGAAGTCTGTCCATAACCGACCTTCATATCCAACATCTACAAATGAGACTGGTTAATATGAGAGGTCTAAGTGTCACGGACCAATATAATTATTACACTATGATACGAGGTTAGACCTAACTTGTAGTAGAAGCCCACCGAAACCACCCGACAAAACCAGCATCTACAAGTGGTCAGCCCAATGTGAGATATCTAAGGTGTGTATATATATTGTGTTTGAAGTAGGCCTACATTAGCGGAAAAAAAGGTATTAAGTGGCCGACCTATCTTTGTTGGGTATTAAGCGCTTAGGATCAGGCCTCGTACCTAAGGTTTACTCCTTGGTTCTGGGTCAGAGTCAAGAGACCTACCCTTCGAGGTTTTAAGTGGTCTTTTAGGTCTGCATATCTCCTATAAGGTATTAAATGGTCTTAATAGACGATAGCGTGCGTAGAGCAGTTCTCCAAGTAATGTCCGCTTCTTATCTAAGGGCTAATCAGAGCTGACCTAGGGATGTGTTATATATATAGCCTAAAGGAAGCATCGTCAAAGAGAAGTATTAAGTGATTAAGAGTTCGCTGGTAGGGATAGCTAGATAGTAACAAAAGGGTTGGTCATGAGGGTTTTCTTAAATGAAGTTGTGCTCCTGACCCAAACTTGGTAGTTAGTGGTCGTTATTTTTTCTCGATCTGCAAGGAGAGTATATTTATTTTGCAAGTTGACGTTAGGACGAGGTCTTAAATGGCTAGGGGTCCGCCATTGTTATTAAGTGAATGTAAGGATGTTCGCCCTTAATAAGTTAATTAATGGCCTTAAGCGACTAGTATAGTCCGCCGTGTGTTTGTATGTCTCAAGTTCATAGTTTCAATTTAGCATGTAATACTACTTATCTGTTTTTGGGAGCCACCGAAAAAATGACTATTTTCTCATTTTTGTTGTCTTCTTAAAAAAAGGACAGAAGACATTTGTAATTGGGGTTTTTAGGCACAAATACAAACTTAACAAAAATTTTATTCGTAAGAACAATGGGCTAAAATTTTAACTACAAAGACACTTTTTAGTGTAAAAGGAGAAATTCAAGAGTTCACTGTCATTTCATGTTTACACTAACGTTTGCCCTTGTGGTTAAATTTTTTTCCCCTTGTCCTTATAGATAAATTTTTTGTTAATTTTGTCCTTCACACTATTTTCTTGTTTGTAATTCTTGTGTACCCAAATATCATGGACTGGATACAAAAATTAAAAATTACTGATTGGGCCCTTGCTAAGTCGCTAAATATAATAAGATGACATTTAATATAAAACATCAGGCATGCTCACAGCACACCCATTAGGCACCTGACAATATGTTAACCTGTATGCTGGTCAAGTTTTCGCTCAAGCCACTGCTCAAGCACCTCCATACATACATACATTTGGTTTTAGCATCATTTACTTGTTCCTTTTGCTGCCTGCACTACTTCTTCCTCAAGTAATTTGGTAAAAGATAATTTACTTGTACAGTTGTACGAATGCCAACAGTTTGCTTCCTGCCCTTCCCAGGCATTATTCATGATTACCTCAACATTGTTTTGCTTCACATCTCCACCTTGTTTGCACTTATTCTTGCTATGTCACTCATTTTCTGTATATATAACTTTATTAATTATGCGATCACTGCCTTGGCCTAGACCATTTTGCTTTCATCGTTTATATTTCGTCGGTCCCTTGTATCAGTCCATGATTAATCATATAACCATTGCTGCTACGATTTTTGCTAATACAGTTATTCATAACTCCCTAGAACAAGTAGCCAACATATAATCTCTTTACTCAAATTTGTGTTATATATAATATAAGCCCTTATTACAACGTCAAGGGATAAATTTGTGTTATCTACTATGTAAAAAATGTATTTCTATGCGGTACTGCCTAAATTAGCATGCACTTCTCTTATTACATCAAGCATGGATAAAGTGCAAGACTCCCTGTAAGGGCACTTTCAAATTCCGTGGGGTCTACATCCTGGAAAAGAATGCACATAGAATACCATCAGGAAATCCAAAAGACTCCCTTTAGCTTCAGCTGTACTTAATTTCCCTATACCATCATCACACATATAAAAAATGAGATGAATAATTAGATGGTACCCAAAGAAAAAGCTTTCAAACGTGACAAAAAACCAAAAAAAAAAAAGAAGAAGAAGCATACTAAAGTTTAATAATATTATTTCACTATTAATGTACTGCATACAAAATTATAGTCATACGTCTTATATAACTCCTGTACTCAAATAACATGTAAATTTCTTATAAAGAAGAAAGAATATACTAAAATTCATCCGTATCATGGCTAATTGCTACTAGAGCATATATATCATCATCATCATCCTCATAATTAATAAAATCAAGCCATACATCTGTTCCATCCTCTTTGTGATCCTTCTTGAGCAAGCCCCAAATATCCAGTAGTTGATTCTCTTTCAAATCGCTGTTCACAAGGAAATCCCTGTAACTCGAACCGATAAAGCAAAATGTCCCAGAACTGGAAATGTACTTGAACTTCATCCCGTGATATTTATTGCCTTGTCGATCCATGATCTTCACATCTAGACCACAAATGTCTTTGTGTCTATGCGCTATACCTGCTAAATCGCTAAATTCTTTTGAACCATACACAAAAATGTCCTTGGTAGTCAGCTGAAGGCGATTCTGATTTGGTTTCGTGTCAGTGAGAGTGACCCTCTTCTTGCTCACATGCAACACTGGTCTGATCACTCCCATTCTTATTGATGTTTCCAGCCATCCTCTTGGATTTGGTTTTGACCCGAGAGAGGTTAGCCTTTTGTATGGACGGTTGGACGAGGTTGATGAAGCTTTAAACATTGTTTCTTTTGTTTTGTTTTGAACAATTGGTTACTACATTGCCTCTGTATTTATAGAGGATCAAATGGCATTTCCTACTATAAAAGCTGCTATTATTAGTATTATTAATAACGAAGTAAAGAAAATACTCTTAGATTTTAATATCTTACTATAATTTATAAAATGTGTATACGATTGTGGCTAATTAAATAGAGAGATTCACTTTAACTTCCTAATTTAGCTATTAACTGAGCGTTGATCATTTAAATTTAAAGTATTGATTATTTGCCAACTCACTCTGAATCGTGTGAAATTATTTTCTAGTCATTATATCGGTCAAATTAATTACTAACTGGACTGATTGATGAGTACAATAGATTTTTTGTAACAACCCGCATTCTACGCATCGGAGGATCGTAGAATATTTCTTTCTTTCTTATATGAACTCGTATGGTCATGCAGGTTTGGGAAACGACCATTGGGCTCATTTCCCATGTTCATGATTTTTTTCGATTTTTAAATGACCATTTTGCCCCTAGCTGATACTGTTTTGGCCATAAATTTTGACTGGAAAGGAATTTTGACCTGAAACCACTTCCATTAGATTCGTTTGATGGTTTACCTTCCCGTAGAGTGGTCACAATAACTAAACGGACTTAACATTTGGGACATATGGCTGAAATAAGGTTTGGAAGGTGAAAAACTGCTTAACCGGGCCAAATAGAGTGATTAGTGAATGAGCCCATAACCTATTTTGGGATTAGGGTTATAAGGAGGCTGAAAAGAGTTAGGGTTTCATTCCATTTCAGTTTTCTAGCCTCCACTTACCTCTTAGAAACCCTAAAAATGGCATCCAACCTCTAAATCACCTCCAAATCACTTTCTAATCAAGGATTAAGCTTAGCAACATCAAATTAAGGGAGATCTTCACCAAATCGAGATTAGAGCGGCTGTTTGGCATTGATATTCGCGCCATATCAGAGATTTATTTCAGATCTAAGGTTTATTTGTGGCTAAGGTGAGTGATTTGCATAGTTCCTCACTAATTATGGTTAATTAAGGGTAATTAATGTTAATTAACGAATTTAAATATGATAAAAATTTGGAAAAATACTTATAAATTCTTAAATGATGTTTTAGACCTCTAAGATGAACTTGGGTTAATTTGGTTAAGTTTTGCTAATCGTATCGTTAATTATGCTTGAACATGTTTAAGGGAAAATATGGGGTTTTGGCTATGTTTGATCCATTTTAACCTATCATATTTATGTTTTGGTGTTTGAGGTCACTTCTATTTGCTGCTATGACTGTATGGTATGCTTTGTGATTTATTAGAATAGTTAGAATGGTCGAAAACGCTGTCGAATGGCGTAAAACACTCGTTGGAAAAGTTGCAGGAAAATGGTGCAGGCTTCCGGATCGGATCGGGGGAATGGGCTCGGACCGGATAGTGGACCGGGCAAGGGATCACCGAACCGAACCGAGGCTTGGCACAAGGGAAAGTATGGCAAAAAGGATGGCCACAATGGTTGAATGGGATCGGATCGGACTAGAGAAGGGGGAATCAGATCGACTGAAGGGAAGAGAACGGGATCGGAACGGAAGAGGAAGGGGAAGTGGATCGGATCAGAGACTAGGACCCGAACCGAACCGATGGAGCAAGGGTACACCGAAGCTAACCAAGATGCATCTACCTGACCCGACCCGCCAGAGAGCACCCGAACCGAACCGATATACTACGAAGGGACTTGGAGGCCACGATCCGACCCGGAGCACTTGGAAGAGACCGATCCGAACCGATAGAGAAGAGGAGTTGAGGACCCGAACCGATCCAGTGATGACCAAAAACCCGAGATGCAAAGGTAGTTTAAATGGAAGTTAGAGCTCAGGATCCAGTTGGGAACCGATGAGTTCACTTCATGATTGGGCTTTGCTACGGGACGTGTGGTAAGGAGTTGTCGACGTTCATAACTTCGATTCACCACTGAAAAGGAATGATGGGCTACATATCAGTGCAGTAGAGTCATCATGACTTGCGGGGAAAAGTGATTGTAGCAAGACTATGAGCCAGTGCAGTGGAGCCGTTGTGACTCCATGGGGCAGAGTGGACATAGTAAAGGATTAGTAAGGCTATGAGCCAGTGCAGTGGGGTGTGTACGACTCCATGGGGCAAAGTGGAAATAGCGAAGGATTAGTGGCTATGGATCAGTGTAGTGAAGCCGTTGTGACTTCGTGGGGGCAGAGTGATCATAGCAAAGTATTGGGTGATCGAAGTGGTGGATATCGTATGCTTTACGCACTGAGTGAGAGATGTGAGGATGGTTGCTATGCTTGATTGTTTGCCATCACTATGACATGCACACCCCACTCCCGTATTCCTTACACCATTTGTTATGGCACCCTAGAGTGTTGTACAGTAAGTAGTGCTAACTCTTTGGTTGTAGGTCCAGGTTCAGGTATGGTTTAGTATACCTGTTATTGTTCTGTTTAGCTGCTTATCGCTCATACCAGACTTTTTGTCTGACCCAGAGTTTTATGTCTCTTCTTATTACTCTGGGTGCTCTCACGAGCAGACTAGAGACAGGTTAGCTGGTGATGCGCGAGTAGAGGATTCGGAGGCGAGCAGGAGGCTTCCACGTATGATATATATAGATATCCTCCCTGTGTCGTTGCTGGTCATTACTTTGGGCATTAGTAATGTACCTTTCTTGTCTAGCTTTTGAGACAATTTTTAAAAGTTGTAATAATGTTGGCTTTGGATCATAAGCTGTACTTTGGATTTTCCGTTGCTATGATAGTTTGTTTCAGCTTATACACTGTCTCACATGTTTTATGTCAAGTATGTTGTTATTATATTTTGTTCCATGCGCTGTGAGACATTCTACAGGTTCTTTGTTGATTCTTCGTCTTCTTCCTTTCCTTCTGACGATCGTCCCATGTTAACTGGGCATGTGTATAGCGCACTTTTGGAGTAAATGTCAGTTTGTGCGGGGCGGGCCGTCACATTTTTTTTGTTTACAAAAGATTTTGCTGTTTACTGACTATTCATACATTAACTAGCTAAACTAACCACCTATATAAATTAGCATGTACTTGACATATTATAACAAGATCAAATCCTTCGGTACTTAACCACCTGGTAGCATTCATAAAAGGAAATTTTTAATCTGAAGAAACCACTAGTCCGTTTAAATCAGCACACATTCTCTCATTTGAATCATTTCCCTATGTAACAGGCATACGTGTAAACTAATAGCATCTTGGTTATTCCAGTGCATCTAAATCATAAATTATCATGCTACTTTAGATTAATTAAATTGAATAGTAACAAGTTACAACCAATTATTAAGTAGAACCAGTTAATAGTTCAGCGGTGCCTAGCAATCCAGTATCATTTAAACCCTTAACCCATAAAGGGACAGACGTACATGGGATCATGTCTTCAAATGTAAGACACGCTGTGCCTTCAGCTACTTTTTATTTTTTAAATGACGTCAATATTCTACCTTTCCCTATTTTATCATCATATACATATAAAAAATTATATGAGCATTTCCATGGTACACCAAAAAAATGTTTTTTTTTAAACAAAAAAAGAAAACGAAAAGAAGAAAATATAATGCAGTCTACTGGTATTATCACCACAAAGTACCACATGTAAAATTAAAGTCCATCTTAAACCCAGTACTGAAATAACATATAAAATTAGGACTGATAATGGATACCCGAAATATCCAATATCCGTCCGCATCCGTATCTGAAAAGCAGATAAATATCCAATATCCGAAAACACGGATGCGGATACGGATACATATATATCCGCATTCCTACGTCCGATTTTTTTAAAAATTATGCTCAAAATTATATGTATTTTAGTACAACGAATCAGATTTATTTATTGCTTTACTAAGTCGAAGGTTTAAATTAAATGCACTAAACACATATTAGCTACTAAAATCTATTTAGTTTCATTATAAATGCATATTTTAACACCTCAGTGATCAAAGAAATTGAAAAACATTTATGTTAAACTATAAATTTTCATTTATATTTCTTGATTTATCGATCGTTAGCGGATAGGATAATTATCCGATATCAATCCGTATCCGTGGATACGGATATCGGAAAATGATTTCGGATACGGATATAACACTATCTATATCTGAAAGTATCTGTTGACAGCCATATATAAAATCCTTTATTTCTAAATTTATGAGAGTAACCCCACTTTTAAAATAACATATAAAATCCCTATATAGAAGAATATAATTAATTAATTTTGCAACCATCGCTATATACTATAACATATAATATGATCAGTAAGTAATTGACAAAATAAAGCAATTTTTCTACATATTGAGTTGAAAGGTCGGATATATACAACATTACAACATCGGACTGAAGGACCAAAGCCACTCATGCTAGCCTATTGGGCCATGGCCCATTGCATTATTTCATTTTGAATATAAATAGGATCCTATACACTCAAATAATAGTATTAAGTATTCTATCATTACATCATCCTTTTCAATTTGAATAAAAATAAAATCCTTTTTTGTGCCAAAGATTTTATGGTGGTAGCAGGCCTGACTCTGGGCATAAGTCATCTATGCGGCCGCCTAAGTCCTCGGGCTGAAAGGGGACCTCAAGTATGTTTAATATGGATGTATATATGATGATAACATAATATTCATAAAAGTGAAGATGGCTGGTTTGGTAAAGGCGTTAAGCTTGCTGTGTTTGGGCTGTAGGGTCGATACTTGGTAATGTTATTTTCAGCGTACATATTTTTTTTTCCTTTTACCTCTCACTACTCAGGGTTGGCACTGGGTATCAGAGCCACTACCCAACGGCCATTCCTTACCAGATTCTGATCACCACAGTGTCGATAACCTCTTCGCTCTACCTTGAAACTGGTTCAGTAAGAATTCGTGTTTTAGCAGTCTCCTCAGAAAAAATATCATCAGCGCAGAGCTTTTATCATCCTCTTCAATCAAGAATATCTATGTTCATCATTTCTTCAAAAATTCGTGCCATGTCAGAGAGGGATAAACATTTTCCATCACTTCTCCCTTGTCTGCATCTAAATATTAGCTGTCAGAGTATCAATAATTTTTCACTGTCACTGTGGTGACCATCATTGTTGGTTGCATCATTTGTGCTGCGCCAGCCATTCTAGTTCTTGAATCTTGCTCAAGAATCGATACCTATTTTTCTGTATCCACATCACATCTGCATTTCAACTGGACATGGAAAGAGACAATGAAGATGCAACATCGACAACCTCAAGAATCGATGCTAACAAGTCTACAACCTCTGCTAATACTCTTGTCAAACCAAAAAGCCAAGTGATCACAATTCTCTTAGACGAAGAAAACTTCATTCTATGGAAATATCAGATCGAAACTGCACTCAAAGGGTATGCGTAGCAAAATTACGTGGAGGGCACAAAGCCCATACCACCTTCTCCGATCATCAACAAGGAAGGTAGCACTGTTAGTAATCCAGAGTACGTATTTCATCAAAACAGAACAGTTTGCTATCATCATGACTCCTATCATCAATCAGTGCAAACTTGTTATCTCAAATAGTTGGATGTAACAGTTCATTCGAAATATGATTAAACATTGAAGAAATTTTCAATTCTCAGTCATCTGCACGAATAATGCAATATAGAAGAGAGTTGCAGAAGGCCAAAAAAGAAGACGTGTCAATGAGAGATTACATTATGAAAATGAAGTCACTGTGTGATAAACTAAATGTTGCTGGAAACAAGATATCAGACAGTGAACAAATTCTTATGATCACAAATGGATTAGACCAAGAATGTGAATCCTTGGTTACAAATATAGCTATACAAAAGACATTACCTGATCTGCAGTTTGTTTGTTCTGCACTACTAGCTCATAAAGGTAGGGTGGAGCAGAGTAAAGCCATGAGAAGTGAGTTTTCGGTCAATTATGCATCTACATCAAGAAACAAGAATCAACAAAGAAATGCATATAATCATAATAAACTAGAAAATTAGGGTCAAAGAAACCATCAGCCTAAAAGAGGAAGAGGTCGTGGAAGATGGAGCAGTAACAATATGGTGAAATGTCAAATTTGCGAGAAGCGTGACCACATTGTCAATAAGTATTATTTTATATTTATTTCTGAGTTTAATGTAGCATAGATAAACCAGAGTAATCAGGGGGAACTAAAGGCTAGCATGGATCAAAAAAACGATCAAGCTAATGGCAATACAAAAAGCACTGGTGGCAGTGATGATGGCACAAGACCAGAGGATATCAATACTGAAGAATGGCATCCAGATTCAGGCGCCACCAATCATCTTACTAGCAATTTTCAAAATCTAAATCTTGAAAATAGGAGTTACTCAAGTGAACAAATTATCTTTATGGAAAATGGTGAAGCAATAAGTATATCATATGTTGGTGATGACCATATTAAAGGTAAAAGGCAATTTTACTTAACAACTTATTAAGAGTGCCTCACATTAAGAAAATTTTAATTAGTGTACCATAATTCGCTAACGATAACAATGTATACTTTGAGTTTCACCAGAAGTTCTGCCTTGAAATGAGTGGTGAAGAGAGAGTTGATGGCATGAGGATCGTTCGTGGTTGAGTTATTGTGGTTGATTTCCAAAATGAAGTTAGCCCGTCTCCTACCATTGACAAATTTGTGAAAAAAGGCAGTGTTCTGGTTGACATCAGTAAGGCATCTGACAATGGAGCATTGCTTCAGCCTACCTCCTATTGGATAAGACGGTTAAGCTCAAATTCAAGGTTATGCAGCCTGGAAGCTTCATTAGTGTTCAGTGGAGTCTTCTCCTTCTTAATGTCAAGGTTAATAATTTCCTTCTTCAATGAGGCAATACGGAAACTAAGGGAGATCCAAATGTTCCCGACTCGGGGGCGAATGAGTTTGCGGAGGCAACACAGATTAAAGACTAGGGAGGTTGCAGTAGAGTTGGCATGCCCATAGGATAACCAATCACGAAGAATGAAATCAGCAAAGCCCGACTCAAGGAGCTAAAGACTTTCAAAGTGGAAGGGACGGTTGGAGGTGGAAGTCCATCTCGAGAATAATCGGGTAGTGGTCTGGTAACACCGAGGCAAGGCCATGAATGAAGGAAAGTGGATGAAGGTCATCTATGAAGTGTTAAAGAGGAAATAATTAAGCTTGACCAAAGAGGGATCATAACAGCGACTGGACCAAGTGAAGCATCTGTTGTAGATGGTAGGGTCGATAAGGGGTGCAATTATTTATAAAATCATTGAAAGAGTCAGAGTCAAGGGGTAATGGAAAAGGAATTGCATTCCCTAGCACCGCATGTGACGTTGAATTTCCCACAAGAACCCACGGGCCTGGATGCGATGAACCCAACTTTGAGCAATTTTTCCAGAGAGAAGGTCTATCCGCATTGGCAACGCAACCGTAGATGTTGAAGAAGAGGTAAACGGTGTCAGATGGAAGGTGATGGAGAAACATGTGGAGAGCAGAGGGGTTCTTAATAGTTTGAAGTGGGAACTAGAGAGACACATTCCAAACGGTAAGAATGCCACAACTGGAACCAATAGCATCAATGGTGGCCCAACCCATATTGGTGGGACCTAAAAAATGATTCTGCAGGATAAGTAGGGTCTGATTGTCTCTTACAGAAAAATAATATCAAAATGTAAAGTGGAAACAATGCACTTAATGGCAAAACGTTTGTCGGGGTCCCCTAACCTCTAACTTTCCAAGAAAGGATCTTCAATGGGAGAAGGACGCACGCTCCTTTTCCAATGATTGCATGGCCGAATAATGTTCAAGAATTATATAAACTCCCATGCAATAAGCTAAATTCTTGTTAAGAGTCATATTTTCAACAGAAAAAATAATGGGTTGAAAAACACTACTGGAAGCAGAATTATTATTATCGGAATGAGATGAAAGAAGTCTCGTTCTTCTTCTAACTGCCGACGATGAAAGTGCTGGAGCAGGTAAGGGATTCTGGTCTTCTGTAAGTGAAGGGGGAGGTGGAGGGGGAGATGAGAAAACGGTGGATGGAGAAGGGTTTACCGGAGGTTCCGCAGGCAACGTGGGGAAAGGGTCAGAGAGGTCCAAGTCAGCCAAGGGATCCCATCTGTTTTCTTTGGTGGGACACGGGTCCCATCCATGTGGTCCCATGACTTCAAGGGTAGTGTCAGTGGCAACAGAGGCAACAACCGCGGGGAGGGGGTCATTAGCATAAGGTGGTAAGGACGGGGAGGGTTCAGGAATGGTAGCTTCAATAAGCATTGCGTCGAAATGCTGCTCGGACTCGGGCGAGTGAATTGGGGATGGTAGTTGAAGAGGATCCATAAAAAATGCCAATTGTTTTCTAATCTATACCCCTTAAAGAAGGTTGTCAAGGTCAAGGGTTGGGTGAAAATGGTCCTAATGATCGATGGAGATAAAGTAGTGGGAGTTATCAAGGAAGACGTAATAAGAGCAGGGAAGACTAACGACTCTCAGCACTCGACTCTTACCAAACACGAAGCGAAGGTAACGCTGGGCCTACCCTCATTCATCTGCACAAAGGAAGAGGCTAATGGGGTATAAGGCAGAGGTGAGAAAATCTGGGAGATGGAGGAGGTGAGTAGGGAAACTGCTGATGCAGACCCACATGGTGGGCCACATATCCCTGACATACACTTCTAAGGCTGGCAACCAGGGGTCGAGGACTAGGGAACCTCCGGGTTTGGCAAGGAAGCGACACTGGAGGGCGGTGCCGTAATGGGTGGTCAATGGGAAATGGATAAGGAATTGGTGATCAGAGAGGATGAACACAGACCAATCAGATTGGTCGATCAACGTTGAATGAATAGTGCGCATGTTCTAACAACCCACTACAATGGAAGCTTTGACAAGGTTGAAGGAGTTTGGATAAGCGCCATTGCTGTTTTAAGCTGAGGAGTCTAGGAGTTAAGAAAAGAAGTGGAATGAGTAGTTGATTTGAAAGGGGGTTTAGAGGTTGGGTTGATTGGTGAACGTTGTGGGAAAGGCGAAGCGATTTGACTACCGGATCATGATTGGCAGGAGAATTGGTAGAGGGCGACTTGGGTTTCGAGTTAGAAAGTGCCTTTTATCTATTCTTTCTAAGTGAGCAACGTTGGGTGGTGTGCCCAAAAATCCACAGTAGAAACAGATCTTGGAGCTCCTACAACCATGAGCCACATGTCCAAAGCTAGCACAATTGAAACAACGGATTTTAGATTCCAAATATTCTATTGTGCGTGGAATAGAAGAGAAAGGTGAAGGGAGTCCTCGTTTGACCAGCGAGTTCAAGGACAGTCGCTGAGACAGACCAATAGTTGGTGACGGAGCTGCTGTAACATCGACATACGACCTGTCGAGCCGCTAGGATGATGAAGGAGTGGGAAGTAGAGGAGGAAGAATGGAGAAAGAGTTACAAGAAGAAGAGACGTGAGATTCGACGATCATCAGATTATCGATGTTAGTCGTCGTTTGGGGAGTAAAAGACGAGTGCAATGCAAGTAAGTCGGAGGGAGCAAGAATAGTCGAGGTAGGAGGGTTAGATGGACAAAGTTAGAGAGTGGAGTTGGAAGCCATTGAAATCGTTTTATGCAAATTTAAATCCATATATATATATATAGTTTTGAAATTTAAATAATATTATACTATAATAAAAGATTCATTGGTTTACTTGTTAAAATAGTTTATATTATTTAAATCTTAAAATTAATAATATTATAATTTAAAATTTTGGATTTAGGTAAAACATATATTAACTTACACATTTAAAATTTATAACATATAATTTTATTTCCAAATTGAAATTTAAAGCTTTATTAAGTAATCAAAAGATAAGTTTAAATAAAATTCTAAATTTAAATCTCTAAAATACTTTATCAATTTGGAACATTTTATAAATTTAGAAAATACTTTAAAAATAGACCAACAATGTCTATATGTAATTTTCTACCTATGCCAGGTGATACAGATATATATTATTTCAATCCATGATTTGATATTTACGGGTATTTATCATTTCAACCCACATCCCAATACATCAGTTTAAATTCCTAAATCTATACAATGATTCAGGTATATAATATCTCAACCCATAATGGTTTTACACATATATACGGAACTTGCAGGATGAGAATAAAATAAATATAACATTTCAATCAATACACATCATAACAATAAATTTCATGTCATGTACGTCAAAACTATATCATTAAATGTCACAAACAAATAATCAGGTTTTCTAAAGCAATCCTAACATTTCATATGTCATTTAAAATGATATCAACTCATATATTGAAATCGTTACTTGAGAATTCTCAAGTTGCGTGGCAAAATAGAAATAAACGACATATGCTGAAATGGGCACGGGAGCTAACATAAAAGCTGACACAGTACGATTAAATCAAAGAACTGAATCTCTATCTTAAATCAACACAAACTCAAATCACAAATTCTAAATCAACACTCTTCTATTATTTTATAATATATATATATTTGCGTGAAGCAATATACATACATTTGTATAAAATACTCCAAATCAAAAATATATCTAATTGGCTACACCCAAGGTCGAACACCCAACCTCTAACTTAACATTTCTATGTCTTACCACTTCACCTATTAAACTACTGGTTTCCAAACAAAATACAATCACATAACAATGCAGACATCATAAAAACTCAACCCACACAAGCAAACACAACAAGGTACAAATTCAGGTGGATATTGATTTTCACAAAATTTGTAAAATAGAACAATTTTTTGGATAGTTTTAAAACATATTTTTGGATACATTAACTGCTGAATTTGAAAAAATGGTCAAGAAAAAAGGCTTTGGAAATTGTTTTCTCTTCAATTTCATAAAAAGAAAATCTGATTTTGGATAAAAATAGAAGAAGATATGACCAAAGTAGTGATAGAAAATTTTTTATGTTAGAAATCTGAGTCTAAAAATGCGTCTGAAAGATTGGCAGATTCGACCTAGAAAAATTCAAGATTTGAAAATTTTTCAATACAAAATTCGTAGTTATTTCAATTTGATCCAATCTGAAATAAAGAAAAACTAGTTTTCAATATTTTGAGGGAGATACGACTAAAACAATAACATCTATTTTTTGGATTAGAAATCTAAGTCCGAAAATGGATCCTAAAATTCGTGATTGTAGCACTGAAGATTTCATAGTTTGAAAAAGACTTCAACATGAAAGTTGTAGCTATTTCAGTTTCACCCAATTTAAAAAAAGAAAAAGTAGATTTGGATTTTATATTAGAAAGTTATGGATGTGGGAAGACAAAGAAAAAAATCTGAAATAAAATACAAAAGAGAAAAGGGGGATCAAGGTTAGAGTTTCGGGTTTTGGGTTTAAAAGGAAGAAGAGACGGGAGATTAGATTTGAAATTGTTTTTGATTTAAGGTGATGAGGAAGATGAGATGATAAATTTTAGATCTAGGAGGAGGAAGAAGCCATGGATTTCTTCGGAAGTTTCTAAAGAAATGAAAGGGAATGAAAAGGAAAATAAATATGTTTATTTGGAACCAAGAAGTCCCTTAAATTTTTTTACGTAAGAAGCTTAAGGAACTTAAGTGTGTTGGACACATAAAAGCCCAAAACATACATTCACCTAGTCCAAACACAAATACAGATCATGTGAATAAGACAAGACATGGGTGAGAGATTCACACACGAACATAGTCCGTTTTGCGTGTTTTTTGCAGTTACAAACGCGAAATCTGGACAAATGAAATTGAATTTCAACGAACCGCAAAATGCTGGATGCTCGGAATTCAGTATATATTCATAAAAAAAAGATATATTCTAATTTTTATAACTTTTAAATTTTGAAAAATTTGAAATTTAACCAAATTTGATATAAAACTGATATTTTCAAAGCAAAATATTTCAATAGATTTGAAACATTAATATATTCCTTAATTCAATTTTATTATCTAAATTTAGTTTTTTATAAACATACATAAATTTAATTAACAATAGTAGAATCGGTTAAAGAATTACATTCATATTTCGTAGTTGCTGAATTTAATATTCAACGTAACTTATTATTATTCATCTACAAAAATAAATTCATTTACTTCATCTAATTAAAAAATAAATTAGATTTTTAAGAATTAAATTTTAAATTTAAATCAAATTACTGATTTCAAATCAATTAAAATTTTACAATCTCACCCACTCAATTCTTTTCATCTCCAAAAAAACGAGGCAGGGGATTATAAATAAAGCAATAATATATGTATAAAATCAAGTTATATAAAATTGTTAACTTACTTAAAGTAATATGTGGGAATATATTTAAATCAAAATTTTAGATATTTTCCAAACATTTTGATATGGTTTCAAGTATTCACTCAACGTCTTGATTGACAATGTATGTATTTCATTTTCAAAATCTGAAAATAAATACTGGTGACGTCATACCAATCCTCAGAATCATTTTCAAGCGACTAGAGTGACATTTATTACTATCTATTACATATATACAGAAATTAGTACATATATTGGCTAGAAGCATGACTAATATCTTTACATACTTGGCAGTCCAATCTTAACATCAAAGAAATACCAAAAACTCTTCATATATGAAATTTTCAAATGCGTATACAAAAACAATATCTTTACATTGTTTCTTTATTATAAATTTCAAACAAATAAAATCATATACATCTCTCCCACTCATTTATTTTTCATAATTTAACTTCAACCATTTTATAGTTATAGCAAATTTATAATAGCATAAATATTATTTCAAATCATATACCATATCTAGTTTCACAACCACATGTTTTCATTTTTTTTGGCTTACCACTTTACTTAATTCCTATCTCATACCTTTTCCTTTCTAAAGCTTACCTGTACATTCCATATTTTCATTAAGGGACCTCACATTTAATCATCATTAAGAGTATATTAATTAAGTATATATTAAATTCCGACTCAATATATTAGATCCACCACAGCATTAGTCTATATCTTACCCAATATTGCCAAGTTTAAACTATTATTATTTTCAACTATGTCGAGGTTTAAAATTATTTTAAATAATTAAGCTCAAATTAACATGTACACTAATTAGCTTTATTGTTTTGTAAATATGCATTAAATTTAATGTTTCTTGAAGCACTCTCATAATCCGTAAACTTTATAAATCTAATATATATTACTCAGAAGTCATTATTTTTTTGTATAAATTCCAGAACCATATAAATTGGACAAATTTAATTTCACAAATATCCCTTTTCACATACAAATTCGTATTACAATTACTTTACTCAAACCCAAATTAATATTTCATATTTATTAAAAATAAAATAAGATTGCACTTTCAAAACATCATGTTTCATATTACTATCTTATAATCTTATAAGCATAGATTCACTTAGTATATTATCTTAAGTTTTAATATATAATCCCTTTCAAAATGCTTATTTCACCAATAATAATGAAGTTGTTATTACCCTATTTATTAACAAATTTACGTTTTCACATTGATTCTTAATACAAGTTATACTTAAAATTTCTTCCATTGTTAATTTAGTTAGTACAAAAATAACTTTGAAACATAAACTAGAACTGAACCAATGAAGAATCTAACCAATAGAAATTTACGAAGATGGAGGCCCTAATCAACATAAATTAGAGAATATTAAGGATTTCGTGTAACGAACAGGGATTTTCGACCCCGAAAATTGACACAAAAACATCATGTTGAACCTTAAAGCATCGAAAATACCGGAACATTAATAGAAAGAAATAAGAGGGTGAGATAAGAAAGAAAGAAATATTAGAATACAAGAATAAGAAGAAGAACAAACACAGAATCAGAGTCTCACATCGTAGCGGAACAAAATATAATATATAAATAAACCTTTATTGAGAGCTTGGGATAAGACTTACAATCATTTGAGCACATCGATACATCTGGACAGTGATAATAATTTGCCCTCATATACAATCAAACAGCGGAATAAATACTAGACATCATATGTCTGATCAGCTCCAGTTCATCTTTGGACTTTGCAGCATCCTATAATCTAGACCTGTACAACTATAACACCACGTATTTTCTGTGACCGTATAAGTAACAAATCAGAGAAAAATTAATTTTTAAAATAAGAAACAAGGGAAACGGGTTGCGCCATTGCGTTCGTCTTGAAATTCTGCTTGGAAACGAGTCCGAGTTTTCGAGAAACGGAGTCTGTATGAGGGAGATATGGCCCACCGAAGTTTCAGAGAATTTCAGAATCGAAAACAGCTCGAAATTCGAATTCAAACCCAGAAGCGGGCTGGGCGGGAAATTTCCCGCCCAGGACCCAGGTCGACTGGGTGGTCGACCTCCCCAGGTCCAGGTCGACCATAGTGTCGACCTGGGGGGGACCAGGTCGACCATAGTGTCGACCTGGGGGTCGACCTGCTCCCGAAACCCACTTTCTGAACCTGATGCATTCTGATGTATTTAGACTCGTTTTCTATCTAGATTCGTCCGCCTAATCCTATTTAAACACCCCCAGACCTCACTTTCTCTCCACGCCATTTCATTCTGCCTATGCTCTACCTCTGTTCTAATTAAAATAAAAATGGCGTCGCTACTCTGCTGTAATATGAACTGGAACTAGGACTAAAGCATCTTCTTCCAAACTGATTAAAATTAAAAGAGAACAACTGAAACTCTTCTCCTTCTTTAATCCAATAAAGGAAAGTACAGTTATTTTCCGCTATAAATGTTAATTATGATTGTGACATGAACTGTAAATCTGAATTTGAGGTTATGTCTGTTCTGTTCTGATCTATTTTATTTTGGATCTCTTTCTTCTTTCTGTTCTATAGCCAGGCTACCACGAGCCTGTGCCAAATCTCATAAGAGATTAACGCACGAACGTTAAACTTTGGGACAAATAATGAATGATGGCATAAATGGGATATGGCTAATCCGTGACTGATTCAAGAAAAAGGACATAGGATGTAAACTAGATTAGATCTATGCATATTCTAGGAATTGGAAGAAGAGGAATCATCGTATTATAACATATGACTTGAGACTTTGACATAACACATATTTTGAATCAAGATCTGTTATAATTTAAAGTTCTAGATTATTGGGTATATTGTTTATATAACAATTCATGATTTGGGATAAAAAGAGAATATGACTTAGGTGTGAAGGTTTATATTAAGATTTGATAACTATTAAATGTGAATAACACCTAAGTGGGAGATTTTTGAATATATGACGTGCATTGAAATTGATGGCTATATTTGGTATAATTTATATGTGAATATTTTGAACTAGGCAAGTTTAACTAAATTGGGACATGTGTTATATGGTAAATTATGACCATAATCTGTGCCATGTAAATTCAATGCAAACATGGGGTATATGATCATATTGTGAATCATGACAACTACTTAGGCATGCAAACTTAGGCCAAATTTACAATTAGGCAAGATATGTTTATGAAACTTTAAGGAATGATTAAATCTGTTATATTGCCTAATCTGCTAGTTCTGTTATATTGCCTAATTTGCTAGTTCTGCTATATTGCCTAATCTGCGAGATCTGTTCATCTGCTAAATCTGTCATCTGTTAAGTCTGCTGAAAATGCCTAATCTGTTATATATTAAATCTGCTAAATTGCTTAATTTGCTAAATCCATTAAGTCGCCTAATCTGCGAAATCTGTTATCTGCTATATCTGTTGAGTAGACATATTTAGTCTGTTATTGACATAATCTGAATTGGCTATAGTTATGAATAATTGACATGTGTATTAGGCACATGCATAAATGGTAAATTATTAATTAATTGGCCGTAAAGATAAACATGGCTAACTCGAGGTTAGAATGAGTTTGCGGCGTAATTCTGCCCGAAACCGCCCGACACATCCAGTGGCCGCAAACAATAGGTTCTAATGTGAGAAGTTAGTCATAACGTGCTTGAAACCCTAGGTTAGACTCAGTTTGTGGCAGAAACCTGCCCAGAACCAACCGGCCTAACCAGTAGCCGCAAACTGTCAGTCTAATGTGAGAGGTCTGGGCATTAATATTTAATTAATGATAATCTGGGATAAATATGATGTCTAAAACGTGTTGGGTGGATAGGGTTAAACCAACTAGACTGATGAAATTAATAAACCCGTTTCATGAATCTGTAGGCCCAATACAAAGACAATCTGTAAGTCTGTTAATCTGTAATCGGTTAATCTGTAAGTCTGTAACCGGTTAATCTGTAAGTCTGTTAAATCCATATATCTGATCCGTTGGTCTGGAAACTTGTCTAATCTGTGAACTGGTTGATCTGAATTCTGTATGTCTGAACTTGTAAACAAGTTAATCTGAAATCTGTTAGTCTGGGGACACAAGGTTAGGAGGGAAATTACTTGTGTCATCTGTTGTTTGGGACCCATATTAGTCAGTAACCCTTTCTGGTATCAAAACTTTGACCCAACAGTAGGTAGGGTCCGGACACGCTTACTGAACTAATTATAAGTGGTTCATTCTGATAATGGCGAGGGGTGTTGATGGTGCGTTCCAACCGGGTCATGTGCGTGCATGGATCCCGACCTGCCTCTGTGGATGTAAGACGCCGTGACATCTGTAAATAGGTCTGTGCCAATTGGTTGTCACTTTAGGGAGTGATACACCATACTTTGGGGCCGACACAGGGTATTTATGTTTAGGGAGCCGATCGCTTGGGGTAGGGTTTTAGGGTACACTTAGTTCTGTCTGTTTCTATTGGTACCGTCTGTTTCTGTTGGGTGGCAACACCTGTCTGCGTGGTACCGTCTGTTCGGGTGGTAAAGGCCCATTTACTAGTGTACACCTAATTCTACATTCTGTTTCCGTAGGGATTAATCTGTTTCTGTTTCTTTCTGTTTCTGTTCGGGGGGTAAAGGCCCATTATTAACATTCTGTTTCTGTTTCTGTACCTTCTGTTCGGGTGGTAAAGGCCCATTATTAGCATTCTGTTTCTGTCTGTCTCTGTTCGGGTGGTAAAGGCCCATTATTAGCAATTATGTTTCTGTTGGGATGGTAAAGGCCCATTACTAGCATTCTCTTCTGTGGAAATTATTCCGTTCCCGTTTCTGTTTCAGTTTAGACATTAGGGTGACACCTAATCCTGTTATACTAGTATTAGTGTAGAGAAATGAAAAGTAATATTATTCTGTTCTTTCTGTTTAACCTAAGTACATCTGCTGCTCCTGTTACTGTTATCTCTCATCCAGTTTTATTTGCATGCCATGATTATTATTATCTGTTCATATGCTGATTGTCACTGGACTTGCCAGACTTTATGTCTGACCTTGCTTGTTTTCGCCCCTTTTCTTCTGTTTCCCCCCAGGTTTTCCAAGGAGGGAACACTTTAGCTTGATCCAGATTTCTTCTGCTTAAAGTACTTAGAGTGCTTAAAGTATGGCTTGACTCCTTATGGCAGCTTCTGTGGGATTATGATTTTAAAGTTTTGTACTCTGATGATTTTCTGAACAAGGATGATATTTAAGTACTTGAGTTTTTGGGAAAGATGTAACCAAACTAATTTCTGTTTTTCCGCTGTAATAAAGTTATAATTTTTCAAGTATTGTTTATCTGTCTTATAAATTTCTGTTCTGTCTACTAAAACGCTCCACTAAAGTTAAGGCATTCCCTTTTTGAGTGACCTTAATGGAGGTGAGATGTTACACTTGGTATCAGAGCTGAAGGTTACCAGATTTGATAAAAAGTTTTGAAAACTATTTTCAAAAAAGTTTTTTAAAAAGGAAGTATTTTCAAAAATAAAGCTTATTTTGAAAAACATAATCCCTAAAGAGCCATATATCTTTCCTTCGGTCCTTTTTTTGTATTGAATCTTTCCTTTTTTGTTTCAGCATGTCTGAAGCATCTGAGGTACCAGAAGGTGTTCATGTACCCGGTTGGTTTTGTCAATATCTTGAGGCTAGGACCGCCACCGTAGGTCCAACAAATGATCCCCCTCCTCGTGCAATTGCTTTCTCAAAGATCTGTAAAGATTTTAGGGCCATGGGTGGAAAGGATTTCAAGGGAACTGAATCATTCGTAGAAGCAAGGAACTGACTCTAGGAAATTGAGGATCTGTTCGTTATCTTCGAGGTGGATGATAGGCAGAAGGTACAATTGGCGGTATGGTTGCTCAAGGACGAAGCTTCCTACTGGTGGGAAATCACTAACGCCGAGAGGCCGTTTGAAACATGGATGGATTTCAAAACAAGGTTTGAGATGAAATTCCTCTTGCAAGCTGAACGAAGTCTACAACTGGAAAAGTTCTTATCTCTTGAGCAAGGAAGTATGACGGTCAGGGAATACGTCAATCAGTTCAACCAACTGGCTAGATTCGGACTAGATTTAGTCAACACCCAGCATAAAAAGGCTCTCCGCTTTGTTAAAGGATTGAAAGAGCCACTGCACAGCCTAGCCATGACTCATGTACCCATGGGAGCGACTTACGAGAGATTGGTGGATATGGCACTACTGCACGAGGAAGACAATGGCAAGAAAGAGGCAAAGAAGAAAGAACCACAGAACAAGAAAGCGTGGCCCAAAAAGGAAACACAAAAGAAAGGTGAATAGTCTAAAGATAAGAAGGAGAAAAAGTGCTTTACTTGTGGAAGCTCGACTCATCTGAACATGGATTGCAGAAAAAGAAAGGGCACTTGCTTCAACTGTGGTGAGATAGGACACTTCACTAAGGACTGTCCGAAGAAACGAGGGCAAGGGCAGAGGGCAGGACCAACTTCTAGAAGGCAGGCAAACACTCTCGAGGCTAGTGGATAGGATAGAAATAGGAAAACTTTATGTAGGAGGTTTAATTTCTTTATCTGATTGTCGAGTTGAAGCTCTTTCTGATTCTGGCATTTTGATTCTGTAACCGATACTCTACACTTTAATACTTGTATTGTTTCTGATTCCACTGTAGACTCAAACCCATAAGGGTTATGACTCATCTACTTGTGATAGATTGGGGTTTGAGAGATATCTGTGTTAGGCGTCAAGAAGTACGCATACATTTTGGGTTTTATCATGCTTAGTTTTCTAAGAATCATTCGATAATCAGATTTGTACTAGTAGTCTGTAAGCACCTGGATATTTCTGAAAAGGTTAAGATTTCCAGTTTTGACATTTTCTAAAGAGGGTAATCATCTGGGTGTCAATCCGATGTTGATTTCGGTCTTCAGGGTTGATACTTAGGGGAGTTTGTCTCTCAACCAAGGTTTAAGGAAACCAAGTTTTTGTTTTATCTGTACTCGCTTCCATCATTCGACTATCGATCGAATCTTTGAACTTTAGGTAGAAACTAATGGGTGTAAACATGTGTTTGAGACATGTTATGTTTGATGGTTGCAAGTGGATGCAAGTAGTTGCTCGTAGATGCATATACACACACTAAGCACTAGATCGGCTCAAAAACACTCTCATACTGCATATGGATGTGTGAGCATTTTCAATTTCTGTGGATGCAAAATGATTGACTCATCACATGGATGTTGCATATGAATGAATGGTTGTCACTCATATAAGAATGATATGTATCAAATAGGAAAATTGCATACATGTTGGACTCATGACACTGACATTGTTCGCATTAAGGAGGTCAACTGAATCAGTGGACTGCCTGATCTTTGCATTAGATAAGGAACATATACACACACTTTTGCATATGTTCATACAACATTAGAAGTTTTCTAAGGACAATGGATGCTTGCGGATAATGGTTGAGTAGATGGACAACTGGATGGTAGGACACATTCTTCTCAACTTGAAGACTTCGGGGACGAAATCCTTTAAGGAGGGGAGAATGTAACACCCCGTATTTTCTGTGACCGTATAAGTAACAAATTAGAGAATAATTAATTTTTAAAATAAGAATTAAGGGAAACGGGTTACGCCATTGCGTTCGTCTCGAAATTCTGCTTGGAAATGAGTCCGAGTTTTCGAGAAACGGAGTCCGTATGAGGGAGATATGGCCCTCCGAAGTTTCAGAGAATTTCAGAATCGAAAACAGCTCGAAATTCAAATTCGAAATTCGAATTCAAACCCAGAAGCGGGCTGGGCGGGAAATTTCCCGCCCAGGACCCAGGTCGACCGGGTAGCCGACGTCCCCAGGGCCAGGTCGACCATAGTGTCGACCTGGGGTGTGACGATCCCAAAACCCCGTGACACGGTGTTAAGGATAATCATTGGAATATAACATATTAATCATCATTAGCAGATCACAGATAATAGCATATACAGAAAATAGAATAATTTACACACATATGACAGCGGAATCATATAGATATCATCACATCAGAGAAGCACAGTACAGGATACAACTTAGTGCATAATGATACATAATCAGTCACCATCGCCTGAGGCGGAATGATACATAAAGAGTATTCAAAATAAATATCAGTCTACATCGCCAATGGCGGAATCATAATATAGATACAATAATGGCGGAGAAAATCCAAGTCAGCACGGTGTAGTCAAGCCTCTCCATGAGCCAAAAGGTGCGTCAGAAACCTGTAACTAGGCTGCCCGTGTGAAAATGAGGGCACTCGAGTTTGCAAGGTGAAACAAACTACGAGTCAGTCATGGGACTGGTATGAGAAATCTACTCAATTTATTAACAACAATAATAAGGCAAATCAAAGGACCACGCCACTTTCGCGGAACGGGTTTACTCCAATGAGTGCTAGTGCATGAAATAAAGTAAACGATTAAATCAACGCAATGCTTTTTATAAAATGGAGCCATTATAAGACTCAGGTCCCATCACACAATGCAACGCAAGCCGGAGGATAGAGTTTTACCTTATAATGGCCAAAAATGCTTCATACATATAAAACAAAAGTGTTTGATATTATTACTAGTGCATATATGTTTCAAAAGCAAATTCAATCATAAATATCAATCCTAGACGGCATGGGTACCATATATCATGTCGCCATACTAGTAATACAATCACATTCGCATATTTCGTATTGGAAATTGGAATCCTTCATGAGTCGAGGCAAGGGGCAAGCTCCTCTCCGTTCGAGACACTCTAGCAAATGTCCCAGGACCCCACTATGATCCTTGGAATCGGCTGGGCCGGTCCTCTCTTACTTTTGAGGATTGGCAATTCCTGAACACACGTTTCCCGGTCCTTACAGATCTATAATCGAGGCGCCTCGCATTCCAACAACCACACAGGTGAAAAGTATATATAATGTCAGGGATGGTAGGTCACTGACACCACCATAGCTAGAAAGAAACGTCGTGCACTTCCAGCGGTCCGTCTCCCGTTTTTGACTCATACCAAGGTGTGAGGCTCGCGAATTCACGTTATACACAAAGCTACGTCACACAGACCATGTTTTGATCATCAACCACAAGACTTTGCTTTGCAACAGAAGCCTTGATCATATGCCACTTAGGCGTGCCACACAGGCAATCCATTCCATGTGACTGATTTCTGTCAATACATAACCTCTGAGCTCGTACGTCTCAGAGAAGGGCGTTAAGCAAGAGAATAAATTCTCCGCCGCCAAATAGATATATATTTAACAAAGATCAATCAACACAGAACAAAATCTAATGTTAGACACACAGTCCATTTACAAGTCCGTTCTGGGTCTGAACGAAACCGGAGGCACCAATTCCTCGCATATCCGTACAATCAACAGTATATTTGGGCGGCTACTACTTCGGTTCCTTCATGGTAGCTACTCCAATCACGAGCATCAGTAGTGCCCATCCATCCATTGTGGAGATCGCCGGTCTTCAGCCGTCTTCGACTCTTCGACTTCTCAACGTCGATCGATTATTTGAAATGAGATAAACTCGGCCTTTTCAAATAACCCACGTATATTTAGATTTTCAAATCAATCAATCACATGGTTGGACTATTCAACATTCACATTTCAGTTATTTAATTATAATTTTCATGTTAAATACATTCAACCATCACATATCAAGCAAACACAACGAAATTGGTATATTTCCACCCTATATCGTCTATAGTATTTTCTAACGATATATCGCCATTTTTATTTAATTTAAAACGGCCATATTTAATTAAACGACGTTTCAGGTCGTGTCGATGCACTGGCGCTGCTTTTCACTAATTTTGTTTTACACATATCTGAAAATCTAACCGTTGGATCTTCACAAATTTGGTATCATTGGGAAGGTCATTTCAAAACGAATCCAACGGTTTCAGTTTTAGGAAAATCCGTCGGTCGGATCTTCCACACTAGCCATTTGAAGTTACGATTTCAATTTACGAACTGCAGCGTCGTTATTCGATTTAATTTAATTATATTTATATATATATATATATAATCGTTTCTGGCGCTGTTTTTCTTCCGATTTGAATTAAACATTCCAGACAATCCAACCGTCGGATCTTCACAAAGTTGGTGCCGTTGGAAAGATATTTCCAAGGCGAACCCAACGGTTGCAGTTTCGGGAAAATCCAATGGTCGGATTTCCCGCACTAGTCATTTGAAGTCACGGTTTCAAAACATGAACTGCACGGCCACGTTTCGTTTTAATTCTATTTATATTTATATATTTATATAAATATAGTTCATTCAAAAATTCCTATATCGTTTCCACTTCAATTATTTCACTAACGCCTTTAAATTTCGGAAAATTTCGCGATAACCTCCTTTGTACGGGAGGGTCTGGGAAAATTCCAAAATAGCCACACGGGCGTCTTACATCAAAAAGAAAAAGAAAAAGCCAAGCGGCTAGCCAACAGGCTCATAAAATCATCACCCAAACAAAACAGTAAATGTGTACCTATTGTCGGGCACAAAATTTTATTTCTCTTCTCTAGCCCCTTTGCTTTAACCTGTTCAATAGATATGCATGTACATATATACAATTTCTATCACTTATCATTTTCCATTCAATTTCATATTTGATTTACTTTGGTTTAAAAACACCATTCATTCCAATGTTGCATGCATAGGCTAAAATCATATCATTAGCTAGTTAATGTATATTTCAACTCATGCACATTTATTTGAACAAGTGGCTATTTTTAACACTTCACATTTCAAAGATGATAATTTTGGCGAACTAAAATAGATTTCAACACATGACTATTTTATTTGGTTCCTATGCATGTTAAAAATAATATTTCTTTCACAAATATTTATTTCAACGTCCGCATATCTTTAGCATATCACAAATATGATAAAAATGATATTTTTATCATTCAAAATATTTATTCGACAAATGGTTGTTTTCAACACTTCATAGTTTCAATAAAAATGTAATTTTTATTGTTCGATCTTTTTATTCCACACATGAATTTTTCCACTACACACACTTCTCAACACATGAGCATTTCCACACATGGACATTTTATTTATGTTGTTCATATTAGAAAGATGAGATTTTTATTGTTGAAACTATTTATATAAGGCGAATATTTTTCATACTTCATATATATATAAAAATGTGATTTTTATTGTTAGAACACTTCATTCATTCATAAATGAATTTAATTTTCACACAACACCTTTCAACACACAAACATTTCCACACATGGATATAGTTTCAACATATGGCTTTAATTTCAACGCATGAAAATAATTTCAACATATGAAAATAATTCTAACACATAAAGATTATTCAAAAATTCAGCAGCATAACGGCAGGGTAGTTAAAACCAGCACCGTCCCTAGTACGGCTCCTCTCTCTACCTTAAAACATCGCTGTTTTTGACAATGGGGATTCATGCATCTAATTCGCACGCAGGCGACATGTTTATTTTTATTTCCACAAATATTTCCAATTCATTTCAATCACCAATGGGTATTTTTCAACCACAACCAAACAATATCAACCACAAACAATTATTCAACCATTCGTATTTTTCATCCAATGTTTCACACCAATTCACAACAATAAATATCGTCCATGGTTTGTGGACGAGGGGAGTATATATATATATATAATTGCTATATTTCACTTGCATTTCAACACATATATCAATTATTCTATGCATGTAAAATTCATACTTCGCTTATATAGATTACACTACGCACGTACATGAGGTATACCACACGTATGTAATTTATATTTCGCTAATATAAATTATACACGACATTTTCCATTCAATTTCACGTTAATTTAGATTTCTCACATTGGTTTTCGGAGTGCTAAAAATCGATACGATGTCAGAAAAATCTGCGGCTTCTTCTATTGGGTAGAGAGCATCCTTGCGGTCCCGATGTTTCCTGTTTCATCGAATTTCGTCAACACACCAAAAAGATACGATTTTTCAAAGTGTAAAGATTAAAAAAAACTCACCTTTCACGAAGGTTCTAAACTAGGTTTACGGTTTTCGCGACAATCAGGGCACGAGGGGATGATCAGCGAGTTGGACGTGGAAGAGGGAGGAGAGGGCTTTCTAGCGGTGGTGATTTGGTGGTGTTCGGTGGTTAGAATCGGCGGCGGCGGCGCTGGGAAGGTCGGAACTTTGGAGCTTCGATTCGGGCGGCACAGACGACGAGGGGTGGAGGAAGTTGGTCGGATTTGAAGAGGGGACGGAGGCGCGTCGAGGGGTGGCGGTGGCGAAGGCTGTAGGTGGCGGTAGCGGCGGCGATCGGGGCTGGAAGGTTTGGATCTCGGGTCGCCGTTCGTTCGAGGTTTTTTTTTTAAATTATGAATGGAGAATTCTGATTGGCCGAGGACTATATTAAATTTTTAAATAGTGTTTTCTCAAACGAACTCCTTTTTAAACCCAACGACTGTCGCCCCTAGATAAATACCCCCATTCCGGACACTATGGGATATGTTTCGTAGGCCAATTCGATTGTTACAGTCAGTTATTTTTCAAATTAAAGTATACAACATTTAATTTTTAACTTTGAACGCACATTTCAATTTGCCAGGGCCACAAACTGATTCGAAAAATTCCAGAAAAATAAATCTAGCTATGTTTTGACTCTACGGTCCCAACAAAACTAGTTTCGTTGAATTCTGAGGTCGTTTGAAAAATGGCCATTTTCTGGTCGATCCAATTTAACAGAAATTGACCAAACACATTTTCTTTTGCCCCGCTAACATACTAGCTTCAAAAATTATGAAATTTGAAACCTAGCAATAGTTTGACATTCCGAACCCAACAAAAGTGGTTTCATCGAATTCCGAGGTCGTATGCAAAATATCAAATTTCCAGGGCTATATATTCTATGTAGCGACCATTCTGAAAATTCAATCGGCCATAACTTTTGATTTCCGTTATGAAACTTCGATTTTTCAGATTCGTTAGAAAGGTATTGACTAACAAATTTAAATATTTTTGGTTTCACTAAAATCTGTTATATTTTCCACCCTGCACAGTCAATCAAAGTTTGAATTCAAATTTTCAAACTGACTCACTATTTCTAATTCACTGTTTTATTGAAATATTCTATTTCAATTGTTCGAATTCCTTTGAAATCACCAATTTAAAATTTTTAAATTGGCTCGTATTTTCCGGGTTATTACAATCTCCCCCACTTAAAACTTTTCGTCCTCGAAAAGGAAACAACAGTAAAGTAGGAAATAAAATGTAAATGCAAAGTATTGTAAAGGTACCTTGCACCGGAGTTAGTCAGAGATATCCACTCTGCATTTGGGGTAAGCTTGCTTAATGCTTTCCTCAGTCTCCCAAGTACAGTCTCTAGGATCACTGCTCCACTGCACTTTAACTAAATGAACCTTTTTGCTTCTGAGTTCTCTAGTTTCTTTACCAACAATCTTTAATGGCTCTCTTCTGAGTGATAATTCTGGAGTTATGTCCACATCCTGTTGCGTTGCTTCTTCTACAACAAGATCCGGATCATGCACATGTCTTCTAAGTTGAGATACGTGAAATACATCGTGCACTCCAGGCAACCAATCTGGCAATTGAACCCTATAAGCAAGAGTTCCAATTCGTTCAAGTATAGGAAAGGGACCAATAAATTTCGGTGCCAACTTCCCAGTCTTGCCAAATTTGATTACTCCTCTCATCGGAGAAACCTTCAAATAAACATAATCGCCAACGGCAAATGATAAATCTCTTCTTCTCGCATCAGCATAACTTTTCTGTCGGCTTTGGGCGGTTCTCAAATGCTTTTTGATGAAGTCGACTTTATCAGATGCTTCTCTAATCATATCGGGTCCTAACACAAGTCTGTTGCCAGGTTCTACCCAACATGCTGGAGATCTGCAAGGTCTGCCATATAATGCTTCAAATGGCGACATTCCCAAACTTGCTTGATAGCTATTGTTATATGAAAATTCTGCCAAATGCAAATGATCTTCCCATGACCCACCAAAATCAATTATACAAGCCCGCAATAAATCTTCTAGAATTCTATTCACCCGCTCAGTTTGGCCATCTGTTTGAGGGTGATAAGCGGTGCTCATATTCAGTTTTGTTCCCAATTCTGTCTGGAAAGCCTCCCAGAATTTGCTAGTAAATAGGGGATCTCTATTACTGACTATGCTGATGGGAATTCCATGCAGCTTAACAATTTCTTTGAAGTATATCTGCGCTAGACTTTGAGCGGTTCTATTGGATCTGACAGGTATAAAATGGGCCGTCTTCATGAAGCGATCTACGATTACCCAAATGCTGTCATTACCATTCTTGGTTCGCGGCAAACCATCTATGAAATCCATGGAAATCTGTTCCCGTTTCCAGCCTGGGACTTCCAACGGTTGCAACAGTCCAGCTAGCTTCTGTTGGTCACTCTTGACCAATTGACAAGTAGGGCATCTGCTAACATACAAAGAAATATCTCTTTTCATTGCCTTCCACCAGAAAGTGCGTTTGATATCGTTGTACATTTTACTCACACCTGGATGGATGCAAAATTTGGATTTATGGCATTCATCCAGCACTTCTCTTTTGAGCTCAGGAAGGTTAGGAACACAAATTCTCCCATTCAGCCTCAGAACTTCTTCTTTATCTACCTGAAAGCTGGAGGGCTCTCCCTTCTGGATTCTTCCTTTGATCTTTTGAATGAAATAATCATTCTTCTGGAGAGCACATATCTTATCGATCAAGCTAGGTGTAATTATAAGATGGGCAGCGATTGCGGTCTTTCTACTAAGCGCATCCGCTACAACGTTAGCCTTCCCCGGCGTATACAGGATATCAAGATCATACGCTGCAAGAAATTCTAGCCAACGCTGCTGTCTCAGATTCAGATCTTTCTGGGTATATAAATACTTCAATGATTGATGATCTGTGTACAGTATAAATTTCTCACCCAATAAATAATGCCTCCAGATTTTCAAGGCAAAAACGATGGCTAGCAACTCAAGATCATGAGTCACATAATTTTTCTCATGCGGTTTCAGTTGGCGGCTTGCATAAGCGACTACTTGGCCTCTCTGCATTAACACTGCACCAAGACCTCTAATAGAAGCATCTGTCCAAACCGTTAAATCCTGATTGCTATCAATAATGATTAACACTGGAGAAGTGGCCAGTTTCGATTTCAATTCCTGGAAAGCTTCTTCACAGTCGGGAGTCCACTTAAACTTCTCATGTTTCTTTGTGAGCTTCGTTAACGGACCGGATATCTTCGAAAAATCCTTAACGAACTTTCGATAATAACTAGCCAACCCCATAAAACTTCTAACTTTTGTGGGAGTAGTGGTTTGTTTCCAGTCTTGAATCGCTGTTATTTTGCTTGGGTCAACAGAAATTCCTTTCTCTGACACGACATGGCCAAGAAATTTCACTTCTTCTTGCCAGAAGACACATTTAGAGAATTTGGCTTTGAAGACGTTCTTCCTTAGAACCTCCAATACTTGTTCTAAGTGTTTTTCATGCTCAGGTTTTGATTTGGAGTAGATTAAAATATCATCGATGAATACGAGGACAAATTTATTCAGAACTCCCATGAACACTCTATTCATCGACAAAGTATGCTGGAGCGTTGCATAGGCCAAACGACATTACTAACCATTCATAAAATATGTCTGGACCTCTAAAAGCTGTCAAAGGAACACACTCTTCTGCTATTCTCAATTGATGAAACCCTGTAGCTAGGTCCATTCGGGAAAATACTTTCGCCCCATTCAATTGGTCTAGCAAATCATCGATGCGGGGTAATGGATATTTATTTTTAAGCGTCTGTTTGTTGAGGTCTCGGTAATCAACACATAATCTAAGAGTACCGTCTGACTTTGGGACAAACACAACAGCTGCACCCCAATTAGAAAAACTAGGTCTGATTAGAACCTTCCACAACAGTTGACGAGTTTGATCGCCTAATTCTTCTTTTTCTTTCGGAGTCATTCTGCGAATTGGATGTACCACTGGTCTGGCATTGGGAATTAGATCGATTCGGAATTCTATTTCTCTTTGCGGGGGTAAGTTTTCGACTTCTTCAAACACATCCGCATAGTTCCTAACAATCAGAATCTTTTCTATTGAAGTGGGGATAAGTTCTAATACTGACCAAAATTCTTCTCTATTCGGATTCGAACCGCGACATGGTACCGTAATATATCCAAGCTTCGTTCGAATTTTAACGATTCTTTCCGCACAATTCACTTCAGCTTCGTATTTCGTTAACCAATCCAGCCCAAGAATGATATCGAATTCGGGAAAATCCATAACGATTAAATCAAAAGGAAACTTGAATCGAGAAAAAGAAATAGGTACTTTACATTATGAACTGAGAGTAATAGGACCCCCTATCGGGTTATGAACTTCCACTGATTCCTTGAGCTTTCGCTGTTTTAACTTTAATTTGTGCACTGTGTTTTTAGCAATAAAACTACGCGACGCACCTATGTCAAACAATACAGAAACAGGAATATTTTTAATCGTAAGGGTACCTCCCAAAACATCAGGTTTACCTGCTCCGTCGGAAGCAGCTGGCGGGCTCGAATCGTCATAGACGTGAGCTACTGTAGCTTTCATCAGCAAAGGACAGTCTTTGACCAGATGATCGGTCTTGCGACAGTTGAAGCACGAGCGAGGGTTCTGGGAGCCTTGGCTCGAGCCTTGAGAGTTTGTCTTCTGCCTCTTCCGAGTTGTGTAGACGTTTGAGTAGTGCCCCGGCTTACCACAGTTAAAGCAATTTCCTCTTGGCGGCTTGCCAGTCTGAGGTTTTGAAGATGCTGCTTGGCTTGACTCGCCTTGATTTACAGCAGGCTTGCGCTTGTTTCCGGCTTGGCTTCTAGCGCGATCCTGATCCAGATGCCTTTGATCAAGGTCTTCATAGTTGCATGTCATTTCCACCAGTTCATTGAATTCCAGCTTGACATGGGCCATGGCTCTATCATGATATTGTCGTCTTAGCCCAAGGATAAACCTCTTATTTTTGGATTTCGCAGTGGCGACGAGCTCCGGAGCATAGGGCGACAACAGTGTAAATTTATTTAGATAATCCTACACGGAAAGATCCCCCTGCTGGAGATTGGCGAAGTCATCGTGCATTCTTTCTAGAGCTTGTTCTGGGACATATTTCTCCTTGAAGAGTTCTTTGAATCCATCCCATGTTCTTTCCTGCTTCTCTATTCCCGGCGGTAAGAGATTCCCACCATAGTTCAGCTTGTTCCTGCATAAGCCAGGCGCCCATAATAGCTTTGTCTTCGTCTCCAAGCCTTAGGCCTTCAAGAATTTTCTCGCATGTTTTGAGTCATGCAAGGGCCTCTATTACGGTGCCAGTTCCCGAGAAGGTCTTGCCTCCTAAGTTCTTATATCTCTTAGCTACACGGTCTAGCTCAAAGTATTGAGCTGCCGGAGGTTGTATCAAAGGTCCTTCTTGAGCTGGGACTTCTCCTCTTCCTCGGCCTCGGCAGGCATGGCCGGCACGGCCTCCTCTAGCGGCGGCTGCTATGGTTGCCATTTGTCAAATTCTGTATAAGCAAGAAAATATCAGCTAACAGAAATGATAGTCTATTGCATAGTTAAGCAGAAAATTTTACGGAAAGATAACA
This sequence comes from Allium sativum, assembly GCA_030737875.1. NCBI lineage: Eukaryota > Viridiplantae > Streptophyta > Magnoliopsida > Asparagales > Amaryllidaceae > Allium > Allium sativum. The sequence continues at coordinate 1,007,874,298 of CM060912.1, read as the reverse complement.
ATGGACTGATCAATTGTTTTTTCTATTCTGCTCGGCTCATTCTAGGACTTTACTAGTCTTATCTCTAATGAGCGACTCGCCTTAGAATACTACTGATTCTATTTTGACGAAGTGTTTAATGTGTTATACTCCAGAACTAAGATTAACCAAGGCTCTGATACCAGCTGTGACGATCCCAAAACCCCGTGACACGGTGTTAAGGATAATCATTGGAATATAACACATTAATCATCATTAGCAGATCACAGATAATAGCATAAACAGAAAATAGAATAATTTACACACATATGACAGCGGAATCATATAGATATCATTACATCAGAGAAGCACAGTACAAGATACAACTTAGTGCATAATGATACATAATCAGTCACCATCGCCTGAGGTGGAATCATACATAAAGAGTATTCAAAATAAATATCAGTCTACATCGCCAATGGCGGAATCATAATATAGATACAATAATGGCGGAGAAAATCCAAGTCAGCACGGTGTAGTCAAGCCTCGCCATGAGCCAAAAGGTGCGTCAAAAACCTGTAACTAGGCTGCCCGTGTGAAAATGAGGGCACCCGAGTTTGCAAGGTGAAACAAACTACGAGTCAGTCATGGGACTGGTATGAGAAATCTACTCAACTTATTAACAACAATAATAAGGCAAATCAAAGGACCACACCACTTTCGCGGAACGGGTTTACTCCAATGAGTGCTAGTGTATGAAATAAAGTAAACGATTAAATCAACGCAATGCTTTTTATAAAATGGAGCCATTATAAGACTCAGGTCCCATCACACAATGCAACGCAAGCCGGAGGATAGAGTTTTACCTTATAATGGCCAAAAATGCTTCATACGTATAAAACAAAAGTGTTTGATATTATTACTAGTGCATATATGTTTCAAAAGCAAATTCAATCATAAATATCAATCCTAGACGGCATGGGTACCATATATCATGTCGCCATACTAGTAATACAATCACATTCGCATATTTCGTATTGGAAATTGGATTCCTTCATGAGTCGAGGCAAGGGGCAAGCTCCTCTCCGTTCGAGACACTCTAGCAAATGTCCCAGGACCCCACTATGATCCTTGGAATCGGCTGGGCCGGTCCTCTCTTACTTTTGAGGATTGGCAATTCCTGAACACACGTTTCCCGGTCCTTACAGACCTATAATCGAGGCGCCTCGCATTCCAACAACCACACAGGTGAAAAGTATATATAATGTAAGGGCTGGTAGGTCACTGACACCACCATAGCTAGAAAGAAACGTCGTGCACTCCCAGCGGTCCGTCTCCCGTTTTTGACTCATACCGAGGTGTGAGGCTCGCGAATTCACGTTATACACAAAGCTGCGTCACACAGACCATGCTTTGATCATCAACCACAAGACTTTGCTTTGCAACAGAAGCCTTGATCATATGCCACTTAGGCGTGCCACACAGGCAGTCCACTCCATGTGACTGATTTCTGTCAATACATAACCTCTGAGCTCGTACGTCTCAGAGAAGGGCGTTAAGCAAGAGAATAAATTCTCCGCCGCCAAACAGATATATATTTAACAGAGATCAATCAACACAGAACAAAATCCAATGTCAGACACACAGTCCATTTACAAGTCCGTTCTGGGTCTGAACGAAACCGGCACCAATTCCTCGCATATCCGTACAATCAACAGTATGTTTGGATGGCTACTACTTCGGTTCCTTCATGGTAGCTACTCCAATCACGAGCATCAGTAGTGCCCATCCATCCAATGTGGAGATCGTCGGTCTTCAGCCGTCTCCGACTCTTCGACTTCTCAACGTCGATCGATTATTTGAAATGAGATAAACTCGGCCTTTTCAAATAACCCACGTATATTTAGATTTTCAAATCAATTAATCACATGGTTGGACTATTCAACATTCACATTTCAGTTATTTAATTATAATTTTCATGTTAAATACATTCAACCATCACATATCAAGCAAACACAACGAAATTGGTTTATTTCCATCCTATATCGTCTATAGTATTTTCTAACGATATGTCGCCATTTTTATTTAATTTAAAACGGCCATATTTAATTAAACGACGTTTCAGGTCGTGTCGATGCACTGGCGCTGCTTTTCACTAATTTTGTTTTACACATATCTGAAAATCTAACCGTTGGATCTTCACAAATTTGGTTTCATTGGGAAGGTCATTTCAAAACGAATCCAACGGTTTCAGTTTTGGGAAAATCCGTCGGTCGGATCTTCCACACTAGCCATTTGAAGTTACGATTTCAATTTACGAACTGCAGTGTCGTTATTCGATTTAATTTAATTATATTTATATATATATAAATATAATCGTTTTTGGCGCTGTTTTTCTTCCGATTTGAATTAAACATTCCAGACAATCCAACCGTCGGATCTTCACAAAGTGGGTGTCGTTGGAAAGATATTTCCAAGGCGAACCCAACGGTTGCGGTTTCGGGAAAATCCAATGGTCGGATTTCCCGCACTAGTCATTTGAAGTCACGGTTTCAAAACACGAACTGCACGACCACGTTTCGTTTTAATTCTATTTATATTTATATATTTATATAAATATAGTTCATTCAAAAATTCCTATATCGTTTCCACTTCAATTATTTCACTAACGCCTTTAAATTTCGGAAAATTTCGCCATAACCTCCTTTGCACGGGAGGGTCTGGGAAAATTCCCAAATAGCCACACGGACGTCTTACATCAAAAAGAAAAAGAAAAATCCAAGCGGCTAGCCAACAGGCTCATAAAATCATCACCCAAACAAAACAGTAAATGTGTACCTATTGTCGGGCACAAAATTTTATTTCTCTTCTCTAGCCCCTTTGCTTTAACCTGTTCAATAGATATGCATGTACATATATACAATTTCTATCACTTATCATTTTCCATTCAATTTCATATTTGATTTACTTTAGTTTAAAAATACCATTCATTCCAATGTTGCATGCATAGGCTAAAATCATATCATTAGCTAGTTAATGTATATTTCAACTCATGCACATTTATTTGAACAAGTGGCTATTTTTAACACTTCACATTTCAAAGATGATAATTTTGGCGAACTAAAACAGATTTCAACACATGACTATTTTATTTGGTTCCTATGCATGTTAAAAATAATATTTCTTTCACAAATATTTATTTCAACGTCCGCATATCTTTAGCATATCACAAATATGATAAAAATGATATTTTTATCGTTCAAAATATTTATTCGACAAATGGTTGTTTTCAACACTTCATAGTTTCAATAAAAATGTAATTTTTATTGTTCGATCTTTTTATTCCACACATGAACTTTTCCACTACACACACTTCTCAACACATGAGCATTTCCACACATGGACATTTTATTTATGTTGTTCATATTAGAAAGATGGGATTTTTATTGTTGAAACTATTTATATAAGGCGAATATTTTTCATACTTCATATATATATATAAATGTGATTTTTATTGTTAGAACACTTCATTCATTCACAAATGAATTTAATTTTCACACAACACCTTTCAACACACAAACATTTCCACACATGGATATAGTTTCAACATATGGCTTTAATTTCAACGCATGAAAATAATTTCAACGTATGAAAATAATTCTAACACACAAAGATTATTCAAAATTTCAGCAGCATAACGGCAGGGTAGTTAAAACCGGCACCGTCCCTAGTACGGCTCCTCGCTCTACCTTAAAACCTCGCGGTTTTTGACAATGGGGATTCATGCATCTAATTCGCACGCAGGCAGCATGTTTATTTTTATTTCCACAAATATTTCCAATTCATTTCAATCACCAATGGGTATTTTTCAACCACAACCAAACAATATCAACCACAAACAATTATTCAACCATTCGTATTTTTCATCCAATGTTTCACACCAATTCACCACAATAAATATCGTCCATGGTTTGTGGACGAGGGGAGTATATATACATATAATTGCTATATTTCACTTGCATGTCAACACATATATCAATTATTCTATGCATGTAAAATTCATACTTCGCTTATATAGCTTACACTATGCATGTACATGAGGTATACCACACGTATGTAATTTATATTTCGCTAATATAAATTATACACGACATTTTCCATCCAATTTCACGTTAATTTAGATTTCTCACATTGGTCTTCGAAGTGCTAAAAATCGATAGGATGTCAGAAAAATCCACGACTTCTTCTATTGGGTAGAGAGCTTCCTTGCGGTCCCGATGTTTCCTGTTTCATCGAATTTCGTCAACACACCAAAAAGATATGATTTTTCAAAGTGTAAAGATAAAAAAAACTCACCTTTCACGAAGGTTCTAAACTAGGTTTATGGTTTTCGCGACAATCGTGGCACGAGGGGATGATCGGCGAGTTGGACGTGGAAGAGGGAGGAGAGGGCTTTCTTGCGGTGGTGGTTTGGTGGCGTTCGGTGGTCAGAATCAGCGGCGGCGGCGCTGGGAAGGTCGAAACTTTGGAGCTTCGATTCGGCCCGCACAGGCGACGAGGGGTGGAGGAAGTTGGTCGGATTTGAAGAGGGGACGGAGGCGCGTCGAGGGGTGGCGGTGGCGAAGGTTGTTGGTGGCGGTAGCGGCGGCGATCGGGGCTGGAAGGTTTGGAGCTCGGGTCGCCGTTCGTTCGAGGGTTTTTTTTTTTAAATTATGAATGGAGAATTCTGTTTGGCCGAGGACTATATTAAATTTTTAAATAGTGTTTTCTCAAACGAGCTCCTTTTTAAACCCAACGACTGTCGCCCCTAGCTAAATACCCCCATTCCGGACACAATGGGATATGTTTCGTAGGCCAATTCGACTGTTACAGTCAGTTATTTTTCAAATTAAAGTATAAAACATTTAATTTTTAACTTTGAACGCACATTTCAATTTGCCAGGGCCACAAACTGATTCGAAAAATTCCAGAAAAATAAATCTAGCTATGTTTTGACTCTACGGTCCCAACAAAACTAATTTCGTTGAATTCTGAGGTCGTTTGAAAAATGGCCATTTTCTGGTCGATCCAATTTAAAGAAATTGACCAAACACATTTTCTTTTGCCCCGCTCACATACTAGCTTCAAAAATTATGAAATTTGAAACCTAGCAATAGTTTGACATCCCGGACCCAACAAAAGTAGTTTCGTCGAATTCCGAGGTCGTATGCAAAATATCAAATTTCCAGGGCTATATATTCTATATAGCGACCATTCTGAAAATTCATTCGGCCATAACTTTTGATTTCCGTTATGAAACTTCGATTTTTCAGATTCGTTAGAAAGGTATTGACTAACAGATTTAAATATTTTTAGTTTCACTAAAATCTGTTATATTTTCCACCCTGCACAGTCAGTCAAAGTTTGAATTCAAATTTTCAAACTGAGTCACTATTTCTAATTCACTATTTTATTGAAATATTCTATTTCAATTGTTCGAATTCCTTTGAAATCACCAATTTAAAACTTTTAAATTGGCTCGTATTTTCCGGGTTATTACATGGGGGGACCAGGTCGACCATAGTGTCGACCTGGGGGTCGACCTGCTCCCGAAACCCACTTTCTGAACCTGATGCATTCTGATGTATTTAGACTCGTTTTCTATCTAGATTCGTCCGCCTAATCCTATTTAAACACCCCAGACCTCACTTTCTCTCCACACCATTTCATTCTGCCTATGCTCTGCCTCTGTTCTAATTAAAATAAAAATGGCGTCGCTACTCTGCTGCAATATGAACTGGAACTAGGACTAAAGCATCTTCTTCCAAACTGATTAAAATTAAAAGAGAACAACTGCAACTCTTCTCCTTCTTTAATCCAATCAAGGCAAGTACAGTTATTTTCCGCTATAAACGTTAATTATGATTGTGACATGAACTGTAAATCTGAATTTGAGGTTATGTCTGTTCTGTTCTATTTTATTCTGCATCTCTTTCTTCTTTCTGTTCTATAGCCAGGCTACCACGAGCCTGCGCCAAATCTCATAAGAGATTAACGCACGAACGTTAAACTTTGGGACAAATAATGAATGATGGCATAAATGGGATATGGCTAATCCGTTACTGATTTAAGAAAAAGGACATAGGTTGTAAACTAGATTAGATCTATGCATATTCTGTGGATTGGAAGAAGAAGAATCAATGTATGATAACGTATGACTTGAGACTTTGACATAACACATATTTTGAATCAAGATCTGTTATAATTTAAAGTTCTAGATTGTTGGGCATATTATTTATATAACAATTCATGATTTGGGATAAAAAGAGAATATGACTTAGGTGTGAAGGTTTATATTAAGATTTGATAACTATTAAATGTGAATAACACCTAAGTGGGAGATTTTTGAATATATGACGTGCATTGAAATCGATGGCTATATTTGGTATAATTTATATGTGAATATTTTGAACTAGGCAAGTTTAACTAAATTGGGACATGTGTTATATGGTAAATTATGACCATAATCTGTGCCATGTAAATTCAATGCAAACGTGGGGTATATGATCATATTGTGAATCATGACAACTACTTAGGCATGCAAACTTAGGCCAAATTTACAATTAGGCAAGATATGTTTATGAAACTTTAAGGAATGATTAAATCTGTTATATTGCCTAATCAGCTAGTTCTGTTATATTGCCTAATTTGCTAGTTCTGCTATATTGCCTAATCTGCTAGATCTGTTCATCTGCTAAATTTGTCATCTGCTAAGTCTGCTGAAAATGCCTAATCCGTTATATATTAAATCTTCTAAATTGCTTAATCTGCTAAATCCATTAAGTCGCCTAATCTGCGAAATCAGTTATCTGCTATATCTGTTGAGTAGATATATTTAGTCTGTTATTGACATAATCTGAATTGGCTATAGTTATTGTAACGACCCGCATTCTACGCATCATAGGATCGTAGAATATTTATTTCTGTCACATACGAAGTCGTATGGTCATGTAACTTTGGGGGACGACTATTGGGGTCATTTCCCATGTTCATGATTTTTCCCGATTTTTAAATGACCATTTTACACCTAGTTGGCACTGTTTTGGCCATAACTTTTGTCTGGAAAGGAATTTTGACCTGAAACCACTTCCATTGGCTTCAGATGATGGTTTCTCTTTCCGTAGAGTGGTCACATTAGTCAAACGGACTCATTGTTTGGGAGATATGGCTGAAACAAGTTTCAGATGGTGAAAAACAGCTTAATTGGGCTTAACCGGGTGATTAGCAGCTAGGCCCAGAGGGAAATTTCGGGTTTAGAGGTATAGGAGGACTGATTAGGGTTAGGTTATCACTTTCATTTCAGTTTTGAGCCGCCACAAACCTCCTTGAGACCTTAGTAATGGCTTCCATCCTCTAAAACCACTCCAAAACACATTTTTAGTGAAGATTAAGCCTAAACAACATCAAAACAAGGCCAAATAGCAACAAAGCAAGGTTGGAGCTACTGCTATACATAGGAATTCGACCCAAACAGAGGATACTTCAGATTTGGTGTTTCATTTGTGGCCAAGGTGAGTGATTTGCATAGTTTTTGCACTAATTACGGTGATTAAGGGTAATTAGTGAAGATTAGCGAATTTATACGTAAATAAATTCTGGAAAAATTCTTAAATTCTAAAATAATGTTTTAAGGCTCTGTTAGAAATTTGGATTAATTTCGATGTGTTTTGCTAATTGTATGCTTGAACATGATTAAGAGTGATTAGGGGAAAATGAGGGGTTCTAGCTATGTTTGATCCATTTTAAATCTATCAAATTGTTGTTATGGTGTTTGCAATTGATGTTACATGTTGCTATGACTCTATGGTATGTTTCATGATTGATTAGAATAGTTAAATTGGTCGAAAACGTCGTCGAATGGCGTAGAAAGCTCGCTGGAAAGTTGCAGAAGTGTGCAGGTTCCGAACCGGTTCGGATCGGAGAAAGGGGTCGGATCGGATTTGTGAACTGACCAAGGGAATTCGAACTGGATTGGAACTTGTCTCTGGAGGAGGCTTGGCGAGAAGGAAGGCCGTTTACTTAGGGTTGGAGTTGGACAGAGGATCGGATCGGAGCTATGGAGCAGGATCGGATCGGATCGGAGTAAGCTAAAGAGTGGGATCGGATCGGATAAGGGGATCGGGTCGGGTAGCCGAACTGAACCAAGGTGGTGGCATCTCCAGCAGCGTGGAACTTCAGGGACAACAAGGGAGACCCGGACCGCGACTCTGAAGGACTCGGAAGTAGTTGAAGAAACGGCGGCAGGAGCAAGACACCCGAACCGAACCGAGTGGAGAACCCGAACCAAAGGAGCACCGAACCGGATGGAGTACTGTGACCCGAACCGAACCGAGTGGAGGAACCGAACCGAAGGAGCACCGAACCGGATTGGAGCTGCGATTACGCGACGACTCTTTTGAAGACCAACTCCAATTCGACCAAACCCGAGATGCAAAGGAAGTCCAAATGAGAAGTTAGAGCTCAAGATTCAGATGGGAATCAACGAGTTCGCTTCATGGTTGGGCTTTGCTGCGGGACGCGTGTTAAGGGGTTATCGATGTCTATAGCTTAGAACCACTATGGTAGGAGGTACGAAGGCGGATTCAGGGCCATTATGGCATCGGTAGAACCAAGGGCTACGACCAATGAAGTGGGTCATTGAAATGTTTGGTCATGACTCCAAATGTTTGGCTTGGTCACAGCAGGGTTTCTACAAGTCGGGATTCGTCGTTGCCTCAGTTTGTCTAGTGTTCCAAAGTGGTAGATATCGTATGCTTTACGCACTGAGTGAGAGATGTGAGGATGGTTGCTATGGATGATTTGTTTGCTATCATTGTGACATGCACACCCCACCCCCGTATCCTTACACTATTTATTATGGCACCTTAGAGTATTGTACGGTATGTGGTACTAACTCTTTGGTTGCAGGTCTAGGTTCAGGTATGGTTTAGTATACCTGTTATCATTCTGTTTAGATGCTTATCGCTCACACCAGGCTTTATGTCTGACCCAAAGTTTTATGTCTCTTCTTATTACTCTGGGTGCTCACACGAGCAGACTAGAGACAGGTTAGCTGGTGATGCACGGGTAGATGATCCGGAGACGAGCAGGAGGCTTCCACGTAACATATATAGTATTCTCCCTGTGTTGTTGAAGATCACTGCTTGGGCATTGGTGGTGTATCTTCCATTTTAGCTTTCTTTTGCTTTGAGACAGTTTGAAAGTTGTAATAAGCTGTATTCTGAATTTTCCGCTGCTATGATGTTTAGTTTTGATTTTCAGCTTATGCACTGTCTCTCCTGTTTTATGTCAAGTATGTTATTATCATATTTTATTCCATGCGCTGTGAGACATTCTACAGGTTCCTTGATTAGTTCATTCTCTTCTTTCCTTTCTCCTGACGACCGTCTTGTGCTAGTCGGGCATGTGTACAACGCACTTTTGGAGGAAATGCAGACTGGTGCGGGGCGGGCCGTCACACTTGGTATCAGAGCTCTAGGTTGCGTAGTTAACCTAGGGAAGTTATCAGGGAGAGATAATATACGTATACGAGAGAGCGTATTTGTGATTACTTTGGTTTTTAAAAGCTACATATATATATACTATTAGTAGTATAAGGGTGAAGTCGTACTGCACTAGCACCACTATGGAGTCGTTAATCATTTCCTTTTTCAGATTGACGATGAGCCGATATGTTAGAGGTACCGGTAGGGGAGCCAATAATGGGAATGCTGCTGACATGAGGACGATGTTTACTGACCTCATGAGAGAGATGCTTAGAGATGTACAGAGGGCAGCTCCCAATGGTGGAAATGGTGGTGGTCCAATAGTGCAGGCGCCAAGAGTCGACTTCGCCAAGCTGAATAAGGATTATACTAGCCTTGGTGGGAAGCCGTTCCACGGAACGGAGTCGGCCACGGATGTTCAGGATTGGTTGGATAGTTGCGAACGTATCTTTGAGGATTTAGGTATCAAGGATGCAATGAAGAGAAAGTTAGCGTCCCGTCAGCTGCAAGGGCGGGCAATGAATTGGTGGAATGCTATAAAGGCAGCTACTCCCGAAGATCAGATTACTTGAGAGCAGTTTAAAGCTCGTTTTAGCGAGAAGTTCATTCCAGCTGCTCAGAAGTCAGTGCTGTTTAAGAAGTTCTTGGAGCTCAAGCAGAATGGCAGAGCTGTCTCGGAGTACATTGCTGAATTTGACACTTTGTCAAAATATGGGTTATCTCTTATTGATACTGCCGAGAAAAAGAATGAGAAATTCATAACTGGTTTGGATCAGTACTTGGGGGAAAAACTTATTAACCACATCGATGAGACGTTTGAATCGATTGTGGGGAAAGCATTAAGATCGGAAAGTCTCTACCCTAAGCCGAAGACTGAGGTTGTATCCGCAGATGAGCCAAAGCCACAAGCAAGTGGTGGAGGCAAGGGTGGTTCCCAGAATAAGAGAAAGCAGAACCAAGCTAAGGATGGCCAGAAGAAAAAGAATAAGCAAGATGTTGAGTGCTTCAGCTGTGGTAAGAAGGGCCATTATGCTAGTAATTGTCGGGCCAAGCCAGCGGATAGGAAGTGCTTCAACTGTGGCCAAATGGGACATCACAAGGACAAGTGTCCACAGCCCCCTAAGGAAAAGCAAATGGTGAAAGCCTACGCTCTTAATGCTATTCCTTCTTCGTCGAATGCCCCAACAGCGGCGGAGAAGGGAAAGAATGTCGTCATTAAAGGTATGCTTTCTGTTTATGATGTTCCTGTTAGAGTTTTGTTTGATACCGGAGCTTCCAGTTCTTTCATATCTAGTGACCTGGTAGATAGGTTGGGATTGGAGCCCGAGGTTGTCGATAGACCTTTAGTAGTGACGAACCCGATTGGTGGTTCGACTAGCCTTAGCATGATTTGTCGCAATGTGGTCTTATCGAGTCATGGATATATGTTTGTTTGTGATTGCTTTGTTTTGGGCTTTACTGGGTTTGGCATTATTTTGGGAGTAGATTGGCTCCAAAGATACAGGGTGGTGGTAGACTGTGAGGGCTTGTTGGTGACAGCTAGAGCGGATGATGGGCGGAGGATAGTGTTTGGTGGTCTACCCAGTAAGGGGGTATTGGCTAGTTTTCTAAACTCCCTCGACATTCCGCATAGTGAGTTGTCAGGTTTGCCCGTGGTTGGCCAGTATCCGGATGTTTTCGAAGAAGTGACCGGACTTCCACCACACCGAGAGATTGAGTTTCGTATTGATTTGGTAAAGGATGCCAGGCCTATAGTGATGCCACTTCGTCGTATGGCACCAAGAGAGCAGCGAGAGCTCGAGGTGCAAGTCAGCGATCTTTTGAAGAAGGGATTTATCAGAAGGAGTGTTTCTGAATGGGGAGCACCAGTTGTGTTTGCTACCAAGGCAGATGGTTCCCTTCGTTTGTGTGTAGACTACCGCGAGTTGAATAAAGTGACGAGGAAGAACAAGTATCCTCTACCGCGGATAGATGATTTGTTTGATAAGTTGAGTGGCGGGAGAGTATTTTCTCAGTTGGATCTCGCAACAGGTTTTCATCAGCTTAGAGTGGAAGCTGAGAGTATAGCTAAAACGGCATTTCGGACGCCGTCTGCGTTTTACGAGTGGTTGGTCATGCCATTCGGGCTGACCAATGCCCCCAACATATTTTGTGGATCTTATGAATAGGGTATTCAGAGATCAGTTGAATAAGTTTGTCCTTGTGTTCGTTGATGATATTTTGGTCTACTCGAGGACAGAGGAAGAACACAAGGGACATTTAAGAATAGTGATGGAGGTGTTGAGGAAACACCAATTGAAAGCAAAGTTTTCTAAGTGTCACTTCTGGAAGAGGGAAGTGAGGTTCTTGGGCCATGTTGTATCAGAAAATGGGATTGCCGTGGACCCGGCGAAGGTGGCTACGGTACAGGATTGGCCTACGCCCAAGAATGCAACAGAAGTAAGAAGTTTCTTGGGGTTAGCGGGATATTATCGTAAGTTTATCCAAAGTTTCTCCAAGATAGCAGCACCATTGACCCCGTTGACCAGGAAGAATCAAGCTTTTGGCTGGGATGAAGGGTGCGAGAATGCATTCAAAAGCCTAAAGGACAAGTTGACAAGCGCACCAGTGTTAGTCATTCCTAAGGGGGATGAAGAGATGACGGTATACACGGATGCCTGTGGTACCAGACTGGGTGCTGTATTGATGCAAGGCGGTAGGGTTGTAACTTACGCAAGTCGGCAATTGAAACCGCACGAGAGAAGATACCCTACCCATGATTTAGAATTGGCAGCGATCATGTTCGCGTTAAAAATGTGGAGACACTATCTCTTGGGAGAAAGATTTGAGCTGTTTACAGATCATAAGTCGCTGAAGTATCTATTCTCCCAGAAGGATTTAAATCTCCGTCAGCAGAGATGGTTAGAGTTCTTAGCTTCCTATGATTTTGACATCGCATACACACCAGGAAAGGGCAATGCGGTGGCTGATGCATTGAGTAGAAGACATGCCAGCTTAGGGGCTATGTTCCTTGAATGGAAGCAACTGGAGTTTATCGCGGGGTTTGATTTCAGACCAAAGTGCGAATTGGATCCAGAAATGTTAGCAAGTTTGACGATCAGACCCACTTTGATTGAGCGGATCGGCTCTAGTCAGAGGGACGATCCTAACCTATTGGAAATCATCTCCAAGTTAGAGATGGGTATCGATGAGGAGATGAACAAGTATAGGCTTGATCGAGACAGATGGCTTAGAAAGAATGGAAAGCTTGTTGTACCCAATGTCAATGGATTGAGAGATGAAGTGCTTAAAGAATGTCATCACTCAAAGCTGACTATACACCCCGGTGGTAATAAGATGTATAGAGACATGAAACAGACTTACTACTCGGAAGGAATGAAAAGAGACGTTGGGAAGTTTATATCCAAATGCATGAATTGCCAGCTAGTTAAAGCCGAGCAAAAGAAGCCTAATGGATTGTTACAGCCATTAGAAATTCCCGAATGGAAATGGGAGCAAGTCTCGATGGATTTCATCGATGGTTTACCAAGGACTAGATCAGGACATGATAGCATTTGGGTGATTGTGGACCGATTGACCAAAAGTGCAAGATTTATACCAGTCAGATCGACCAGAACAGCAGCTAAGTTAGCAGAATTGTATATGAAGTGGGTAGTGAGATTTCATGGAGTACCTAAAAGCATTGTGAGCGACCGAGACCCGTTGTTCACTAGTGGGTTTTGGAAGAGCTTACAAGAGGCTCTAGGGTCAGAGTTACATCTCAGTACCGCATATCATCCTCAGACCGACGGTCAGACGGAGAGGGTGAACCGTATTTTGGAAGATCTCTTGAGAGCATGTATATTGGATTTTGGTGGATCATGGGATGACCATTTGCATCTAGTAGAGTTTGCATATAATAATAGCTACCAATCCAGTATCGGTATGGCTCCGTTTGAAGCTTTGTACGGAAGACCGTGCAACTCACCATCATGTTGGATAGAGACTGGCGAGAAGTTTATGCTTGGACCAGATATAGTGAGGGCAACTTCAGATAAGATTAAAATCATTCAACAACGAATGAAAGCTGCCCAAGATAGGCAGAAGAGTTATGCTGATAAGAGGAGAAGAGACTTAAAATTCTCCGTTGGCGACTTGGTGTTTGTCAAGATTTCTCCGTTGAAGAGCGTAATACGATTTGGCAGGAGAGGCAAGTTGGCACCAAGATTTGTTGGCCCATTCCCTGTTCTTGAGCTAGTCGGGAATTTGGCATGTAGAATTGACTTACCGGAGAAGATGGCGGGAGTTCACAACGTATTTCATGTTTCCCAACTAAGGAAGTTCGTTCACGACTCAGATATGACTATTTCACCTGATCAGTTAGAGGACTTCGAAGTAGAACCCGAGGCGGTTGGGAACCGCAAGCCGGCCCGTATTGTCGAGCACGACATGAAGCAACTTCGAAGGAAGACGGTGAAGCTAGTCAAGGTACAGTGGAGCGAGAACGAGAATGATTGTACTTGGGAGACAGAGGAGAACATTAGGAAGTCACACCCAGAACTCTTCGCCTGGTAAGATTTTGACTTCGATTTAGTTTTCCGCATGCTAGGATAGACTTGTTTGCTTGTTTTGCATGATTGATTGTTGTATGTCGTTGTTAGGCATGCGGGATCCTTTATATGTTTTGGGTTAAGGAATTTCGGGGACGAAATTTCTTAAGGGGGGAGAGTGTAACGACCCGCATTCTACGCATCATAGGATCGTAGAATATTTATTTCTGTCACATACGAAGTCGTATGGTCATGTAACTTTGGGGGACGACTATTGGGGTCATTTCCCATGTTCATGATTTTTCCCGATTTTTAAATGACCATTTTACACCTAGTTGGCACTGTTTTGGCCATAACTTTTGTCTGGAAAGGAATTTTGACCTGAAACCACTTCCATTGGCTTCAGATGATGGTTTCTCTTTCCGTAGAGTGGTCACATTAGTCAAACGGACTCACTGTTTGGGAGATATGGCTGAAACAAGTTTCAGATGGTGAAAAACAGCTTAATTGGGCTTAACCGGGTGATTAGCAGCTAGGCCCAGAGGGAAATTTCGGGATTAGAGGTATAGGAGGACTGATTAGGGTTAGGTTATCACTTTCATTTCAGTTTTGAGCCGCCACAAACCTCCTTGAGACCTTAGTAATGGCTTCCATCCTCTAAAACCACTCCAAAACACATTTTTAGTGAAGATTAAGCCTAACTACATCAAAACAAGGCCAAATAGCAACAAAGCAAGGTTGGAGCTGCTGCTATACATAGGAATTCGACCCAAACAGAGGATACTTCAGATTTGGTGTTTCATTTGTGGCCAAGGTGAGTGATTTGCATAGTTTTTGCACTAATTACGGTGATTAAGGGTAATTAGTGAAGATTAGCGAATTTATACGTAAATAAATTCTGGAAAATTTTTTTAAATTCTAAAATAATGTTTTAAGGCTCTGTTAGAAATTTGGATTAATTTCGATGTGTTTTGCTAATTGTATGCTTGAACATGATTAAGAGTGATTAGGGGAAAATGAGGGGTTCTAGCTATGTTTGATCCATTTTAAATCTATCAAATTGTTGTTATGGTGTTTGCAATTGATGTTACATGTTGCTATGACTCTATGGTATGTTTCATGATTGATTAGAATAGTTAAATTGGTCGAAAACGTCGTCGAATTGCGTAGAAAGCTCGCTGGAAAGTTGCAGAAGTGTGCAGGTTCCGAACCGGTTCGGATCGGAGAAAGGGGTCGGATCGGATTTGTGAACTGACCAAGGGAATTCGAACTGGATTGGAACTTGTCACTGGAGGAGGCTTGGCGAGAAGGAAGGCCGTTTACTTAGGGTTGGAGTTGGACAGAGGATCGGATCGGAGCTATGGAGCAGGATCGGATCGGATCGGAGTAAGCTAAAGAGTGGGATCGGATCGGATAAGGGGATCGGGTCGGGTAGCCGAACTGAACCAAGGTGGTGGCATCTCCAGCAGCGTGGAACTTCAGGGACAACAAGGGAGACCGGACCGCGACTCTGAAGGACTCGGAAGTAGTTGAAGAAACGGCGGCAGGAGCAAGACACCCGAACCGAACCGAGTGGAGAACCCGAACCGAAGGAGCACCGAACCGGATGGAGTACTGTGACCCGAACCGAACCGAGTGGAGGACCCGAACCGAAGGAGCACCGAACCGGATTGGAGCTACGATTACGCGACGACTCTTTTGAAGACCAACTCCAATTCGACCAAACCCGAGATGCAAAGGAAGTCCAAATGAGAAGTTAGAGCTCAAGATTCAGATGGGAATCAACGAGTTCGCTTCATGGTTGGGCTTTGCTGCAGGACGCGTGTTAAGGGGTTATCGATGTCTATAGCTTAGGACCACTATGGTAGGAGGTACGAAGGCGGATTATGGGCCATTATGGCATCGGTAGAACCAAGGGCTACGACCAATGAAGTGGGCCATTGAAATGTTTGGTCATGGCTCCAAATGTTTGGCTTGGTCACAGCAGGGTTTCTACAAGTCGGGATTCGTCGTTGCCTCAGTTTGTCTAGTGTTCCAAAGTGGTAGATATCGTATGCTTTACGCACTGAGTGAGAGATGTGAGGATGGTTGCTATGGATGATTTGTTTGCTATCATTGTGACATGCACACCCCACCCCCGTATCCTTACACTATTTATTATGGCACCTTAGAGTATTGTACGGTATGTGGTACTAACTCTTTGATTGCAGGTCCAGGTTCAGGTATGGTTTAGTATACCTTTTATCATTCTGTTTAGATGCTTATCGCTCACACCAGGCTTTATGTCTGACCCAGAGTTTTATGTCTCTTCTTATTACTCTGGGTGCTCACACGAGCAGACTAGAGACAGGTTAGCTGGTGATGCACGGGTAGATGATCCGGAGACGAGCAGGAGGCTTCCACGTAACATATATAGTATTCTCCCTGTGTTGTTGAAGATCACTGCTTGGGCATTGGTGGTGTATCTTCCATTTTAGCTTTCTTTTGCTTTGAGACAGTTTGAAAGTTGTAATAAGCTGTATTCTGAATTTTCCGCTGCTATGATGTTTAGTTTTGATTTTCAGCTTATGCACTGTCTCTCCTGTTTTATGTCAAGTATGTTATTATCATATTTTATTCCATGCGCTGTGAGACATTCTACAGATTCCTTGATTAGTTCATTCTCTTCTTTCCTTTCTCCTGACGACCGTCTTGTGCTAGTCGGGCATGTGTACAAAGCACTTTTGGAGGAAATGCAGACTGGTGCGGGGCGGGCCGTCACAGTTATGAATAATTGACATGTATATTAGGCACGGGCATAAATGGTAAATTATTAATTAATTGGCCGCAAAGATAAACATGGCTAACTCGAGGTTAGAATGAGTTTGCGGCGTAATTCTGCCCGGAACCGCCCGGCACATCCAGTGGCTACAAACAATAGGTTCTAATGTGAGAAGTTAGTCATAACGTGCTTGAAACCCGAGGTTAGACTCAGTTTGTGGCAGAAACCTGCCCAGAACCAACCGGCCTAACCAGTAGCCGCAAACTGTCAGTCTAATGTGAGAGGTCTGGGCATTTGTGACGGCCCGCCCCGCACCAACCGACATTTACTCCAAAAGTGCGCTGTACACATATCCATTTAGCACGGGACGGTCGCCTGAAGAAAAAGAAAGAAGAGAATGGGCTAGTCAAGGAACCTGTAATATGTCTCACAGCGCATAGAACAAAATATAATAATAACATACTTGACATAAACAGGAGAGACAGTGCATAAGCTAAAAACCAGAACTGAGCATCATAGCAGCGGAAATCCAAAATACAGCTTATTACAACTTTTCAAATTGTCTCAAAACAAAAGCAAGATAAAGGAGGTACACTACTAATGCCCAAGTAGTGACCACCAACGACACAGGGAGAATATCTATATATCATACGTGGAAGCCTCCTGCTCGCCTCCGAATCAGCTACTCGCGCATCACCAGCTAACCACAACCTGTCTCTAGTCTGCTCGTGTGAGCACCCAGAGTAATAAGAAGAGACATAAAACTCTGGGTCAGACATAAAGCCTGGTATGAGCGATAAGCATCTAAACAGAATAATAATAGGTATAATCCAATCATACCTGAACCTGGACCTGCAACCAAAGAGTTAGCACTACATACTGTACAACACTCTAAGGTGCCCTTTCAAATGGTGTAAAGATAACGGGGGTGGGGGTGTGCATGTCATAGTGATGTCAAACAATCAAGCATAGCAATCATCCTCACATCCCTCACTCAGTGCGTAAAGCATACGATATCCACTACTTTGGTCACCCAATACTTTGGGCCATGACGGAATCCAATCCCGTGTAACTATCACTACAAGCCCACCATCCATCTCTCAGTGGTGAACCAAAGTTATGAATACCGACAACCCCTTTGCACACGTCCCGCAGCAAAGTCCAACCATGAAGTGAACTCATTGGTTCCCAACTGGGTCCGGGATCCTGAGCTCTAACTTCCATTCGGACTACCTTTGCATCTCGGGTTTTGGTCGTCATCTCCATCCGGATCGGTCTTCCTTTCTTCACTTCACTTTGCTTCAGGTCGTGGTCTTCCTTCAGGTTCAGATCGTGCTCCGCCCTCCAACGGTTCGGGTCGCACCACTCTGGTTCGGTTCGCAGTCACTAGCTCGTGGTCACCCTCTGTTTCGGATCGTGCGCTCCCCTCCAGATCGATTCATGACAAGCTCCTTCAGCTTGGATCGTGCTTCCTTCTGGCGATCGGAGCTGCTAGCGGATCGTGAAGGCGGATCGTGGTGGAGGGCTCAGATCGGATCACATCGTCGGATCGTGGTCTTCAAGCATCGGCGGATCGGGTCGCACCATCGGTTCGGATCGCCCTTGCTTCCACCGATCCGGTCCGGTTCGGGCTGATTTCCTGCAGTTCTTCCAGCGAGCAGTTTACGCCATTCGACGGCGTTTTCGACCATTCTAACTATTCTAAACAATCACAAGTAATACCAAACAGTCATAGCAACATGTATAATCAACCACAAACACCAAAACAACAATAAGATAGGTTAAAATGGATCAAACATAGCCAAAACCCCATATTTTCCCTTAAGCATGTTTGGGTGAAACTTATGATACGATTAGCAAAACTTAACCAAATTATCCCAAATTCACATCAGAGGTCTAAAACAATATTTCAGAATTTATGAATATTTTTCCAGATTTTTAACATGCACAAATTCGCTAATTATCACTAATTACCCATTAATCCCCCAAATTCCGGGATTTGCAAAATTAGTCGAAATCAACCCAAATTCATATCAGAGGCATAAAATGATGTTTTAGAATTTTAGGAATTTTTCTAGATTTTTCTGAGCCATAATTTCGCTAATCTTCGCTAATTACCATAATTAGCCATAATTAGTGAGGAACTATGCAAATCACTCACCTTAGCCACAAACAAACTTTAGATCTGAAATAATCTCTGATTTGGATCCAATCCCTATGTGTTCCAGCAGCTCTCTTGCTAATTTGGTGAAGATCTTCTTTGATTTGATGTAGATTAGGCCAAAACTTGATTAGAAAGTGATTAGAAGGTGATTTGGGTGTTGGAGGCCATTGCTAGAGCTTGAAAGAGGTAAGTGGCGGCTGGAAAAATGAGTCTAAAACCGAAATCCTAACCCTAGCAGCCCTTAAATACCCCAAATCCCGAAATCTCCCATTGGGCCTAGCTGCTAATCATCCGGTTAAGCCCAATTAGCTGTTTTTCACCTTCTAAACCTTGTTTCAGCCATATCTCCCAAACGGTAAGCCAAACGTCCGTTTGGCTAATGTATCCACTCTACGGAAAGAGAAACCATCATTCGAATCCAATGGAAGTGGTTTCAGGTCAAAATTCCTTTCCAGTCAAAAGTTAGGGCCAAAACAGTACCAACTAGGGGTAAAACAGTCATTTAAAAATCGACAAAAATCATGAACATGGAAAATGACCCCAATAATCGTCTCCCAAAGTTACATGACCATAGGACTTCGTATGTGAAAGAAATAAATATTCTACGATCCTTCGATGCGTAGAATGCGGGTCGTTACACTCTTCCCCCCTTAAGAAATTTCGCCCCCGAAATTCCCTAACTAAAACACAAAAAGGGTTCCGCATGCCTATCAACCACAAACAACAATCAACATGCAAAACAAGTCTATCCTAGCATGCGGTTTACTAACAAGGGAAGAAAGTATCACTACCAAAACCTTACTTGGCAAAGAGTTCTGGATACTTCTTCCTTATATCCTCCTCTGTTTCCCAAGTACGGTCCTTTTCCATTCTCACCCCACTGGACTTTGACTAGTTTCACCGCCTTCCTTCGAAGCTGCTTCGTATCGTTCCCAACAATACGCATAGACTTGCGGTTCCCAACCGCCTCGAGTTCAACTTCGATATCATCCAACTGATCTGGTGAAATAGCCACATTAGGGTCTTGCACAAACTTCCTTAACTGGGAAACATGAAATACGTTGTGAACTCCCGCCATCTTGTCAGGTAGCTCTACCTCATACGCCAAATTCCCAACTTGCTCGAGGACTGTGAATGAGCCAACAAATCTTGGTGCCAACCTACCTCTCCAACCAATCCGAATCACATTCTCTATGGAAAGATCTCGACGAACACCAAGTCGTTAACGAAGAATTCCAAATCTCTTCGTTTCTTACCGAGATAAGCCTTCTGCCTATCTTTATCCCTTCCCAGTAGTAGATCTGCTCTATGTCTCAATACATCTTGTTACCACTGGGATGTATAATCAATTTCGAGTGATGATATGCTCTAAGCACTTCACCTCTCAGTCCATCTACGTTGGGTACAACTAGCCCTTTATTCTTTCGAAGCCACCCTTCTCCATCAAATCCTTACTTGATCATTCTCTTTCCATCGATACCCATCTCTACCCTAGAGATGTTTTCCAATAGATTAGGATCGTCCTTCTAACTGGAAACAATCCACTCAATCAAAATCGATCTAATCGTCAAGCTTACTAGCGTTTCTGAATCCAATTCAGTCTTGGGTCTGAAATCATATCCTGTGACATACTCTAGTTGCTTCCATCCTAGAAACAAAACCCCTAAACTGGCATGTCTCCTACTCAATGCAACTAGTACTGCACCCACATCCTTTACTATGATCACTCTGCCCCATGGAGTCATGGCGACTCCACTGCACTGATCCATAGTCACTAGTCCTTTGATATGTCCACTCTGCCCCATGAAGTCATAACAACTCCACTGCACTGGCTCATAGCCTTACTAATCCTTTACTATGTCCACTTTGCCCCTCGAGTCACGACGACTCTACTGCACTGGCTCATAGTCCTACTACAATCACTTTGTTCCCCATCGCTGGAACCCTACAGGTGATAGTTTACTCAAGAGAAGAAAGATAGGAACAAACATAGCAACCATAACATCCATCAAACATGTCCTACCTATCACCTGCTAAATTCATAAACACATCGACACCTACATGATTGGTCTAACCAATCCCAATATGTCGATTCTAGTATGTCTGGTCTAACCAACATCAATAACTAATGGAAGCCCAGCCTCCATACATACACCGATGCCTACTTGACTGGTCCAACCAATCCCAGGCCAATGGAAGCCCCGCCTCCCTTCGGACTACCGTACGTCCAACGTACGTTTATCCCCCAAGGATAATTAAACTAATGGAAGCCCCGCCTCCCTTCGGACTACCGTACGTCCAACGTACGTTTATCCCCCAAGGATAATTAAACTAATGGAAGCCCAACCTCCAATCGGACTATCGTACGTCCAACGTACGTTTATCCTCCAAGGATAACTAGATCACGTCCAACGGATCCAAGGTAACGGGCGTCCCCAGATACCCCTGCTTTTAGTCCTCCTATAATACTTGAGTCCAACCCAAGTCTATCCATTATCTTGCTGCCCTCTCGAGTCCAACTCGAGATGAATCCAATTCCTTGCAGCCTTCTCGAGTCCAACTCGAGTCACTCTATAACTCAGACCCAGTCTTGAGTACCGACAAACTCTAGTCCAACGTGAGTCGTCTCCCTATTCGTTGCATTTCCAAGATCAACGAACACCTATTTTCTTTTGCGAGTTCAAGTCCAACTTGAATCGCTCTAATCTTCGTTGTATCTTCCATGATCAACGAACACATCCTATTCCATCAAAGTTCTACTATCCAATAGAGAACATCAACATAGGGTCCTAAACAATCCATTACTTTGCATCTTTCCCGAGTCCCACTCGAGCAATCTCATAACCATATCGAGTCTAACTCTGGGCAGTCTATACCATTGAACAGTCTCATCATGTTCCGTCTGCCCATCACTCCTCGAGTAAACCAAGATATCATCCAATGAAAAATCACAACAACTATTTACCCCTCACGCAACCCATCCTAGTCGAAATCAACATTCCCCAAGCACAAGCCCCAAAGGCCTAAACCAATATCAGACAAGCACCCAAGGAACATCTCCTCCGAGTTCGGACAATCCACATGAGGTGATACTAGCAAAACAATCTAGCACTGGAGTACTCATTTGCCTCCCAGAGACAACTAGAACTTATTACAACGATAACCTCTTAGCTTCCTTAACTCCAGTTACCATCGCCACCACTAGGTAGGTACCTAATACCACCCTATTCCTTTGGAGTAGATCGTCTCCCCAAAATAATGCTAAACCCAGTAAAGTCCAAAACAAAGCAATCACAAGGAAACATACATCCATGACTCGATAAGACCACATTAACAAATCATGCCAAAACTAGTCGAACCACCAATCGGGTTCGTCACTACTAAAGGTCTATCGACTAACTCAGGTTTGTCAAACAAAACCCGATCAAAACATCTTAAATAGAAAGCATAACTCGAATAACGACACCCTTTCCCTTCTGCGCCGCACTTGGAGCATTCGACGAAGAAGGAACAGCGTTGATAGCATACGCTTTCACAATCTGCTTCTCCCTAGGAGGTTGTGGGCAATCATCCTTGTGATGTCCCGCCTGGCCGCAGTTAAAGCACTTCCTTTCCCCAGGCTTTCTCGACAATTTCTGGCATAGTGGCCCTTCTTGCCACAACTAAAGCATTCGCCATCTTTCTTATTTTTATTATTCTGACCATCCTTGGTCGGGTTCTGCTTCCTCTTGTTCTGAGAATTCTTCTTTCCTTCACCGCCTGCTTGCGGCTTTGGCTCCTCTGCAGATGCCGTAGCAACTTCGGCCTTCGACTTAGGGAAAAGGCTCTCTAACCTTAATGCCTTTCCTACAATAGACTCGAACGTCTCATCGATATGGTTTATAAGTCTTTCCCCCAAGTACCCATCCAAGCCCGTTATGAACTTCTCGTTCTTCTTTTCGACTGTATCGATAAGGGACCATCCATATTTCGATAAAGTGTCGAATTCAGCGATATACTCCGAGACTGCTCTACCGTTCTGCTTAAGTTCCAAGAACTTCCTGAACAGTTCTGATTTATGAGCAGCTGGAATAAACTTATCACAAAAGCGAGTCTTAAACTGATTCCAAGTAACTTGATCTTTTGGAGTAGTTGTTCTAATGGCATTCCACCAATTCATCGCTCGCCCTTGCAGCTGACGAGACGCTAGCCTTCTCTTCATCGCATCCTCAAGACCCAAGTCGTCGAAGATACGATCACAGCTATCCAACCAATCCTGAACATCTGTGGCCGACTCCGTTCTGTGTAACGGCTTCCCACCAAGGTTAGTGTAATCCTTGCACAACTTGGCGAAATCGACCCTAGGCGCCTGCACTATTGGACCACCACCATTTCCGGAATTGGGAACTGCTCCCTGAACATCTCTAAGCATGTCTCTCATGAAGTAGGTGAACATTGTCCTCATGTCAGGAGCATTCCCATGGTTGGTCCCTCTACCAGCACCTCTAGGATATCGGCTCATCGTTAATCTGTAAAAGGGAAAACGATTATCGACCCCATAGTGGTGCTAGTGCAGTACAACTTCATTCTTATACTACCAATAGTATATATATAGCTTTTGAAAACCAAAGTAATCACAAATACACGCTCTCATATACGTACTATCTCTCCCTAGTGTCTTTCCCTAGGTTAACTACGCAACCTAGAACTCTGATACCAAGTGTGACGGCCCGCCCCGCACCAACCGACATTTACTCCAAAAGTGCGCTGTACACATATCCAGTTAGCACGGGACGGTCGCCAGAAGAAAAAGAAAGAAGAGAATGGGCTAGTCAAGGAACCTGTAATATGTCTCACAGCACATAGAACAAAATATAATAATAACATACTTGACATAAACAGGAGAGACAGTGCATAAGCTAAAAACCAGAACTGAGCATCATAGCAGCGAAAATCCAAAATACAGCTTATTACAACTTTTCAAATTGTCTCAAAACAAAAGCAAGATAAAGGAGGTACACTACTAATGCCCAAGTAGTGACCACCAACGACACAGGGAGAATATCTATATATCATATGTGGAAGCCTCCTGCTCGCCTCTGAATCAGCTACTCGCGCATCACCAGCTAACCACAACCTGTCTCTAGTCTGCTCGTGTGAGCACCCAGAGTAATAAGAAGAGACATAAAACTCTGGGTCAGACATAAAGCCTGGTATGAGCGATAAGCATCTAAACAGAATAATAACAGGTATAATCCAATCATACCTGAACCTGGACCTACAACCAAAGAGTTAGCACTACATACTGTACAACACTCTAAGGTGCCCTTTCAAATGGTGTAAAGATAATGGGGGTGGGGGTGTGCATGTCATAGTGATGTCAAACAATCAAGCATAGTAATCATCCTCACATCCCTCACTCAGTGCGTAAAGCATACGATATCCACTACTTTGGTCACCCAATACTTTGGGCCATGACGGAATCCAATCCCGTGTAACTATCACTACAAGCCCACCATCCATCTCTCAGTGGTGAACCAAAGTTATGAATACCGACAACCCCTTTGCACACGTCCCGCAGCAAAGTCCAACCATGAAGTGAACTCATTGGTTCCCAACTGGGTCCGGGATCCTGAGCTCTAACTTCCATTCGGACTACCTTTGCATCTCGGGTTTTGGTCGTCATCTCCATCCGGATCGGTCTTCCTTTCTTCACTTCACTTTGCTTCAGGTCGTGGTCTTCCTTCAGGTTCGGATCGTGCTCCGCCCTCCAACGGTTCGGGTCGCACCACTCTGGTTCGGTTCGCAGTCACTAGCTCGTGGTCACCCTCTGTTTCGGATCGTGCGCTCCCCTCCAGATCGATTCGTGACGAGCTCCTTCAGCTCGGATCGTGCTTCCTTCTGGCGATCGGAGCTGCTAGCGGATCGTGAAGGCGGATCGTGGTGGAGGGCTCGGATCGGATCACATCATCGGATCGTGGTCTTCAAGCATCGGCGGATTGGGTCGCACCATCGGTTCGGATCGCCCTTGCTTCCACCGATCCGGTCCGGTTCGGGCTGATTTCCTGCAGTTCTTCCAGCGAGCAGTTTACGCCATTCGACGGCGATTTCGACCATTCTAACTATTCTAAACAATCACAAGTCATACCAAACAGTCATAGCAACATGTATAATCAACCACAAACACCAAAACAACAATATTATAGGTTAAAATGGATCAAACATAGCCAAAACCCCATATTTTCCCTTAAGCATGTTTGGGTGAAACTTATGATATGATTAGCAAAACTTAACCAAATTATCCCAAATTCACATCAGAGGTCTAAAACAATATTTCAGAATTTATGAATATTTTCCCAGATTTTTAACATGCACAAATTCGCTAATTATCACTAATTACCCCTTAATCCCCCAAATTCCGGGATTTGCAAAATTAGTCGAAATCAACCCAAATTCATATCAGAGGCATAAAATGATGTTTTAGAATTTTAGGAACTTTTCTAGATTTTTCTGAGCCATAATTTCGCTAATCTTAGCTAATTACCATAATTAGCCATAATTAGTGAGGAACTATGCAAATCACTCACCTTAGCCACAAACAAACTTTAGATCTGAAATAATCTCTGATTTGGATCCAATCCCTATGTGTTCTAGCAGCTCTCTTGCTAATTTGGTGAAGATCTTCTTTGATTTGATGTAGATTAGACCAAAACTTGATTAGAAAGTGATTAGAAGGTGATTTGGGTGTTGGAGGCCATTGCTAGAGTTTGAAAGAGGTAAGTAGCGGCTGGAAAAATGAATCTAAAACAGAAATCCTAACCCTAGCAGCCCTTAAATACCCCAAATCCCGAAATCTCCCATTGGGCCTAGTTGCTAATCACCCGGTTAAGCCCAATTAGCTGTTTTTCACCTTCTAAACCTTGTTTCAGCCATATCTCCCAATCGGTAAGTCCGTTTGGCTAATGTAACCACTCTACGGAAAGAGAAACCATCATTCGAATCCAATGGAGGTGGTTTCAGGTCAAAATTCCTTTCCAGTCAAAAGTTATGGCCAAAACAGTACCAACTAGGGGCAAAACGGTCATTTAAAAATCGACAAAAATCATGAACATGGAAAATGACCACAATAATCGTCCCCCAAAGTTACATGACCATACGACTTCGTATGTGAAAGAAATAAATATTCTACGATCCTTCGATGCGTAGAATGCGGGTCGTTACAACATTAATATTTAATTAATGAAAATCTGGGATAAATATGATGTCTAAATCGTGTTGGGTGGATAGGGTTAAACCAACTAGACTGATGAAATAAATAAACCCGTTTCATGAATCTGTAGGCCCAATACAAAGTTAGACAATCTGTAAGTCTGTTAATCTGTAATCGGTTAATCTGTAAGTCTGTTAATCTATAACCGGTTAATCTGTAAGTCTATTAAATCCGTATATCTGATCCGTTGGTCTGGAAACTTGTCTAATCTGTGAACTGGTTGATCTGAATTCTGTATGTCTGAACTTGTAAATAAGTTAATCTGAAATCTGTTAGTCTGGGGACACAAGGTTAGGAGGGAAATTACTTGTGTCATCTGTTGTTTGGGACCTATATTAGTCAGTAACCCTTTCTGGTATCAAAACTTTGACCCAACAGTAGGTAGGGTCCGGGCACGCTTACTGAACTAATTATAAGTGGTTCATTCTGATAATGGCGAGGGGTGTTGATGGTGCGTTCCAACCGGGTCATATGCGTGCATGGATCCCGACCTGCCTCTGTGGATGTAAGACGCCGTGACATCTGTAAATAGGTCTGTGCCAATTGGTTGTTACTTTAGGGAGTGATACACCCTACTGTGGGGCCGACACAGGGTATTTATGTTTAGGGAGCCGATCGCTTGGGGTAGGGTTTTAGGGTACACTTAGTTCTGTCTGTTTCTGTTGGGTGGCAACACCTGTCTGCGTGGTACCGTTTGTTCGGGTGATAAAGGCCCATTTACTAGTGTACACCTAATTCTACATTCTGTTTTTGTAGGGATTAATCTGTTTCTGTCTGTTTCTGTTCGGGGGGTAAAGACCCATTATTAACATTCTGTTTCTGTTTCTGTACCTTCTGTTCGGGTGGTAAAGGCCCATTATTAGCATTCTGTTTCTGTCTGTCTCTGTTCGGGTGGTAAAGGCCCATTATTAGCAATTCTGTTTCTGTTTGTTTCTGTTGGGATGGTAAAGGCCCATTACTAGCATTCTCTTCTGTGGAAATTATTCCGTTCCTGTTTCTGTTTCAGTTTAGACATTAGGGTGACATCTAATCCTGTTATACTAGTATTAGTGCAGAGAAATGAAAAGTAATATTATTCTGTTCTTTCTGTTTAACCTAAGTACATCTGCTGCTCCTGTTACTGTTATCTCTCGTCCAGTTTTATTTGCATGCCATGATTATTATTATCTGTTCATATGCTGAAAGTCACTGGACTTGCCAGACTTATGTCTGACCTTGCTTGTTTTCGCCCCTTTTCTTCCATTTCCCCCCAGGTTTTCCAAGGAGGGAACACTTTAGCTTGATCCAGATTTCTTCTGCTTGAAGTACTTAGAGTGCTTAAAGTATGGCTTGACTCCTTATGGCAGCTTCTGTGGGATTATGATTTTAAAGTTTTGTACTCTGATGATTTTCTGAACAAGGCTGATATTTAAGTACTTGAGTTTTTGGGAAAGATGTAACCAAACTGATTTCTGTTTTTCCGCTGTAATAAAGTTATAAATTTTCAAGTATTGTTTATCTGTCTTGTAAATTTCTGTTCTGTCTACTAAAACGCTCCACTAAAGTTAAGGCATTCCCTTTTTGAGTGACCTTAATGGAGGTGGGGTGTTACAACAACCCGGTCTAACCCGAGCATTACAAATACCGGGTCAGTCTAGTGGATCAGTGTGAGAAAAACAAACAAATTTATAGTAGCACACAACTTGATTTTTAAAGTCAAAAATCCTTTCGAAAGAAAAGGATAATCATAAGACCAAATACATACATAAATATAGACGGTTTTTTCCTTACAATAACCCAAAACATTTTTGAAAAAAATATTATTCTGATATTATAATAGTGTCTAAATACAAATAAATAGCAATCTAGCGGAACGCTTGCATCTCACGCTCCACATATATAGTATACAATCAAAACCGCAGACGCTTATTGGAGATTGGATTCCGACTATGACAAGGTATGGAACCACCTTACGATAGTGTATCTCTAAAGAAGAATACACTGGGTTCAACATCTTGCAACCCGGCTCACACATGACCGACCACTCATTTCGCTTGAGTGTATCGAATGTATATCACCAACGACTGGGTGTGACCCACCGTTTCCCAAAAATGGACATCATCGAAATAGATTAAAGAAGCAAAAGGAATTTCTCTAGATAGGTGATAATACACCCTAATGGGAGCGACCCACATAGCTATGCTGCCTGTCCGGTTATTGTCATTTCCCGGTTGATGAGGCCTGAATTTTAAATTACCTTTTTCTGATAGCACACCACCGTTCACTTTGAATGCCACATTGTCAGATCCTTCAAATCACTAATTTACGTCCACAAATATACACTGGGTGTAAAAGAAGTGCCTCTCTTTGCCACCAACTCAGTATATTTGTAAAAATCAACGTACATGGTTTTTGGGAAATACTCTATCAGACATTCGTCCATACAAGTCATCCAAGAACATGATGAACCGAAGGTACTCTCCTACCGCATCCAATATAGGAATCACCCCATGGATCAGTAGCGAGTAGTCCTTACAATCCGTAGATTCCAGTCACGACAGAATCATTGTCGAAATATCTCCAAGGATCAGCCAGAGAAATTCAACAATAGTTCCCCCGCTCATAAAGATTTATGGTCTTCATTGCTCCATCTCGGTCAACATTAGATATCTTCTTCATTTACGTATTTGTTGGTCGGAACGGTTTTCGAATATAAATTTGACCCCGGTCTTTCCATACCGACAACGCATTGGGTATGGCTTTGATAGTTGGTTATTTAACTATCAAACAAACAATCATAAAAATAAAATAAAACTATAGGTTTAGTATACAGCGTCACTTGGCCATTAAAAACAATATATCAATTGTAATACCAAAAATAATATATCAATTTAATATATTAATATTCTAAAATCATTTTATTTATATACTGGAAAAATACCTGAAAATCATATCCATATTTCTCGTCAACTATCATTCAAAACATTGCTGCAACATTACTTAATATCTAAAAATGGGAAACCAATTCAACTTACCTTTAAAACAATCGTTATGATATCTCCTTTGTTTCATTATTTGATTACCATAATAATCACGTTTCTTTTTAGAATGAACTCATTCTAAATTGCATTTCTTACTTTTTGAAAATGTCGTTATATTCTCAACAATCTCGTTTTATATATTCCTATTATGGAAATATCATTTCACGTTCTCAAGCCCCTTTTTATTTCAGAATCCCATTATATATATATATATCCAAATACTTCCAATAATGTTACACTATTATTTCTTTGAAATAATTTCTTCTCACATCTTTACCATTATAACTAATATCATCCCCCGATAATCCGAAAGTGACCTTGAACAACAACGTTCTTATCTTAAGATAGATATGAATTGTAATTCAAAAAACCACATTCATTTCAAAACCAACAAATACCACTTCACTGTTTTATTTAAATTATGGTTTTATAAATCTCCTTACTTTTGAAATCTCCTTTTTAAATACACCATTATTACTGAATTCGTTGATTTAATAAAACGTCAGCGTTCAAACCTTAACTTATTTAGACTATTTGTTTCATTATCCGGATTTTTATTACAACTCTTATTATTGAATCCTTACCAAATTCAATTTCAAGAATCCCTTTCCAATCATTCCCTTTGGGGAATCTCATTTCAAAACTCATCCATTTCACTTAATTCGATTATTATATAACGTTAGTTTAAAATTAACGCTTTAACTTCCTATATCTTTTTATAAACTCGTTTATACAACTCTGATTTAATATCAAACCCTTTTCATCTCGATGTCCTTTATTCAATTCAAATATTAAGTAACACTTATTTTAATCTTATCGCATTAGCTTAAAATCCCTTTTCAACCTAATTTTCCAAACTTGGTTTAAATGTAAATCCGTTCATAAACTCACTTTAAAACTTAATTATATTTCATTTTAAACTTTGATTTACTTACTTAAATGAACTTCATTTAAGAAGTTATTCCTTTAAATTATTATTAATTTACTTTATAATTAACTAGAATAAATATCCAATTCCCTTTGAACTCTTATTAAGTTAAACACCATTCATTAGATTAACTGGTACAAATTAATTTAATACAATAATCAAGTTCCGTTAAAACAGATGGCTTGATCAATTTTAAAACATGATTAACTCGTTGATCAACTCTAACTTGTCTTTTAATTTAAATTAATAAATAATATTATCAATTTAATTAATCTCATTTACTTCGATTATCATTAAATAAATAATAATCAAATTTCAAAATAATCTCATTTAATTGTTTTTTAAAAATAATTAATATCGGTCATAAATCGTTATATTAGTCCTTGCTTGATTGCTCACCCATCTTGGTAATATAAGAATTAGCTTTAAAAATCATTTAATAATTAAGATGAAGCACGTGCTTCGCACACAGGCAGATTTTTAGTAAAAAATGATGATAGATGGTTAAAACAATCAATATATATGTGGTTGGTAAATTTTGTTTTTATAAACTTCATTTAAAATATTATATTTAAATATCTATATTCAGTTATAAAATAAATTTCATAACTTCATTTATATCGATTTACCTAGTGGCAAATCTGTTTACTATAAAATAATGTATATTTAGGCCATCAACTGCAAATTTCTCAATCAATATAGTCCAATGGTTAATATCAAAATAACTGTTGAATTTGGATTCAACAATCAATCATTCAATCATACTAGTAACCAATTCATATAATAATAATATAAAATAAAACATGGATAATCGATTTAACTGAGAACGGTTAATAAATAACAACAGTTCAAGCACCCAATTCAATTTTAATATGTTTATATTATTATAAATGTAACCAATAAGGTAAGTGACCTCCATTGGAATTAATTGTTAAAAATAACGATTTCATTTCATCGTTAAAAGTAACGATTTCATTTCATTTAAACTAAACAACCGTTTAATTTAAACAATATAGCAAATAACCAACAATCATCAAATCAACCAACAACTAGAAAACATAGCACACAAATAATAAACCTGATTTATAAAAATTATAAATGGGATAACTGAGTGAGTTAAACTCACCTTACGTTTCCATTCGTTGAATCGGTTTAACTTCAGTTAAATCAAGTGTAATAACCCGGAAAATCTGGGCCAGTTTAAAATTTTTATTTTGGCAATTTTAGGCGAATTTTGAATATTTAAAATAGATTATTTTAAATAATATCGACGAAAATTTATTTTGAATATATTTAGAACGTATATAATTATATACGTCGTCGTTAGAATATAAATATTAATATATATTTATAAATAGAATTGAAAATGGCGCGGTAGTTCGATAATTCGATTTCAAACTTCAATTGAATGTACCGGGTGCAAAACAATCCGGATTTTAGGGAAACCAAAAATAATGGGATCTAATTGATAATATCTTTCCAACGAATCCGAATGATCAAATTTTCATAGCGGGGATCAAAAGAGATGTCCAGTTGAAAATTCTGAATAGTCGCTATAGAATTCAGGCCCTTAAAAATGGACATTTTGCAAACGACCTCGGATTTCGACGAAACCACTTTTGTTGGATCCGCAGTGTCAAGTTATTGCTAGGTTTCAAATTTCATAATTTTTCGAATCAATATGTGAGTGTGGCAAAGGAAAACGCGTTTGACCAGTTTCAGTTGATTTTAATCGACTGGAAAATGGTCATTTTTCAAACGGTGTCAGAATTTGACGAAATTAGTTTTGTTAGGACCGTATAGTCAATACGAAGCTAGAAATAATTTTTCTGGAATTTTTAGAGTCAGTATGTGGCCCTGGTAAATTGAAATGTACGCTTAAAATTCAATATAATGATTTAAATGTTAAGTTTGAAGAATAACGGGTCGTGACAGTTGAATTGGCTTACGAAACATATTCCATTGTGTTCGGAATGTGGGTAATTAGCTAGGGACGACAGTTGTTGGGTTCGATTTGGGATTCGGGAATTAAACAAGATATTTTCGGAATAAAATGAAATAAAATAATTAAAATAAATATCCCTACCCTTCACAAAACCCTAAGCCCCGTTCTCATTTATCAGCGCCACCACCTGATGGAATTAACGGCCCATTTTCTTCCGATTTTAAACCCTACAATCTTCCAATCCCTTTCGAAATTAAATCCAACACAAAACAAAGATGGACGAGATCTCTGAGATCTTCACGGTGATGCCAGGATGATCGTTTTTCATTGGGAATCGAGTTCGAATTTCTGCCTAGAAGTTTCGCCGTTTGCAGGCGATTTCCATCGCCGTTGGTGGATCGAGCTGGCCGGAGGGGGTTGGAATCAGAAGCTCCAGCAGCGGCGCACGTTGTGGCACATCCCGATCAGATTCCGGCGGCTTCTGGTGACGCTGGCGAGCCCTAGTTTCTGGCGATGGTTCGAGGACGTCCAAAACAAATAGCAGTGAGTTTCTTTTTACTGAATTTAATTAAATAATATAGCTTTAAAAATCAGTTTTAAAAATAAATTTACATTGATTAATTTTCTGTTTTTTTCAATATATAATTAGCAGTGTTTTAAAAATATAAAATACCTTTTGTTTTTAAAATATAAACATAGAAATAGCGAAATAAAAATAGGATTTTTATATGTTGAACTTCGAAATAAAAATAGGATTTTTATATGTTGAACTTCGAAATAAAAATAGGATTTTTATATGTTGAACTTCGAAATAAAAATAGGATTTTTATATGTTGAACTTCGAAATAAAAATAGGATTTTTATATGTTGAACTTCGAAATAAGAATATGATTTTTATATGTTGAACTTCGAAATAAGAATATGATTTTTATATGTTGAAATTCGAAATAAAAATATGATTTTTATATATTGAGTAGCGAAGTAAAAATTCGATCTTTACATATGTAGTGGCTACAGCAACGAAGGTGATAAAAAGGCGAGAACAACAAAGATTTCTATAAATGAAGAGTCGTGGTATTGGATAGCTATTGGTGAGAATTTCTCACCTTTCAATTTCTTTTCTAATTATATATTTATACTAGGATGCAGACGGTGCTTAGTAGCACCCGACACAATCGTCCACAGACCATGGACTTGTTTGTTTGGTTGCATAAATTAGTTTGATGATTTGATTTGAATTTGATTGTTTGGTGAATTTGATTGATATGTGAATGGCGTGGGCCTTCACTAGACCGGGGATAAGGAGGCCTCGTCCCGTTTCTAGTATCGTGCCGTTATGCCGCCGAAATTTTCTAAAATATGTTAGAAAAATAAAAATATCATTTTATTGAATAAATGAACCGAATAGAATATTCATAGGTTGAATAAAATGTTTTATCGTTAAAAATATAATTTTTAACGTGAAAGTGAATAAATAAATATTTATAAACAAATCGGTCGATTTGTTTATATACACTGATTTGACTGATATTGATTGGGACGATAAATTTTACACATCGCCCAACTGCACAAATAAAATATGTGTTTGATTGTTTGAAACCCCAAACGGGTGTTAGGATGAAATTTGAAGTTCACTCATCCTGATTGATTAAATATGTCGATCGATCGATTGACAGGCTGTTATAAGCGTTAGATATCTATATTTGATGCTTGTACAGGGTAGTGCACTTTGGTTGATGGTTGATTATTTTTCAATGCTATTATATACATGTGTTGTATGGAATCCATATAATTAATTTTATATGGTAATTGATTGGGCCTCATTCCAATTTGAAAAATAAAGAATAATATAAAATAAAGGTTCATGTGTTGACAGTTTCATCCATTGAGATTGGTCATGTGTTGAACGAAATATTTTAGTAATAAAATTTACATCTTTATAATATAAAATAAAGGTTCATGTGTTGACAGTTTCATCCATTGAGATTGGTCATGTGTTGAACGAAATATTTTAGTAGTAAAATTTACATCTTTATCAATATAAAATAAAGGTTCATGTGTTGACAGTACTCATCCATTGAGATTGGTCTTGTGTTGAACGAAATATTTTGATAATAACAACTATTTTGAAAAAGAAATATTTGAAATAGAATATTTGAAAATAGAAATTTATGAAGCCGTGTTGATTAGATTGACGCCATTTTGACGTAAACGATTTATATCGGTTCTATTCATTTCAAAATGAATTGAATATAAAACGATCTCGAAATGAATTGAACTGAAAACGATTTCGAAATGAATTGAATTGAAAACGATTTCGAAATGAATTGAACTGAAAACGAATTCGAAATGAATTGAATTGAAAACGATTTCGAAATGAATTGAATTGAAAACGATTTCGAAATGAATTGAATTGAAAACGATTTCGAAATGAATTGAACTGGAAACGATTTCGAAATGAATTGAACTGAAAACGATTTCGAAATGAATTGAATATATAACGATTTCGAAATGAATTGAACTGAAAACGATTTCGAAATGAATTGAACTGAAAACGATTTCGAAATGAATTGAACTGAAAACGATTTCGAAATGAATTGAATTGAAAACCATTTCGAAATGAATTGAATATATAACGATTTCGAAATGAATTGAACTGAAAACGATTTCGAAATGAATTGAACTGAAAACGATTTCGAAATGAATTGAATTGAAAACGATTTCGAAATGAATTGAACTGAAAACGATTTCAAAATGAATTGAACTGAAAACGATTTCGAAATGAATTGAATATATAACGATTTCGAAATGAATTGAACTGAAAACGATTTCGAAATGAATTGAACTGAAAACGATTTCGAAATGAATTGAATATATAACGATTTCGAAATGAATTGAATATAAAACGATTTCGAAATGAATTGAATTGTAAACGATTTCGAAATGACTTGAATCGAAAACGATTTCGAAATGAATTGAATTGAAAACGAATTCAAATTAAATTGAAAGCGAATTGAAATGAACTCAAATTGAATTGAAATTTGAATTGAATAGAAATGAATTTTAAAACGAATTTATAAAGAAGAATTCAATTTTGATTTGAATTGAAATGGATGTTGAAATTGCTTTTGAAACGAACTTTAAAACTATTTATATAATTCGTTTTAAATAGAAATCGACGAAATATATATTATATATATTATATATATAATATAATGGCCTGAATAGAACGCGCCGTGCCGCGGCAGTTCGCGAATTTCGACCATTTATTTCAAACGGACATTACGGGAGATCCGACCGTCGGATTCTCCTAAAACCGGAACCGTTGGGTTCGTATCGAAAAAAGCTTTCTAACGAATATTAGAAATTTGAAATCTAACGGTTGGATTTGGAGTTACGTCCAAATCAAATTCGAAAAAGGTCGCTGTAAGTGCAGTTCGATGGCCATTGATGGAAATCGACTGTACGGGCCTTGATAAAATTATTAAAAATAGTAATAATTTGTGTAAAATCATAAGAAATGATTTGTGAAGATTTGGGATGAAAAACTCCATATTTGAAAAGATAAAAATAGATTTTTATCGAAATGAACGAGTTTTGAACTAGGATTATAATTCTATTTATTTTTAAATAAATAAATTGAATTTGAAAAGGGTTTTAAAAATAACCAAAATTTCCAATGATTGCATTGGAGTGGATTTGAATCGAAATTGTCTTCGGCATATTTCGATGTTGGAATTCGTGATTATACAGATGTTGTTATGGAAATTTGAAAGATATATATTTATATCGTTATTTCCAATACGACATTGGTTAATCGTATAATTTGATATTGAATATAAGCCGATATATTTTCTATTCAGAACCTTGTATTGAATATCAAATATGATTTGGGTTTGTCGTGAAGGGTGTCTTCATTAACACTGTTCTTGAACCCAGTTGAGAAAAGATTAAATCTTCTTATTTAGATTTAATGAAGTGTACCAATTAAATAATCTTTAATTGGAATTGAATTGATATTGATTTTTGGGTTTATCGTGAATAGTGTTTTAAATAACACTCGTTCTTTAACCCGATAATTAATGGAATGTGACTTTGGGCTTATCGTGAACCGTGTTTTAAATGACACGGATTCTTTAACCCAGTTAACGATTAAAACTAAGTGGAGTTTTAATGAATCTTTAATTAGATTGAAATGATCGAAAATGGAGTATCACCAGTTTTGCTCCAGGCGATAGTTAAATCTTTAATTAGATTTGAACGTGAAATGGTAATTGAATTTACCGATAACACTGTGGTGTTAGATATGAAGTATTACCAGTTCTACTTCATGGGATGAATAGGTTGGGATGGGGAAATTAAAATAAATAATTACTGCGGTAAGGTTCGCTAATCCCGACTAGTTTGAATTGAGATTCAAAAATAGAATAAAGAATAAATTCAAGGAATTTGTCTTGGATAAAATTAATGGGAACCTTTCCCTATGAATGTGAAATTTAGAAACTAACTGACGGTTAGCCAAGCAGAATGGTTTTCTGAATATTGATCTGATGTTGGTTTCGGCCTTCGGGGTTAATATTTGGGGAATTGTTCTCTGGATTAAATTACGGTTAGTGACTAATGAATTGGAATGAGGCGTATGTTGTGTTTGTGTAACACTTATTTAAAATATACGCGAGTTATTCGGAAAGACCGGGTTTATCCCATTCTGAATAACTGATACGACGAAAAGTCGAAGATGAAGACGGTGGTCGAAGACCAGAAGTCTTCACGTCGTTTGGATAATTACTGATGATCTTGATTGGGATGTACACCCAAGAAGATGGAAACAGTTAGTGATCGTCCAGACGTACTTGGAGATCGATGGATGTGCGGGGTACTAGGTGCCTCCGGTTTCGTTCAGACCCAGAACGGACTTGTAAATGGACTGTGTGTCTGACATTGGATTTTAGTCCGTGTGATTGATCTCTATTAAATATATATCTGTTTGGCGGCGGAGAATTTATTCTCTTGCTTAACGCCATTCTCTGAGACGTACGAGCTCAGGGGTTATATATTGATGGATATAAATCGCATGGAGTGAATTGCCAGTGTGGCATGCTAAGATGCAAATGATCAAGGCTTCTGTTGAAAAGCAAAGTCTTGTGGTTGATGATCGAAGCACGGCCTTTGTGGCGTAGCTTTGTGTAACGTTGATTCGCGAGTATCACACCCGGTATGAATCAAAAACGGGAGACGGACATCAGGGAGGACCTACGTTTCTTTCTAGTTATGAGTGGCGTCAGTGCTTGAACTGGCTGACGAGTTTGACTCATGTGGATGTTACTTATTATTACTTGCTGAAAAGCGAGGCACCTCGTGATATCAGTTTCGGCCGATGCTTCTAATCGGCTGACGGGCCAGGCTTACGCCCCAAAGGGCGGGGAAACGTAGTGTTCAGGCATAATAATCCACATCGGTGGACCGGCCCTGACGATCCAAGGGGCAGTTGCGGCTGTTCCTGAGACACGGGCTAGAGCGTCTCGAATCGGTTGAGGATCTTGCCCCTAGCCTCGGTTCATACCATAAATGATAACCCAACTTCCAATACGACGTCTTGCGGTTTTGATTGTAAACTTATATATGGCGACATAGTGTTATGGGGCATTCATGCCGCCTATGATTAATACTTATGATTTGAAGTTGTTTTATACACTATGCACTTATAATAGTATCAAACGATTTGTTTTAAACGTATCAAGCATTCTTTGGCTGTTATAAGGGAAAACCCTATCCTCGGCTGCGTTGCATTGTGTGATGGGACCTGGGTCTTATAACAGCTTCATTTTTCTTTATTTAGCATTGCGCTGTTTGTTTTATGCACTGGTATTCTTGGGAGGAAACCCGTTCCGTGTTATACGGCGTGGTCCCTTGATTTACCTAACTTTTAAAATAAAGAATAATAACTGTTTTAGTTCTCACACCAGTCACATGACTGACCTGGAGTTTATTGTTTTAACCTAAACTCTGGGTGCCCTTATTTTGACACGGGCAGCTAGTAGTTTTGGTTTTGCAGATTTATATTCACAGGATCCTGGTTTACAGCTGGAACGATATCTGGAAAGCTTTGTATCCGTATATCTCATTCTAGTTGTGTATTGTATTATTTTCCGCTGCTATGCATTTAAATGTAATTTAAATCTCTGATATTTCTGTGTAATATTTATTTGTTTATACTCTGTATATTCTTGTAATCTGATGCATTGTTGTAATATAACAGTGAAACGTTCTTTGGTATGCGTTCTATTTTGTCATGTTCTCAAACGATAGGGCGTTTCGAACGGTCTGGGTCGGTTTAGCGACTGGTTCGGACCGAGCGAAATTCCTTGCCGTCACAGTTGGTATCAGAGCTTTGGTTTTCAAAGCGGAGAACAAGGCACATTAGAACCGTACGAAAGAATTCATCAGATATTGGATTAGTAATATCCAACGGGGATGACTCGTTAGAGATGGGATCAGTAGTATCCTAGAACGAGTGTGAAGAGTAAATTTTTGAAAGTGAAAACAAATTTTTGTTTTGAAAATTTAAATCAATTATTCGTATTTGATATCTATTTATATTGAGTTGGACAGTCCAGTATATAAAGATTTTGCGTATACGTCTGATCCACGTGTATTTGAAATTTTAATATACTGGATAGATATAGAATCACACTCTAGTCGCCCGAAGATGATTCTGATGATAGTTCGAACATCATCAGAATTGGTATTCGTATTTCGAAGGTGTGATATCTATATATTTCCTATTGACTGGTGTGAGAACCAAAATTTGATAGGGCCTATTGTTGTGATTTGGCATCAAAAATTTGATTTTTGTATATGTATCAAAATTATGAATTTGAAACTCTAATTCACTAATTGATTGATGTTTGTGTTGCTTGTTAAATTGTTTTATAATTTTGAACCATTTAGCCTAATTGTATCAAATATTGAACGATATTGAAAATTAGTCGCATTTGCTTGCATATACTTGTACTTACATTGAACAGGTCATAGCAAGGAGGCTAGAGCAGAGAATAAAATTTGTGTGCCCGACAAATAGGTGCATGTTTACTACATAATTTACTGTTTTGTTTGGGTGATGATGATTTTATGAGCCTATTGGCTAGCTGCTTGGCTTTTTCTTTTTCATTTTGAGATCTGAAGGACCGGGGAAGCTATTTGAAATTCCCCGATGCTCCCGGTGCAGGGGAGGTTATGGCGAAATTTTTCAAAAATTTAGGGTGTTAGCCAAATTTTTGAAAATTTGAAAATTCTCAGAAACTGAAAAGTTGGAGAATGGAAGCCGGATCGAAAGTAGAGTTGATTAATCAAACCACTTTCGACTTTGTTCCTTTTCGGGGACGAAAAGTTTTAAGTGGGGGAGATTGTAATAACCCGGAAAATCTGGGCCAGTTTAAAATTTTTATTTTGGCAATTTTAGGCGAATTTTGAATATTTAAAATAGATTATTTTAAATAATATCGACGAAAATTTATTTTGAATATATTTAGAACGTATATAATTATATACGTCGTCGTTAGAATATAAATATTAATATATATTTATAAATAGAATTGAAAATGGCGCGGTAGTTCGATAATTCGATTTCAAACTTCAATTGAATGTACCGGGTGCAAAACAATCCGGATTTTAGGGAAACCAAAAATAATGGGATCTAATTGATAATATCTTTCCAACGAATCCAAATGATCAAATTTTCATAGCGGGGATCAAAAGAGATGTCCAGTTGAAAATTCTGAATAGTCGCTATAGAATTCAGGCCCTTAAAAATGGACATTTTGCAAACGACCTCGGATTTCGACGAAACCACTTTTGTTGGATCCGCAGTGTCAAATTATTGCTAGGTTTCAAATTTCATAATTTTTCGAATCAATATGTGAGCGTGGCAAAGGAAAACGCGTTTGACCAGTTTCAGTTGATTTTAATCGACTGGAAAATGGTCATTTTTCAAACGGTGTCAGAATTTGACGAAATTAGTTTTGTTAGGACCGTATAGTCAATACGAAGCTAGAAATAATTTTTCTGGAATTTTTAGAGTCAGTATGTGGCCCTGGTAAATTGAAATGTACGTTTAAAATTCAATATAATGATTTAAATGTTAAATTTGAAGAATAACGGGTCGTGACAGTTGAATTGGCTTACGAAACATATTCCATTGTGTTCGGAATGTGGGTAATTAGCTAGGGACGACAGTTGTTGGGTTCGATTTGGGATTCGGGAATTAAACAAGATATTTTCGGAATAAAATGAAATAAAATAATTAAAATAAATATCCCTACCCTTCACAAAACCCTAAGCCCCGTTCTCATTTATCAGCGCCGCCACCTGATGGAATTAACGGCCCATTTTCTTCCGATTTTAAACCCTACAATCTTCCAATCCCTTTCGAAATTAAATCCAACACAAAACAAAGATGGACGAGATCTCTGAGATCTTCACGGTGATGCCAGGATGATCGTTTTTCATTGGGAATCGAGTTCGAATTTCTGCCTAGAAGTTTCGCCGTTTGCAGGCGATTTCCGTCGCCGTTGGTGGATCGAGCTGGCCGGAGGGGGTTGGAATCAGAAGCTCCAGCAGCGGCGCACGTTGTGGCACATCCCGATCAGATTCCGGCGGCTTCTGGTGACGCTGGCGAGCCCTAGTTTCTGGCGATGGTTCGAGGACGTCCAGAACAAATAGCAGTGAGTTTCTTTTTACTGAATTTAATTAAATAATATAGCTTTAAAAATCAGTTTTAAAAATAAATTTACATTGATTAATTTTCTGTTTTTTTCAATATATAATTAGCACTGTTTTAAAAATATAAAATACCTTTTGTTTTTAAAATATAAACATAGAAATAGCGAAATAAAAATAGGATTTTTATATGTTGAACTTCGAAATAAAAATAGGATTTTTATATGTTGAACTTCGAAATAAAAATAGGATTTTTATATGTTGAACTTCGAAATAAAAATAGGATTTTTATATGTTGAACTTCGAAATAAAAATAGGATTTTTATATGTTGAACTTCGAAATAAAAATAGGATTTTTATATGTTGAACTTCGAAATAAAAATAGGATTTTTATATGTTGAACTTCGAAATAAGAATATGATTTTTATATGTTGAACTTCGAAATAAGAATATGATTTTTATATGTTGAAATTCGAAATAAAAATATGATTTTTATATATTGAGTAGCGAAGTAAAAATTCGATCTTTACATATGTAGTGGCTACAGCAACGAAGGTGATAAAAAGGCGAGAACAACAAAGATTTCTATAAATGAAGAGTCGTGGTATTGGATAGCTATTGGTGAGAATTTCTCACCTTTCAATTTCTTTTCTAATTATATATTTATACTAGGATGCAGACGGTGCTTAGTAGCACCCGACACAATCGTCCACAGACCATGGACTTGTTTGTTTGGTTGCATAAATTAGTTTGATGATTTGATTTGAATTTGATTGTTTGGTGAATTTGATTGATATGTGAATGGCGTGGGCCTTCACTAGACCGGGGATAAGGAGGCCTCGTCCCGTTTCTAGTATCGTGCCGTTATGCCGCCGAAATTTTCTAAAATATGTTAGAAAAATAAAAATATCATTTTATTGAATAAATGAACCGAATAGAATATTCATAGGTTGAATAAAATGTTTTATCGTTAAAAATATAATTTTTAACGTGAAAGTGAATAAATAAATATTTATAAACAAATCGGTCGATTTGTTTATATACACTGATTTGACTGATATTGATTGGGACGATAAATTTTACACATCGCCCAACTGCACAAATAAAATATGTGTTTGATTGTTTGAAACCCCAAACGGGTGTTAGGATGAAATTTGAAGTTCACTCATCCTGATTGATTAAATATGTCGATCGATCGATTGACAGGCTGTTATAAGCGTTAGATATCTATATTTGATGCTTGTACAGGGTAGTGCACTTTGGTTGATGGTTGATTATTTTTCAATGCTATTATATACATGTGTTGTATGGAATCCATATAATTAATTTTATATGGTAATTGATTGGGCCTCATTCCAATTTGAAAAATAAAGAATAATATAAAATAAAGGTTCATGTGTTGACAGTTTCATCCATTGAGATTGGTCATGTGTTGAACGAAATATTTTAGTAATAAAATTTACATCTTTATAATATAAAATAAAGGTTCATGTGTTGACAGTTTCATCCATTGAGATTGGTCATGTGTTGAACGAAATATTTTAGTAGTAAAATTTACATCTTTATCAATATAAAATAAAGGTTCATGTGTTGACAGTACTCATCCATTGAGATTGGTCTTGTGTTGAACGAAATATTTTGATAATAACAACTATTTTGAAAAAGAAATATTTGAAATAGAATATTTGAAAATAGAAATTTATGAAGCCGTGTTGATTAGATTGACGCCATTTTGACGTAAACGATTTATATCGGTTCTATTCATTTCAAAATGAATTGAATATAAAACGATCTCGAAATGAATTGAACTGAAAACGATTTCGAAATGAATTGAATTGGAAACGATTTCGAAATGAATTGAACTGAAAACGAT
The DNA here is from genome assembly GCA_030737875.1 of Allium sativum. NCBI lineage: Eukaryota > Viridiplantae > Streptophyta > Magnoliopsida > Asparagales > Amaryllidaceae > Allium > Allium sativum. The sequence goes on along the minus strand of CM060912.1, from coordinate 1,007,831,629 downwards.
TTCGAAATGAATTGAATTGAAAACGATTTCGAAATGAATTGAACTGAAAACGATTTCGAAATGAATTGAATTGAAAACGATTTCGAAATGAATTGAACTGAAAACGATTTCGAAATGAATTGAACTGAAAACGATTTCGAAATGAATTGAATATATAACGATTTCGAAATGAATTGAACTGAAAACGATTTCGAAATGAATTGAATTGAAAACGATTTCGAAATGAATTGAACTGAAAACGATTTCGAAATGAATTGAACTGAAAACGATTTCGAAATGAATTGAATATATAACGATTTCGAAATGAATTGAACTGAAAACGATTTCGAAATGAATTGAACTGAAAACGATTTCGAAATGAATTGAATTGAAAACGATTTCGAAATGAATTGAACTGAAAACGATTTCAAAATGAATTGAACTGAAAACGATTTCGAAATGAATTGAATATATAACGATTTCGAAATGAATTGAACTGAAAACGATTTCGAAATGAATTGAACTGAAAACGATTTCGAAATGAATTGAATATATAACGATTTCGAAATGAATTGAATATAAAACGATTTCGAAATGAATTGAATTGTAAACGATTTCGAAATGAATTGAATTGAAAACGATTTCGAAATGAATTGAATTGAAAACGAATTCAAATTAAATTGAAAGCGAATTGAAATGAACTCAAATTGAATTGAAATTTGAATTGAATAGAAATGAATTTTAAAACGAATTTATAAAGAAGAATTCAATTTTGATTTGAATTGAAATGGAAGTTGAAATTGCTTTTGAAACGAACTTTAAAACTATTTATATAATTCGTTTTAAATAGAAATCGACGAAATATATATTATATATATTATATATATAATATAATGGCCTGAATAGAACGCGCCGCGCCGCGGCAGTTCGCGAATTTCGACCATTTATTTCAAACGGACATTACGGGAGATCCGACCGTCGGATTCTCCTAAAACCGGAACCGTTGGGTTCGTATCGAAAAGAGCTTTCTAACGAATATTAGAAATTTGAAATCTAACGGTTGGATTTGGAGTTACGTCCAAATCAAATTCTAAAAAGGTCGATGTAAGCGCAGTTCGATGGCCATTGATGGAAATCGACTGTACGGGCCTTGATAAAATTATTAAAAATAGTAATAATTTGTGTAAAATCATAAGAAATGATTTGTGAAGATTTGGGATGAAAAACTCCATATTTGAAAAGATAAAAATAGATTTTTATCGAAATGAACGAGTTTTGAACTAGGATCATAATTCTATTTATTTTTAAATAAATAAATTGAATTTGAAAAGGGTTTTAAAAATAACCAAAATTTCCAATGATTGCATTGGAGTGGATTTGAATCGAAATTGTCTTCGGCATATTTCGATGTTGGAATTCGAGATTATACGGATGTTGTTATGGAAATTTGAAAGATATATATTTATATCGTTCTTTCCAATACGACATTTGTTAATCGTAGAATTTGATATTGAATATAAGCCGATATATTTTCTATTCAGAACCTTGTATTGAATATCAAATATGATTTGGGTTTGTCGTGAAGGGTGTCTTCATTAACACTGTTCTTGAACCCAGTTGAGAAAAGATTAAATCTTTTTATTTAGATTTAATGAAGTGTACCAATTAAATAATCTTTAATTGGAATTGAATTGATATTGATTTTTGGGTTTATCGTGAACAGTGTTTTAAATAACACTCGTTCTTTAACCCGATAATTAATGGAATGTGACTTTGGGCTTATCGTGAACCGTGTTTTAAATGACACGGATTCTTTAACCCAGTTAACGATTAAAACTAAGTGGAGTTTTAATGAATCTTTAATTAGATTGAAATGATCGAAAATGGAGTATCACCAGTTTTGCTCCAGGCGATAGTTAAATCTTTAATTAGATTTGAACGTGAAATGGTAATTGAATTTACCGATAACACTGTGGTGTTAGATATGAAGTATTACCAGTTCTACTTCATGGGATGAATAGGTTGGGATGGGGAAATTAAAATAAATAATTACTGCGGTAAGGTTCGCTAATCCCGACTAGTTTGAATTGAGATTCAAAAATAGAATAAAGAATAAATTCAAGGAATTTGTCTTGGATAAAATTAATGGGAACCTTTCCCTATGAATGTGAAATTTAGAAACTAACTGACGGTTAGCCAAGCAGAATGGTTTTCTGAATATTGATCTGATGTTGGTTTCGGCCTTCGGGGTTAATATTTGGGGAATTGTTCTCTGGATTAAATTACGGTTAGTGACTAATGAATTGGAATGAGGCGTATGTTGTGTTTGTGTAACACTTATTTAAAATATACGCGAGTTATTCGGAAAGACCGGGTTTATCCCATTCTGAATAACTGATACGACGAAAAGTCGAAGATGAAGACGGTGGTCGAAGACCAGAAGTCTTCACGTCGTTTGGATAATTACTGATGATCTTGATTGGGATGTACACCCAAGAAGATGGAAACAGTTAGTGATCGTCCAGACGTACTTGGAGATCGATGGATGTGCGGGGTACTAGGTGCCTCCGGTTTCGTTCAGACCCAGAACGGACTTGTAAATGGACTGTGTGTCTGACATTGGATTTTAGTCCGTGTGATTGATCTCTATTAAATATATATCTGTTTGGCGGCGGAGAATTTATTCTCTTGCTTAACGCCATTCTCTGAGACGTACGAGCTCAGGGGTTATATATTGATGGATATAAATCGCATGGAGTGAATTGCCAGTGTGGCATGCTAAGATGCAAATGATCAAGGCTTCTGTTGAAAAGCAAAGTCTTGTGGTTGATGATCGAAGCACGGCCTTTGTGGCGTAGCTTTGTGTAACGTTGATTCGCGAGTATCACACCCGGTATGAATCAAAAACGGGAGACGGACATCAGGGAGGACCTACGTTTCTTTCTAGTTATGAGTGGCGTCAGTGCTTGAACTGGCTGACGAGTTTGACTCATGTGGATGTTACTTATTATTACTTGCTGAAAAGCGAGGCACCTCGTGATATCGGTTTCGGCCGATGCTTCTAATCGGCTGACGGGCCAGGCTTACGCCCCAAAGGGCGGGGAAACGTAGTGTTCAGGCATAATAATCCACATCGGTGGACCGGCCCTGACGATCCAAGGGGCAGTTGCGGCTGTTCCTGAGACACGGGCTAGAGCGTCTCGAATCGGTTGAGGATCTTGCCCCTAGCCTCGGTTCATACCATAAATGATAACCCAACTTCCAATACGACGTCTTGCGGTTTTGATTGTAAACTTATATATGGCGACATAGTGTTATGGGGCATTCATGCCGCCTATGATTAATACTTATGATTTGAAGTTGTTTTATACACTATGCACTTATAATAGTATCAAACGATTTGTTTTAAACGTATCAAGCATTCTTTGGCTGTTATAAGGGAAAACCCTATCCTCGGCTGCGTTGCATTGTGTGATGGGACCTAGGTCGTATAACAGCTTCATTTTTCTTTATTTAGCATTGCGCTGTTTGTTTTATGCACTGGTATTCTTGGGAGGAAACCCGTTCCGTGTTATACGGCGTGGTCCCTTGATTTACCTAACTTTTAAAATAAAGAATAATAACTGTTTTAGTTCTCACACCAGTCACATGACTGACCTGGAGTTTATTGTTTTAACCTAAACTCTGGGTGCCCTTATTTTGACACGGGCAGCTAGTAGTTTTGGTTTTGCAGATTTATATTCACAGGATCCTGGTTTACAGCTGGAACGATATCCGGAAAGCTTTGTATCCGTATATCTCATTCTAGTTGTGTATTGTATTATTTTCCGCTGCTATGCATTTAAATGTAATTTAAATCTCTGATATTTCTGTGTAAAATTTATTTGTTTATACTCTGTATATTCTTGTAATCTGATGCATTGTTGTAATATAACAGTGAAACGTTCTTTGGTATGCGTTCTATTTTGTCATGTTCACAAACGATAGGGTGTTTCGAACGGTCTGGGTCGGTTTAGCGACTGGTTCGGACCGAGCGAAATTCCTTGCCGTCACATCAAGTAGTCGCTTAGTTTAACTGCAAATTCTTGTTGCTTCCAAAATTGTCCAGACTAGCTCCACAATGTTATGCTCGTTACCATGATTCTGTCGCAGCCTGTCTTGTCGAATTCTGATCAAATAACGAAAAGTTATATATGTTTTAGTTTATGTTTTTAAGTTAATTTAATAATTTCTTTAACTGAACAAAATCATCAAATCTAATTACGTGGTTTAAACTTAAAAGGCCGACATTAGTTATTTGAAAATCACGGGCCAACATTGACCAAATGACTTATCATCGGAGGACTGTTGGCTTATGATATCCTGAACTCCTTATTATATACTAATTTAATTAACTATTTCACTTAATTAACCTTAATTAAGTATTGATCAAAATCTTTAAACTATAAGACAAATGGGCCACATACTTACTTACTTTCCTTCCTGCGAGTATTCGAACCCAATTCCCCAGGCCAACATGTGCCTCCAATCCCTTCAGAACTCGAACAGACATCTCCATCACCCTTTGTTTCATGTTTCAGCCTCCTCTTATATTTTTTCTATTTTCTTCCAAAGCCCACATGCTCCATTAAGGCCCACGTCCCCAAACAAACCTTTACTTCCCCCACATTCTCCTATCCTTCCCCACGTCCAGTCGAAATGAAAACTCCACATTTCCTCTTTACCTTTCCTGCCCACCTATGAATGCAACCTCCCCATCTCTGCACTTATGTAAAAACAAATGCACCGATCCTTTTTTTTTCTTTTTTTTCTCATGTACACTTTTCCTCACCTTGCCTGCTCCCATGCATTACTCCTGCTCCCTCTTCTTCCACTATGCGCCTACCCTCTCCGTCCACTGAAGTGCCAGCCAAAAGCTCTCTCCCTTGAGCCATGTTCACCTTGCTTCGTTTCTCTTCTTTGTTTTGTTTTCTGCTTCGTGATAAAATAAACCGCACTTCTCTCCCTTGAACCCCGACACTGCGCAACCATGCTAACAGCTCCATCACAACGCAACCGCCTTCTATAGTAAACGTCCCTAAACCCAGATGAACACAAGACTCCAACCCCGAGATATTCCTCCCACTGGTTAGCGGAGAGATCGTCATCGGCTACTTTGAAATGTTCGGAGCTGCTCCTTCGAAATGTTGCCGTTTTGTTTAGTTTCAGGGTGGAAGAAAGGATATATATGTTTTATATTAAGGGAGGTTTCGGTTTTCTTCCATTATTACAAGAGAGAAAACATGGCAGCATATCTATTTATATAGGAGGAGAACGACGTGGTACGCACACAAAAGGATTGATAATCACGGCATGTATTTGGCACGCACAGCAGCTTGTAGAATAGTCGTTCTCCTGTGCACAAGCTGTTGTCTTTCCACTTCATAACTGTATACAGTTTCATAGTTATGCAAAGTTGATATTTGGGGTAGGATGGGTAATAGAGTACTTGCACCTTGCTTCCTTCATTAGGAAGGAATACCTTTATTTAGTTTTTAATATATACATAGTTCTAAAATACCTATATAGGCTAGCATGCGTTTAAAGTGGGAATCCCAAAATCTTGGCCTGCATGATTTGTTAAGGCATGTACGTAGAGGCAAGGTAGGGTAGTGTGTATAGTGCCGCAACTTATGAGGACATGCACATGTTTCCTTCTTATGCAGATATTTTTTTTACAGCATGTGTGGATTATTTCATAGGTCTGTATTTCTATTTTTCTTGTCTGCGACTGCGATGATGCAAACATAGAGTAGGCATGAAATAAGATATATCACTCTGTGTGTAAGTGTGTACTTGGTTTAGGCAGAAATAGTTGTGTTTTTGCTAGCCTGTATACGTTGCTACGTGATGTTTAAAATGAAAAAATGAAAAAAAAAACACAGAAGATAGGCAGGGTTAAAAGAACTAGGTTGGCTACACAGAAGAATGGGGAGGTCTGTCCTTCATACGTCAGTGTTGATTCCACTGATAGAAAAGAAAGAAAAGAAATTGTAGGGGAAAAATAAAGATAGGGTAGAATATGTGTAATTAAGTCGGCCATCATAGTGAACGAATAGGGCTAAAAGGAGAAATGGGGTGGCCTAATTTTTTCTTTATGCTGGTGTGTTTGTAGTGTTAGGACAGTTCAAATTTAATTGATAAGATGGGAGTAGTTCTTAAAAGAAATTTTGTTTTGTACCTGGTGAATCAATTCTTATCACTTTTTATGTTACCGTTAAATATATACACCGCTAAACACCAACTTCAATTCAATGAAATTAAATACACCGCTATGTCTTGACATTTCGGTCCCAATTAAATTAATCTCATTGAAAACTGACACTGTTTGCATAACAACATTATCTTAATTTCAATATATTTATCAGTTCATCTTTAAATGTCACGCACCGATAAAACAACTTCAATTGATCCCAAACTGGACAAATAGCAATAACTAGCGATATATTTTCCAATCAAATTTGTTTCGTTGAAAACGGAAGTCGTTTGGAAAATTAATTATCTCTACACCTTATATAATATCATTATAATATAAACTAAATTCCAAAACAATTCAAATTAAAAATAATAAACTATTATCCTTTATATCCAAATAAAATAATATACAACTCCAAATATAAACTAATGTGCAATTATAACTCAATATTATCATTTTCGAGTTAAACAATATTCGATTTTCTATTTAAATCTATTAAATAAACATTATCATTTTATTAATGATTTCCATAACGACTATTTTAAAATTTTAATTGGACATAACTTACAAGTATAAGCTGGAATCTCGATTTTTCTCTTCCATTAAAAAGTTATAACCAAATCGATTCTAACGTTTTTCTTTCACAGAATTCCGACTTATAACGAATTCTGTGTATTCAATTAAAGTTCAAAACTCAATATTACGAATTCCCGCACCGTTTCGAGTTCATTTTAAATATAAATACAAATATAAATTAAACGTTCAATCATCCTTTTATAAACGAATTCAAAATATAAAACCGTTAATATTTCCAATAAAATATTTAAAGCCAATTTAAATATTCAAATTCAAATGGTCGAAAAAACCGGGTCGTTACATTTCGAAAGATACCAATTATAAATTTACGAAGATATGAATTTAGAAAAAAGAGCAAGGTTTAAACTAAGGAAATCCTAATAAAAAATAATTCTAACAAAGGGAACAAATTTAAAGGAATGAGACACTTAGAAAAGATAAAATTTAAACAAATTTTTATACTGAAAATAGTTTTGAAACCACTTAAAGCCATTTTTAAAACTATTTATATTTTTCAAAATACGCCTTTTAAGAAAGATTTTACAACTGATTCTACTCATTCTAGGATATCGCCACCCTATCTCTAATGAGTTTTAAACCTCATAAGATAAGGTTTTTGATTAAACCAAGCTATGATACCACATATAACAACCATCATACCATTTAAGTTGATAATGAAACCAACTAAAATCCTTTGAAAATGTAAATTATTTTAACTATGGGGTTTAATAAAATTAAATCACAGAACATAAACATATCACAAATACAAAATAGCAGAATAACTTGCAATGGAATATATAACTTAGTAGTTCATGAACTAATTACAAAATCTCAAAAATCAAAATACATAATATCATTGTCATAAATTAATATATTGGAAAATCCGATATACATAAATGCCTAGTATATAAACAAATGATGAAAATGGGATAATCGAATCACCAAGATAGCAATATCATATTTGACAATAATCTGAATCTCTAATAGATCTCTAGCTCTTAAAGGATAGATCATCGAAGCTGGACTCCTTGATCTGATTGAGCGTAAAGTCAAAAAAAAAAAACACTCAGATTATGAGTAACCATCTCAATAGTAAATCAACTAAGGTAAAGTGTTCAAATGAAATGCATAGTAACTTAAAGAATGTTTGGGATTCCATTCTTTAAGGATCCATTAAACTAGATATCACATAATATAATACGCTATTATAATAGCTTCTATAGTTAAATATACTATTAAATATAGCATAAGCGGGATTACCATTATTACCCTTACACCATTTATAACGCCGTAGTCTATGCATATACCATAAATCCCATCGTAAATTAGTGGCTATCAAAAAGCACTCCATAGGTACGACACAAATCAAAATCGCGGGGGGCTCGATCAGGACAGTACGACAAGGCACAAGAGGAATACCCATGGTAAGATTTTACCAATTGCACGCCCAGACTGGTGGCAACGCATAGCCGCTACTATCTCCCACCTCAAAACTCACTTCCATAATTAAAGGGGCCTTAAATTAATCACAAAGCAATAGAGATGGTTGCAAAGAAATGTGTCTGCTAGGAGATGCGCTTAATCACGGTATAACACATGTTTTATCATTTTAATTATGATCTGAAGGTCAAGGCTATCCATCATCATTCTCTTACTTCATTCAAGTAGTATTCATCAAACCAACCTAGTTCATTCTGGATTCTCCACAGTGTGCACAGTTGTTAAAGTGGTTCCCGGTATTGGTAGAGAGTATGGCAATATCCGGCTCCGGTCACTTTACCAATTAAATGCTTATTTCACACTATGGTCATTTATATTCAAAATCATATTTAAAATTTCATAAATCAAATAATAACAATATTGGTTTATATTCAAGTAATTACATTCAAATGTTTCAATGTCGTAATTCATAATTCAGATCAGTTCATTATTTGATTAAGTTCATAAACCATAAATCAATTAATTATTAGATTAAATTCAAGAGTAAGATTTCGTACTTACAAAATAGTTTACAAATTTACATTTAGATTTCACATTTCTATATCTCAAGTTTCATTATTTCAAAATCTTTATATTAACATTTCAGATTCAATAGTTCGAACTGGAAAAAGATTTAATTTAAAATTTGTTAATATAATATAAAATAATTTATTTAAAATGGTTATATTTACAAAAAATAATTTTGATTTATAGTAAATTTAAAATATATAATAGTTAAATTAAATATCGATAAAATAGTTAAATTAAAAAATAAATATTAACTTTACATAGTAAAACTTTAATTTAGTTTAATATAGGATAATGAAAATTTAAATAACTTAAAAAAGCCCAATCCAAACTAGTCATCAGTATTATCCAAAGTTCAGTTTCATTAATTTAGATTCAAAAATTTAGCCCAAATCAATTTTAAACTTTAAAAAATAAATTCTTAAGTTCAATTCATTTCAAAATAGTATTCAAGTCGGGTTATATGATTTTATTATTAAGAATCCAAATTACATTCAATTCACTTTTACATAAAGTTCATATCAATTAGACAATTTAACCAATTATAAAATTTTAACTTCAATTACATTTAGATTCAAAACTCTAACTTAAAAAAGTATTATCAAGTTAATTTATTAGGTTCTATAGTCATAAAAAATTCATCAAAACTCCTTAATTATTAAATTCATGTCTTAAAGTCAATTTATCTTACATGGTAGATTACCATCCAATTTTTATCATTTGACCAATCAAGTTATCATTATGTTTCTAGCTTCTCTTAAAAAAATTTATGTACTTATATTTTACAAATATATATAGCTTGAAATTTAAATAATATTTATATTGTAATAAAAAATTCACTAGTTTACTTATTAAAAAAGTTTTTATAATTTAAATTTTAAAACTAAACAATATTATAATTTAAAATCTTGAATTTATATAAAACATATATTAACATTTATAACATATAATTTATTTTTCAAATTTAGATTTAAAGCTTTATTAAATAATCAAATTATACGTTTAAATAAATTTTAAATTTAAATCTCTAAAATATTTTGTCAAATCGAAACATTTTTATAAATTCAGAAAATACTTTTAATATAGACTAACGGTGTCTATATATAATTTTCTACCTGGGCCAAGTGATACAAATATATATCATTTCAACCCGTGATTTAAAAGTTATAAGTATTTATCATTTCCACGCTTATCCAATACATTAGTTCAAATTCCTAAATTTATACAATGATTTGGGTATATATCATTTCAATCCGTAATGGTTTTACACATATATAACATTTCAATCAACACACATAATCAACACACATCATAACAATCAATTTCGTGTCATATTATACGTCAAAGGTGTGCATGTCACATGTGTGCAAACTAGTAATAGAATTTTTAAAAGCAATCATAACATTTCATATGATATTTCAAATGATATCAATTAACATATTGAAATTGTTACTCAGTGAGGATTCTTACCCTGTGTGACAAAATAGAAATAGACAAGGTAGGCTGAAGCGGACACAAGAGCAGACATAAAAGTTGAAAACAGCATGATCGAATCAAAGAATTGAATCTCTACCTTAAATCAACCCAAACTCAAATCATAAATTACAAATCAACACTCTTCTATTATTTAATTATATATATATTCACGTGAAGCAATATATTTACATTTGTATAAAATACTCCAGATAAAAAATATATCCAATTGGCTATACTCAACACCCAGCCTCCAACTTAACATTTCTATGTCTTACCACTTCACGTACGCAATTATTGGTTTCCAAACACAACACAATCACACACCGATGCACACAGCTAGAAACTCAAGTTACATACACAAACACAGTAAGGTACGGATTCAGGTGGATTTTGATTTTCACAAAATTTATAAAATAGAATAAAATTTTGGATAGTTTTAAAACAGATTTTTGGATATGTTAACCATCGAATTTGAAAAAATCGTCAAGAGCAAAGTTTTAGTAAATTATTTTCACTTCAGTATAAAATAAAAATAAAAAATGATTTGGATAAATTTGAAGAAGATATGATCAAAACAGTGACAAAAAAATTTTTGGGTCAGAAATTTGGATCTAGAAATGCATTTGAAAGATTTGACAGTTTCGACCTGAAAAAATTCGATGTTTGAAAAAGTTTTAAACACAAAATTTGTAGCTATTTCAATTTGACCTAATCTTAAAACAGAAAAATTGGTGATCAACAAATTTTGAGAGAGATACGACTGAAACAATAACATTTATAATTCGAATCAAAAATCTGAGTCTGAAAATGAGTCCTAACGATCCATGATTTTAGCATAGAAGATTTCGAAATCTGAGAAGGACTTCAACATGAAAGTTGTAGCTATTTCAATTACACCAATTTGAGAATAAAAAGAAAAAGTAGATTCAAATTTTCTAATAGAAATTTATGGCTGCGGGAGGATAAAGCAAAAATCTAAATAAATAGAAAATATAAAAAAGAAAAAGGGGATTAGTGTTAGGGTATTGGGTTTTGGATTTGAAAGGAGGAAGAGAAGAAAGATCGAGTTTGAATTTATTTTTGGTTTAAGGGGAGGAGGAAGATGGGATGAGAAATTTTAGATCTAGAAGGAGGAAGAAGCCATGGATTTCTTAGGAAGTTTCTAAAGAGATGAAAGAGGATTGAGAAGGAAAATGAATAAGTGGTTTTTTTTTTGAACCGAGGAGTCTCTTTAGAAACTTAGAATTAGAAGGTTAAGGAAATTATGTGTGTTGGACATATAAAATCCAAAACATACATTCACCTAGCCCAAACACAAACACATATCACATAAATAAGAGAAAAGAGGGGTAAGGGATTCATACGCAAACATAGTCCATTTGCACGTCTTTTACAGTTACAAATGCGAATTATGGACAAATGAAATTGAATTTCAATGAACCGAAAAATGCTGGACGCTCGGAATTCAGTATAGATTCATAAAATGATAAATACAATTTTTCACTACGCCATAGAGGCCTACTGCAATGAAAATCCAAGGTGTTTCTAGCTACAATGTAACGATAGGTATGTTGATTTTTGTCTATTGCAACACACACTTCAAGGTGTTAGCATAGAAAATCCAAGGTGTTGCAGTAGCCATGTGAATAAAATTATCAATCCAGCTGATTAAGATCCAACGGTCCACATTACCAATCCATGTGTAATAATATTTTACGCGGGACGTAAGAACAAAATGCAAAGCGGCAAAACACTAAGCAAAAAACTCAAGGGTTTCAGACAAAATACTCCACCGCTCAACTCTCAAACACTCTTAGTCGCATGTTCAATTAGAGCTAAAAGTTCAAGTTTACAAGCTTAATTGGGGTTCGATTACGGCAAGTTCGAGTTCAAGTACGTTTAGGGCTTCGGTGTTTCAATTAGGTCATTAATTTGGGTTCGTTTGGGTTTCGAATTTCAGTTAGAACTTCGATTTAGTCTATTGCTTAAGGTATCAATCAATGTATATTTCAAGTATTTCCTGATTTGATTGTTGTGTTGCATAATTTATCGATTTACCTGTGCGTCAGGTGTAATCATATTCCTGACTTTATTATTATGTTTGTCTTTGTAACAAACTTATGTTAAACAATGCTTATATGATATTACTGTGTTTTTTTGCCTTATTGTCATGGTTAAATAATATTTGTGTATGTTTTTTTGTGTGTAAATTAGTGATGAATAAGGAAAAAATATGGGCAGAACTTCCTAACTTTAGATGACTGCATGTTATTTGTGTGTAAATTTATGCCTCGATTACCAAAGAATACATGCATGTCCAAATGACTGCATGCTATATTGGAAAGAAAATAAAAAGGAAAATAACTGTAAAACTTGTGGTTCCTGCCTTGATTAAATGTATCAAATTTAAGTAAGAAAATGTTGTTTCTGCCTTGATTAAATGTTGTAACTGATGTATCATATTTGTGGCTTCTCTTTGTATCTTTTTTTTTTACTGTTTCTCTCTATATTACATTTTAGTGAAGTGGTTGTTTTATTTTATAATGCACTTGGTTTATTTTATTTTGTAATTATGTCATTCTAATGTTAATTTCTCCATTTTGTGTAGGATGGAAGTGGCAAATCATAGATTCCACCACAAGGGAAAATTTGGTAAGAATGGATATGTTGGTGGAGAAGAGACTATTGTCAAGGAAGTTGATCTAGATAGGTTTTCGTACACAGTACTGATGGAGTTTGTCAAGGATGAGCTACTGTACACCGAAATTGGAGTATATGCATGGAAAGGTCCAATGAGTGGGTGGAAATTAATGGCTGATGATGTAGAGCTATTGTTTATGATGCAAATAAAAATCAATGGTGAATATATTGATTTCTATATTGACATTGAGGTCGATGATAAAGTTGAGCCAGTGAAACAAATGCAGCCACATGTGATCGTACTCCCAAGGAAGAATCTGTTTCCAGGTATAACATATCTTCTCATTTGTATTATTTTGATGAATTTGGTCATTTTGCTGAATCTCTTAGTCATTTTGCTGCTTTTAGTGCACATAAATTTTTTGTGCATTTATGTTTGAGTATTAGGACTTGTTTGATTTTTAGTGCACTTAATAGAATAATAAAGAACTTGTATGTTGCTGCTGCGAAATCACAGAAACAGCAGTTTGTCACTGCTCACCATCTACAATAGGTAGCAAAAAAGAAGAAGCAGATTGATCAAGTTTTTACACCTAGAAAGTCGGCGCGGCTAAATAATCCACAAGTGATCAGCGAAGCTGCTGAGAGTCCACCTATCAACAACCCGCAGACTGAAGTCTTTACTCCTAGAAAGTCAGCACGGCTAAATAATCCGGTTACCAACAATCCAGAAGAGATCAGCAAAGCTGCTGCGAGTCCACATCGTAACAAGAAAAAGGTGGTCAACAAGAAGTCAACTGGAGTCAGTAGTTCGACGAAGTTATTAGAGAAGGAAAATCCAACTGAAGTCAACGATGCAACTTTGAATATCAACTCAACAGGTGTCAGGTGTAAATTGGATTTCGATAATTCTCCACATGAAGCTGAAAATACGGATGAAAATGAGATTCTAGTAAGAAGACTACAATCTGATCTTCTAATATGATCTACATATTTTGCTAATATTTACAATAATGCCTTGTTAAATTACTTTTAGAATGATGATCTATCACCTTCGCCACCTCCACCGCTTACAGATTAAGAAAGGGGGAGAGACAAAAATGTCTCATAGATGAATAGTGTTTTTGAAAATCTTGGGATGCCTAAATTAGTTGCTGGACTGAGAAATGAATTTGAAAAAAAATAAAGCAAAATCAAAGATGCCTACTGAGGATAGCGAAGATTATGTTCTAGAATTTGATGAACTTAGTGAAGATGATACTTCAAAAAATCAGGCAAAGGTGCATTATAGATGAAGATTTAATTTTATGTTGATAATTTTAGACTAGCTTCATTAGTTTTTTATTTTATTGTTTTTGTGTGCATATTTTAGAGAACCAAAATGGTTACGGTTACAAAGCCTCAGTCTGGACCAACAACTCGTTCACGAGCCAATGTTGAATTTTCAATTGATAAGAATGCCACTCTGAAGGCAAGGGAAAATCCAGTTCGTACACAAGCTGATGATACACCATGCACCATTGAATTACCATATAATGAAGGAATAGGAACAATGGATGCTTATTTGGCTATGCGAGAATGTCAGAAGAATAATAGTAATGGAAGTGGAAGTGCAAGGAATAAGGCAAGGGATAAGGCTATTGTCGGAAATGTCTCGATAAATATTGAAAACGAAGAAGATGAAGTAGAAGAAGGTGAATGTATTATCTAATTGAGTTCTGATTTTAATAGTTTAAGTTCTCATTTATGTTATGTCTAGACTTCTCATTACTATTGTATGTACTTTGTAACAGTGGTCGGAGCTCCCAGAAGGTTCAGGGGAAAAACAGAGATGGATAAAGTTCATTCAAGGCCATATGACAAAAGAGTTATAATCCAAATGAATAATCGGGGCCGACCTATTTCAGATGATGACCAAGTAATGTATGAACTGAGTTATTTTTTAGGAATACTGAAGTGGAGTGTTCCACTTACTTACAAGTCTTGTTTTGATGTTACTTCAAGTTTGAAAGGCACGCTGTGGAACTATGTCAAGGTAATTTGCAAACTTAGCTGAATTTTCCTTAAATATATGAAACTTGTCACAAAAGTAGCATGACTGTTCTTTTTAATGTTTGATTTGTATTTAAGCAACGATATATTATTCTAGATGAATGTGAATATTGGGCTTTGAGGTCAATTCATTACGCTTGGAGGGGGTACAAGAGTCGTATTAAAAAGACACATTATACGGCTTATGAAACTGATGTAGAGAGGCTTAAAAATAGGTCGGACGAAATTCCAGTTGAGAATTTCAAAGTACTCTTGATGTTTTGGGGAGATAAAAAAATTCAGTTATAATGTTATGTTTTATCACAAATTTTTTCCCCTTTTTATTCATTCAAATCAGGAAGATAAACATCTTTATTTCATATTTTTGTAGTCCAAGGCCCTTACAAGTTCTGCAAATCGAAAATTGTATACTAACACACACATTGCTGGTCCAAAACTTTATTCCCAAATTCAGAATAAGATGGTATGTATTTTTCTTATTTTTATGGTTGGCATGTTTAACAATATAGGTCATATGAAGGTATGCTTGTTTAACTCGAATGCAGTATCCTTGTCAACTTGTGAACAAACTACATATATCAATGAAGATTCAGATGGACATGGTTTAACTTTTTAATATTATTGATATGTGTTCTGGAACAATTGGTTTGATATCCTTTTACTGTCTAATGTTTTTTGTATCAGTCCAACGAATCAAATGGGGAACTTTTTGTTAAAACTCATAAACGGAAAGAAGGAAATATGTACAAGACTGATGCTTCAGTAATGAACTACAGAATTGTAATAATTTTATTTTCTCTTCAATCACATGTCAAAAAAATGCTTCATTTTACACATGATCAACATTATTATAGAATTATATCATGTTTTGTTGAACGAGTCGTGGCATAGTTATGCTATGGCATAGATTTGCAATTGAAATGCAACTGAGGCATGATGCCTCTCATTTTGTGTTGAAATGTTAATGAGGCATTGTCTCAGTTTGTAACCGAGGCATGCATGACTTTGGTTGTGCTGAAATAGTGTATTCACTATGAAAACATTAGTTGTACTAAGGAGTTACTCAGATTTTATTCATTAACGATGTCACATTTTGAAACTGCTTTATTTTGCAGGAGAAGACTGAAAAAGCAATGGGTGAAGGAGGCAGTGATGGAGTTGTTCAAGAACTTTTTTCTGATGGAAAGTCGCACTGTCCATCATGGCTTATTGGATGGCACACAAAATCTCCAAAAGTTTCAAAAGCTTCTCCAACAACAAGCACATACATACAGGAGCTGGCAACGGAGATAAGGGAAGATATAGATGACGAAGTCGAAGAAAAGGTGAACAAAATGGTCCAAGATGAATTTGATGCAAAGGTAAGCCAAAAAGTTCAGGAGATGCTTAAGAAATTAGGTGAAGCAAACCCTGACATGCACGGTTATGATCTTTGTACGATAATTGGCAGTGAAGGCACTGAAACTGAAAGCACTAAACACACTCTTAGTCATGGATATTGGGGATCTTTGTGCAACAATTTGCAGTGAACATGAATTGATGTGTTTGTAAGTACAGTATATAAACATGAATTTACTGGCTATGTTTGTAAATATGTTTGTAAGTACAATTTGTGTTGCTTGTTAATCTGAGAAGAGAAGTTCTTTGTTTAATTCACTGTGATGTTAAATTCTGTAATATTGCAGTTTGTGATGTAATGTTGCCATAGCTGTAATATATTGTTATAGTTTGTGATGCTAAATGTTGCCTTAGCTATGATATAGTTTTGTCATTGGACAGTAGAAGTATTGCCATAGACTAATGCATATGGACCCCCACAATATTATTCTGTGATCCCGTATTACAGCCACAACATGATTCCGTGAGCCCCGGATACAGATTTTAGTGGACTCCACATTTTTGTAAATTTAGTTCCTATGGCAACACCTGTACCGATGTTGCCTTAGGGTCGCAAAGAAGTTGCCTTAGACTCTAAGGCAACGCGGCAAAAGGCAACACCGAGAAAGTGTTGCCATAGATGATTTTTGGCCTATAGCAACATTTTTTGGCACTTACTGCATCACTTCTCTGGTATTGCAGAATGCAATCTACGACGTAGTGTTCGAAAAACTTTTAAATGTTGACAAAATTTGAAATTTTACCAAGTTTGACATAGAAGTGACATTTTCGGAATTTTTTTTATTTCAATAGATTTGGAACATTAATATATTGGTTAATTCAATTTTATTATTTAAATTTATGTTTTTATAAACTTACATAAATTTAATTAGTACAAGTTGAATTAGTTAAACAACTACATTCATATTTGACAGTTATTGAATTTAATTGTTCAACGTTACTTATTATTGTTCATCTACAAAAATAAATTCATTTATTTCATTCAATTTGAAATAAATTGGAGTTTTAATAATTAAAAATTTAAATTCAAATCAAATTATTCATTTCAAACCTATTAAAATTTCTGGTGGTTACAGTAAATAATTTAGTTTACCATAAACTATTTGTTCTTTTTAAAAAATCCATCTTCTATTTTCTCAAAAATTTATATTTCTATTTTTTTTTTACCAAAAGCAATGGTAAATTTTTCTAAAGCCCCCGAGATATTTTTAATTTCGAAAATCTTATTTTTAACTCCTTCCTAAGTAGCAAAGTTATCATAACTTAAGCTTATCTACAAAAATATTTCACATTTTGTACAAAATTTTTTTTTTACCAAAAATTTGGTGGTATTATCAAAAATCCATTTTTATAGGTTTCTTAACATATTTGTCCTTTTCATTTGAACTTTTATGTTTCACCTATTATACTTCTGATACACAATTCTATGGAAGTCTGTTCGTTTTCTTAAATCCTTTCTTCCGTGTTCTTATTATTCCATTTCTTGACTTTTCTAATTATTGCTTTTATAAATGTCCTTTATGTTCACTTAGTCAATTTAAGTAACACTCATTCTTATGGACATTTTAATTTCCTATTTAAAGCAGTCAAATATTCATATCTTCACATAGATGGTCTTAATTACCGCATTAATTCCATTTGTTTCTTACATCTTTTCACTTATTGACCATTTATTGCTCTTTTAAATTTTAATATTTTTTATTATGGAAGTTTATACCATTTAACAAAAGGTGTACTTCCATTTCTCCTTAACATACTTATTTCCAAAGGATGTCAATTTGTTGTATTATGGTTAGCCCAACAGGCATCTATTTTCAAATTCTTTCCATTTATTTCTCCCTAACACTACGCCACAAATTGAATCAGACAACATCGATCACACAACATAAAATAGATTCTTTATTATCCCACTTTTTTGCGCAACTTAAGGAGAAACCATCTGTTGTCTAGCAAAACCCATGAATCATTATGTTTTGAAGATTTCATGCATGACATTCTAACAATATTTTATATATTGTTTGATTGTAGTCATAAAAAAAATTAGATTTGGCTTCATAAAAATGTTTTCCCCTCCTAATGTTGGTCAACGTTTTATTTCCCTCTCATATTTTAGATTTGATATCAGACTATTCTTTTATGTTGTTTGATTAGAGGTATAAAAAAAATCAGATTTGGATCCAAATAAATTTGCTCTCCCTCCAAAAACTAGTCAATGGTTTGACTTCTCCTTTTCATATTTTAATTTTATATTCAGACCATATTTATTTGTTGTTTAAGTAGTCAAAAAATTACTTTTCGGTCTGTTTCCACATCTATGTTTTATCGTTTCTGTTGTTTGTTGGGGTTATGAAAATATTACGTGTTCAGATCCATATTATACCTTACTTTCCCACTCATTGTTTATTTTCCCTCTTCTTCTTATCATTATTTTTCACTTTCCCTCTCCCGATAATCTCTCTATCTCAAAACCCAATCGAACCCTAATCTCGACGATTCGGCAGCTATTACACCGTTTTCCCTTGCTAACGCATTCACCAAACATTTAGCTTTCCCAATTTCACGGTTTAGGGTTTCTGCGATTTCACGTACTTCATACATACTCTCTCGCGATTTTGGTGTTCCTAATCATGGCTTGTTTGCTCTCGCGATTCTAGGGTTTCAATCCTTTGTAATAGGCCATCACGCTTTAGGGTTCTAAATCAGTCATTCGGTCAGAAAGGTAAAAGCTTTATGATTTTCTTTTAGTACGTTTTAATTTTATTGTGAATTCATTTTCATGTATAAAAGTAGGCATTGTGGAAATTGATTTTTCAAGTCAGCTTATATGCAGTATACATCAAAATAGATCCAAGTTAGTTTCAGTATCATGTCAAAAACAAATTAATTTTTCAAGTCAGCTATTGCTCATGTCTTTAGTGCTTGCCCATATTTTGTTGTACTTTTTCTATGTGATATGGGTTTATATTGTGAAACCATAATCTATGCGATAGTAAGGTAAACCCTAATTCTCTTGTGTTTTGTTTATGGAATTATGATGAGAATTTGGTGATTGTTATTGGTTGTTCTATCGTTGGGAAATTTAGCTATTGTGTTTATTGCAATTGTACTATGTTATTGTTCTTCTTCTTGTTGGTTAGGCTACTCGCTAATTTTGGTTTTTATTCAGTAGTTTCAACTCTAATGTCTGTTGTTAGTTAATATTGAATAAAAAATGGTTTGTACTAAAAATTACTCATCGTATATGTGCCATTAGATATACAAGTACATGACCTTGCTTCCACAATTCATATATGCTCCAGAAATTATATTGCAACATTTGTGCATTATTTAATGCCAGCTAATTTTGTAAATTAAAATCGGCACTTGGATTGGAATTCTTTTGTGGACAAATATAACGCTACTACTCAAGAATTAATATGTGCATGAAATGTGCTTACTTGTGTTGTACTTTAGTAACTTATTATACCTTTAATCTTAAGTTAGTTCAGAACATGTATTTCATAATTTTCTTTCTTTTTACATCTCCCATCATTGGTGGTTACATAAATTTGAAATGAATGATACATGTTATCCTTTGGAATCAGTTCTTATTTAATGTTTCAAATTTCTAAATACAAAACAATTATTGTTATATATGTAGAAGCTTTATGCAGATATATTACATCACCTTGAGCTTGTGAATGATGCTTGATAAGGTTCTGACTAAAGATGTGCTTCATTATGGAGGGTTTCTAAAAAAAATGTAGTAGAGATCAATAGTGCAAGGGATGCTCAGCTTAGTTGAAAATTTGCATTATTGATCTATTGTGCAATTAAATCTACAATGGAGGCTCGACTTATCAGTTTATTACTTGAATCTTATCTTTTACTAAGATGTATGGTGTGTGCGCTAGATGATGGAGATAAGCTTTCAAGTGAGATTTATATCATGGATCTATGTTGAATCAAGATGATTCATGTATATAATTATGGTCTCAATATTGCTTAGTATTTTTTCGTTTTCTTTTACAATATGTCATGCATTTTTGTAGTTCTAAAGTATGCAACATGATTGATTCTACAAACTATTTTATGCCACTAATTTGCTCGCCTCAAATTTCATTTCTAGCGCTTGTTAATTGCGCTAGGTCATCAAAAGAAGTGGAGCAAGTTTCCAAAGAAGTGAGTTTCATTCCCTCTTTCTTGTGTTATGTGTTTATGATATTCTTTTTTTTAGTCAAGTTTAAGTTGATATTCATATTGGATGAAATTTCATGTATCCTTCTGCTCTTTAGACTCTCTGAGCTGTGCAATCTTCTTCTTTAATAAGTGATTTTGTAGTTGAAAAAGTATAATACCAATGTCAAAAAGATTTTTTTTTACTTTTACAATTACATAGTGATATAATTAAACCAGCGCTTTAGTGTTTGAAAAGTTAGAGAGTGAATATTATTCAGTGTTTATATAGGTAACCAACTTACATAATGTATACAATAATACATCATGAATCATAATCGAAAATAAGGTCAATCAGAACAACCAAAATCTGCTATTAGAGGTAGTTATCAGAAAGCAATAAAGTTTTGTACTTTTATGTTTGATTTCATGTTGTTAATAAATCATTATGTTATATTATGATGTGATGCTATATTATTGATTAACAAATGAAGGCAACTATGTTTTTCAGTTAGAGCTTAATCAGTAATTTACAAATGAAGGCATCTATGTTCCTGTGAAATTGTTGGTCTAGGTGGTTTGCTTTAGAATGATATATGTAGTAGCGATTATTCATAACTTTTATCCGGGTTGTCACTTCGATGGGGATATTTGGATATTTCCCTTGAAGTGTCCCATGTTGCACCTTCTTCCACTATTAAAATACAGAAGTAGAATATGCTTAGAGATTTAATGAGAGAATTGCAAAGATATGGTAATCTCTTTGTTACCTACAACTTATACTTTCTATTTTTTTAGGTAGCATTTCCATAAGTGGATGAATGTAAAAATTACAAGTTGTCATTAAAAATCGGAATCAGCAGGTTTTCACCATTAGACAATTATTAAACAAGAACCCAAGCTCATGTATAAATTAAAATGCTTTAGAAGATTGCTTAATTTGTCCCTATATAAGTTAAGGCATAATAGTTGATGCCTGTTAAACATGCACCCAAACGACCTGTTTTGGTTTAGAAATAAGTCGACCCAGATAAGCCAAAACAATCGGGTAATCTTCCTCCATGGTTGTCACTTATAATCTTCCTTCATGGTTGTGTATGAAGAGGAAGTTTATAATGTTGACGTTAATAATTTCTACACCAAAACAGCCGGGTAATGATATCGACATCTATCTTCAACCCCTAGTTGATGATCTTAAGTTATTGTGGGAGGGTGTTGATGGAGTATACGATGCACTAAAAGGTGAATATTTCATGTTGAGAGCAGCACTTATTTCGACTATTAATGACTTTCCCGCTTACAGGAACTTGTCTGGTCGCGTTGTGAAGGATTACAATGCTTGTCCAATATGCATCGATAAGACAAAACCAAGATACATGAAGTCAGAGTTGTTTAGCAGAACTATATATAGTTGCATAGTGCATATTTGTCATTTTACTCAAGGCGAGGCACTAATACAAGTGACTACTAAATTAAGATCGATTTATATTGGGATTTAATAAATTAAGTGACTACATTCAATGGACTGACAATTAATTTGAAATGTATCACTAACATTGTAGGATCTCCTAACAAAATTCACTGTTAGTGTATAGTAGTGATGTCAGTAGGTATATGTGACGGCCCGCTCCGCACCAGCCTACATTTCCTCCGGAAGTGCGCTGTACACATGCCCGACTAGCACGGGACGGTCGTCAGAAGAAAGAAAAGAAGAGAATGAACTAATCAAGGAACCTGTAGAATGTCTCACAGCGCATGGGATAAAATATAATAATAACATACTTGACATAAAACAGGTGAGACAGTGCATAAGCTGATAACTAAAATCAACATCCATCATCAGAGCAGCGGAAATTCAAATACAGCTTATTACAATTTTCCAAATTTACTGTCTCTAAACAAAAGAAAGCTAAAGTAGAAGATACACCACCAATGCCTAAGTAGTGATCTTCAACAATACAGGGAGAATACTATGTATATATTTTACGTGGAAGCCTCCTGCTCGTCTCCGGATCATCTACCCGTGCATCACCAGCTAACCTGTCTCTAGTCTGCTCGTGTGAGCACCCAGAGTAATAAGAGGAGACATAAAACTCTGGGTCAGACATAAAGCCTGGTATGAGCGATAAGCATCTAAACAGAATAATAACAGGTATACTAAACCATACCTGAACCTGGACCTGCAACCAAAGAGTTAGTACCACATACCGTACAATACTCCAAGGTGCCATAATAAATAGTGTAAGAATACGGGGGTGGGGTGTGCATGTCACAATGATAGCAAACAAATCATCCATAGCAACCATCCTCACATCTCTCACTCAGTGCGTAAAGCGTACGATATCTACCACTTTGGAACACTAGACAAACTGAGGTAACGACGAATCCCGACTTGTAGAAACCCTGCTATGACCAAGCTAAACATATGGAGTCATGACCAAACATTTCAATGACCCACTTCATTGGTTGTAGCCCTTGGTCCTACCGATGCCATAATGGCCCTGAATCCGCCTTCGTACCTCCTATCATAGTGGTCCAAAGCTATAGACGTCGATAACCCCTTGGCACGCGTCCCGCAGCAAAACCCAACCATGAATCGAACCCGTTGATTCCCATCTGAATCTTGAGCTCTAACTTCTCATTTGGGCTTCCTTTGCATCTCGGGTTTCTGTCATCACCGGATCGGTTCGGATCCCCTCTTTGCCATCGGTTCGGCTCGGCCTTTAGCTCCCCATCATCAACGCGGTGCGGTTCGTGGCATCCATCTGGTAGCGGTTCGGATCGGCCTCCCCCAAGCACACCGGCTCGGGTCGCACTTTCTACTCACGAGTGGTTCGGATCGTGGTCACCTCACTGGATCGGTTCGGGCTCCTCTTCGTGAAGCAACACGGATCGCCTCGCGAAGTCTTGATCGGATCGGATCGTATCGCGCCGTCGGATCGGAGTCTCCCACAAGAGCAGGTCAGATCGGAGTCTTCAAGCATCGACGGATCGGAGTCTTCAAGCATCGACGGATCGGATCGGATCGCACCATCGGATCGGATCGCACTTACTTCCACCGATCCGGTCCGGTTCGGAAGATTTCCTGCAGTTCTTCCAGCGAGCAGTTTACGCCATTCGACGGCGTTTTTGACAAATCTAACACTTCTAATCAATCATAAAACACACCATAGAGTCATAGCAGTATGTAATAGCAACAAACAACCATTCAAATGAATCAAAATGGATCAAAAGTGGCCAAAACTCCTTATTTTCCCTTAAGCATATTTAAGTAAATCTAATCATAGGGTTAACAAAACTTAATCAAATCGAACCAAATTTCTAACAGAGACAAAAAATATTATTTTCGAATTTCTAAACATTTTTCCAGAATTTATTAGTGTATAAATTCGCTAATCTTCACTAATTACCCTTAATTACCGTAATTAGTGCAAAAACTATGCAAATCACTCACCTTGGCCACAAACAAAATTCTCAGAACTGAAACTCCTCTGATTTGGGGCGAATACTGATGTCCAACAGCAGCTCTAACCTTGCTTTGGTGCTTTTTCTTCTTAATTTAATGTTGCTAAGCCTAATCTTCAATTAGAAAGTGATTTGGGGTGTTTTAGATGTAGGAAGCCATTGTTAGAGTGTCTAAGGATGAAAGTGGCGGCTGGAAAATGTCTAAAGAAATGTTTTCTAACCCTAATCAGCCCCTATATACCCCTAAACCCGAAATCCCCCTCTGGGCCTAGCTGCTAATCACCCGGTTAGGCCCAATTAAGCTGTTTTTCACCATCTGAAACTTGTTTCAGCCATATCTCCCAAACGGTGAGTCCGTTCGGCTAATGTGACCACTCTACGGAAAGAGAAATCATCATCCGGAGCCAATGGAAGTGGTTTTAGGTCAAAATTTCTTTCCAGTCAAAAGTTATGGCCAAAACAGTGCCAACTAGGGGTAAAATGGTCATTTAAAAATCGGGAAAAATCATGAACATGGGAAATGACCCCAATAGTCGTCTCCCAAAGTTACATGACCATACGACTTCGTATGTGACAGAAATAAATATTCTACGATCCTATGATGCGTAGAATGCGGGTTGTTACACTCCCCCCCCCCCCTTAAGAAATTTCGCCCCCGAAATTCCTTAACCCAAAACATACAAAGGATCCCGCATGCCTAACAACCGCAAACAACAATCAATCATGCAAAACAAGCAAACAAGTCTATCCTAGCATGCAGAAAACTAAATCGAAGTCAGAATCTTACCAGGCAAAGAGTTCTGGGTGTGACTTCCTAATGTTCTCCTCTGTCTCCCAAGTACAATCATTCTCGTTCCCGCTCCACTGTACCTTGACTAGCTTCACCGCCTTCTTTCGAAGTTGCTTCATGTCGTACTCGGCAATACGGGTCGGCTTGCGGTTCCTAACCGCCTCGGGTTCTACTTCGAAGTCCTCTAACTGATCAGGTGAAATAGTCATATCTGAGTCGTGAACGAACTTCCTTAGTTGGGAAACATGAAATACGTTGTGAACTCCCGTCATCTTCTCTGGTAATTCAATTCTATATGCCAAATTCCTGACTAGTTCAAGAACAGGGAATGGGCCAACGAATCTTGGTGCCAACTTGCCTCTCCTGCCGAATCGTATTACGCTCTTCAACGGAGAAGTCTTGACAAACACCAAGTCACCAACGGAGAATTTTAGGTCTCTTCTCCCCTTATCAGCATAACTCTTCTGCCTATCCTGGGCAGCCTGCATTCGTTGTTGAATGATTTTGATCTTATCTGAAGTTTCCCTCACCACATCTGGTCCAAGCATAAACTTCTCGCCAGTCTCTATCCAACATGATGGTGAGTTGCACGGTCTTCCATACAAAGCTTCAAACGGAGCCATACCGGTACTGGATTGGTAGCTATTATTATATGCAAACTCTACTAGATGCAAATGGTCATCCCATGATCCACCAAAATCCAATATACATGCTCTCAAGAGATCTTCCAAAATACGATTCACCCTCTCCGTCTGACCGTCGGTCTGAGGATGATATGCGGTACTGAGATGTAACTCTGACCCTAGAGCCTCTTGTAAGCTCTTCCAAAACCCACTAGTGAACAACGGGTCTCGGTCGCTCACAATGCCTTTAGGTACTCCATGAAATCTCACTACCCACTTCATATATAATTCTGCTAACTTAGCTGCCGTTCTGGTCGATTTGACTGGTATAAACCTTGCGCTTTTAGTCAATCGATCCACAATTACCCAAATGCTGTCATATCCCGATCTAGTCCTTGGTAAACCATCAATGAAATCCATCGAGACTTGCTCGCATTTCCATTCGGGAATTTCTAAGGGCTGTAACAACCCACTAGGCTTCTTTTGCTCGGCTTTAACTAGCTGGCAATTCATGCACTTGGATATAAACTTCCCAACGTCTCTTTTCATCCCTTCCCAGTAGTAAGTCTGCTTCATATCTCGATACATCTTGTTACCACCGAGGTGTATAGTTAGCTTTGAGTGATGACATTCTCTAAGCACTTCATCTCTCAATCCATTGACATTGGGTACAACAAGCTTTCCATTCTTTCTAAGCCATCCATCTCGATCAAGCCCATACTTGTTCATCTCCTCATCGATACTCATCTCTAACTTGGAGATGATTTCCAATAGGTTAGGGTCGTCCCTCTGACTAGAGCCGATCCGTTCAATCAAAGTGGGTCTGATCGTCAAACTTGCTAACATTTCTGGATCCAATTCGCACCTTGGTCTGAAATCAAACCCCGCGATAAACTCCAATTGCTTCCTTTCAAGGAACATAGCCCCTAAGCTGGCATGTCTTCTACTCAATGCATCAGCCACCGCATTGCCCTTTCCCGGTGTGTATGCGATGTCAAAATCATAGGAAGCTAAGAACTCTAACCATCTCTGCTGACGGAGATTCAGATCTTTCTGAGAGAAGAGATACTTTAACGACTTATGATCTGTAAACAATTCAAATCTTTCTCCCAAGAGATAGTGTCTCCACATCTTTAACGCGAACACGATCGCTGCCAATTCTAAATCATGGGTAGGTAATCTTCCCTCGTGCGGTTTCAATTGCCGACTTGCGTAAGCTACAACCCTACCGCCTTGCATCAATACAGCACCCAGTCCGGTACTACAGGCATCCGTGTATACCGTCATCTCTTCATCCCCCTTAGGAATGACTAACACTAGTGCGCTTGTCAACTTGTCCTTTAGATTTTTAAATGCATTCTCGCACCTTCCATCCCAGACAAAAGCTTGATTCTTCTTGGTCAACTGGGTCAATGGTGCTGCTATCTTGGAGAAACCTTGGATAAACTTACGATAATATCCAGCTAATCCCAAGAAACTTCTTACATCTGTTGCATTCTTGGGCGTAGGCCAATCTTGTACCGTAGCCACCTTTGCTGGGTCCACGGCAATACCGTTCTCTGATACAACATGGCCCAAGAACCTCACTTCCCTCTTCCAGAAGTGACACTTAGAAAACTTGGCTTTCAATTGGTGTTTTCTCAACACCTCCATCGCTACTCTTAGATGTTCCTTGTGTTCTTCCTCTGTCCTCGAATAGACCAAAATATCATCAACGAACATAAGGACAGCCTTATTCAACTGATCTCTGAATACCCTATTCATCAGATCCACAAAATATGCCGGGGCATTAGTCAGCCCAAATGGCATGACCAACCATTCATAAAATCCAGACGGCGTTCGAAATGCCGTTTTAGCTATACTCTCAGCTTCCACTCTAAGCTGATGAAAACCTGTCGCGAGATCCAACTGAGAAAATATTCTCGCGCCACTCAACTGATCGAACAAGTCATCTATCCGCGGTAGAGGATACTTATTCTTCCTCATCACTTTATTCAACTCGCGGTAGTCTACACACAAACGAAGGGAACCATCCGCTTTGGTAGCAAACACAACTGGTGCTCCCCATTCAGAAACACTCCTTCTGATAAATCCCTTCTTCAAAAGATCGCTGACTTACACCTCGAGCTCTCGCTGCTCTCTTGGTGCCATACGACGAATTGGCATCACTATAGGTCTGGCATCTTTTACCAAATCAATACGAAACTCAATCTCTCGGTGTGGTGGAAGTCCGGTCACTTCTTCGAAAACATCCGGATACTGGCCAACCACGGGCAAACCTGACAACTCACTATGTGGAATGTCAAGGGAGTTTAGAAAACTAGCCAATACCCCCTCACTGGGTAGACCACCAAACACTATCCTCCGCCCATCATCCGCTCTAGCTGTCACCAAAAAGCCCTCACAGTCTACCACCACCCCATACCTTCGGAGCCAATTTACTCCCAAAATAATGCCAAACCCAGTAAAGCCCAAAACGAAGCAATCACAAACAAACATGCATCCATGACTCGATAAGACCACATTACGACAAATCATGCTAAGGCTAGTCGAACCACCAATCGGGTTCGTCACTACTAAAGGTCTATCGACAATCTCGGGCTCCAATCCCAATCTATCTACCAGGTCACTAGATATGAAAGAATTGGAAGCTACGGTATCAAACAAAACTCTAACAGGAACATCATAAACAGAAAGCATACCTTGAATGACGACATTCTTTCCCTTCTCCGCCGCTGTTGGGGCATTCGACGAAGAAGGAATAGCATTACGAGCATAGGCTTTCACCATTTGCTTTTCTTTAGGGGGCTGTGGACACTTGTCCCTGTGATGTCCCAGTTGGCCATAGTTGAAGCACTTCCTATCCGCTGGCTTGGCCCGACAATTACTAGCATAATGGCCCTTCTTACCACAGCTGAAGCACTCCACATCTTGCTTATTCTTTTTCTTCTGGCCATCCTTAGCTTGGTTCTTCTTTCTCTTATTCTGGGAACCACCCTTGCCTCCACCACTTGCTTGTGGCTTTGGCTCATCTGCAGATGCAACCTCAGTCTTCAACTTAGGGTAGAGACTTTCTGATCTTAATGCTTTCCCCACAATCGACTCAATCGTCTCATCGATGTGGTTAATAAGCTTTTCCCCTAAGTACTGATCCAAACCAGTTATGAATTTCTCATTCTTCTTCTCGGCAGTATCAATAAGAGATAACCCATACTTCGACAAAGTGTCGAATTCAGCAATGTACTCCGAGACAGCTCTGCCATTCTGCTTGAGCTCCAAGAATTTCTTAAACAACACTGACTTCTGAGCAGCTGGAATGAACTTCTCGCTAAAACGAGCTTTAATCTGCTCCCAAGTAATCTGATCTTCGGGAGTAGCTGCCTTTATAGCATTCCACCAATTCATTGCCCGCCCTTGCAGCTGACGGGATGCTAGCTTTCTTTTCATCGCATCCTCGATATCCAAATCCTCGAAGATACGTTCGCAACTATCCAACCAATCCTGAACATCCGTGGCCGACTCCGTTCCGTGGAACGGCTTCCCACCAAGGCTAGTATAATCCTTATTCAGCTTGGCGAAGTCGACTCTTGGCGCCTGCACCATTGGACCACCACCATTTCCACCATTGGGGGCTGCTCTCTGTACATCTCTAAGCATCTCTCTCATGAGGTCAGTAAACATCGTCCTCATGTCAGCAGCATTCCCATTATTGGCCCCTCTACCGGTACCTCTAACATATCGGCTCATCGTCAATCTGAAAAAGGAAACGATTAACGACTCCATAGTGGTGCTAGTGCAGTACGACTTCATTCTTACACTAGTAATAGTATATATATAGCTTTTAGAAACCAAAGTAATCACAAATACGCTCTCTCGTATACGTATTTTATCTCTCCCTGATAACTTCCTTAGGTTAACTACGCAACCTAGAGCTCTGATACCAAGTGTGACGGCCCGCTCCGCACCAGCCTACATTTCCTCCGGAAGTGCGTTGTACACATGCCCAACTAGCATGGGACGGTCGTCAGAAGAAAGAAAAGAAGAGAATGAACTAATCAGGGAACCTGTAGAATGTCTCACAGCGCATGGGATAAAATATAATAATAACATACTTGACATAAAACAGGTGAGACAGTGCATAAGCTGATAACTAAAATCAACATCCATCATCAGAGCAGCGGAAATTCAAATACAGATTATTACAATTTTCCAAATTTACTGTCTCTAAACAAAAGAAAGCTAAAGTAGAAGATACACCACCAATGCCCAAGTAGTGATCTTCAACAATACAGCGAGAATACTATGTATATATTTTACGTGGAAGCCTCCTGCTCGTCTCCGGATCATCTACCCGTGCATCACCAGCTAACCTGTCTTTAGTCTGCTCGTGTGAGCACCCAGAGTAATAAGAGGAGACATAAAACTCTGGGTCAGACATAAAGCCTGGTATGAGCGATAAGCATCTAAACAGAATAATAACAGGTATACTAAACCATACCTGAACCTGGACCTGCAACCAAAGAGTTAGTACCACATACCGTACAATACTCTAAGGTGCCATAATAAATAGTGTAAGAATACGGGGGTGGGGTGTGCATGTCACAATGATAGCAAACAAATCATCCATAGCAACCATCCTCACATCTCTCACTCAGTGCGTAAAGCGTACGATATCTACCACTTTGGAACACTAGACAAACTGAGGTAACGACGAATCCCGACTTGTAGAAACCCTGCTATGACCAAGCTAAACATATGGAGTCATGACCAAACATTTCAATGACCCACTTCATTGGTTGTAGCCCTTGGTCCTACCGATGCCATAATGGCCCTAAATCCGCCTTCGTACCTCCTATCATAGTGGTCCAAAGCTATAGACGTCGATAACCCCTTGGCACGCGTCCCGCAGCAAAACCCAAACATGAAGCGAACCCGTTGATTCCCATCTGAATCTTGAGCTCTAACTTCTCATTTGGGCTTCCTTTGCATCTCGGGTTTCTGTCATCACCGGATCGGTTCGGATCCCCTCTTTGCCATCGGTTCGGTTCGGCCTTTAGCTCCCCATCATCAACGCGGTGCGGTTCGTGGCATCCATCTGGTAGTGGTTCGGATCGGCCTCCCCCAAGCACACCGGCTCGGGTCGCACTTTCTACTCACGAGTGGTTCGGATCGTGGTCACCTCACTGGATCGGTTCGGGCTCCTCTTCGTGAAGCAACACGGATCGCCTCGCGAAGTCTTGATCGGATCGGATCGTATCGCGCCGTCGGATCGGAGTCTCCCACAAGAGCAGGTCAGATCAGAGTCTTCAAGCATCGACGGATCGGAGTCTTCAAGCATCGACGGATCGGATCGGATCGCACCATCGGATCGGATCGCACCATCGGATCGGATCGCACTTACTTCCACCGATCCGGTCCGGTTCGGAAGATTTCCTGCAGTTCTTCCAGCGAGCAGTTTACGCCATTCGACGGCGTTTTTGACAAATCTAACACTTCTAATCAATCATAAAACACACCATAGAGTCATAGCAGTATGTAATAGCAACAAACAACCATTCAAATGAATCAAAATGGATCAAAAGTGGCCAAAACTCCTTATTTTCCCTTAAGCATATTTAAGTAAATCTAATCATAGGGTTAACAAAACTTAATCAAATCGAACCAAATTTCTAACAGAGACATAAAATATTATTTTCGAATTTCTAAACATTTTTCCAGAATTTATTAGTGTATAAATTCGCTAATCTTCACTAATTACCCTTAATTACTGTAATTAGTGCAAAAACTATGCAAATCACTCACCTTGGCCACAAACAAAATTCTCAGAACTGAAACTCCTCTGATTTGGGGCGAATACTGATGTCCAACAGCAGCTCTAACCTTGCTTTGGTGCTTTTTCTTCTTAATTTAATGTTGCTAAGCCTAATCTTCAATTAGAAAGTGATTTGGGGTGTTTTAGATGTAGGAAGCCATTGTTAGAGTGTCTAAGGATGAAAGTGGCGGCTGGAAAATGTCTAAAGAAATGTTTTCTAACCCTAATCAGCCCCTATATACCCCTAAACCCGAAATCCCCCTCTGGGCCTAGCTGCTAATCACCCGGTTAGGCCCAATTAAGCTGTTTTTCACCATCTGAAACTTGTTTCAGCCATATCTCCCAAACGGTGAGTCCGTTTGGCTAATGTGACCACTCTACGGAAAGAGAAACCATCATCCGGAGCCAATGGAAATGGTTTCAGGTCATAATTTCTTTCCAGTCAAAAGTTATGGCCAAAACAGTGCCAACTAGGGGTAAAATGGTCATTTAAAAATCGGGAAAAATCATGAACATGGGAAATGACCCCAATAGTCGTCTCCCAAAGTTACATGACCATACGACTTCGTATGTGACAGAAATAAATATTCTATGATCCTATGATGCGTAGAATGCGGGTCGTTACACTCTCCCCCCCTTAAGAAATTTCGCCCCCGAAATTCCTTAACCCAAAACATACAAAGGATCCCGCATGCCTAACAACCGCAAACAACAATCAATCATGCAAAACAAGCAAACAAGTCTATCCTAGCATGCAAAAAACTAAATCGAAGTCAGAATCTTACCAGGCAAAGAGTTCTGGGTATGACTTCCTAATGTTCTCCTCTGTCTCCCAAGTACAATCATTCTCGTTCTCGCTCCACTGTACCTTGACTAGCTTCACCGCCTTCTTTCGAAGTTGCTTCATGTCGTACTCGGCAATACGGGTCGGCTTGCGGTTCCTAACCGCCTCGGGTTCTACTTCGAAGTCCTCTAACTGATCAGGTGAAATAGTCATATCTGAGTCGTGAACGAACTTCCTTAGTTGGGAAACATGAAATACGTTGTGAAATCCCGCCATCTTCTGTGGTAATTCAATTCTATATGCCAAATTCCTGACTAGTTAAAGAACAGGGAATGGGCCAACGAATCTTGGTGCCAACTTGCCTCTCCTGCCGAATCGTATTACGCTCTTCAACGGAGAAGTCTTGACAAACACCAAGTCACCAACGGAGAATTTTAGGTCTCTTCTCCTCTTATCAGCATAACTCTTCTGCCTATCCTGGGCAGCCTGCATTCGTTGTTGAATGATTTTGATCTTATCTGAAGTTTCCCTCACCACATCTGGTCCAAGCATAAACTTCTCGCCAGTCTCTATCCAACATGATGGTGAGTTGCACGGTCTTCCATACAAAGCTTCAAACGGAGCCATACCGATACTGGATTGGTAGCTATTATTATATGCAAACTCTACTACATGCAAATGGTCATCCCATGATCCACCAAAATCCAATATACATGCTCTCAAGAGATCTTCTAAAATACGATTCACCCTCTCCGTCTGACCGTCGGTCTGAGGATGATATGCGGTACTGAGATGTAACTCTGACCCTAGAGCCTCTTGTAAGCTCTTCCAAAACCCACTAGTGAACAACGGGTCTCGGTCGCTCACAATGCCTTTAGGTACTCCATGAAATCTCACTACCCACTTCATATATAAATCTGCTAACTTAGCTGCCGTTCTGGTCGATTTGACTGGTATAAACCTTGCGCTTTTAGTCAATCGATCCAAAATTACCCAAATGCTGTCATATCCCGATCTAGTCCTTGGTAAACCATCAATGAAATCCATCGAGACTTGCTCCCATTTCCATTCGGGAACTTCTAAGGGCTGTAACAACCCACTAGGCTTCTTTTGCTCGGCTTTAACTAGCTGGCAATTCATGCACTTGGATATAAACTTCCCAACGTCTCTTTTCATCCCTTCCCAGTAGTAAGTCTGCTTCATATCTCGATACATCTTGTTACCACCGGGGTGTATAGTTAGCTTTGAGTGATGACATTCTCTAAGCACTTCATCTCTCAATCCATTGACATTGGGTACAACAAGCTTTCCATTCTTTCTAAGCCATCCATCTCGATCAAGCCCATACTTGTTCATCTCCTCATCGATACTCATCTCTAACTTGGAGATGATTTCCAATAGGTTAGGGTCGTCCCTCTGACTAGAGCCGATCCGTTCAATCAAAGTGGGTCTGATCGTCAAACTTGCTAACATTTCTGGATCCAATTCGCACCTTGGTCTGAAATCAAACCCCGCGATAAACTCCAGTTGCTTCCTTTCAAGGAACATAGCCCCTAAGCTGGCATGTCTTCTACTCAATGCATCAGCCACCGCATTGCCCTTTCCCGGTGTGTATGCGATGTCAAAATCATAGGAAGCTAAGAACTCTAACCATCTCTGCTGACGGAGATTCAGATCTTTCTGAGAGAAGAGATACTTTAACGACTTATGATCTGTAAACAATTCAAATCTTTCTCCCAAGAGATAGTGTCTCCACATCTTTAACGCGAACACGATCGCTGCCAATTCTAAATCATGGGTAGGGTATCTTCTCTCGTGCGGTTTCAATTGCCGACTTGCGTAAGCTACAACCCTACCGCCTTGCATCAATACAGCACCCAGTCCGGTACCACAGGCATCCGTGTATACCGTCATCTCTTCATCCCCCTTAGGAATGACTAACACTGGTGCGCTTGTCAACTTGTCCTTTAGATTTTTAAATGCATTCTCGCACCTTCCATCCCAGACAAAAGCTTGATTCTTCTTGGTCAAC
This sequence comes from Allium sativum, assembly GCA_030737875.1. Taxonomy (NCBI): domain Eukaryota; kingdom Viridiplantae; phylum Streptophyta; class Magnoliopsida; order Asparagales; family Amaryllidaceae; genus Allium; species Allium sativum. The sequence goes on along the minus strand of CM060912.1, from coordinate 1,007,797,605 downwards.
TGGGTCAATGGTGCTGCTATCTTGGAGAAACCTTGGATAAACTTACGATAATATCCAGCTAATCCCAAGAAACTTCTTACATCTGTTGCATTCTTGGGCGTAGGCCAATCTTGTACCGTAGCCACCTTTGCTGGGTCCACGGCAATACCGTTCTCTGATACAACATGGCCCAAGAACCTCACTTCCCTCTTCCAGAAGTGACACTTAGAAAACTTGGCTTTCAATTGGTGTTTTCTCAACACCTCCATCGCTACTCTTAGATGTTCCTTGTGTTCTTCCTCTGTCCTCGAATAGACCAAAATTTCATCAACGAACACAAGGACAGACTTATTCAACTGATCTCTGAATACCCTATTCATCAGATCCACAAAATATGCCTGGGCATTAGTCAGCCCAAATGGCATGACCAACCATTCATAAAATCCAGACGGCGTTCGAAATGCCGTTTTAGCTATACTCTCAGCTTCCACTCTAAGCTGATGAAAACCTGTCGCGAGATCCAACTGAGAAAATATTCTCGCGCCACTCAACTGATCGAACAAATCATCTATCCACGGTAGAGGATACTTATTCTTCCTTGTCACTTTATTCAACTCGCGGTAGTCTACACACAAACGAAGGGAACCATCCGCTTTGGTAGCAAACACAACTGGTGCTCCCCATTCAGAAACACTCCTTCTGATAAATCCCTTCTTCAAAAGATCGCTTGCTTACACCTCGAGCTCTCGCTGCTCTCTTGGTGCCATACGACGAAGTGGCATCACTATAGGTCTGGCATCTTTTACCAAATCAATACGAAACTCAATCTCTCGGTGTGGTGGAAGTCCGGTCACTTCTTCGAAAACATTCGGATACCGGCCAACCACGGGAAAACCTGACAACTCACTATGAGGAATGTCAAGGGAGTTTAGAAAACTAGCCAATACCCCCTCACTGGGTAGACCACCAAACACTATCCTCCGCCCATCATCCGCTCTAGTTGTCACCAAAAAGCCCTCACAGTCTACCACCACCCCATACCATCGGAGCCAATTTACTCCCAAAATAATGCCAAACCCAGTAAAGCCCAAAACAAAGCAATCGCAAACAAACATGCATCCATGACTCGATAAGACCACATTACGACAAATCATGCTAAGGCTAGTCGAACCACCAATCGGGTTCGTCACTACTAAAGGTCTATCGACAATCTCGGGCTCCAATCCCAATCTATCTACCAGGTCACTAGATATGAAAGAATTGGAAGCTCCGGTATCAAACAAAACTCTAACAGGAACATCATAAACAGAAAGCATACCTTGAATGACGACATTCTTTCCCTTCTCCGCCGCTGTTGGGGCATTCGACGAAGAAGGAATAACATTAAGAGCGTAGGCTTTCACCATTTGCTTTTCTTTAGGGGGCTGTGGACACTTGTCCTTGTGATGTCCCAGTTGGCCACAGTTGAAGCACTTCCTATCCGCTGGCTTGGCCCGACAATTACTAGCATAATGGCCCTTCTTACCACAGCTGAAGCACTCCACATCTTGCATATTCTTTTTCTTCTGGCCATCCTTAGCTTGGTTCTGCTTTCTCTTATTCTGGGAACCACCCTTGCCTCCACCACTTGCTTGTGGCTTTGGTTCATCTGCAGATGCAACCTCAGTCTTCAACTTAGGGTAGAGACTTTCTGATCTTAATGCTTTCCCCACAATCGACTCAAACGTCTCATCGATGTGGTTAATAAGCTTTTCCCCTAAGTACTGATCCAAACCAGTTATGAATTTCTCATTCTTCTTCTCGGCAGTATCAATAGGAGATAACCCATACTTCGACAAAGTGTCGAATTCAGCAATGTACTCCGAGACAGCTCTGCCATTCTGCTTGAGCTCCAAGAATTTCTTAAACAGCACCGACTTCTGAGCAGCTGGAATGAACTTCTCGCTAAAACGAGCTTTAAACTGCTCCCAAGTAATCTGATCTTCGGGAGTAGCTGCCTTTATAGCATTCCACCAATTCATTGCCCGCCCTTGCAGCTGACGGGACGCTAGCTTTCTTTTCATCGCATCCTCGATACCCAAATCCTCGAAGATACGTTCGCAACTATCCAACCAATCCTGAACATCCGTGGCCGACTCCGTTCCGTGGAACGGCTTCCCACCAAGGCTAGTATAATCCTTATTCAGCTTGGCGAAGTCGACTCTTGGCGCCTGCACCATTGGACCACCACCATTTCCACCATTGGGGGCTGCTCTCTGTACATCTCTAAGCATCTCTCTCATGAGGTCAGTAAACATCGTCCTCATGTCAGCAGCATTCCCATTATTGGCCCCTCTACCGGTACCTCTAACATATCGGCTCATCGTCAATCTGAAAAAGGAAACGATTAGCGACTCCATAGTGGTGCTAGTGCAGTACGACTTCATTCTTATACTAGTAATAGTATATATATATAGCTTTTAGAAACCAAAGTAATCACAAATACGCTCTCTCGTATACGTATTTTATCTCTCCCTGATAACTTCCCTAGGTTAACTACGCAACCTAGAGCTCTGATACCAAGTGTGACGGCCCGCTCCGCACCAGCCTACATTTCCTCCGGAAGTGCGCTGTACACATGCCCGACTAGCACGGGACGGTCGTCAGAAGAAAGAAAAGAAGAGAATGAACTAATCAAGGAACCTGTAGAATGTCTCACAGCGCATGGGATAAAATATAATAATAACATACTTGACATAAAACAGGTGAGACAGTGCATAAGCTGATAACTAAAATCAACATCCATCATCAGAGCAGCGGAAATTCAAATACAGCTTATTACAATTTTCCAAATTTACTGTGTCTAAACAAAAGAAAGCTAAAGTAGAAGATACACCACCAATGCCCAAGTAGTGATCTTCAACAATACAGGGAGAATACTATGTATATATTTTACGTGGAAGCCTCCTGCTCGTCTCCGGATCATCTACCCGTGCATCACCAGCTAACCTGTCTCTAGTCTGCTCGTGTGAGCACCCAGAGTAATAAGAGGAGACATAAAACTCTGGGTCAGACATAAAGCCTGGTATGAGCGATAAGCATCTAAACAGAATAATAACAGGTATACTAAACCATACCTGAACCTGGACCTGCAACCAAAGAGTTAGTACCACATACCGTACAATACTCCAAGGTGCCATAATAAATAGTGTAAGAATACGGGGGTGGGGTGTGCATGTCACAATGATAGCAAACAAATCATCCATAGCAACCATCCTCACATCTCTCACTCAGTGCGTAAAGCGTACGATATCTACCACTTTGGAACACTAGACAAACTGAGGTAACGACGAATCCCGACTTGTAGAAACCCTGCTATGACCAAGCTAAACATATGGAGTCATGACCAAACATTTCAATGACCCACTTCATTGGTTGTAGCCCTTGGTCCTACCGATGCCATAATGGCCCTGAATCCGCCTTCGTACCTCCTATCATAGTGGTCCAAAGCTATAGACGTCGATAACCCCTTGGCACGCGTCCCGCAGCAAAACCCAACCATGAAGCGAACCCGTTGATTCCCATCTGAATCTTGAGCTCTAACTTCTCATTTGGGCTTCCTTTGCATCTCGGGTTTCTGTCATCACCGGATCGGTTCGGATCCCCTCTTTGCCATCGGTTCGGTTCAGCCTTTAGCTCCCCATCATCAACGCGGTGCGGTTCGTGGCATCCATCTGGTAGCGGTTCGGATCGGCTTCCCCCAAGCACACCGGCTCGGGTCGCACTTTCTACTCACGAGTGGTTCGGATCGTGGTCACCTCACTGGATCGGTTCGGGCTCCTCTTCGTGAAGCAACACGGATCGCCTCGCGAAGTCTTGATCGGATCGGATGGCGCCGTCGGATCGGAGTCTCCCACAAGAGCAGGTCAGATCAGAGTCTTCAAGCATCGACGGATCGGAGTCTTCAAGCATCGACGGATCGGATCGGATCGCACCATCGGATCGGATCGGATCGGATCGCACCATCGGATCGGATCGGATCGCACCATCGGATCGGATCGCACCATCGGATCGGATCGCACTTACTTCCACCGATCCGGTCCGGTTCGGAAGATTTCCTGCAGTTCTTCCAGCGAGCAGTTTACGCCATTCGACGGCGTTTTTGACAAATCTAACACTTCTAATCAATCATAAAACACACCATAGAGTCATAGCAGTATGTAATAGCAACAAACAACCATTCAAATGAATCAAAATGGATCAAAAGTGGCCAAAACTCCTTATTTTCCCTTAAGCATATTTAAGTAAATCTAATCATAGGGTTAACAAAACTTAATCAAATCGAACCAAATTTCTAACAGAGACATAAAATATTATTTTCGAATTTCTAAACATTTTTCCAGAATTTATTAGTGTATAAATTCGCTAATCTTCACTAATTACCCTTAATTACCGTAATTAGTGCAAAAACTATGCAAATCACTCACCTTGGCCACAAACAAAATTCTCAGAACTGAAACTCCTCTGATTTGGGGCGAATACTGATGTCCAACAGCAGCTCTAACCTTGGTTTGGTGCTTTTTCTTCTTAATTTAATGTTGCTAAGCCTAATCTTCAATTAGAAAGTGATTTGAGGTGTTTTAGATGTAGGAAGCCATTGTTAGAGTGTCTAAGGATGAAAGTGGCGGCTGGAAAATGTCTAAAGAAATGTTTTCTAACCCTAATCAGCCCCTATATACCCCTAAACCCGAAATCCCCCTCTGGGCCTAGCTGCTAATCACCCGGTTAGGCCCAATTAAGCTGTTTTTCACAATCTGAAACTTGTTTCAGCCATATCTCCCAAACGGTGAGTCCGTTTGGCTAATGTGACCACTCTACGGAAAGAGAAACCATCATCCGGAGCCAATGGCAGTGGTTTCAGGTCAAAATTTCTTTCCAGTCAAAAGTTATGGCCAAAACAGTGCCAACTAGGGGTAAAATGGTCATTTAAAAATCGGGAAAAATCATGAACATGGGAAATGACCCCAATAGTCGTCTCCCAAAGTTACATGACCATACGACTTCGTATGTGACAGAAATAAATATTCTACGATCCTATGATGCGTAGAATGCGGGTCGTTACACTCTCCCCCCCTTAAGAAATTTCGCCCCCGAAATTCCTTAACCCAAAACATACAAAGGATCCCGCATGCCTAACAACCGCAAACAACAATCTATCATGCAAAACAAGCAAACAAGTCTATCCTAGCATGTAGAAAACTAAATCGAAGTCAGAATCTTACCAGGCAAAGAGTTCTGGGTGTGACTTCCTAATGTTCTCCTCTGTCTCCCAAGTACAATCATTCTCGTTCTCGCTCCACTGTACCTTGACTAGCTTCACCGCCTTCTTTCGAAGTTGCTTCATGTCGTACTCGGCAATACGGGCCGGCTTGCGGTTCCTAACCGCCTCGGGTTCTACTTCGAAGTCCTCTAACTGATCAGGTGAAATAGTCATATCTGAGTCGTGAACGAACTTCCTTAGTTGGGAAACATGAAATACGTTGTGAACTCCCGCCATCTTCTCTGGTAATTCAATTCTATATGCCAAATTCCCGACTAGTTCAAGAACAGGGAATGGGCCAACGAATCTTGGTGCCAACTTGCCTCTCCTGCCGAATCGTATTACGCTCTTCAACGGAGAAGTCTTGACAAACACCAAGTCACCAACGGAGAATTTTAGGTCTCTTCTCCTCTTATCAGCATAACTCTTCTTCCTATCCTGGGCAGCCTGCATTCGTTGTTGAATGATTTTGATCTTATCTGAAGTTTCCCTCACCACATCTGGTCCAAGCATAAACTTCTCGCCAGTCTCTATCCAACATGATGGTGAGTTGCACGGTCTTCCATACAAAGCTTCAAACGGAGCCATACCGATACTGGATTGGTAGCTATTATTATATGCAAACTCTACTAGATGCAAATGGTCATCCCATGATCCACCAAAATCCAATATACATGCTCTCAAGAGATCTTCCAAAATACGATTCACCCTCTCCGTCTGACCGTCGGTCTGAGGATGATATGCGGTACTGAGATGTAACTCTGACCCTAGAGCCTCTTGTAAGCTCTTCCAAAACCCACTAGTGAACAACGGGTCTCGGTCGCTCACAATGCCTTTAGGTACTCCATGAAATCTCACTACCCACTTCATATATAATTCTGCTAACTTAGCTGCCGTTCTGGTCGATTTGACTGGTATAAACCTTGCGCTTTTAGTCAATCGATCCACAATTACCCAAATGCTGTCATATCCCGATCTAGTCCTTGGTAAACCATCAATGAAATCCATCGAGACTTGCTCCCATTTCCATTCGGGAATTTCTAAGGGCTGTAACAACCCACTAGGCTTCTTTTGCTCGGCTTTAACTAGCTGGCAATTCATGCACTTGGATATAAACTTCCCAACGTCTCTTTTCATCCCTTCCCAGTAGTAAGTCTGCTTCATATCTCGATACATCTTGTTACCACCGGGGTGTATAGTTAGCTTTGAGTGATGACATTCTCTAAGCACTTCATCTCTCAATCCATTGACATTGGGTACAACAAGCTTTCCATTCTTTTTAAGCCATCCATCTCGATCAAGCCCATACTTGTTCATCTCCTCATCGATACTCATCTCTAACTTGGAGATGATTTCCAATAGGTTAGGGTCGTCCCTCTGACTAGAGCCGATCCGTTCAATCAAAGTGGGTCTGATCGTCAAACTTGCTAACATTTCTGGATCCAATTCGCACCTTGGTCTGAAATCAAACCACGCGATAAACTCCAGTTGCTTCCTTTCAAGGAACATAGCCCCTAAGCTGGCATGTCTTCTACTCAATGCATCAGCCACCGCATTGCCCTTTCCCGGTGTGTATGCGATGTCAAAATCATAGGAAGCTAAGAACTCTAACCATCTCTGCTGACGGAGATTCAGATCTTTCTGAGAGAAGAGATACTTTAACGACTTATGATCTGTAAACAATTCAAATCTTTCTCCCAAGAGATAGTGTCTCCACATCTTTAACGCGAACACGATCGCTGCCAATTCTAAATCATGGGTAGGGTATCTTCTCTCGTGCGGTTTCAATTGCCGACTTGCGTAAGCTACAACCCTACCGCCTTGCATCAATACAGCACCCAGTCCGGTACCACAGGCATCCGTGTATACCGTCATCTCTTCATCCCCCTTAGGAATGACTAACACTAGTGCGCTTGTCAACTTGTCCTTTAGATTTTTAAATGCATTCTCGCACCTTCCATCCCAGACAAAAGCTTGATTCTTCTTGGTCAACTGGGTCAATGGTGCTGCTATCTTGGAGAAACCTTGGATAAACTTACGATAATATCCAGCTAATCCCAAGAAACTTCTTACATCTGTTGCATTCTTGGGCGTAGGCCAATCTTGTACCGTAGCCACCTTTGCTGGGTCCACGGCAATACCGTTCTCTGATACAACATGGCCCAAGAACCTCACTTCCCTCTTCCAGAAGTGACACTTAGAAAACTTGGCTTTCAATTGGTGTTTTCTCAACACCTCCATCGCTACTCTTAGATGTTCCTTGTGTTCTTCCTCTGTCCTCGAATAGACCAAAATATCATCAATGAACACAAGGACAGACTTATTCAACTGATCTCTGAATACCCTATTCATCAGATCCACAAAATATGCCGGGGCATTAGTCAGCCCAAATGGCATGACCAACCATTCATAAAATCCAGACGGCGTTCGAAATGCCGTTTTAGCTATACTCTCAGCTTCCACTCTAAGCTGATGAAAACCTGTCGCGAGATCCAACTGAGAAAATATTCTCGCGCCACTCAACTGATCGAACAAATCATCTATCCGCGGTAGAGGATACTTATTCTTCCTCGTCACTTTATTCAACTCGCGGTAGTCTACACACAAACGAAGGGAACCATCCGCTTTGGTAGCAAACACAACTGGTGCTCCCCATTCAGAAACACTCCTTCTGATAAATCCCTTCTTCAAAAGATCGCTGACTTACACCTCGAGCTCTCGCTGCTCTCTTGGTGCCATACGACGAAGTGGCATCACTATAGGTCTGGCATCTTTTACCAAATCAATACGAAACTCAATCTCTCGGTGTGGTGGAAGTCCGGTCACTTCTTCGAAAACATCCGGATACTGGCCAACCACGGGCAAACCTGGCAACTCACTATGCGGAATGTCAAGGGAGTTTAGAAAACTAGCCAATACCCCCTCACTGGGTAGACCACCAAACACTATCCTCCGCCCATCATCCGCTCTAGCTGTCACCAAAAAGCCCTCACAGTCTACCACCACCCCATACCTTCGGAGCCAATTTACTCCCAAAATAATGCCAAACCCAGTAAAGCTCAAAACAAAGCAATCACAAACAAACATGCATCCATGACTCGATAAGACCACATTACGACAAATCATGCTAAGGCTAGTCGAACCACCAATCGGGTTCGTCACTACTAAAGGTCTATCGACAATCTCGGGCTCCAATCCCAATCTATCTACCAGGTCACTAGATATGAAAGAACTGGAAGCTCCGGTATCAAACAAAACTCTAACAGGAACATCATAAACAGAAAGCATACCTTGAATGACGACATTCTTTCCCTTCTCCGCCGCTGTTGGGGCATTCGACGAAGAAGGAATAGCATTAAGAGCGTAGGCTTTCACCATTTGCTTTTCTTTAGGGGGCTGTGGACACTTGTCCTTGTGATGTCCCAGTTGGCCACAGTTGAAGCACTTCCTATCCGCTGGCTTGGCCCTACAATTACTAGCATAATGGCCCTTCTTACCACAGCTGAAGCACTCCACATCTTGCTTATTCTTTTTCTTCTGGCCATCCTTAGCTTGGTTCTGCTTTCTCTTATTCTGGGAACCACCCTTGCCTCCACCACTTGCTTGTGGCTTTGGCTCATCTGCAGATGCAACCTCAGTCTTCAACTTAGGGTAGAGACTTTCTGATCTTAATGCTTTCCCCACAATCGACTCAAACGTCTCATCGATGTGGTTAATAAGCTTTTCCCCTAAGTACTGATCCAAACCAGTTATGAATTTCTCATTCTTCTTCTCGGCAGTATCAATAAGAGATAACCCATACTTCGACAAAGTGTCGAATTCAGCAATGTACTCCGAGACAGCTCTGCCATTCTGCTTGAGCTCCAAGAATTTCTTAAACAGCACTGACTTCTGAGCAGCTGGAATGAACTTCTCGCTAAAACGAGCTTTAAACTGCTCCCAAGTAATCTGATCTTCGGGAGTAGCTGCCTTTATAGCATTCCACCAATTCATTGCCCGCCCTTGCAGCTGACGGGACGCTAGCTTTCTTTTCATCGCATCCTCGATACCCAAATCCTCGAAGATACGTTTGCAACTATCCAACCAATCCTGAACATCCGTGGCCGACTCCGTTCCGTGGAACGACTTCCCACCAAGGCTAGTATAATCCTTATTCAGCTTGGCAAAGTCGACTCTTGGCGCCTGCACCATTGGACCACCACCATTTCCACCATTGGGGGCTGCTCTCTGTACATCTCTAAGCATCTCTCTCATGAGGTCAGTAAACATCGTCCTCATATCTGCAGCATTCCCATTATTGGCCCCTCTACCGGTACCTCTAACATATCGGCTCACCGTCAATCTGAAAAAGGAAACGATTAACGACTCGATAGTGGTGCTAGTGCAGTACGACTTCATTCTTATACTAGTAATAGTATATATATAGCTTTTAGAAACCAAAGTAATCACAAATACGCTCTCTCGTATACGTATTTTATCTCTCCCTGATAACTTCCCTAGGTTAACTACGCAACCTAGAGCTCTGATACCAAGTGTGACGGCCCGCTCCGCACCAGCCTACATTTCCTCCGGAAGTGCGCTGTACACATGCCCGACTAGCACGGGACGGTCGTCAGAAGAAAGAAAAGAAGAGAATGAACTAATCAAGGAACCTGTAGAATGTCTCACAGCGCATGGGATAAAATATAATAATAACATACTTGACATAAAACAGGTGAGACAGTGCATAAGCTGATAACTAAAATCAACATCCATCATCAGAGCAGCGGAAATTCAAATACAGCTTATTACAATTTTCCAAATTTACTGTGTCTAAACAAAAGAAAGCTAAAGTAGAAGATACACCACCAATGCCCAAGTAGTGATCTTCAACAATACAGGGAGAATACTATGTATATATTTTACGTGGAAGCCTCCTGCTCGTCTCCGGATCATCTACCCGTGCATCACCAGCTAACCTGTCTCTAGTCTGCTCGTGTGAGCACCCAGAGTAATAAGAGGAGACATAAAACTCTGGGTCAGACATAAAGCCTGGTATGAGCGATAAGCATCTAAACAGAATAATAACAGGTATACTAAACCATACCTGAACCTGGACCTGCAACCAAAGAGTTAGTACCACATACCGTACAATACTCCAAGGTGCCATAATAAATAGTGTAAGAATACGGGGGTGGGGTGTGCATGTCACAATGATAGCAAACAAATCATCCATAGCAACCATCCTCACATCTCTCACTCAGTGCGTAAAGCGTACGATATCTACCACTTTGGAACACTAGACAAACTGAGGTAACGACGGATCCCGACTTGTAGAAACCCTGCTATGACCAAGCTAAACATATGGAGTCATGACCAAACATTTCAATGACCCACTTCATTGGTTGTAGCCCTTGGTCCTACCGATGCCATAATGGCCCTGAATCCGCCTTCGTACCTCCTATCATAGTGGTCCGAAGCTATAGACGTCGATAACCCCTTGGCACGCGTCCCGCAGCAAAACCCAACCATGAAGCGAACCCGTTGATTCCCATCTGAATCTTGAGCTCTAACTTCTCATTTGTGCTTCCTTTGCATCTCGGGTTTCTGTCATCACCGGATCGGTTCGGATCCCCTCTTTGCCATCGGTTCGGTTCGGCCTTTAGCTCCCCATCATCAACGCGGTGCGGTTCGTGGCATCCATCTGGTAGCGGTTCGGATCGGCCTCCCCCAAGCACATCGGCTCGGGTCGCACTTTCTACTCACGAGTGGTTCAGATCGTGGTCACCTCACTGGATCGGTTCGGGCTCCTCTTCGTGAAGCAACACGGATCGCCTCGCGAAGTCTTGATCGGATCGGATCGTATCGCGCTATCGGATCGGAGTCTCCCTCAAGAGCAGGTCAGATTGGAGTCTTCAAGCATCGACGGATCGGAGTCTTCAAGCATCGACGGATCGGATCGGATCGCACCATCGGATCGGATCGCCCTTACTTCCACCGATCCGGTCCGGTTCGGATGATTTCCTGCAGTTCTTCCAGCGAGCAGTTTACGCCATTCGACGGCGTTTTTGACAAATCTAACACTTCTAATCAATCATAAAACACACCATAGAGTCATAGCAGTATGTAATAGCAACAAACAACCATTCAAATGAATCAAAATGGATCAAAAGTGGCCAAAACTCCTTATTTTCCCTTAAGCATATTTAAGTAAATCTAATCATAGGGTTAACAAAACTTAATCAAATCGAACCAAATTTCTAACAGAGACATAAAATATTATTTTCGAATTTCTAAACATTTTTCCAGAATTTATTAGTGTATAAATTCGCTAATCTTCACTAATTACCCTTAATTACCGTAATTAGTGCAAAAACTATGCAAATCACTCACCTTGGCCACAAACAAAATTCTCAGAACTGAAACTCCTCTGATTTGGGGCGAATACTGATGTCCAACAGCAGCTCTAACCTTGCTTTGGTGCTTTTTCTTCTTAATTTAATGTTGCTAAGCCTAATCTTCAATTAGAAAGTGATTTGGGGTGTTTTAGATGTAGGAAGCCATTGTTTGAGTGTCTAAGGATGAAAGTGGCGGCTGGAAAATGTCTAAAGAAATGTTTTCTAACCCTAATCAGCCCCTATATACCCCTAAACCCGAAATCCCCCTCTGGGCCTAGCTGCTAATCACCCGGTTAGGCCCAATTAAGCTGTTTTTCACCATCTGAAACTTGTTTCAGCCATATCTCCCAAACGGTGAGTCCGTTTGGCTAATGTGACCACTCTACGGAAAGAGAAACCATCATCCGGAGCCAATGGAAATGGTTTCAGGTCAAAATTTCTTTCCAGTCAAAAGTTATGGCCAAAACAGTGCCAACTAGGGGTAAAATGGTCATTTAAAAATCGGGAAAAATCATGAACATGGGAAATGACCCCAATAGTCGTCTCCCAAAGTTACATGACCATACGACTTCGTATGTGACAGAAATAAATATTCTACGATCCTATGATGCGTAGAATGCGGGTCGTTACAGTATATTTCTGATCCATGTCGGCATGTGTTTAGAATTTTTAGGATACTACGACTTGTTTCCATGAAAATGGAACACTCATGTGTTATTAAGAAACAAATCATGAGTTGTATGCGTATACGTGGAGGTTAGAGAGGTATTGACCTAGCTTTCTATGGACTGGTTGAGGAAACACTCTAGAATGATGAAAACTATAAAATAAAATTTTCAGTCATTAAAGAGCTTTGCAATATGCCTAGGGTTTGTTAACCAGACCTATTTAGTAACTCAAGTTCCGAAGATCGAGAATTTTAAATGGATCAATTTAGTAACTCCAAGATAAATCGAGGTTAGCTGGTTTGTTAATCAGACCAAATTATTAAACAGTAAGGCATAAAAAAGGGTTCCTCATTTGAACTTGTCGAGTTATATATGATTTTTCCTTATGAACTGATTGTTGATAACACAGTAAATTCAATCAGAACCGAGGGTTCCTCAATGAATACTGGGAAGTAATGAAGAACATCCCAAGCCATGTGCGAAGTGTTTCCTCAAACTGAAAATAATTGTTCATATAATCAACTTTATCATTTCATTGTGTTTCCTCAACTAGCCCACCGAAATCTTGTTCAGTACCTCTCTTATCTCCAAGTATACGCATATAACTTGTGATTTAGTACATAATAAAATGTGAGTGTCCCATCTTCATGGAATTTGGTCGCGGTAAAGATACTAAACACCTTGTCGACATAGTTCTGAAATAAACTTTTTGGCAGTACGACTTAACAGTGGCAGTAGTATATTGTTATATAACTGATACATATCATAAAAATTTCTCCGCAAGCTTAGGAGAAGCATTATGTTACATAAGGCAACTCGGTTTCTTCTTAACTGATCGCCCAAAGGGAACGAAGACAATTTTTTTAGGCTCTTGCCACATCAATATTAATAATCGAGATTGCATAATTTCTTGTAGCTTCCTATAGCAGGCACAATTTGTGTTAGGCCATCAATGATCAAGTTGAACTTGAACCGTATTTGCAATCTTAATTATTAATATTAATAAGTCTAGAGAAACCTTAATTGATGTGGAAACTGAACAAAGAAACCCACCTTCTTCCAAGTATAGGTCGTTTAGTTTGCATTAAACCTAGAGAGAAAGGTGGTGTTATACAAGAAGTGGTTTTACCGTACCGGGGGAGTTTGAGGTTTTCTCATCAAGTACTTGCTTTTAAGTTAACATATAAAGTAAGATGTGCTCTTCATAGTTACTGGGAACTTGATTGGGCTTCTATGCCTGTTAATCTTTAATACAAAATGTTTATGATGCTGGTTTCATTCGGTAGCTCAATTACCATGTATAACTAGATTTAGGCATTATAGTTTATCTGGAGTACTTGTTACATGAATGTTTAGAGATTCGTTCTTACATTTTCTCCTTGGTTATCTTTTATGCGCATTGCATTTGCATTCAAATGACTAACACATGCATTAAAACTTTGCAATTTTTTTAAAATCATGGATACTTATTGCAACTAAATTTGTTGTGAGATATTTGAAAGTATATGTACATGTCTTTTTCTGATTGTCTACTGGTAATTGCTTATTTATTTTTCTGGGGTGTATGTTAGATGGTTGAGTTCAACTTCCAAAGGTAATGTTAATTTTGATTATTTATTTATTTACTTAGAAAATGCTGGTAATAATTTGAGTACCAGTTGAGCATAAGTCAAGTAAATCCTGTGTATTTTTGTTTATGTTTTCTGTTGGCTAGAGTCATGGGACTTCATCACAAGTGAAGAAATGGCCCGATCTATGGATTGGTAGAAGGAAGTTTCTTTAAATTCCGTGTTGGTTGATATCTTAACTGAGGTATGTAAGTTGATCATAATCAGATAGTGTTCAAAAGTATATATTAGTGACCACTCGAATAGCCTTATTCAGGGATCCCCAAAATAGAGAGGTCACTTGATGTGCGGATTGTGGGTTATGTGCTACATGAAAGACATCATGGGAGACAAGAATCAACTATGGGCTGCTAAGTTAATGTATACATATGTCTCTTTCATACTGAATCCTTGTGCTTTGAAAATTATACTTTCAGTATACTACACCCTTGTTGTGTCCATTGTTATGCTGTGTCACCGCCGTTATTGAAGTCATGTTGTGTCCATTGTTGGTGCACCATGTCATTGTGCAATTTTCTTCTGTCCAATATTGCACTTACATGTGGGTATATTTCTTATATAAATAATTGGCATGAACTATGATCTGTTTATTTAAGTGTGAATCATGGCTGTTGCAATGGTAGGTGTTGCACCCATTTTAAAATGTCATCCATTAACATGACGTATATACCTGCATGGCCCAACTGTTCACGTCTATTGTCTTGTGCAAATTTGAATTCTGAAATGCACATGTCTTGCTGCCACTTTATGTGATGTCTATAATGTGATCTACTCATGCTCCTTATTGCTCGGGCCTTACAACTGTTTACTGCACTTATATGCGCTACTGTCCATTGTACTACTCATTTATGATATGATGTTGGCACAAATCTTTACTGACTTGCTTCCTTGTTGACTGATCACAACCATTTTCATGTGTCTCCAGTCTCATTGTATGACCTTGTTAGATACTTTGAAATTGTTGTTGCATGACTAGTTAGGCTTTCCTCGAACACTAATGTTAGGCTGTTTAAAACTCATGCACTACCTTACTTGTATATAGGCATACATCGAGATACATGCCGGGTAAAGTTAATCTCTGCATTTCCTATTTGTTGCAGTGGGAGAAGAGTGTAAATAGTAATCTTTCACAAAAGGATATTGATGTCATGCGAGTGGAATGGGCTACACATGTCTACAACTGTGTATAATCTTGGCGCTTGAATTCTATATGTGACTGCTAATTGAACCCTTATTAGTTAGCTTTATCGATGTTGGTTTTGTTGAATTTTGTGTACACATGGGTTCAGTTGCCTAGTTTATGTAGTTTATGTTTAATTGATGCTTGTAGGATGTATTTGGATTTGGTGTCGATGTTGATATTGTTTAATATTGTTTATATGAAATAGAAATATGAACTGCTCTGTGTCATCTGAACTGATCTGTTATCTGAATTGCTCTGTGTTAATTGAGTTGCTTTATGTCATTTCATTGGAGAATGAACAACACATACAAAAAATGATTTGAGTTATGTTAATTTCTTTAAAAAAACATTTATGTGTTGTAAGAAGAGGGTTGTGAAAATTAATGGAAATGTGCATTCCGTTAAGATAACGTAAAATTGTTATTTTGTTAACTTTCAAACAACATATAATATTCATCAAAACTATCTATAGAACAAGAACACCAATTTGACAACACACGACCATGTTTTTATATGTTACTCTAGTTCAAATCAGACAATGGGTTATATCTATGGTCTGATGTACAATGAGACGGCACGGGGTTTAACGATAGAGAAATATGCTATCAGACAACGGTGGATATCTGTCGTCTGATTCGATTTCTGGAGTAGTTTTATTTCCCTATAAATGATAAATAATCACTAAACTGTTTTAATTTATTGCCTGTTAAATAGGGAGTTGCAATCCTTTCCAATTATCCAACTTTATGACTCTTACAATGTGCTTATAGATTTCTAAATTGATAAGGAAGTTGCTAAATCGCTGAATGGTTTCTAGGGTATTTCTAGAAATTAAGGTCAATCCTTTCTTAAAAGCACTTACAGATACTATTTTATAGAGGTACACGTACTTTAAATAAACATATGTATTCTATTTTATATATAGTGAAACTTTTGTAAACCCTTTTTCAAATAACAAGTACATCGGTCGTACCTATAGTTCCCTCACAATCTGGTAACCTAGGATCTGAAATCAAATATAACAATCTACCCAGTATGCGCCAAAATCCTAACTTAGAAGAGACCCATTATAACTTAGAGCCATTCTAAGCAAGTCGTTGGTTTATATAAGAAATAAAATAATAGGGCCAGACTAAAACGAAATCAAAATCTCACGATGGAATTGACAAAATATAATAATTATAATAGATGTACCATTTCATAAAAATCACAAAATGTCGATTGCATCACAAATTCCAATGTCATAATAACGGTGCATCATAAATATCCTACAAATACAATCAACTACTAGACATAATGATAATAATAAACTGGAATGAAGTCTTTGTCACCAAGCTTCTGACTCCATGACATCATCAATTAAGCATCTCCACCAACTAATCTGTGTCGTTAAGAGGAGAGTGTCAGAACAAAAGTTCTGGTTGAATGAAAATTCCTCAAGTTTAAAAAGGAACTCTATTTCCTATACTATGTAGTATAAATCAGTCAAGTTATATATAAGTGAGTAAAACACTTAATTATATCTAGCATACACATGCATTTAATGGGCAGACTAACCTTCACACCTAAGGCCATCATGTATATATATGGGTGGATTCCTACGATCACTTAATACCCTACAAGTGGATTCCTATTATCACTTAATATCCTACGAAGCAGACTATCATTTGGTAACAAAAGGCCATTATATATATGAGTTGATTCCTACGATTACTTAATACCTTACGACCGGAATCATCCTATGATCACTTAGTATCTTACGGTGGACCCCAGTCACTTAAGAACTCGTTTAACGTTATCAAATATTCTCTTAATCGTAATGCGAGAAAGAGTAATCTACCACTTAATACTAGGTGATGGTAGACACTCATCACCAGTTATAACTCCTTCCGCGGACCCTTGCATTACTATCTGGCTGACATCACAAATGAACCACTAGTCACATAATACTTCCCGTAGATAGGCGGTTTCCCTTACATGTTCTGTGAAACTCCTAATCACATGTCATTAATATTATTAAAAGCCATTAATATACACACAATATACAAATATCCTACGAAGACATTTTAAATTCGAATTCTTAATTAAATGCATTTAATGCACATTTATGATATGTTAATTACGTTATTCAGTATACATAAATAAGAGCATGGTTAGTGGCGCTCGTAAAGGAAACATTGTAAAATCAAAATTGTCGATACTAACCCAGGTTTACAAGTCATATTTCCCAAGCTTACTCAATGTACATATAACATCTCATTCCAAACCTGGAGCAATAATAGAGATATAACAGAACACAAATAAAATAACTTGTAACCTAGGTTTTTAGTATTATTTCAATAATATAAAGATAGGACAAGGTGAATAACCACAATATATGTATTTTCCTTCTAGTACCGCTTTACTTTTATACAGGACATTTACACAAAAATTGGGATTTTGGTAATATGTAGTTTATTGCATTGAAACAATCTACTTTATAACAACAGAGATTTAAACATATAAAAGTTACAATTGTAACGTCCCAGAAATTTCAACAATTGAATATCAGACAAAATAAAGATTTAACGATGAATAATCAATTTATATTAATGCTTGGGTCGGAAATAAATAAAATCAAATATATTGTTTTGAGTTGGATTGAATTCAATATTTAATTCAAAATGGTTTATTGAGGATCAAATATTTATCGATGAATATTTGAATTAAATTTGATGGAATAATAGAATTGCATTTTAAATATGATTGGTAAATATAAATGGTTGAATTTTTAGATAAACGTTATTGACGTTAATAAATAAGAAATTTTAATTGTTAAAAATATATGGATTGGTTTGGATATGTGTACTCGTGTATATGAAGGAATTAAAATTTTATGTTTCGAAATTTGTAAACGAACGGAATTATTGGTGAACTAATAAAACAAAATTAGCGAACGAAAAAAAATTTAAAAATCAAAATAACATCGTATACAAATAGATTCGGGTTACAGCCGAACTAATTTTAGTGAATTCAGAATGTTGAAACGAGGAGATACGTATAATTTTTGTCGTAATTGGAGACTATGTTGCGATATGAATATGGAGCGTTCAACATCAGTTTACGGGGCAGCTAAATAGTAAATTAAACTAAATGAAATCTAACCCAGTTAAAAACATGCAAACCTATTATCTGCTTACGCCGCTACCCTAAAGCTATGAAGTTACGTCGTTCTTATCTCCACAAAAATTTCTTCTATAAAAGATTTATCCCTCGTTCCAAATTCTTCAGCATAAATTCATTTCATTCTCAATTTTAATTAAATGGCCAAAGCCCTAAGCTTGTTATTCTCCATTTCTATTTGCCACTTCCAACTCCATTCCTTCACTCCACCACCATGTTTCTCGTCGTTGGCCACCGTAATTACTTTTCCCCAAAATCCCTAAAATCAAATCGAGTTTCACCTTTCCACCGAAAAATCAAAATCAACCGCCGCTATAAATATCCAAAATCGATTGGCTTCCTCTTTGTCGTTGTTCACCGCAACTAGTCTTCCACCATCGTCGAAGCTCCAAGTTGTTGCTTTTCCATTAAAGGTTAGTTCGTCTTCCATCAACATCGCTGTAGTCGAAGCCCAAACCATGGATTTCCCTTGCTGTGAACTTCCTCCCCTACGTGCTCTCTCTTCGTCGGTTTAAGGTGAGCATCTCACTCACAATTAACCTCTAGATTCAAGTATTTCAATTTCAGTAGAAACTAAATTAAAAAGTTAGATAATATTTTTGGCTGTCATACTTTGTTGGAATTCGTTTGCGGGTTGCTAGGTGAATTTTGGTCCTTGATAGTTGAATATTGAATACCCTGAATTGTGTAAGTATGTGGATAGTAACATTTATGTATACATATGTGTTTGCATGTGTATATGTATGTTGTTGCCACCTATATGGACACAGATTCATATGCCGTTGGCTCGGAACATTTTGCCCTGTTGATTGGTGACAGGCTAATATAAACTTGTGTTATTCTGTTACTTGGTTTCCTTGTTGATTTCCGTCGTGTGCCACAAGATTCATGGACCAAAATTATTGCAGGTTGATTTAGGGTCAACATACATATGTATATATTTATATGTACATATATGTTTGCCCGATATTGGCTTAGATTTGTTTAGTATTGTACACAGTTGTTCACTTTGACGCACCCCTTTGCTACATGTACATTGTTGAACTCAGGGATCCTCATAATTCTTCCTTGTTGTGTTACTCTACATACATGTACCTCCTTACATTGACTATAATATGTTGTAGTATAGTCTGGTTTGTCAAATTTTCTGTCCGCATAAAGCCATCTATTTGAACCTGGACATGTTTTATGGGTTTGATATTGGTAATAGATACATTCAGAAACAATTGTGGCCACGAATAGGGGTAGTGCTGCAAACACATTATACGTAATAGTGAGCTTGTTTAGCTGATGTTTGTGGCTTTTATCCCCTGAAATGATAATTACCCATATGACCGGAACTATAAACCGTATATGCTGGTTATATATATATATTCTTAGATATGAAATTTCCATTTCACATGTGACCCCTGTTTGTAAAATGTTAACTAAATTCTCTCCTGTTAGTTGTATTGTGGCTGAGTGACACTACATGCTGCATATTGGTTGGATTTTCGGTTAAAAACAATTAGGCCCTGAATGATAAACAAATGGGAAGAACTTGGAAACCTTTGGTTTTACCTGTATATTCAATTCATTAGTTCTAAATGTATGTTGGCAGTTTGGAGTAATATATGAGTTGTTTTATAAATTTCTCAGTTTAATTGAGTTAGCTCATTTAATTCAGAACCATGATCCTCTTTATTGTTATTTCCTTGAGCGTCATTATTGAATTATTATTATGAAATGGTTTACATACTCGGTCAGTAAGAAATGAAATACTTTAAGCCTAAAGCTTTCCAGTTCATGTAGATTATTACTTCTATGTTATGTTCTTTAAAATGCCATACATTTTTAAAGATTTGTGGAGTTCCTAGTCTGTTTTCCAAACAAACTACGAGTCAGTCATGGGACTGGTATGAGAAATCTACTTAACTGGTTAAACAATAATAATAAGGCAAATCATAGGACCACGCCGCTAACGCGGAACGAGTTTACTCCATTGATTTCCAGTGCATGAAATAAAGTAAATCTTCTAAACAACGCAATGCTTTTTAGAAAAATGAAGCCATTATAAGATTCAGGTCCCATCGTACAATGCAACTCAAGCCGGAGGATAGAGTTTTACCTTATAATGACCAAAATATGCTTGATACATATGAAACAAAATCATTTGATATTACTACTAGTGCATATATTTTTCAAACACAATTTCAATCATAATTTATCAATCATAGACGGCATGAGTACCATATATCATGTCATCATATATAATTTTACAATCAAAACCGAAATGTCGTATTGGAAATTGGATTTCCGTCATGATTTGAGGCCAGGGACAGCTCCTCAACGATTCGAGACACTCTAGCAAATGCCTCAAGTTCCCCCGCAATGAACCTTGTGATGCTTCAGGGCCGGTGCACACTTATGTTAGTGGATTAGTATTCCTAAACACACATTTCCTGGTCCTATCGGACCTATCCATCGTCCCCGTAGTGACCGATATAACCGAGGCGCCTCGCTATCCATCATCCACATAGGTAAAAAATATAAATGTCTGGGATCCATACCATGACACCACCCATAGCCAGAAAGAAACGACGTGCACTCCTTGTTGTCTTGATCCTGTTTTTGACTCATATCGAGGTGTGAGGCTAGTGAATTAACGTTATACACAAAGCTATGCTATTTAAAGATGTACTTTGATCATCTCCACAAGACTCTGCTTTTCAACAAAAGCCTTGATCACTTACATCTCAGCATGCGACACTGACAATTCACGCCATGCGACTGATGTCTATCGATATATAACCTCTAAGCTTGTACGTCTTAGAGAAGGGTGTTAAGCAAGAGAATAAATTCTCCGCCACCAAATAGATATATATTTAATAGAGATCAATCATATAACGTCCCATATTCTCAGTGGTATGGTATTTAAAATATTTTATTTTATTAAATATTGAATTGGAATTTATATTGGATTTATAATATTTATTTCGACAAAGTTTGAATATATATAATTTATAATATAATTAAAACGAACTCGAGATGTCGCGGTAATTCGAAATATCGAGATTTGAACTTCAAATGAATATATAGAATCCGTTTTAAGTTGGATTTTCGTAAAACAAGAAGCGTTAGGATCGATTTGATTATAATTTTCTAACGGAAGATAAAATTCAAGATTTTGACTTGTAGACGGTAAGTTATGTCCAAATCAAAATTTAAAATAGTCGCTGTAGAATTGTTTACATACAATAACGGTTATTTAATTATAATTAAATATTGGTCGCGAATTTGGACAAAACCTTTGAGGCATAGCCATAATTTAATTTTTAGAATTTTACTGTAATTTTTAATTTGGAAAATAAGCAATTTTTTATTTGGAGTATTTTGCACCCTATATCATTATTTTGGGGTTTCACAATATAAGTAAACCTACCAATATTATTATATTTTTTGGATCGTCGCACCTCGCTGGACACGACTGTACTTTTGTTTATGCCTGTAGCAATCCGTATGTGAACCAAATTTTATGAAACAGGGTACGCTAAACTTGTAATAAAATATAGAACAAAATATATCTATTCTTTCACATGCTTTACATTCCTCCATATTCTGATATGTACATGATAACTTATATTTTTCCTAGTTTCGTCAATGAATGTTCAACCCATACTATTTGTATAAATAATAAATAAAAAAATGAACAGACGAAACTTTTAACATACTGACCTTTACAATGGCATTATTTGTAAATGTTAAAATCACCATCCATGAGCATATCAAGAAGGGCATTTATAAGTCCCTCACTTGGTTGCCACCTACAAAATTCTAAAAGTGAATTCTATAGCATTTGATATCCTGAACCAACAAGGACCCTGAATACAACTTTGGTGTCTTCTCAGATTTCTAATCAAAGAAATAAATTAAATTAAATGTTTCATGCCTAAAACACACCGTAGATTTTTACAGCCTATCCTATGTTACTTGGACGTTAAGCCTTGAAGATAAATATATTTTTATCCTACCCTACTTAAAACAATTCAGTACCGTTTAGCATTTGAAGTCAACGTCATATGTTTTGACATAGTATTAGTTTACATTGTGTATCCAAAGCAAAAGTACTGAGAAAAATGGGTTTAATATACCTTTTTATATACCTTAGGAGGAAAGCAATTTAGGCACATGGCCTGATACAAATCTGTAAGTTGGTAAGCTAAATAAAAATCATAGCTACCCTAGGAAACCTAAATACGCAACAATGAGTTTTCAAATCTGTAACACCCCGAATTTTAGTTAATACTAAAATTCACTATTTACAGGATAAATAATCTCAGATGTGGGAATTAGGGGAAACGGGTTGCGTTATTGCGTTCGTCTCGGAAAAATACGCAAAATAGAGTCCGAGTTTTCGAAAATCGAAGTCCGTATGGCCCAGTTATGGCCCGATGAAGTTTGCAGAAAATTCAAAACTAAAACAGATTTAAAAATTTAAAATTTCAGATTGTGGGATGGAACAGGCGGGGTCAGGCGGGAAGATTCCCGCCCTACCCATGTCGACAGGGCTGTCGACAGGCCTGTCGACAGGGGTGTCGACTTGCCTGTCGACTTGCCTGTCGACAGGGGCGCGCCGTCCATTGAACCTGGGTGCACCAGGTTGGGTTTCAGGCTGGCTAGGAGGGCTGGTTCTAGAGATTTCCGAAATCTAAGGGTCCTAATCTAATCTAGGGTTAATCTAAGGGCCTAAAACACTCACCTAATCTATAAATACACCCTAAACCCCCCCTTAATCCTTACCAAAAATAGAAATGATGGCCTCATGCCGCCAAATTAAATCCTAAGAGGAGCCTCCACTAATTTATGAAGGAAGTTGCAAGCTAATCACTCTCTAATCAATCTTTAATCATCATTATCTTCATAGTTAGCAACTAATTCTACTTCATAAGGTTGCTAATCTTGAGTTTGGTGAGTTTCTATCACTTTAACATCAATTGTTAAAGTAAGTAGATTGGGTGTAATGAGACTTATGGTCTTAAATGCGGATTAGTGAGTTTGAATCATTTATAATGATATGTTACTCTATGTTGTTCTATGTTTATGCATGTTTGACAAGTTGGTTTATGCATGCTTAATAAGTTGATTTATGCATGTTTAACAAGTTGGTTTATGCATGTTTAACAAGTGGGTTTATGCATATTTAATGAGTGGAATTATGCATGTTTAACAAAGTGAGTTATGCAAGTTAAGTATATGTTTAAATGCAAGTCTAATGTGATATGCAAGTTATGCATGCTTATGCAAGTGTATGGATGCTTATGCAAGTCATGTATATGTTTAAATGCAAGATTTATGTGATATGCAAGTTATGCATGCTTATGCGAGTATATGAATGCTTATGCAAGATATGTATATGCTTAAATGACATGATATGCAAGTTATGCATGTTTATGCAAGTATGTGAATGCTTATGCAAGTTATGTGTATGCTTAAATGCATGTTTAACATGTTATGCAAGTTATGAGAATGCCTATATGCAAGTTCAACATGTTATGCAAGATATGTGTATGATAATATGCAAGCTCATATGCAACATGTTATGCAAATCGTGTGTATGATAATATGCAAGTTTGGGTTATATGTAGTTGGGTTAATATATGCTCATATATGCAAGTTGACATCCTCTTAACCCATGACAAAGTTGTATGCTAAACCCATGATATTTGTGATGATCTTCCCCTTATTTATGTCATGAAATGAGAACGATTTACGTGGGGAACGATGGGGTTGGTAAATATGTTAATAAATGAATGATTGGGTATGATTAAGCATACCATAAAAATAAATTACCATAAGTGGGAATTTACCTATTGAGTTAGGTCTACCCCATGGGAATTTACCTATTGAGTTAGGTCTACCCATGTTATGGAAAACTTGATATTAATTAGGGATAATTAATATGGGGGTGATTAATTAGGTGTAATTAATCGACTAAGACACGAGGTTGGACTCATTTGTAGTGTAAAACTGCCCGGACCCGACCGGCTTAACCAGTTGCTACAAATGTCAGCCCAATGTGAGAGGTCTTAGCCATGAATTGAATACGTGATTAAGGTAAAGACACGAGGTTAGACTCTGTTATGACGTAAGACTGCCCGGACTCTACCGGCTTAACCAGGCGGTCATAACAGCTAGTCTAATGTGGGAGGTCTTTATGGGAGATCACGGTCTTAATTAATTAAGAAACACTTAACCATATTAGCATGTAGTGGGACATGAGGGGTTAAGTGGGTGCCTTGGGTGGCATGTGGAAATTTTGTGGTTGCCTTGGGTGGCATGTGGAATCTAGTGGGTTGCCTTGGGTGGCAATAGAAAATACGATTAGAATACTTAACCAAGTGGAAACATGTAATTAAACATGATTAAAGGGTTAAGTGGGATACACTAGATATATGACAAGCTTAGGTGGGTAGCTTGTGGGGGCCCATTTCAACCAATATCCCAAACGTATCTTTGTGGGCTCGACCCATGTCGAGTGACGGGACACGCATATTGGGCTTGATTATAAGAGGCCAAAACGGGTTAGCGGTGGCAACGCAAGTCCAACGGGTTTCATATGCGTGTGTGGGCCCGGGCTGGTAGATAAGCCGTTGTTGCATCGTGTAGATATAAAGCCGTGCACCGTTAGTATTGGGTAGCCACTTTAGGGAAGTGATACACCCCACTGTGGGACCAGCACGGGTATCTACGGTAGGGAGCCGATCGATAGGGAGTAGTGGGTACACCTAAGGATAGGGGCAGACGGCACCTATGTAGGGGTACACGAAACTACTGGGTAAGAATTACTGAGTACACCTAGTGGAGATAGGGGCAGACGGCACCTATGTAGTGGGCTAGGGGTACACGAAACTACTGGGGAAATTTTCTAAGTCCTTGGAAGGGATCAACCTTTAAGTAGGAGTGACTGGTGTGGTGCAGTTAGTAATTATCCTTGGGTGGGTAGATGCGTCCTGACGGTTATCTTAGTTTATCCTAAGTCTACCAAGCTGCTTAGTGTAGCCATTCATCCCCAGATATTACCGTAGGTCAAGTTTATGTCTTCTCTGGTTACTTTAATGATTGTATTGTTAAAGTTATAGGACTCACTCAGACTTATGTCTGACCCCGTTGTTTTTATCTTTTTCCCAACCCTCAGGTCCTACGGTGGATCCTAGCGGTAGTAGAGCTTGATCGGATTGCTGTTCCAGTCTTTAGGAGCTTGGGTAGATGTAAAGCTCCAGTTATCCAGTTATCTTTTCTTTTGTTATGGCTATTGTATGAGAGAGTGGGATTATGTACTTCTTTATTTTGACAGATATGGTACTTGACTTTTATCATGGTTTTATGATGTAACCAGACATGTTTATTTCCGCTGTTATGAGATGATGTTTTAAATTTCAAATACTATTTATATCTGTCTTGGTGTAATTTTTCTGTTCTATATTCACTAAAATACTCCACCGATGCTATGGCATTCCCTTAGTGAGTGACCATAGCGGGCGTGGGGTGTTACACGTGGTATCAGAGCGAGGTTACCGGAACAGATAAAATTTTTAGAAAGCTATTTTTCTAAAAACATTTTTGGAAGAGATATTTTCAAAAACATGTCTTTAAAAAGAAAAGTTTTTGAAAGAAAAGCATAATCCCCAATAGCCATATCTATATCTTTAGAATCCTCCGTTTTGAATCTTTCCTTTTTCGTTTCAGCATGGCCGAGAATCTTAACTTTCCGGAGGGTGTGACGGTACCAGTATGGTATAGGAGATTGATGGAGGCTAGGGCCACCACTGCGGGTCCAGCAAATGTTCCTCCACCAACCGTAGCACCCGATCTTCCTCCTCCCCCTCCTCCTCGCACGGATACTTTTGCTAAGACTTGCAAGGAATTTAAAGCCATGGGAGGGAAACCTTTTCAAGGATCTGAAACTTTTGTGGAGGCTAGAGATTGGCTTAAGGAGGTGGAAGAGGTGATAGATATTTTTGAGATGGAAGAAGGAAAGAAAGTCAAGTTGGCTGCTTGGTTAATGAAGGGAGAGGCCTCATTCTGGTGGGAGGTCACTAATGGAGAATGCCCCGTTGACTCTTGGGCGGATTTTAGGCAAAGATTTGTGGCAAAGTTTCTCTCAAGGGCGGAGGAAAACTTGTATATGGAAAGATTCTTGACTCTAAAACAAGGAAATCTTTCGGTGAAGGAATATGTTAACAAGTTTAATCAATTGGCAAGGTTTGGCCTAGATATGGTGAATACACCGGAGAAGAAGGCTTTGCGGTTCGTGAAAGGCTTGAATGAACCTATGCATGGGTTGGTTATGACTCATATCCCTATGGGGGCCACCTTTGAGAAGCTAGTTGACATGGCACTCATGTATGAGGAAGAGAAGGGTCCTAATGCTAATAAGGCACCCGAGAAGAAGGGAGATCAAAAGAGACCTCAGCAACAACAACAAAGCAAAGGTGGGAAAGGCAACGGTGGCAAGGGCAAGAAGAAGAAGTGTTTCAATTGTGGAACACCTGGCCACCTAAGCAAGGATTGTCGCAAGAAGAAGAAGACTGGCTGCTTCCACTGTGGCGAAGCAGGGCATCTAGTGAAAGATTGTCCTAAGAAGGGGCAAAGGACGGGGTCTACCTCAGGAGGACAGGTGCAAGCTCTTATGGCACCGAGTCAGGCTAGGGGGAAAGTACAGGCTCTCGCAGTCCCACCAATTCAGGAAAGAGGTAGAACTATCTCCGTTGAAAGTCTGGTTTTTCTATTTGACCATCCTGTCCATACATTGTTTGATTCAGGCGCATCGCATTCGTTTATCTCATCATCATTAGTTGAGTTACTGCACTTAGACACCAGTCTGGTAGATGATCCCTTGGTTGTTTCAAACCCAATTGGGGGCTCCACTTATTTGTCCATGATATGTTTGGGGTTGAAGATTTCTATACTTAGCATTGAGTTTAGATGTGATGCTTTTGTCTTGGGCTTCACGGGCTATGGGTTGATTTTGGGCATGGACTGGCTATCCAGTAATGGTGCCGTTCTTGATTGCGAAAGGAGAGTTGTTAGGCTCATGACCCGTTTGGGTAACACTCTCGAGATTTCTTGTAATCCCAGGGACTCTGTTATGCTAAGTTATCTTGAATCGCTTGACGCTTCGGTCGAGAGTTTGCAATCTATGAGAGTGGTCCGGGAATATCCGGATGTGTTTGAGGAGGTGAAGGGCTTACCTCCGAAGCGGGAGATTGACTTCCGAATATATCTGGTGGATAATGCTAAACCGGTATCTTTACCCGTGCGCCACATGGCTCCTCGTGAGAGGAGGGAACTCCATAAGCAAGTAGGGGAGTTGCTTGAGAAGGGGTTCATAAGACGGAGCATATCGGAGTGGGGTGCTCCAGTAGTATTTGCTACAAAGGCGGATGGGTCCCTCAGACTTTGTGTAGACTATAGAGAACTCAACAAGCTCACAAAGAAGAATAGACACCCATTGCCGAGGATTGATGATCTTTTCGATCAGTTGGTTGGCGCTTCAGTATTTTCTCAGTTGGACTTGGCCACGGGGTTTCATCAGTCGAGGGTGGCTGAGGATAGCATAGACAAGACTGCCTTTAGGACTCTGGATGGTTTCTATGAGTGGCTAGTGATGCCATTTGGGTTGACGAACGCCCCTGCATACTTTGTTGACTTGATGAGTAGGGTGTTCAGGGAGTTCCTTAATAAGTTCGTGGTGGTCTTTGTGGATGATATCTTAGTACTTTCTAAGAGTGAAGAAGAGCATGCCTTACATCTTGGGGAGGTATTGAAGACTCTTCGAGCACATAGCCTTAAGGCTAAATTCTCTAAATGTCACTTCTGGAGGAAGGAAGTGCGGTTCTTGGGGCACGTGGTCTCCAAGGAGGGGATAGCCGTGGATCCCGCGAAGGTAGTATCAGTCCAAGATTGGAAGGTTCCTAGAAATGCTACCAAAGTAAGAAGTTTCTTGGGCTTGGCGGGTTATTATAGGAAGTTTATTAAAGACTTCGCGAAGATATCAGCCCCATTAACCCGCTTAACGAAGAAGAATCTTGTTTTCGCATGGGACGTAGATTGTGATGATGCGTTCCGACGGTTAAAGAGAGCTTTAACCACTGCTCCAGTTTTAGTGTTGCCAGATGGGAGCAAGCCATTTGTTGTTTATACCGATGCTTGTGGGACAGGACTTGGCGCCGTCTTAATGCAAGAGGGAAGGGTAATAGCCTATGGTGGAAGGCAGTTAAGGGCACATGAGAAAAACTACCCTACCCATGATTTAGAGCTGGCCGCTATTGTTTTTGCGCTTAAGATTTGGCGTCATTATCTTCTTGGTGAGAGATTCGAGTTGTTCACCGACCATAAATCATTGAAGTACTTATTCTCTCAGAAGGATTTGAATCTAAGACAGCAAAGGTGGATGGAATTCTTAGCATCCTATGATTTCGAGATAGCGTATACCCCTGGCAAGGGTAACGTGGTGGCGGACGCCTTGAGCAGGAAGAGGTTGTCCTTGAGTCCATTGTTCGTGGAACGACGAAGCTTGGAGTTTATCTCGATGTTTGATTTCAGACCTTCCATTGATTATGTACCCAGTTTGCTAGCTTCCTTGGAAGTTAGGCCTACTCTTTTGGGGCGGATTGGGGAAGCCCAGAGGGACGACCCACAGTTGGTTGAGTTGATAGAGAAGCTCATAAGGGGGGAGTCGTCCAGCCATTTGAGTAGGTACACCCTAGACGATAGGGGGTGCTTGCGTAGAGACGGTAGACTTTGCGTACCGCAAGACGAGGGTTTGAGGAAGGCTATTCTTGATGACGCACACCGTTCTAGGATGACCATTCATCCCGGTGGGGATAAGATGTACCAAGACATGAAGAGGGTTTTCTTCTGGGCCGGTATGAAGAAAGATGTGGCCGAGTATGTCGCTCGATGTTTGGTGTGCCAGCAAGTGAAGGCGGAGCAAAGGAAACCAGGTGGGTTGCTTCACCCATTGGAGGTTCCGCAATGGAAGTGGGATAGCGTCTCGATGGATTTTATTGACGGGTTACCCAGATCGAGGAAGGGTAATACAGGAATTTGGGTGGTGGTAGACAGACTTACTAAGAGCGCCCATTTCATACCTGTGAAGAGTAAGAGGACTGCTCCATGGCTAGCTTCAGTATATCTTCGAGAGATAGTTCGATTGCATGGGGTACCCTCTAGCATAGTGAGTGATCGAGATCCTATCTTCACTAGCGAGTTCTGGAGAAGTTTGCAAGAAGCAGTGGGGACTCAATTGTGTCTGAGCACTGCATATCATCCTCAGACAGACGGCCAGACTGAGAGGGTGAATCGTGTTCTAGAAGACCTTTTGAGGCTTTGTATCTTAGATTTTGGAGGTACATGGGAAGAGCATCTTCCATTGGTGGAGTTCGCATATAATAACAGCTTTCCGTCCAGTATTGGTATGGCTCCTTTCGAAGCTCTCTATGGAAGGCCTTGTCGATCACCTACATGTTGGTGGGAATCTACGGATAAGATCTTGCTTGGGCCTGATATGATTAGGGAGACTTCTGAGAAGATCGATTTGATTCGAAGAAGGATGAAAGCAGCGCAAGATAGGCAAAAATCTTATGCGGACAAGAGAAGGATGGATCTTGAGTTTGAAGTTGGGGATATGGTTTTTGTTAAGGTATCTCCGTTGAGGAATGTTGTTCGCTTCGGATCCGTTGGGAAGTTAGCACCGAGGTTTGTTGGGCCGTTTCCTATCAAGGAAAGGATTGGACGGATGGCATATAGGGTGGAGTTGCCCGACAGACTTAGTGGTGTTCATGATGTATTCCATGTATCACATCTGAGGAAGTGCTTACATGAGACGGCAGAGGTGGTAGAGCCGAGCTTCCTTAGAGATGTAGAGGTAGAGCATGATGCGACTATTCGACGAGCTCCTACTCGCATCCTTGGGTCAGAGACTAGGAAGTTGAGAAACAGAGAGGTTCAACTAGTCAAGGTGCAATGGGGAGAAGATGAGAGCAACGCAACTTGGGAGACGGAAGCGAAGATGCGTTCATTGTACCCATTTCTTTTTGAGGGTATGTCTTTACTTTCTCCTTTATCGCTTGTCTAGTACTTATCTTATCTTTGGTATGTCCTCTCGTTAGTACCTTTGACCTTTAGATAGGGTAAACCTATGTTTGAAACATGTGTTTGAGACATGTTATGGTTGATGGATGCAAGTGGATGCAAGTGTTTGCTAGTGGTTGCTCGTGGATGCATATACACACACTCTAGGCACTAGATCGGCTCAGTCACTTCATATTGCATATTGCATAAAATTGTGTGTAGGAAGATATATTTATGGATGTATAATGGTTGTGTTATCACATGGATGATGCATTTTGGTGAATGATTGTGCACTCACGTAGATATTGTATGTGTCGATAGGGTTCTCTCGCATACATAATGGATGCATGGCACTATCATGGTTTGCATATGTTCATACATTAGATAGGGGACATATACACACACTTTTTGCATATGCTCATACATCATTAGAAACTATTTAAGGACAATGGATGCCCGTGGTTGATGATTTGAGTAGATGGTTGTTTGGATGGTAGGATATGCATTCTCCTTAGCTTAGAGATTTCGGGGACGAAATCCTTTAAGGAGGGGAGAATGTAACACCCCGAATTTTAGTTAATACTAAAATTCACTATTTACAGGATAAATAATCTCAGATGTGGGAATTAGGGGAAACGGGTTGCGTTATTGCGTTCGTCTCGGAAAAATACGCAAAATAGAGTCCGAGTTTTCGAAAATCGAAGTCCGTATGGCCCAGTTATGGCCCGATGAAGTTTGCAGAAAATTCAAAACTAAAACAGATTTAAAAATTTAAAATTTCAGATTGTGGGATGGAACAGGCGGGGTCAGGCGGGAAGATTCCCGCCCTACCCATGTCGACAGGGCTGTCGACAGGCCTGTCGACAGGGGTGTCGACTTGCCTGTCGACTTGCCTGTCGACAGGGGCGCGCCGTCCATTGAACCTGGGTGCACCAGGTTGGGTTTCAGGCTGGCTAGGAGGGCTGGTTCTAGAGATTTCCGAAATCTAAGGGTCCTAATCTAATCTAGGGTTAATCTAAGGGCCTAAAACACTCACCTAATCTATAAATACACCCTAAACCCCCCCTTAATCCTTACCAAAAATAGAAATGATGGCCTCATGCCGCCAAATTAAATCCTAAGAGGAGCCTCCACTAATTTATGAAGGAAGTTGCAAGCTAATCACTCTCTAATCAATCTTTAATCATCATTATCTTCATAGTTAGCAACTAATTCTACTTCATAAGGTTGCTAATCTTGAGTTTGGTGAGTTTCTATCACTTTAACATCAATTGTTAAAGTAAGTAGATTGGGTGTAATGAGACTTATGGTCTTAAATGCGGATTAGTGAGTTTGAATCATTTATAATGATATGTTACTCTATGTTGTTCTATGTTTATGCATGTTTGACAAGTTGGTTTATGCATGCTTAATAAGTTGATTTATGCATGTTTAACAAGTTGGTTTATGCATGTTTAACAAGTGGGTTTATGCATATTTAATGAGTGGAATTATGCATGTTTAACAAAGTGAGTTATGCAAGTTAAGTATATGTTTAAATGCAAGTCTAATGTGATATGCAAGTTATGCATGCTTATGCAAGTGTATGGATGCTTATGCAAGTCATGTATATGTTTAAATGCAAGATTTATGTGATATGCAAGTTATGCATGCTTATGCGAGTATATGAATGCTTATGCAAGATATGTATATGCTTAAATGACATGATATGCAAGTTATGCATGTTTATGCAAGTATGTGAATCCTTATGCAAGTTATGTGTATGCTTAAATGCATGTTTAACATGTTATGCAAGTTATGAGAATGCCTATATGCAAGTTCAACATGTTATGCAAGATATGTGTATGATAATATGCAAGCTCATATGCAACATGTTATGCAAATCGTGTGTATGATAATATGCAAGTTTGGGTTATATGTAGTTGGGTTAATATATGCTCATATATGCAAGTTGACATCCTCTTAACCCATGACAAAGTTGTATGCTAAACCCATGATATTTGTGATGATCTTCCCCTTATTTATGTCATGAAATGAGAACGATTTACGTGGGGAACGATGGGGTTGGTAAATATGTTAATAAATGAATGATTGGGTATGATTAAGCATACCATAAAAATAAATTACCATAAGTGGGAATTTACCTATTGAGTTAGGTCTACCCCATGGGAATTTACCTATTGAGTTAGGTCTACCCATGTTATGGAAAACTTGATATTAATTAGGGATAATTAATATGGGGGTGATTAATTAGGTGTAATTAATCGACTAAGACACGAGGTTGGACTCATTTGTAGTGTAAAACTGCCCGGACCCGACCGGCTTAACCAGTTACTACAAATGTCAGCCCAATGTGAGAGGTCTTAGCCATGAATTGAATACGTGATTAAGGTAAAGACATGAGGTTAGACTCTGTTATGACGTAAGACTGCCCGGACTCTACCGGCTTAACCAGGCGGTCATAACAGCTAGTCTAATGTGGGAGGTCTTTATGGGAGATCACGGTCTTAATTAATTAAGAAACACTTAACCATATTAGCATGTAGTGGGACATGAGGGGTTAAGTGGGTGCCTTGGGTGGCATGTGGAAATTTTGTGGTTGCCTTGGGTGGCATGTGGAATCTAGTGGGTTGCCTTGGGTGGCAATAGAAAATACGATTAGAATACTTAACCAAGTGGAAACATGTAATTAAACATGATTAAAGGGTTAAGTGGGATACACTAGATATATGACAAGCTTAGTGGGTAGCTTGTGGGGGCCCATTTCAACCAATATCCCAAACGTATCTTTGTGGGCTCGACCCATGTCGAGTGACGGGACACGCATACTGGGCTTGATTATAAGAGGCCAAAACGGGTTAGCGGTGGCAACGCAAGTCCAACGGGTTTCATATGCGTGTGTGGGCCCGGGCTGGTAGATAAGCCGTTGTTGCATCGTGTAGATATAAAGCCGTGCACCGTTAGTATTGGGTAGCCACTTTAGGGAAGTGATACACCCCACTGTGGGACCAGCACGGGTATCTACGGTAGGGAGCCGATCGATGGGGAGTAGTGGGTACACCTAATAAGGATAGGGGCAGACGGCACCTATGTAGGGGTACACGAAACTACTGGGTAAGAATTACTGAGTACACCTAGTGGAGATAGGGGCAGACGACACCTATGTAGTGGGCTAGGGGTACACGAAACTACTGGGGAAATTTTCTAAGTCCTTGGAAGGGATCAACCTTTAAGTAGGAGTGACTGGTGTGGTGCAGTTAGTAATTATCCTTGGGTGGGTAGATGCGTCCTGACGGTTATCTTAGTTTATCCTAAGTCTACCAAGCTGCTTAGTGTAGCCATTCATCCCCAGATATTACCGTAGGTCAAGTTTATGTCTTCTCTGGTTACTTTAATGATTGTATTGTTAAAGTTATAGGACTCACTCAGACTTATGTCTGACCCCGTTGTTTTTATCTTTTTCCCAACCCTCAGGTCCTACGGTGGATCCTAGCGGTAGTAGAGCTTGATCGGATTGCTGTTCCAGTCTTTAGGAGCTTGGGTAGATGTAAAGCTCCAGTTATCCAGTTATCTTTTCTTTTGTTATGGCTATTGTATGAGAGAGTGGGATTATGTACTTCTTTATTTTGACAGATATGGTACTTGACTTTTATCATGGTTTTATGATGTAACCAGACATGTTTATTTCCGCTGTTATGAGATGATGTTTTAAATTTCAAATACTATTTATATCTGTCTTGGTGTAATTTTTCTGTTCTATATTCACTAAAATACTCCACCGATGCTATGGCATTCCCTTAGTGAGTGACCATAGCGGGCGTGGGGTGTTACAAAATCTAAAACAGTCCTACCCAAAAATTACACGCCAAAGTAACAGATAAAGAAATGCAAACCTGCCCTGTAGTGTTACAGCTACCTATTATCAATTCCTTGCGAGCCAAGGAGTGTAGCAATATAAATACACGCTGCTTTCCTTCTCATCTGTACATCGAAGTTCACATTTTAATGGTGATGAAAAAAAAGAACGGAAGTGAGTAGCGAATAAAGGAGAAGGGCGAAACTCAGCGGCATGTGATGGCTGTTTAACGTGGAGATGGGTTTAGAAGTATTGGAAAAGGGGAGGCTTTGAAAAAGTTGGATGTGAGTTTAATAGTCGGAAGTGGGTGCGTGGCTTTCATCAAAGTCTGAAGGAGTGTACGCTACATAGATGAAGCATTGGGAAGAGGAGAGTAAGTTCAGAACGGTCATCGGTGAGGCGACGAGGCTAATGGCCGTGTGAAGGAGTTCAGCGTTAAAGGGTGATGTGAATCAACAAAGATGGCTTACGATGGTTACTGTAGCATTGAAATATAACGTGAGACTGTTTGGCTTTGAACTGGGCTTCCGACAATTTAAACAAAAAGGGAAATGTGTGATGTTGAAAGAAGATGGGGAGCACATTGGTTTGTTCCTGGTATTGAAGCATTTTTCGTGAATGAAGAATGGTTGAAGTTGAAAAATGATTTTCACGTTTCAAGTAAAGAGAAGAAGAGAATGCTGATTGCCTGAAAACGAAACAAAGGGGAAGCGGCACTTCAGGCACACGCATGGAGCTAGTACACATAGACAAGTGGAAAGGGGAGCCATGCGTTGTGTACACGATAGATTGAAGAAGCAACACACTGTGTGAATGGTTTAGTTAAGGTGGGATATCGCTTTCAGCTTTTAGATGGAGATTGGTTAGCCGGTTTAATTTCCTTGATTAAGGGATAAGCATCACTTAGGTAAACCAATTAAGATAAGTAAATTAAGTTTAATAGATAATGATTAATTAGTTTATAAATATATGTTACTTCTGTATTGGTGATAACTCGACCATGTATTGCCAGAATCACACGATACCGGACACGTTGGAATTGCAGAGAAAAGTACTTCACTGATGTACTGGTTTAGACGAGAGTGGAAGCAACCTAGTTTCCGTTAAATTTTAAATGCCAGTTCAGAGTTTAACAGAATAACGTGGACCGTCAACTGAAAACAATAGGCGAGTTAATTCTCACACCTTCTGCAATACTATGATATGCTAAATTCATATAATTAAAATTTATCGTTGATATATTGGTTGATTGGATGCCTATTGTTGATTGAATGGTTGTCGTTAATTATATTACCGTTATTATATACTGTTACAAAATATTATACCGATCTGTGATGCTGGGAAGCACAGGTTGGAGGGATCCGACCGGATTCCTCAAAATGTTATGTGTGTTTTATGTGTGTTGTTTGTTTTGATATTGTTATATATGAACTAATTTAACCCCACTATCGTTAGAACCCATTTTATTGGTAAACGTTGAACTAAAATTCAACGCTATTGTTATCAGAATCAATAAACAGTATTGACCTGTTAGAGTTTATGCCCTAGAGGCAATCCATTTGATGTGATTAATAACGTTATTGTTTTATTTGGAATAAAAATATTCTGTTATGTTATATTTACTGCATAATATAAATAATAATTTAACAGAAGTCCTTAGAATAATAATACAGAATTATATAGTTCGAGTAAGACTGAACTTGAGATTATATAATGTGATAAGTATTATAATTCTTAAATGTCCCAAGTTGAGTTTTATTGTTTATATAGGACAACAATAAAGCGCTGAGACTAGTATATTGATTGACTGATGATCACATCTCATTGATCATTAATATATGAGATATTAAAGTCAAGATATAAATATGTATTGGAGAATAGCGTATTGGGCTAACCCACCGTGAGATAACTACATGGAATATAATCAACAGTATCATAATTTGTTCTCATAATGACAGTGATGTAATGTTCCTTAGACCTGAAATCATTATAATTTTATTCGAGGATATTTGCGTTTTGATATCATCTTAAGTTATTTCGTAACAGAGTAATGATAACGGTGATTATTGGATATATCTTGAATCGAATGAAAATTATGAATGATCTAGATGGAATTTAACCATACGATATATTCGTAGTGATATCCATGGGCCTCTTGATTGAGTAAATCTATGAAATGCATGGCCGTGCTCAAATATTGATTTGTTTTAAACAGTCTACTCATCGATCAAGAAAAATGGATTAAATTATAATGAGGATGATATGGTCCATGCCTCTAGTTTAATCCGGGATATATTGGTTAAAAGGATTATATTACATTGATACATTGGTCACGGAAAAGGTTGTATCGAATCGATGATCTTATTATAACTTGGGTAGCAGCGACGTATTGCTAGATGCCAATCACTATTTATGATTTTAAATACGATTTAAATCATTGCCAATGTTGTAATAACCTATAGGGTCACACATTAGAACACTTGATAAGGATAAGAACGGTTCAAAACAAAAAGGGAGGATCAAATGTTGACTTATCCTTTTAATTTGAATTGGTATTAGGGCAATTAGGGTATTACCTTGTTTGGATTTTACGGGTTCTATACAATAAAAGGAAGGCCGCTACCTTCTATCATTCATTCAATTTGAAACCGTAAATCAAAATAAAGAAAAACCCTAAATACCCAAATTGGCTAGCACCATCTTTCCTTAATCTCATTTTGTATGACAAAACTAAAGATCAGGTGTTCGTGGATACTTGTAGATACTCGGCGCTTGTCGTGTTATTCGATTCGATGCATCGTTCCCTTTCTCGTTTTTAGATCAACACGGAGATTCAAGGATTCGCGAAAAATAGGTATAAATTCTAACCTAATTGATTTCGATTTTTTGTTTTTGCAATCGATCCTTAGATTAATTCGTTAATCTGTTCTATCTGGGTTGTCGATTAGAACGCAAATTCCTTCAATGGTATCAGAGCGTAGGGTTTGCAAAATCAGTAATTTTGAAACTGTGATTTAGGTTTACGTGTGTTTAATTATTAGTTAATCGAAATTATAATATCCTGAATTCAGATTTATCGATAAACTCGATTTAAAAGTGAAACTGTTTCACTACGAATTAAAACTGTGTTTTGATTCCAGCTGTAAAATGGGTTTACCATTAACTAAGTTTTATATTAAGTATAAAACTTAGAAGTGGATTTTGTTAGTTAAATCTGAATCTTATTTGAGTTTTAAAATTTGTATTCGATACTTAAATAAAATTGTTCACTACAGTCACATTTTGATATGTGATGCAAAATTATAAAAGGGGATTTATTCTTAGTACTGATACTTGATTCAGTATTAGATTGATGTTTTGAATCAATGTTATTTGATAACATAGTAATGTGATATATATATTGATATGAAAATTGGGATTAGTGTATATGTAAAAAATTGATTTTGAAATGAAACTTGTTTCATTTGAGTATGAATCAATATCAGTATTTATTATATTTATTGAACTCTGGATGATTAAAAATTGAGGATGCAAATTTAACGTTGAAATAAAATTGTTTTATGGAGGTGCGAATTAATATCATATATTAATTTTGTTTGAACCACACTGAATTTGACAATCAGATCTTGAAATTATGAATTTGCCTAAAGCAGGGTATCCTTATACCGATGGACAATGATAATCTTATTATCAAAGTGTTTGATTAATAAGTATTCTTGGTCTGTTTTCAAACACATTAATTCTCATGATTAAAATTGGCTTTTCTGATTAATGAATCAGTAAGCTATATTTATGTGTAATTCTGATTTACTGAAATCAATATTATGAAAATTGTTTACACATTTTTTTAATGGTTTTAATCTATATACATGGATATAAAATTGAGAGTTCATGACTATTCTTGTTTTAGTAACAAAAGTATAAATTCAATTTTGATATTCTGGTTATATTGATAGTAGTTAGAATGAATTAAAGTCACAATAATTGTATTGTGATTTGTTGATTATATAAAATCCATGAGTACTCTAATTTCATGATCATAATGCTTATATGTAATTGACATATACGTAAGGATGCTTATGAATTTTAATCCACTAAACCTATATTTGAGATCTGTTTTCAGCATCACAAAAAACTTGATTTTCTGTTATTTCATACTGTTTATATATGATATAAATTGTATGGTCTTAAATGATTAAAGAATATCAGTTAAATAGTATTGATTGATATTAAATTAATTGTCCTGGATGATCTTGATAATTATCATTCAAAATCATAACAATTTCTGTATTAAACACACCATAGTTATTCAGATTTAAACTTTATATATAGTGATATATGGTTAATAGCAAATGTGATTTGCAGGATTAAATCTCACCCTATTACAAGTTATTTTGATTTGATTCCTTTTAATAGAAAGATCCTAGTTGACGAAGTGTGGATTTAAGATTGTAAATAATCTTGTTTCACTGGTTTTATGACTGTATGATTCAGTCGATAACATATAAGTTGATCATTTGTTAGAAGAATTGCAACCAGTCATTAGAATTCAACTTGTATGATCTAAAAGGGTTATAGATGTCCACCCTAAATTTATTTGTTTATATGTAAACTGTGACATTTGTTTCTGGAATATGTATATTTATACAGAGTCTCAAACTCGCCACTCATATGGTTGCTCTGTATTACAATTATGGA
The DNA here is from genome assembly GCA_030737875.1 of Allium sativum. Taxonomy (NCBI): domain Eukaryota; kingdom Viridiplantae; phylum Streptophyta; class Magnoliopsida; order Asparagales; family Amaryllidaceae; genus Allium; species Allium sativum. The sequence continues at coordinate 1,007,758,641 of CM060912.1, read as the reverse complement.
TACAAATAAATATATATGTAACATTTGAAAATCAAGTATTGTATGTACTGACATTAGTATTTAGCGTAAGTTCATTTATAAAATGAAACTGTTTCACTGTGTTTTTGAATCTCTGTACGATGCAAAAGGTAAAGCTATTAACAGGAAATAAAATTTTGATATATGATAGAAAATTTAATGGATTCATGTTTAATTCTGAAATGTGGTTCACATTTAATTTTACTTTTAAACTGCATGCTTGATCCAGTGGATCAATCCAAAATAGTTTAGATTGATAAAAAAAAATGCTGAATTTTTGGATCTGGTTTTGATTAAGGTAAAACCTATAAAGTGGCGATTTTGATCTATCGTCCAAAACTGTTTATCCCAAGGTATTTGAATCATAATTTCTTTTCCCTTTTTCTGTATGTTCTTATATTAATTTGTTATGATAAGACAAAGTTTCAGAATAAACAAAATTATGTTTTGTTACTGAAATCTGAATAGTATAGTTTGATTAATATATGATATTAATCAGTTTCCAGTTTTAACCGTTATATTTGATAACCATAATTCTGAAAATCTGGGTTATTATTCATCTCTATGTGAATAAATTTATGTATTCAGATTTAAAGAAATCATTCATGGAAGAAGTGGAATCAAAAATGTTTGATTATAAGAGATTAAAATTTGACCACTTTAATATCAGTATATCAATGCAAACTGTTGATCACATATTGATGTACTGATGAACATATGGTATATGTATGTATATACCAAGTGTGAATAAATAGGAACATCAACTATGATTTGTTGTTCAATGTTATGTTGTTTATATATAAAAATAAAACTTTTGTGTACTTAACCTATTTTGGAAATATGTTTAAACTATTTGTGGATTATTTATAACATTACATATTTGTATATTAATGGTTAACACAAGTATACATTTATAAATAGTTGCTTCAAAAGTGATCACTGTTCAGACTAATACAAAATGTTTATACTAAGCATATAATATATGATTGTATTGCTTTACATACATAATAATAATATGTTGATATGTATATATATATATATATATATATATATATATAATTGCTGAATATGTATACAAGCTGTTGTTTAAGTAGTGTATATACAACTGGTGTACATATATTTGTTATCAATGCATGTCATAAATACTTATATATACATTTGATGTATATATACATGTTATAACTGGATATTATAAATGTATGTATATGAATTGATGCATGTATCTTATTATTGCATGTCATATTGGAAATATATACATTTGATGTATATATGTTACTAATGCATATATACATATATTATACATTTGATGTATATTTGTAAGACTAACCCATCAAGTGAAATTTGTTTTTAACAGGGTATGATTTGGTGTTTTCTGAAATCGTTTCAGAAGAAAAGGGAAGATCAGATGCTTACAAATGGCGATAACAACTACTATAAATTGGATTTTGTATGCTCACAATTTTGCATATCACTGCAATAGTCAGTGTTTATGCATTTGAATGAATTGCAGGTGTATGTATTTGTTTATGGCAATTTGTATTGTAATAAGTAATACATAAGTGTATAAGCTGTTATACATGTATAGGCTATTGTCCAATGTTGTCCGATGATTGTAATATTTACTGATATGTATGTTATTGTAAATAAAGTAATACAAGTTAGTTTACAATAACTTGATACATAATTATGTATTATAGGGTCTAAACCTTATATGTGTTCTGAAATTATGTTGTGTTTTATAATCCAAAAAGGGTTAGATTGGCTGTTTATATATGGTTAGTTTATGAACTAGTTGTATTATTCTTAAATCTTAATACTGGTTTAGAACTTGCGTGTATATGTGATCTGTTTGGATGTTATATATGTTTTATTTGCAAAATATTATAACATCGACACATCTGAATTTATCCCGTCTATAACCAGTTTACAATGTTATAACATAGTTTTATTATATGATCTGATCAGAAATAAAATAAACACTGTTTTAATTTTTAGATATAAAAAACATGTATTTTGATATATGTAGATAAAAATTCAGTATTATTCACCATTACGAATTATAAATTCCCTCTAAAAGCAAATTTTGTTATATTAAGTCATGGCGACGTCTTCCAATAATATACTCATCACTGTCCAAAATCACTGGATGTAACTAACGCCAAAGCGTTGTGCACCTTTTATTTTAGTTATATGCGATGGAGTAAAATGTGGTGCTCCAACCTATTATTGTGTCTGACTTAACTAGGTTGCATAATACGATTATGGCCTTAGAAAAAAAAGCATGAATTATTCTACATTTTGAGCAAATGAATAATACTGAACAAATTGTTCAACATGCGATCCAAGAGTTATATAGAAAATATATGTAACAAACCGGAAATTCTGAGCCAATTTAATTTTTATTTTCGAAATTTTGATGAATTTTGAATATTTAAAATGAGTTATCTTAAATAATAACGACGTGAAATTTATTTTGAACGAATTCGAACGTATATATTTATATACGTCATCGTTAGGATATAATATTTTTATTTTAATTATATAAAGGAATTGAAAATGGCGCGGTAGTTCGAAAATTCGATTTCAAACTTCAAATGAATGTACAGGATTCAAAATAAACCGGATTTTAGCGAAGCCAAAAATATTAGAATCTAATTGGGAATATCTTCTCAACGAATCCGAAAAATCAAAATTTCATGGCGGGGATAAAAAGTTATGTACAGTTGAAAATACAAAATAGTCGCTATGGAATTCTGGCCCTTGAAAATGGAAATTTTGCAAACGACCTCGGTTTTCGACGAAATCACTTTTCTTGGATCCGTGATGTCAAGTTATTGCTAGGTTTCAAAATTCGTATTTATTCGAATCAATATGAGAGCGGGGCAAAGGAAAACATGTTTTGTCAATTTCAGTTAATTTCGATCGACTGAAAAATGGCCATTTTTCAAATGGTCTTAGAATTTGATGAAATTAGTTTTGTTTGGATCGTATCGTCAATACGAAGCTAGAAAATATTTTTCGGGAATTTTTCTAGTTAATATGTGGCCCCGGTAAATTGAAATGTGCGTTCAAATTCAATATATAGAGTTATATTTTGATTTTGACGAAAACTGGTCGAAACAATCGAATCAGCTTACGATACATATCCCATTTTGTTTGGAATGGGGGTAATTAGCTAGGTACGACAGGTAATTAGCCCCGGTAAAAGGGGGGATCGCGATTCACAGCCGCCCCCCCGATTAGTTCACCGCTGGCGCGAGGCGCCCCCCCTCGTCAGCCCGCACCCCCACCTCCTCTTCCACGAGCCTCCTCCTTCCTTCCTCCTCTTCTGATGCCGACGCAACCCCCTGAAACCCGTTCAACCCTAGCCCGCCACCATCCCGGCCTCACCCTCCTCCTGCGCCACCTCAACGCGCCGCCTCAACCCCCCCACCAACCTTTAACAGTAAGCGTTTATTTTATTTTATTTGCATTTATTTATTTTCATTGTTTAAAACCGTAAAAATAAGATTTTTAAATCATATAAAGATCGGATTTTTATATGTGATATTAGCAAAGAAAGGTCGGATTTTTATATGTGATATTAGCAAAAAAACCGGATTTTTATTGAAGTAAAGATTTGTTTTTTAGCCATGTAAAAATATAATTTTTATATAAGTAGAGGATTAAAAATATGATTTTTATATGATAGGAAGATTAAAAATATAATCTTTTTTGGAAGAAGAGGGATATAAAAATATAATTTTTATATAGAGAATAGCGTGATGAAAATATAATCTTTATTATATGATCACCGGTGTAAAAATAGAATTTTTATCTATATAGTAGCGGTGTAAAAATAGAATTTTTATCTATATAACAGCGGAGTAAAAATGTAATTTTTATATATGTAGTGGCTACGGACAACGAAAGTGACAAAAGGCGAGAACGATGAAGACTTTCTACATGTGTGGCGTTTGGTTTAGCTAGTCGGTGAGAACTTCTCACTTTAAATTCTATTTTCTAGTTAAAAATATATATATACTAGGATGCAGACGGTGCTTAGCAGCACCCGACACCCGTCGTCCACAGACCTTGGACGACTTGTATGCTTGTTTGATGTGTTGTGAAATTTGTATGTGATGTTGATGTGAAATGGATAATAAAACATTCATGTGTTGAAATAAATTAATTATCGTTAAAAATATAATTTTTAACGTGAATATGAATATAGTGAATATGAATAAATAAATATTCATTTACAAACCGGACGGTTTGTTTATGTACACCTATTTGAAGGATATTTATTGGGGCGATAAATTTTACACATTGCCCAACAGCACAAATAATATTCAGTGTTTGTGGATTGAAACCCCACACGCGTGTTGGGATGATATTTGACATACACTAATCCCAATTGTTTAGTGGTATGTCGATCGATTGGTCGACAGACTGTGTAAGCGTTAATTATTTATATTTAATGCTTATGAAGTTGTGTGGTGCACTTTGGATGATGGTTGATTATTTATCATTGCTATTATATACATGTGTTGTATGGAATCCATATGATTAACATTATATGGTAATTGATTGGGCCTTATTCCAATTGGGAAAATAGAGAATATTATAAAATAAACATTCATGTGTTGAATAGAATAAATAGTCATGTGTTGACGATGCTCATATGTTGAGAATATTCATATGTTGAAACTTATCATTTGTTGAGTAAAATATTTTAACAATAAAATTTACATCTTTATCATATTTAAGATTAGAAACTAACTGGAAACTAGATAAGATGAGTGGTTTCCTGGGTATTAATCTGATGTTGGTTTCGGCCTTCAGGGTTAATACTTAGGGTATCATTCTCTTACTACTTTACGGTTGGAGTCTGATTAAAAATCAAACGATAGATACCATAATTTTATAAAATATATTAAATAATAGAAATAGTCATGTGTTGAGAATATTCATGCGTTGAAAGAAATATAGATTCATGTGTTGAATAGAATAATTATTCATGTGTTGAATAGAATAAATATTCATTTGTTGAATAGAATAACGAAGTTATTGAAATATATAAAGCCGTGTTGACTAGAGATGCGCTATTTTGACGCGAACGATATTTATACCGATTATATTCATTTTTATAATGAATATAGAAAAAGAAGTGATTTCAAAATATAATGTTTTGAAAATATTATCATTTGTATATCAATGATATGAAATATTCAATTTTGATTTGAAATTGAATATGAAGTTGAAGTTGTTTTGAAAACGAATTTAAAACGATTTATAAAATACGTTTTGAATTGAAATCGATGAAATATATATATATATATATATATATTATATAATGGCCTGAATAGAACGCGCCGCGTTGCGGCAGTTCGTGAATTTCGACCATTGACTTCGAATGGACATTACGGAAGATCCGACCGTCGGATTCTCCTGAAACCGGAATCGTTGGTTCGTATCGAAAAGAGCTTTCCAATGAATATTAGGAATTTGAAATCTAACGGTTGTATTTGGAATTATGTCCAAATCAAATTTGGAAAAGGCCGTTGTAAGTGCAGTTCGACGATCGTTGATGGGAACCGACTGTACGGGCCTTAATAAAATTATTACAAATATCAATAATTTGTAGAAATCATAAGAAATGATTTGGGAAGAATTGGGATGAAAAACTCCATATTTAAAAATATAAAAATAGATTTTTATCGAAATGAACTAGTTTTGAACTAGAATTAAAATCAATTTATTTTTGAAATATATAAATTGAATTTGAAAGGAGTTTTAAAAGTAACCAGAATTTCCAATAATTGAATTGGAATGGATTTGAATCGAAATTATCTTCGGAATATTTCGATGTTGGATTTCATGATTATACAGATATGGATGTGGAAATTTGAAAGATATATTTTATATCGTTATTTCTAATACGATATTTGTTGGTTTCAGAATTTGATATTGAATATAAGCTGGTATATTTTCTATTCAGAGCCTTGTATTTAATATCAAATGGGATTTTGGGTTCGTCGTGAATGGTGTCTTAAATAACACTGTTCTTGAACCCAGTTTAGAAAAGAATAAATCTTTTAATTAAGGTTTAGTGAAATTGTCCAGTTAATTAGCATTTAATTGGAATTGAATTTGAATTGGTTTTTGGGTTTATCGTGAGCGGTGTTTTGAATAACACCTGTTCTTTAACCCAGTTAACAATAGAAAGTGATTTTAGTTTATCGTGAACCGTGTTTTAGATGACATTGGTTCTTTAACCCGGTTAAAGACAGGATATTGATTTTTGAGAAGACTAAAACTAAGTGGAGTTTTAATGAATCTTTAATTAGATTAAAGTGATCGAGAATGGAGTATCACCAGTTTTGCTCCAAAGCAATAGTTAAATCTTTAATTAGATTTAAACGTGAAATGGTAATTAATTTGTCGATAACACCATGGTGTTAAAGATGGAGTGTTACCAGTTTTGCTCCATGGGATGAATAGGTTGGGATTTGGAAATAAAATAAATAATTACTTCGGTGTGGTTCGCTAATCCCGACTAGTTTGGAAAACCATAAAATGGTTTGAAATGATATCCAAAGGATGATTAAAGAATAAATTTAGAAGAATTTATCTTTGATAAAATTAATGGGAACCTATTCCTAAGAATGTGAAAATTTGAATAAAAGAATATTCTGAATTGGAATGCGGCGTATGTTGTGTTTGTGTAACACGTGTTTATTATATACGCGGGTTATTCGGAAAGGCCGGGTTTATACCCATTCTGAATAATCGATTCGACGATATGTCGAAGATGAAGACGTTGGTTGAAGACCGGAAGTCTTCACATCGTTTGGGTGGTTACTGATGATCTTGATTGGGCTGTACACCCAAGAGGAGGGAATCAGTTGGTGATCGTCCAGACGTACTTGGAGATCGATGGATATGCGAGGAAAGTGCCTCCGGTTTCGTTCAAACCCAGAACGAACTTGTAAATGGACTGTGTGTCTGACATTGGATTTTCTTCTGTGTTGATTGATCTCTATTAAATATACATCTATTTCGCAGCAAAGAATTTATTCTCTTGCTTAACGCCCTTCTCTGAGACGTACGAGCTCAGAGGTTGTATATCGATGGACATCAGTCGCATGGAGTGAATTCACAGTGTGGCATGCCTAAGTGGCAAATGATCAAGGCTTCTGTTGAAAAGCAAAGTCTTGTGGTTGATTATCAAAGCATGGCCTGTGTGGCGTAGCTTTGTGTATAGCGTGAATTTGCGAGCCTCACACCTCGGTATGAGTCTAAAACGGGATAGTGACTGCAGGGAGAGCACGACGTTTCTTTCTAGCTAGTGGTGGTGTCAGTGCTTAAACTGACTGACATTTATAAACTTTTCACCTGTGTGGTTGTTGGAATGCGAGGCGCCTCGAATATGTTGTCGATAACTGGCACTATGTGAGCCAACGTACAGACCATTATATATAGGTCCTATAGGACCGGGAAACATGTGTTCAGGAAAAACTAATCCTCAAAAGTAAGAGAGGACCGGCCCTGAAGATCCAAGGATCGCTGTGTGTGGTCCTGAGACATTTGCTAGAGTGCCTCGATGTAACAACCCGTAAAATGCGAGCCAGTTTGAAAATTTTATTTTGGCAATTTTAGCGAATTTTGATTATTTAAAAGGAATTATTTTAAAGAATATCGACGAGAAATTTATTTTGAATATAATTCGATCGTATATATTTTACGCGTCGTCGTTAGAATATATAATAATTATATATAATTATAAAAGGAATTGAAAATGGCGCGGTAGTTCGATAATTCGATTTCAAACTTCAATTGAATGTACCGGGTGCAAAACAATCCGGATTTTAGTGAAACCGAAAATAATGGAATCTAATAGTGAATATCTTTCCAACGAATCCGAAAAATCAAAAGTTCGTAGCGGGAATCAAAAGATATGTCCAGTTGAAAATTCTGAATAGTCGCTATGGAATTCAGGCCCTTAAAAATGGACATTTTGCAAACGACCTCGGATTCCGACGAAACCAGTTTTGTTGGGTCCGTGATGTCGAATTATTGCTAGATTCCAAATTTCATAATTTTTCGAATCAATGTGTGAGCGTGGCAAAAGAAAACGCGTTTGACCAGTTTCAGTTGATTTTAATCGACTGGAAGATGGCCATTTTTCCAACGGTCTCAGAATTCGACGAAACTAGTTTTGTTAGGACCGTATCATCAATACGAAGCTAGAAAATATTTTTCTGGAGTTTTTAGAGTTAGTATGTGCCCCCGGTAATTTGAAATATACGTTTAAAATTCAATAAAGTGATTTAAATGTAAATTCAATGGAAACTGATTGTAACTATCGAATCAGCTTGCGATACATATCCTATTGTGTTCGGAATGGGGGTAGAACGCTGTGGACGACAGGCGGTGGGCCTCGTTTCGAGATCGTATGTGAAAGTTAACTTTTTTTGCAAAATAAAATAATAAAAAAAAAAAAAAAAATATTTAATTTCCCTTCTTAACCTGGCCCCCCCCTTTTTCAATCATTTTCATTTCCAGGTATAAAAAAAAAAAAAAAAAAAAAAGAATTTCGAACGAAGGGCGGAGCCTCGTCGCCGGCCCTCGACGATCCAGTCACCCTCACCCCCTCGTCGAACTCCAGCACCGCCGCCTCCCCCTGATGTTGTCGCGACCCCCTTCTTCCTCCATTCGAACGCCTAGAACCCGAACCCCCTCGCGTCCCGCTCCTTTTCCCCTCCCCGATGGACCGCCGCCACTTCCTCCAGTGGATGCTCCGACTCCGACGCAGCTCAGCAAGCTCCTCCACCTCGGCCATCTCTCCCCCTTCTTGAAAACGTGAGTTTTCTTGATCTGATTTACTTAATTTTTATTTAGTTTAAAACCAGATTTTTATTTAGTTTAAAACCAGATTTTTATTTAGTTTAAAACCAGATTTTTATTTAGTTTAAAACCAGATTTTTATTTAGTTTAAAACCAGATTTTTATTTAGTTTAAAACCAGATTTTTATTTAGTTTAAAACCAGATTTTTATTTAGTTTAAAACCAGATTTTTATTTAGTTTAAAACCAGATTTTTATTTAGTTTAAAACCAGATTTTTATTTAGTTTAAAACCAGATTTTTATTTAGTTTAAAACCAGATTTTTATTTAGTTTAAAACCAGATTTTTATTTAGTTTAAAACCAGTTTTTTTTAATGATTAAAAAAAAAAAGGGGGGGGGGGGGGGGAAGAGATTTTTAAAATGATTAAAAACAGACTTTTAAAAATGTTAAAGACGAGATTTTTAAAAATGATTAAAAACTGATTTTTTTTACATTGTTAAAAAGAAAAGAAACTGAAATTGTCATCGATTCAAAAATACAAGCAATCTTGATTTGAAAATGAAAAGACATCACTTTTGAAAATATAATGGAGAATATAAAAATTCGACTTTTATATATTGAATAGCGATATAAAAATTCGGTTTTTATATATGGAACTTCGAACTGAAAATTCGATTTTTATATATTGAATAGCGAAATAAAAATTCGATTTTTATATATTGAACTTTGAAATAAAAATTCGATTTTTATGTATTGAACTTTGAAATAAAAATTCGATTTTTATGTATTGAACTTTGAAATAAAAATTCGATTTTTATGTATTGAACTTTGAAATAAAAATTCGATTTTTATATATTGAACTTTGAAATAAAAATTCGATTTTTATATATTGAACTTCGAAATAAAAATTCGATTTTTATATATTGAACTTTGAAATAAAAATTCGATTTTTATATATTGAACTTCGAACTAAAAATTCGATTTTTATATATTGAACTTTGAACTGAAAATTCGATTTTTATATATTGAACTTTGAAATAAAAATTCGATTTTTATATATTGAATAGCGAAGTAAAAATTCGATTTTTACATATGTAGTGGCTACAGGCGACGAAGCTGAAGAAGATGCGAAAACAATGAAGATTTCTATCAATGAAGTGCTGTGGAGCTAGGATAGCTATATGTGAGAATTCCTCACCTTTCAATTTATTTTTCTAGTTATATATATACTAGGATGCAGACGGTGCTTAGTAGCACCCGACACCCGTCCACAGACCATGGACTTGTTTGTTTGACTGTTTGGTGATTGATTGTGATATTGGTTTGAATGTGGTTTGTGGTGTGAAAAATCGAATCGATAAATTGGTTAGGATTAGACGTGCGCCGTTATAAGGCGAAGGAGTAAGGCTAGGTTAGACCCTTACTCCAAAGTTTGTGGTTTGCATAACGAATTGATTTGATTGATGTGTGAATGGCGTGGGCCTTCACTAGACCGGGGATAAGGCTAGGCCTTGTCCCGTTTCTAGTATCGTGCCGTTATGCCGCCGAAATTTTCTAAAATAAGTTAGAAAAATAAAAATAGCATTTTATTTAACGAATGAACTGAATATAAATTCATATGTTAAAATAAAATGTGTTATCGTTAAAAATATAATTTTTAACGTGAATGTGAATAAATAAATATTCATTTACAAACCAGACGGTTTGTTTATGTACACCTATTTGAATGACGTTGATTGGGTCGATAAATTTTACACATCGCCTAACTGCACAAATAAAATATGTGTTTGATTGTTTGAAACCCCACACGGGTGTTAGGATGAAATTTGAAGTTCACTCATCCTGATTTATTAAATATGTCGATCGATTGATTGACAAGCTGCTATAAGCGTTAAATGTCTATATTTGATGCTTATACAGTGTAGTGCACTTTGGTTGATGGTTGATTATTCATCGTTGTTGATATATACATGTGTTGTAGAAAATCCATATAATTAACATTATATGGTAATTGATTGGGCCTCATTCCAGTTTCGAGAAAAAAAGAAATATTTGAAATAGAAATATTTGAAATAGAAATATTTGAAATAGAAATATTTGAAATAGAAATATTTGAAATAGAATATTTGAAAATAGAAATATGTGAAGCCGTGAGGATTAGATTGACGCCATTTTGACGTGAACGATATTTATATCGATTTTATTCATTTTAAAATGAATATTGAAACGTGATTTCGAAATCGAATATTTTGAAATGAATTGAATTGAAAACGATTTCGAAATGAATTGAATTGAAAACGATTTCGAAATGAATTGAATTGAAAACGATTTCGAAATGAATTGAATTGAAAACGATTTCGAAATGAATTGAATTGAAAACGATTTCGAAATGAATTGAATTGAAAACGATTTCGAAATGAATTGAATTGAAAACGATTTCGAAATGAATTGAATTGAAAACGATTTCGAAATGAATTGAATTGAAAACGATTTCGAAATGAATTGAATTGAAAACGATTTCGAAATGAATTGAATTGAAAACGAATTCGAATTGAATTGAAAGCGAATTGAAATGAATTCAAATTGAATTGAAATTTGAATTGAATAGAAATGAATTTTGAAACGAATTTATAAAGAAGAATTCAATTTTGATTTGAATTGAAAAGGAAGTTGAAATTGCTTTTGAAACGAATTTAAAACCATTTATATAATTCGTTTTAAATAGTAATCGACGAAATATATATTATATATATAATATAATGGCCTGAATAGAACGCGCCGCGCTGCGGCAGTTCGCGAATTTCGACCATTTGTTTCAAACGGACATTACGGGAGATCCGACCGTCGGATTCTCCTAAAACCGGAACCGTTGGGTTCGTATCGAAAAGAGCTTTCTAATGAATGTTAGAAATTTGAAATCTAACGGTTGGATTTGGAGATACGTCCAAATCAAATTCGAAAAAGGTCGCTGTAAGTGCAGTTCGATGGCCGTTAATGGAAATCGACCGTACGGGCCTTGATAAAATTATTAAAAATAGTAATAATTTGTGTAAAATCATAAGAAATGATTTGTGAAAGTTTGGGATGAAAAACTCCATATTTGAAAAGATAAAAATAGATTTTTATCGAAATGAACTAGTTTTGAACTAGAATTATAATTCTATTTATTTTTAAATAAATAAATTGAATTTGAAATGGTTTTGAAAATAACCAAAATTTCCAATGATTGCATTGGAGTGGATTTGAATCGAAATTGTCTTCGGAATATTTCGATGTTGGAATTCGTGATATTACAGGTGTTGTTATGGAAATTTGAAAGATATATATGTATATCGTTATTTCCAATACGACATTTGTTAATCGTAGAATTTGATATTGAATATAGGCCGATATAGTTTCTATTCAGAGCCTTGTATTGAATATCGAATGTGATTTGGGTTTGTCGTGAATGGTGTCTTCACTAACACTGTTCTTGAACCCAGTTGAGAAAAGATTAAATCTTTTTATTTAGATTTAATGAAGTGTACCAATTAAATGATATTTAATTGGAATTGAATTGGTATTGATTTTTGGGTTTATCGTGAACAGTGTTTTAAATAACACTTGTTCTTTAACCCGATAATTAATCGAATGTGATTTGGGTTTGTCGTGAATGGTGTCTTCACTAACACTGTTCTTGAACCCAGTTGAGAAAAGATTAAATCTTTTTATTTAGATTTAATGAAGTGTACCAATTAAATGATATTTAATTGGAATTGAATTGATATTGATTTTTGGGTTTATCGTGAACAGTGTTTTAAATAACACTTGTTCTTTAACCCGATAATTAATCGAATGTGATTTGGGTTTGTCGTGAATGGTGTCTTCACTAACACTGTTCTTGAACCCAGTTGAGAAAAGATTAAATCTTTTTATTTAGATTTAATGAAGTGTACCAATTAAATGATATTTAATTGGAATTGAATTGGTATTGATTTTTGGGTTTATCGTGAATAGTGTTTTAAATAACACTTGTTCTTTAACCCGATAATTAATGGAATGTGATTTTGGGTTTATCGTGAATCGTGTTTTTAAATGACACTGATTCTTTAACCCAGATAATGATTAAAACTAAGTGGAGTTTTAATGAATCTTTAATTAGATTGAAAGGATCGAGAATGGAGTATCACCAGTTTTGCTCCAGGCGATAGTTAAATCTTTAATTAGATTTGAACGTGAAATTTAGAAACTAACTGTCGGTTAGCCAAGCAGAATGGTTTTCTGGATATTGATCTGATGTTGGTTTCGGCCTTCGGGGTTAATATTTGGGGAATTATTCTCTTGATTAATTTACGGTTAGTGACTAATGAACTGGAATGAGGCGTATGTTGTGTTTGTGTAACACTTACTTAAAATATACGCGAGTTATTCGGAAAGACCGGGTTTATCCCATTCTGAATAACTGATACGACGATAAGTCGAAGATGAAGACGATGGTCGAAGACCGGAAGTCTTCACGTCGTTTGGGTGATAACTGATGATCTTGATTGGGCTGTACACCCAAGAAGATGGAAACAGTTAGTGATCGTCCAGACGTACTTGGAGATCGATGGATATGCGGGGTACTAGGTGCCTCCGGTTTCGTTCAGACCCAGAACGGACTTGTAAATGGACTGTGTGTCTGACATCGGATTTCATTCTGTGTGACTGATATCGGTTGCATAGGATGGTTTGCCTGTGTGGCATGCTAAGATGCAAATGATCAAGGCTTCTGTTGAAAAGCAAAGTCTTGTGGTGATGATCAAAGCACGGCCTTTGTGGCGTAGCTTTGTGTAACGTTTACCTCGCGTGTTTCACACCAGGTATGAACCAAAAACGGGAGACGGACCTCAGGGAGGACTTGCGTTTCTTTCTAGCTAGAAGTGGCGTCAGTGGTTTTACACGCCCTGACGAGTTTGACTTATGTGGTTGTTGCTGTTGCGAGGCGCCTCGGTTATATCGGTTTCGGCCGAATGCATTCTGGTCGGCTGACGGACCAGACTTACACCCCATAGGGTGGGGAGACGTATTGTTCAGGCATAATAATCCACTCCGTGTGGACCGGCCCTGACGATCCAAGGCTTGCCTGCGCGCTTGCCTGAGACATGGGCTAGATTGTCTCGAATCGGTTGAGGACTATCTTTTGCCTCGGTTCATAGATGGAAACCCAATTTCCAAATACGAGACTTTGCGGTTTTGATTGTATATCCTATATATGGCGACATAGTGGGATGGGGCGCTCATGCCGCCTATGATTGATACTTATGATTTGAAGTGTTTTATATACTATGCACTTATAATAGTATCAAATGATTTGTTTTAAACGTATCAAGCATTCTTTGGCTGTTATAAGGGAAAACCCTATCCTCGACTGCGTTGCATTGTGTGATGGGACCTGGGTCTTATAACAGCTTCATTTTTCTTTATTTAGCATTGCGCTGTTGGTTTTATGCACTGGTATTCTTGGGAGGAAACCCGTTCCGTGTTATACGGCGTGGTCCCTTGATTTACCTAATGATTTGAAATAAAGATTAATAACTGTTTTAGTTCTCACACCAGTCACATGACTGACCTGGAGTTTATTGTTTTAACCTAAACTCTGGGTGCCCCTATTTTCGACACGGGCAGCTAGTAGTTTTGGTTTTGCAGATTTATATTCACAGGATCCTGGTTTACAGCTGGAACGATATCCGGAAAGCTTTGTATCCGTATATCTCATTCTAGTTGTGTATTGTATTATTTTCCGCTGCTATGTATTTAAATGTAATTTAAATCTCTGATATTTCTGTGTAATATTCATTTATACTCTGTATATTCTTGTAATCTGATGCATTGTTGTAATATACAATGAAATGTTCTTCTGTATGCGTTCTGTTTTGTCGTGTTCTCAAACGATAGGGCGTTTCGAACGGTCTGGGTCGGTTTAGCGACTGGTTCGGACCGAGCGAAGTTCCTTGCCGTCACATTTGGTATCAGAGCTTTGGTTTACAAAGCTCAGAGAACAAGGCACATTAGAACCATACGAAAGAATTCATCAGATATTGGATTAGCAATATCCAATGGAATGACTCGTTAGAGATAGGATCAGTAGTATCCTAGAACGGGTGTGAAGAGTATATTTTTCAAATGAAAACATTTTGTTTTGAAAATTTAAATCAACTATTCGTATTTGATTATTTGTTTATATTGATTTTGGGCAATTCAGTATATAAAGAATTTGCATATACGCCTTGCAAACGTATATTCAAAGTTTTAATATACTGGATAGATATGGAATCACATTCTAGTCGCCCGGAGATGGTACTGATGATTGTCATGACATCATCCGTATTTATATTCGTGTTTCGAATGTGTGATTTTCTATATATTTCCATTAGGCTGGTGTGAGAACCCAAAACTTATATAGTTAGAATTCATTGTTGTGATTTGGCATCAAAACATGATTTTTTGTATATGTATCAAAATTATGAATTTGAAACTCTAATTCACTAATTGATTGATGTTTGTATTGTTTGATAATTTTGAATCATTATGCCTAATTGAATCAAATATTGAATTGTATTGAAATTTGGTCGCATTTGCTTGCATATACATATACTTACATTGAACAGGTCATAGCAAGGAGGCTAGAGCCAGAGAATAAAATTTGTTTGCCCGACAAATAGGTACATGTTTATTACATAATTTACTGTTTTGTTTGGGTGATGATGATTTTATGAGCCTATTGGCTAGCCGCTTGGCTTTTTCTTTTTCTTTTTGAGATCTGAAGGACCGGGAACGCTATTTGCAATTTCCCGATGCTCCCATTGCAGGGGAGGTTATGGCGAAATTTTTCGAAAATTTAGGGTGTTAGCCAAATTTTTGAAATTTTGAAAATTCTCAGAAACTGAAAAGTTGGAGAATGGAAGCCAAATCGAATGTAGGGCTGAATAATCAAACCACTTTCGACTTTGTTCCTTTTCGGGGACGAAAAGTTTTAAGTGGGGGAGATTGTAACAACCCGTAAAATGCGAGCCAGTTTGAAAATTTTATTTTGGCAATTTTAGCGAATTTTGATTATTTAAAAGGAATTATTTTAAAGAATATCGACGAGAAATTTATTTTGAATATAATTCGATCGTATATATTTTACGCGTCGTCGTTAGAATATATAATAATTATATATAATTATAAAAGGAATTGAAAATGGCGCGGTAGTTCGATAATTCGATTTCAAACTTCAATTGAATGTACCGGGTGCAAAACAATCCGGATTTTAGTGAAACCGAAAATAATGGAATCTAATAGTGAATATCTTTCCAACGAATCCGAAAAATCAAAAGTTCGTAGCGGGAATCAAAAGATATGTCCAGTTGAAAATTCTGAATAGTCGCTATGGAATTCAGGCCCTTAAAAATGGACATTTTGCAAACGACCTCGGATTCCGACGAAACCAGTTTTGTTGGGTCCGTGATGTCGAATTATTGCTAGATTCCAAATTTCATAATTTTTCGAATCAATGTGTGAGCGTGGCAAAAGAAAACGCGTTTGACCAGTTTCAGTTGATTTTAATCGACTGGAAGATGGCCATTTTTCCAACGGTCTCAGAATTCGACGAAACTAGTTTTGTTAGGACCGTATCATCAATACGAAGCTAGAAAATATTTTTCTGGAGTTTTTAGAGTTAGTATGTGCCCCCGGTAATTTGAAATATACGTTTAAAATTCAATAAAGTGATTTAAATGTAAATTCAATGGAAACTGATTGTAACTATCGAATCAGCTTGCGATACATATCCTATTGTGTTCGGAATGGGGGTAGAACGCTGTGGACGACAGGCGGTGGGCCTCGTTTCGAGATCGTATGTGAAAGTTAACTTTTTTTGCAAAATAAAATAATAATAAAAAAAAAAAAATATTTAATTTCCCTTCTTAACCTGGCCCCCCCCTTTTTCAATCATTTTCATTTCCAGGTATAAAAAAAAAAAAAAAAAAAAAAGAATTTCGAACGAAGGGCGGAGCCTCGTCGCCGGCCCTCGACGATCCAGTCACCCTCACCCCCTCGTCGAACTCCAGCACCGCCGCCTCCCCCTGATGTTGTCGCGACCCCCTTCTTCCTCCATTCGAACGCCTAGAACCCGAACCCCCTCGCGTCCCGCTCCTTTTCCCCTCCCCGATGGACCGCCGCCACTTCCTCCAGTGGATGCTCCGACTCCGACGCAGCTCAGCAAGCTCCTCCACCTCGGCCATCTCTCCCCCTTCTTGAAAACGTGAGTTTTCTTGATCTGATTTACTTAATTTTTATTTAGTTTAAAACCAGATTTTTATTTAGTTTAAAACCAGATTTTTATTTAGTTTAAAACCAGATTTTTATTTAGTTTAAAACCAGATTTTTATTTAGTTTAAAACCAGATTTTTATTTAGTTTAAAACCAGATTTTTATTTAGTTTAAAACCAGATTTTTATTTAGTTTAAAACCAGATTTTTATTTAGTTTAAAACCAGATTTTTATTTAGTTTAAAACCAGATTTTTATTTAGTTTAAAACCAGATTTTTATTTAGTTTAAAACCAGATTTTTATTTAGTTTAAAACCAGATTTTTATTTAGTTTAAAACCAGTTTTTTTTAATGATTAAAAAAAAAAAGGGGGGGGGGGGAAGAGATTTTTAAAATGATTAAAAACAGACTTTTAAAAATGTTAAAGACGAGATTTTTAAAAATGATTAAAAACTGATTTTTTTTACATTGTTAAAAAGAAAAGAAACTGAAATTGTCATCGATTCAAAAATACAAGCAATCTTGATTTGAAAATGAAAAGACATCACTTTTGAAAATATAATGGAGAATATAAAAATTCGACTTTTATATATTGAATAGCGATATAAAAATTCGGTTTTTATATATGGAACTTCGAACTGAAAATTCGATTTTTATATATTGAATAGCGAAATAAAAATTCGATTTTTATATATTGAACTTTGAAATAAAAATTCGATTTTTATGTATTGAACTTTGAAATAAAAATTCGATTTTTATGTATTGAACTTTGAAATAAAAATTCGATTTTTATGTATTGAACTTTGAAATAAAAATTCGATTTTTATATATTGAACTTTGAAATAAAAATTCGATTTTTATATATTGAACTTCGAAATAAAAATTCGATTTTTATATATTGAACTTTGAAATAAAAATTCGATTTTTATATATTGAACTTCGAACTAAAAATTCGATTTTTATATATTGAACTTTGAACTGAAAATTCGATTTTTATATATTGAACTTTGAAATAAAAATTCGATTTTTATATATTGAATAGCGAAGTAAAAATTCGATTTTTACATATGTAGTGGCTACAGGCGACGAAGCTGAAGAAGATGCGAAAACAATGAAGATTTCTATCAATGAAGTGCTGTGGAGCTAGGATAGCTATATGTGAGAATTCCTCACCTTTCAATTTATTTTTCTAGTTATATATATACTAGGATGCAGACGGTGCTTAGTAGCACCCGACACCCGTCCACAGACCATGGACTTGTTTGTTTGACTGTTTGGTGATTGATTGTGATATTGGTTTGAATGTGGTTTGTGGTGTGAAAAATCGAATCGATAAATTGGTTAGGATTAGACGTGCGCCGTTATAAGGCGAAGGAGTAAGGCTAGGTTAGACCCTTACTCCAAAGTTTGTGGTTTGCATAACGAATTGATTTGATTGATGTGTGAATGGCGTGGGCCTTCACTAGACCGGGGATAAGGCTAGGCCTTGTCCCGTTTCTAGTATCGTGCCGTTATGCCGCCGAAATTTTCTAAAATAAGTTAGAAAAATAAAAATAGCATTTTATTTAACGAATGAACTGAATATAAATTCATATGTTAAAATAAAATGTGTTATCGTTAAAAATATAATTTTTAACGTGAATGTGAATAAATAAATATTCATTTACAAACCAGACGGTTTGTTTATGTACACCTATTTGAATGACGTTGATTGGGTCGATAAATTTTACACATCGCCTAACTGCACAAATAAAATATGTGTTTGATTGTTTGAAACCCCACACGGGTGTTAGGATGAAATTTGAAGTTCACTCATCCTGATTTATTAAATATGTCGATCGATTGATTGACAAGCTGCTATAAGCGTTAAATGTCTATATTTGATGCTTATACAGTGTAGTGCACTTTGGTTGATGGTTGATTATTCATCGTTGTTGATATATACATGTGTTGTAGAAAATCCATATAATTAACATTATATGGTAATTGATTGGGCCTCATTCCAGTTTCGAGAAAAAAAGAAATATTTGAAATAGAAATATTTGAAATAGAAATATTTGAAATAGAAATATTTGAAATAGAAATATTTGAAATAGAATATTTGAAAATAGAAATATGTGAAGCCGTGAGGATTAGATTGACGCCATTTTGACGTGAACGATATTTATATCGATTTTATTCATTTTAAAATGAATATTGAAACGTGATTTCGAAATCGAATATTTTGAAATGAATTGAATTGAAAACGATTTCGAAATGAATTGAATTGAAAACGATTTCGAAATGAATTGAAAACGATTTCGAAATGAATTGAATTGAAAACGATTTCGAAATGAATTGAATTGAAAACGATTTCGAAATGAATTGAATTGAAAACGATTTCGAAATGAATTGAATTGAAAACGATTTCGAAATGAATTGAATTGAAAACGATTTCGAAATGAATTGAATTGAAAACGATTTCGAAATGAATTGAATTGAAAACGATTTCGAAATGAATTGAATTGAAAACGAATTCGAATTGAATTGAAAGCGAATTGAAATGAATTCAAATTGAATTGAAATTTGAATTGAATAGAAATGAATTTTGAAACGAATTTATAAAGAAGAATTCAATTTTGATTTGAATTGAAAAGGAAGTTGAAATTGCTTTTGAAACGAATTTAAAACCATTTATATAATTCGTTTTAAATAGTAATCGACGAAATATATATTATATATATAATATAATGGCCTGAATAGAACGCGCCGCGCTGCGGCAGTTCGCGAATTTCGACCATTTGTTTCAAACGGACATTACGGGAGATCCGACCGTCGGATTCTCCTAAAACCGGAACCGTTGGGTTCGTATCGAAAAGAGCTTTCTAATGAATGTTAGAAATTTGAAATCTAACGGTTGGATTTGGAGATACGTCCAAATCAAATTCGAAAAAGGTCGCTGTAAGTGCAGTTCGATGGCCGTTAATGGAAATCGACCGTACGGGCCTTGATAAAATTATTAAAAATAGTAATAATTTGTGTAAAATCATAAGAAATGATTTGTGAAAGTTTGGGATGAAAAACTCCATATTTGAAAAGATAAAAATAGATTTTTATCGAAATGAACTAGTTTTGAACTAGAATTATAATTCTATTTATTTTTAAATAAATAAATTGAATTTGAAATGGTTTTGAAAATAACCAAAATTTCCAATGATTGCATTGGAGTGGATTTGAATCGAAATTGTCTTCGGAATATTTCGATGTTGGAATTCGTGATATTACAGGTGTTGTTATGGAAATTTGAAAGATATATATGTATATCGTTATTTCCAATACGACATTTGTTAATCGTAGAATTTGATATTGAATATAGGCCGATATAGTTTCTATTCAGAGCCTTGTATTGAATATCGAATGTGATTTGGGTTTGTCGTGAATGGTGTCTTCACTAACACTGTTCTTGAACCCAGTTGAGAAAAGATTAAATCTTTTTATTTAGATTTAATGAAGTGTACCAATTAAATGATATTTAATTGGAATTGAATTGGTATTGATTTTTGGGTTTATCGTGAACAGTGTTTTAAATAACACTTGTTCTTTAACCCGATAATTAATCGAATGTGATTTGGGTTTGTCGTGAATGGTGTCTTCACTAACACTGTTCTTGAACCCAGTTGAGAAAAGATTAAATCTTTTTATTTAGATTTAATGAAGTGTACCAATTAAATGATATTTAATTGGAATTGAATTGATATTGATTTTTGGGTTTATCGTGAACAGTGTTTTAAATAACACTTGTTCTTTAACCCGATAATTAATCGAATGTGATTTGGGTTTGTCGTGAATGGTGTCTTCACTAACACTGTTCTTGAACCCAGTTGAGAAAAGATTAAATCTTTTTATTTAGATTTAATGAAGTGTACCAATTAAATGATATTTAATTGGAATTGAATTGGTATTGATTTTTGGGTTTATCGTGAATAGTGTTTTAAATAACACTTGTTCTTTAACCCGATAATTAATGGAATGTGATTTTGGGTTTATCGTGAATCGTGTTTTTAAATGACACTGATTCTTTAACCCAGATAATGATTAAAACTAAGTGGAGTTTTAATGAATCTTTAATTAGATTGAAAGGATCGAGAATGGAGTATCACCAGTTTTGCTCCAGGCGATAGTTAAATCTTTAATTAGATTTGAACGTGAAATTTAGAAACTAACTGTCGGTTAGCCAAGCAGAATGGTTTTCTGGATATTGATCTGATGTTGGTTTCGGCCTTCGGGGTTAATATTTGGGGAATTATTCTCTTGATTAATTTACGGTTAGTGACTAATGAACTGGAATGAGGCGTATGTTGTGTTTGTGTAACACTTACTTAAAATATACGCGAGTTATTCGGAAAGACCGGGTTTATCCCATTCTGAATAACTGATACGACGATAAGTCGAAGATGAAGACGATGGTCGAAGACCGGAAGTCTTCACGTCGTTTGGGTGATAACTGATGATCTTGATTGGGCTGTACACCCAAGAAGATGGAAACAGTTAGTGATCGTCCAGACGTACTTGGAGATCGATGGATATGCGGGGTACTAGGTGCCTCCGGTTTCGTTCAGACCCAGAACGGACTTGTAAATGGACTGTGTGTCTGACATCGGATTTCATTCTGTGTGACTGATATCGGTTGCATAGGATGGTTTGCCTGTGTGGCATGCTAAGATGCAAATGATCAAGGCTTCTGTTGAAAAGCAAAGTCTTGTGGTGATGATCAAAGCACGGCCTTTGTGGCGTAGCTTTGTGTAACGTTTACCTCGCGTGTTTCACACCAGGTATGAACCAAAAACGGGAGACGGACCTCAGGGAGGACTTGCGTTTCTTTCTAGCTAGAAGTGGCGTCAGTGGTTTTACACGCCCTGACGAGTTTGACTTATGTGGTTGTTGCTGTTGCGAGGCGCCTCGGTTATATCGGTTTCGGCCGAATGCATTCTGGTCGGCTGACGGACCAGACTTACACCCCATAGGGTGGGGAGACGTATTGTTCAGGCATAATAATCCACTCCGTGTGGACCGGCCCTGACGATCCAAGGCTTGCCTGCGCGCTTGCCTGAGACATGGGCTAGATTGTCTCGAATCGGTTGAGGACTATCTTTTGCCTCGGTTCATAGATGGAAACCCAATTTCCAAATACGAGACTTTGCGGTTTTGATTGTATATCCTATATATGGCGACATAGTGGGATGGGGCGCTCATGCCGCCTATGATTGATACTTATGATTTGAAGTGTTTTATATACTATGCACTTATAATAGTATCAAATGATTTGTTTTAAACGTATCAAGCATTCTTTGGCTGTTATAAGGGAAAACCCTATCCTCGACTGCGTTGCATTGTGTGATGGGACCTGGGTCTTATAACAGCTTCATTTTTCTTTATTTAGCATTGCGCTGTTGGTTTTATGCACTGGTATTCTTGGGAGGAAACCCGTTCCGTGTTATACGGCGTGGTCCCTTGATTTACCTAATGATTTGAAATAAAGATTAATAACTGTTTTAGTTCTCACACCAGTCACATGACTGACCTGGAGTTTATTGTTTTAACCTAAACTCTGGGTGCCCCTATTTTCGACACGGGCAGCTAGTAGTTTTGGTTTTGCAGATTTATATTCACAGGATCCTGGTTTACAGCTGGAACGATATCCGGAAAGCTTTGTATCCGTATATCTCATTCTAGTTGTGTATTGTATTATTTTCCGCTGCTATGTATTTAAATGTAATTTAAATCTCTGATATTTCTGTGTAATATTCATTTATACTCTGTATATTCTTGTAATCTGATGCATTGTTGTAATATACAATGAAATGTTCTTCTGTATGCGTTCTGTTTTGTCGTGTTCTCAAACGATAGGGCGTTTCGAACGGTCTGGGTCGGTTTAGCGACTGGTTCGGACCGAGCGAAGTTCCTTGCCGTCACACTCGAACAGAGAGGAGCTTGCCCCTTGCCTCGACTCGTGACGGAAATCCAATTTCCACTACGTAATATTGCGGTTTTATTTGTAGGGCCTAGTATGGCGATATGATATATGGTACCCATGCCGTCTATGACTGATATTTATGATTGAAATTGTTTTTACACTATACACTTATAATAGTATCAAATGATTTGTTTTAAACGTACCAATCATGTTTGGCTATTATAAGGGAAAACCCTATCCTCCGGCTTGCGTTGCATTGTGTGATGGAACGTGGGTCTTATAATAGCTTCATTTTTCCAAAAAGCATTGCGTTGTTTTGTTATATGCACTAGTGTTCTTGGGAGGAAACCCGGCGTGGTCCCTTGAATTACTCTCTTTTAAAATAAATATTAATAACTGTTTTAGTTCCCACACCAGTCACATGACTGACGTTGTAACGGCTGGAAATTTTTGACTCCTCGAGAGTCGAAAATTCCGCGTTGTTAGTGAAAGAAAGTAGAGGGTGAGGAAGAAAAGATAGAACTAATAGAATAGAAGAAGAAAAAGAACTTACATCATCAGAGTAAACACGAATCTCACAGCGGAACGAATAAAATATAACATAACTTTGAAATACAAATCAGTACTCGTATATACATACCATTTCAAAGTACAACTCTTAACAACACAGCGGAATAATAATAGCTATAATCCTGAAGCCTCCTGCTCCAAGCTCTCCAAGTGTATCTGTAAAATCCCGACTACTTGACTGCCCGTACAAATTTAGGCACCCAAGAGTTTAGGGAAAACAAACAAAATAAACTCTGGGTCAATCATGGGACTGGTATGAATAAAACTCCAACACTTGGTTAAATAAAGGATATCTTTATGATATTATAATAATGTCTAAATACAAATAGATATCAATCTAGCAGAACGCTTGCATCTCACGTTTCACATACATAGTATACAAATAAACCGTGAGCGCTTATTGGAGATTGGATTCCAACAGACAAGGTATGGGAGCACCTTCCGATCAGTGTACTCTAGAGGAGATACACTAGGGTTCAACAAGAACGTCTTACAACCCGACCACACATGATCGTCCACTCATTTAGCTTGAGTGTAACGAATATATTATCACCGATGGTTGGGATCAGCAACCATCCTTCCCGATAAGGGACATCATTGAAATAGATTATAAAGAAGTACAATTGAATATTCTCTAGATGGTGATAATACACCCTGCTTGGGTATGGCCCAACTAGCCATGCTGCCTAGCCCAACTTCTGTTATTTTCCGGTTGTGAGGTTTTGAGGTCACGTTTATCACTTTGACAGATTATTTCTTCAATTGCTTTGAATGCCACATCGTCATACCCGCCAAATCATTATCGATTTCTCAAGGCATCACGGGTATAAAAGCTAAGAGAAACGAATTTCTCCGCCACCAACGTAATACGTTTAAGAGATCAACATATATGATTCGTTAAGAATACTTTGTTAGACACTCATCCATATACGTTGTTCTGGGACTGAATAAACCGAAGGCACTATTCAGTGAATCCATCCTACCTAGGCTTTTCACAATAGCCCTTGCACTTCACTCCGTCTTCAATTATCTTCAGCGTACTTGATTCGCAATGCTTATGCTAATACGGAGTGGTTCTTCGGATAATAATCCAACCGGTCTCTCCATATTTACAACGTAAATAGGGTCAAAACTTTGATAGTCTGTGATTCAACTATCAAATGAAAACATGTCGGTGTACAAACAACGATCTTATTTCCAAATGGAAATTCGATCGATCAATCATCATATACATATATATGTTCATATTTCCTTATTTCATGTATTTAGAAAATATATGTTATTAATCATTGGAAAACATTTCCATAGCTTATTTTCACATCACTATTATTTCTCATCTATCAGTCCCTAACTGTAACTAGTATGAGAACAATTCTCTAAGTATCAATCCGGAAGGTCGAAACCAACATCAGATCGTCACTTAGAAAACCGTTCAACTTACCCTCTCCAGTCAGTTTCTGAATTTGCTTAACTCTATTTCTTAAATTCTTATCATGAAAACATTTCATTTTCTATGTTTAGAAAACATATCTGACTATATTTGGAAAACGTTTCCAAAACTCATTTACGGATTTCCAATGAACGTTGTATAAAACATCGTTACGCTAAATCCATTAATCGCTTATTACTTAACTATATTTCAAATCAAATTTTCTATCGAACCACAACTATTCCTTTGTCAATTCTGAAGTCAATCAAGTTGGGGTATAATTACCTCGCAGACCTTAATTGAACAGCGTCCTTTATTGTGAAATAGATGAAGCTCATCACTCACTTTTTCCAATCATCTGTTTACGCAAATTCTCGGATTCAAGTTACGAATCCACTTCTTATATGAAAACGTTTGATTACAACTATAACTTTATAATTCCTACTTCTACAATATCTAACCTAAATTATAACTTTATCTCCTAACTTGAATAATTAAACGGACACCTAATTTCTTAATCAATAACTAAACCTTGATTTAAAACCCGGAAAGTAAATAGTACTTTCCCGAATTCGATATAATTGAATTCGACATATTACTCTCTTTCGAGTAATCTCTATTCGATTAGCTCCCTTGTTAATAACTTATATTCGATAAACTCTATTTCGATTAACCCCTATCGAATAACTAATATTCGATTTACTTAAATGGATTAACTCTTATCGAATAACTAAATTTGATTAACTCAAATTGAATAACTGATATTCAATTAACTTGATTTGATTTATTCCTTCTCGAATAACTAATATTCGAATAACTCTTATTAATTTAACTTTATTCAAATAATTAATTTGAATAACTCTAGCTTGTTTAACTCTATTCGAATAACTAATTCGAATAACTTATATATGTTTAACTCTATTCGAATAACTAATTCGAATAACTTATCTGTGGTTAACTCTATTCGAATAACTAATTCGAATAACTTATATGTGTTTAACTATATTCGAATAACTAATTCGAATAGCTTATATGTGTTTAACTCTATTCGAATAACTAATTCGAATAGCTTATATGTGATTAACTCTATTCGAATAACTAATTCGAATAACTTAACTCTATTCGAATAACTAATTCGAATAACTTATTTGATTTACTCCTTCGAATAACTAATTCGAATAACTTAATTGATTAACTCCTTTGAATAACTAATTCGATTTACTCTTCTCGAATAACTAAATTCGATTAACTCAAATTGAATAACTAATATTCAATTAACTCTTACGTGTTTAACTCTATTCGAATAACTCTAATGTGTTTAACTCTATTCAAATATCTAATTCGAATAACTCATTTCGAATAACTAAATTCGATTAACTCCTTTTTATAACGTTTATCCATTTATAAAGATTTACTTTTAGTAACGGTTCTTCACTTTATAAATGTCCTTTTAATAATGTTTCTCCCCTTCTAAGGATTTCCCTTTAACAGCGTTTATTTACTTTATCGGTGTTAAAAACAATTTCTACTTCTCTATATAAGTTCAAAACTTATATATCCCATTTATCAAACAATAAATATTTTATTTAATTTATAAAACATTATTTATAAATTAAATCTTCTCACTTTATCTGTTAAAAATAGATTTCCTATTTAATATCTCCTTAAAATCCATATCGTGTTATACTTGTGTGCGAAGCACGTGTTTAAATCTATCCTTGTATAATTCTATTTATTTTCCGAACAAGTGTTCCTTTATTTATTCCCTAAATAAATATTCCTTTATTCCATTTATTTATAATCTAAATAAATGTTCCTATATTTATTTCCTAAATAAATATTCCTTTATATTCTAATTCATTTATTTTCTAAATAAATGTTTCTATTTTATTTCATTTATTTTCTAAATAAATGTTTCCTTTTTCATTTATTTATTTTCTAATTAAATAAATGGTTTCCTTTTATAAAATCCTATCGATTTTATAAATAAGATTCATTTTCAATATAAACATTGAAAATCCCCTTATCAACATTTCGGTATGTTATGGTATTCAATCATATCAAATCACGATCTTCAATATCGTCCAAGCACATATAATCGCCCACAGATTTTATATCACATCATATAACAATATATGAAAAACAATAAAATAACTGTTGAGGAATCCAGTCGGATTCCTCCAACCTGTCTCCCTGCATCCACAGATGTCACACAATATGATTATCATCACTTTCAGTTCAATATAAATTATTCTGATAGCAGAATCAATATATAAATTTAACTAACTGACTAGCAGTTCAATCAACCAATCAACACACAGTCAAACAGACAATTTTAACAGTTCTAACAATGCAACATGAAATTATAAACTGTTCAGAGTTAGTGAGATTTACTCACTTTGGTTGGTTATCGTTAAATAACGATATTCCTCCGTCGATTCAGATCGAACAATTTATTTTGCAATAAATTGTAACTAGCCCCAATTCACTCCTAGTCAATTTCATTGTGACGCTCCCGTCCATACGAACCCAACGCGACAAACCGTTCTGAATTCTGATCATGTATGAATAAGTTACGATCACTTGAAGTTTGTATATATTTGAATACTTAAACAAATAAAAACACGGGTTTTATTTAAATGGGCCTCACCTCAGCCCGTCGGCCCATCCCTTACTATATGAACCCGAACCACAGACGTTTCTTCCCCATTTCAGTCGAGCTCCTCAAAGTCACTGCCGTCGATCCCAAGTCCTCATTCCAAGTTCATCTCCTCCCGAAAATGAAAACTCCTTACACCATTACAATCCTCATATAAATCTCCATCATCCCATACTTCCTTCGCCAACTCGAACACCACGGTCACCCTCATACTCGCGTTTCAACACTACAGGCCAGCGACCGATTTCAACACCGTACAATCCAAAACTTTGCCACGCCGGGGTACTCAACATCGCGGATTCAAACTCGCCCACCAAATCCAACATTGATGCCTCAAATACCCAAAAAGAAGAACCCTAGGTTCGCTGTGCCATACTCCAAACGACGCAGAAGGCTTCGGATCCTTCAAAAACTATACGAGATGGGTGGCAACGCTGATACAAATTCATATATATGTATAATAAAATTTATAGATTTAACTTTGATTTTATCTTGATTTCTCTTTTGGGAATTTCACTTGCTGTGTTTGGTTTATACGCCTTATATAGGCTTGAATGGGTTAGGTAAGGTTTGTGGTGGAGATCGAAGGCCAGGTGGCCTGTGCGGAACCTCAGAAAATGGGAGGGATATTTTCAATTTGATTTTTGTATTTTATTTTATTCGATTTTCACCTTGTATCTACCTTCTAAAAATCCCAGTGATTACATACGATATCTAAAAATCACCAAACTGGACATGTAGGTAGAGCTCGATATTACTGTCCCAACGAAACTGGTTTCGTCGAATTCCGACTCCTTATGCTCACACAGCGTATTTTTAACTGTCAAAATACTGACTGTTTCTCACTCTAAAAATCCGTACGGCCACACACTGACTCTAAAAATCACGAAACTTGACATCTAACAATAATTTGACATTGCGGATCTAACAAAACTGGTTTCATCGAATTCCGACTTCGTTTGCAAAAGTGGCTATTTTTAACGTTTTAAATAACCTATTTAAATATATAAATATATTTAAATATAAAAATTAAATTAAATATAAATAAATTTATATTATCGTATATATTCACATATGATATCGTACAGCTCCGGAATATCATATCAGAATATACAGTTTGATATTTCAGATTCCAGATTATCCCGGTATTCAGTTTATACTGAAAATCTCTTTTATAACGTATATAAAGCGTCGCAAATTATAAAGGAATTCTACAGCGACTTTTCTGAAATTTGATTTGGACATAAATCAAAATCTATACGACGAAATCTTGATTTTTCTCTTCCACTAGAAAGATATACTCCACCAGCTCCACACGTTTCTTGTTTCACAGAAATCCGGCTTAAAATGAATCATGTACATTCAGTTGAAGTTCAAATCGCCAAATTGCAAACTGCCATGACGTTTCAGGTTCGTTTTAATTATAATTATAAATTATAAGTTCGAACGTTTTACTTTAAGTTATCGATATCACCAAATCGATATATAAATAATTAAATAAATTAATTATTCGACAGCTAACAAAACGCGCCATTACAGACGTGGAGTTTATTGTTTTAACCTAAAGTTTGGGTGCCTCTATTTTCCATACGGGTAGCTAGTAGTTTTGGTTTTGTAGATTTGTATTCACAGGATCCTGGTTTACAGCTGGAACGATACTCGGAAAGCTCTGTATCCGTGTATTACTTCTAGTTGTGTTTTGTATTATTTTCCGCTGCAATGTATTTAAATGTAATTTAAATCTCTGATATTTTCTGTGTAATATTTATTCATACTCTGTATATTCTTGTATTCTGATGGAATTGTTGTAATATACAATGAAATGTTCTTCTGTTTGCGTTCTGATGTGTGTTGTTCTCAACGCCATCCATGCTTTCCTTCACGGGGAGGTTCGGGTCGCTTCAATATAATTGACATAAGATGTCTACCTAAAAGGTTGTGTTTTGAGTTTAGCCAAAACTGGGTCAAGGCATGACTAGATATGGATCTTGGAACACCATTATATGTATATAATGATTTACATATATAAACCGAGGGATGTTAATTTGAGTGGGAGCGTATTTTAGTTTCAATTACATATTTATGTTAATATAAATTTTGATTGTCAAAATTTTGTATTAAATAAATATTACAGAATCAGTTATTAATTTATTATCTAATGTAGATATTAAATAATAAATAAATCAATAATTTAAATTAATCCTTGAGAAGGAAATAAATTAAATTAAATCAAATTTCTTGACTTCAACCGAATAATATATAAATGTTATAACAATCTACTTATACATTTCCAGTATTAGATACTAGATATAAATCACATAAATGTATGTTAATTTACAAAATTGCAAAATAAATAGAAATCTGATAAAATGACAAGTGGACTTACGACTGGAAATGAAACAAAAGTTGTTGGATTATCCATAGAAAGTTGATTCTTGTTATGTATACTGGCTTAATAAAATAATAGTTATTATGAAATTCCATTTAAAATAAGTGTTATTATAAATCTTGTTTAGAAAAGTTTAAATTTCATTTAGAATAAAAGAACAATTGTTATTCATTTTATTTGAATGAAATATCTTATGGAATTTCACAAATAGTTAATGATCTTTATAAATTGTTAACTATAATGTACTTGACATAAGCACTTAGTGGATTAAATTTAATCGTACACATCTTTAGCATTGTCGATTAACCAATATAAACAAGAAACACGTATCAAAACTCCATAATGATGGAATTTTGAGGTCATTTGATTTTGAATCATATGAAGAATGCAAATCTTGTTAATAAGACAGAATGTCTGAATCACCTTTCACTTGACACAGTGAATGGACTATTAAGTATTGGGTTTCATACATAATGATGTATATGGAGCAATGGGTACATATGCTAAATATAGGTTTTATTACTTCACTAATGATATTAGTAGATATATATATATATATGTATATCTTATTAAATACATATAAGAATACTTTGAAAGGTTCAAAGAATTCAAAGTGAAGTTAGAAACCAATTTTAATAGAATATAAATAGTTTTCGAACAGTTCAAAAGAGAATATTTAAGCCAATAAATTTAGTGAATATCCAGACGAGTTTGAAATTATTTCACGACTCATAGCACCTAGTACACCATGTTGAAATGGTGTGCCTGAAAGGAGTAATCACACCTTATAAGATATGGTATGACCAAGATAAGTCATATAGATCTTCCAATAAATTAAATTGAGAACAATTGAATTAATCTTACTAAAACAAGTCTTATGACACCATATAAGATATGGATTAGGAAAATGTCCTAGTATGTCTAAATGCGCAGATTTGGAATGTATGGCGCTTGTTAAACGTCGTTCCTCTGATAAGATCGGACCCAAATCAAATAAATATTTTGTGGAATGTCCAAAAGAAGAAAATGGATATTAATTCCATAAATCCTCTGAGAATAAAATGTTTATTGCTCGAATTGGTATCATTCTAAAGGAGAGTCAGTCTCTAACATATCGATGAGAATAAAATAGAATCTGAAATGTCTCGGAGACCACAAATACCATTGAACCTTGTATAGACAAGAAATTGAGTGGGAGTGACACAATAATTACAATGTTATATATTGATAACACATTAATTATTGTGAATAATGTTAGTTTTAAAACAAGAAATAGATACTGATTCTAAGAAAGAAAATGCCTGGATTAAGAAGTTCATAATTGAACTTAATTCATTGTTGATCTAATGATTTACATTGCGCTAACAATGTGGCTATTGCTCAGGCCTAAAACGTTAAACTCATAATCGATCCAAACATATGTTTAAGAAATATAATTCTCATGTGAAATTTTTCACAGAGGATATGAACATATCTGCAAAGTTGCAAAAGTCGTAATGTTGCAGACCTACTGAATTAAACACTATCGCAGCAGAAGTTTAATAGTCACACTAGTTTCATGAGTATATGATACATGAATGATTGACTCTAATGCAAGTGGGAGATTGTTAGAGTTTATGCCCTAGAGGCAATCCATTTGATGTGATTAATAACATTATTATTTTATTTGGAATAAAAATATTCTGTTATGTTATATTTACTGCATAATATAAATAATAATTTAATAGAAGTCCTTAGAATAATAATACGGAATTATATAGTTCGAGTAAGACTGAACTTGAGATTATATAATGTGATAAGTATTATAATTCTTAAATGTCCCTAGTTGAGTTTTATTGTTTATATAGGACAACAATAAAGCGTTGAGACTAGTATATTGATTGACTGATGATCACATCTCATTGATCATTAATATACGAGAAATTAAAGTCAAGATATAAATATGTATTAGAGAATAGCGTATTAGGCTGACCCACCGTGAGATAACTACATGGAATATAATCAACAGTATCATAAGTTGTTCTCGTAGTGACAGTGATGTAATGGTCCTCTAACCTGAAATCATTATAATTTTATTCGAGGATATTTGCGTTTTGATATCATCTAAAGTTATTTCGTAACAGATTAATGATAACGGTGATTATTGGATATATCTTGAATCGAATGAAAATTATGAATGATCTAGATGGAAATTAACCCTACGATATATTCGTAGTGATATCCATGGGCCTCTTGATTGAGTGAAACAGTGAAATGCATGGCCGTGCTCAAATATTGATTTGTTTTAAACAGTCTACTCATCGATCAAGAAAAATGGATTAAATTATAACGAGGATGATACGGTCCATGCCTCTAGTTTAATCCGGGATATATTGGTTAAAAGGATTATATTACATTGATAAACTGGTCATGGAAAAGGTTGTATCGAATCGATGATCTTATTATAGCTTGGGTAGTAGCGACGTATTGCTAGATGCCAATCACTATTTATGATTTTAAATATGATTTAAAATCATTGCCAATGTTGTAATAACCTATAAGGTCACACATTAGAACACTTGATAAGGATAAGAACCGTTCAAAACAAAAAGGGAAGATCAAATGTTGACTTATCCTTTTAATTTGAATTGGTATAAGGGCAATTAGGGTATTACCTTGTTTCGATTTTACGGGTTCTATACAATAATAGGAAGGCCGCTACCTTCTATCATTCATTCAATTTGAACCCGTAAAATCAAAATAAAGAAAAACTCTAAATACCCAAATCGGCTAGCACCATCTTTGCTTAATCTCATTTTGTATGACAAAACTAAAGATCAGGTGTTCGTGGATACTTGTAGAGACTCGGCGCTTGTCATGTTATTTGATTCGATGCATCATTCCTTTCTCGTTTTCAGATCAACACGGATATTCAAGGATTTTCGATAAACATGTATAAATTCTAACCTAATTGATTCCAATTTTTTGTTTTTGCAATAGATCCTTAGATTAATTCATTAATCTGTTCTATCTCGGTTGTCTATTAGATCGCAAATTCCTTCATGACCAAGGAATTGGCAGCGAATGGCCTAAGCGCCACTTTTTGTTTAAACATTTATTTATCGCTAGACGGTTTAATGAACTCAAGTTATAAAATTATTTTATAATCGAGACGGATTTTTAATTATAATTTGAATTGAAATAAAGTTTTAAAAAGGAACGATGTTTATAAATCGGTTTTATAAAACACCACGGAAAGGTTATTTGACGTTTAAAAATGTTTGGAAGCAAAATAATTTATAATTAACCTCGGGTTAATAATTTGAATGATTGTACTTAAACTAAATAGTTAAGAAATATTATTAGATTAATATTATTAATATAATTTAAGAATTAGTAAATGAATTAACCGATAGCTTAAAATTTGACTGAGTCAACGATTTTTAATTGCGAGTAGTATTAAACCAGATTTACCTTTTAATTAATAATCAGTGTATTAATTAAGCATTGGTTAATAATTAACCATTTCCACTCTGATTAATAAGAAAGTAATTGTATTTAGGATGACTACTTCTTAAGTACTACTTATTTAAGAAGATTATTGAATATGTAGTAAGATGTAACTTATATTTTAAGTAAGATGGATTTGTAATTACGAACTACTATTTATTCTAAAGTAAGAACGTTGTCGATCAAGGTCTGAAAGGTAAATAAAAATACCCAAATTGGACGACTTCACTATTATCAAAGAATGATAGTTGTTTGTGATGAAAAGGAATTGATGAGAGCGGTTATAATTTCCATATAAGGATATGGTAACGATAAATGGGAAATTTGAAATATAATTACGTGGTTTTGAGATATAAGTAATATGGCCAGGATATTTAATATAAATAAGACCATTTGGTTTAAAATAAATAATTTGATCTTGTTGGCGTGTATAAGAATCGATGATTGGTTTTATATCAAGATATTCAGACTTAAGGAATAATAAGGCGGTTTAAGAATGCAAGGCAATGTTTCTAGGAAATGGAAGAATTGGAACTTAACTGGGGATCGGTTGAGATTAATGATTTTATGAATGTTAATCTGATGTTGGTTTCGGTCTTCGGGGTTGATATTTATGAAATTATTTTCTTACTGATTTACAGTTAAGAACCGATGAAGATATGAAATAGGAATGAAACAGAAACCTAGATTTGAATAAAGATGGTTTGGCAAGTTAAGTGATGAAAATGCGACTTATATTCGCTAGATTAATCGAGTAATGAGATTTTATCAAGATGTAATTAAATTGGGTTTGAAATAAACTTAACAGAAGTTTATAAAAAGGGGATTCTATTTATAATAGAATCAAGGCTCGTGTATCACGTTTTAAAAAGATAAGTAAAGTTAATTTAAAAAGGCTTTAAATAGTATTTTACTTAATATTTAATTTAAATAAACATGTAAGATTTTCAAAGAAAAAGTAAGGCATTATAAATATATTTCGGGAAGTCTATAAGTTAAATAAAAGCGTTTGTATATGATGTTTTAAAAAGATCCAAAAGATTTGATTAATGAAATGGGAATTTAGAATGGCCAAGTGATGCTGGGTAATAAACGAATGGATCTGTTCCATTTTTTATGATTGTTTATTTTGATAGTTAAATAACCGATTATCAAAATCTGGCCCAACTTTATTGGGCGGGAAGACCGGGATCGAATTTATATTCGAAAACCATTCCGACCAATGAATATGAAACGTGGGAGATACTGATCAAGATGGAGCAATTGAAGACCGTAAATCCTCTTGAGCGGGGGAACTATTGTTGAATTTCTATAGCTGATCCCTAGATATATCTTTACTGTGATTCTGTCGTGATTGAAATCTACGGATTTGCAAGGACTACTCGCTACTGATCTATAGGGTGATGCCTAGGATGCGGTTGGAGGGTGCCTTCGGTCCATCCTATTCCTGGATGACGTGTATGGACGAGGTGGGATTCAAAAGTGAATGATGGCCAAATGTTTCAAAAGTCGATTATAACCTCAAGCCTCACAATTAGGAAATGACAAAAATCGAGGATGCAGCATGGCTATGTGGGTCGCACCCATTAGGGTGTATTGTCACCATCAAGAGAATATTCGTTTTGTTACTTCTTTTCATTTTTGTATCTCCCAGGAACTACGGTGGTCGCGACAAAAAGCCGTAAGGTGGCAATATATTCGATACACTCAAGAGAAATGAGTGGTCGATCATGTATAAGCCGGTTGCAAGACGTTCTTGTTGAACCCAGTCTATTCCTCACTAGATATATACTATCGGTAGGTGGTTCCATACCTTTTCATAGTCGGAATCCAATTTCCAATAAGCGCCAGCGGTTTTGTTTGTATACTATATATGTGGAGCGTGAGATGCAAGCGTTTTACTAGATTCTATCTATTTGTATTTGGACACTATTATAATATCAGAATAAGATATTGATTTCAAAAAATTTTGGGTTATAGTAAGGTAAAAACCGTCTGTGTTTATGTGTGGGATGGTCTTATTATTATCCTTTTGTTTCAAAAAGGATTTTCAAAGTTAAACAAGTTGTTTGCCGTATGAATTTATCACTAAAAGTATTCCAGATTGATCCGGGTGAATTTTGCTTTGCTTCAAATGTGCTCGGGTCAGACCGAGTATATTATCAGGTTAGGTATCGCTTGGAGCTTCAAAAAAGGAGTTAAAGTCGAGACGTAATCCATATATTTATTGGTACTAGTTTATTTCCATGTGTGTTGTATTGATCTGAATGTATACTTGGATGTTGTAATCATATATATACAGTTCCTTTTGTATAAAGTATTATTGATCATTATATTTTGTCCATTCCGCTGTGAGACTCTGATCTTCTTATTCTTCTATTCTAATATTTCTTTCTTCTTTCTCTCATCCTCTAACTTCTTTCTATTAGCTTTCTAGGTTTTCGATACTTGAGTTTGGACACCGGATGTATTGGTGTCTGGATTCGAGTGTCGATTTCCCGGGTCGCTACAAATCAACATAGAACGAAATCCAATGTCGGACACACATCCATCTACCAGCCCATTCTGGGTCTAAACGAATCCGGAGGCGCCTTATTCGTCGTTCCATATTCTGATACGGAAGAGAGGCCCTTGCATATCCGAACAATCAACAAATACGTCCATACCACTACCACTATGTCCTCATTAAGGGAGCTAGCCATCTCTAAGGCATCAGTACTAATCCACACAATGTGAAGATAACCGATCTTGCACCATCTTCATATGTTCAACTTTTACTCATCGATTAATTATTTGAAATGAGAACTAACTCAGTCTTTTCAAATAATTCACGTATACAAAGAATTCAAATCAATTCTTTCCATGATTAAATTGTTTGACATTCACGTTTCAGTTCATTAATATAATTTTCATGTCAAATACATCCAACCATCAAAACATCTGATAAACCAAGTAAAATTGGTTTATTTCCATTTCACATCATTTATAATATTTTAAAACAACTTACTGCTATTTTTAGTTATATAAAAGTTGCCCATTTTAATTAAACGACGCATCGGGTCATTACATGGCCCTGGCGCTGTTTTTATTCATATTTGAATTACTCATTTCTTGAAATCTAACCGTTGGATCTTAACAAATTTAATATCCTTAGAAATATCTTTCCAAAGTGAACCCAACGGTTCCGTTTTCGGGAAAATCCGATGGTCGGATCTCTCGGTATAATCGTTTATAGTTACGATTCCAAAACACGAACTACCATGCCCGATTCCTTTTATTTTAATATATATATAATTCCTTCGACGATTTCCAAACCATTTTCACTTCAAAAATTTGGCTAACGCCTTTAAATTTCAAAAAAATTCGCCATAACCTCCTTTGTACGAGGAGGGTTTCGAAATTTAGTGGGCCGTATTAGGCACCCAATAAATCTAGAAACAGCATACACAATTTTTAGTGATCTATTCTATGCCCAAAGGAGTGTGTAAAGATCATAACTCTAGAGATAAATCTCATCACCTTGTCTAGTGTTGGAAAATAAATAATCCAAGTGTCGTATCTAAAAATAGGAGAGACGTGAATTATTGTCAACTCCAGACCCGTGTAGGGTTTTTATTTATTCTGGCAATTTACCGTTATATTTTATTTAGTCCATATCAATTTTCGGTTCAACTTGTATTCAGTCATCGCCATACAAGCCTCTCGCTTGTATGGTAATTCCAACCTCGTCACATAAGCTCTAAATGCTTATGTGGTATATGATAGAGTATGCCATCTTCACGTAGTATGCAATGTAGTGTAATTCAAAATTAATTGTTACTATCCTATGGCGTTGTTTATAATCTCACACAGAACAACCAGCACACCGCATCCAATGACATTCACAGGAGTTTATACAATAAATAAAATTGCGCAGCCAACTCATTAAGGTTTACCTATTTGTCGGGCACGCAAATAAATTCTTTACTCAACAGCAAATCCATTTACATGTTTAACATGTGTATATATATGCATATCTAAGCTAAAAATAATATTTTAGTGAACAAATATTCATTTCCATACATGACAATTTTATTCACTTCATTAGCATGTTAAAAATAATATTTTTAACTAACAAATATTTATTTCAACACACGACTATTTTTAACACTTCATATACATGTTAAAAATAATATTATTAACTAACAAATATTATTTTTAACACTTCATATTCATGTTAAAAATAATATTTTCAATGAATAAACATTTTAATCAACACATAGTTATTTTTAACACTTCATATACACGTTAAAAATAAAATTTATAGCAATTTTTTTTTTATTTCAACACATGGTCATTTTTAACACTTCATACATATGATAAAAATGATATTTTTGGCGAAAAATATATATTTCAACACATGACTATTTTATTTAGTTCATATACATGTTAAAAATAATATTTATAGCAAACAAATATTTATTTCAACACACGGTCATTTTTAACACTTCATATATGTGATAAATAATAATATTTTTGGCAAACAAAAATATATTTCAACACATGACTATTTTATTTAGTTCATATACATGTTAAAAATAATATTTATAACAAGCAAATATTTATTTCAACACATAGTCATTTCTAAGACTTCATATACTTGATAAAAATAATATTTTTGGCGAACAAAAAATATGTATTTCAATACATGGATATTTTTAGTGGTTCATACACACAATAAAAATGTTATTTTTATTGTTCAAACAATTTATTCAACACATGAATATTTTTAATGGTTCATACATACAATAAAAATGTTATTTTTATTGTTCAAACAATTTATTCAACACATGAATATTTTTAATGGTTCATACATACAATAAAAACGTTATTTTTATTGTTCAAACAATTTATTCAACACATGAATATTTTTAATGGTTCATACATACAATAAAAATGTTATTTTTATTGTTCGAACAATTTATTCAACACATGAATGTTTTTAATGGTTCATACATACAATAAAATTATTATTTTTATTGTTCAAACAATTTATTCAACACATGAATATTTTTAATGGTTCATACATACAATACAAACATTATTTTTATTGTTCAACAATTTATTCAACACATGAATATTTTTAATGGTTTATACATACAATAAAAATGTTATTTTAATTGTTCAAACAATTTATTCAACATATGAATATTTTTAATGGTTCATACATACAATAAAAAAGTTATTTTTATTGTTCAAACAATTTATTTCAAATGACAACTATTTTATATAGTTCATTTCAAAGAATTTTGGCATTACAACGACAGGGTATTTAGCACCGGCACTGTGTTTGAGCATGGCTCCTCTGCTAACCTAGGCCTTGCAACATTACAATAATTTCATTTCCCTAATTTCCACAATACCATTCATTTCCACAACGCAATGAATTTACCACAAACATAATCAATTTTGTTGCAACCACAATCAATTTCCACAACATAATCAATTTAAATTGTCCATGGTCTGTGGAGGAGGGAGGTATACATACATACATATATATATATATATATATATATATATATATATATATATATATGTATGTATGTATTTATTTACTTCCATTTCAGTTTCATTCAACGCATATATGATTTATACAACGTATGTATAATTTATACATCGCTTATATAATTTATACAACGTTTATATGATATATACAATGCTTATACAATTTATACAACGCTTATCCATTCCAATTTGAATTTAGAAATCTCACCTTGGATTTTACTCCTTCTGATTTTGTAGAGAGCTCCAAATGCGTTCTAGTCCCTTCTAGAATGTAGTATATACGATGTCACGGTCCCAATGCTTCCCGTTTCATCGGATTTCGACATCATATCAAAAAGATATGATTTTTATAAATAAATTAAACTTTGCAATGCTTTTAAATGTTGTAATTAATTAACATATATATAAATATGTTACCTTCAGTTTTGATTCAAAACTAGGTTTTCAAATCGCGCTCAATCCGTTTAGGTATAAGACGATCGGATTATACCATGATGGAGAGCTACGAAAGGGCTCCCGTAGATGCCTAGAACGTCGAACTCGGTGATGGCTTGGGGGAGGAACTCGAGGCGACGCGGCAACAGTTTGAGGGGTTGGTTCGAATGAAATACTGAGCGATAACTAATCAATCCCTTATGGATTTGTAGAGCACGGAGAATACAACGAAATTGCCTTAGAAATTATCGGAATCCATTGCATGGATCAATAGTTAATGAGGAGAGAAGATCCGAGCTTTTTCCGCGTTGGATTTTTGAATGTGGCGGTAGGTTTTGATTTAATGAAACTAGGGTTGGAGGATTTTCATTGGGCCATATATATATATTTTAATTTATTTAATTCTTTAATTCTAAAAATACCCACAAATCCATACAAACTCCAAATCAAACCCAAGGACTATCGCCCCTAGCTAAATACCCCCATTTCAGACACAATGGAATATTTTTCGTAAGCTCATTCGACTGTTTCAGTCAGTTTCTCTCAAAATTAAAATATATAACATTTGATATTGGATTTGAATGTACATTTTAATTTATCGGGGCCACATATTAATTCCAAAAATTCCCGAAAAATAAATTTTGCTATGTTTTGGCAATACGGTCTTAACAAAACTAATTTCGTCAAATTTGGAGACCGTTTGGAAAATGGCCCTTTTCTGGTCGATCCAATTTGCACTGTATTTGCAAAACACGTTTTCTTTATATTAATTCCAAAATTTTTGGAATTTTATACCTAGCAATAATTTGACATTCCAAATCCAACAAAAGTGGTTTCGTTGAAAACGGAGATCGTTTGCAAAATGGTTATTTTTAAGGGCTTTGTTCTTATTTAAAAATGGAATTTTTAAATTCTGACGCATTTTCTGACAAAATTACTCGAAATAAAAAATTTAAATTGGTTCTGATTTTCCGGGTTGTTACAACCTCCCCCACCTAAAACTTTTCGTCCTTGAAAAGGAAACAATGGTAAAGTAGGAAACAAAATGGAAATAGAATAAATTGTAAATGTACCTTGCACCAGAGCTAATTAGAGATGTCCACTTTGCACTTAGGATAAGCCCATTTAATGCTATCTTATGTTTCCCATGCACAGTCTCTAAGATCTCTGCTCCAATGCACTTTGACTAAATGTATCTTCTTGTTTCTCAGAACCTTGGTTTCATTGCCAATAATTTTTAGTGGCTCTCTTCTCACTGCTAATTTCGGAGCAATATCCAAATCTTGTTGCGCGGCTTCTTCCACAATCAAGTCTGGATCATGTACATGCTTTCTGAGTTGAAACACGTGAAATACGTCATGGACTCTGGGAAACCAGTTTGGCAATTGAACCCTGTAAGCAAGAGTCCAATATTTTCGAGTATAGGAAACGGACCAATGTATCTAGGTGCCAACTTCCCTGTTTTCCCAAACTAGACTACTCCTCTCATCGGAGAAACTCTCAAATATACGTAATCACTAACAGCAAATGCCAATTCTCTTCTTCTAGAATCTGCATAACTCTTCTGCCGGCTTTGAGCTTCTTGTAATCGTTTCTTAACGAAATCGACTTTATCCGAAGCTTCATGGATCATATCAGGACCCATTACTAGTCTATTAACTGGTTCTACCCAACATGCAGGAGATCTACATGGTCTACCATACATTGCTTCGAATGTTGAAATTTTCAAGCTCGTTTGATAGCTGTTATTGTTTGAAAACTCAGCCATATGTAAGTGATCTTCCCACGATCCGCCAAAATCAAGAATACAAGCCTACAATAAATCTTCTAATATACGATTCACCCTCTCAGCTTGACCATCTGTCTGAGGATGATATGCGGTGCTAAGATTTAACTTTGTTCCCAACTCTTCCTGAAATGCTTCCCAGAATTTACAAGTGAAAACTAGATCTCTATCACTGACAATACTGTTGGGCACTCCATGTAGTCTAACGATTTCTCTGAAATAAATCTGTGTGAGACTCTGAGCTGTTCTAGTCGATCTAACAGGAATAAAATGGGCAGTCTTCGTGAAAAGATCTACGATCACCCATATGCTGTCATTTCCTCTCTTGATTCTAGGCAAACCATATATGAAATCCATGGAAATTTGATCCTGCTTCCAATTTGGAATCTCCAATGGTTGCAACAATCTGGCGAGCTTCTGTTGATCACTCTTGACTTGTTGGCAAGTAGAACACCTACTAACATATATGGAAATGTCTCTTTTCATAGATCTCCACCAGGACGTGCGCTTGAGATCATTATACATTTTACTCACTCCTGGATGGATACTAAGTTTGGATTTGTGACATTCATCCATTACTTCCCTTCTGAGCTCAGGAATATTCGGAACACAAATGCGACCTTTTAACCTCAGAACTCCCTTATTATCAATCTAAAAACTCGAGGCCTTGCCTTTCTGAATTCTTTGGCTGATTCTCTGAATGAAGTTATCATCTTTTTAAAGAGAGGATATTTTATCGATCAATGAAGGCGTAGTAATAAGACTGGCGATGGTGGCATTCTTCCTGCTAAGTGCATCGGCTACAACATTGGCTTTCCCCGGAGTATAAATAATATTTAGATCGTACGCTGCAAAAAATTCTAACCAATGTTGCTGCCTCAAATTCAAGTCTTTCTGGGTGAAAAAATATTTCAATGACTTATTATCGGTGTATAATTCGAACTTCTCGCCCAAAAGATAGGGCCTCCATATTTTCAAAGAAAACATGATGGCTAACAAATCAAGATCATGAGTATCATATCTCTTCTCATGCGGCTTCAACTGATGGCTAGCATAAGCAACTACTTGGCCTCTTTGCATTAATACCGCACCAACACCTTCAAGAGAAGCATCTGTATAGACTGTCAAATCTTGATTGCCATCGATAATTGTTAATACTGGAGCAATAGTTAATCTTAATTTCAGATCTTGAAAAGCCGCCTCACATTCTGCAGTCTAATTAAATCTTGTGTGCTTCTTTGTAAGCTTTGTTAATGGACTAGATAGCTTCGAAAAATCTTTAATGAATTTCCGATAATAACTAGCCAATCCTAGAAAATTTCGGACTTCTGTGGGTGTAGTAGGCTGCTTCCAATCTTGAATAGCTGTAATTTTGCTTGGATCCACTGAGATTCC
The DNA here is from genome assembly GCA_030737875.1 of Allium sativum. Taxonomy (NCBI): domain Eukaryota; kingdom Viridiplantae; phylum Streptophyta; class Magnoliopsida; order Asparagales; family Amaryllidaceae; genus Allium; species Allium sativum. Next base: position 1,007,715,871 of record CM060912.1, on the reverse strand, counting down.
TTCCTTTGATACTACATGACCAAGGAACTTCACTTCTTCTTTCCAGAATATGCATTTAGAAAATTTGGCTTTTAAGACATTCTTTCTCAGAATTTCCAAAACTTCTTCCAAATGCTTAGCATGCTCGCTAGTTGACTAAGAGAAGATTAAAATGTCGTCAATGAAAGCCAAAACAAATTTATTCAACACCTCACGGAATACTCTGTTCATTAAATCAACAAAGTAAGCAGGAGCATTACATAAGCTGAACGACATAACTAACCACTCGTAAAATAAGTGTGGACCTCTGAAAGCTGTCAAAGGAACATATTTTTCGGTAATACGCAGTTGATGGAAAACTGTGGCTAGGTCTATTCTAGAAAACACTTGTGCTCCATTCAAACGATCCAATAAATCATCAAATGGATATTTATTCTTTAATGTTTGCTTGTTGAGGTCTCGGTAATCAACACACAATCTGAGAGTACCGTCTGACTTAGGAACAAGCACTACAGCTGCTCCCTAGCATAAGAAGCTAGGTCTGATCAGACTTTCCATAGCAATTGTCGAGTTTGATCGCCCAATTCTTCTTTCTCTTTTAATGCCATCCTTCGAATAGCGTGCACTACCGGCCTTGCATTCGGAATTAAATCGATTTTGAAGTCAATTTTCCTTCATGGCGGTAAGCTATCTACTTCTTCAAACACTCCCGCATAATGTTTAATGACAGGAATATTTTCTAATAAAGTGGGAATAACTTTGAGAGCAGACTAAAATAATTTTCTGTCTGAATCTAAGCCTAGGCATGGTATATATATATATAATCCCGAGCTTCGTTTCAACTTTAACGATCCTTTCGGCACATCTAACTTCGGCCTTATATTTCTTTAACCAATTCAGACCAAGAATAATATCGAATTCCGAAAAAGTCATGATGATCAATTTAAAAGAAAACTGGTAACAAAAATAAAAGACTGGCATTTTACAATATAAACCAAGAACAAGAGAACCTCCTATCGGATTATGAATTCTAATCGATTCTTTAAGATCTCTTGGCTTTAACTTTGACTTTTTAACAGTGTTACTTGAAATGAAGCTTTGTGATGCACCAGTGTCAAATAATACCATAATAGGAATATTTTTAATAGTAAGGTACCTCCCAAAATATCAGGTTTACTTGCTTCCTCAGAAGAAGTTGGCAGATTCGCCCCGTCGTACACATGAGCCACTTGGGAACTTTTCAACAAAGGACAGCTTGACTTGATGTGCCCCTTCTTATGGCAGTTGAAGCACTCTCTATTATCAGGATGGTTCTAGCTAGGACCAGATTGATTTGTCTTTTGATGCTTTGAAGTGTTGCATTCATTTGAGTAATGTCCAAATTGATCATAATTATAGAATTTGACCTTGGATCGACTATCCACTGGAGCCTTAGTTGCCTCTATGTTGTAGGCTTCGGGCTGCTTACCAGAAGATTTATTTTGTTGCTAGCTTGGTTTTTCCCGTGGTCCTCCTGAAAGTTCTTCTTATCTAAGCTTTCGTACCTGCATGCCATCTCAACCAGCTTGGTGAATGGAAGGTCAATGTGTCCAGATGCTCGAATTTGGTACCTACAAAGAAGACCATTGATAAATCGCTTGTTCTTTTCGATAGGATCCTGAATAAGCTCGGGTGCATAGCGAGATAGTTCCATGAATTTGTTGAGGTATTCATGTATAGTGCGATCTCCTTGCTGGAGATTAGCGAACTCATTATGTAAGCACTCGACCTTTTATTGAGGAATAAATCTCTCTATGAACACTTCCTTGAATTTAGCCCATGTCATATCTACCTCAAGCTCGCTAACTGTGATGGCGTCCTACCATATCAGTGCTTCATCCTTCAACAACCAGGATTCCATGAACCTCTTTCTATGATCAGCTAGCTCAAGGCCCGTGCAGATTTGTTTGCATGACTTCAACAAGAATGGGCTTCAGCTACTGTACCAATGCCAGAGAATGGCAAGCCACCTAGCTCCCTATACTTCTTGGCCACTCTATCAAGATCAAACTGTAGCTGTGGGGGCTGCTGCTGAATTATAGGCTCATTAACAATGGGAATATTCTCCAATCCTCTACCTCAACCACTCCTAGTCCTGCCACTTCCTCTATGACTCATCTTTCAGTCAGTTCTGTACAAGCAAGAAAACAGCCAGGCCAACAGAAATGACAATTTTAAGGAATGATAAAAGCATAAGGATATGTGGAAAAACAATGCTGTATGGATCAGATTATTATGCTATTCTGCTGTGCTCATTCTAGGACATTACTAATCCTATCTCTAGTGAGCTACTCGCCCTAGAATACTACTAATTCTATTTCTAACAAGTTGTTTAAAATGTGTTATACTCTGGAACTAAGTTAACCAAAGCTCCGATACCAACTTATGAAACAAACTACGAGTCAGTCATGGGACTGGTATGAGAAATCTACTTAACTGTTAAACAATAATAATAAGGCAAATCATAGGATTACGCCGCTAACGTGGAACGGGTTTACTCCATTGATTGCTAGTGCATGAAATAAAGTAAATCTTTTAAACAACGCAATGCTTTTTAGAAAAATGAAGCCATTATAAGACTCAGATCCCATCACACAATGCAACGCAAGCCGGAGGATAGAGTTTTACCTTATAATGGCCAAAATATGCTTGATACGTATAAAACAAAATCATTTGATATTACTACAAGTGCATATATGTTTCAAACACAATTTCAGTCATAATGTATCAATCATAGATGGCATGGGTACCATACTCATGTCGCCATATATAGGTATACAATCAAAACCGAAATTTCATATTGGAAATTGGATTTTTGTCATGAGTCGAGGCCTGGGATGGCTCCTTACCGATTCGAGACACTCTGGCAAATGCCTCAGGATCCCCCTTAGTGAACCGTGTGATGCTTCAGGCCGATCCACACTCACGTTAGTGGATTAGTATTCCTGAAGACACATTTCCCGGCCCTATCGGACCTATCCGTTGGCCACGTAGTGATCGATATAACCGAGGCACCTCGCTATCCATCATCTACGTAGGTAAAAAATATAAATGTCTGGGCTCCATACCATGACACCACCCATAGCTAGAAAGAAACGTCATGCACTCCCTATAGTCACGATCCCTTTTTGACTCATACCGAGGTGTGAGGCACGCAAATTAACGTTATACACAAAGCCATGCTATTTAAAGTTGTGCTTTGATCATCTCCACAAGACTCTGCTTTTCAACAAAAGCCTTGATCACTTGCATCTCAGCATGCCACACTGACAATTCATGCCATGCGACTGACGTCTATCGATATATAACCTATAAGCTCGTAGTTCTTAGAGAAGGGTGTTAAGCAAGAGAATAAATTCTCCGCCACCAAATAGATATATATTTAATAGAGACCAATCAACACAGAACGAAATCCAATGTCAGACACACATCCATTTACTAGTCCATTCTAGGTCTGAACGAAACCGGAGACACCTTATTCCTCGTTCCGTATGTCCAATACGGAAGAGAGGTCCTCACATATCTAGACTGCAACGACCTAAGGATTTCCGACTCTGAAAATCAACACAAAACCCATGTAGACTATCCAAGCATCATAAATACTAGATCATTAATAGAAAGAAGTTAGAGGGGGAGAAATAGAAAGAAAGAAAATTAGAATAGAAGAAGAAGAAGACCACCACAGAACAGAATCAGAGTAACACAAATCCCACATCGGAACAAATAAAATATATAATATGACAACTTTGGAAATACAAACTGGTGACTGTATATACATACCATTATCATATAATATCACAGTGGAAATAAACTCTCTATATATCTAACCCTGAAGCCTCCTACTCCGAGCTTCTCCACATATCTGAAAAATCCCGACAACTTGACTGCCCGTACAAAATTGGAACCCAAGAATTTAGGGAAAACAAAACAAAATAAACTCTGGGTCAGTCATGTGATAGGTGTGAGTAAACTCTAATCATTTCGGTTTAAATTTTCAAAAATCCTTTTCAAGGAATTAATAATCGTAAGACCGATCCACACATAAACATGGATGGTTTTTACCTTATGATAACCCAAAATATTTTCCAAAAATCAATACTATTCTGATATTATAATAATGTCTAATAAAAGTACATAGCAATCCAATAAAACGCTTTCATCTCATGTTCTACATATATAATATATAATCAAAAATGTGGGCTCTTATTGGGTAATGGATTTACAACTATGACAAGGTATTGAACTACCTTCTAATCAATGTACTCTAGAAGCGGTACACTGGAGTTCAACAAGAACATCTTGTAACTCGGCCACACATGACCGGCCATTCATTTCGCTTGAATGTTCCAAATATATTGTCACCTTACGGTTGGTATAACAACATAACCGTTCCCAGGAGATATAGAAATAAAAAGAAGTAACAAATATGAATATTCTCTAGACGGTGACAATATACCCTAATTGGGTGGACCCACTTAGCCATGCTGCCTGCCCGATTTCTGTCATTTCCCAGTTGATGAGGCTTGAGGTCATAATGTGACACCCCAAGTCCGTTAATGTCACTCGCTAAGGGAATGTGTTAAGTTTCGTGAAGCGTTATAGGTAAACAGACACCGAATAATTATAGATATAAATAAGATAGCAGCAAAATTTTTTATTTCAACATAAATCATAATACCGCGGTCCACAATACCATAAGTCACAAAAACCATTACAATAAAATAACTTCTGTCTTGCATCATCAGAGTACATAAGAATATAAAATCATAATTCCCCAACTAAAAGAGTTAATCCATGGTAGAGACAAGAACTTGAGCCATACGTTAGAAGTAGCTCCTAGCAAGATGATATATGAGTCCTGACTAAGCCTGAGTGTTTCCTCCCTGAGAACCTGGGGGGACGGAAGGAAGAAGGAGAAACAAAAGTGTCAGATATAAAGTCTGGTGAGTCTAGTTACTTTTTGCCAGTAAATAAATAAAAGTAACATGATAGGCATATAAAGTGGATAAGGGAGATCACTACGTAAATGGCAGGAGTAACAATGTAGATATGATGAGGTGTATATGCTTCTAATGATTACTCTGCACTGTTACTAGTATATCCAGAAAGAGATGATCCCTTCAACAATAAGGTGGTAAACTTAGGTATACGTAAAAATGTATCCTAACCAATACCCTGATCGATCGGCTCCCTAACCCTCGTAGATACCGTGTGCTGACCCCATAGTAGGAGGTATCACTTCCTGAAGTGGCAACTCTTTGTCGTCATACCGTATCTTTTAACAGATCACTTCTTATTTACTTTGAATGCCACTTCGTCATACCCGTCAAATCACAAATTGATTTCCCCAAAAATACCACGGGTATAAGCTAAGAGAAACGAATTCCTCTGCCACCAACATAAGTACGTTTGAAGCGATCAACTTACACGATCTACCAGATATACCTTTTCACACATTCGTCCACTCAATTTGTTCTAGGATTGAACAAAACAAAGGAATTATTCTGCAAATCCATCTAAAGATATTTCTACCTAGGTTAGTCAGAATAACGTGTGTATAAACTCCGCCTTCAATTGCCTTTGATCTCTTCGATTCGAAACGATAATGCCCATACGGAGTGGTTATCAGATAACAAATCTGATCCCGATCTCTCCGTATTGACAATGGAAATGGCCAAAAACTTTGATAGTCATTTATTTAACTATCAAAGGAAAACATGTGTATAAGCAACGGTTGTATTCCCAAATGGAAATCTTACCGATCAATCATTAATCAACATTTAGCCCCTATCAAATTAGTTTAACAATAATTTATTCATTTCCCATATATCTCCAATCTCCTATTTTCTATATCTAGAAAATATATATTATCATTGAAAAACATTCCATTCCTTATATTCATACATCACTATCCGTCAACGTCCATCAGTTTCTAACCGTAAACTAGTAAGAGAACAACCCCTTAAGTATTAACCCCGAAGGCCGAAACCAACATCAAATTGATACGTTGAAAATTACTCAACTCAACCAGCGTACAACAAGTTCCAATTTCATAAAATCCTATCATATCCCCTTTAACATTTTTGAACCGATTATATTATTATAATTTCACAAATCAATTCAACAATATTCAAATGTCATTTTGCAAAAAAATTTAAAATAACTCAACTTGACTTCTATAAAATTACAGATTCCATTTCACAACCCTTCACATTTTCTTTACGAAATCATTAACCTTACATTTATGAATTCCTTTATCTTTCATTTACAAATCCATTTCCTCTAGCTTTATATATCCATTTCTATCTATCTCCATTCGCTTTATAAACCATTACCATTCGATGTATAAACCATTAACTATTCGATGTATAACTCATTAACTATTCGTTGTATAACTCATTAACTATTCGCTATATAAACCATTAACTATTAGTTGTATAAAACATTAACTATTCATTGTATAACTCATTAACTATTCGTTGTATAACTCATTAACTATTTGCTGTATAACTCATTTCATAAGTTATAACTAAGATGGGACCCATGCTTCGCACATGGGCGGTTGGTGGTGGCTAACGACTTTAGGTTATAATTTAAATCTCGTTTTTCTATTCGATAATAAATCCAAATATTAATTATCTCATCAAATCCTGAATTTCATTATATATAATTTATAAGAATAAATTATTTTTAGTATATTCGACATAGTCGAATGCTAATTATAAATCCTTACGTATTTATTTCAATTCTACTTTCATTTCGAACAACGAAATCATTTCATCGGTTTCCTTTCTAACGATTTTCCCATTTCCCTTTTTAAATTCATTTCTGAATTTATAATTCCAAATTATTTAATAATAATAATTTCATCTCATTTATAAATATCGTTTATAAATCAAACTTACTTGTTTTATATAATTTAAACAAGTTATTTTATTCTAGTCTATTCGAAATTCACTTTCTATTTAAACATAGATTTTTTCTCTTTTTGAAACCCCAAATTCCTTTCCAATATATTCAAATATATTTTACAGTATTTAAATATCAATTATTTCAGGTCAGTGTTATGCAAAACACCCCAATCGCACAATAATCAACACCAGATTATTTGTCACATCATATAATGCAATATATGAAAAATAACAATATAATTGTTGAGGAATCCAATTAGATTCCTCCAACTTGTTTCCCTGCATCCACAGATGTTAATCAACATTTATTTCATATAAATTTGAAATAAATAATAAATAGAAACCAATTTTAACTAACAACTTGTATAAATAACTATACGTACTACTTCAACCAATTCATCCAAACAACCATCACACACAACATTCAATCATTTTTATCAATATTAAATAACTTTTATAAAATTATAAAACTGGACAGAGTTAGTGAGATTACTCACATTGGTCGTTTATCGTTAAATAACAATAGATGTTCAACAGCTCCGTTCAGGCATTTTATTTTTCCATAAATTCACACTTGCTCCATTTAACTTCAAACTAGTTCTATTGTGTAGCCTTCGTCCATACGATCCCAACGGATCAGACTGTTCATGATTCTGACATCGTATGAATGAAATATTGAATTAAGAAGTTAATATGTTATTATATTAAAATTTAAACTGAAATTAATTTGTAACTAGCCTTACATTTTTACATCATCCAATAGGCATAGGATAACCGACCTGCATAAATCCTTGCATCATCTTCTCCCATCGTGAAAACAAACCACTGCTCCTCTTCATTTTCGAATGGCCATTTCAATTCTTCCATATTATAAATTTATTCATTTTTCCAACTGGGCATGACAAATTTTTGTCGGCCCATCTTCTCATCCGTAGTACCCAATGTTGTAAATATCCAGAATCGAGTTTAAGCTTCTTCCTCTACAAAATAAACGGTTCCAGTGTAAACTTCCAACCCGCCATTCTCACTTCTTTGAACCCACTCTCTACCATGTTTCCAACGAAGTTCAAAATAGTAATCACTGAATGCTCCCTCTTCTACTCCTCTCCAAACACGTCAGTTTCCTATTTCATGCTATTCATTTCCTCCCGGTACAACCGCATGCACCCAATCACCCTTTGCATTTGTACATCATCTTCACCATGCCTCCTCTGTACTCAGGCCAGCCCCACTCCATATTCAAACAACGTTCCATTTGTCCCATCAAAATCTCCTTGTACTCCTCCATTTCCCCTGTATTAAAATGCCAGGCTATAGAAAACAACACACGCTCCTTCATAACCACACTGATACCCCACCATTCGCCAAAAGTAAACACGTCGCTATTCCGGTAAAAGAACACCTGCAACCAAAATATTCACCAGCCTCTCTCCTTCTATTTCACATGTCCATCACCATCCGTTCCATGTGTGCACGCAATGCTCCAGTAATACATCACGCAAGGAAAATGCCATCTTCGAACTTTTAAAAGCCAAGCTGGTCCTCATTCCTTCTCGTGGACCTTCCCTCTCAGATACTTCATTAGTATCAAACTCAAAGTAATGCAAACGAGGGTGAAGAGGGTCCTGACGGGAATACAAGCATATATATAACATGGTTTTTAAGTGTGTCTTTCGTTTGATTTTATGGTGGAGGATTTATTTCGTTTTATTTTCTAATGCCACTAAACTGCTGACTTTGAATTCTAGAAGAAGATTGGAGGAAGTGAGAAGCTTGTATTTATATTAGGGGGTTCCTACACAGATAAGTAGCAAATTTGTAGGGTGTATACCTATATTGGCTCGATTGACTTAGCTACTAAGTAAATTAACTTACTTTTGAGCTAAGAAAAAGTAATGCTTCTCAGCTAAGCAATGTGACTGAGGTATTATTTTAAAACAAATGTGGTGGCAGCTGTATGATTTCGAACTCTCAATGAAATACATTTGCAGTGAACGGTCTTAGGCTAGTTTGGGGTAGGGTATACTATGTTGATGTTTCATAGCTGTTTCATTTCCACTGTAGGTTAGCTATGTAAGATAAAAACTTAAACATGAAGTTTTCAAGAGAAAGTACGTCTACGGTGTATTTCCATGTGGGTACTTGGGTAGGCCCGCTAAGATATATCTTTAAAGTCTGCCAATTACAGTCTACATCATTTCTACAGTTGCAAATACTATCAATTGAACATTTGGTCTTGCACTCCGTGGTTGCATGGCAGATAGATGATTTGAACAGTTTAGAATATAAGTTGTTCTTTAGTTTAGGACAATCACGTTGTAGTAAGTATTATTCCACCTACTTATTTATAAGTACCAACCGAAAAATGTGTACTCAATTATTTGACAACAAACTTAGTATTGTTTATATGTTGGAACATCTTAAATATTATTGTTTCACGTATGATCATATTACTACGTATGTAAAATTTAGTTTACGTACAGAATACTATAGACAAAAATAAAAATATCGTTGTGACGGGCAATGTGGCATGATCCCAAAAATACAATAAAATGGAAAAGTTAGCTTATTCTGTGGAACCCCATAAATGCTGGTTTATGGTGTAAAATACTTCAAAATAAAAAGTGCTTATTTTCCAAATTAAAAATTACAGTAAAATTCTAAAAATAAATTATACCTACATCTCAAAGATCCTATTTAAATTCAAAGCTAATATTTAAATAAAATTGAATATATCATTATGGTTTATAAACGATTCCGTAGCGACTATTTGAAAATTTGATTTGGACATAACTCACAATCTGTAAGACGAAATCTCCATTTTTCACTTCCATTAGAAAAATACAGTTCAATAGATTCCACGTTTCTTATTTCGGAGAAATCCGACTTATATCGGATCTTGTACAGTCAGTTGAAGTTCAAAACCCAATATTACGAACTACCGTGACGTTACGAGTTCGTTTATAATTAAATTATAATTATAACGTTCAAGCACCATTTAAATAATATATTCGTTATTATAATTCGAATATAAACTTGATTGAATAACTTATATCCAATTTATATAGAATTGTCAAATCAGCTATTTTTGACTATTACGACATTAAATTTTATTATCCATTATTTATATTAAATAAATATAAATCAGAATTATTTAATTTAAGCCAGTTAAATTACAAAACCATTATTTAAATAATCAAATAAATTAAATATTATATCGTTAAAAATACGGGTCGTTGCATTCCTTCCCCCTTAAAAGAATTTCGTCCCCGGAATTACTAAGACGGAAAAATGTTATCACCCTATTAACTAGATTTAAAATCTTTTATTTTACTTCTTATTTTCAATATCAACCGAACCCCCTTATTTCAATTAAAATATTAATTAATTCTTATAATTGAAAATTTTCAAAAATTTTGAAAATTTTCTAACACTCTAAATCTCCAAAAAATCCGCTAGCATCTCCTTTGCACGGCTCAAACGGTACAACTATAACTCGCCTCTCTAGGCCTACTTTAATCCAAAAGAAAATAAAGCAGCTAACCGGCTTGCCAATCTGGCTCATAAATCTTATATCCAATTTAAAACATAAACCTGTACCTTTTTTTCTGGCATTCAATTCTATATCTTCCATCTGCTACAAATTCAACATACACTAATGTCATTCCAAGCCATATCCACTCAATTTATCCTCAATCCAATCATTCTCTTATCCTCAGGCCAAATGCCATTTCAATTCCAGTTCCATTTTCAATTCCAAATTCTTATTCAACAATCCAATTCTATGTCTGATTATCTCTATCCAAATCAATTTTATTGCAATATCATTTTCAACCAATTCAAGTCTTACTTAACTGGTTCTAGTTAAATTTCCTTTTGATTCAAAATCTTTATTTAACATATTTACATTAAATCCAAATTTATTTATTCCCTTTTATCAGTTCAACTTTTTAACTTCATATGTTTAAATTTTAGAATTTAAATTTCTTGGGTTTTATTTCAAATCAACATAAAACCATATATATTTATATATACAAAATAGCAATTCAAATCATTTGAACTTTTTACAACTTGATTTCTCAAAACAATTCAAAAACTAAATCTTTGGTTGTAATCCATCACTTAAAAACTCAAAAATGAACACTGATAATGTTGCAGTCATTATCAGAATTATTTTCCAGCAACTGAGGTGAGTTCAATACTATATCATTTCAAAACTCCTTCTTAAACACTTTCATTTTGAAATCAATTAAAAATATCATTCAAAATTCCTGGAAAACATTTCCAAAATCTCCCAGGATTTTAAAATTTCCATATATTTAATCCAAAACCATTTACAAACACTTTTCCAAGTTCCCAGAATTTTAACTCCAATTCTGCTTTAATTCAGATTTAACTCATCTTGTTTTATATATTATACTTACGAATTCAGATCGGATATTTATAAGCATTTCAATTTATAATCTTATTCGATTATAAAAACAACCAACACATCCAATATATTATAATAATTCTAATATATAAAATACAATTTGGGTAAAATTATTTCATTTACCTTTTTTCAAAAACGTACCGTGTCGGTTTATTGTATTCGAGCATTTAGAAGCCCCTATCGACCTTGTGGTGCCCCTCTGTCGATCCAGAATTTATAATCCACTCAACCAATAGATCTCCACAATAAAAAAATCATTTTCTTTTCAATCTATAAATATGCTCGCTCGTATATATATACACTCAAACTCAATCTAGGGTATTATTAACCCTATCTTTATTGAGTTACACCACAGAGCCTAGATAATCACCTAACCTTCAGCTCTGATACCACTGTAACGACCCAAGGATTTTCGACCCTGAAAATCAACATAAAACCCATGTCGACAATCCAAGCATCGTAAATACTAGATCATTAATAGAAAGAAGTTAAAGGGTGAGAAATAGAAAGAAAGAAAACTAGAATAGAAGAAGAAGATCACCATAGAATAGAATTAGAGTAACACGAATCTCACCACGGAAAGAATAAAATATATTATATAACAACTTTGGAAATACAAACTGGTGACTGTATATACATACCATTTCCATATAATATCATAGCGGAAATAAACTCTCTATATATCTAAACATGAAGCCTCCTGCTCCTAGCTCCTCCACGTATCTGAAAAAATCCCGACTACTTGACTGGCCGTACAAAATTGGGCACCCAAGAGTTTAGGGAAAACAAAATAAAATAAACTCTGGGTCAGTCATGTGACTGGTGTGAGTAAACTCTAATCATTTCGGTTTAAATTTTCAAAAATCCTTTTCAAGGAATTGATAATCGTAAGATCGATCCACACATAAACACGGATGGTTTTTACCTTATGATAACCCAAAACATTTTTCAAAAATCAATACTATTCTGATATCATAATAGTGTCTAATACAAGTACATAGCAATATAATAAAACGCTTTAATCTCCCGTTCTAAATATATAATATACAACCAAAACCATGGGCTCTTATTGGGTAATGGATTTACAACTATGACAAGGTATGGAACCACCTTCCGATCAGTGTACTCTAGAAGCGATACACTGGAGTTCAACAAGAACATCTTGTAACTCGACCACACATGACCGACCATTCATTTCACTTGAATGTTCCGAATATATTGTCACCTTATGGTTGGTATACCAACATAACCATTTCTGGGAGATACAGAAATAAAAAGAAGTAACAAATATGAATATTCTCTAAATGGTGACAATATACCCTAATTGGGTGCGACACACTTAGCCATGCTGCCTGCCCGATTTCTGTAATTTCCCAGTTGATGAGGATTAAAGTCATAACATATCATTTAACAGATCACTTCTTATTTACTTTGAAGGCCACATCGTCATACCCGTCAAATCACAAATTGATTTCCCCAAAAATACCATGGGTATAAGCTAAGAAAAACGAATTCTTCCGCCACCAACGTAAATATGTTGTATATAACGTAGTTGTATACACAATTATATGATTTTCATTTGATGATAATAATGAAATAAATATTATTTTAAATGTGTTTGTTACTGTACTGTTTTGTATATACATTACAGACAGGAATATTTATATATAAATAGACTACGACTGTACAGACATTCATATATTCATATAGTATTTTATTTAAATATAAATATTATAATTCGAACATTCAAACAGTACAACTATTTATAACTCCACTATTTAAACACTTCACATGAATTTGTACTTGTAAATAAACTATATACATTAGACAAAATTGTTTGAACACAATGAAATAATATTTTATTTCAAACAAAATTTGTTTATTACAAATATCAGTACATTTCTCTCTACGACACTCATACAGTCACCCTATCTATACAAATCATATATAAATACATTTTCACTTTTATATACAGACACATTTACTGACACTGCTTCATTCACTGTCTTCAGTCTTCTGTCTTCATAGCATCTTCACTGTCAGTCCAGTCATCATCTTCATACCTGTCATATACGGAAACACACACACAGTATATGGAATAGAAATAATTTCATACTCTAGCAAATATTATTCTATTTTTAAAATTTTATTTTCCTCAGTTTTCTGGTGTGTTTCTCATCATTTTTCATGACTTGATCTGATTCATCCGTGTCTAGGCAGACAGTTTGTATGTGTATGGGGATAGGAAATTTTCTGAATGGCTGCATATACACACGCGTATATATATATACACACACACACGTGTGCACTGCCTCGCCAATCCAGTGTGCAACTGAGGAGTAGCCATGTGGACCATCTCGACTCAGTGCACACATGAAATCAACTCAATGAAAAGTCAACAACAAGTTCAAGAGTCGAGACCGCTCAACAAAACTTGCCAAAATGTGGTCGAGTACATGCCAGCCTCATGAGACAAACTACTCAATGACACAGCATACGTAAGTGCAAAGAAACCAGACTCACTACATTGATCAAAACAAGCATGTGCAAAGTATACAAGGTAAGGGTAGTTTTAATATGGAATTATCATGGCAGTTGAACAACAACACAAGTATGTAACATGGTGTGGCAAGGCATATATATATATATATATATATATATATATACATGAAGAAGCATCAAGCATGGGAGTACATGTCAAGATTCAAGCATATACACAACCTCATTTACATATCAAGACTGGGCAAATAAATGTACACAACAAGGATACAGCATGGTTCATGTTAATATGCTCAAAAATATGCATGTACAATACATGTGGCATGAAATTGTTTCAGAATCAAGAGCATGTTTAAACTGGGCAGTTTCAAGGTGCATAAGCAAGTGTGCAAATGATGGTGAATCACTTTCAAATCAGGATGACAAGCATGGCAGATCAGTCAAGATCAAATGTATATAACATAGTGATGTTTTCAACATTAACATGTGTACACAGGTGGTATCAATTACACTCAAGTGAAACAAATGCAACAAGATTCAAGTCAAACAGCAATTATTCATAGTCAAGGCAATATAAACATACAGCAAGGTGGTGATGCACAGTTTGAACAACAAGTGGAGCATCATGCAGTTCTCAAAATAGTCAAACCAGTGCACATAACAAGCATCACTTTTCATGACAGCATTTAGTGTGAGCAACAAAAATGGGATCAACAACAACAACGTATTCAAACTGGCAAGAAACAAATTCAAGGATACACATGACAACACACTCAAAGTGATTGAGCTATCATGGTGAAGTGCAAATCAGCAAAGATGCAAGTTTTACATAGCATGGTTCATTTCAGCGAAAATAGAACAAATTTATGTGAGAAATAGACCATGTTTTGGCAATGGATAAAAGTGGAAAGTGATAACCATTCATGGAAGAAATCTTGAGAAGTAATTGCTACTTTCCAGATTTTAGTCAAGCTACAAAATGGGCAGATGTTTTTTGAAGAAATGTTTTTGGCAACAATTAAAATAGAGAAATTTCAAAAGGAGAATGTTTTTTTTAAGAATTGATTTACTCAAAGCCGACTGTTTTAAATTTCAAATTGGAAAATCATTGAATGTCCTGAAACACATCCATTAATTCATTCAAAGCCGTGGTTTACAGATTCTATCAAAGAATATAAGGAAACAATCAATCAAGAAAATTCAGGTAACAAGTCACAGGTTTGAATAATTTCCTGAATTCATGTCCAAATACACGCAAGCAATTTAAACCAAAAGGGACCAAAAGAGGAAATCTTGTATTCAATAAAATCCATAAATCAAAAGAAGAAATCAGGCAATTCAAAAAGGGAAATCGAGCCACGCAAGTCAAGTCTAGACTCATAGCTGACAATTAAGCACGCAAATCAGCCAAGGTCACATAGTGAAATCAGAGGGTTAGGGTTTGTGTTTAACCCTATACAAACACCCAACTCATCACAGGCATTATGAATCGAAACCTCAAGCAAACAATTTCAAGCAGAAATTCAAAATCCAATTTACTCACACAGTTTCGATCAAGAGAGTGAGAGCAAGACCAAATCGGAGCATCAGCAAATTCGAGTAATCGGAGATCCACGGCAATCGGAAGCCATCGAAGAATCAAGGAGCATCAGAGATCTCAATTTCATCAAGCATCAATTCGAATTTGGGGATTAACAAGAAAACCCTAAAAACAATTTATAGAGCCACCGCCATGATTTTAGAAAATGATCGGGACATAACTTGTGAAGGGAATGGGCCGACCAACATCCTTTTAAAGGGCTTAGTCTTTATTTAATTTCCTAAGGGGTGTTTTTAAAGTCTTTTTTTAAAATTAGGATTTTGATTTAATTTTTGTATTTTTTTTTAAATACGTGTTGTAAAACTATCGTCGAACAATTTTAGAGTCTATAAAATCTTGGGGAATCAGTCAGGGTGTTGACTGACAGTTGCTAGAATCTGTAATATCTAGGTTACTAGTTATGGGGTCGTAATCAGGGGAAGTCTGATCAAGTGGGTATTGGTCAGTCTAGGGTTTTGAGCGTAAGGTTAGAATAGGAGCAGGGATTGCGAGTTTACATGGTCTTGTAAGCGGGATCTGTTCTATCACCTAGTAGAAACCTTAGAAATGCAGTAGTAGATAGGGTTTTGCCGAAGCTGGGTATCTCTGTGTGTTATTTCCTTTTTGCTTTTTATTTCTGCTGCATTCTGTGATTTGTTTATTATTCAATATTCCATCATATATTTAACTCAGCAAAAAAAAACTATGATAAACCCTATTCACCCCCTCTAGGGTTAATCTAGATCCAACAAGTGGTGTTAGAGCAGGTACTCTGTTAACTCCAGAGTTATGGTGATCCCTAGTTGTCAGTCCTCTGAGAGTCAGTCCAACCGTATTCCATCTATTTTTAATGGTACAGATTTTTTTAATTGGAAATTAAAAATGGAATTATTTTTAAAATCTGTTGATATTAAATGTTGGGATACTGTTATTAATGGTTATGATATAGTTAGTAGAAATGATATTAGATATAACTCTCGTGCTATTCACATTTTGTATTCTTATATTGATGATGTTCAATATAACCTTATCTTTCATTGCTTGACTGCGCAGGAAATATGGAATACTCTCGATACGAAGTATGGAAAGATTGACAATAGCAGCTCAAAATCCAAAATGGTCAACTCAGATTCAGATCTGTGCTCAGGAGAAGAAACAAATGAAAATTCAAGTAGATCAGACGATGGAAACTCAACAAACAATGAGACTGAAAGCTTCTCATATGAAGAATTGGTTTATATGTGTACTGATTTAACAAAAATCATTATTAAACTTCATCGTAAAAACAAATCTTTAAAATCCAAAAATCACAAGTTGAATAGAAAAATTAACTATTTGGAATTAGAATTTACAAATGTCATGAAATTAGAAAATTCTGAATGTGAAAGTTGTTTGAAATTGAAAGCGGACCTCGTTTATCTCAGTTAAAATATTCAAAGGCTTAAAGAGGAAATTCTGATTTTAAAAGATAATGAGATTGAGCTAAAAGATTCAAACAATTCTTTCAAAAATTTATTAATTTTAAGACCAACAAAAATTCCAAACATGAAATTGCTGAAAAAGAAAGCTTGTTGAAAAGTGATTTGATTTTAAATGAGCTTGAAAAAGAGATTGAAAATTTCAAGAAACTTGAATTTGGAAAACAAATTAAATTTGAATCTGAAATCTTTGCATCCAAGACCAAGATCAAACTACTTGAAAATGAAAATTTGTTTTTGAAACAAAATGATACTGAAAGGAGAAAGATCAGCATTAATCGTTGTTCAAATCTGATAAAAGAAAATTCAGATCTTAAATCCAAAATTCAATGATTAGAATCTACTTTGGATAAAAAAATTAATGGGGAAAAATCGTTGAATATGCTGTTACAAAACCAATTTTCAGTTGGACATAAACGAGGTCTTGGTTTTGGAAAACAAGTGTTTCTGAAAAAGTGAATTCTTGTGATTTTAAAAATCCTTCAAACTATTTCGAAAATAATCATTTTGAAAATTTAAAATTTGATAATTTCAAAGGATTTTTAAATCATAATCAAGATGAGAATTTGTTTTGTATCAATCCATTTAAACATTCTTGGATCCCAAAAAGAAACAAGACAACTTGGACAAAATTTAAACAGACTTGGGTTCCTATGGGCACAAAGGTAGATTCAAATGGATTGTTATACAAATAAGTTTGGGTACCGAAAGATGTTAACAAAACTGTGAATGGTTTTACAAATTTTGTTAGACCACTGCATCCTCTGAACTGTTAGGTACCGAAGAAGGTTGAGGAACTGCTATGCTAAAAAGGGTTTGATTTCAAGTTGTTCTATATTTCTGTATTCTTTACAGTTCCTTGGCCAAGATTTGATGAGTTAAAGATTCTGGTTTACATTGATTTTAGGTATGATATCTAAACTCATCATTGTAAATATTTATTTCTTTTTGTGTATTCCTCCTTCTTCCCCTTCAGTTTTTTTTCTGTTTTTGATCTATCAATGTCATATCATTGTAACTTCTTGGGCTTTCTTAACTTCCAATTGCAGTTCTCATGATCTTGTGGAAATTCGCTTTATTTGAATAGAACTCTAATGTTTGAATTATTTCCAGATCTTAAATTTAATCTTGTAAATATCTGCAATTGTTTTGAATGTTATCTTTCTGATTTCTGAATTCGTAACAGTGTTGATTTATTCTTGTCATATCTTGAACACTGTTAATTTGAATTCTAAATTTTTGAAGATTTGAAAAACAATTGAAATTTCACACAAATCTGTTGTTTTTTAATTTCCTCTAATTCATTTTAGAAAAATATTAAAATATTATACTCATTACAGCACTCTGCTATTTATCTATTTTGATAATTTCATTGATTTTCAGATTGGCATGGAAATTTTGAATGTCTTGAATCACATTGTTTACATCTTGAAATTCACTATCATTCATGATCATCTGGCTTAGATTATTTGTTTGTTTGAGATCATTTGAAACTTTTGATATTTTGAATCTCACACACCTCTCAGATCTGAAATTATTAATTCTGTGTGATTGATTCATTGTATCTCATGACTTACATTTACTCAAGTGATTTCGAATAAACCATTATTTTTGGATCATGAATTATTACTCAATCTTGATGTAAATTATTCTTGTGCTTGTCAGAAAAAATTGTGAAAAATTCTTTTGAAATACAGGTCATGAAACTTACTGTCATTTCACGGTTATTTGATTTAAATATTTGTTTATTTAAAATCATTTGAAATTATTGATTTACTGAATCTCACAAAAATCTTGGAACTGAAATTTATAATCTGGTGTGACTGATTCATTGAATCTCGAGCTTTTCATATCCCTTTAAATGATTTAAAATAAACCATATATTTAATCTTGGATCATGAACCATTCTTTAACTGTCTGAAATATCTTTGAAACATCTCCTTGACAAGCCTGCTTCAAAAATGATTTTTGTGCTACTCAGATATTGTTCTTGAAAATATCTTTTGGTGACTGCTTGTTTTGGTATCAAATATATATACCATGCTCTGATATATGAAATTATTATGCCTGATTTGTAAATTGTCTGGTTGGTCTTAATGTATGGTTTTTGCTATTTGGAATATCCTTATTTGTCTCCAGTGTCTTGTTACAATCTTCATTAATAGAGACATCAAGTGATATCAGTTTAGAAGTGCTGATTTGTTTATTCTCATCATGTATATATTTCTTAATCCCTCATGTCTTGTATAGATCTTCATATCCCTCTTGTAAGTGATTTTCAATTTTAAAATTATTTATTTATTATTTATTCAAAAATTGAAATCAATATCCAAATTGAACTGCATTTATAATTCATCAAAATTACTATTAGATTTTGAAATTGTGATGAATTCTGGCTGCAATATATTTCACAACAAGAGGAGATTTTATTTAGATTTTCATGATGGTTGGACAATTATTATAATATCTTTGAATTAGCAATTATTTCACGACCATCCTCATTATCTATCATCCTTCTGCCATCCATTATGATTTTATAATAATATGGAGAGTTAATATGTTTTAAAATCTTTTTAAATAAACAGTGGAAATATTTGTGATGATAATGGGACTATGTTATTTTTCAAAATTAGTGACAATTGAAATTTTTCAATGATCTCGGTACAGTTGATCATATTTCATAATATAATTAATTTAGAAATTTATTTCACAGTCCATTTCTGTACCTACCTCATCCTCTATCATCCATATATTGGTTTTATATACCGAGGAGTTCTTTTTATTTTGAAGCTAAAAACGATAAATATATAATTAATACATAAGTGTGTCTCTAACCTCATTTAAAAATCCAAGCTTTGGTCATGCATGGTCAAGAGACAACTTATAATTTAAGCAGCGACTGAGCTCATTTAAAAATCCAAGCTTTGGTTATGCATGGTCAGTGGGCTCTTAAATAAAATAAAAAGAAAAGGAAATAATGCGCTACAAATTAAAATTAATATGAAATTCTCCTTGGTGTTTAAAAACCAGCCTATCAATCCATCTTTCTAATCTGTGAAATGTGTTGAAATCTTATGAAATATTATGATTTGTTGGTTGATAGCTATTGGGATTTAAGATTATTTGATTTTGTCACTTAAGTTGAAATTATAATTATAGTCCAAATCCATCACAGTTTTGTGCTCATTTTTACAAAAGTCTTTTGAAAATAAGTGGAAATCATATTTTTGTAACTCCCCATTTTATATAAAATTCATCGTAAATCCGTCATTCTCTACAATGTGAAATATGCCACCTGTTCTCAGAATATTATGATTATTGTTTGACTGATTGAGATTTATGATGACCGTTCTTCCTCTTAAGCTGAAATTATATTTTTAGTCACTTTTCATCTATATTTTAAAATTCTGTATCCTTTTGATGATAACAAAAGGGGGAGAATGGGTTGAGATTTTGATTTATGAGTGAATATTTTATAAATATTTTAAATTTTGAAAATTCGTTATTATTCAGTTCAGTTCGCACATGCACAGTTATAGGGGAATTTTCTGTTGTAGGGGGAGCCAATAAATAAGGGGAGTTCAAAATTCATTGTCAAACACATTTATTGTGCTCAAAATCTTTTGTTTGTTTGTCATCATCAAAAGGGGGAGATTGTTGAATAAAACGTAGTTGTATAGACAATTATATGATTTTTGTTTAATGATAACAATCAAATAAATATTATTTTAAATGTGTTTGTTATTGTACTATTCTACATATACATTACAGACAGGAATATAATATTTATATATAAATAGAATACGACTGTACATACATTCATATAGTACTTTATTTAAATATAAATATTATAATTCAAACAGTCGACTATTTATAACTCCACTATTTAAACACTTCACATGAATTTGTACTTCTACATAAACTACATACAATAGACAAATTTGTTTGAACACAATGAAATAATATTTTATTTCAAACAAAATTTGTTTATTACAAATATCAGTACATTTCTCTCTGCAACACTCATACAGTCACTCTATCTATACAAATCATATATACATACATTTTCACTTTTATATACAAACACATTTACTGACACTGCTTCATTCACTATCTTCAGTCTTCTGTCTTCACAGCATCTTCACTGTCAGCCCAGTCATCATCTTCATACCTGCCATATACAGAAACACACACATAGTATATGGAACAGAAATAATTTCATACTCTAGCAAATATTATTCTATTTTTAAAATTTTATTTGTCTCAGTTTTCTGGTGTGTTTCTCATCATTTTTCATGACTTGATCTGATTCATCTGTGTCTAGGCAGACAGTTTGTATATGTACAAGGACAGGAAATTTTCTGAATGGCTGCATATACATAGTGTATATATATACGCGTGTGCACTGCCTCACCAATCCAGTGTGCAACTGAGGAGTAGCCACGTGGACCATCTCGACTCAGTGCACACATGAAAATAACTCAATGAAAAGTCAACAACAAGTTCAAGAGTCGAGACAGCTTAACAAAACATGCCAAAATGTGGTCGAGTACAAGACAAGCCTCATAAGACAAACTGGTCAATGACACAGCATACATAAGTGCAAACAAACCAGACTCACTGCATTGATCAAAACAAGCATGTACAAAGTATACAAGGCAAGGGCAGTTTAAATATGGAAGTATCATGGCAGTTGGACAGCAACTCAAGTATGTAAACATGGTGTGGCAAGAAATATATATATGAAGCAACATCAAGCATGGGAGTACATGTCAAGATTCAAGAATATACACAGCCTCATTTACTTAGATCAAGACTGGGAAAATAAATGTACACAACAAGGATACAACATGGTTCATGTTAAGATGCTCAAAAATATGCATGTACAATACATGTGGCATGAAATTGTTTCAGAATCAAGAGCATGTTCAAACTGGGCAGTTTCAAGGTGCATAAATAAGTGTGCAAATGATGGTGAATCACTTTCAAATCAGGATGACAAGCATGGAAGATCAGTCAAGATCAAATGTATATAACATATTGATGTTTTCAGCATTAGCATGTGTACACAGATGGTATCAATTACACTCAAGTGAAACAAATTCAACAAGATTCAAGTCAAACAGCAATTATTCATAGTCAAGGCAATATAAACATACAGTAAGGTGGTGATGCACAGTTTGAACAAAAAGTAGAGCATCATGCAGTTCTCAAAACAATCAAATCAGTGCACATAACAAGCATCAATTTTCATGACAGCATTTAGTGTGAGCAACACAAATGGGATCAACAACAACAATGTATTCAAACTGGCAAGAAACAAATTCAAGGATACACATGGCAACATACTCAAAGTGATTGAGCTATCATGGTGAAGTGCAAATCAGCAAAGATGCAAGTTTTACATAGCATGGTCCATTTCAGCAAAAATAGAACAAATCTGTGTGAGAAATAGATCATGTTTTGGCAAAGGATAAAAGTGGAAAGTGATAACCATTCATGGAAGAAATCTTGGGAAATTAATTACTACTTTCCAGATTTTAGTCAAGCTACAAAATGGGCAGATGTTTTTTGAAGAAATGTTTTTGGCAATAATTAAAATAGAGAAATTTCAAAAGGAGAAAGTTTTTTTTTTAGAATTGATTTACTCAAAGCCGACTGTTTTAAATTTCAAATTGGAAAATCATTGAATGTCCAGAAACACATCCACTAATTCATTCAAAGCCATGGTTTAAAGATTCTATCAAAGTATATAAGGAAACAATCAATCAAGAAAATTCAGGTAACAAGTCATGGGTTTTAAATAATTTCCTGAATTCATGTCCAAATATATGCATACAATTTAAACCAGAGGGATCAAAAGAGGAAATCTTGTATTCAATCTAATCCATAAATCAAAAGAGGAAATCAAGCAATTCAAAAAGGGAAATCGAGCCACGCAAATCAAGTCTAGATTCATAGCCAACAATCAAGCACGCAAATCAGTCAGGGTCACATAATGAAATCAGAGGGTTAGGGTTTGTGTTTAACCCTATACAAACACCCAACTCATCACAGGCATTATGAATCGAAACCTCAAGCAAACAATTTCAAGCAGAAATTCAAAATCAAAATTACTCACACAGTTTCGATCAAGAGAGTTAGAGCAAGACCAAATTGGAGCATCAGCAAAATTCGAGGAATCAGAGATCCACGACAATCGGAAGCCATCGAAGAATCAAGGAGCATCAGAGATCTCAATTTCATCAAGCATCGACTCTAATTTGGGGATTAACAAGAAAATCCTAAAAATAATTTCCAGAGCCGCCACCATGATTTTAGAAAATGATCGGGCCATAGTTGTGAAGGGAATGGGTCGGCCAACATTTTTTAAAAGGGCTTAGTATTTATTTAATTTGCTAAAGGGAGTTTTTAAAGTCTTTTTTTCTTAATTATGGTTTTGATTTAATTTTTGTATTTTTTTTAAATATGTGTTGTAAAACAATCGTCGAACAGTTCTAGAGTCTGTAAAATCTAGGGGAATCAGTCAGGGTGTTGATTGACAGTTGCTAGAATCTGTAATATCTAGGTTACTGGTTACGGGGTTGTAATCAGGGGAAATCTGATCAAAGGGATATTAGTCAGTCCAGCGTTTTGAGCGTAGCGTTAGAATAGGAGCAGGGATTGCGAGTTTACATGGTCTTGTAAACGGGATCTGTTATATCACCTAGTAGAAACCTTAGGAATGCAGCAGTAGGCAGGGCTTTGCCAAAGCTGGGTATCTCTGTGTGTTATTTGCTTTTTATTTCTGCTGCATTCTGTGATCTGTTTATTACTTAATATTCCATCAGATATTTAAGTCAGCAAAAAAAACTATGATAAACCCCATTCACCCCCCTTCTAGGGTTAATCTAGATCCAACAAAATACGTTTGAAACGATCAACTTACGCTATCTACCAGATATACTCTGTCAGACATTCGTCCGTTCAAGTTGTTTTGGGAATGAACAAACCGAAGGAATTATTCTATAAATCCATTTTAGGAAATATCTACATAGGATCGTCAGAATAACCCTTGTATAAACTCCGTCTTCAATTGCCTTCGATCTATTTGATTCGAAACGATAATGCCCATATGGAGTGGTTTTTAGATAAAAATCTAATCCCGGTCTCTCCGTATTGACAACAAAAATGGTTACAAAATTTGATAGTCGGTTATTTAACTATCAAAGGAAAACATGTGTATAAACAACGGTGGTATTTCCAAATGTAAAACTTACCGATCAATCATCAATCAACATTTAGCCCCCATTAAACTAATTTAACAATAATTTATTCATTTCCTATATATCTCCAATCTCTTATTTTCTATGTCTAGAAAATATATATTATCATTGAAAAACATTTCCATTCCTTATATTCATACATCACTATCCATCAAGGTCCATCAGTTCCTAACCGTAAAATAGTAAGAGAACAACCCCCTAAGTATTAATCCCGTAGGCCGAAACCAACATCAGATTGATATGTCGAAAATTACTTAACTCAACCAGCGTACAACAAGTTCCAATTTCATAAAACCCTATCATATTCCCTTTAACATTTTTAAAGCGGTTATATTATTATAATCTCACAAATCAATTCAATAGTATTTTAATATCATTTCGCAAAATTTATTAAAATAACTCAACTTGACTTCTGTAAATAATGTTACCGATTCCATTTCACAACCCTTCGCATTTTCTTTACGAAATCATTAACCTTACATTTACGAATTCCTTTATCTTTCATTTTCAAATCCATTTCCCTTAGCTTTATAAATCCATTTCTATCTATCTTCATTCGCTTTATAAACCATTACCATTTGATGTATAAACCATTAACTATTCGCTGTATAACTCATTAACTATTCGCTATATAACTCATTAACAATTCACCGTATAAACCATTAACTAAACGATGTATAAACCATTAAATATTCGTTGTATAACTCATTAACTATTCGCTGTATAACTCATTAAATATTCGCTGTATAACTCATTTTATAAGTTAGAACCTGGATGGGAACGTGCTTCGCACATGGGCAGTTGGTGGTGGCTACCGACTTTAAGTTATAATTTAAATCTCGATTTTCTATTCGATAACAAATCCAAATATTAATTATCTCATCAAATCCTGAATTTCATTATATATAATTTATAAGAATAAATTATTTTTAATATATTCGACATAGTCGAATGCTAATTATAAATCCTTACGGATTTATTTCAATTCTACTTTCATTTCGAACATCGAAATCATTTCATTGGTTTCCTTTCAAATGATTTTCCCATTTCCCTTTTTAAATTCATTTCTGAATTTATAATTCCGAATTATTTGATAATAATAATTTCATCTCATTTATAAATATTGTTTATAAATCAAACTTACTTGTTATATATAATTTAAACAAGTTATTTTATTCTAGTCTATTCGAAATTCACTTTCTATTTAAACATAGATTTTTCTCTTTTTAAAACCCCAAATTCCTTTCTAATATATTTGAATATATTTTATAGTATCTAAATATCAATTATTTTAGGTCAGTGTTATGCAAACACCCCAATCACACAATAATCAACACCAGATTATTTGTCACATCATTAATGCAATATATGAAAAACAACAATATAATTGTTGAGGAATCCAGTTAGATTCCTCTAACCTGTTTCCCTACATCCACAGATGTTAATCAACATTTATTTCATATAAATAATAAGTAGAATCCATATTTAACTGAAAAGTTGTATAAATAACTTTACGTATTACTTTAACCAATTCATCCAAACAACCATCATGCACAACATTCAATCAATTTTATTAATATTAAATAACGTTTATAAAATTATAAAAGTGGACAAAGTTAGTGAGATTACTCACATTGGTCGTTTATCATTAAATTACGATAGACGTTTAACACCTCCAATCAGGCATTTTATTTTGCCATAAATTCACACAAGCTCCAATTCATACCAAACCAGTTCCGTTGTGCAGCCTTCGTCCATACGATCCCAACGGATCAGACCATTTGTGATTCTGACACCGTGTGAATGAAATATTGAATTAAGTAGTTAATATGTTATTATATTAAACTTTGAACTGAAATTAATTTGTAATTGGCCTTACATTTTTACATCAGCCCAATAGGCATAGGATAACCGACCCGCATAAATACTTGCATCATCTTTTCCCATCGTGAAAACAAACCACTGGTCCTCTTCATTTTCGAATGGCTATTTCAATTCTTCCACATTATAAATTTTTTTATTTTTCCAACTTGGCTTTACAAATTTTTGTCGGCCCATCTTCTCATCCTCAGTACCCAATGTTGTAAATATCCAGACCAGAGTTTAAGCTTCTTCCTCTACAAAATAAATGGTTCTAGTATAAACTTCCAACCCGCCATTCTCACTTCATTGAACCCCACTCTCTACCATGTTTCCAACGAAGTTCAAAATAGTAATCACCGAAAGCTCCCTCTTCTACTCCTCTATATACACGTCGGTTTCCTCTTTCATGCTATTCATTTCCTCCCTGTACAACCGCATGCACCCAATCACCCTTTTCACTGGTACATCATCTTCACCACGCCTCCTATGTACTCAGGTCAACCCCACGCCATATTCAAACAACGTTCAATTCGCCCCATCAAAATCTCAATTTACTCCTCCATTTCCCCTGTGTTAAAAAGCCAGGATGCAAAAAACAACACAGGCTCCCTTCATAACCACTCCGATACCCCACCATTCGCCAAAAGTAAACACGATGCTATTCCGGTAAAAGAACACCTGCAACCGAAATATTCACCTAACCTCTCTCCTACTATTTCACGTGTCCATCACCATCCGTTCCATGTATACACGCAATGCTGTAGTAATACATCACGCATGGAAAATGCCATCTTCGAACTTTTGAAAGCCATGCTGGTCCTCATTCCTTCACGTGGACCTTCCCTCTCCGATACTTCATTGGTACCGAACTCAAAGTAATGCAGACGAGGGTGAAGAGGGTCCTAACGGGAATTCAAGCATATATACAACATGGTTTTTAAGTGTGTCTTTTGTTTGATTTTACGGTGGAGGATTTTTTTCGTTTTATTTTCTAATGCCATTAAACTACCGACTTTGAATTCCAGAAGAAGATTGGAGGAAGTGAGAAGCTTGTATTTATATTAAGGAGTTCCTTCATGGTTAAGTAGCAAATTTGTAGGGTGTATACATATATTGGCTCGATTGACTTAGCAGCTATGTAAATTAACTTACTTTTGAGCTAAGAAAAAGTAATGCTTCTCAGCTAAGCAATGTGATTGAGCTACTATTTTAAAACAAACGTGGTGGAAGCTGTATGATTTCAAACTATCAATGAAATACATTTGCAGTGAATGGTCTTGGGCTAGTTTGGGTAGGGTATACGATGTTGATGTTTCATAGCAGTTTTATTTCCACTATAGGTTAGCTATATAAGTTAAAAACTTAAACATGAAGTTTTCAATAGAAAGTATGTCGGCGGTGTATTTCCATGTGGGTACTTGGGTAGTCCGCTAAGATATATCTTTAAAGTCTGCCAATTACAGTCTACATCGTTTCTACAATTTCAAATACTATCAGACTGAACATTTGGTCTTCCACTCCTTGGTTGCATGGCAGATAGATGATTTGAACAGTTTAGAATATAAGTTGTTCTTTAGTTTAGGACAATTATGTTGTAGTAACTATTCCACCTACTTATTTATAAGTACCAACCGAAAAATGTATAATCAATTATTAGACAACAAACATAGTATTGTTTATATGTTGGAACATCTTAAATATTATTATTTCACATATGAACATATTAATACGTATGTAAAATTTAGTTTAAGTGCAGACTACTATAGACAAAAACAAAAATACCGTTGTGACGGGCAATGTGCCACGATCCCAAAAATACAATAAAATGGACAAGTTAGTTTATCCTGTGGAACCCCATAAATGCTGGTTTATGGTGTAAAATACTTTAAATAAAAAGTGCTTATTTTCAAATTAAAAATTACATTAAAATTCTAAAAATTAAATTATACCTACATCTCAAAGATCCTGTCTAAATTCAAAGCCAATATTTAATTAAAATTAAATATATCGTTATGGTTTATAAACAATTCCATAGCAACTATTTGAAAATTTAATTTGGACATAACTCACATTCTGTAGGACGAAATCTTCATTTTTCACTTCTATTAGAAAAATACAGTTCAATAGATTCCAATGTTTCTTGTTTCTAAGAAATCCGACTTATATCGGATCTTGTACACTCAGTTGAAGTTCAAAACCCAATATTACGAACTACCGCGACGTTACGAGCTCGTTTATACTTAAATTATAATTATAACCTTCAAGCACCATTTAATAATATATTCATTATTATAATTCGAATATAAACTCGATTGAATAATTTATATTATCTAATTTACACAGAATTGTCAAATCAGCTATTTCTGACTATTACGGCATTAAATTTTATTATCCATTATTTATACTAAATAAATATAAATCGAAATTATTTAATTTAAGCCAATTAAATTACAAAACCATTATATAAATAATTAAATAAATTAATTATTATATTGTTAAAAATTTGGGTCGTTACACGGGCAATCAACAAATACGTCCAGACCACTACCACTGTAACTTCATCAAGGGAGTTACCCATCTTTAAGGCATCAGTAGTAATCCACACGATGTGAAGATCACCGGTCTTGCACCGTCTTCATATCTTCGACTTTTAATCATCAATTAATTATTTGAAATGAGAATTAACTCGGCCTTTTCAAATAATTCACGTATACATAGAATTTAAATCAATTCTTTCCATGGTTAAACTATTTGACATTCACGTTTCAGTTCATTAATATAATTTTCAATTCAAATACATCCAACCATCAAAATATCTGATAAACCAAGTAAAATTGGTTTATTTCCATTCCACATCGTTTATAATATTTTAAGACGGTTTATCGCTATTTTTATTTATATAAAAATAGCGCATTTTAATTAAACGACGCTTTAGGTCATTACGTGGCCCTAGCGCTATTTTTATTTAGATTGGAATTACAAATTTTTCGAAATCTAACCGTTGGATCTAAACAAATTTTATATCGTTGGAAAGATCTTTCCAAAGCGAACCCATCGGTTCTGGTTTCGAGAAAATCCAACAATCGGATCTCTCGATATAATCGTTTAAATTTACGATTCCAAAACACGAACTACCACGCGCGATTCCTTTTATTTCAATTTATATATATATATATATATATAAATATAATTCATTCGATGATTTCCAAACCATTTTCACTTCAAAATTTTGGCTAACACCTTTAAATTTTGCCATAACCTCCTTTGTACGGGGAGGGGTTTGGAAATTTATTGGGCCGTGTTAAGCACCCAATAAATCCAGAAATAGCATACACAATTTTTACTATCTTATGGCGTTGTTTATAATCTCACATAGAACAACCAGCACACCGCATCCAATGACATTCACATGAGTTTATATAATAAATAAAATTGCATAGCCAACTCAATAAGGTTTACCAATTTATCGGGCACGCAAATAAATTCTTTACTCAACAGCAAATCCATTTACCTGTTTAGCATGTATATATATATGCATGTCTAAGATAAAAATAATATTTTTAGTGAACAAATATTCATTTCCATACATGACAATTTTATTCACTTCATTAACATGTTAAAAAATAATATTTTTAACTAGCAAATATTTATTTCAACACACGACTATTTTTAACACTTCATATACATGTCAAAAAAAAATAACTAACAAATATTTATTTTAACACATGTTTATTTTTAACACTTCATATACATGTTAAAAATAATATTTTCAATGAATAAACATTTTAATCAACTCATGGTTATTTCTAACACTTCATATACATGTTAAAATTAGAATTTATAGCAAACAATTTTTTTATTTCAACACATGGTCATTTTTATCACTTCATACATATGATAAAAATGTATTTTTGGCGAATATAAATATAATTCAACAAATGACTATTTTATTTAGTTCATATAAATGTTAAAAATAATATTCATATCAAACAAATATTTATTTCAACACATAGTCATTTTTAACACTTCATATACATGATAAAAATAATATTTTCGGCGAGCAAAAATATATTTCAACACATGACTATTTTATTTAGTTAATATACAAGTTAAAAATAATATTTGTAGCAAACAAATATTTATTTCGACACATGGTCATTTTTTACACTTCATATACGTGATAAAAATAATATTTTTGGCGAACAATTTTTTTTTCAACACATGGATTTTTTTAGTGGTTCATACATACAATAAAAACGTTATTTTTATTGTTCAAACAATTTATACAACACATGAATATTTTTAATAGATCATACATACAATAAAAATGTTATTTTTATTGTTCAAACAATTTATTCAACACATGAATATTTTTAATGGTTCATACGTACAATAAAAATGTTATTTTTATTGTTCAAACAATTTATTCAACACATGAATATTTTAAATGGTTCATAAATACAATAAAAATGTTATTTTTATTGTTCAAACAATTTATTCAACACATGAATATTTTTAATGGTTCATACATACAATAAAAATGTTATTTTTATTGTTTAAACAATTTATTTCAAACAACTATTTTATATAGTTCATTTCAGAAAATTTCGGCATTACAACGGCAAGGTGTAGCACTGGCACCGTGTCTGAGCATGGCTCCTCTGCTAACCTAGGCCTTGCAGCATTACAATAATTTCATTTCCATAATTTTCACAATACCATTCATTTCCACAACACAATGAATTTACCACAAAAACAATCAATTTTGTTGCAACCACAATCAATCATTCACAACCATAATCAATTTCCATAACACAATCATCACACAATCAATTTAAATCATCCATGGTCTGTGGATGTGGGAGGTGTACATATACATATATATATATATATATATAAATGTATTTATTTTCATTTCAATTTCATTCAACACATATATGATTTATACAATGTATGTATAATTTATACATCGCTTATATAATTTATACAACGTTTATATATGATTTATGCAACGCTTACATAATTTATACATCGCTTATATAATTTATACAATGCTTACCCAATAAAATTTGAATTCAGAAATCGCACCTTAGGTTCCACTCCGTCAAATTTTGTAGAGAGATCCAAATGCGTTCTAGTCTCTTCTAGAATGTGGTGTACGATGTCGTGGTCCCAATGCTTCCTATTTCATCGGATTTCGACATCGTATCAAAAAATATGATTTTTATAAATAAATTGAACTTTGCAATGCTTTTAAATGTTGTAATTAATTAAAATATATAAACCCATTACCATTAGTTTTGATTCAAAATTTGGTTTCCAAATCGTGCTCAATCCATGTAGCTATAGGACGATCGGATTATACCACGATGGAGAGCTACGAAAGGGCTTCCTGTAGATGCTTGGAACGTCAAACTCGGTGATGGCTTGGTGGAGTAATTCGAGCCGACGCGGCGACAATTTGAGGGGTTGGTTCGAACGAAATACTGAGCATGTAACAACCCGGATTTTTGAACAATTAATATTAAATATTTAATAAGGTTTTAAATATTGAGTTGATAATATAAAAGAATTTTTACATTGAGTTATCGATCAATAATCGATATAGGATTTAATTTTTGATATATATAATTATCATAATACGGGAATCTGAAATAATTCAATTCGAAGATAAAACTGAATCGAAATGGTTCAGATGATCAATATATATTCTATTTGAATATAAATGACGATAATAGTAATTTATTGCTGAGGAATTTATTTGTTTTAAATTTAAATTATATTACATCAATTTAATATGGTTATTTTATGTATATACGATTAAATTTTATAGTCTATTTTGTTATGTTTAGAATAGTGTTATAACGTTGAAATATCAGTCGTTACATTGAAATAGCGGTCCGTGATGTTAAATGATGAACCCCGATATATTTGTAATGGATAAGATCGAAATCGAATCGGAAATCAAATCGATATCTATTTAAAAAGGATAAAAATCGCTTTATATCGAATCGTATTAAATACGAGATCAAATCGAAGTCAAAACAAAATCAAATCACATAAAATATAGTGTACTTTGCGCACTATAAATTCCTTCCATCCTAAGTATACTTCTCCTATATAAACGCGATATCCCGTTTGCTTTTCCATTTCATTTTCGTGACTTAGAATGAAAATCAAAGCTTCAAAAATCAAAGCTGTTGTTTCCTCTTCCTAAATCAAAAGCCGTGATTTCTCCATATAATCAAAATTGAAATCGCGACATTCATTATTCCTGTTTCGTCCGGTCCACTAAAATCAACTTCGATCCAAAATGTGATTCCAATCCGAATGGATTCCTGTAGCTCGAAAGCTCGTGGGAGGCACTCGCGATGTCTGGAAGGGAAAATCAAAACTGAAATCGTCGGAGGTCGAGGACAAGGCAGGGACGCTCGCGAATGAGGGGTATGGGTGCGACTTGAATTTGATTTGGTCATCGGTAGCTCGAATGGGATCTGGCGATTTAGGGCAACCTGTAAGGAGCGATGAGTGCGATAGTTGATGCAGAGTTCTCAAAGGGAAATCAGTTGATTTAAAAATAGGGGTGCGTTGTCTCTGCGATGAGGATTTTGGTGGGATGAAGGGTGTGATGGGGTGATCGAAGTTCGATGTTGAACACTGTGAAGTCGGAGATGGAAACTGTGAAGGTGCGAATGGAGTCTGTAATGAGGCACGCTATTTGATGGAAGACGCTGGGGTTTCAGGAGGCACTGGTTTGAAGGACAAAATGGAGTTCGAACTAGGAGCAGTTCGAAATCTGTTGAGGATGAACAAGGAGCTTGGTGTCCGTAAATCAGATAATGGAGCAGTTAAAAATTAGAGTTGGATATATTGAGTTGAACTGGAAATTTATTCTTCCTGATGGTGACTGTGTATTTGAATTAGGAAGTCAATGATGAACGCAGTGGAGATCAGATCGGAATTAGAGTCGAGGATGAAATTGTTCGCAAATCGTAGATTTGGCAGCGAAGTGGTTTTTCTAGGAAGAAAGTGATTTCGGAGAATTAAGGTAGTTAAATTCTTAATTTAAGTTAACTACATTTATTCAAATAAAGTAGATTATTCATTTAATTTAGTTGTAGTTTGAATAAATGTTCAATCGTTAAATTTAAATATAAGTATAAGGTTAGCAAAATTTATAAGCTAAATTATATTGTTAATGTATGAATTTATTCAAGATATGAAAATAACTTAAGTATTTATGTGAAATAATTTTGATTTATATAATTAGAAGCTAGTTTATATAATTGGAAATTTAGTTTATATAAAAGAAATCTGTTAGTAAAAAGATAATTTTAGACTAATCGTATTAAGTAAAGTTAAGAGTTATTTTGGAATTACTTTATACATGGAAAATTAATTGAATTAAATTATTCTAATTCAATAACTGGAACCTTATTAATTATTATTTTACATTGGAAAATAGAAATGGGGGAATCGCTATGAAATTTATATAGTATGCTTCAGTGGATATTCAGCGTAGTTAAAAATACAAGCTGAGTAAATCTCACTCATTTTTGTTCTCTAATTATTTTATTCGTTAAAATAATTGTTGGTTAGTTGTTTGCATGCACTGAAATATCATTGTGGTTATTTAAAATAAATTAGTTATGTAGGATTTGTGTTTATGGCTAATAAATAAATAAATAAATATTGGTGATTGGTTGGATTCCCGCAGTACCATTAGCGGATGCCCGTAGTATCATTAGCGGATGACCCTATACACCCCACGCTATGATAGTGGATGACCTTCTATACCGCGATATCCTGCGTCGAAGCAGGATGGGTATTATTTTTTTGTTGACTAACGTCAGTGGATGCAGCAAAACAGGTTGGAGGGATCCAATTGGATTCCTCAAAAATATTGTTGTTTATTTGTTTCACATATATTATCATATATGATGCGTTAGAAAACCTGTGATTGATAATTGAGTGTTTTGAGTGTGTTTAAAAATCACTAGGGCCTGAAGATATATAAAAATATCGTGAAAAGGATATTTGAGATTTAAAAAGGGGAAATCTATTTTTAAAAATAGAATTTGAATTTTGAATGGGCTATAAACATATTAACTTGTTTTGAATATAAAACAAGTATTGGAATTTATAAACATTGTTTATAAATCGAATGCGGGATTTGAAATGAATTTATAAACGTGGTTTATAAATTAATAATGCAGAGAAGTGAAATGAATTTATAAACGTTGTTTATAAATGTAGTGGGAAAAATTATCATTCGATAATTTAAATACTTAAATTCAAATGTGAATTTAAAAATAGAAATGGGGAAATCGTTTAAAAAAAAATAAACGATGGAATTTACTATGATGTTCAGAATATAAAATTGAACTAAAATAAATCCGTAAGGATTTATGATTTGAATTCGATTAATTCGAATTTATTTAAATAGAAGTTAAATTGAATATGAAAATAAATTGGGGGTTATATATAAGTTATTACAAATAGAAATTTCCAAAATAAGATTCTGGTTTTAAATAGATTTTGAAATAGACTTATTTAAATATAAAACAAGGAAATTTATAAAATGTTGTTTATAAATAAAATGAATTAATTATCGAGAGATAATTTGGATATTTGAATTGAAATATGAATTTAAAAATAGAATTTGAAATCATTCGAAAGGGAACAAGACTTGTTCAAATATAAAACAAGGAAATTTATAAAATGGTGTTTATAAATACAATGAATTAATTATCAAGAGATAATTTGGATATTAAAATTCATATATGAATTTAAAAATAAAATTTGAAATCATTTGAAAGGGAACAACGGTTTTTATTCCGCAATTCGGAATATCAAAGGGATGGAGTTTCAAATAGAAATTTGAAAAGGGAACTTGTTTAAATATATGAAACAAGGAAGTTGAATTTATAAATAGTGTTATAAATTTGGTGAAATAAATTATCATTTGGATAATTTGAATCATTTAAATTCAAATAGGAATTGAAAAGTAAGTTGAGAAGTGTTTTGAAACAAAATGATTGATTATATTTTGGAATTCGGAATATAAGCTGAATTAAGAAGAATTCAATGGGTTTATAATTAAAATTCGATTATATCGAATTTTATAAATAATTTATTTATAAAAGGAATTGGAATTAAATATAGAAGATTGAAGTATAAATAAATATATTACCAAGTAAGGAAAAATCGACAATTATAGATAATTGAATCAGAATGGAGTTGAATTTATTATAAATGAAGTTCAAAACATTTATATATTAAATATAATTAAAACGAACTCGCCGTGGCGCGACAGTTCGTGAATTGACGTTTCGAACTTCAATTGAGTATATAAAACTCAATTTAAGTCGGAATTCTTTGAAACAAGAATCGTCAGGACCGATTTGATAATAGTTTTCTAATGGAAGAGAAAAATCCAGACTTCGTTCTATAAATTTTGAGTTATGTCAAAAGCACATTTTCAGAAAAACAGCGCCATATCCATTATAAAACCATAACGGTTTATTTAAATAAATAAAAGGATTTTAAGCAAATAAAAATTCGAATCTTCATTAGAAAAATCCAAATTTGAGTTATAAAATATCTCAACTCAAATGGAGTAATGAAGTGATTTTTGAAACAAAAATCTGATGTTGTTAATTATTGAGTAGAATTAACTACTGGAGAATAATTAGTTAATGGAGTTTGAACTGAAATTGGGCTTCGGATAAGTAAATTGGGTTGTAAATATATATTCGAAATCGAATATGAAACTTGAATTCAAAATGGAATTCGATTGGTTTATAACTAAATTAAAATTAGTATACGAACGTGACATGTTCAGTTGAAAAGTGGAATAGGCAAAAGTGCTAATTAGAGAATTTATTAGCGAATTGAATTAAAAAGACTAGACTGAATTGAAATAAATTAGAAATGGGCGTATATAGGTTAAGTAGGTTTGGAATGAGGTATATGAAGATTATAATTTGTGTGCCCGACAAAAAGGTACATGTTTAAATACCATATGAGATTTTAGGCGCCGAATCGGCAAGCCACTTGGCCTTTTGATTTTCTTTTTGAATGAAAAGGGCCAAGAGAGGCGAGTTGAGGTTTGAACTATTTGCCGATGCAAAGGAGGTTATGGCGAAATTTTCCGGAAATTTAAGGAGTTAGAATATTTTTAAGAAATTTTGATAGTTAGAAATCAATGTATCGATATATATATATATAATTCGATAAGGAAACGAACTTGAAAATAGAATACTATAAACAAATAGAAAATCTATAACCAAATCTGGTAAAATTAGAAAGAGAAACGTATACAGGTAAAAATGAATAATTGGTTTTTATGGTGTTGATTATTCGGGAATAATGGTCTTGTCTGTTTTGAAGTTAAGGATGTTTTCAGTCAAGGTCTGAGAGATAATTTTACCCTAACTCGATTGATTTCATTTTTAACCGATAAATAGCAAGATCCAGTCTCGAAGATCAATAGTTAAATAAAAGATAGTTGAATGAAATATTTTGGGTTGTTTGTAATGATGTTTTACACAACATTGGTTTTAACCCAAATAAGTGGAATTTTGGATATATAATAATATGTATTTCCTGATAGTAGAATTAAATGAGTCGAGCAAGAGACAAGTAATTGGAATGTTCTCCAATTATAAATAGATAATATTTTCTAAGTATAGAAAATAAAAGAAGACGATATATGGAAATGTTTTCCAAATAGTGTAAGAGGCTAAGATGATTATTAAAAATATTTGGTTAACAAATATTGATAAGGAAATGGAGAAGTGATTTAATTAATGGAATATTAATTAAGGGGTCCAGTGATTGTTTGATGATATGGAAGAATGTTTGTTTGTTGTTTTTCTTCGATAGTTAAATAACCGACTATCGAAGTGTTTGCCAATATTGTTGTCAATATGGAGAGACCGTTTGGATTATTATCTGAGAACTACTCTGTATTGGCAGTAGCATTGCGAATCAGATTATATAAAGATAATCGAAGATGGAGTAAAGTGCAAGGACTTTTTTACTAATAGAAATTGTGCCTTCAGTTTCATTCAATCCCAGAACGAATGTAAATGGACGAATGTCTGACAGAGTATTTCCAATGATCGCATATGTTGGTCTGTATAGATATATATGGTGGAGGAGAATTTATTCTCTTAGCATAATATCTAGAATGTATTTGTGCAAATCAATTAGTGATTAACAGATCTGACAATGTGGCATTCAAAGTGATTGTGCTATCAATGAATGATAAGTAATCGTAGCCTCATGCCTCAACAACTGGGAAATGACAAAAATCGGGCAGGCAGCATGGCTATGTGGGTCGCTCCCATTAGGGTGTATAATCACCTATCTGGAGCTATTTATTTCATCCTTTAATCTATTCGATGTTGTCCCATTCGGGAAACGGTTGCTGATCCCAACCGTTGGTGATATACATTCGATACACTCAAGCGAAATGAGTGGTCGGTCATGTGTGGGCCGGGTTGCAAGACGTTCTTGTTGAACCTAGCGTAATCCCCTCTAGAGATACACTATCGGAAGGTGGTTTCATACCTTGTCATGTTGGAAATCCAATCCCCAATAAGTGTCCTGCGGTTTTTGATTTTATATTATATATGGAGCGGGAGATGCAAGCGTTCCGCTAGATTGTTATTTATTTGATTTAGACGCTATTATAATATCACCAGATTTCCGTATCAAAAGTTTTGGGTTATAGTAAGGTAAAAACCATCCATGTTTATGTGTGGATCAGTCTTACTATTATCCTTTCTTTCGAAAAGATTTTGAACGTTAAAAAAATGTTTAGAGTTTACTCACACCAGTCCCATGACAGACCCAGAGTTTTTTTTTTGTTTTTTTTGCTTTCCCTAAATTCTTGGGTGCCCAAATTTGTACGAGCAGTCATGTAGTTGGGATTTTTTAGATTCACTTGGAAGAGCTGGGAGTAGGAGGCTTCACCAGTTAGCTATAGACTATCATATTTCCGCTGTGTACTTTGTGGTATCTGGAAACAAGCGTTTATGACTGTTCTAGGAATAACTGTTGTGCTCTGATGATGGTATGTATATAAAGTTACTGATTTGTATTTCAAAAAGTTATGTCATATAATGTATTTTATTCATTCCGCTGTGAGAATTTGTCTTCTTTGTTTTTCTTCCATTCTAACTTTTCTTTCTTTCTATTCCTCATCCTCTAACTTCTCTCTACTAATGATTTGTATTTCTATGTCATTTGGGTTGGACGTGTGGCATGTGCTCATTAGAGATAGGGTCAGTAATACCCTAGAATGAGTTGAGTGTATATATACAAGAGAGTGTATTTGTTAATTGATATAAAAAAAAACTGTTTTGTATTGTGTTGGCTAGTCTGTTGAGTTGTTTATGAATTCTGATCGAATCGTGGGACGCCACGAAGTCGATAGGAATTTCCTAAGCACTTGAACAGAGAAATTGGACACAATATTGTTTTAAAGTGGGTAAATGGAATAATTTTACTCGAAATTTTATTTTGATATAGAAAAAAAATAATTTTTCTGAAATTATTATATTATATGGATGTGTTGGATGTTAATATTATAATCAAATTAGATTATAAAAGTTGAAATGGTTATATATAACCAAAATAGAATTTGTATGTGAATTAAACACACAAATGAGACGAATTAAAATTAAATTCAAACCAGAACTTAGAATTTAAATCCAGGGAAGTTGGAAAATATTTTTCGAAGTATATTAAAGTAATATAGCAGTACTTTGAAAGGATTTGAATAAAATCATTTTTTGAATGGATTTTGAAAGTGATAATGCACTAAACTCGCTTCAGTGGCTGGAAAATAATTCTGATGATGATCGCGACATCATCATTGTTCATTTTCGAGTTTCTAAGTGATGGATTGCTACCTTAGAAAAGTTTTTTTGAAAGAAAACTAGTTTAGTTGGAAAATTCAAATGTTTTGAATTTGAAAAGATTAAATGTATGTATATATTTATGTTATTTCATACGATTTGAAATGAAAATCCGGGTATTTGAATTATGGAATTTAAATTTAACTTAAGAAAGTTAAATGGATCAAAGTGAATAAATTTATTAGAATCAATGTGAATGAATTCATATGAATGGAATATGAATTGGGTGTGAATAAACTAGTTGTAAATCATTCAGAATTAAATGAATGAAAGCATATATACTGTGTGGTATGAATGAAAACCAAAAGTTTTGGTAGGACTTGAAAATATGATGAGTTTCAACATAAATGGATTTTGAAAAGTTAATGGGTTTTCAGCATTTTTCCTACTTTAGTAATTTCGGGGACGAAATTCTTTTAAGGGGGGAAGAATGTAACGACCCGGATTTTCGAACAATAAATATTAAATATTTAATAAGATTTTAAATATTGAGTTGATAATATAAAAGATTTTTTTATACTAATTTATCGATCAATAATAGATATAGGATTTAATTTTTGATATATATATATAATTATCATAATACGGGAATCTGAAATAATTCAATTCGAAGATAAAACTGAATCGAAACGGTTCAGATGATCAATATATATATTCTATTTGAATATAAACGACGATAATAGTAATTTATTATTGAGGAATTTATTTGTTTTAAATTTAAATTATATTACATCAATTTAATATGGTTATTTTATATACATACGTTTGAATTAAATTTATAATCTATTCTGTTATGTTCAGAATAGTGTTATAACATTGAAATATCAGTCGTTACATTGAAATAGCGGTCTGTGATGTTAAATGATGAACCCCGATATGTTTGTAATGGATAAGATTGAAATCGAATCAGAAATCAAATCGATATCTATTTAAAAAGGATAAAAATTGCTTTATATCGAATCGTATTAAATACGAGATCAAATTGAAGTCAAAACAAAATCTAATCACATTAAATATAGTGTACTTTGTGCACTGTAAGTTCCTTCCATCCTAAGTATACTTCTCCTATATAAACGCGATATCCCCTTTGCTTTTCCATTTCATTTTCGTGACTTAAAATGAAAATCAAAGCTTCAAAATTCGAAGCTGCTATTTCCTCTTCCTAAATCAAAAGCCGCGATTTCTCCATATAACCAAAATTGAAATCGCAACATTCATTATTCCTGTTTCGTCCGGTCCGCTAAAATCAACTTCGATCCAAAATATGTTTCGAATCTGAATGGATTCCTGTAGCTCGAAATCTCGTGGGAGGCGCTCGCGATGTCTGGAAGGGAAAATCAAAATTGAAATTGCCAGAGCTCGAGGACAAGGCAGGGACACTCGCGAATGAGGGGTACGGGTGCGACTTGAATTTGATTTGGTCATCGGTAGTTCGCAAAGGAAAAGAAGTTGATTTAAAAATAGGGGTGCGTTGTCTCTACGATGAGGATTTTGATGGGCTGAAGGGTGCGATTGGGTGATCGAAGTTCGATGCTGAACACTGTGAAGTCTGAGATGGATACTGTTGTAACGATCGGGAATTTCGCTCGATCCGAATCGATCGCTAAACCGACCAAGATCGTTCGAAACCCCTGATTGATTTGAGAACACGACAAATTGGAACACAAACAGAAGAACATTTCATTGCTTATTACAACAATTCATCAGAATACAAGAATATACAGAGTATTAACAAATAATATACATTATAAAATATCAGAGATTACAATACATTACATAGCAGCGGAAAATAATACAATACACAACTAGAAGTAATACACGGATACAGAGCTTTCCAAGCATCGTTCCAGCTATAAATCAGGATCCTATGAATATAAATCTGCAAAACCAAACCTACTAGCTGCCCGTGCGGAAATGTAATAACTCGGAAATCTGGGCCAGTTTAAAATTTTTATTTTGGCAATTTTAGCGAATTTTGATTATTTAAAATGAATTATTTTAAATAATATCGACGAGAAATTTATTTTGAAGAGAATTCGAACGTATATATTATATAGATCGTCGTTAGAATATAAATAATTATATATAATTATAAATAGAATTGAAAATGGAGCGGTAGTTTGATAATTCGATTTCAAACTTCAATTGAACATACCGGGTGCAAAATAAACCGGATTTTAGTGAAACCAAAAATAATGGAATCTAATTGTGAATATCTTTCCAACGAATCCGAAAAATCAAAATTTCATAGCGGGAATCAAAAGATATGTCCAGTTGAAATTTCAGAATAGTCGCTATGGAATTCAGGCCCTTAAAAATGGAAATTTTGCAAACGACCTCGGATTTCGACGAAACCACTTTTGTTGGATCTGTGATGTCAAGTTATCGCTATATTCCAATTTTCATAATTTTTCGAATCAATATGTGAGCGTGGCAAAGGAAAACGTGTTTGACCAGTTTCAGTTGATTTTAATCGACTGGAAAATGGCCATTTTTCAAACGGTCTCAGAATTCGATGAAATTGGCTTTGTTAGGACCGTATCGTCAATACGAAGCTAGAAAATATTTTTCTGGAATTTTTCTAGTTAGTGTGTGACCCCAGTAAATTGAAATGTGCGTTCAAATTCAATATATAGAGTTATATGTTGATTTTGATGAAAGCTGATTGAGACGATCGAATCAGCCTACGATAAATATCCCATTGTGTTCGGAATGGGGGTATAATGCTAGGGACGACAGTCAGTGGGTTCGATTTTGAGTTCGTTGTAAAAAGTTACTTTATAGAATTTAAAAATAATATAATTATTTATAACCCCCTATACCCTCCTCTTTGAAGTCAACCCCCTCCCTTTCATTATCTCATTCAAAACGGAAAAAAAACCTACAGCTAGAATCGCGACCCCCCCTTCTTCGACCAGTTCGCACCCCCCCCCCCAAGTGCCGGCACGACGCAAACCCCCCTAAGGCGCCGCGCGACGCAAACCCCCCTGCCTCTCCACGACACGCGGTACACCCCCCTTCCTCCCGCTGCAGACCGAAGACCCACCCCCTACCTGCTGCTGCGGCCGCTTCTTCTTCTTCCTTCACCCACTCCGACGCTCCCCTCCACTTCAGAACCACCTGCTTCGCCTCCGATCCCCCATTCACCAACGATTAAAGGTATGTTTTTATGATTTCATTTATTTATTTATTTAGTTATAAAAAAACTGATTTTTTTCCATATATGATTAGCTTTGAAAATAAAGGCGAAATTTTTATATTTTAGAAAGAATAAAAATTCGATTTTTATATATTGAATAGCGAAGTAAAAATTTGATTTTTATATATTGAATAGCGAAGTAAAAATGTGATTTTTATATATGTAGAGAATACGGGCAAAGAAAGTGACAAGAGGCAAGAACGACGAAGATTTCTACATAAGAAGAGTCGTGGAATTGGATTAGCTAATCTGTGAGAACTTCTCAACTTTTTATTTTATTTCTAGTTAATAATATATACTAGGATGCAGACGGTGTTTAGTAGCACCCGACACCCGTAGTCCACAGACCATGGACGGCTTGTATGCTTGTTTGTTTGATGTCGATGTGTAGTTGATTGTGTGATGTGATATGAAATAAAACATTTATATAGTTGAAAATATTTTATAGTTAAAAATAGAATTTTTAACGTGTATATAAATGAAATAAAAATAAACAGATCGGACGATTTGTTTATATACACACATTTGACTGATATTGATTGAGACGATAAATTTTACACATCGCCCAACTGCACAAATAAAATCTGTGTTTGGTTGTTTGAAACCCTACACGGGTATTGGGATGATATTTGACGTACACTAATCCCGATTGTTTAGTTGTATGTCGATCGATTGATTGACAGACTGTTATGAGCGTTAAATACTTATATTTGATGCTTATACAGTATAGAATGCACTTTGGATGATGGTTGATTATTCATCGTTGTTATTGTATACTTATGTTGTAGAAAATCCATATAATTAACATTATATGGTAATTG
This sequence comes from Allium sativum, assembly GCA_030737875.1. Classification (NCBI taxonomy): domain Eukaryota; kingdom Viridiplantae; phylum Streptophyta; class Magnoliopsida; order Asparagales; family Amaryllidaceae; genus Allium; species Allium sativum. The sequence continues at coordinate 1,007,672,877 of CM060912.1, read as the reverse complement.
ATTGGGCCTCATTCCAGTTTCGAAATAGAAATATTCGAAATAGAAATATTCGAAATAGAAATATTTGAAATAGAAATATTTGAAATAGAATATTCGAAAATAAAAATATATGAAGCCGTGTTGATTAGATTGACGCCATTTTGACGTGAGCGATATTTATATCGATTTTATTCATTTTATAATGAATATCGAAAGTGATTTCAAAATATGAAATTGAATAGAAATGAATTCGAATTGAAATTCGAACAGAATTTAAATCGTTTTGAAATGAATTCGAATTGAAATTGAATAGAAATGAATTTGAATTGAAATTGAATTAATTAGAAATTCAAATCGAATTGAAAACGAATGGAAATTGAATTAAAAATCGTTTTGAAAAGAAAATCGACGAAGTATATATTATATAAATAATATATATAATATAATGGCCTGAATAGAACGCGCCGCGCCGCGGCAGTTCGCGAATTTCGACCATTGACTTCGAACGGATATTGCGGGAGACCCGGCCGTCGGATTCTCCTAAAACCGGAACCGTTGGGTTCGTATCGAAAAGAGCTTTCTAACGATTATTAGAAATTAGAAATCTAACGGTTGGATTTGGAATTATGTCCAAATCAAATTAGAAAAAAGTCGCTGTAAGTGTAGTTCGATGGTCGTTGATGGAAATCGACTGTACGGGCCTTGATAAAATTATTAAAAATAGTAATAATTTATGTGAAATCATAAGAAATGATTTGGGAAAAATTGGGATGAAAAACTCCATATTTGAAAAGATAAAAATAGATTTTTATCGAAAGGAACTAGTTTTGAACTAGAATTATAATTCTATTTATTTTTAAAATAAATAAACTGGATTAGAAATGGTTTTGAAAATAACCAGAATTTCCAATAATTATATTGGAATGGATTTGAATCGAAATTGTCTTTGGATTATTTCGATGTTGGATTTTGTGATGATACAGATATTGTTATGGGAATTTGAAAGATATATATATATCGTTATTTCCAATACGATATTTGTTAGTCGTAGAATTTGATATTGAATATAAGCCGGTATATTTTCTATTCAGAGCCTTGTGTTTAATATCAAATGTGATTTGGGTTTGTCGTGAATGGTGTCTTCATTAACACTGTTCTTGAACCCAGTTGAGAAAAGATCAAATCTTTTTCTTTAGATTTAATGAAGTGTACCAATTAAATAATATTTAATTGGAATTGAATTGGTATTGATTTTTGGGTTTATTGTGAACAGTGTTTTAAATAACACTTGTTCTTTAACTCGATAATTAATGGAACGTGATTTTGGGTTGTTGTGAACGGTATCTTCAATAATACTATTCTTAGACCTAAAGGAGTTAAGAAAATCAGAAACTAACTGGAGATTAGTTAAGTTGAATGGTTTCAGAGGTATTGATCTGATGTTGGTTTTGGCCATCGGGGTTAATACTTAGGGAACTGCTCACTTGCTAATTTACGGTTAGGGATGGATTGAGATGTAATGTGATTTTGGGTTTGTCCTGAACCGTGTTTTAAATGACACTGATTCTTTAACCCAGTCACAGATTAAAACTAAGTGGAGTTTTAATGAATCTTTAATTAGATTGAAATGATCGAGAATGGAGTATCACCAGTTTTGCTCCAGGCGATAGTTAAATCTTTAATTAGATTTGAACGTGAAATGGTAATTGAATTTACCGATAACACCGTAGTGTTAGATATGAAGTATTACCAGTTTTACTTCATGGGATGAATAGGTTGGGATTGGGAAATTAAAACAAATGATTACTTCGGTAAAGTTCGTTAATCCCGACTAGTTTGAATTGATATTCAAAAATAGATTAAAGAATAAATTTAAAGGATTTATCTTTGATAAAATTAATGGGAACCTTTCCCTATGAATGTGAAATTTAGAAACTAACTGTCGGTTAGCTAAGCAGAATGGTTTTTTGGATATTGATCTGATGTTGGTTTCGGCCTTTGGGGTTAATATTTGGGGAATTATTCTCTGGTTAACTTACGGTTAGTGACTGATGAATTGGAATGAGGCGTATGTTGTGTTTGTGTAACACTTGTTTATTATATACGCGAGTTATTCGGAAAGACCGGGTTTATCCCATTCTGAATAACTAATACGACGATAAGTCGAAGATGAAGACGGTGGTCGAAGACCGGAGGTCTTCACATCGTTTGGGTGATTACTGATGATCTTGATTGGGATGTACACCCAAGAAGACGGAAACAGTTGGTGATCGTCCAGACGTACTTGGAGATCGATGGATATGCGGGGTACTAGGTGCCTCCGGTTTCGTTCAGACCCAGAACGGACTTGTAAATGGACTGTGTGTCTGACATTGGATTTTAGTCTGTGTGATTGCTTTCTATTAAATATATATCTGTTTGGCGGCGGAGAATTTATTCTCTTGCTTAACGCCCTTCTCTAAGACGTACGAGCTCAGGGGTTATATATTGATGGATATCAAACGCATGTAGTGAATTGCCTGTGTGGCATGCCTAAGTGGCAATTGATCGAGGCTTCTGATGAAAAGCAAAGTCTTGTGGTAATGATCAAAGCACAGCCTGTGTGGCACAGCTTTGTGTAACGTGAATTCGCGAGCCTCGCACCCCGGTTTTGAACCAAAAATGGGAGAGGACCTCAGGGAGGGCATGCGTTTCTTTCTAGCTAGGGTGGTGTCAGTGACCTACCAGCTCTGACATTTATATACTTTTCACCTATGTGGTTGTTGCTGTTGCGAGGTGCCTCGGTTAGATCAGACGATCCAGGTCCGATGGAGTCATTCGTTGGCTCATTTACGCCCCAAAGGGCGGGGAAACGCAGTGTTCAGGAATTTTAATCCACATCGGTGGACCGGCCCTGACGATCCAAGGGTCACTCGAGCTCTGATCCCGAGGCTCGGGCTAGAGAGTCTCGAATCGGTTGAGGACTATCTTTTGCCTCGGTTCATAGATGGAAATCCAATTTCCAAATACGTGACATTTGCGGTTTTAATTGTAGAACTAGTATGGCGACATGATATATGGTACCCATGCCGTCTATGATTGATACTTATGATTTGAAGTTGTTTTATACACTATACACTTATAATAGTATCAAAAGATTTGTTTTAAACGTATCAAGCATTCTTTGGCTGTTATAAGGGAAAACCCTATCCCCCGGCTTGCGTTGCATTGTGTGATAGGACCTGGGTCTTATAACAGCTTCATTTTTCTTTATTTAGCATTGCGTTGTTTGTTTTATGCACTGGTATTCTTGAGAGGAAACCCGTTCCGTGTTAGCGGCGTGGTCCCTTGATTTACCTATCTTTAAAATAAAGATTAATAACTGTTTTAGTTCTCACACCAGTCACATGACTGACCTGGAGTTTATTGTTTTAACCTAAACTCTGGGTGCCCCTATTTTCCACACGGGCAGCTAGTAGTTTTGGTTTTGTAGATTTATATTCACAGGAACCTGGTTTACAGCTGGAATGATATCCGGAAAGCTTTGTATCCGTATCTCTCTTCTAGTTGTGTATTGTATTTTTTTCCGCTGCTATGTATTTAAATGTAACTTAAATATCTGATATTTCTGTGTAATATTCATTTATACTCTGTATATTCTTGTATTCTGGTGGAATTGTTGTAATAAACAATGAAATGTTCTTCCGTCTGCATTCTATTTTGTCGTGTTCTCAAAACAATTCGTTCTTTCTCTTCTCTTCGGAGACCGGGGAAGTTCGGGTCGTTTCAGCGTGGTATCAGAGCTTTGGTTTACAAAGCTCAAAGAACAGGACACACTAGAACCATACGAAAGAATTTATCAGATATTGGATTAGTAATATCCAATTGGAATGACTCGTTAGAGATAGGGTCAGTAGTATCCTAGAACGAGTGTGAAGAGTATGTTTTAAAAAAAAATGAAAAAAATTTTTGTTTTGAAAATTTAAGTCACCTATTCGTATTTGAATATTTATTCTATAAATTGATTTGGACAATCCGATATATAAAGATTTTGTATATATGTCTTGCAAACGTGTGTTCGAAGTTTTAATATACTGGATAGATATAGAATTACACTCTAGTGCCCGGGGATAATTCTGGTGATGGGGCACCATCGCCAGTATTTATTTTCGAGTAACGAAAGTGAGATTTTTATATATTTCCATTTGACTGGTGTGAGAACCGAAACTAGATAGGGCTTATTGTTGTGATTTGGCATCAAAAATCTGATTTTTGACTATATATCAAAGTTATGAATTTCAAAAGCTAATCAACTAATTGATTGATGGTTGTGTTGTTTGATTATTGTTTGATAATTGAAATTTTGAACCATATAGCCAAATTGTATCAAATAGTGAATTTTATTGAAATTTGGTCGCATTTGCTTGCATATACATGTACTTACATTGAACAGGTCATAGCAAAGAGGCTAGAGCAGAAGAATAAAATTGTTTGCCCGACAAATAGGTACATGTTTATCATAATTTACTGTTTTGTTTGGGTGATGATGATTTTATGAGCCGATTGGCTAGCCGCTTGGCTTTTTCTTTTTCTTTTTTGAGATCAGAAGGCCTGTATGGCAATTTCGGGATTTTCCCGTGCTCCCGGTGCAGGGGAGGTTATGGCGAAATTTTTCGGAAATTTAGGGTGTTAGCCAAATTTTTGAAAAATTTGAAAAGTTCTTAGAAACTGAAAAGTTGAAGAACTTAAGCCGTAGTGAAAACACTTGAAGTTGAGTTGATTAATTAAACAACTTTCAGCTTTGTTCCTTTTCGGGGACGAAAAGTTTTAAGTGGGGGAGATTGTAATAACCCGGAAATCTGGGCCAGTTTAAAATTTTTATTTTGGCAATTTTAGCGAATTTTGATTATTTAAAATGAATTATTTTAAATAATATCGACAAGAAATTTATTTTGAAGAGAATTCGAACGTATATATTATATAGATCGTCGTTAGAATATAAATAATTATATATAATTATAAATAGAATTGAAAATGGCGCGGTAGTTCGATAATTCGATTTCAAACTTCAATTGAACATACAGGGTGCAAAATAGACCGGATTTTAGTGAAACAAAAAATAATGGAATCTAATTTTGAATATCTTTCCAACGAATCCGGGAAATCAAAATTTCATAGCGGGAATCAAAAGATATGTCCAGTTGAAATTTCAGAATAGTCGCTATGGAATTCAGGCCCTTAAAAATGAAAATTTTGCAAACGACCTCGGATTTCAACGAAACCACTTTTGTTGGATCCGTGATGTCAAGTTATCGCTAGATTCCAATTTTCATAATTTTTCGAATCAATATGTGAGCGTGGCAAAGGAAAACGTGTTTGACCAGTTTTAGTTGATTTTAATCGACTGGAAAATGGCCATTTTTCAAACGGTCTCAGAATTCGATGAAATTGGTTTTGTTAGGACCGTATCGTCAATACGAAGCTAGAAAATATTTTTTTGGAATTTTTCTAGTTAGTGTGTGACCCCAGTAAATTGAAATGTGCGTTCAAATTCAATATATAGAGTTATATGTTGATTTTGACGAAAGCTGATCGAGACGTTCGAATCAGCCTACGATACATATCCCATTGTGTTCGGAATGGGGGTATAATGCTAGGGATGACAGTCAGTGGGTTCGATTTTGAGTTCGTTGTAAAAAGTTACTTTATAGAATTTAAAAATAATATAATTATTTATAACCCCTTATACCCTCCTTTTTGAAGTCAACCCCCTCCCTTTCATTATCTCGTTCAAAACAAAAAAGAAAAAAAAACTACAGCTAGAATCGCGACCCCCCTTCTTCGACTAGTTCGCAAACCCCCACCCTAGGCGCCGGCGCAACGCAAACCCCCACCCCCCCAGGCGCCGCGCGACGCAAACCACCCTGCCTCTCCGCGACACGCGGTACACCCCCCCTTTCCTCCCGCTGCAGACCGAAGACCCCCCCGACCTGCTGCTGCGGCCGCTTCTTCTTCTTCTTTCACCCACTCCGACGCCCCCTCCACTTCAGAACCACCTGCTTCGCCTTCGATCCCCCATTCACCAACGATTAAAGGTATGTTTTTATGATTTCATTTATTTATTTACTTAGTTATAAAAAAACTGATTTTTTTCACATATGATTAGCTTTGAATTTAAAGGCGAAATTTTTATATTTTAGAAAGAATAAAAATTCGATTTTTATATATTGAATAGCGAAGTAAAAATTCGATTTTTATATATTAAATAGCGAAGTAAAAATGTGATTTTTATATATGTAGAGAATACGGGCAAAGAAAGTGAAAAGAAGCAAGAACGGCGAAGATTTCTACATAAGAAGAGTCGTGGAATTGGATTAGCTAATCTGTGAGAACTTCTCACCTTTTTATTTTATTTCTAGTTAATAATATATACTAGGATGCAGACGGTGTTTAGTAGCACCCGACACCCGTAGTCCACAGACCAAGGACGGCTTGTATGCTTGTTTGTTTGATGTCGATGTGTAGTTGATTGTGTGATGTGATATGAAATGAAATAAAACATTTATATAGTTGAAAATATTTTATAGTTAAAAATAGAATTTTTAACGTGTATATGAAATGAAATAAAAATAAACAGATCGGTCGATTTGTTTATACACACACATTTGACTGATATTGATTGGGACGATAAATTTTACACATCACCCAACTGCACAAATAAAATCTGTGTTTGATTGTTTGAAACCCCACACGGGTATTGGGATGATATTTGACGTACACTAATCCCGATTGTTTAGTTGTATGTCGATCGATTGATTGACAGACTGTTATGAGCATTAAATACTTATATTTGATGCTTATATAGTGTAGAATGCACTTTGGATGATGGTTGATTATTCATCGTTGTTATTGTATACCTATGTTGTAGAAAATCCATATAATTAACATTATATGGTAATTGATTGGGCCTCATTCCAGTTTCGAAATAGAAATATTCGAAATAGAAATATTCGAAATAGAAATATTTGAAATAGAAATATTTGAATTAGAAATATTTGAAATAGAATATTCGAAAATAAAAATATATGAAGCCATGTTGATTAGATTGACGCCATTTTGACGTGAACGATATTTATATCAATTTTATTCATTTTATAATGAATATCGAAAGTGATTTCAAAATCTGAAATTGAATAGAAATGAATTCGAATTGAAATTAGAATAGAATTGAAATAGAATTGAAATCGTTTTGAAATGAATTCGAATTGAAATTGAATAGAAATGAATTTGAATTGAATTAATTTGAAATTCAAATCGAATTGAAAATGAATGGAAATTGAATTAAAAATCGTTTTGAAAAGAAAATCGACGAAGTATATATTATATATATAATATATATAATATAATGGCCTGAATAGAACGCGCTGCGCCGCGGTAGTTCGCGAATTTCGACCATTGACTTCGAACGGATATTGCGGGAGATCCGACCGTCGAATTCTCCTAAAACCGGAACCGTTGGGTTCGTATCGAAAAGAGCTTTCTAACGATTATTAGAAATTAGAAATCTAATGGTTGGATTTGGAATTATGTCCAAATCAAATTTGAAAAAGGTCGCTGTAAGTGCAGTTCGATGGCCGTTGATGGAAATCGACTGTACGGGCCTTGATAAAATTATTAAAAATAGTAATAATTTATGTGAAATCATAAGAAATGATTTGGGAAAAATTGGGATGAAAAACTCCATATTTGAAAAGATAAAAATAGATTTTTATCGAAAGGAACTAGTTTTGAACTAGAATTATAATTCTATTTATTTTTAAAATAAATAAACTGGATTAGAAATGGTTTTGAAAATAACCAGAATTTCCAATAATTATATTGGAATGGATTTGAATCGAAATTGTCTTTGGATTATTTCGATGTTGGATTTTGTGATGATATAGATATTGTTATGGGAATTTGAAAGATATATATATATATCGTTATTTCCAATACGATATTTGTTAGTCGTAGAATTTGATATTGAATATAAGCCGATATATTTTCTATTCAGAGCCTTGTGTTTAATATCAAATGTGATTTGGGTTTGTCGTGAATGGTGTCTTCATTAACACTGTTCTTGAACCCAGTTGAGAAAAGATTAAATCTTTTTCTTTAGATTTAATGAAGTGTACCAATTAAATAATATTTAATTGGAATTGAATTGTTATTGATTTTTGGGTTTATTGTGAACAGTGTTTTAAATAACACTTGTTCTTTAACCCGATAATTAATGGAACGTGATTTTGGGTTGTTGTGAACGGTATCTTCAATAATATTGTTCTTAGACCTAAAGGAGTTAAGAAAATCAGAAACTAACTGGAGATTAGTTAAGTTGAATGGTTTCAGAGGTATTAATCTGATGTTGGTTTCGGCCTTCGGGGTTAATACTTAGGGAACTGCTCACTTGCTAATTTACGGTTAGGGACTGATTGAGATGTAATGTGATTTTGGGTTTATCGTGAACCGTTTTTTAAATGACACTGATTCTTTAACCCAGTCACAGATTAAAACTAAGTGGAGTTTTAATGAATCTTTAATTAGATTGAAATGATCGAGAATGGAGTATCACCAGTTTTGCTCCAGGCGATAGTTAAATCTTTAATTAGATTTGAACGTGAAATGGTAATTGAATTTACCGATAACACCGTAGTGTTAGATATGAAGTATTACCAGTTTTACTTAATGGGACGAATAGGTTGGGATTTGGAAATTAAAACAAATGATTACTTCGATAAAGTTCGTTAATCCCGACTAGTTTGAATTGATATTCAAAAATAGATTAAAGAATAAATTTAAAGGATTTATCTTTGATAAAATTAATGGGAACCTTTCCCTATGAATGTGAAATTTAGAAACTAACTGTCGGTTAACTAAGCAGAATGGTTTTCTGGATATTGATCTGATGTTGGTTTCGGCCTTCGGGGTTAATATTTGGGGAATTATTCTCTGGTTAATTTACGGTTAGTGACTGATGAATTGGAATGAGGCGTCTGTTGTGTTTGTGTAACACTTGTTTATTATATACGTGAGTTATTCGGAAAGACCGGGTTTATCCCATTTTGAATAACTGATACGACGATAAGTCGAAGATGAAGACGGTGGTCGAAGACCGGAGGTCTTCACATCGTTTGGGTGATTACTGATGATCTTGATTGGGATGTACACCCAAGAAGACGGAAACAGTTGGTGATCGTCCAGACGTACTTGGAGATCGATGGATATGCGGGGTACTAGGTGCCTCCGGTTTCGTTCAGACCCAGAACGGACTTGTAAATGGACTGTGTGTCTGACATTGGATTTTAGTCTGTGTGATTGCTTTCTATTAAATATATATCTGTTTGGCGGCGGAGAATTTATTCTCTTGCTTAACGCCCTTCTCTAAGACGTACGAGCTCAGGGGTTATACATTGATGGATATCAAACGCATGGAGTGAATTGCCTGTGTGGCATGCCTAAGTGGCAATTGATCGAGGCTTCTGATGAAAAGCAAAGTCTTGTGGTAATGATCAAAGCACAGCCTGTGTGGCACAGCTTTGTGTAATGTGAATTCGCGAGCCTCGCACCCCGGTTTTGAACCAAAAACGGGAGAGGACCTCAGGGAGGGCATGCGTTTCTTTCTAGCTAGGGTGGTGTCAGTGACCTACCAGCCCTGACATTTATATACTTTTCACCTACGTGGTTGTTGCTGTTGCGAGGCACCTCGGTTAGATCGGACGATCCGGGTCCGATGGAGCCATTCGTTGGCTCATTTACGCCCCAAAGGGCGGGGAAACGCAGTGTTCATGAATTTTAATCCACATCGGTGGACCGGCCCTGACGATCCAAGGGTCACTCGAGCTCTGATCCTGAGGCTCGGGCTAGAGAGTCTTGAATCGGTTGAGGACTATCTTTTGCCTCGGTTCATAGATGGAAATCCAATTTCCAAATACGTGACATTTGCGGTTTTAATTGTAGAACTAGTATGGCGACATGATATATGGTACCCATGCCGTCTATGATTGACACTTATGATTTGAAGTTGTTTTATACACTATACACTTATAATAGTATCAAAAGATTTGTTTTAAACGTATCAAGCATTCTTTGGCTGTTATAAGGGAAAACCCTATCCCTCGGCTTGCGTTGCATTGTGTGATAGGACCTGGGTCTTATAACAGCTTCATTTTTCTTTATTTAGCATTGCGTTGTTTGTTTTATGCACTGGTATTCTTGAGAGGAAACCCGTTCCGCGTTAGCGGCGTGGTCCCTTGATTTACCTATCTTTAAAATAGAGATTAATAACTGTTTTAGTTCTCACACCAGTCACATGACTGACCTGGAGTTTATTGTTTTAACCTAAACTCTGGGTGCCCCTATTTTCCACATGGGCAGCTAGTAGTTTTGGTTTTGTAGATTTATATTCACAGGATCCTGGTTTACAGCTGGAATGATATCCGGAAAGCTTTGTATCCGTATCTCTCTTCTAGTTGTGTATTGTATTATTTTCCGCTGCTATGTATTTAAATGTAACTTAAATTTCTGATATTTCTGTGTAATATTCATTTATACTCTGTATATTCTTGTATTCTGATGGAATTGTTGTAATAAACAATGAAATGTTCTTCCGTCTGCGTTCTATTTTGTCGTGTTCTCAAAACAATTCGTTCTTTCTCTTCTCTTCGGAGACCGGGGAAGTTCGGGTCGTTTCAGGAAAATAGGGGCACCTAGAGTTTAGGTTAAAACAATAAACTCCAGGTCCGTCATGTGACTGGTGTGGGAACTAAAACAATTATTAATCTTTATTTTAATGTTAGGTAAATCAAGGGACCACGCAGTATATCACGGAACGGGTTTCCTCCCAAGAATACCAGTGCATAAAACAACAGCACAATGCTAAATAAAAAACAACGAAGCTATTATAAGACCCAGGTCCCATCACACAATGCAACACAAACCAGAGGATAGGGTTTTACCTTATAATAGCCAAAGAATGCTTGATACGCTAGATTTCATATTTTATTATTATAAGTGTATAGTGTCAAAACAATTTCAATCGTAAGTATTAATCATATATGGCATGGGTACCATACATCATGTCGCCAATACTAGGCTCTACAATCAAAACCGCACATGTCACGTATTGGAAGTTGGATTTCCATCTGTGAACCAAGGCAAGGGATCGTCCTTACCGAATTCGAGACGCTCTAGCCCGCCCCTTAGGCAAGCCTTGGATCGTCAAGGACGGTACACCGATGTGGATTAATCTTAAACCCTGGACACTGCATTTCCCCACCCTATGGGGTGTCAATGAGTCCAATGACTCCACCGGCTCCACACAGTCATCGATATATCTGAGGCGCCTCGCAACAGCAACAACCACATAAGTCAAACTCATCAGGGCGTGTCAAACCACTGACGCCACTTCTAGCTAGAAGGAAATGCATGTCCTCCCTGAGGTCCTTCTCTCATTTCTGGTTCACAACCGGGGTGTGAGGCTCGCGAATCAACGTTACACAAAGCTATGCCACACAGGGGTGCTTTGATCATCAACCACAAGACTTTGCTTTTCAACAGAAGCCTTGATCAATTGCCACATAGGCATGCCACACAGGCAATTCACTCCATGCGATTGATATCCATCAATATATAACCCCTGAGCTCGTACGTCTCAGAGAAGGGCGTTAAGCAAGAAATAAATTCTTCGCCGCCAAATAGATATATACTTAATAGAAATCAATCACATAGAATAAAATCCAATGTCAGACACACGGTCCATTTACAAGTTCGTTCTGGGTCTGAACGAAACCGGAGGCACCTTGTACCTTGCATATCCATCGATCTCCAAGTACGTCTGAACGATCACCAACTGATTCCCTCCTCTTGGGTGTACAGCCCAATCAAGATTATCAGGAATCACCCAAACGATATGAAGACCTCCGGTCTTCGACCACCGTCTTCATCCTCGACACCATGTCGAATCAGTTATTCAGAATGGGATAAACCCGGTCTTTCTGAATAACTCGCGTATATAATAAACAAGTGTTACACAAACACAACATACGCCTCATTCCGATTCAGAATATTCTTTTATTCAAATATTCTTATACTTTGGGAAAGGTTCCCATTAATTTTATCAAAGATAAATTCTTTAAATTTATTCTTTTATCTTCCTTTGAATATCAATTCAAGTTAGTTAGGATTAGCGAACCACACCGAAGTAATCATTTATTTTATTTCCCAATCCCAACTTATTCATCCCATGAAGTAAAACTGGTAATACTTCATATCTAACACCACAGTGTTATCGGTAAATTCAATTACCATTTCACGTTCAAATCTAATTAAAGATTTAACAATCGCCTGGAGCAAAACTGGTGATACTCCATTCTTGATTATTTCAATCTAATTAATGATTCATTAAAACTCCACTTGGTTTTAATCTTCCCAAAAATCAATATCCTGCCTTTAACTGGGTTAAAAAACCAATGTCATTTAAAACACGGTTCACGATAAACCTAAAAGCACATTTTATTCAATTCCAATTAAATATCATTTAATTGGTACACTTCATTAAATCTAAATAAAAAGATTTAATCTTTTTCTCCACTGGGTTTAAGAACAGTGTTAATGAAGATACCATTCACGACAAACCCAAATCCCATTTGATATTAAATACAAGGCTCTGAACAGAAAATATATCGGCTTATATTCAATATCAAATTCTACGACCAACAAATATCATATTAGAAATAATGATATAAATATATCTTTCAAATTTCCATAACAATATCTGTATAACCACGAAATCCAACATCGAAATATTCCAAAGACAATTTCGATTCAAATCCATTCCAATTCAATTATTGGAGATTCTGGTTACTTTTATGTGACGACCCCAAACCCCGTACTGACGGTGGCAAGGGTAGTCTTTGGAATATAACACATAAACAGATAATAGCAGAACAGAATTAAATAAATACACCAGATAATGAACAAATAATATACTGGATAAACGTAAACATCAGAGTCACACAGTATACAAGATCATACTTAGTACAAATACAGTTCAGCTATACATAAATGTCTACAGCAGAAAACAAACATAATATGTACAGTAGGAGATAAACAGCATAAAAGAGATAAATGATAGTATCCATCTTTAGCTCCAGCTATCCAGAAAGAGCCTGCTGAAACCTGAATACAAGGCTTCCCGTGTAGAAAAAGGGGCACTCGAGTTTGCAAGTGAAACAAACTACGAGTCAGTCATGGGACTGGTATGAGAAATCTACTTAACACAATTTATAATCTGGCTAATCACAGGATCACGCCACTTTCGCGGAATGGGTTTACTCCATTGGATTGCCAGTGCTTTAAAACAAATAAATCTTTTAAACATCGCAATGCTTGTTATAAAAATGAAGCCATTATAAGACTCAGCTCCCATCACACAATGCAACGCAAATCGGAGGATAGAGTTTTACCTTACAATGGCCAAAATATGCTTGATACGAATAAAACAAAAGAATTTGATATTATTACTAGTGTTTATATGTTTCAAAAACAATTTCGAATCATAACTATCAATCATAGACGACATGGGTACCATATATCATGTCGCCATATATATATACAATCAAAACCGCATAATGATGTATTTGGAAATTGGATTTCTGTCATGAACCAAGGCAAAAGATAGTCCTTACCGACTTCGAGACAATCTAGCCCATGTCTCAGGCAAGTACTCAGTCAAGCCTTTGGATCCTCAGGGCCGGTCCACCGATGTGGATTAAAATGCCTGAACACTGTGTTTCCCCGCCCTTTGGGGCGTAAATGAGCCAACAAATGACTCCATCAGTCCCGGATCGACCGATATATCCGAGGCGCCTCGCAACAGCAACAACCACATAGGTGAAAAATAGTATAAATGTCAGCCAGTTTTAAGCACTGACACCACCTCTAGCTAGAAGGAAACGCATGCCCTCCCCGATGTCCTCTCCCGTTTCTGTTTCATACCGGGGTGTGAGGCTCGCGAATTCACGTTATACACAAAGCTACGCCACACAGGTGGTGCTTTGATCATCAACCACAAGACTTTTCTTTTCAACAGAAGCCTTGATCACTGCATCTTAGCATGCCACACAGGCAATTGACCCCGTGCAACTGATGGCTATCAATCACGTAGAATTAATTCCAATGTCAGACACACAGTGTAACATCCCACACCCGCTATGGTCACTCTCTAAGGGAATGCCATAACATCGGTGGAGTATTTTAAGTGAATATAGAACAGAAAAATTACAACAAGACAGATATAAGTAATACTTGAAAATTTCAAAACATCATTTCATTGCAGCGGAAAGTAAAACATGTTTGGTTACATCACAAAACCATAATAAGAGTCAAGTACAAAATATCCATCCTGATAAATAAAAGTACATAATCCCAATACATGAACTGATAGCCATAAAAGAAAGGGTAAGCTGAGCTCTACACCTATGGTCCAAGCTCCAAAAGAGAATAAAGCAGCCTGATCAAAGCCTACTCGTACTGAGCCCACTCTGATAACCTGAGGGTTGGGAAAAAGATAAAAACAACGGGGTCAGACATAAGTCTGAGCGAGTCCTATAACTTTAACAATACAATCATTAAAGTAACCAGAGAAGACATAAGCTTGATATACGGTAACGTCTGGGGATGAATGGCTACACTAAGCAGCTTGGTAGACTTAGGATAAACTAAGATAACCGTAAAGACGCATCTACCCACACAAGGATAATTACTATACTGCACCACACCAGTCATTCCTAATTTTAAAAGTTGATCCCACTAAGTGTACTTAGTAATTTAGTAGTTTCGTGTACCCCTATCTGACTACATAGGTGTACCCACTACTCCCCAAGCGATCGGCTCCCTTACGTAGACACCCGTGCTGGTCCCACGATGGGGTGTATCATTACCCAAAGTGGCAACCTGATAATATCAACGGTGCACGACTTTATATCTACACGATGCAACAACGACTTACCAACCAGCCCGGGTCCACACACGCATATGAAACCCGTTGGTCCTGCGTTGCCACCGCTAACCCGGTTTGGCCTCTTATAGTCAAGCCCAATATGCGCGTCCCGTCACTCGACTAGAGTCGAGCCTACTAAGATACGTTTGGGATATTGGTTGAAATGGGCCCCCACAAGCTACCACCTAAGCTTGTTATTTCTAGTGAATCCCACTTAACCCTTTCACCATGTCCACTTACATGTTATACATTTTGGCTAAGTCATTTAATCATATTCTAGTTGTCATACAAGGTACCCACTAGATTTCCACATGCCACCCAAAGCACTTACTTAACCCTTTAACCATGTTTTAATTACATGTTTCACTTTGGTTAAGTATTCTAATCGTATTTTCTATTGCCACCCAAGGCAACCCACTAGTCTCCTCATGTCACCCAAGGCACCCACTTAACCCCTCATGTCCATCTACATGCTAATATGGTCAAGTGTTTCTTAATTAATTAAGACCGTGATCTTCATAAAGACCTCTCACATTAGACTATCTTTTATGACTGCTGGTTAAGCCGGTTGGGTCCGGGCAGCCTTATGTCATAACCGAGTCTAACCTCGTGTCTTTACATTAATCACGTATTTAGTTTGTGCCTAAGACCTCTCACATTGGGCTAACATTTGTAGCAACTGGTTAAGCCGGTTGGGTCCGGGCAGTTTTACGCTACAACTGAGTCCAACCTCGTGTCTTAGTTGATTAATTACACCTAATTAATCACCCTCATATTTATATTAATTATCCCTAATTAATTACACATTTTTAAGAATATGGGTAGACCTAACTAAATAGGTAAATTCCCAATTCCATAGTATGGGTAGACCTAACTTAATAGGTAAATTCCCAACTCCATAATATGGGTAGACCTAACTCAATAGGTAAATTCCCAATTATGTCCATTTAATTTGTGGTATGCTTAATCATACCCAATTCACATCATTTTATTAATATGCATATTAACCCCATCGTTCCCCACGTAATTCGTTCTCATAACGTGACATAATAAAAGGGAAGATTCATCACAAATGTCATGGGTTTAACCAACATAGCATATAACTTTATCATGGGTTCAAAAGGTGTCAACTTGCATATATGAGCATACATTAAACCCAACTAGCATTTAACCCAAACTTGCATTATGCATATCATAAAAAGAGACAACTTGCATATGAACTTGCACATAAACTTGCATATGAAATTGCACATAAACTTGCATATGAACTTGCACATAAACTTGCATGTGAGCTTGCATAACATGTCATACATAGAGGCAAACTCGCATATGTTATGCATATCATAAAAAGAGGCAAACTTGCATATGAACTTGCATCATAATAGGGTAAACATGCATATGTATGCATAGCATACAAAGGTGTCATCTTGCATATGTATGCATCTTATTTAAAAAGGGTAGACTTGCATGTCATAATGTATGCATAAAATCAAATACTTAGCATGCCTAAAATCAAACACTTAGCATGCATAAAATCAAGTACTTAGCATGCATAAAACCAAACACTTAGCATGCATAAAATCAAATACTTAGCATGCATAAAATCAAACACTTAACATGCATAAAACTCACCACTTAACTTGCATAAACCCATATATTTAACTTGCATAAACCCACATACTTATCTTGCATAAACCCACATACTTAACTTGCATAAACCCACATACTTAACTTGCATAAACCCACATACTTAACTTGCATAAACCCACATACTTATCTTGCATAAACATAGGGTTAACATTAAACATAGATTAGCAAACTAACATCATATCATATGATTTAAAACCCACAAATCCGCATACAAAACCGCATGATCTCATCATATCTCATCTACTTAATTTAGCAATTGGTTATTAAAGTGATAGAAACTCACCAAAACCAAGATTAGCAAGCTTATGAAGTAGAACTAGTTGCTATACAAGACGGAGATGATGATTAGAGGTTGATTAGCTTGCAACTTTCTTCATAAACTAGTGGAGGCTCCTCTCAAGTTTGATTTTGGCGGCATGATGGCATCAATTCTATTTTTAGTATGGATTAGGCTTGCATTAGGGTGTATTTATATGATTAGGGTGTGTTTTAGACCATAGGATTAGCCCTAGGTTAGATTAGGTCCGTCAGATTTAAGAAGTCTCTAGAGAATAGCCCAAAACATAGCCAAACCCTAAAATGGTGCACCAGGTTTAACTGGTCGAGCACCCCTGTCGACACCCAAGTCGATAGGGCTGTCGACTTGGTGCTACCCAGTCGACTGCCCAGTCGACAGGGCTGTCGACTCGGGTAGGTAGGCGGGAGTTTTTCCCTCCAGCGCCCAATGGCCCCAATTTTGAATTTTAAACTTGAATTTTAAATCTGTTTTGAACTTTGAATTTTCTGCAAACTTCATTGGGCCATAACTGGGCCATACGGACTCCGATTCTTGAAAACTCGGACTCTATTTCGCGTATTTTTCCGAGACGAACGCAATGACGCAGCCCGTTACCCCCAATTCCCACATCTGAGATTATTTATTCTGCAATTAGTGAATTTTAGTATTAACTAAAATTCGGGGTGTTACATTCTCCCCTCCTTAAAGGATTTCGTCCCCGAAATCTCTAAGCTAAGGAGAATGCATATCCTACCATCCAAACAATCATCTACTCAATCCATCAAACACGGGCATCCATTGTCCTTAAAACAATTTCTAATGATGTATGAGCATATGCAAAAAGTGTGTGTATATGTTCCCTATCTAATGTATGAACATATGCAAACCATGATAGTGCCATGCATCCATTATGTATGCGAGAGAACCCTATCGACACATACAACATCTACATGAGTGCACAATCATTCACCAAAATGCATCATCCATATGATAACACAACCATTATACATCCATAAATATAGCTGCCTACACACAATTATATGCAATATGCAATATGAAGTGACTGAGCCGATCTAGTGTCTAGAGTGTGTGTATATGCATCCACGAGCAACCACTAGCAAACACTTGCATCCACTTGCATCCATCAACCATAACATGTCTCAAACACATGTTTCAACCATAGGTTTACCCTATCTAAAGGTCAAAAGTACTAACGAGAGGACATACTAAAGATAAGATAAGTACTAGACAACGATAGAGGAGAAATTAAAAGACATACCCTCAAAAAGAAATGGGTACAATGAACGCATCTTCGCTTCCGTCTCCCAAGTTGCGTTGCTCTCATCGTCTCCCCATTGCACTTTGACTAGTTGAACCTCTCTGTTTCTCAACTTCCTAGTCTCTGACCCAAGGATGCGAGTAGGAGCCCGTCGAATCGTTGCATCACGCTCTACTTCTTTAAGCAAGCTCGGCTCTACCGCCTCTGCGGTCTCATGTAGGCACTTCCTCACATGGAATACATCATGTACACCACTAAGTCTGTCGGGCAACTCCACCAATGGAAGATGCTCTTCCCTTGTACCTTCAAAATTCAAGATACATTGCCTCAGAAGGTTTTCTAAAATACAATTCACCCTCTCGGTCTGACCGTCCGTCTGAGGATGATATGCGGTACTCAAACACAACTGATTCCCTACCGCCTCTTGCAAACTCTTCCAAAACTCTCTAGTGAAGATAGGACCTCGATCGCTCACTATACTGGAAGGTACACCATGCAATCTAATAATCTCTCGAATGTAAACTGAAGCTAGACATGGAACAGTCCTCTTGCTCTTCACGGGTATGAAATGGGCACACTTAGTAAGTCTATCTACCACAACCCAAATCCCTGTATTACCCTTCCTTGATTTCGGTAATCCATCGAGACACTATCCCACTTCCTTAGCGGAACTTCCAATGGGTGAAGCAACCCACTTGGTTTCTTTTGCTCCGCTTTCACCAAGCATCTAGGGACATACTCGGCCATGTCTTTCTTCATACCGGCCCAAAAGAAAACTCGCTTCATGTCTTGGTACATCTTGTCCCTACCGGGATGAATGGTCATCTTCGACCGATGTGCATCATCAAATATAGCCTTCCTCAAACCCCTGTCTTGCGGTACGCAAAGTCTACCGTCTCTACCAACTTAACTAACTGTGGGTCGTCCCGCTGCTCCGTCAATACACCCCAAAAGAGTAGGCCTAACCTCCAAGGAGGCTAGCAAACCGGGTACAAAGTCAACGGAAGGTCTAAAGTCAAACATAGTAATAAACTCTAAACTCCGTCGTTCAACGAACAATGAACTCAAGGACAACCTTTTTCTTCTTAAGGCATTCGTCACCACGTTACCCTTGCCATGGGTATACGCTATCTCAAACTCATAGGATGCCAAGAATCCCATCCACTTTTGCTGCCCTAAGACTATGCGCTCGAAGAGTCTCCAACACTTCCCTAAGATGTAGGGCATGCTTTTCTCCACTTCTAGAGAAAACCGGGATAATACCAAAATCATCAAAACTGTCCATCTCTCACGCAGACCACCCTAGTCGAACTTGACATCCCCCAAATGCAAGCCCCAAAGGCCTAAACCAATATCAGACAAACAACTAAGGGATACCTCCTTCGAATTCAGACGACCTACGTGAGATAATACTAGTAAAAACGGCTAAATAATTAAGCCCTTGTCCAACTCTGGATGTCCTTGCCAGTCTCACTCCAACACCACCGTTTATTCCATAACTGGCTCGGCTCAACCTATTAAAGCCATCCGGAGTCCTAAAAGCAGCCTTCTCTATACTATCCTCAGCCACTCTCAACTGACGAAACCCCGTGGCTAAGTCCAACTTATGAAACTACTGAGGCGCCAACTAATGGAAAAAGATCATCAATCCTCGGCAATGGGTGTCTATTCTTCTTTGTGATTTTATTTAGCTCTCTTTAGCCTACACAAAGTCTGAGGGACCCATCCGCCTTCATAGCAAAAACTACCGGAGCACCCCACTCCGATATACTTCGTCTTCTAAACCCCTTCTCAAGCAAATTGCCTACTTGCTTATGGAGTTCCCTCCTCTCACGAGGAGCCACGTGGCACACTGGCCAAGACACTGGTTTGGTATTGTCTACCAGATATATTCGAAAGTCAACCTCCCGCTCCGGAGGTAAGCCCTTCACCTCCTCAAACACATCCAGGTATTCCCGGACCACTCTAACAGATCGCAAACTCTTGACCGACGTGTCAAGCGATTCTAGATAACTTAGCATAACAGATTCCATGGGATTACAAGAGATCTCGTGAGTGTTACCCAAGCGGGTCATAAGCCTAACAACTCTCCTTCCACAATAAGAACAGCACCATTACTGGATAACCAGTCCATGCCCAAAACTAACCCATAGCCCGTGAAGCCCAAAAAGCATCACATCTAAACTCAACGCTAAGTATAGCAACTTTCAAACCCAAACACATCATGGAGCCCCAATTGGGTTTGAAACAACTAAGGGATCATCTACTAACTGGTGTCTAAGTGCAGTGACTCAACTAACAATAATGAAATAAACGAACTCGATGCGTCAAAATCAAATAAAGTTTGACCCGGATAATCAAACAGAAAAACTAGACTTTCAATGGAAAAAATTCTACCTCTTTCCTGAATCGGTGGAACCATGAGAGCCTGAGCTTGCCCCCTTGCCTGAGTTGGTGCCAAAAGAACTTGCACCTGTCCTCCTGAGGTAGATCCCGTCCTTTGCCCTTTCTTAGGGCAGTCTTTCACTAGATGTCCTGCTTCGTCACAGTGGAAGCAGCCAGCCTTCCTCTTCTTGCGACAATCCTTGCTTAGGTGGCCTAGTGTCCCACAACTGAAGCACTTCTTCTTTCCCTTGCCACCGTTGCCTTTCCCACCCTTGTTTTGCTGTTGCTGTTGAGGTCTCTTCTGATCTCCTTTCTTCTCGGGTGCTTTATTAGCATTGGGACCCTTCTCTTCCTCATGCATAAGTGCCATGTCCACTAGCTTCTCAAAAGTGGCCCCAATAGGGATGTGAGACATAGCCAATCCGTGCATCGGTTCGTTTAAGCCTTTAACGAACCTCAGAGCTTTCTCTTCCGGTGTGTTTACCAAGTCTATGCTGAATCTCGCTAACTGCTTAAACTTGTTAACATATTCTTTCACCGACAAGTTCCCTTGCTTTAAGTTCAAGAACCTTTCCACGTGCATATTTTCTTCCGCTTTTGAGAGAAACTTTGCCTCAAACCTTTGCCTGAAATCCATCCAAGAGTCAACAGGGCGTTCTCCATTAGTGACCTCCCACCAGAACGAGGCCTCTCCTTCCATTAACCAAGCGGCTAACCTGACTTTCTTTCCCTCTTCCACTTCCAAGATTTCCATCAATTCTTCCGTCTCATTAAGCCAATCCCTAGCTCCCACAAAAGGTTTCCCTCCCATAGCCTTAAACTTCCTACAAGTCATAGCAAAAGTATCCGCGCGAGGAGGAACGAGTGCAACGGGTGGAGGAGGAACATTTGCTGGACCTGCAGCGGCGGCCCTAGCCTCTAACAACCTCCTATACCATACTGGTACCGCTATACCGTCCGGAAGATAAAGATCTTTAGCCATGCTGAGACGAAAAAGGAAAGATTCAAACGGAGAATTCAAAAGATAAAGATATGGCTATCGGGGATTATGCTTTTCTTTAAAAAAACTTTTCTCTTAAAAGACATGTTTTTGAAAATACTCCTTTCAAAAATATTCTTAGAAAATAGTTTTCTAAAAGTTTTATCTGTTCCGGTAACCTTTGCTCTGATACCACGTGTAACACCCCACACCCGCTATGGTCACTCTCTAAGGGAATGCCATAACATCGGTGGAGTATTTTAAGTGAATATAGAACAGAAAAATTACAACAAGACAGATATAAGTAATACTTGAAAATTTCAAAACATCATTTCATTGCAGCGGAAAGTAAAACATGTTTGGTTACATCACAAAACCATAATAAGAGTCAAGTACAAAATATCCATCCTGATAAATAAAAGTACATAATCCCAATACATGAACTGATAGCCATAAAAGAAAGGGTAAGCTGAGCTCTACACCTATGGTCCAAGCTCCAAAAGAGAATAAAGCAGCCTGATCAAAGCCTACTCGTACTGAGCCCACTCTGATAACCTGAGGGTTGGGAAAAAGATAAAAACAACGGGGTCAGACATAAGTCTGAGCGAGTCCTATAACTTTAACAATACAATCATTAAAGTAACCAGAGAAGACATAAGCTTGATATACGGTAACGTCTGGGGATGAATGGCTACACTAAGCAGCTTGGTAGACTTAGGATAAACTAAGATAACCGTAAAGACGCATCTACCCACCCAAGGATAATTACTATACTGCACCACACCAGTCATTCCTAATTTTAAAAGTTGATCCCACTAAGTGTACTTAGTAATTTAGTAGTTTCGTGTACCCCTATCTGACTACATAGGTGTACCCACTACTCCCCAAGCGATCGGCTCCCTTACGTAGACACCCGTGCTGGTCCCACGATGGGGTGTATCATTACCCAAAGTGGCAACCTGATAATATCAACGGTGCACGACTTTATATCTACACGATGCAACAACGACTTACCAACCAGCCCGGGTCCATACACGCATATGAAACCCGTTGGTCCTGCGTTGCCACCGCTAACCCGGTTTGGCCTCTTATAGTCAAGCCCAATATGCGTGTCCCGTCACTCGACTAGAGTCGAGCCTACTAAGATACGTTTGGGATATTGGTTGAAATGGGCCCCCACAAGCTACCACCTAAGCTTGTTATTTCTAGTGAATCCCACTTAACCCTTTCACCATGTCCACTTACATGTTATACATTTTGGCTAAGTCATTTAATCATATTCTAGTTGTCATACAAGGTACCCACTAGATTTCCACATGCCACCCAAAGCACTTACTTAACCCTTTAACCATGTTTTAATTACATGTTTCACTTTGGTTAAGTATTCTAATCGTATTTTCTATTGCCACCCAAGGCAACCCACTAGTCTCCTCATGCCACCCAAGGCACCCACTTAACCCCTCATGTCCATCTACATGCTAATATGGTCAAGTGTTTCTTAATTAATTAAGACCGTGATCTTCATAAAGACCTCTCACATTAGACTATCTTTTATGACTGCTGGTTAAGCCGGTTGGGTCCGGGCAGCCTTATGTCATAACCGAGTCTAACCTCGTGTCTTTACATTAATCACGTATTTAGTTTGTGCCTAAGACCTCTCACATTGGGCTAACATTTGTAGCAACTGGTTAAGCCAGTTGGGTCCGGGCAGTTTTACGCTACAACTGAGTCCAACCTCGTGTCTTAGTTGATTAATTACACCTAATTAATCACCCTCATATTTATATTAATTATCCCTAATTAATTACACATTTTTAAGAATATGGGTAGACCTAACTAAATAGGTAAATTCCCAATTCCATAGTATGGGTAGACCTAACTTAATAGGTAAATTCCCAACTCCATAATATGGGTAGACCTAACTCAATAGGTAAATTCCCAATTATGTCCATTTAATTTGTGGTATGCTTAACCATACCCAATTCACATCATTTTATTAATATGCATATTAACCCCATCGTTCCCCACGTAATTCGTTCTCATAACGTGACATAATAAAAGGGAAGATTCATCACAAATGTCATGGGTTTAACCAACATAGCATATAACTTTATCATGGGTTCAAAAGGTGTCAACTTGCATATATGAGCATACATTAAACCCAACTAGCATTTAACCCAAACTTGCATTATGCATATCATAAAAAGAGACAACTTGCATATGAACTTGCACATAAACTTGCATATGAAATTGCACATAAACTTGCATATGAACTTGCACATAAACTTGCATGTGAACTTGCATAACATGTCATACATAGAGGCAAACTCGCATATGTTATGCATATCATAAAAAGAGGCAAACTTGCATATGAACTTGCATCATAATAGGGTAAACATGCATATGTATGCATAGCATACAAAGTTGTCATCTTGCATATGTATGCATCTTATTTAAAAAGGGTAGACTTGCATGTCATAATGTATGCATAAAATCAAATACTTAGCATGCCTAAAATCAAACACTTAGCATGCATAAAATCAAGTACTTAGCATGCATAAAACCAAACACTTAGCATGCATAAAATCAAATACTTAGCATGCATAAAATCAAACACTTAACATGCATAAAACTCACCACTTAACTTGCATAAACCCATATATTTAACTTGCATAAACCCACATACTTATCTTGCATAAACCCACATACTTAACTTGCATAAACCCACATACTTAACTTGCATAAACCCACATACTTATCTTGCATAAACATAGGGTTAACATTAAACATAGATTAGAAAACTAACATCATATCATATGATTTAAAACCCACAAATCCGCATACAAAACCGCATGATCTCATCATATCTCATCTACTTAATTTAGCAATTGGTTATTAAAGTGATAGAAACTCACCAAAACCAAGATTAGCAAGCTTATGAAGTAGAACTAGTTGCTATACAAGAAGGAGATGATGATTAGAGGTTGATTAGCTTGCAACTTTCTTCATAAACTAGTGGAGGCTCCTCTCAAGTTTGATTTTGGCGGCATGATGGTATCAATTCTATTTTTAGTATGGATTAGGCTTGCATTAGGGTGTATTTATAGGATTAGGGTGTGTTTTAGACCATAGGATTAGCCCTAGGTTAGATTAGGTCCGTCAGATTTAAGAAGTCTCTAGAGAATAGCCCAAAACACAGCCAAACCCTAAAATGGTGCACCAGGTTTAACTGGTCGAGCACCCCCTGTCGACACCCAAGTCGACAGGGCTGTCGACTTGGTGCTACCCAGTCGACTGCCCAGTCGACAGGGCTGTCGACTCGGGTAGGTAGGCGGGAGTTTTTCCCTCCAGCGCCCAATGGCCCCAATTTTGAATTTTAAACTTGAATTTTAAATCTGTTTTGAACTTTGAATTTTCTGCATACTTCATTGGGCCATAACTGGGCCATACGGACTCCGATTCTCGAAAACTCGGACTCTATTTCGCGTATTTTTCCGAGACGAACGCAATGACGCAGCCCGTTACCCCCAATTCCCACATTTGAGATTATTTATTCTGCAATTAGTGAATTTTAGTATTAACTAAAATTCGGGGTGTTACACACAGTCCATCTACAAGTCCGTTCTGGGTCTGAACAAAACCGGAGGCACTATATACCTCGCATACCCATCGATCTTCACGTACGTCTGGACGATCACCACTAATTATCCATATTTCGGGATGCCTCCCAATCAGGACATCAATTACCATCCAATCGAGGTGAAGATCTCCGATCTTCAACCACCGTCTTCATCTTCAACTTCTTATCGTCGATTCAGTTATTCAAAATGGGATAAACCCAGTCTTTCTAAGCAACTCGCGTATATAATAAAAAGTGCTACACAAACACAACATACATTTCAACTCATCAGTCACTAACCGGATATCAGTAAGAGAACGATTTCCCAAATATTAACCCCGAAGGTCGAAACCAACATCAGATCAAAACCCAGGAAACCATTCGACGTAGCTAACCTTCAGTTAGTTTCTAAATTTCACATTCTATATCGTTTATAATATTTTATAGCAATTTATCGCTATTTTTATTTATTTAAAAATAGCCATTTCATTCACACGACGCTTCAGGCCATAACGCGGCCGAGGCGCTGTTTTTCTTCAGATTTGATTTACACATATATGAAAATCTAACTTTTGGAACTTCACAAATTTTATATCATTAGAAAGATCTTTTCAAAACGAATCCAACGGTTCCAGTTTTGGGAAAATCTGACGGTCGGATCTCCCGGTACACTTGTTTGAAGTTTCTATTTCAAAATACGAACTACAGCGTCATTATTCGATTTAATTTAATTATATTTATATATATAAATATAATCGATTCTGGCGCTGTTTTTCTCTAGATTTTAATTAAACATTCTAGACAATCCAACCGTTGGATCTTTACAAAGTTGGTGTCGTTGGAAAGATATTTCCAAAGCGAACCCAACGGTTTTGGTTTCGGGAAAATCCGACGGTCGGATCTCCCGCACTAATCGTTTGAAATCACGGTTTAAAAACACGAACTACATCTTCGTTATTCGATATATTTCAATTATATATATAATCGATTCTTCAGTTTCAAAACTATTTTCTTTTCATACATTTGATAAAAATGATATTTTTATCCAACCGACATTTATTTCGACACTTCACTATTTTTAACGATTCATGTATATAGTAAAAATGTGATTTTTATTGCAAAACAATTTATTTCAAAACACGACTATTTTATATAGTTCATATAGATGATAAAAATATGTTTTTTCTTATAAAACAATTTATTTCAAAACATGACTATTTTATATAGTTCATATAGATGATAAAAATATGATATTTATTATAAAACAATTTATTTCAAACATGAATACCACTCAACACATGAATTTCTATTGAACGAATGAATTTCTATTCAACACATGAATGTTTTCTATAGTTCGTATATATAAAATAAAAATGTGATTTTTATTGTTAAAATAATTTATTTCAAACACGAATACCATTCAACAAATGAATTTTTATTAAACTCATGAATGTGGTTTCAACATATGAAATAATTTCAACAAATGAAAATAATTCTAACACATGAATATTTCGGAAAATTTCGGCAGCATAACGGCAGGGTAGTTAAAACCGGGGTCGTCCCTAGTACGGCTCCTCGCTCTACCTTAAAGCCTCGCAGCTTTTGACAATGGGGATTTCATGCATCTAGTTCGCACGTAGGCGACATGTATATTTTTTTCTTTCTTTTCCACAAACTAATCATATGTGGTTTCAACCAAATAATTCTCAACCACAAACGGGTATTTTTCAATCACAATCAATCAATTTCAACCACAAACAATTCTAATCAACCATTCGCTATCAACCAATTTTCACACCGATCACAACCAATAAATATCGTCCATGGTTTGTGGACGAGGGGCATATATATATATATATATATATATATATATATATATATGTGTGTGTGTGTGTGTGTGTGTGTGTGTGTGTCTATAAGTATATTTCATTTCTATTCAACACATATATAATTTTTGCAACGCATATATAACTTATACATCGAACGTACAACTAATACAACGCTTATACATGAGATGTACAACGCTTGTATAACTCATACATCGACTATATAATTTATTCATCGTCATTTTCCATATCGTTTATAATTCAGAAATCTCACATTGGGTTCCACTCCACCAAAAATAGCAGAAGGCTCAGAAAAATATCCAGTCTCTTCTAGAATGTAGAAGACGTCCACACGAGTCCACTGTCTCTTGTTTCACTGAATTTTGACCACAAAAGAAAAAGATACGTATTTTTAAACATCAAAAAATTTACAAACGTAATTAATCAAATTCATAGCGCTTAAAAACATTACCTTTTTCCCCCAAAACCATCGTCTTCTTCAAATTAACCCCTGGCCGTCGAGACCCCTATTTTTTCGAAACGGGGGTCGTTAATTACGATCTAACCATGGCACTTCGCGTCGATCAGGTTCCACCATGTTGGACTGCTCCGAAAGCCGCGCCCGTGGGTCCCCATTTTGTCGCACTCGAACTTGGCCGGAGGGAGGAAATCCGACGCGAGCGGCAACACTTTGCGGAGATGAATCGAGGCGAATGTTGAACGATGCTCTCCCAAACTTGTATGGATCTGTAGAGGGGAGAATTCTCTCCAAAATCTCCCAAAGAATCGATCGATTTTACTGTATGGATTGAAAGAAAAGTGGATTTGAAATCTTGACCTATTTCTGTCATTCGCCTGTTGAGGAGCAGGTTTGACCACGGGTTGTAAGAGATGAAGGGTTTGACCAATATATATTTAAATTATTTTATATTATTTTAATTCCAAAAATGGTGTTTTTACATACGTACCTCAAATCAAACCCAACGACTGTCGCCCCTAGCTAAATACCCCCATCCCGGACACAATGGGATATGTTTCGTTGGCCAATTCGACTGTTACAGTCAGTTATTTTTCAAATTAAAGTATAAAACATTCAATATTTAATTTGAACGTACATTTCAATTTGCCGAGGCCAAATACTGATTCTAAAAATTCCCGAAAATTAAATCTAGCTATGTTTTGACGATACGGTCGCACCAAAACTAGTTTCGTCAAATTCTGAGACCGTTTGAACAATGGCCCTTTTCTGGTCGATCCAATTTAATAGAAATCAGCCAAACACATTTTCCTTTGCCACGCTCACATACTAGCTTCAAAAATTATGAAATTTGAAACCTAGCAATAATTTGACATTCCAGATCTAACAAAAGTGGTTTCGTCGAATTCCGAGGTCGTTTGCAAAATGGCCATTTTCACGGGCTATATAAACTCTATAACGACCTTTCTGAAAATTCGTTTGGCCATAACTTTTGCTTCCCGCCACGAAACTCCAATTTTTCATATTCGTTAGAAAGATATTCACTAACAGATTTAAATATTTTTGGTTTCACTAAAATCCGTTTTGTTTTGCACCTGGTACAGTCAGTCAAAGTTTGAATTCAAATTTTGAAACTACCGCGCCATTTCAAGCCTTGTTTATAATTAGATTAATTATATTCATTTTCAAACATCGATTCAAACTTACTTTTCGTCGTTATTATTTAAAATATTTATTTTAATTATTTTAAATCACTAAAATAGCCAATTTAAAAATTTTAAATTGGTTCAGATTTTCCGGGTTGTTACATTTTAAAACCATTTCAAATCCAATTTATTTATTTTAAAAATAAATGGATTTATAATTCTAGTTCAAAACTAGTTCATTTCGATAAAAATCTATTTTTATCTTTTCGAATATCGAGATTTTCATCCCAATTGTTCACAAATCATTTCTTGTGATTTTACACAAAATATTAATATTTTTAATAATTTTATCAAGGCCCGTACAGTCGGTTTTCAATAATGGCCACCGAACTGCACTTACAGCGACCTTTTCCAAATTTGATTTGGACATAATTCCAAATCCAACCATTAGATTTCTAATTTCTAATATTCGTTAGAAATCTCTTTTCGATTCGAACCCAATGGTTCCAATTTTAGGAGAATCCGATGGTCGGATCTCCCGTAATATCCATTCGAAGTCAATGGTCGAAATTCGCGAACTGCCGCAGCGTGGCGCGTTCTATTCAGGCCATTCTATATATATATATATATATATATATATATATATAATATGTATATATATATTATATATATTTCATCGATTTCCTTTTAAAACGTATTTTATAAATCGTTTTAAATTCGTTTTCAAAATGATTTCAACTTCATATTCAATTTCGAATCAAAATTGAATATTCCACATCATCGATATACAAATGATAATATTTTTAAAACGTTACATTTTGAAATCACTTCCTTTTCTATATTCATTATAAAAATGAATGAAATCAAAATAAATATCGTTCACGTCAAAATGGCGCATATCTAACCAACATGGCTTTATATATTTCAATAACTTTGTTATACTATTCAACAATTGAATATTTTCTTCAATACATGAATATTTATTTTTCTATTCAACACATGAATATTTATACTTCTTTTCAACACATGAATATTTATTCTATTCAACACATGAATTTATATTTCTATTCAACACATGAATATTTATTTTTCTATTCAACACACGAGTATATATTTCTATTCAACACATGAATTTATATTTCTGTTCAACACATGAATATTTATTTTTCTATTCAACACATGAATATATATTTCTATTCAGCACATGAATTTATATTTCTATTCTGTACATGAATATTTATTTTTCTATTCAACACATGAATATATATTTCTATTCAACACATGAATTTATATTTCTATTCTATACATGAATATATATTTTTCTATTCAACACATGAATATATATTTCTATTCAACACACGAATTTATATTTCTATTCAACACATGAATTTATATTTCTAATTTTCCCAGTTGGGAGTAGGCCCAATCAATTACCATATAACGTTAATTATATGGATTCCCTACAACACATGTATATAACAGCAACGATAAATCATCAACCATCATCTAGAGTGCACCACACAACTGCATAAGCATTAAATATAAATAATTAATGCTTACACAGTTTGTCAACCCATCGATTGACATACAACTAAACAATCGGGATAAGTGTACGTCAAATATCATCCCAATACCTGTATGGGGTTTCAAATCAACAAACACAGATTTTATTTGTGCAGTTGGGCGATGCGTAAAATTTATCGTCCCAATCAATATCAGTCAAATATGTGTATATAAACAAATCATCCGATTTGTTTACTAATATTTATTTTATATACACATTAAATATCATATTTTTAACTATAAAATATTTTATTTCATTCCACATCACACAATCAAATTTCACAACACAGCAATCAAATAAACAAGTTATCCATGGTCTGTGGACGATGGGTGTCGGGTGCTACTAAGCACCGTCTGCATCCTAGTATATATTTCAACTAGAAAATAAATTAAAGTGAGGAGTTCTCACCAAGGGTTCCACTCCTCCATTCGTTATTTCTGAGCATTTCAGATTTGCATTTGCTTTCCACAAGTTCCATCACATAATGTTTCACGTTGTTCATAACAAAAATTGCATTTTTAATATGATGTTTATTTTAAAAATCACATTTTTATTTTACTATATATATAATAAAAATCAGATTTTTATTTCGCTACATAAATAAAAATTATATTTTTATATTCTCTATTATATAAAAATTCTATTTTCAATCTGCTACTTATATAAAAATCGAATTTTTATTTCGCTACAACATATATAAAATCGTAATTTTATTTTCTCAACTATACAAAAATTATATTTTTATTATCTCTACTATATAAAAATTATATTTTTTTTATCTCTACTTTATAAAAATTATATTTTTATTATCTCTACTTTATAAAAATTATATTTTTATTCTCTCTATAAAATTATAACCTTTTCTATTATAAAAATATAATCTTTTTCATATATAAAAATCTATATTTTCATGTATAAAAATTCTATCTTTTCATACTTCAAAATATAATCTTTTCCTACATACAAAATCTCGCCTTTCCTACTTAAAAATCGGATCTTTATATAATAATAAAAAATCTCACCTCCATTTATATAAAAATCTAACCTTTACTTTGTTAAAAATCCAATCTTTTGCAAACAAAAATCATCGCTTCATGTGTTCAAACATCATGGCTTTTAATAGTATTTTTATAAACGTTTAAAACTGAACTAAAATTAGTATTATAAACTCACCTTTCATGTAAGAAAAACCGATTTTTCTAAATATATGAAAATAAAAACTAAAGAAGAATTACAGGGATTTTTTTAACTTTAAAGGAGGAGGGGCTTCACGTCGGGGTTGAGGGTCGAGGGCGCGCAGGGGTCGGAGGTGGTGACGGATGGCGCAGGTAGCGGCGATGGGGGTGAAGGCTTCAGGCGGTGGCGGGTTTTACTGGGTGCGGTTTTAGGGTTATTCAAATCAAGAGAGGGGGAGGAGGAGTAAGGGGAGATCGAAGAAGGGGGGCGGTCATCATCGCGGTGGGTGCTGGGCGCGGTGGCGTTTGGAGCGACGGTGGGGGTGGGTGGCGCGCTGAAGTCGAGGGTTTTTTTTATTTTGAAAATATCTGATCGTGGTAGGGAAAAGGAGAAAGGGAGGTTTATTGAAAAATTTTATATTATTTATTTTATTTATTCCATAAAGCAACTTTTTATTTTGAATTCAAAATCGAACCCACCGACTGTCGTCCATCGCTAATTACCCCTATTCCGAACACAATGGGATATGTTTCATCAGCTGATTTGATCGTTTCGATCAGTTTCCGTCAAAATTAAAATATAAAACTATATTTTGAATTTGAACGCGCATATCAATTTACCGGGGCCACATATGGACTCTAAAATTTCCCAGAAAATATTTTCTAGCTTCTATTGACGATACGGTCCTAACAAAATTAATTTTGTCAAATTCTAAGACCGTTTGAAAAATGGCCATTTTCCAGTCGATTAAAATCAACTTAAATTGGTCAAACGCGTTTTCCTTTGCCACACTCACATATTGAATTAGAAAATTACGAATTTTGAAATCTAGCAATAACTTGACATCACGGATCCAACAAAAGTGGTTTCGTCGAAAACTGAGGTCGTTTGCAAATTTCTATTTTTAAGGGCCAGAATTCCATAGCGACTTTTCTGAATTTTCAATTGGACATAAATTTTAATCCCCGCTATGAAATTTCAATTTTTCGGATTCGTTGGAAAGATATTCTGAAATAGATTCAAATATTTTTTGTTTCGCTAAAATCCGGTTTATTTTGAATCCTGTACATTCATTTGAAATTTGAAATCGAATTTTCGAACTACCACACCATTTTTTATTCTTTTTATAATTTGAAATAAATAATTATATTCTAACGACGATCTATATAAATATATACGTTCTAATTCTATTCGAATAAA
The DNA here is from genome assembly GCA_030737875.1 of Allium sativum. NCBI lineage: Eukaryota > Viridiplantae > Streptophyta > Magnoliopsida > Asparagales > Amaryllidaceae > Allium > Allium sativum. The sequence continues at coordinate 1,007,640,304 of CM060912.1, read as the reverse complement.
TTTCTCGTCGTTATTATTTAAAATAATTCATTTTTAAATATTCAAAATTCATCAAAATTGCCAAAATAAAATTTTTAAATTGGCTTAGATTTCCGGGTTATTACAATCTCCCCCACTTAAAACTTTTCGTCACCGGAAAGGAACGAAGCCGAAAGCTGTTTAACTAATCAACTCAATTCCATTATTTTCATCACAGCTTAAGTACTTCAACTTTTCAATTTCTAAGAACTTTTCAAATTTTTCAAAAAATTGGCTAACACTCTAAATTTTCGAAAAATTTCGCCATTACCTCCCCTGCACCGGGAGCTTCGGGATATTTCAAATAGCCTCCCATGGCCCTCACCAATCCAAAAAGAAAAATAAACAGCCAAGCGGCTAGCCAATCGGCTCATAAAATCATCCAAACCCAAGAAATACAATAAACATGTACCTATTTGTCGGGCAAACAATTTTATTCTTCTGCTCTAGCCTCCTTGCTATGACCTGTTCAATGTAAGTACATGTATACGTATGCAAATGCGACAAATTTTCAATACAATTCACTCTTTGGTTCAATTTGGCTAAAGTTTCAACATTTAATTAATCAAACAATAATCAAACAACACAACCAGCAATCAATTAGTTGATTAGCTTTTCAAATTCATAATTTTGACATATAGTCAAAAATCACATTTTTGATGCCAAATCACAACAATAAGCCCTATCTAATTTTGGTTCTCACACCAGTCAATTGGAAATATATAGAGATCCCACTTTCGTCACTCGAATATAAACACTGATGATGGCGCGCCATCATCAGAATCAGACCCGGGCGACTAGAGTGATTCTATATCTGTCGAATATATTTGAGGCTTCAATATACGTGGATCAGATGTTTACTAAAATCTCTATATACTTGATTGTCCAAATCAATACAAATAAATATTCAAATACGAATAATTGAATTGAATTTTCAAAACAAAAATTGTTTTTATTTTAAAAATATACTCCTCACACTCGTTCTAGGATACCACTGATCCCATCTCTAATGAGTCATTCCCATTGGATATTACTAATCCAATCTCTGATGAATTATTTCGTTTGGTTCTAACGTGTCTTGTTCTCCGAGCTCTGTAAACCAAAGCTCTGATACCACATGTAACGATTGGGAATTTCGCTCGATCTGAATCGATTGCTAAACCAACCAAGACTGTTCAAAACCCCTGATTGTTTTGAGAACACGACAAATTGGAACACAAACAGAAGAACATTTCATTTCTTATTACAACAATTCATCAGATTACAAGAATATACAGAGTATTAACAAATAATATACATTATTAAATATCAGAGATTACAATACATTACATAGCATAGGAAAATAATACAATACACAACTGAAAGTAATACACGGATATAGAGCTTTCCGAGTATCGTTCCAGCTGTAAATCAGGATCCTGTGAATATAAATCTACAAAACCCAAACTATTAGCTGCCCGTGCGGAAAATAGGGGCACCCAGAGTTTAGGTTAAAACAATAAACTCTAGGTCAGTCATGTGACTGGTGTGAGAACTAAAACAGTTATTAATCTTTATTTTAAAGTAAGGTAAATCAAGGGACCACGCCGTATAACACGGAAAGGGTTTCCTCCCAAGAATACCAGTGCATAAAACAACAGCACAATGCTAAATAAAGAAAATGAAGCTATTATAAGATCCAGGTCCCATCACACAATGCAACACAAACCGGAGGATAGGGTTTTACCTTATAATAGCCAAAGAATGCTTACGCTAGATTTCATGTTTTATTATTACTATAAGTGTATAGTGTCAAAACAATTTCAATCACAAGTATTAATCATAGACGGCATGGGTACCATATATCATGTTGTCAATACTGGGCTCTACAATCAAAACCGCACATGTCGCGTATTGGAAGTTGGATTTCCATCTGTGAACCAAGGCAAGGGATCGTCCTTAACGAATTCGAGATGCTCTAGCCCGCCCCTCAGGCAAGCGCGCAGGCAAGCCTTGGATCGTCAGGGCCAGTCCGCCGATGTGGATTAAACTTAAACCCTGGACACTGCGCTTCCCCACCCTATGGGGTGTCAATGACTCCATCGGCTTCACACAATCACCGATATATCCTTGGCGCCTCGTAACCCAACAACCACATAAGTCAAACTCGTCAGGGCATTTAAAACCACTGACGCCACTTCTAGCTAGAAGAAAACGCATGCCCTCCTTGAAGTCCTCTCCCGTTTCTGGTTCACAACCGGGGTGTGAGGCTCGCGAATCAACGCTACACAAGGCTGTGCCACACAGACCATGCTTTAATCATCAACCACCAGACTCTGCTTTTGAACAAAAGCCTTGATCATTTGCCACTTAGGCATGCCACATAGGCAATTCACACCATGCGACTGATGTCCATCGATATACAACCTCTGATCTCGTATGTCTCAGAGAAGGGTGAAGTAATGGAATGAATTCCCCTTCACCAGGCAGATGTATATTTAATAGAGATCAATCAACACAGAGCAAAATCCAATGTCAGACACACAGTCCATACAAGTTCGTTCTAGGTTTGAACGAAACCGGAGGCACCATGTACCCCGCATATCCATCGATCTCCAAGTACGTATGGTTGATCACCAACTGATTCCCTCCTCTTGTGTGTACAACCCAATCAAGATCATCAGTAATCGCCCAAACAATGTGAAGACCTCCGGTCTTCGACCACCGTCTTCATCCTCGACACAACGTCGTATCAGTTATTCAGAATGGGTTAAACCCGGTCTTTTTGAATAACTCGCATATATAATAAACAAGTGTTACACAAACACAATATACGCCTCATTCCAATTCAGAATATTCTTTTATTCAAATATACTTACACTTTGGGAAAGGTTCCCATTAATTTTATCAAAGATAAATTCTTTAAATTTATTCTTTTATCTTCCATTGAATATTAATTCAAATTAGTAGGGATTAGCGAATCATACCGAAGTAATCATTTATTTTATTTCCCAATCCCAACCTATTCATCCCATGAAGTAAAACTGGTAATACTTTATATCTAACACCACGGTGTTATCGATAAATTCAATTATCATTTCACATTCAAATCTAATTAAAGATTTAACTATCGCCTGGAGCAAAAATAGTGATACTCCATTCTCGATCATTTCAATCTAATTAAAGATTCATTAAAACTCCACTTGGTTTTAATCTTCCCAAAAATCAATATCCTGTCTTTAATTGGGTTAAAGAACCAATGTCATTTAAAACACTGTTCACGATAAACCTAAAATCACATTCTATTCAATTCTAATTAAATATCATTTAATCTAAATAAAAAGATTTAATCTTTTTCTCCACTGGTTTAAGAACAGCGTTAATGAAGAAACCATTCACGACAAACCCAAATCCCGTTTGATATTAAATACAAGGCTCTGAATAGAAAATATATCGGCTTATATTCAATATCAAATTCTACGACCAACAAATATCGTATTAGAAATAACGATATAAATATATCTTTCAAATTTCCATAACAATATTTGTATAATCACGAAATCCAACATCGAAATATTCCAAAGACAATTTCGATTCAAATCCATTCCAATTCAATTATTGGAGATTCTGGTTACTTTTAAAACCATTTCAAATCCAATTTATTTATTTTAGAAATAAATGGATTTATAATTCTAGTTCAAAACTAGTTCATTTCGATAAAAAACTATTTTTATCTTTTCAAATATGGAGATTTTCATCCCAATTCTTCACAAATCATTTCTTATGATTTTATACAAATTATTAATATTTTTAGTAATTTTGTCAAGGCACGTACAGTCTGCTTTCAATAACGGCCACCGAACTGCACTTACAGCGACCTTTTCCAAATTTGATTTGGACATAATTCCAAACCCAACCGTTAGATTTCTAATTTCTAATATTCGTTAGAAAGCTCTTTTCGATTCGAACCCAGCAGTTCTGGTTTTAGGAGAATCCGACGGTCGGATCTCCTGTAATATCCATTCGAAATCAATGGTCGAAATTCGCGAACTGCCGCAGCGTGGCTCGATCTATTCAGGCCATTCTACATATATAATATATATATATATATATATATATTATATATTTCGTCGATTTCCTTCTAAAATGTATTTTATAAATCGTTTTACATTCGTTTTCAAAACGATTTCAACATCATATTCAATTTCGAATGAAAATTGAATATTCCACATCATCGATTAACAAATGATAAAATGGCGCATATCTAAACAACACGACTTTATATATTTCAATAACTTCGTTATTCTATTCAACAATTGAATATTTTCTTCAACACATGAATATTTATTTTTCTATTCAACACATGAATATTTATACTTCTATTCAACACATGAATATTTATTCTATTCAACACATGAATTTATATTTCTATTCAACACATGAATATTTATTTTTCTATTCAACACACGAGTATATATTTCTATTCAACACATGAATTTATATTTCTATTCAACACATGAATATTTATTTTTCTATTCAACACATGAATATATATATTTCTATTCAACACATGAATTTATATTTCTATTCTACACATGAATATTTATTTTTCTATTCAATACGTGAATATATATTTCTATTCAACACATGAATTTGTATTTCTATTCTACACATGAATATTTATTTTTCTATTCAACACATGAATATATATTTCTATTCAACACATGAATTTATATTTCTATTCAACACATGAATTTATATTTCTAATTTTCCCAATTGGAATAAGGCCCAATCAATTACCATATAACGTTAATTATATGGATTCCCTACAACACATGTATATAACAGCAACGGTATATCATCAACCATCATCCAGAGTGCACCACACAACTGCATAAGCATTAAATATAGATAATTAACGCTTACACAGTCTGTCAACCCATCGATTGGCATACAACTAAACAATCGGGATTAGTTTACGTCAAATACCATCCCAATACCCGTGTGGGGTTTCAAATCAACAAACACAGATTTAATTTGTGCAGTTGGGCGATGTGTAAAATTTATCGTCCCAATCAATACCAGACAAATCAGTGTATATAAACAAATCATCCGATTTGTTTATAAATATTTATTTTATATACACGTTAAATATCATATTTTTAAATATAAAATATTTTCCACTATAAAATATTTTATTTCATTCCACATCATACTATCAAATTTCACAACACAACAATCAAACAAACAAGTCATCTATGGTCTGTGGACGACGGGTGTCGGGTGCTGCTAAGCACCTACTGCATCCTAGTATATATTTCAACTAGAAAATAAATTAAAAGTGAGGAATTCTCACCGAGGGTTCCACTCCTCCATTCGTTATTTCTGAGCGTTTCAGATTTCATTTGCTTTCCACCAATTTCATCACATAATGTTTCACGCTGTTCATAACAAAAATTGCATTTTTAATATGATGTTTATTTTAAAAATCACATTATTTTTTTACTATATGTATAATAAAAATCAGATTTTTATTTCGCTACATAAATAAAAAATATATTTTTATATTCGCTGTTATATAAAAATTCAATTTTCAATCCGCTGCTTAAATAAAAATCGAATTTTTATTTCGCTACAACATATATAAAATCGTATTTTTATTTTCTCTACTATATAAAAATTATATTTTTATTATCTCTACTATATAAAACTTATATTTTTATTATCTCTACTATATAAAAAAATATATTTTTATTATCTTTACTATATAAAAATTATATTTTTATTCTCTCTATAAAATTATAACCTTTTCTATTATAAAAATATAATCTTTTTCGTATATAAAATTCTATCTTTTCATGTATAAAAATTCTATCTTTTCATACTTCAAAATCTAATCTTTTCCTACATACAAAATCTCGCCTTTCCTACTTAAAAATCGGATCTTTATATAATAATAAAAAATCTCCCCTCCATTTATATAAAAATCTAACCTTTACTTTGTTAAAAATCAAATCTTTTGCAAATAAAAATCATCGCTTCATGTATTCAAACATAATGGCTTTTCATAGTATTTTTATATATGTTTAAAACTGAACTAAAATCAGTATGATAAACGCACCTTTCATGTAAGAAAAACCGATTTTTCTAAATATATGAAAATAAAAAAAAGACTTATAGGTTTTTTTTTTTACTTTAAAGGAGGAGGGGCTTCACGTCGGGGTTGAGGGCCGAGGGCGCGCAGGTGTCGGATGTGGTGGCGGATGGCGTAGGTAGCAGCAATGGGGGTGGAGGCTTCAGGCGGTGGCGGGTTTTACTGGGTGCGGTTTTAGGGTTATTCAAATCGAGAGAGGGGGAGGAGGAGTAAGGGGAGATCGAAGAAGGGGGGCAGTCATCACCGCGGTGGGCGCTGAGCGCGGTGGCGGTTGGAGCGACGGTGGGGGTGGGCGGCGCGCTGAAATCGAGGGTTTCTTATTTATTTTGAAAATATCAGACCGTGGAAGGGAAAAGGAGAAAGGGGGGTTTATTGAAAAATTTTATATTATTTATTTTATTTGTTCCATAAAGCAACTTTTTATTTCGAATTCAAAATCGAACCCATCGACTGTCGTCCATAGCTAATTACCCCCATTATGAACACAATGGGGTATGTTTCATCAACTGATTTGATTATTTCGATCCGTTTCCATCAAAATCAAAATATAAATCTATTTTTTGAATTTGAATGCGCATTTCAATTTACCGGGGCCACATACGGACTCTAAAAATTCCCGAAAAATATTTTCTAGCTTCGTAAAGACGATACGGTCCTAATAAAACTAGTTTCGTCAAATTCTGAGACCGTTTGAAAATTGGTCATTTTCCAGTCAATTAAAATCAACTTAAACTGGTCAAACGCGTTTTCCTTGGCCACGCTCACATACTGAATCAGAAAATTACGAATTTCGAAACCTAGCAATAATTTGACATCACGGATCCAACAAAAGTGATTTCATCGAAAACCGAGGTCATTTGCAAAATTTCTATTTTTAAGGGCCAGAATTCCATAGCGACTTTTCTGAATTTTCAATTGGACATAACTTTTTATTCCCGCTATGAAATTTCAATTTTTCGGATTCGTTGGATAGATATTCTCAAATAGATTCAAATATTTTTGGTTTCCTAAAATCCGGTTTATTTTGAATCCTGTACATTCATTTGAATTTTGAAATCGAATTTTCGAATTACCGCGCCATTTTAAATTCTTTTTATAATTTAAAATAAATATTTATATTCTAACGATGATCTATATAAATATATACGTTCTAATTCTATTCGAAATAAATTTATCGTTGTTATTATTTAAAATAATTCATTTTACATATTCAAAATTCATCAAAATTGCCAAAATAAAATTTTTAAATTGGCTTAGATTTCTGGGTTATTACAATCTCCCCCACTTAAAACTTTTCGTCCCCGAAAAGGAACGAAGCCGAAAGTTGTTTAACTAATCTACTCAACTTCCATTTTCATCACAGCTTAAGTTCTTCAACTTTTCAGTTTCTAAGAACTTTTCAAATTTTTCAAAAATTTGGCTAACACCCTAAATTTTCGAAAAATTTCGCCATAACCTCCCCTGCACCGGGAGCTTCGGGATATTTCAAATAGCCTCCCATGGCCCTCACCAATCCAAAAAGAAAAAGAAACAGCCAATCGGCTCATAAAATCATCCAAACCCATGAAATACAATAAACATGTACCTATTTTTCGGGCAAACAATTTTATTCTTCTGCTCTAGCCTCCTTGCTATGACCTGTTCAATGTAAGTACATGTATACGTATGCAAATGCGACAAATTTTCAATACAATTCAATCTTTTTTTCAATTTGGCTAAAGGTTCAACATTTAATTAATCAAACAACACAACCAGCAATCAATTAGTTGATTAGCTTTTCAAATTCATAATTTTGATATATAGTCAAAAATCATTATTTTGATGCCAAATCACAACAATAAGCCCTATCTAATTTTGGTTCTCACACCAGTCAATTGGAAATATGTAGAGATCCCACTTTCGTGACTTGAATATAAACACTGATGATGGCGCACCATCATCAGAATCAGACCCGGGCGACTAGAGTGTGATTCTATATCCGTCGAATATATTTGAGGCTTCAATATACGTCGATCAGACGTATACTAAAATCTCTATATACTTGATTGTCCAAATCAATACAAATAAATATTCAAATACGAATAATTGAATTTAATTTTCAAAACAAAAATTGTTTTTATTTTAAAAATATACTCTTCACACTCGTTCTAGGATACCACTGATCCCATCTCTAACGAGTCATTCCCATTGGATATTACTAATCCAATCTCTGATGAATTCTTTCGTTTGGTTCTAATGTGTCTTGTTCTCCGAGCTCTGTAAACCAAAGCTCTGATACCACATGTAACGATCGGGAATTTCGCTCGATCCGAATCGATCGCTAAACCAACCAAGACCATTCGAAACCCCTAATTGTTTTGAGAACATGACAAATTGGAACACAAACAGAAGAACATTTCATTGCTTATTACAACAATCCATCAGATTACAAGAATATACAGAGTATTAACAAATAATATACATTATAAAATATCAGAGATTACAATACATTACATAGCAGCGGAAAATAATACAATACACAACTGAAAGTAATACACGGATATAGAGCTTTTCAAGTATCGTTCCAGCTGTAAATCAGGATCCTGTGAATATAAATCTGCAAAACCAAAACTACTAGCTGCCCGTGCGGAAAATAGGGGCACCCAGAGCTTGGGTTAAAACAATAAACTCCAGGTCAGTCATGTGACTGGTGTAAGAAATAAAACAGTTATTAATCTTTATTTTAAAGTTAGGTAAATCAAGGGACCACGCCGTTTAACACGAAACGGGTTTCCTCCCAAGAATACCAGTGCATAAAACAACAGCGCAATGCTAAATAAAGAACAATGAAGCTATTATAAGACGCAGGTCCCATCACACAATGCAACACAAACCGGAGGATAGGGTTTTACCTTATAATAGCCAAAGAATGCTTGATACGCTAGATTTCATGTTTTATTATTACTATAAGTGTATAGTGTCAAAACAATTTCAATCGTAAGTATTAATCATAGACGGTATGGGTACCATATATCATGTCGCCAATACTAGGCTCTGCAATCAAAACCGCACAGTCACATATTGGAAGTTGGATTTCCATCTGTGAACCAAGGCAAGGGATCATCCTTTCCGAGTTCGAGACGCTTTAGCCCGCCCCTCAGGAAAGCGCGCAGGGAAGCCTTGGATCGTCAGGGGCGGTCCACCGATGTGGATTATACTTAAACCCTGGACACTGCGTTTCCCCACCCTATGGGGTGTCAATGAGTCCAATGACTCCATCGGCTCCACACAGTCACCGATATATCCGAGGCGCCTCGCAACCCAACAACCACATAATTCAAACTCGTTAGGGCGTGTAAAACCACGGACGCCACTTCTAGCTAGAAGGAAACGCATGCCCTCCCTGAAGTCCTTTCCCATTTCTGGTTCGCAACCGGGGTGTGAGGCTCGCGAATCAACGCTACACAAAGTTGTGCCACACAGGTCGTGCTTTGATCATCAACCACAAGACTCTGTTTTTCAACAAAAGCCTTGATCATTTGCCACTTAGGCATGCCATGCAGGAAATTTACACCATGCGACTGATGTCCATCGATATACAACCTCTGATCCTGTACGTCTCAGAGAAGGGTGAAGTAAGGGAATGAATTCCCCTTCACCAGGCAGATGTATATTTAATAGAGATCAATCAACACAGAGCAAAATCCAATGTCAGACACACAGTCCATACAAGTTCGTTCTGGGACTGAACGAAACGGAGGCACCTTGTACCTCGCATATCCATCGATCTCCAAGTATGTCTGGTCGATCACCAACTGATTCCCGCCTCTTGGGTGTACAGCCCAATCACGATCATCAGTAATCGCCCAAACGATGTGAAGACCTCCAGTCTTCGACCACCATCTTCATCCTCGACACCACATCGAGTCAGTTATTCAGAATGGGTTAAACCCAGTCTTTCTGAATAACTCACATATATAATAAACAAGTGTTACACAAACACAACATACGCCTCATTCCAATTCAGAATATTCTTTTATTCAAATATTCTTACACTTTGGGAAAGATTCCCATTAATTTTATCAAAGATAAATTCTTTAAATTTATTCTTCCTTTGAATATCAATTCAAATTAGTCGGGATTAGCGAACCACACCAAAGTAATCATTTATTTTATTTCCCAATCCCAACCTATTCATCCCATGAAGTAAAACTGGTAATACTTCATATCTAACACTACGGTGTTATCGGTAAATTCAATTACCATTTCACGTTCAAATCTAATTAAAGATTTAACTATCGCCTGGAGCAAAACTGGTGATACTCCATTCTAGATCATTTCAATCCAATTAAAGATTCATTAAAACTCGACTTGGTTTTAATCTTCCCAAAAATCAATATCCTGTCTTTAACTGGATTAAAGAACCGATGTCATTTCAAACACGGTTCACGATAAACCTAAAATCACATTTATTCAATTCCAATTAAATATCACTTAATTGGCACACTTCATTAAATCTAAATAAAAAGATTTAATCTTTCTCTCCACTGGATTTAAGAACAGTGTTAATGAAGACACCATTTACGACAAACCCAAATCCCATTTGATATTAAATACAAGGCTCTGAATAGAAAATATATCGGCTTATATTCAATATCAAATTCTACGACCAACAAATATCGTATTAGAAATAACGATATAAATATATCTTTCAAATTTCCATAACAATATCTGTATAATCACGAAATCCAACATCGAAATATTCCAAAGACAATTTCGATTCAAATCCATTCCAATTCAGTTATTGGAGATTCTAGTTACTTTTAAAACCATTTCAAATCCAATTTATTTATTTTAAAAATAAATGGATTTATAATTCTAGTTCAAAACTAGTTCATTTCGATAAAAATCTATTTTTATCTTTTCAAATATGGAGATTTTCATCCCAATTCTTCACAAATCATTTCTTATGATTTTACACAAATTATTAATATTTTTAATAATTTTATCAAGGCCCGTACAGTCGGTTTTCAATAACGGCCACCGAACTGCACTTACAGCGACCTTTTCCAAATTTGATTTAGACATAATTGCAAATCCAACAGTTAGATTTCTAATTTCTAATATTCTTAGAAAGCTCTTTTCGATTCGAACCCAACGGTTCCGGTTTTAGGAGAATTCGACGGTCTGATCTCCCGTAATATCCGTTCGAAGTCAATGGTCGAAATTCGCGAACTGTCGCAGCGCGGCGCGTTCTATTCAGGCCATTATATATATATAATATATATTTTATATATATTTCGTCGATTTCCTTTTAAAACAAATTTTATAAATCGTTTTAAATTCGTTTTCAAAACGATTTCAACCTCATATTCAATTTCAAATCAAAATTGAATATTTCACATCATCGATATACAAATGATAGTATTTTCAAAAGGTTATATTTTGAAATCACTTCCTTTTCTATATTCATTATAAAAATGAATAAAATCGATATAAATATCGTTCACGTTAAAATGCGCATATCTAACCAACACGGATTTATATATTTCAATAACTTCGTTATTCTATTCAACAAATGAATATTTTCTTCAACAAATGAATATTTATTTTTCTATTCAACACATGAATATTTATACTTCTATTCAACACATGAATATTTATTCTATTCAACACATGAATTTATATTTATATTCAACACATGAATATTTATTTTTCTATTCAACACACGAGTATATATTTCTATTCAACACATGAATATTTATTTTTCTATTCAACACATGAATATATATTTCTATTCAACACATGAATTTATATTTCTATTCTACACATGAATATTTATTTTTCTATTCAACACATAAATATATATTTCTATTCAACACATGAATTTATATTTCTATTCTACACATGAATTTATATTTCTATTCTACACATGAATATATATTTTTCTATTCAACACATGAATATATATATATATATATGTTCAACACATGAATTTATATTTCTATTCAACACATGAATTTATATTTCTAATTTTCCCAATTGGAATGAGGCCCAATCAATTACCATATAATGTTAATTATATGGATCCCCTACAACACATGTATATAACAGCAACGATAAATCATTAACCATCATCCAGAGTGCACCACACAACTGCATAAGCATTAAATATAAATAATTAACGCTTACACAGTCGGTCAACCCATCGGTTGACATACAACTAAACAATCGGGGTTAGTGTACGTCAAATATCATCCCAATATCCGTGTGGGGTTTCAAATCAACAAACACAGATTTTATTTGTGCAGTTGGGCGATGTGTAAAATTTATCGTCCCAATCAATATCAGTCAAATCGGTGTATATAAACAAATCGTCCGATTTGTTTATAAATATTTATTTTATATACACGTTAAAAATCATATTTTTAACTATAAAATATTTTCCACTATAAAATATTTTATTTCATTCCACATCATACTATCAAATTTCACAACACAGCAATCAAACAAACAAGTCATCAATGGTCTGTGGACGACGGGTGTCGGGTGCTGCTAAGCACCATCTGCATCCTAGTATATATTTCAACTAGAAAATAAATAAAAAGTGAGGAGTTCTCACTGAGGGTTCCACCCATCCATTCGTTATTTCTGAGCGTTTCTGATTTGAATTTGCTTTCCACCAGTTCCATCACATAATGTTTCACGCTGTTCATAACAAAAATTGCATTTTTAATATGATGTTTATTTTAAAAATCACATTTTTATTTCATTATATATAATAAAAATCAGATTTTTATTTCGCTACATAAATAAAAATTATATTTTTATGTTCTCTATTATATAAAAATTCTATTTTCAATCCGCTACTTGTATAAAAATCGAATTTTCACTTTGCTACAACATATATAAAATCGTATTTTTATTTTCTCTACTATATAAAAATTATATTTTTATTATCTCTACTATATAAAAATTATATTTTTATTATCTTTACTATATAAAAATTATATTTTTATTATCTATACTATATAAAAATTATATTTTTATTCTCTTTATAAAATTATAACCTTTTCTATTATAAAAATATATTCTTTTTCATATACAAAATTCTATCTTTTCATACTTCAAAATGTAATATTTTCCTATATACAAAATCTCGCCTTTCCTACTTAAAAATCGTATCATTATATAATAAAAAAAAAATCTCACCTCCATTTATATAAAAATCTAACCTTTACTTTGTTAAAAATCCAATCTTTTGCAAATAAAAATCATCACTTCATGTATTCAAACATCATGGCTTTTCATAGTATGTTTATATACGTTTAAAACTGAACTAAAATCAGTATTATAAACTCACCTTTCATGTAAGTAAAACTATTTTTTCTAAATATATGAAAAAAAGACTTAAATGGTGTTTTTTACTTTAAAGGAGGAGGGGCGTCGGGGTTGAGGGCCGAGGGCGCGCAGGTGTCGGAGGTGGTGGCGGATGGAGCAGGTAGCGGCGATGGGGGTGGAAGCTTCAGGCGGTGGCGGGTTTTACTGGGTGCGGTTTTAGGGTTATTCAAATCGAGAGAGGGGGAGGAGGAGTAAGGGGAGATCGAAGAAGGGGGGGCAGTCATCACCGCGGTGGGCGATGGGTGCGGTGGCGGTTGGAGCGACGGTGGGGGTGGGCGGCGCGCTGAAGTCGAGGGTTTTTTTATTTTGAAAATATCTGATTGTGGCAGGGAAAAGGAGAAAGGGGGGTTTGTTGAAAATTTTTATACTATTTATTTTATTTATTTCATAAAGCAACTTTTTATTTTGAATTCAAAATCGAACCCACCGACTGTCCTCCATAGCTAATTACCTCCATTTCGAACATAATGGGATATGTTTCATCAGCTGATTTGATCGTTTCGATCAGTTTCCGTCAAAATAAAAATATAAATCTATATTTTGAATTTGAACGCGCATTTCAATTTACCAGGGCCACATACGGACTCTAAAAATTCCCGAAAAATATTTTCTAGCTTTGTATTGACGATACGGTCCTAACAAAACTAATTTCTTCAAATTCTTAGACCGTTTGAAAAATGGCTATTTTCCAGTCGATTAAAATCAACTAAAACTGGTCAAACGCGTTTTCCTTTGGCACACTCACATACTAAATCAGAAAATTATGAATTTTGAAACATAGCAATAACTTGACATCACAGATCCAACAAAAGTGGTTTCGTCGAAAACCAAGGTCGTTTGCAAAATTTCTATTTTTAAGGGCCATAATTCCATATCGACTTTTCTGAATTTTCAAACATAACTTTTTATTTCCGCTATGAAATTTACATTTTTCGGATTCTTGGAAAGATATTCTCAAATAGATTCAAATATTTTTGGTTTTGCTAAAATCTGGTTTATTTTGAATCCTGTACATTCATTTGAAATTTGAAATCGAATTTTCGAACTACCGCGCCATTTTTAATTCTTTTTATAATTTAAAATAAATATTTATATTCTAACGACGCTCTACATAAATATATACGTTCTAATTCTATTCGAAATAAATTTGTCGTCGTTATTATTTAAAATAATTCATTTTAAATATTCAAAATTCATCAAAATTGCTCAAATAAAATTTTTAAATTGGCTCAGATTTCCGTGTTATTACAACTGTGAAGGTGCGAATGGAGTCTATAATAAGGCACGCTATTTGATAGACGACGCTGGGGTTTCAGGAGGCACTGGTTTGGAGGACAAAATGGAGTTCGAACTAGAAGCAGTTCGATATCTATTGAGGATGAATGGGGAGCTTGGTCTCCGAAAATCAGGTAATGGAGCGGTTAAAGATTGGAGTTGGATATATTGAGTTAAACTGGAAATTTATTCTTCCTGATGGTGACCGTGTATTTGAATTAGGAAGTCAATGATGAACGAGTGGAGATCAGATCGGAATTAGAGTCGAGGATGGAATTGTTCGCAAACCGTAGATTTGGGAGCGAAGTGGTTTTTCTACGAAGAAAGTGATTTCAGAGAATTAAGGTAGTTAAATTATTAATTTAGGTTAACTATATTTATTCAAATAAAGTAGATTATTCATTTAATTTCGTTGTAGTTTGAATAAACATTCAATCGTTAAATTTAAATATAGGTATAAGGTTATCAAAATTTACAAGGTAAATTATATTGTTAAGGTATGAATATTCAAGATGTGAAATTAACTTAAGTATTTGTGTGAAATAATATTGATTTATATAATTGGAAGCTAGTTTATATAATTGGAAATTTAGTTTATATAAAAGAAATCTGTTAGTAAAAAGATAATTTTAGACTAATCATATTTAGTAAAGTTAAGAGTTAAATTGGAATTACTTATACATGGAAAATTAATTGAATTAAATTAGTCTAATTTGATAATTGGAACCTAACTAATTATTGTTTTACATTGGAAAACAGAAATGGGGGAATCACTGTGAAATTTACATAGTATGCTTCAGTGGATATTTAGCACAGTTAAAAATACAAGGTTAGTAAATCTCACTCATTTTTGTTCTCTAATTATTTTATTCGTTAAAATAATTGTTGGTTGGTTGTTTGCATGCACTGAAATATCATTGTGGTTATTTAAAATATATTAGTTATGTAGGATTTGTGTTTGTGGATATTATATATATATATATATTGGTGATTGGTTGGATTCCCGTAGTACCATTAGAGGATGCCCGCAGTATCATTAGCGGATGACCCTATCGGTCCCACGCTATGATAGTGGATGACATTCTATACCGCGATATCCTGCCTCAAAGCAGGATGGGTATTACTTTTTTGTTGACTAACGTCTGTGGATGCAGGAACACAGGTTGGAGGGATCCAACTGGATTCCTCAAAAATATTGTTGTTTGTTTGTTTCACATATATTATCATATATGATGCATTAGAAAACTTGTGATTGATAATTGAGTGTTTTGAGTGTGTTTAAAAATCACAGGGGCTTGAAGATATATAAAAATATCGTGAAAATGATATTTGAGATTTAAAAAGGGGAAATCTATTTTGAAAAATAGAATTTGAATTTTGAATGGGATATAAAAATTTTAACTTGTTTTGAATATAAAACAAGTATTGGAATTTATAAAGTTGTTTATAAATCGAATGCGGGATTTGAAATGAATTTATAAACGCAGTTTATGAATTAATAATGCAGAGAAGTGAATGAATTTATAAACGTTGTTTATAAATGTTGTGGGATAAATTATCATTTGATAATTTGAATATTTAAATTTAAATGTGAATTTAAAAATAGAAATGGGGAAATCGTTTTAAAGAAATAAATAACAGAATTTATTCTGATGTTCAGAATATAAATTAAACTAAAATAAATCCATAAGGATTTATGATTTGAATTCGATTAATTCGAATTTATTTAAATAGAAGTTAAATTGAATATGAAAATAAATTGGGTGTTATATAAAGTTATTATAAATAGAAATTTCCAAAATAAGACTTTGGTTTTAAATATATTTCCAAATAGACTTATTTAAATATAAAAAAGGCAATTTATAAAATGGTGTTTATAAATAAAATGAACTAATTATCAAGAGATAATTTGGATATTTAAATTCAAATATGAATTTAAAAATAGAATTTAAAATCATTCGAAAGGGAACAACGGTTTTTATTCCGCAATTCGGAATATCAAAGGGATGGAGTTTCAAATAGAAATTTGAAAAGGGAACCTGTTTAAATATATGAAACAAGGAAGTTGGATTTATAAATAGTGTTATAAATTTGGTGAAATAAATTATCATTTGGATAATTTGAATCATTTAAATTCAAATAGGAATTTAAAAGTAATTTGGGAAGTGTTTTGAAACAAAACATTTGATTATATTTCAGAATTCGGAATATAAGCTGAATTGAGAAGAATTCAACGGGTTTATAATTGAAATTCGATTATATTGAATTTTATAAATAATTTATTTATAAAAGGAATTGGAATTAAATATAGAAGATCGAAGTATAAATAAATATATTACCGAATAAGGAAAAATCGACAATTATAGATAATTGAAAATATTATGTTGAATTGGGAAACTGATTTGATATATATTAAAAATATATTAGAATGGAGTCGAATTTATTATAAATGAAGTTTAAAATGTATATAAATTAAATACAATTAAAACGAACTCGCCGTGGCGCGGCAGTTCGTGAATTGACGTTCTGAACTTCAATTGAGTATATAGAACTCAATTTAAGTCGGAATTCTTTGAAACAAGAATCGTCAGGACCGATTTGATAATAGTTTTCTAATGGAATAGAAAAACCTGGATTTTGTTCTATAAATTTTGAGTTATGTCAAAATTAAATTTTCAGAAAAACAGCGCCAGAACCATTATAAAACCATAACGGTTTATTTAAATAAATAAAAGGATTTTAAGCAAATAAAAATCCGAATCTTCATTAGAAAAATCCAGATTTGAGTTATAAAATATATCTCAACTCAAATGGAGTAATGAAATGATTTTTGAAACAAAAATCTGATGTTGTTATTTATTGAGTAGAATTAACTAGTTTGAAGAATAATTAGTTAATGGAGTTTGAACTGAAATTGGGCTTAGATAAGTAAATTGGGTTGTAAATATATATTCGAAATTGAATATGAAACTTGAATTCAAAATGGAATTCGACTGGTTTATAACTAAATTAAAATTGGTATACGAACGTGATATGTTCAGTTGAAAAGTGGAATAGGCCAAAGTGCTAATAAGAGAATTTATTAGCGAATTGAATTAAAATGACCAGACTGAGTTGAAATAAATTAGAAATGGACGTATATAGGTTCAACAGGTTTGGAATGAAGTATATGAAGATTATAATTTGTGTGCCCGATAAAAAAGGTACATGTTTAAATTCCATATGAGATTTTGTGAGCCGAATCGGCAAGCCACTTGGCTTTTTGATTTTCTTTTTGAATGCAAAGGGCCTAGAGAGGCGAGTTGAGGTTTGAACTATTTGCCAGTACGAAGGAGGTTATGATGAAATTTTCTAGAAATTTAAGGAGTTAGAATATTTTTAAGAAATTTTGATAGTTAGAAATCAATGTATCGATATATATAGAATTCGAAAAGGAAACGAACTTGAAAATAGAATACTATAAACAAATAGAAAATCTATTATCAAATCTGGTAAAATTAGAAAGAGAAACGTATACAGGTAAAAATGAATAATTGGTTTTTATGGTGTTGATTATTCGGGAATAATGGACTTGTCTGTTTTGAAGTTAAGGATGTTTTCAGTCAAGGTCTGAGAGGTAATTTTACCCCAACTCGGTTGATTTCATTTTTAACCGATAAATAGCAAGATCCAGTCTCGAAGATCAATAGTTGAATAAAAGATAGTTGAATGAAATATTTTGGGTTGTTTGTAACGATGTTTTACACAACATTTGTTTTAACCCAAATAAGTGAAATTTTGGAAATATAATAATATATATTTCCTGAGAGTAAAATTTAATGAGTCAAGCAAGAGATAAGTAATTGAAATGTTCTCCAATTATAAATAGAAAATATTTTCTAAGTATAGAAAATAAAAGAAGACGATATATGGAAATGTTTTCCGAATAGCATAAGAGGTCAAGATGATTATTAAAAATATTTGGTTAACAAATATTGATAAGGAAATGGAGAAGTGATTTAATTAATGGAATATTAATTAAGGAGTCCAGCGATTGTTTGATGATATGGATGAATGTTTGTTTGTTTTTCTTCGATAGTTAAATAACCGACTATCGAAGTGTTTGCCAATATCGTTGTCAATATGGAGAGACTGGTTGGATTATTATCCGAGAACCACTCTGTATTGGCAGTAGCTTGCGAACCAGATTATATGAAGATAATCGAAGACGGAGTAAAGTGCAAGGACTTTTTCTATTAATAGAAATTGTGCCTTCAGGTCAGGTCAGTCCCAGAACGAATGTAAATGGACAAATGTCTGACAAAGTATTTCCAATGATCGCATATGTTGGTCTGTATAGATATATATATGGTGGCGGAGAATTTATTCTCTTAGCATAATGTCCAGAATATATTTGTGCAAATCAATTAGTGATTAAAGGATCTGACAATGTGGCATTCAAAGTGATTGTGCTATCAATGAATGATAAGTAATCGTAGCCTCAGGCCTCAACAACCGGAAATTGACAAAAATCGGGCAGGCAGCATGGCTATGTGGGTCGCTCCTAGTAAGGTGTATAATCACCTATCTAGAGATATTCATTTCATCCTTTAATCTATTCGATGCTGTCCCATTCGAGAAACAGTTGCTGATCCCAACCGTTGGTGATATACATTTGATACACTCAAGCGAAATGAGTGGTTGGTCATGTGTGGGCCGGGTTGCAAGATGTTATTGTTGAACCCAGTGTAATCCCCTCTAGAGATACACTATCAGAAGGTGGTTCCGTACCTTGTCATGTTAGAAATCCAATCCCCAATAAGCGCCCTGCGGTTTTTGATTTTATATTATATATGGAGCGTGAGATGCAAGCGATCCGCTAGATTGTTATTTATTTGATTTAGACACTATTATAATATCATTGGATTTCCGTATCAAAGAGTTTTGGGTTATAGTAAGGTAAAAACCATTCGTGTTTATGTGTGGATCGGTCTTACTATTATCCTATCTTTCGAAAAGATTTTAAACGTTAAACAAATGGTTGAAGTTTACTCACACCAATCCCATGATTGCCCAGGAGTTTTTTTGTTTTTTTGTTTTCCCTAAATTCTTGGGTGCCCAAATTTGTATGGGCAGTCAAGTAGCCGGGATTTTTCATATTCACTTGGAAGAGCTGGGAGCAGGAAGCTTCACCAGTTAGCTATATACTATCATATTTCCACTGTGTACTATGTGGTATCTGGAAATAGGCGTTTATAACTGTTCCAGGAATAACTGTTGTGCTCTGATGATGGTATGTATATAAAGTTACTGATTTGTATTTCAAAAATGTTATGTTATATAATATATTTTATTCGTTCTGCGGTGAGATTTGTCTTCTTTGTTTTTCTTCTATTCTAACTTTTCTTTCTTTCTACTCCTCATCCTCTAATTTCTCTATACTAATGATTCGTATTTCTGTGTCGTTTGGGTTGGACGTGTGGTGTTATTAGTCAACTTAAAGGGTATGGAAATTCGGGTTGTTACAGAGCGATAGGTAATCAATCCCTTTTGGATTTGCAGAGCACAGAGAATACTATGAAATTGCCTTAGAAATTATCGGAATCCATTGCGTGGATTAAGAGTTAATGAGGAGAGAAGATCCGAGCTTTTTCCGCGTTGGGTTTTTGAACGAGGCAGCGGGTTTTGATTTAGTGAAATTAGGGTTAGAGGATTTTCATTGGGCCATATTTTTTTTAATTTATTTAATTCTTTAATTCCAAAAATACCCATAAATCCATACGAACTCCAAATCAAACCCAACGACTGTTGTCCCTAGCTAAATACTCCTATTCCGGACACAATGGAATATATTTCGTAAGCCCATTTGAGTGTTTCAGTCAGTTTCTCTCAAAATTAAAATATATAACATTCAATATTGGATTTGAATGTATATTTTAATTTACCGGGGCCACATACTAATTCCAAAAATTCCCGAAAAATATATCTGGCTATGTTTTAGCGATACAGTCTTAAAAAAACTAATTTCATCAAATTTGGAGACCGTTTGAAAAATGACCCTTTTCTAGTCAATCCAATTTGCACTATATTTGCAAAACATGTTTTCTTTTGCCATGCTCACATATTAATTCCAAAATTTATGGAATTTTAAAATAGCAATAATTTGACATTCTGGATCCAACAAAAGTGGTTTTGTCAAAAATGGATATCGTTTGCAAAATGGTTATTTTTAAGGGATTTGTTCTTATTTAAAAATAGAATTTTTAAATTATGACGCATTTTCTGACAATATTACTCGAAATAAAAAAATTAAATTGGTTCTGATTTTCCGGGTTGTTACAGTTCTTAATCCAGATGTACCATAATGAAGTCATTAATGATTAATATGCACTAAATCATGCAAAGGATACTGCTCTTGGCCTTGTCCCATTCATTCTTTGGTTTGTCATACTTGTTGTTCTTAAATTTTACACTAGAACTTGGACTTGAACCTTGCTGAGTTTGTTCTGCTCTTTAAACCATTAAATTCAAAAAGAAAACTGATGCAGCCATGATTATGAGCCTGTTAGCATGTACTGTTGTCCTATCTGTTGTTTTTGTTACATTTGGCTATACATTCACTTGTGAACATCAAATGTTATAGCCTGATCAATACCTTCTCTAGCATATCTTTTTTCGGGTTAACCTACGGTTTGTTGCATCATTGTTTCATGCAGCAACCATGTTGTTTCATTTTATTATCATATGTTGACATAGTGGGCTTGTTCTCATTATTTTAGGCTAATAAGATGTTGTGGCAGTACACACATGTACCCATACATGTGTGTACATGCAAGCACCTGAGGTCACAGTCCATTATAGTCACTGGAAAAAATTAAATTAATATAGTACAAATTTTGCTTCACTGAAATTTCAGCTAGCGACATATAATGGATGTGGAAATTAACTGTTATATTTAGTGTTTATTGAAATTGTTTTACTTGAACTATGGTTTAATCCTGACTCGACTGTTTTATGTTTTTGCATGGAACGCTCGGGTCAGACCCGAGAAGTATAGATTTAAAGATTTCAGCATAGGGTTCGAAGAATTGTGAAACCGGGATTCCGAAGAGGTGCACTCTAAAGTTCTAAACCAGTAAAGATTTTTCTTGTATTTAAATTGTTCTTTCAAATTCCCGCTGTATATAAATATCTTGTATTCAAAATTTTGATTAATCAATAAAAATTTATTTTGTTGTTCAACACTGTGTTATCTATTTATTCTATGTTTTTCTATGTTGATTCTATTTTAAACCCTGTAAGCTAAATAACGGTCCGTCGATTTGAACCCTTTAAGTGGGTTAATTTCCAATTTGAAGTGGTTAAAAAGGCGGGATGTTACAAGTGGTGTCAGAGCTTTTGTTTGATTCAAAGCGTAGCTTATTGGGTTTGAAATGAATAGGATCGACACCAGAAAAACATATTTTGAAAATAAAAAGGTTTCAAAATATAAATTTTGGAAAGTGAAAATAATTTTAATGATTTTGACGGGGAAATTATTTTGAAAATATTAAGTATTTTGAAATTAGTATTTTGAAATTAATAAGTGGAAACTAAAAAATTATTTTGAGATTTAAAATTTATTTCAGAATCCCCAGTCTTCGAATGTAGATTTTTAGAGCCTTTCTTCGATAAGTTCTTAGGATTGAATCTCGAATCCATCATCGAATGATATGTAAGGAAGAGTAGTATAAGATAATTGACGAATAAATTTCTCTAACTGTGTATTTTAGCAATAACGATAACTGAAATTGATTGGTAATAAGAATTCCAATGGAAATTTAGGTGAAAGGGGGAAATTTGGAGTTATTTCAGAAATGAAACACTGAATTTTATTTTGATATTTAGGATAGAAATAAATGAAAATAAAATTGAAAAACGGTATGATTGGAATACGACTGTGCTAAATTTAATTAATTTATTTGAGTTATTTAGAATTTGGATAGATGATTTATAATTGGGTTCAAACTAATAATGCATAATCAAATACAAGAATTCGATAGTGAAGTATAAAATAGTTAATTGATTCACAAGAAGTGAATTATAAACATGGACTGTTAATAAAGAGATATATGAATAAAGGTTGTGAAGAATTTTGAATTGATATTTGAATTAAATCAAAATTTATTTGATGTGAGGAGTTTAGATTTCGAAAGGGAAATAATATTTACTTTTTAGAAGTAAATAACATATGAAAGCAAAAATGTGCAAGTAGATTTGGGATAAAGGAAATGAAGTCGACCAGTATGGTGTGGTTATTCTGAAGCTCAGAATGTAAATCAAATGAGATTTTGCCAAAGTTCAGAATATATTATCGGATAGTGATTATTCGGAAGAGAGTTATTTATAGGAGACAATTATGTCGAATTTCAGAAAATACCATTTACTTTTTGTTTTTAATTGAAATTTAATTTAATTTATTATTGATTAATTATTTATATATTCAGATTAAGGAATAAAATACATTTTAAATTTAATTATTTCGAAGGTGTGAATTATTGTTATAATCAATGATTATTGTAAAGGAAATAAATTCTTAACTTAAAATCAAAAATTTCGAGAATAAATGTTTTGGTGGTGTTTGAAGTAGTGAATTTGATCTGTTTCGAAGTTAATAATGTTGTCCGGTTAAAGTCTAAGAGGTAAATTTAACCCAACTTGATTGACTCCATTGTTGACCAAGAAATGATTACGATTCGATAGCTAAAGTGGTTAAATGGAGTAAGAAATGAGTGTTAGCAGTTAAGTGAAAATAGCGGTGTGTATTAAATATCTTTTTTCAGCCCAAATAATGAATTTAGAAATGTTCCCATGAGAATACATATTTTCGATAGAAACTAAAGATTCGTTAATGTGTGGAACTGTTTTCCAACGGTAATAAGAGATTTTTTAGAAAATGAATATGATAATTGGAAATGTTTGTAAAAGATCGTGAGAGCCTAATGAGTTTGGACAAATCAGAATGGCAAGGACTGTAGAATAAAAAGCCGCATGTCGAGAACGAAGGACGGCAGAACGTAGGAGAAATGGATTTGTAAGTTGAATTCGAGAGTTGCGTAAGCTTTAATTTGGTAAGGAATTAAGAAGTGGAGTTAAGGAATATAGAAACTGATTGGAGATTAGTTAAGTTGAATAATTTCCTAAGTGTTGATCTGATGATGGTTTCGGCCTTCGGGATTTGATACTTAAGGAGTTGTTCGCTTGCTAATTTACAATCGAAGAATGTGAAAGAGAAATAGAGCGTGAATGAGGGATTTGTTATAAGGAGGAAGAGATGAATTTTGGAAGTGTAAAAGAAAAAAAATTGAACTAAGTGACGATTTAATAATTGGGAATTTGGAAGGGATTTTGGTTTATAACCAATAGATTCAAAAATCTAAGTTGAAAGGGTATCCAATAGCTGAGTTGATTAAGACAGGAAACTAGAGCTCCGAAATTAGAATGGAACTTGAGGATATTCGATCCTAGATATTGGAAATAGAAGTTTCTGGAAAATTATGTAAGAATTTGGTGAAATTGAAACTTTTGATTTGGAAGGTAATCAATTTGAAATGAAATCTTATATAACAGAATTTCTATAAGAACGAGACCTTTGAAATATGATTTGGGAAGAAAATCTTATGTAAGTGACATAAGTATGATTTATGAAATAAAGTACTATATGTCTTCAAGTCAGGATAATGGAAGTACCATCCTTCTCCTTTGAATTTCGAGCTTAGTGAGATGTGTTGCTGGTGGTAGTAGGTTGTCCGGACATAAAACTTGAGTTGTTTGAAAGAACACGATTGTGTAGCGTGATTCGCAGGGTTGAAGATGGTCTACGGAGGATGGATGCTTGTTGAGGGAACCAAGTGTCTACTGCGATCTACAGTTATGACAAGGGAGTAATCCGCATAGTTGTGAAGGCTTACGGGTATGGATGTTTCCTGAGGGAATCAGGCGTAACCATTGTGTACCTGCAGTCCCCATGGCATATCTACAAGTGAAAGAGATGTAACCACTAGAGTTACTAAAGGTACAATGGAGCCATGCGATGTTTGAGATATCTTAGTAATGTGGAGCAACCTATTTGATGCAACACTGTGTCTTCGTGACTTGATTGGTCTTCGTGACCTGATTTGTCCTCATGATTTGATTTGTTCTCGCGACCTGGTTTATCTTCATAACTGGATAATTTGTTTTCGTGACCCTGAAATAGAGCAATCAATGCTCAATGACTTCAGATTTTCATTTGGTTCATAAATATTTTTCGTTGATATGTTCATAACGAAATTCGCATGGAAGTGATTTCCTATGGATACGGATGTTTTCTTGGGGATCAAGACGGAGCCATTGTGTATATGCGATTCATGAATAATCAACATATCAATATCACATTGGTACTTTCTATATCTGTTTTTAAATGAATTTTTGAAAATATTTTCACTAGGAGTTGAAACAAGGATATTTAGTACTTGGAGATTTTAGTCGTGCGCCTGGCCAGCATATGCCTAACATTTGTAAGAATGACGATAGACTTGTCAAACTTTGAGTTATCAAATCCATAATTTAAATTAAAATATTTCGAATTTTGGAAATTTTCAAATCGACAATTTGTAACTTGAAGAGGAAATGTTATTTACACTCTTCAATGAGTGTTAAGCAAGATTTACACTTTTTAGTAAGTGTTGGGAAGTATTAAATGGATTGAATATAAGAAGATTGAGTTAAACTTGGATCTGAGGAATAAGTGCAACGATTGGCATGTAAATGTTGTCAGATGAAGAAATTGAAAATAATTTGATATGCAACTCATACAGAATTTGAAATTTAAGAGATTGGTTTAGAAAGGAAAAAAAAATTCCCGAGAAAATTTAATATGATGAATAAACAAAGAGGAGCGATGACTTAAATGTCGATATTTAATTTAGTTGTGTAAGAATCTCACACAAATATGAAATTTTAAGTATACATTAGTATAACTCTTACAATCTCTCCTTTTCGGGGATGAAAAGTTTTAAAGGGGGGAGATTGTAACGTCCCAGAAATTTCGACAACTGAATATCAGACTAATTAAAGATTTAACAATGAATAATCAATTTATATTGATGCTTGGATCGGATATAAATAAATTCAAATATATTGTTTTGAGTTGGATTGAATACAATATTTAATTCAGAATGGTTTATTGAGGATCAAATATTTATTGTTGAATATTTGAATTAAATTTGGTGGAATAATTGAATTGGATTTTAAATTTGACTGGTAAATATAAATGGTTGAATTTTTAAATAAACATTATTGACGTTAAATAAATAAGAAATTTTAATTGTTAAAGATATATGGATTGGTTTGGATATGTGTGTTCATGTATATGAAGAATTAAAATTTTACGTTTCAAAATTTGTAAACAAACAAAATTATTGGTGAACTAACAGAACAAAATTAGTGAACAGATAAACAATTTAAAAATAAAAATAACATCGTATACAAATAGAGTCGGGTTACAACCGAACTAATTTGAGTGAATTCAGAATGTTGAAACGAAGAGATACGTATAATTTTTGTAATAATTGGAGATTGTGTTGCGGTACGAAAATGGAGCGTTCAACGTTAGTTTACGGTGCGGCTAAATAGTAAATTAAACTAAATATAACCTAACCCAGTTAAAAACATGCAGACCTATTATCTGCTTATGCCGCTACCCTAAAGCTATGAAGTTAGGTCATTCTTATCTCCATAAAAATTTCTTCTACAAAAAATTTAGCCTTCATTCCCAATTCTTCAGCACAAATTCATTTCATTCCCAATTTTAATTAAATGGCCAAATCCCTCAGCTTGTTATTCTCCATTTCTATCTGACACTTTCAACTCCATTCCTTCACTCCACCTCCATGTTTCTCGTTGTTGACCACCGTAATTACTTTTCCCCAAAATCCCTAAAATCAAATCGAGTTTCCTCTTTCCATCGAAAAATTGAAATCAACTGCCACCATAAATATCCAAAATCGATTGGCTTCCTCTTGTCGCTCGTCACCGCAAGTAGTCTTCCACCATCATCGAAGCTTCAAGTTGCTGCTTTGCCATCGAAGGTTAGTTCGTCTTCCATCATAGTCGCTGTGGTCGAAGCCCAAACCACGGATTTCCCTTACTGTGAACTTCCTCCCCTACGTGCTCTCTTTTCATCGGTTTAAGGTGAGCATCTCACCCACGATTAACCTCTAGATTCAAGTATTTCAATTTCAGTAGAAACTAAATTAAAAAGTAAGATATGGGATTAATTCTTTTGGCTGTCATATTTTGCTGAACTTCGTTTGCGGGTTGCTAGGTGAATTTTGGTCCTTGATGGTTGAATATTGAAAACCCTGAACTGTGCAAGCATGTGGATAGTAACACTTATGTATACATATGTGTCTGCATGTGTATATGTATGATGTTGCCACCTTCATGAACACAGATTCATATGCCTTTGGCTCGGAACATTTTGCCATGTTGATTGGTGACAGGCTAATATAAACTTGTGTTATCCTATTACTTGGTTTTCTTGTTGATTTCCGTCGTGTGCCACACAGATTCATGGACCAAAATTATTGCAGGTTGATTTAGGGTCAACATACATTTGTATATATTTATATGTGCATATATGTGTGCCCGATATAGGCTTAGTGTGACGGTCCGCCCCGCACCAACCGGCATTTACTCCAAAAGTGCGCTGTACACATGTCCAGTTAGCACGGAACAGGTCGTTAGAAGGAAAAGGGAAGAAGGAAATGAGCATACAAAGAACCTGTAGAATGTCTCACAGCGCATAGAACAAAATATAATAATAATATACTTGACATAAAACAGGAGAGACAATGCATAAGCTAAAAATCAGAACTAAACATCATAGCAGCGGAAATCCAAAATATAGTTTATTACAACTTTCAAACTGTCTCAAAGCAGAAGTAAGATAAAGGAGGTACACTATTAATGCCCAAGTAGCGACCACCAACGACACAGGGAGAATGTGTATATATATATATCATACGTGGAAGCCTCCTGCCTGCCTTCGAATCAGCTACTCGCGCATCACCAGCTAACCTGTCTCTAGTCTGCTCGTGTGAGCACCCAGAGTAATAAGAGGAGACATAAAACTCTGGGTCAGACATAAAGCCTGGTATGAGCGATAAGCATCTAAAGTGAACAATAACAGGTAGACTAAAACATACCTGAACCTGGACCTGCAACCAAAGAGTTAGCACTACATACTGTACAACACTCTAAGGTACCATATCAAACGGTGTAAAGATACGGAGGTGGGGGAGGTGTGCATGTCATAGGAATGGCAAACAATCAAACATAGCATCCATCCTCACATCTCTCACTCAGTGCGTAAAGCATACGATATTCACCACTTCGATCACCCAACATACCTTGCTACGATCACTCTGCCCCATGAAGTCATAAATGGCTTCACTGCACTGATAACGTAGCCACTAATTCCTCGCTATATCCACTTGCCCCATGGAGTTATTCACCCCATCTGCGCTGGCTCATAGCCTTACCAATCCTTACTATGTCCACTTGCCCCATGGAGTTATTCACCCCATCTGCGCTGGCTCATAGTCTTACTACGCATCACCTTGCCCCTCAGGTCATAATGACCCTACTGCACTGATAACGTAGTCTTGCTACCATCACCTTGCCCCTCAGGTCATAATGACCCTACTGCACTGATAAGTAGCCATCATTCCTTTTCAGTGGTGAATCGAAGTTATGAACGTCGACAACTCCTTAGCACACGTCCCGCAGCAAAGTCCAACTCATGAAGTCCACTCATTGGTTCCTATCTGGATCCTGAGTCAATACCCTTCATTTGGACTACCATTGCATCTCGGGTTATCAGTCTTCATCGGTTCGGTTCGGCCTCCCATACCCCATTTGGATCAGATCTGCTCTTCAGCACGCCATGGTTCGAATCGCCGTCGCGGTCCTCTTTCTCTTTGCTTCAGATCGTGCTCCTCTCCTCAGTTCGGATCGGAATACCCCATACGGGTCGGATCGCGCTCCTCCAGCTCGTGGCTCCCCCGGTTCGGATCGGCGTCTCGTAGTGCATCGGATCGTGGATGCTGCTTTCCTCTAGTCGGATCGTGATACGAAGCACGAGTGGATCGGATCGGGTAGCAGTTCATGGTTGGTGCTCGTGGACCTTGCGCAGACGATTCGGCTCGGAGGAGATGACTTGGCTCATGGTGATGTTCCACGATCCCATAGGGCGATCCGATCGACCCTCAATCCCCTATCCGATCCGAACTCCTGCACCTTGTCCAGCGAGTTGTTTACGCCCCTCGACGGCGTTTTCGACCATTCCAACTATTCTAGTCAATCACAAAGCATACCATACAGTCATAGAAACATGTATAATCAACCACACACATCAAAACAACAATATGATAGGTTAAAATGGATCAAACATAGCCAAAACCCCCTATTTTCCATTAAGCATGTTTAGGTGAAACTTATGATATGACTAGCAAAGCTTAACCAAATTAACCCAAATTCACATCAGAGGTCTAAAACATCATTCCGAATTTTATAAACATTTTTCCAGAATTTTATCATGTTTAAATTCGCTAATTAACATTAATCACCCCAAATTAGCCATAATTAGTGTAAAACTATGCAAATCACTCACCTTAGCCACAAATAAACTAAGATCTGAACTAAATCTCTGATTTGATGTGAATCCTAATGCTAAACAGCAGCTCCAATGTTGCTTTGGTGTAGATCTTCCTTGATTAGGGGTTGCTAAGCCAAATCCTTGACCAAAAGGTGATTTGGAGGTGATTTAGAGGTTGGAGGCCATTTTTAGGGTTCCTTGGTGATAAGTGGAGGCTAGAAAACTGAAATGGAATGATCCTCTATCTCATTTCAGCCTCCCCATAACCCTAATCCCGAAATGGGTTATGGGCCTACTCACTAATCACCTAATTTGGCCCGGTTAAGCAGTTTTTCACCCTCCAATCCTTGTTTCAGCCATATCTCCCAAACGGTAAGTCCGTTTGGCTATTATGACCACTCTACGGAAAGGTAAACCATCAAACGAATCCAATGGAAGTGGTTTCAGGTCAAAATTCCTTTCCAATCAAAAGTTATGGCCAAAACAGTACTAACTAGGGGTAAAATGGTCATTTAAAAATCGACAAAAATCATGAACATGGGAAATGACTCTAATGGATGTTTCCCAAAGTTGACCATATGACTTTATACGGGAAAGAAATAAATATTCTACGATCCCTCGATGCGTAGAATGTGGGTCATTACACTCTCCCCCCTTAAGAAATTTCGCCCCCGAAATTCCCTAATCAAAACACACACAAAGGTCCCGCATGCCTATCAACCATAAAACAACCATCAAACATGCAGAACAAGCAAAATAAGTCTATCCTAGCATGCGGAAAAACTAAATCGCAAGGTGAATCTTACTAGGCAAAGAGTTCTGGATATGCCTTCCTAATGCTCTCCTCTGTCTCCCAAGTACAGTCATTCTCGTCCTTGCCCCACTGAACCTTGACTAGCTTCACCGACTTCCTTCGAAGTTGCTTCGTATCGTGCCCCACAATACGAATCGGCTTGCGGTTCCCAACCGCCTCGGGTTCTACTTCGAAGTCCTCTAACTGATCAGGTGAAATAGTCATATCTGAGTCGTGAACGAACTTCCTTAATTGGGGAACATGAAATACATTGTGAACTCCCGCCATTTTCTCTGGTAAGCCAACTCTATATGCCAAATTCCCGACTAGTTCAAGAACAGGGAATGGGCCAACAAATCTTTGTGCTAACTTGCCTCTCCTGCCAAATCATATCACGCTCTTCAACGGAGAAATCTTGACAAACACCAAGTCACCAACGGAGAATCTCAAACCTCTTCTCCTCTTATCAGCATAACTCTTCTGCTTATCTTGGGCAGCTTTCATTCGTTGCTGAATGATCTTGATCTTATCCGAAGTTTCTCTCACCACATCTGGTCCAAGCACAAACCTCTCGCCAGTCTCTATCCAACATGACGGTGAGTTGCACGGTCTTCTGTACAAAGCTTCATATGGAGCCATACCGATACTGGATTGGTAGCTATTATTATATGCAAACTCTACTAGATGCAAATGGTCATCCCATGATCCACCAAAATCCAATATACAAGCTCTCAAGAGATATTCCAATATACGATTCACCCTCTCCGTCTGACCGTCGGTCTGAGGATGATATGCGGTACTGAGATGTAATCCTGACCCTAGAGCCTCTTGTAAGCTCTTCCAAAACCCACTAGTGAACAACGGGTCTCGGTCACTCACAATGCCTTTGGGTACTCCATGAAATCTCACTACCCACTTCATATACAATTCTGCCAACTTGGCTGCCGTTCTGGTCGATTTGACTGGTATAAATCTTGCACTTTTAGTCAATCGATCCACAATTACCCAAATTCTATCATATCCCGATCTAGTCCTTGGTAAACCATCGATGAAATCCATCGAGACTTGCTCCCATTTCCATTCGGGAAATTCTAATGGTTGCAACAAACTACTAGGCTTCTTTTGCTCGGCTTTAACTAGCTGGCAATTCATGCATTTGGATATAAACTTCCCAACGTCTCTTTTCATCCCTTCCCAGTAGTAAGTCTGCTTCATGTCTCGATACATCTTATTACCACCAGGATGTATAGTCAGTTTTGAGTGATGACATTCTCTAAGCACTTCATCTCTCAAACCATTCACGTTGGGCACAACTAGTCTTCCATTCTTTCGAAGCCATCCATCTCGATCAAGCCCATATGCATTCATCTCCTCACCGTCGATGTCCATCTCTACCTTGGAGATGATTTCCAATAGATTAGGATCGTTCCTCTGGCTGGAACCAATCCGCTCTATCAAAGTGGGTCTGATCGTCAAACTAGCTAGCATGACTGGATCCAATTCGCACTTTGGTCTGAAATCAAACCCCGCGATATACTCCAGTTGCTTCCATTCAAGAAACATTGCCCCTAAGCTGGCATGTCTCCTACTCAAGGCATCGGCTACCGCATTACCTTTCCTAGGTGTATATGCGATATCAAAATCATACGAAGCCAAGAACTCTAACCATCTCTGCTGTCGGAGATTCAGATCCTTCTGGGAGAAGAGATACTTTAACGATTTATGATCGGTAAACAACTCAAATCTTTCTCCCAAGAGATAATGTCTCCATATCTTCAGCGCAAACACAATCGTTGCTAGTTCCAAATCATGGGTAGGATACTTCTTCTCATGCGGCTTTAGCTGTCGACTAGTATAAGCTACAACCCTACCTCCTTGCATCAATACAGCACCCAGTCCGGTACCACAAGCATCCGTGTATACCGTCATCTCTTCATTCCCTTTAGGAATGACTAACACTGGTGCACACGTCAACTTCTCTTTTAGACTCTTGAAGGCATCCTCACACACTTCGTCCCAGACGAAGGACTGATTCTTCTTAGTCAACTAAGTCAACGGTGCCGCTATCTTGGAGAAGTCCTGGATAAACTTACGATAATATCCAGCTAATCCCAAGAAACTTCTCACATCTGTTGCATTCTTAGGTGTAGGCCAATCCTGTACCGTAGCCACCTTCGCAGGGTCCACGGCAATACCACTCTCGGAAACAACATGACCCAAGAATCTCACTTCCCTTCTCCAAAAATGACACTTAGAGAATTTCGCTTTCAATTGGTGTTTCCTCAACACCTCTATCACTATCCTCAAGTGTCCCTTGTGTTCCTCCTCTGTCCTTGAGTAAACAAAGATATCATCCACGAACACAAGAACAAACTTATTCAACTGATCTCTGAATACTCGATTCATAAGATCTACAAAGTAGGTTGGTGCATTGGCCAACCCAAATGGCATGACCAACCACTCATAAAATCCAGACGGCGTCCTAAATGCCGTTTTCGGAACACTATCATCTGCCACTCGAAGCTGATGAAATCTTGTCGCGAGGTCCAATTGGGAGAACACTCTTGCTCCTTCCAGTTGATCAAACAAATCGTCTATCTGCGGCAGAGGATACTTATTCTTCCTCGTCACCTTATTCAACTCGCAATAGTCCACACACAAACGAAGGGAACCATCTGCCTTAGTGGCAAACACAACTGGTGCTCCCCACTCGGAGACACTCCTCCTAATAAATCCCTTCTTCAAAAGATTGCTGACTTGCACCCCGAGCTCTCTCTGCTCCCTTGGTGCCATACGATGAAGTGGCATCACTATAGGTCTGGCATCTTTCACTAAATCAATACAGAACTCAATCTCTCGGTGTGGTGGAAGCCCGGTCACCTCCTCGAAGACGTCCGGATACTGGCCAACCACGGGCACATCTGACAACTCATCCTGCGGGATGTCGAGGGAATTTACAAAACTAGCCATAACCCCATCACTAGGTAGACTACCAAACACTACCCTCCGCCCATCATCCGCCCTCACTGTCACCAAAAAGCCCTCACAGTCTACCACCACCCCGTATCTTTGGAGCCAATCGACTCCCAATATAATGCCATACCCAGTAAAGCCCAAAACAAAGCAATCACATACAAATATACACCCATGACTCGATAAGACCAAATTCTTGCAAATCATACTAAGGCTAGTCGAACCGCCAATCGGGTTCGTCACAACCAATGGTCTATCGACTATCTCGGGCTCCAGTCCCAACCTATCTACCAGGTCACTAGATATGAAGGAACGGGAAGCCCCAGTATAAAACAAAACTCGAACTGGTACATTATAAATAGAAAGCATACCTTGAATAACAACATTCTTTCCTTTCTCCGCCGCAGCTGGGGCATTCGACGAAGAAGGAACAACATCAATAGCATATGCTTTCACAATCTGCTTCTCCTTAAGAGGTTGCGGACACTTATCCTTATGATGTCCCACTTGACCACAGTTGTAGCACTTCCTTTCCGCTGGCTTGGCCCGACATTCCTTAGCATAATGGCCCTTCTTACCACAGCTGAAGCACTCAACATCTTTCTTGCTCTTTTTCTGGCCACCTTTTGATTGGTCCTGCTTCCTCTTATTCTGAGAGTTATTCTTGCCTCCACCGCCTGCTTACGACTTTGGCCCTTCTGCAGATGCAGCCTCAGTCTTTGACTTAGGGTAAAGACTCTCTGATCTCAAAGCTTTCCCCACAATCGATTCAAAAGTCTCATCAATGTGGTTGATAAGCCTTTCCCCCAAGTATCCATCCAAACCAGTAATGAACTTCTCATTCTTCTTCTCAGGAGTATCAATGAGAGACAGTCCATACTTCGACAAAGTGTCGAACTCAGCAATATGATCAGAAACTGCCCTTCCGTTCTGCTTGAGTTCCAAGAATCTCTTAAACAACACTGACTTCTGAGAAACTGGAATAAACTTCTCGCTAAAGCGAGCCTTGAACTGATCCCAAGTAACCTGATCTTCTGGGGTAGCTGTTCTAATGGCATTCCACCAATTCATCGCTCGCCCTTGCAGCTGACGAGACGCTAGCCTTCTCTTCATCGCATCCTCAAGACCCAAGTCATCGAAGATATGGTCACAGCTATCCATCCAGTCCTCAACATCTGTGGCCGACTCCGTCCCATGGAACGGCTTTCCACCAAGATTAGTGTAATCTTTGCACAACTTGGCGAAATCGACCCTAGGCGCCTGCACTACTGGGCCACCACCAACTCCGAGATTGGGAACTGCCTCTTGCACTTCTCTAAGCATGTCTCTCATGAGGTCAGTGAACATTGCCCTCATGTCAGCGGCATTCCCTTGGTTGGTTCCTCTACCAGCACCCCTCGTGTCTCGGCTCATCGTCAATCTGAAAAAGGGAAACGATTAACGACCCCATAGTGGTGCTAGTGTAGTGCGACTTCATTTATACTACCAATAATATATATATATACATAGCTTTTGAAAACCAAAGTAATCACAAATACGCGCTCTCATATACGTACTATCTCTCCATGATGTCTTTCCCTAGGTTAACTACGCAACCAAGAGCTTTGATATCAAGTGTGACGGCCCGCCCCGCACCAACCGGCATTTACTCCAAAAGTGCGCTGTACACATGTCCAGTTAGCACGGAACGGGTCGTCAGAAGGAAAAGGGAAGAAGGAAATGAGCATACAAAGAACCTGTAGAATGTCTCACAGCGCATAGAACAAAATATAATAATAATATACTTGACATAGAACAGGAGAGATAGTGCATAAGTTAAAAATCAGAACTAAACATCATAGCAGCGAAAATCCAAAATATAGCTTATTACAACTTTCAAACTGTCTCAAAGCAAAAGTAAGATAAAGGAGGTACACTACTAATGCCCAAGTAGCGACCACCAACGACATAGGGAGAATGTGTATATATATATCATACGTGGAAGCCTCCTGCCCGCCTCCGAATCAGCTACTCGCGCATCACCAGCTAACATGTCTCTAGTCTGCTCGTGTGAGCACCCAGAGTAATAAGAGGAGACATAAAACTCTGGGTCAGACATAAAGTCTGGTATGAGCGATAAGCATCTAAAGTGAACAATAACAGATAGACTAAAACATACCTGAACCTGCAACCAAAGAGTTAGCACTACATACTGTACAACACTCTAAGGTACCATATCAAACAGTGTAAAGATACAGAGGTAGGGGAGGTGTGCATGTCATAGGGATGGCAAACAATCAAACATAGCATTCATCCTCACATCTCTCACTCAGTACGTAAAGCATACGATATTCACCACTTCGATCACCCAACATACCTTGCTACGATCACTCTGCCCCATGAAGTCATAAATGGCTTCACTGCACTGATAACGTAGCCACTAATTCCTCGCTATGTCAACTTGCCCCATGGAGTTATTCACCCCATTTGCGCTGGCTCATAGCCTTACCAATCCTTACTATGTCCACTTGCCCCATGGAGTTATTCACCCCATCTGCGCTGGCTCATAGTCTTACTACGCATCACCTTGCCCCTCAGGTCATAATGACCCTACTGCACTGATAACGTAGTCTTGCTACCATCACCTTGCCCCTCAGGTCATAATGACCCTACTGCACTGATTAGTAGTCATCATTCCTTTTCAGTGGTGAATCGAAGTTATGAACGTCGACAACTCCTTAGCACACGTCACACAGCAAAGTCCAACTCATGAAGTCCACTCATTGGTTCCTATCTGGATCCTGAGTCAATACCCTTCATTTGGACTACCATTGCATCTCGGGTTATCAGTCTTCATCGGTTCGGTTCAGCCTCCCATACCCCATTTGGATCAGATCTTCTCTTCAGCACGCCACGGTTCGGATCGTCATCGCGGTCCTCTTTCTCTTTGCTTCAAATCGTTCTCCTCTCCTCCGTTCGGATCGGAATACCCCATACGGGTCGGATCGCGCTCCTCCAGCTCGTGGCTCCCCCGATTCGGATCGGCGTCTCGTAGTGCATCGGATCGTGGATGCTGCTTTCCTCTAGTCGGATCGTGATACGAAGCATGAGTGGATCGGATCGGGTAGCAGTTCATGGTTGGTGCTCGTGGACCTTGCGCAGACGATTCGGCTCGGAGGAGATGACTTGGCTCGTGGTGATGTTCCACGATCCCATAGGGCGATCCGATCGACCCTCAATCCCCTATCCGATCCGAACTCCTGCACCTTGTCCAGCGAGTTGTTTATGCCCCTCGACGGCGTTTTCGACCATTCCAACTATTCCAGTCAATCACAAAGCATACCATACAGTCATATAAACATGTATAATCAACCACACACATCAAAACAACAATATGATAGGTTAAAATGAATCAAACATAGCCAAAACCCCCTATTTTCCCTTAAGCATGTTTAGGTGAAACTTATGATATAACTAGCAAAACTTAACCAAATTAACCCAAATTCACATTAGAGGTCTAAAACATCATTTCGAATTTTATAAACATTTTTCCAGAATTTTATCATGTTTAAATTCGCTAATTAACACTAATCACCCCTAATTATCCATAATTAGTGTAAAACTATGCAAATCACTCACCTTAGCCACAAATAAGCTAAGATCTGAAATAAATCTCTGATATGATGTGAATCCTAATGCTAAACAGCAGCTCCAATGTTGATTTGGTGTAGATCTTCCTTGATTAGGGGTTGCTAAGCCAAATCCTTGACCAAAAGGTGATTTGGAGGTGATTTAGAGGTTGGAGGCCATTTTTAGGGTTCCTTGGTGATAAGTGGAGGCTAGAAAACTGAAATGGAATGATCCTCTATCTCATTTCAGCCTCCCCATAACCTTAATCCCGAAATGGGTTATGGGCCTACTCACTAATCACCCGATTTGGCCCGGTTAAGCAGTTTTTCACCCTCCAATCCTTGTTTCAGCCATATCTCCCAAACGGTAAGTCCATTTGGCTATTATGACCACTCTACGGAAAGGTAAACCATCAAACGAATCCAATGGAAGTGGTTTAAGGTCAAAATTCCTTTCCAATCAAAAGTTATGGCCAAAACAGTACTAACTAGGGATAAAATGGTCATTTAAAAATCGACAAAAATCATGAACATGGGAAATGACTCTAATGGATGTTTCCCAAAGTTACATGACCATATGACTTCATAAGGGAAATAAATAAATATTCTACGATCCCCCGATGCGTAGAATGCGGGTCATTTTTTGATGCAAAAAGGTAGTGAATCGCTAGATTCACGCCTTCATTCATTCATTAAACATAAAACAAGTACAACGTGATCAGCATGCATAGGACTAGCTACTAGTTACAAATATTTACATAAATATGTACAACCAAAATACATGCACGCAGGCATGTTTACATAGTGCCCAAAAAATATATATGAAACGACTACAAAACAGCATGCGGACCCAGTAAAATGAAGCATGGCATCATCAAGCTCTGCTACCACGAGCCCTGTCCATCACTCGAGCGCCGATTGTGTCAACAAACTTGATTTCTTCCTTGCCTGACCAAAGAGAAACAAAATTAAGGATGCGAAAAATAACTGAGTTGGGCCGTTTCATTTTGCATTTAAACTTTCGTGAGTTGCGTTCATGCCAGAGGGTCCAAACATAAGCAAAGTTCAAAAGGGCAAACATATGGCGCATGTTAGTGTCAGGTAATGTAATAATAGTGCTATGCCAGAAAAGAAATTGATCAGTGATGAAGTGAGACCAGTCTAAGCAGATATTAATGCTAACTAAACACTTCGTCCACACGTAAAAGGCGAAATCGCAATCAACAAAAAGATGCTGATAATCCTCGTCGTCGTCCGTGCAAAAAACACATCCCCCAGTAACATGA
Source organism: Allium sativum (assembly GCA_030737875.1). Classification (NCBI taxonomy): domain Eukaryota; kingdom Viridiplantae; phylum Streptophyta; class Magnoliopsida; order Asparagales; family Amaryllidaceae; genus Allium; species Allium sativum. The sequence continues at coordinate 1,007,602,179 of CM060912.1, read as the reverse complement.
ACACCTTTTTGCCGTGATCTTTTCACTGTATTGAGCTTGTTGTGCATGATCATCCACATATGAATCTTGACCTTAGCAGGTACAGCCTTAAAACTCCACATTCTCGTGAATCCATCATACTTTCTTCCTGCGAAGTTCATCAACTTATAAAGTGTGCTCACGCAAAAGTTACTACCACCAATCTTCCACACAAATTCATCCTCCTCATTGCTACGAAGATGTACATCTTCTAACAAACGAATCAGGCCACATAGCTGAAGCAAAGCATTACCAGCCACAATGCGACAGAAGGACAAATTCCATTTAAAATTGGCAGAATTCGCATTAAACATTGCACAGACTGAAGCACTTTTGTTGCATGCAATAGCAAACAGATCGGCAAATTCATCACGCAAAGGGATAGGAAGCAACCAACAGTCATACCCGAAAGAGACGCTGCGACCGTTTTTAACTACAATCTCAGTCCCAATCTTCATCCAGTGAACATTTGCCATAACACCACGCCAGAATATCGAGCAATGAGAAACGTCCGCATTCCAATCAAATCTACCACCATAGCAAGTGTTTAAGATCCATTCCTTCCAGAGGACTTTCTTTTCACTAAGCATAATCCACAGCCATTTACAAAGCAATGCAGAGTTCATGTTTTTCAAGTTGATGACTCCCAAACCTCCTTGATCTTTGGACTTGCACACCTGGTCCTACGACACTAGACAGCAGGCTTTACGCGTGTCCTTCGTACCAGTCCAGAAAAAATTTCGACGAACAGCATCAATCTTCTGAACTACCCAACCCGGACACGAATAAAAAGAGAGCCAGCACAAAGGGATAGCCGCCAGAACAGAGTTCACCAGCACCAGACGTCCAGCCCTTGATAGACAATTTCCTTTCCACCTCGCTAATCGCCTGTCAACTTTATCAATCACATATTGCCAATCACTCTTCATCAGTCTTTTTGGACGGATGTAAGCTCCAAGGTATTTGAGGGGGAAAGAATCCGCCATGCAGTTGAGCATTTCAGCACATTTCCTGTTCACATCAACGCTACAGCCCAAAGTGTAAACACTGCTCTTATGAAAATTAATCTTTAAGCCAGATAAACTTTCAAAAGCATAAAGCAAAATTTTTAAAGAGGCAATATTCTTGCAATCAGGGTTGCAAAAAATAATAGTATCATCAGCATATTGTAGTGAATTAATACCCCCAATGATGTGATCACACCCAAAGCTTTGAATAATCTCATTAGCACTTGCCACCTGAAGGATCCGACAAAAGACATCGGCAGCCAAGTCAAAGAGGAGTGGGGAAAGTGGGTCACCCTGGCGTAGCCCTCGCTTGGATACAATAGTTTTGCCAGCCACTCCATTCACACAAATATTGGATCTGCTTGATGTTAAAATGCAATGAATCCAGTTTAGCCATTTACACGGAAAGCCTCTCGCGCTAAGAAGATCCATGATAAACCTCCAGTCAACTGTGTCAAAGGCCTTAGCGAAGTCCAGCTTCAGGATTGCGCAAGGCACATTATGTCTATCACTATGGGAGATAACTTCCTGGACAAGTACCGCTCCATCAAGAATGAATCTTCCCCTAATAAATGCTGTCTGCGAAACATCAATCAGGTCATCCATCTTCGCTTTCAGTCTGTTTGCGAGAACCTTAGTGATCAATTTGAAGCTACTATTCAAAAGACTAATAGGTCGAAAATCTGCAGCCGAGACTTTTCCTCCTCTCTTAGGGATCAAGACTACATTAGCGTACCCCAACATATCCAATCTCAAGGAACCAGAATGAAATTCTTTGAATATGTTAATAACATCATGTTTAATCACATCCCAATATTTCTTATAAATTTTTTTTGGAAAACCATCAGGGCCAGGGGCTTTATCACCAGGCATTTCGTTTAAAGCCGCGATGATTTCCTCTTCCGAGAACTCAGTATCAATGCCACTAAGATCAATAGATGAAGGATACAACATCTTCCAATCAACATTCACACGATTCTCAATGCGTTCACCAAAGATTCCCTTATAAAATTCGGTAAAAACCTCTTCTATCCTTTGATGATCACAAATTTCAACCCCGTCTTTCCAAATGCTACATATTGTGTTAGTACGCCGTCTACCGTTTGCAACTTTGTGGAAGTAACTTGTGTTACTATCACCAAGCTTAAGCCACTGAGTTCTCGACCTCTGTTTCCAAAAAAATCTCTTCTTGGTCAATCACCGTTAGAAGCTCCTTTTCTTTAGTTTTTAACAAGGCTCGCTCAGCATCACTTAGATTACGCCCTTCCTCAAGCACATTAAGCTCCATAATCTCAGATTCAAGTCTCTGCTTCTTAACTCTGATGTTTCCAAAGACTTCTCGATTCCATTTGGCTAAAAATTTACGCAATAGTCTCATTTTCCTACAAAAATTGCTAGCTGCATCCCCAAAGCTGCGAAATTCTACCCACTTCTGGCGCAACATCACATCAAAATTTGGCTCAATGCACCACATATTTTCGAACTTAAAAAAGATTTCCTTCTATGATCGACGTTAGTGTTTAGAACAACAGGGCAGTGATCAGAAATAAGGGAAGTAAGACCTCTTTGAAGAGTCAGGGGGTGCAAGTCATCAAAAGCAGAATTAATGAAGAAACGATCGAGGCGAACTAAAGTAGGAGGGGTCCTACCGTCAGTCCACGTATATTTTCTATTAGTCATGGGTAGGTCAATAAGGCCACAGTTACCAACAAAGTCACTAAAATCGTTCATGTCGCCCAAGCCAGCGTTTTTCACTACATTACGTTCAGACATAAATCTTGTAACATTAAAGTCGCCGCCAATTACCCAGGGACCATACGTGAGTTTATAAAAATCCAAACCCTCAGCCCATAAAGTCATTCTTTCTCGTCTTGTATTGGGTCCATAAACATTAGAAAAGAAGTAAAGTACATTTGTAGATTTACATTCAAGGGCCAAATGCAGACAGTAAGTTTGTTTGATTTCTTGCTTAATCAACCAAGAATTACTACTCCATCCAGTAAAAATGCCACCCGAGGTTCCCACAGCAGGTATAAAGGCCCATTCATCAATAACACCCCACCCCAGACATTTAAAAATAAATGGTTCAGGGTTCTCAAGCTTAGTCTCTTGAAGCATAATGATGTCAGGTTTTACAGACTTGAGGTAGTTCTTAACCCTAAGACACTTATCAAAAGTTCCTAGGCCTCTAACATTCCAAGTGACAATTATCATGATGAACCATTAGCCCTCTCATTTTCTTTGTTCTTAATATCACTTATCACATCATCATTCAACACAAAACCATATTTACTTGCAATATCTTGAAGTTGATCACTAGACAAAGTATTAAGTATAGCAGGAACAAAAATGCTACCTGCCAATGGATGACCCATCCCTCTTGCGCTGCGACGTAGCATGACCACACCATGATTCATTGCACGCTTGCCTTTACCACTTGTAGCCGAGCATTCCCCTGAGCTGGTTGGGGCCAGCGCCAAATCCCCAGCCAAATTTAAATCTTGTGATTCGTTGTCCATGACCTGTTCTTCCACCGCCTCCCTGGCACCTTGCATGTTGCCTCCCTCCCCAAGATCTTGCAAGCCTACTCCATCATTTTCATTGACGGCGATGATCTCTCTGGAGTTTGCACCCACTCCCACAATGTTGCCAACCTCATCAACCTCTACTGCCACCCCATCATCAAATCGAACCACATAATTGTCATTATTCCTCCTTGCGAAAACATCCCCTTCTCCTTCAATAGCCGAATCTGCCACCGAGGCAATAACTTCCTCCACATGCATTGTGGCTCCCCCATCCTTGCTACTCAAAACTTTAAGCTTCCCATCGCCATCGGTTGCAAACACCCTTTGCTTGAAAAGAGGGACATTGATTTTCGGCGGCGAGTCTTCCTCGCATCTTTCAATCTGCACTACATGAGAAAAACCCTCGATTGGAACTGCCACTGAATCCGGCAATGGGGTGCCCACCTCCTTCGTAAATTTGGCACGCAAACAAGTATAATCCGCGTCATGAATTGCACCGTATTGGACCCTCTCCACGTCTCCATAATCTTCCAGAGCTGCTTGGAGGACGTCAAGTTTACGACATACTAGCGGGGCATTTTTCAAGAGGATCCAAAAGGTTTCCTTCTCCCTCGAGACACTGCCGAAACGCGGACTCCACATCCTCAGGTTAATTCTCCCCATGGTAAAATTGAAGTTATATTGGAAGTTTACTGTCAGCAGATGCTGTGGGCACCGAACAACAAAGACATCGCCCATTCGCTTGACGTTCCAGTCCCAGGATGGGGCACGACGGCCATATCTGGCCTTCAAAATCTCCTCAATCTGCCGTATAGAGAAAGATCCACTCACAATGGAGATGATTACCATCGATCGAGCCCAATCAAAAGAATTTTGGTAGCGATTAGCGGAAATTTGTTTTCTGGATCTTTCTGCCATTTTTTGGGGTGGAGAACGAAAAGATTTGCAATTGAAACCCTTATGCCCTGTTTTATGACATTTAAAACAAATAACTGGATTTCGACATGATCTCACCCAGTGATCTGTCAATCCACATCTGAAGCAGCCATTTTTTGATTTGATGTTATTGAGATTTTCATTATAGCTGTGGAGAATGCGAGGAGACGGTTTTGACAAAGGCCTTTTATTGTTTAAAAAAATCAGATCTGGATTTCGCTTTACAGCTGGCCTGAGCAGAATATCCTTAAAAGATGGATTAGCAGAAATGTTTTTAACGTTATCATCTTGGTCAACATGTAAAGAAGAGATTTGTGAGGAGAAAGACGATTTGAGAGAAGAAAAAGCGTGTTTTGAATTTTCGAAAAGAGATCGCCACGAAGTCGCCATTAGGGTTTCATATTTTTTATTTTTTTAATCAAGTCTCCCGTTGTAGAATGCGGGTCATTACACTTAGATTTGTTTGATGTCGTACACAGTTGTTCACTTTGATGCACCCCTTTGTTGCATGTATATTGTTGAACTCAGGGATCCTCATAAATCCACCTTATTGTGTTGTTCGACATACATGTACCTCCTTACATTGACCATAATATGTTGCAATATAGTATGGTTTGTCCAATTTTTTGTCCGCATAAGGCCATCTATTTGAACCTGGACATGTTTTATTGCTTTGATATTGGTAATAGATACATTCAAAAACAATGGTGGCCATGAATAGGGGTTTTACTGCAAACACATCATACGTAATAGTGAGCTTGTTTAGCTAATATTTGTGGCTTTCATCCCCTGAAATGGTAACTTCTCACAAGACTGGAACTATAAACCATATATGCCTGTTATATATATATATATATATATATATATGTATGTATGTATTCTTAGATATGGAAGTTGCATTTCATATGTGTCCCCTGTTTGTAAAATGTTAACTAAATTATCTCCTGTTAATTGTATTGTTGCTGAGTGACGCTACTTGCTGTATATTGATTGGATTTTCAGTTAAAAACAATTAGGCCCTAAATGATAAACAAATAGGAAGAACTTGGAAACCTTTAGTTTTACCTGTATATTCAATTCATTAGTTCTAGATGTATGATGGAAATCTGGAGTATTATGTGAATTGTTTTATATATTTCTCAGTTTAATTGAGTTAGCTCATTTAATTCGGAACCATGATCCTCTTTACTGTTACTAAGCACCATTATTGAATTATTATTATGAACTAGTTTACATATTCGGTCGGTAAGAAATGAAATACTTTAGGCCTAGAGCTTTTCAATTCACGTAGATTATTACTTCTATGTTATGTTCTTTAAAATGCCATGGATTTTTAAAGATTTGTGGCGTTCCTAGTCTGTTCTTAATCCAGATATACCATAATGAAGTCATGAATGATTAATATGCACTAATTCATGTAAAGTATACTACTCTTGGCCTTGTCCTATTCGTTCTTTGGTTTGTCATACTTGCAGTTATTAAATTTTAGGCAAGAACTTGGATGAACCTTGCTGAGTTTTTTCTACTCTTTAAACCATTAAATCCAAAAAGAAAATTGATGCAGCCATGATTATGTGCCTGTTAGCATATATTGTTGTCCTATTTGCCGTTTTTGTTACATTCAGCTATGCATTCACTTGTGAACATCAAATGTTATAGCCTGATCAATACCTTCTCTGACGTATCTATTTTTCGGGTTAACCTACGGTTTGCTGCGTATTGTTCCATGCAACAACCATGTTGCTTCATGTTATTATCATATATTGACATAGCGGGCTTGTTCTCGTTATTTCTGGCTTATAGGATGTTGTGGCAGTACATATATGTACCCGTACATGTGTGTCATGCAAGCACCTGGTGTCATAGTCCATTATAGTCACTGGAAAAAATTAAATTGATATAGTGCAATTGTTGCATGACTGAAATTTCAGCTAGCGGCATATAATGGATGTGGAAATTAACTGTTATATTTAGTGTTTATTGAAATTGTTTTACTTGAACTATGGTGTAATCCCGACTCGAGCCTTTTATGATTTTGCATGGAACGCTCGGGTCAGACCCAAGCAGTGCAGATTTAAAGATTTCAGTATAGGGTTCGAAGATTTGCAAAGCTGGGATTCCGAAGAGGCACACTCTGATGTTTTAAACCAATAAATTTTTTTCTTGTATTTAAATTGTTCTTTCAAATTCCGCTGTATATAAATATCTTGTATTCAAAATTATGATTAATCAATAAAAACTTATTTCGCTGTTCAACACTGTGTTATCTGTTTATTTTGTGTTGATTCTATTTTAAACCCTGTAAGCTAAATAAGGTCTGTCGATTTGAATGCTTTAAGTGGGTTAATTTCCAATTTGAAGTGGTTAAAAAGGCGGGACGTTACAACAATACTCAAATCTGCGTTTTTGCATAAATTTAATTTACAATAAAATGAAAGAAAGTAAATCAGACTAAATGATAAATTTACACAAAAACCCGAAAATTCATTTTTACTTATATCCATAATCTAAAATTCAAATAAACACAAGATTGACCATTTCCAATATTCATTAGAGATTGGGGGGATTTATATGTGTTTTTTACACAAGAATCCTAAATCTTATTTAAATAGAAACAATCCAGTTTTTACACCAATAATTACAGAAAATAGTTAAATATGAAGTAATTCCCACTCATAATATAATAAGGAGAAAACCATGTAACCAAATCTGGATTGCAGCCTCGAATTTATGTAATTCAGTCTTAAATTCCTTCTCCTAAATTATTATACATATATAAAAATTAAATTAAAATCTTACGCATACATAAATCTAGTTTCAGAAATCTATATAGAAATTAGAATAATGAAGACAAAAATAAGTTAGGTTTGAGAAGAAGAAAACTAACCGTACCTAATCTGGAGAATGGAGGAAAATGTGAGGTTTATAAAGGAAGCTAGGGTCTTATTTATAGTTTTTAAAGTGTGTGTGAACTATCATATTCTAATTATAAAATCTCAATCGTGCAGATCAACAAGTTACATAACAAAACCTAATCTAACATAGCCACCACCGCCCATAATTCCCTATAGGGCTGTCGACACCCTCCCTAGGAGAGCGGTCGACCGCCGAGGTGTAATAGCCCGCATTTTACGTAAAATATTTTTATTTTATTCCCTGAGGGTTGGATCATTCTCATATTTTAATATGTTGCTTATGGGGATCTGAGACATGTCCATATTTTTTACCAATTTTGTTGGTGACCATTTTACCCCTATCAGTCTTATATAGGGAATAACTATTGACTCAGGTCGACTCAGGTGTTGAGACATATGTCATTGGAAAGGAAATGATGTTTGCCATTCCATAGAGTGGTCACATTAAAGATTTGGCTCAGCGGTTTGGGAGGAATCGTTGTTTTAAGGTTTTACAGTTGGCTGTTCAAGTTTATAAAGCCATAAGGGGCAGATTTGGAGAGGCCTAGTAGTGGGCTGGTGGAAGGCTATAAATAGGGGGTAGGAGGTATGGAGAATAGTTTACTTTCTCCATTCTATCATTTGGAAGAGCCAAGGGATCCTCCATTCCTTCATCTTTCCACCATTAGAGCTTAGAGAATCGAAAATCGACACCATTTGAGGCCAGATCTATGCAAATCAAAGAGAGAGCATCGAATTGAAGAGTTTGGATTGAATTCTTTGCTGTACGGAATCAAATTTCATTGATTTTAGCTTGTTTTGGAGAATTGGTGTGTGATATGCATCTCTCACATGGATTCAATCGAGTGCATGAGTGTTTGATCATGTTTTTCATCAAATTCAAATCGTTTTCCTTAGATCTATACCATGGTAAGTCCATTTTCATATGAATCACCCTAGGATCTAATTTAACAAGTTTAAACGGGTAATTCTTATGCTATTTCTTATGTTTATGTAAGTTAGATCCGTATTTGAGTTATTATGTTCATTTATCATGATTTTGGTGTAATTTGCAAATTTTTAGTGATAATCGTCGTATTCGTGCTGTTAGCGATTTCATAACATGTTTATGATTGTATTTGATTAATTGGACGAGTTGGTTTCGTCGAATTTGTCGTTTGGCAAAGTTTTGGTCAAATTCGGAGGTGAATTTGATCTGTCCAGGTTTTGGGTCGGTCATGGATAGGTCGGTCGGCCGAAATCTTGTCTTGAGGAAACAAGTCAGTGGTGTTCGGTCTCATACTAGTCGGTCGTGCATCTCGTAGTGGTTGGCTGGTCGAGGCGGGTCGGTCGAGTTGTGTTGCTCACTTTGGGTATGTCAGTCGTGAAGTATGGAGGTGAAGTGCACAGGTTAGGTCGGCCGCTCCGGGTCGGTCGGTCTTGGTGATGAGGGTCAGGTTGAGATGGGTTGGTCGTACCCAGGTGGTTCGGGTCGATCATGAGGGTGAGGCGCTAGTCGGTTTTGTATCCTAGAAGGCGAGTCAGTCATTCCTAAAAGGAGAAGGAGTTGGTCGGCCGTATGCCTGGTCGGCCATGTAGGGTGATCGGTCGAGCATGGTTGGAAAGGATTTAAGCAACGTTTTTAAAATGCTGCGATTGATGGCATTAATGTTGTGGTTTGCTTTCAAATAGTGAATTGTTGAATGAATGCTATGAATTGTTTCATACCTTATATTAATGTTCGAAAATGGTGATGAATTCGAAGTGAATTCAATGGGGAATGTCGAAGTGATGTGAAGTGTTTGCTACTAGTCGTGATGCAACAAATGTGAAGACAACTCAAAAGTGTTCGGAGCTTGTCAGAAATGGTTGGATGGTCGTCGTTGATGACGACTAGAGATACCGAAGGCCGAGAGATTATCGTTATCGTAGTATATAGCAGGCTCAAAGTAGGGGTTACATGATTTCGTCATATGTTCGAGTACCCTGAATTTCGTCGTATGGCCTAGACACATTTTTTCGTATGGTGTCTTGAGTTTTAGCTAGAACTGGGGTTTACCGTTGACCCTTGAGAATTGATGGAAAATTGTTTAGCTAGTCAGAAGATTAACGGTGGTTTCGAAGCAGGATTGGCGGTGATAGCCATAGTTTGTCATGCATTGTGGATGTTCTGTTTGTACCATCTCACTTAGATTATCCAACGTCGAAGGAGATGTTTCTCGGGTTCTTGTCTGGTATTGGTTTAGGCCTCTGGGGTTATGCTTAAGGGATGTTGAGTTCGATTAGGGTGGTTTATGTGAGAGATATATAATCTGGATGCTATGAGTGCTATTATTAGTTGCTTCTGATTGCCATGAACGAATGGTTATTATGGTTTCCATGGATGAATGGTTGAATTGTTTGATGTAAAGGCTATCACTGTCCGATGTGGGGAAGATGGGAGTTATGTTCTTCTCTGGTATTGTGGGTAGATTAGTTCGTTTATTTACCCATTCTCATATAGTTTATTGATGAAGTTTGTTAGCTGTTTTATCGTTCACTAAGACTGTTGTCTGACTCAAGGTTTTATGTTACCCTCTTATTACCTTGGGTTGTTCATCCGATTGTTTGGATGGGCAGACTAAGTGGCAGGTGACAGGTGATAGCTTAGTGACGACGATGTTGTTGTTTGGAGGCAAACAGGAGGCTGGCGTACTATCTTTACTACTATTTAGTACCTTTGTTTTCCGCTATTTGTTATTTTTCTCTGAGTGCTGTAGTGAGGCAAAATTGTACAAACACTATTGCTGAATCCAGGTGTATAGACGTTACTTTATAGTTGTTGTGAAAGTCTAGTGTTTTCTACTTCACTAGTAATACCTATTGTATATGTTCTATTATATTTTATTCTTGCGTTGTGAGTTTAAGACTGGTTCCACTTGTGTTATCGCACCTTGATGATCATCCATAGCTGTCGTGCACATCTTTCAGCGCAGTATTCCTCTTGTTTAGTGCGAGGGCTGTGGGCGGTCGTCACAAGAGGTGGTTGACCTCCCTCAAGAAATGGGCATGGTGAATTTAATTCACTTGAACGTGTGGTTTTATTATTAATTTCTTATTAATTCTATTTAACTCTTACCATTTCTTTCAAACGTTGTCCCCTTCTTATATGCTTATATATACACACACATACGCATACAACTTGGAATTTGGAAAGGGAATATTCTCTTATACCATTTGTATTTAATATATTCCAGGTTTACGTTTACAAATTCAAGTTCAAATCTTGTGTATATATTATTATCGTCCAACTTTTTTTATTCGTAATTTTTTCATATAAACTCCATTTTCAGTAAAGAAAATATGAAAATGGGCTAGAATCTTGCCATGAATACAATGGTAGTATTTTCGTGGCCAGGTTCCTAATTATTAAATATTCGAACTTTTAGCTTATTATTATTTTATTAGTTATTCTTAATTTAATTACCTATATCTATTTAGGGTGCATCTTATAGGGTGTTACAAAGTGGCTGGCGGTTCACCTGTAACGATAGCTAGATATTAATATATGAGACCGTCGGAAGGGTCATAAATAGCAATAAGATTCTACCTAAATTTGATATTAAGTAGTTAATTACTATCTCTTGCATTACTTTGAGAGAATATTAGATAATGTTGTCGACTAGGAAACAAGGTCTTAAGTTATTGGAGTCCGTCGTAGTGTATTAAGTGGTCGTAGGAATCCACCCATATTTATGATGGCCTTAAGTGGCAAAGAATATTTCGCATCTTTCCATTAAATGCATATATGCACAATATATATGTGTGTTATCTTCTCCTAGATATAAACTTGATGGGTCTATACAACCAAGTACGGGAAATAAGTTTCCTTTTAAAACTTAAAGAATTTTTATTAACCAGAACGTACTATTATTCTGTCCCTCCTCCATTTAATAACACAAGTTAGTAGAGTGATAATGCTTGCTTGATGACGTCATGGAGACTATAGAGCATGGAATGGAGACTTCTATCTTGTTTATTATTATTATGTCCAGTAAATAATTGTACTTGTGTAATGTTTATGATGTACCTTTATTATGACATTGGGATTTGTTTTGTTGTACTTGACATTTATGAGGTTTTTATGATATGATACATTTATTTTGACTATTATATTTTGTCAATTCCACTATGAGAGTCTAATTTCGTTTTAGTCTATCTACGTTATTTTATTTCTTATAGAAGCTAACGACTTACTTGGAATGACTCTAAGTTTCGATGGATGTTTTATAGGTCGGGATGAAGGCCCCATACCGGTTGGGTTGTTATAGCTGGGCTACTTCAAAAGATGGGTTGAAGCGAAACTGCTTGCTATGATCTCATAAGGAAAGTGATTAGCTTTTTAACAAAAAATATTATCTATAGATTTGGGGTACGTAATAAAATTATAACTAGCAATGGAACTCAACTCAATGTTGCTTTATTTTTGTTTAATTGCTCTCGACTGCGAGTTTTCACAACATAACTACGTAACATTTCATTTAAGTTATTTATTATTAATACATTTTAAATGAAATAATTAATTTATTGTATCACAATATAGAAATGAATATACCATATAAAAAAATACAAACAAGACTAACTATAGAGTTTAATATATGTAGAAAATAAGATCCTCAAGGTGTTACACTAGTTTGAAATACGTAGCAATCGACACTAGAAGATGGTATTTGTAACAGTTATAAGCGTTATTAATCAAATTTATACCGATTACAACAGCGCGTGGCAAAATTATGTTTTAAAAATGTAGCGATTATAATCGTTAGAAAGTAATTTTGTGACAAAAGATAATTTTACAATGCTTATAATCATTAGTAGCTGGAAAATTATCACATTTATAACCATTACAAATTTCAGTTTTATCACACTTATCATTGTTACATATAAGAAATTTAAAATGGTTATTGCCATAAGTAATGACTTCAACTATTATGCAAATTTTATGATGGTTATAACTATTATAGAATTTTAAGTTGTAACCATAATAACCATTTGTAAATTCTTAAACCATATATCTAGGCTGCAACAACTAACTTCCCTAAGCATGCACCATTTAGAATACACAGCAGCATATAACAATCAGAATATATTACAATATGTATAGGGAAAGTCTACTTAGACACAAAATTTTAACACAAACTAAATGACATAAAATATTAACAATTTGATTGCCTTCTAATTTTCATCTCTCATGTATGAACAAATTGATCCAATGACTGAGATTTTGGGTTGTCCAGTTTGCATTAAATTTCTATGTTTAAATAACCGCTTAAATATATATATACACACATATATATATAGCCAAGCTTTCGGTTACACCCCAAAAATGGAGCACCCCAAATGCCCCCTGATTTCCTCCTCTCATTTATATTAAAGAAAGTGGGTGGGAGGTGAGAGAATGAGTGGAAGGAAAGAGGGAGGAGAGAGGAAGAAAATGTGTGGTGAAAAGTGGTTGGCTAAAGGGGTGTCAAGATTTTGAGGTGCCATTGAACCTGCCTCATATATATATACATACATATATATATAAACCATGTTCTGCAGCTCTAGTGCGGGTGGTGGGGGTTCCAAGCTCCCCAGGAAAAGGGAGAGGGTTTGATTCCCGCCTCACACACTTTAGTCCAAATAAGGGGCTTACCATGTGCATAAGCCTGATGACCCCGCGGACTGAGTTAGGTGCACTAGGGGGTGTTTTACGACAGTGCTGGTTTCTCCCTTGAAAAAATTCAAAAAAAAATGTATATAAAAACCATAGGATTACCCCATGATTGGCACTCCTCACATAAAGACAAATTAATCATGTGGCCGAGATTTTGTGTCTCGTGATTTATGTCAAAATTTTGTGTTTATATATAAAAAATTAAACACAAAGAGAAAGACATAAAGCCTCTACCGTTGGATTTGCTTGTCTTTATGTGGAGAGTGTAATTCATGGGATGATCCAGTGGTTGAGATTTATTGTGTGCAATTTTGTATCTAAATAGAATTTCCCATATATGTATGTGTGTGTGTGTCTCTCTCTCTCTCTCTCTCTCTATATATATATATATATATATATATACACATATACATACATACATATATCAACATCCAAAGCATATACGACACCATATCACAATTCGTTTTCTAAAGCACAATTCATTTCGACAAACATCAAAAAATACTAATTTAGCATACTTTTTTTTTAATCGGAAATATATAGCAAAAGGGAGAATTAAGTCATTCTCCAACGACTCACAAAAACATATTTGCACAGAAACTACAAATACTTTAGCAAACACACAAAAACAATAACCTAAACAACTAACACAACAACCATAAAAACGAAACAAAAGAAAAACCAGACTGAACAAAACACAACACAAACAGGACACCAGCCTGTCACCAATTAAGAGCACTTCACCAAGACCATGAAGCATTAGAAAAACCACAGAGCACAGCAAGAGCCCATACTGCAGCAAGAGCATTCCAACCCCTCAACCCGACCAAACAATCAACACACCATAGCCAGATCATATGAAACAAAACTTCGAGGGAGCTACCCCAAGACTCAACAAAGCACAACAAACTCCAAAACCATAGTTCAGACCATGGATGCAGAGAAAAAAAAACTAAAGCTTAGTGTGCATTGAAAACCACCGCACCACAAAACATACCAACACTGACAGCCCACTGGCATGAAGCCAAGACCACAAACAAAGTCGACCGAGCAAGACGAAGAATGCAACACTCGGCTAATGACCTCAGCTTACCAGACAAGGAAGGGGAAGTCACGAGATAATTTAGCATACATAGAAAAATTAAATATTAAATAACTTTATGGTACCAAAACTAGTTTCAAGTATCATTATCCAAAACCTAGTTAACTAGCATAACAAACTAAGAAGCTTACATAAAATGCAAACAATAGATAAGCTAAAATACAAACCCACCATTGAAGAGATCATATAGAGTATGCATACCATTTTGTGGTGCATCAAAAATTATATATCCTAAGCCATATAACAAGTCTTTGCTTCTGGTGTTTCCATCAAAGCCTATATTGTCTATCAAATAAAATAATGAACTTCACATGAAAACAAAACATATTACGCCTTCTAACATGACCGATCAATGCTTAATCTATAAGCTGAATCATTGCTCAATTTTAGAAAAAAAATGTTATTGACACTCCAACAATACTAAGTTTAACAATATCTGAGGCATATAGATTAATCCCTGCTATAATAATTAGAGACAGAAAACTTAATAAAAGTGCCCCTAAATTTATGAGAGGCGAATTAGCATCAGCCTTTATAAAAGGTGTCCTTAAAAGATATTAGAGGCTGAATTTACTTTGCAACTGCCCCTATAAAAGCTGTTGCCATGTAAGACAGTACAATTATTAAATGCAAACAGTACCGCATCTATTGAAAACAGTAGAGGCGAATACATATGTCACATTTCATGCATCTGAAATGAAATTAAACAAAACAACGGAGGCGTAAATATCAACCCTATTAATAGAAATAGGTACAAAAAAACCGCCATTTCTGCAATAGAAATACAGCAACCACTGTTTCTGCAATACATATCCACCACAACAAGCTCTAGAAAAACAGAACATAATATACAAAATTGTAAATAAAGAAACTATGCACTCTGCTATTTTTCCACACTTACTGTGGTTGTGCATATTGAAAAATAAATAGCAACTGTGTATACATAGTTTCAATTTTAAAATTGTTAAACTCACTTGCAACAAAGTGTTAATTTTTTTACAATCTAACTCTCTATAATGTACTGAAGATTAGCAAAGTTTTTTTAACAAATACCAAAGATACATGCTGAATTTTCTTGCTTAAGGAGTAGCATGGTAGAACATTTCTAGTTGTAGCAAAACAGCACCGATCTCCTGTGTAAACCATTGGCAAAGTTTTTTAATCAAATACCAGCCGTATCATATTTTGTACTCTCAGATGCTTTATCTGTGCTCGCTCCAATACATGTACTCTGTCAATCTGTATCTACAGGCACAGAGAACACAACTATTTGGACTTGTTTCCTTCAGTATTATGACACATATATTACAAAGTGGCAAAGTTCAGTCGATGTTTTAGCAAACCAAGTTTCATTTTTTTTTTCAAAGGAGACAACTCATAGCCAAGAAACTAATACAACCCTGGGCAATGTATATAACAAATCACGGCCAACAAATTGATGAAGCATTAATTAGAAAAATTAGAAAATGGCCTGTTTTGAACAACAGTAGCACAAATGTAGCAACACGTAAGGCTTCACACAATGAAATGGGTTCATCCTGTATAAATATAATTTACTTCATTTTTCTCAAAACAAGATGAAGAAACCAAAAGAAACTCAACAGACCAAAGGAAGGGCATTCGACTAGAGGTGGTTAGGGAGGACGGTCATTGGCTTGAACTTACTCAGGAGCTCTGAAATTAGAATGGTGGAGCGAACATTCAAGTTTGAGAAATATAAGCTTGCATGAGTAGGATCCATGAAAAAACAACAAAGTACATATGAATTGCAAAGTGCAAGCATGTGTAAATTACAAAGGTGAAAGCATGCAAAGGAGAAAAAAAAGCTACAGTCATTTGTACTCACATGGCATGCTTCTTTTTACTTTAGTAACAAAGAGTGACAATTGAATGAGTGAATGGATATATACGCTGTCGATAACGGATTGAATGTGACAATTATATGATATATGGAATAAAACACTCACTTAGAGGAACAATTTATTTCATGTTATTTTTCTATGGCTGAATACTCTAAAAAAAATGTCACCACATTGTTGCACAAAATTGGTAGAAAAATATAGTAGGTTACATATCTCAGGTAGCAGCAAACCTGCAATTCATGCACACAGCAACAAAATAGGCACACAATTGCACCCATACTACTTAGCTAATTTTATATTCATAATTAAGTATATCACTTCTTTGAAATTCATTATTAAGTATAAGCCACGGTAAGAGTATCAAATAAAGTATGATTATCCTCCAAATCTTGTAAGTTTTAGTGGTTATTTTTCTGAGTTTAACATTAAAGCAATCCAGAGCAACCTAGATCATATTAAAGGGTAATAGCGGCGTTGCTGGCTAATTGTAGATGTGAGCCAGAATAACTGTCGGGGAATAACGTCCTTTAAATCTGCGAAGAAGATTATAATAGAAGCTCAAAAGATTGCGATGGAAAGATTGCTCAGTTAAAAAAAAAAATAAGATGTCGATCTTGGAGAGAAGAAAAAAAAGTGTTGGTTTACATATGGAAGTGGCCAAGGCTAGCAAAAAGATAGAAGTTATGCTTTATAAATAGTTCAAGAAGTTTCATACAGATAAAGGTATGTTGAAGGCCCAATTCGTGAGTGGGAAAGAGATTATAAAAGCTTAGGCAAAATCCATCGTTGAATAAGAAGAAACTATATTGGGACCAAATCATTGCCGAACAGGTCTAGGAAATAATCTCATGAGAAAGAAGAATACCATAAGCTTCTACCTTTCCATAGACTAAAAGGAGTATATAAAGTTATAAACCATAACGATGACTTTAACCAAAAGACAAATAATTTAGATTCCACTACTTTAAACTTCTATGTCAATTCTCTGATGAATAAAGGAAGCTTAAACTAACTAGGCCCCAAGTTCCCATGTACACTTGCTATAGACTACGAAGAGGTCATGACCCGTATTGTTATTTCTGTATATACCAAGGATGGACTAATGCAGCCTACTTTGATGAGGAGTCCAGAGAAGCACTCACGACTAGCCTAGAAACTGTCATGATTAAGAAGGAATAAGGTGCCATTGTTGTTGCTGCAGCTTAAGCTTTGGCCAAAGATGGAATTATCACTTAAGCCATTACATCAATAAGAACGAATAAAGAAGCGATACAAAGGTAATGTTTCATCTAAATGCCTTGTTAAAAATGGATGATCTATAATAGGCTTAGCAACTCTCCAAACTCCAAAACAAGCATAAATGCTTAACATGTAACAAGCTTAATTATTGATAAACACCGATGATAAAACAATTGTGAACAGGTTTGAACTTGAATTGTTGTGATTATATTATGTATAAAATTAAAGTATAAACATGTTTAAACAAAGAGCTAAAAATAGTACGTACAAATTTTCAGTAGCACAATTATTTCTCGGGGGCACAGCTTATGGCATAAGTTCAACCCCACTTAGCATTGATGTAAACTCTCTGCTTTGATTATTTCTCTGATGGAAGCCTTGTTGCGAGAAATCTGTCCTGCTAAGCATTGCTGTAAAGCCTCCACTTTGATTATTTACCAATGGCATAACTTGTGGAGTAAATTCATTCTCATTTAATATTGATGTAAACTCTCCAACTGGATACGCCATGTGTGGGTAGAAAGGAGGACGACATGATTGAGGGTAGTATAATTGGCTAGATGATGATGAAAACTGACCTGGGTTGAAATGGGGTGTGACATAAGTTGTTGTGCAATTTCTATATGTTGAGAAGTTGACTGTGGTCGTGGGATTGATTGAAGTTGAATAGTGAAAAACTGTGGCGGTTGTTGAGCAGGAGGTTGTTGTGATTGATGATCTGAAGATGAGCAACGTTGGGATGCAGGCACTGGTGACACGAAATCTGATGACTGACATTGTGAAGATAGAACCATAAGTTTTAACTCTTCTATCTCCTTACTCTTCTTTTCACACATATTTTGCATCTTTAAATATTTTGACTCCAAAGATGCATATTCTCGTCCTTTGTGTGATTTACGAATCGACGATACTGGTTGAGTCTGTTGTACCAAAGGTACCATGCTCGGAGTCACAAAATCACCATAACAATGAACTCTATTTCCAGTCTCATGCCCCATCACTGCTACGTAAGCCTTCAACCTCAGTTCCAGAGTCTCTTCACCATAGGTGGCTACAAGTTGGTTTAATTCACGTGATATTCTAGTCTGCAATTTTTTTATTTTTCAAATGAGTATGATTCAATGTAAAATACTATAAAATAAGTAAATCACTGAATGTATAATAAATGTTAAGTATAGACTGAGCATCGAACATCAAGTGTTATCAAATAGTCAATGCAAACAAATAAACATTTTTGTCCTAAAGCTTTGCTCGGTCAAAAAGTTCACCCAAGTTTTGTTTAATGACTACCAAAGTATTGTAGACTTAACTACTGCAAAGACTTGGTCTTAAACCGAAGTTTTGCTTAATTAACAAGTTTATATATAGTTTTGTTTAATGACTACCCAGTTTTGTTTAATAAATGTTTAGCAGTTATGATCTTCACTTTTTCGTCGATGGTTTATCTTATTTGTCTCCATTAAGATGACATACTAATATTTGGACTGAAAATAACATAGATAGTTTTGTTTGTTTTAAGTTGGATATTAACAGAATGTGATCCTATGAATAGCTTGTCTCTTTTGGTACGTGTCAGATAGAATAAATGTGTCTTCCAATCCAATAAATACTTAGTTTACAAAATCAGTGGGTCTTATGGTAAATCAAACTTAAGTATTAGGTACTTATTTTGGTTGATTTGAGTTTTCACATTCTTTTATCTTAATTTTATTTTGCTCCCTAATTTTCGTCACAACGCATAAATATATTTGTCGTTCTTTCAGTCCATAGATTAGTTATAAACATAAATGGCTGCAGTGGATAGATATTTTGATATTATTCTCGAGTTAGTTAGTAATCAAGGTGTTCCATTTGCAAAGAGAATTGTTGAGGTACCAAACTCTTAATTTAGTTGTCTTCTGAATGATAATTGATAAACCACATTTTTATCCAAATTTACCCTACAAAACCTATCGGTACAATTTTTTGGGTTGCTTATGGTTTAATAATAACTACTAGCTTCCTCTTCTTGAATATTACCTAGTGGCAAAGCTTAATGATGCTCTATGGCATATAACAATGTTTTCTCAGCAATGTGTTAGCTTCGCTCTCACATATATTCGGATTCATGTTGCATTACTCCTTCCTCTGTAACGAACACTCGACATAGACTGCTTACTATTTTCAACCTCCCAAAAATTGGATCAACGGTAACTTCCCATTATGACATGCATGCCTACTTATTAATTTGCCTACTTACTCCAACGCAAACATTTTACATGCCATGCATGGTGATAAACACATAGCATAAAAGATCAAAATGGTTAGATGATCATGCTATAATCTGTAGTACTAAGTTTTCATTGTTGTTGTATAGCTGGAATACATGATATTTTTACTAATTGAGACACATGACTAATTGTTACTGCCATTTGGTCTACCAATACAATCCAAAATTAGCAATCTGGGACAGTCTCTACTGGGGTCACTCTATTTCTAAAGATTTGATCAACTGAATTGCAGTAGAAAAACACAGTCGAACCATTTAAATTGTTCGATAACTTTTTTTTTTTTGGTTGTAAGGGGAGCTTCTCAAAATATGACCATGGCACCAGGAGCTTCTGCAACACCACATAGAAACACCAAAACTAACCCAAAACTATCGGCGACAGACACATAAGACAAAACGTCGACACTTACAACCAAAACACAAGATGAATACCTATTACACCTACCTAAAAAACACTAGACAAAACCCCATTACTAGAAACCAAAGCAACAACACCAAAAATCACCATTACTCAAGGCAAACACAACCATCAAAACCTCCGTAAGCCAACACCTGGGTTCACTTTACTGCAATTATCAATATTAATCCACTCAACATACAAGGTTCTAATTTGTAACCTGGGTTTATTTTCTTTCAAATTGGAATATAATCATGCCATTAATAAGACGGTGATATTGCAACTACCTCCCTTATTACGAACATCAACATATACACAACAAATAGTAGAGCCGAAGTAATACCAAAGTAAGGTTGATTCATATGCAACTAGCATGGTACATGACTAAGGTTGATATTTTAAGTAACCTAGTTATTGACCCCAACAGAGCCAGAGAACCCAATCATGCATCCAGTAATGACTGTTTGACAGTCATTAAACATCAAATTTAGCCTATGATGCATATGAATATAATACAAATAGTATAATATAAGTTTCAAAATGTAAATAAAATACCTCCACTTGCTCTGATCCAACGTCCACCTAAGTTCGGTGTTTGTCCCTTCTTTTGTGAAGCAACTCGTATGCTTCAATAGAACCAGGTTCACGACCATATTTTTCCTTCTATTTAGACAAAAAATAACAATAATTATACAATGTATATCTACTCCAACACAAAATATAGGTACATGAAATTCAAGAAGTAGCTGATCATGTATAAGTCACAGTGTAGATTGTACACTTGCTTCCTTTGGAAATTTTTAGTGTTTGCATGTTTCATGCTTGTTTATGTTTGCAAATGTAAGGTACATACAAAAATTTGAAAGCAAGAGAACTTGCTTATGCAACTACTTTTTTAAAGCAAAGGACAAATGTATCTTAGCTTAGCCAAAATATTGATGAACCAATATATATGTAAACGTGGAAACATGGTAATTTTGTGTTCAACTTCTCTAAATGTTTTTAATGCTATGTAAGTGGAAACCGTGGATGATTATCATGAGTATTGTTACTATGTAAATCAACTATGATGTGATTACAAAATTACGAGGCTACAACGAAACCCAAATAAAGTGATATATGCATGAAATGTGAAACTTGAAACTCAGATTTGAACCGGAAAACATAGAAACTGAAATGTGAAGTGATGTATTATATTTATAAAAAAAAATGATAAATGAATGTCAAGACTCAGAACAAAGAAAACCAAAATAAAGTGGTGTCAAAGTTGACATGGCCTGGACCCAAAACTCCAAAACTGGAAAAAGGAACCCATGTTCAATGAGCAACACTAGAAAAAGCAAGTCTAGATTCAAATATATTGGACTGTAATTAGCTTACGACCCTTCTAAAATACACCTGATTCTTTTTTCAATAGGGTACTTGCTTTATTAAAAAGAAACCAAAGTTTATATACATATATACAACACTATAATATAACCATCAACAACCTGTTAACATGGACCAAACCCAAATTGCAGCAAGGTGAACAAAATTGCTTTACACACTTTTAATCAGGATAAACATTCAAGGATACACTGAACATCAATTAATTGAATAAAACACATGACCGGATTAAAATATTTAGTTAAAGATAATACTGTATATCCAAGTTCTTATGTACAACATTTTGATTCAAATCCTGGCCATATGTAAGAATTTACATCTCACCAAGTACAAATTCATTTATCTAATAGCAGCTAAGCAAAATTCAGTGTAGCGGTACATAGTATAAATTCAAATGTATGAAATGGTCGTATGAAATGCTCTGTTGATGCACGATATAAATTCAATTGTACGTGCATTAATTATAAGGCCGTTAACAAGTGCATGGTATAAAATCAGCAGATTTGACTCTAAGAGTAAGGAAAAAATATTTATTAAAACTGAAGTAACGATACTTACATAATCAGCTATGTGTCTAACAAAGGTCTTTGACCCACCCGTGTGACTAGTTTTTAACTTCTTACGGTTTGCAATGTTTCTTTCAACTTTAACCTACAATGAATAAGACACTTCCATTTCAATTAATGATGCAAATAAAAAAGAAACTACGGAAAAAAAAATATTATAAAGAAAGAACAAGAAACATAAGGCGAAATACTTTATTTTTTTAATCATTATCCCAATAATTGACTATATTCCTCCATTGTTCATTATCCACGCGATCATCTCCACATGTAAAACGTGATGGTAAACCCACATATGCAGTGTAATATTTTTTTTTTCAACGCGGATCTATTGTTCCTGACCCTTTTAGAGATTCTTTTCAGAAGCATATACTTAATTGTAGGCTTATGAGGAATATCTTCAGCGCGCCAATCAATAGTATTCCTGAAATGGAAAAAAGGATAAGTTAAACTATAAGTATAATTTCAAGAAAAACATATATAGTCTATAAGTTCATTTTAATCCCCAGCTTGAAGACTAATTCAGCAATCACATTGTACATAGTAACCTGCAAACAACTTGACGAAACAACATTTCAGCAATTACATGTTTAACATATATCGTGTTTACATGTATACCAAACTTAGGATTGGCAAGCTGAAGTCAATGCCTTTGCACGCGAAGGTTTGCCCATTGCCCTTGTCTTTTTTCCCACCTCGAATATAAACTTACCTCGTTGTATAGGTTTTAGGTGGTAGCAATCTTCGTTGACATTTCTCTCCACTCATTTTTCTTCACATTATGCCTTTGTTTTTGAAAGTGTCGATAGACGACTTTAGGAAGGATCAGTAATATGGATATGCGGAATATATAATATATACTTAAGAAAGATCTTACAGTAGCAATATCACAGATAAGTAAATGCAGTAATAGAAAAATCACACCAGGGATTTTTATACTGGTTCGGAGCACCGTCCTACGTCCAGTCCCAGATCTCCTATCTGCAATTTCACTAAACACTATCCTCACTTAACCCTGAGGAAAAAAGGTTCACAACACCCGAGCAGCCGAACGGGATTTCACGCCTCTATCAACACGAGGACTTCACAACTCGCCTCTTACAACACCGAGGACTTCACAACTCGCCTCTTACAACACCGAGGACTTCAAACAAGATATAAACTTGTAGTTTGACAATGTGTGTTCTTAATAACATGAATTTGTCAATTCTTGTACAACCTTCCTATAATCTTATCCTCAAATATGATTTTGATATTATGAAGATTTGGAAGATGATATCGTTGTTTGAATCTAAAGAATAATATATAGATTCAAGGATTCAAATAACGATATATGAGAATAGAGAGCTTTTGAATGCTTTTAAAGAGTAAGAATGAAATCAGCACTTAGATAGCAAGAATAGAAAGAATTGTTGTAATTAAAATGATGATTTCATGATTCTTTTATAGAGGATGGAGAGATGTAATCATTGGTGAAGAGAAGCAATGAATAGAGATGATTTTTGGTGAAAAGAAAGGATCATAACCATTGATGAAATAGGGTGTCTATTCGAAAAGATGGCTTCAGTTCGTAGACCAATGGACTGGTAAAAAATGACCAGTAGACTGGTATTTGAATATATATACGTTATATACATGTGTGCACGTTCATTGTGCATTCTGCCCAGAAACGGTCGACCGTCCAGAATGAAACCGATCGACTGGTTTCAGGCAATATGCACAATGAATGTGCATGCATATATTCACATATATATTCAAAAAAAACATTGAGGTATATGATTATTTGAGGATAGATTTTAACAAATATAACTCAACTAAACACTAAATAATCAACCTCTAACATTGAATACCATCGAATCTCTTCTTTTTTTCGATCTTGAATTTCTCCTTGTCATTGATCAAAACATCTTGAATTCCTTGACTCAACAGTTTTGGTTTCTTTTTCACATAATATTATGAAAAATAATCATGAACCTACTCTCTTATTATATGAAGTACTTAAAGATATAGAACTATATTTAAGTAGAAAGAATTGGGAGTTGGGAGGGGACAAATCATAAAACAAAAATACTATAAAGAATCCTCCAAACATTTCAGCTAGCATATGATTTGATGTTTTGCAGATTGAGTTAGTTGAATCTTTTACACATACATGCTGACAAATACATTAGTTTGATATAGCCATGTTTTCAGTATACCAATGACCTAACCTAACTTAAATGCCTATAACTTAACTTGATTAAGTATCATATTTTGACACAACTACTTGGAATACTTGATTAAAAGAATCCCAAATGCTGTAAACAGAATAAGGATTCAAAATAAAATCAACTGAAATTAACCTCTACATTTTCCCCATATGACCTGAAATAAAATATGAAAACATCAAATACTGATCTTTTTAATTGAGCTCAGAATGTTCCAGTATTAAATCTTTGGTTTTCGGGTAAAGTTTGCTGGCTCCCATATTTTAATGGGGTTGTACACCATTTATAGCTCAACAACATGGAATCAATTTTTTTTATTTCAACGAACAAGTTAACATAATTTTTTTTCCTATTAATATTATTAATAAAATAAATAAAAGCATTTAATTGTTTAGACAGATAACAAAAGCGAAGGATGACCAAATATGTCTGGAGTTACTTATTTTAGGTGTAAAGAAGATAACCCACTAGCACGTCACGTGTTGATTATCTACAATCTTTAAGGTTTGACAAAAGCAATCGGATGGCGAACTGCTATATTTATTGTGCAGAGAAGGCTTTGATAATAACACACTTATTCTGTTGTACGAGTTTCTTATATTTTCATATTCTTCTTTAATGTCCATTTGTCTTCCTTTGATATCTTTACAAATATTAATTTACCTCAGTTCCGGTTAGCTTAGCCTGTTTGAGCCTCAACAGCTTCTGGGCTAATAATTTGAATCTGTTACCCACTAAAACTTGAGCACGTCTAATTTGAATCTGTTACCCACTAAAATTTGAGCACGTCCTATTCAACGTAATACAGTTCTTAATGTCAACTTATAGCAATTAATATTCATGCCAGTCCTGGCATGGTGCTATAAGATTTTGTTATAAAATTCTAGTCCTTGCTTTGTGCTATAAGATTTATTACATGCAAATTGTATCAGGTGTGGTCTCATGTAACAAAAAATGTACATAAACTTACCTTTATGATTTTCCACAGTTTCTTCACTTCTGGTCCATCAAGTGATCGCCAATCCATTGGTGATAATGGTACTAGATTGTAGTTCCTTGCTAAGCTACCTAAGAATCTAGATAACTGGGAGTCTTTAGGAATAATACATAACCCATCTTTGGTGAATCCTATGCTTTCTTTGCCCGATTTACCCCATTTCGGTTTGTTAAAGCCACGTCCACGTCTTCTTCGTAATCCTAAAAATAGAGATTAAAACGATAACTTATAAAAATACTATGAAATAGTTTCTTGTATATTCTGATCAAATTGTAATAAAAAACTTCCCTCTATCTTGAGAGCAGTTATCTTCAGTCTTAAAATTGGAAACATAAATAAACTAATTATCCACATTGTTCATAATAACATATATATATATATATATATATAATGCCTCTAAAAGACAATAGTACGTCGTAAGGTTCATTTTCAGCAGCAGCTGATCAAATTGCATTGATTGATCCCAGCTGCCGAATTGAATTTAAGTGGATGACGATAGAAAGCATTCAAATTAGTGTGTCATGGTGGGTGGAAACTTTGGTGACATGAAACCATTCTACAAGTCCAATCAGTGTGTCATGGTGGGTGGAAACTTTGGTGACATGAAACCATTCTACAAGTCCAGCATTCGAAGTACATCAAAATTAAATAGGAAATAGTTGTTTTGAGCTATAACATATGGGGTTGATGTGCAAACCAAAAGCTTTGTCACATGAAATAACTAGATTGTGTGCATTTTAGGGTAATCGAAAGAAAGTAGTGGAAATGTCAGTCATTCATTAAGTCTGAATTCTTCACTTAAACAAGGCTTACACATTTTAAACTTGGACAACATCAACCCAAAATTAGCCAAACATCAAAAATATTTATCTCTTACATCCAACACATTGACAAAATAACATGATCTATTTATGTATAAATCCACTCACAAGCAAAAAGGTCATAGAAATGTAACGGTCATGCAAGCAGAGCCAACCTATGCTAACCTCCTACTTAATTTCCAAACTTAACCATTAGTGTCCAGTTCCTAATTACACTATCAGTCCTAGACTATCCGAATTAGTATAATCTCATCCTGACCTTAAGGTAGCAAAAGTTCATAGAAACTAAGATTAGTTTCCCTTCTATAAAATGCATCTACATAGAAAAATATGATATATGGTTATATGAACAGTGATCAAAATTAAAATCATGCATTCATGTTATTTTATGGTATGAACATACTCATAGTTTTGTTCAGACATGAATAACATGCAATGAAGGATCTTTATGACCCTGCATTTTTTGGTGTGATTAGCATGTAATTGATAAAAGAAAATATTATCTTAATGGGGGTGTATGGCGACATGAAACAATCAATCCTTTTATCTTATGTACATTAATGAATTCATTTACAAAATAAAAGCGAAACCTGAAAAGTTAAATTATAAAAGTAAACTATACATACATACCGGTCGTTTAAATGATCATGTGAAGGTATGCTTAGCAAAGCAAGGGGAGAAGGCAAAGGTTGAAAAAAGGAAAAAACATGGCATTTTTCAAACTCATGGAACTTTCAAACGACGGTTGATCATAGAATCATATGCATACAAAAATCAAAATCATGTGTGTGTATATATATATATATATATATATATATATATATATAAAAACCCTGAATAAAAATAGCGACATGTCATTGTGGTATAAAGGCCACTAATATACTTGCTTGATAGTGAAATGGGAAAAGGGAAGTTGATTTTGGGTTGGCTAGGCAAACTCGTAAAAGGACAATCGCATCATACTACATGCCTATAGAGTACACATGAGTATTTGGCATTGGATCGAGTATGAATTGTGGGTAGCTGACAGAGAAAAATGACATGTATTACTTTGGAGTGGTGGTACTATAGATAATGAAAGGTAGAAAGGCAATAAATATGTCTTTAGAATATGGCTTTGGTTACCAAGTAGGCGTGTAGTTTGTTAAAGGAAGGGAGAATGGAGGAGTGTTCGGTGAGTACATTGAGGGATGGTGAAGAGAAGTAAACTTTGAAGGGGATAATGAAAAGATTTGTGATAACTGGGATATGGTGTTAGAATGAGATGGTTTCTTTGAGATCGACTACATCGAAATCAATCAAGTATTCAACCTCTGAAATCATGTACGCACATTACAACCAATAGCACAATCCACCCTATGACCCCACCAAATGCATGTTTGCCTACTTCGTCTGAATCGGAGAGCTCTTTGTATATGCCTCCCTCCTTTGAGTACCTACCTATAAAGCTCATCCTTTCATGTCTTGTGATTAAAGACGTGCTTGCCCCTACTTTCCTCCATATCTAATCAACAAAATCGCAGTAGCATCCGGAGAAAGATTTGGGAGCTAACTGTTCATAAGCAATACAATATTTAGTTTATTCACAAAACTAATATCAAAAAAGCCAAAAAAATTGATATCGATTATCATATAAAATTCAATATAACAATCCATAAGCATACCAATTTTTCTAGAGTTGTTATTTTCCAGTATATCATCTTCTGAATGATCCTCTTCGTTAGAATCTGAATGTTCAGAGCTACTCATCTAAACAATTACAAAAAGAAACCACTAGTAATGCTCATTGATTAAAAGTAAAATATAAAATTATGCACTTCAAACAATTTATAATTTCCATAAATCCATCTATTTTAAAATTTCGGGTAAAATAAACTATGTCTTAAGCACTTGGCATAAGCTATGAACTAAAAATTCAATATGAATTACGTTTTAGACATTTCATGCAAAAATATGTTTCATATGTTTTATGTAAATATTAATTTAAAATGGGTGCATTCAATGTGAACTCAACATAACAAGTTTATTTTCAAATGAGATAAATAAAAGAATGCATGTAACTAGTGTAACAAATATTGTTGTTATTATCCACTAATTAATAAACAACTTTTAAAATATACGCATGCACACGGATATATATACACACAATCATGCATGAAAAATGGTAATTATACAAAATCATGCACAATAAAATGAAGATAAAAGAAGAAATTCTATCACCATTTTCAACAGAACTCTAGAAAGTTTGACATAGTTTCCATAACATAAATATAGCAAGTTTAACACAAATTTATCAAAAACTTAAATGCTAAATTTCATCACCACTGCCAGGCTCATAGTCATCGTCATCGTTATGATCATCCTCTCTTGGCATGTTATCGTCCACAGCATGCAATGGTAATATTTTGTTAACATATACACCATGAACATCAGTCCTTATTTGTACTTCTTGATTGTCCAAACTGTGATCATCAAGATTAGATGTTGAATAGTAATCAACCATGTCAAATCCATCATTGTCATCCATTACATCATAAAGATCTCTAGGTTTCGTTTTAACTACAACACTCCAGTCTGGCTCCTTTGGATCAACAACATAGAAAACTTGAATCGCCTGCAAGGTTTTAAATCTCGGATATCGGTCGCGTTTCGTCTCGGGAATTTTATAGACTCAGTCCCGTATCGGGGGAGATATCAGACGAGATGAGTCTAACATGGGAGTTCGTCTCGGATTTTCATCTCGGGTCTGAAAGTTCATATCAGAACAATCTCGGGGTACATGATATATTAAAAATGATATTTTAACAAAATGATTTTTATGAATGAACTTAAACTTAAAATGCAAAATAACTTTATTATTCTTTATTTTGCGAAAGATCATTCCTACTCTAAATCGTATTATGCTTAAAACAGGAATATTGTTAGACAGGTAACATTAAAAGGATCCAAAATTTAAAAAAAATCCAGTATAAATAGACCATAAAATTCATAATTTCATTAGTAACATGTATGTAAAAAGACGAATATGAAAATCATAAGCATTGTAAAACATATACGAACATACAATATTGTCATTTAACATGCAAAATGTAAAATAACAAAAGATTGATATGGCTAGATTTGATTTTTTTAATTATAGTTCTTGTTCAGGCACAAATTTAAATTTTAACCAAAAAACTAAGATCTCAGACGATATTCCAGTATTTCGTCTCGGTTGATATATCGTTCGATATTGCAATATCTCGGGCGATATTTGTGAGATTTAAAACAGTGATCGCCTGTGAAGCCAATATAAACTTATCATCATTTTGTGCCACTCGATTGAAATTCACTAAACCGAAACCATGTTGGTTATTTTTCTTCCCTGAATTGCTCACTCAGTCACACTCAAACAATACTAGTTTACATGCTCGATCATCACTTTCTCCTAGAAATCTATAATCAAGCTCATAAACATTCTCCAGCATGCCATAATAGTCAACATTGCCTGTAATAGGATTACAATATCTTATGCTTGAATAACTTGAAGTTTCAGCATTCACAAAGACACCACAATTTTGATTTTTGCATCTTTCATCCATCGGATAAGATCGAAACCTATAGCCATTGATGACACACTTCTTATAATGCTTTATAGTCTTACTTGGACCATTTGTTAACCGAATTAAAACTTCAGATATTGATAAATCGCCAGCATTACAAAGGCTACTTACCTAACCAAATATACAGAAATAAGTATATTATCTTATGTTATTTGAAATTCAAATTATAATCTATCACATGATTGCATATTATCGCTCATGCATATCGGAAAATAATGCATACATGATTTCTAAACCAAGTCGGAAAGTCTTTGTTGCTCAAAACCTCTACTTCTCGAACAGTTTTTCGCCGATGAATTTTCCGTAACTCTTCCACTCTTTTTCTATCAAAACACAAGTTAGACTATTTAGTTTAAATTGCAAGTCATAAAATATAATTCAATACGAGAACTAAATTGTGTGGTTAAGAAGTAAATCTAGATATTTAAAAGAATAATCTTACTCTAAATAAGGTGTTACTTCATTGCAGTTGAATAAGACACAAGAGTGACATTGTTCCCATTTTTTTTTTCTAAATCAATTTCCGTGCATTTACCCAAATGATGACCAACATTTGCAAATATTGGCAGACCACCAACAACATCGCAAGGAAAAGAAGTATCACCGTTGCGAACTCATCGATCTTGACGATTCTCCACATTTGTTAAGTACATCGAACAAAAAGAAACACACTCTTCTGCAATATATCCTACCGCGATACATCCTTCTGGATAGCTTTTGTTTCGAACATACCTCTTTAATGTTTGTAGATACCTATAGAAAATAAATATTATTATTTGCTAAAGTAATCACTAACATCTTCTTAAATTAATATTAAAATTTTAAAATTTTTCTTTTGATTGGATACATCCAACGATATTGAACCGACCCTGCAATAGCTGCTTCATGAGCTAAATGGATTATTAAGTAAACAAATATGGTAAAAAATGAAGGTGGAAACATTTTCTCCATCATGCACAAGGCTAGTACAATCCTGTGTTTCAATTGCTCGATTGATGCAACGTGTAGCTGCTTACTACATAATTGTCGAAATATTGAACATAATTCGAGCAATACGAGTGTGATAGGCTTAGGTAAAACTCGATGAATTGCAAGAGGAAGCAAGTGTTGCATAAGCACATGGTGATCATGACTTTTTAAACTACATATCTTTTTTTCCTTCACATCCACACATCGAGCAATGTTAGCTGAATATCCATCGGGAATACGTACATTTTTAAGTACTTTACAAAATAATAGTTTTTCTTCATTGGTCATGAAGAAAATCGATGGAGGTATATATGTTTTATTCCCTTCACGAATTGGTTGGAGTGCTTCTCTGATTTTTAAACTTTCAAGGTCAGCTCGAGCTTCAATTCCATCTTTTCCTTTTTTTGAAGTTCCAAGTAATGTTCCTAAAATATTTTCACTAACATTTTTTCAAGATGCATGATGTCGATGTTATGGCGTATTAATGATGTTGCCAATATGGTAGACTAAAAAATATGATTTTCTTTTTCCATGGTCCAGTAACTTTGGATTCTCTACTAGAACTTGAACTCCTACGCTTTTTCTGCCCGATATTAGGTTCAACAATCGGGATTTTACCAAATGTAAATCTCAAATCAGATAACTGTCTTAAACACTCCAATCCAGACAATGGTTTAGGTGGAAGATCGGTCTCATGCTTTCCATTGAATGAGCAAGCATCATATCGAAACCTATGTTGATGGGTAAGAACTTGCGACTACCCAAAAAACTCTGCTTCTTACTGTTGGGTAAGCGTATTGAATATGTTTAGTGATTGCAATGCGGACATGCAAGCTTTCCACATGTACTCCATCCCGACAAGTTTGCATATGCAGGAAAGTCATTTATAGTCCATAAAACATCTTCTCTCATATTAAATATTTGATTAGAGAAAGCATCATATGCATTAACGCCAATCTCCTACAATTTTCTTAACTCCTCGACTAAAGGCTGCATATACACATCAATATCGTTTCCAAGGTCCCGAAATTAACAAAGACATAAACATAAAAGGTTTATTCATGCACATCCAAGGAGGAAGATTGTAAATGACCAATATGACTGGCCAAGTACTATGTTTACGGTCCATGCTGGAAAAAGGATTGAACCCATCGCTGACAATGCCCAAACGCACATTGTGAATTTCCTTCGCGAAATTAGGGTATGTAGAATCTAAGTGTTTCCAAGCCTTTGAATCAGCTGGATGCTTCATAACACCATTGTTAGATGTAGAACATGATCATTAGATGTAGAACATGACGAATGCCATATCATATGTTTTGCAGTATATTTCGACATATATAACCTTTTTAATCGAGGAACTAAAGGAAAATAACGAAGCACCTTAGCTGAAACTTTCTTACGACCATTCTCATC
Organism: Allium sativum; assembly: GCA_030737875.1. Lineage (NCBI taxonomy): Eukaryota > Viridiplantae > Streptophyta > Magnoliopsida > Asparagales > Amaryllidaceae > Allium > Allium sativum. The sequence continues at coordinate 1,007,570,271 of CM060912.1, read as the reverse complement.
TACATCGTTGACATTATATCTTAAAGTACCCAATGAGAGCACACAGTCAAGTGTGATGTATGTTTACAAAATAACATGCACTCATATGGGCATGCATCTATTTTTTCATATGTTAGACCCAAATCATCAACAATTTTTTTAGCTTCTGCAGTCGACTTTGGCAAACAATTATCATCTGGCAATATCTGCTTAAATGATTCCAAAAACATAGAAAAAGTTGCATTGCTTACATTTCCTAAGCACTTAATATGGTATAACCTCACAATTGCATCTAGTTTCTTATGCTTACTACCATGGTACAAATTTTTGTTAGATTCATCTAGCAATCTTTGAAATCTTTCTTGTTCGGGATCTTGACTCTCAAAAATAGGAGGTTGGCTTGATGAACCAACGCTTTGTCTAGTCAAGGGTTGCACAAATGCTTCATTAAGAAAACTATGCATCTCACCCCCATCTTCATTGCTATCGATATATGTTTCCGTATTACCCGTATAGTTAATATCATTTCCTAGTTCATTGTCTTGATCCGTAAAAAGCTCACCATGATGTATCCAACAAGCTGTTCTATATAAGATATCTATTCCTTGCCAAAGAAGATGACCTTCAACTGTTTTTCTATCATTAAAATATCGATTGCAACATTTTTTACAAGGGCATAATATTTTGTCTTTTCTTATAGATCTAGCAAATGCATAATCCAAAAATAAATCCAGTTTATATTTATATTCATCTGAACTCTGATCAAGATCTACCCAACTTTTATCCATAGTTCTAGATATTTCCTACAAAGGAATCAAGCATATGGACCGTTAGTTTAGCATTATATTTACATCACTTTTATAGCAAGAATGTTTGACATACCTAAAAGACCATATAATTATCAAAGTGTTCACAATTATAATATTTCGAATTTAACGATAGCAAAACTACTTTTATATAACATTTTACAATGCAACTTCCAAAAAAGCTGAATACTTGTACCAAATTTTAAGACTAATTAATTTATATTACAATTTGATAATTTAGTATGAAAATTTAATTTGCTAATAACGTTTGCATCATTATGGACAATATGTGGTTTTCCTATGCGGCTTTCTAGATGGAGTACACCTACTATTTTTTTTACTTGTTTATATGGATTCAGTAGAATACTTCCATTAAAATTCGATGGTAAAAAAACTTAGTAGGAAATCATCATTGTCAATTTTTGCATCAAAATGATTGTTTTGGACTTGATAAGAATATCTTTAGAGAAAATATAGCTATTGCTTTTAAAGCCACATAGCATTCTAAGTAATGAAGAAGTGTGCAAACTTGTTCAAGATTATCCAAAGTACATGATTCAGGAAAGAACTAGTCTTCATCAATTAATCACATGAATGGCTTTAATGAGCTAAATTGAAAGCAAAAACCCATTTTTATGTGAGATGCATGCTTGAGAAATTAGAAAAGGGAAACATATATGCATGTAAATCACACATAATTAAGATGGAAAAAAAAGACAAGTATGCCACTACCGATTGTAAGATTCCTTGCTTCAAGTGGAAACACCCCAAATTCGAACACCATTTAAACAACAGTCATAACCATAAATATCACCGTTCTGATCACCTTTGACCATTGGAAATATTAGCGATCAAAAGAAAAACATCCCCTTACCTCAGTTCTCCCCCATCTTCCACAGTTCTGCCTTCGACTAACTACATCACCAGAAAATGAATTTTCTACCCCAAACCATTCATCCCCTTACTTATGGTAATAATGTAATATACTAAAAATCGTGAACTCGGCTTAAAAATCATAATTTATTGTGATGAACTAGCTTATAAAGTTGATTTGCGGATTCACTCTTATAAAATATTCACATTATTATCTCTGCCCGCTGTAATGTAACAGCTGCTATCAACATGCTTGACGGGAAAACTCGAGACTATTTTTAAAATATAATGGAAGAAATTTTACAATATTTTCTAGTTGATGACTTTGGGCGAAAATGCACAGCATTGGATTGAATTTTGATGGTACGGAGTTCATGTTTTAATCTTAACAGAGAAGCATTTTATCATATCTAATTTACCATATCTCTTTGCATGCTTAACAAAAAGATATAAGACCAATTTTTATTTAACCTAATAAAGATATAAACCAATTAACTACTTTGATCAACCTCAAGTAGCTATAAAGTTATCGATTTATATATGTCAATGGTCCTATTTTCAACAAGATAGTGTTTAAGGTTTTCATGTGTTCTTCCTTCCTTATTCCTGAGCTTCTTGCATTTATGATATACATAATTCCTTTTTTTAAACATGCAATAAAAAAAAATAAAAAAAAAATCCCATTATGCATTTAAGTTTAACTCCCACTTTAACCAATGGTAAATTGCTAACTGTTCTCCAAAATCCCAAAATCTCTAAATCCCCAATATCGACCTCCAAATCCCTTAAACTTAAAAACCTGAAGCTTATGAAGTTGGACTAGGAGGAGTGAAGGAAATTGCAAAAAAATTCAAAGAAAATGAAAGAGTTGGATAAGCATAAATATTTCAAGGTATTAACCTATGCCTATGTCCTTAAACTGAAACAATTATAAGGATATTCGCAATAACATGGGTTTTTCAAGGGTATGGCTGTACTTTCCAGAATCACTAAATGATCAGTTGGAAAGAAAACAATAGAAGCTGACTTAGCCACTCTTCAAGAAACTTCAAAAGAACCTACAAAACCCATTCAAGAACAAAAGCAGGAAATCAATAGCTTCTTTTTCAATCTTAGACCTAACTTTTGCAGCAAGTAGTTTTATCAAAGACCATCAAACCAATTGTATTTTTTCTGTTTCTATCGTCAATGATGCTATGAATTAATACAAATATACAGATAAAAAATGCATTGAAAAATCCTAAAAGACTATCCGCGACACAAATGCAAAAAATCAAACCAAAGAGTAAAAAACTTATGCGAATGTATTAAAAAAATCTCATAGACCTTGATTGAAATCTAGTTGATAGAAGGAGTTGAAGGATTCACGATAGTTTATCGACAGCTAATTTGTAATTTCAGTTCAATTAAAATCGAAACATTCGATTAAATCATATCAAAAAAAGGTACCGTATTTGCAATTGTTGTAAACTTCTGAAATGAAGAACAGAAATCTCGATCAGAAATCAAGTGGACTAGGGTTTTGTCGTGAGATAAATTAGACAGGGGCTCGTATCGTTTGAATGGAATGAATATATTGAAGAGTATCCGGGCGTATGATTTGACCCTAGAAGAAAATTTTGGGGCAAATTTTATTTCCGCCTATAGCGAGAAATAGCTGCTGTTTGATATGCCTCGTTAATTTTTAATAAGCGACTGATATCATTTTTGCCCCTAATATATTAGTATTAGAGGCTAATCACCTTTTTTGACCTTAATTTAGGGCCTTTAATGCAAACAAAATTGATAGTGCAAAAAAGGTTAAACGATGATACATCCGAAAATAAAATTCGGCATACACCCAGCGTTTTCCCTTCATTTATGACGGCTGTTTATTGAATTTAAGGCTAAAATTCAACTACACATTTGCTGAATTTCTTAAATAATTACGGCGAAGAGTTGCCAAATTTCACTCATGTCCTTCTCATCTCCCCTCCTCCCTCCCTCTCCCTCTCGCCCTAACCATTTTTAGAATGTCAGTAACAGCTCCCTTTAGAAACTGAAGAACGTCCAGTTTCATACATGAACTATGCTAACTAAGCAATGCTAGGTTTTAGAAGCTGAGCATTGGCTTAGTGATGAAACTGAGTCTCCGGCAGTTTCGTAGCTGAGCGATGCTCAATTTCATAATCGACTGATGCTCAGTTTCACGAACTCAATTGCAGTTAGAATTTCCAAGGTTATACCACCTAATATTCACTTACAAAGGTGCTAAACATGTCCAACACATAACAAGGCTTCAATATTATCCAAGCTTGGTTCGGTTGTTTCCTCAAAACAGCTGACCCATGGACCTGCTTAAAATACGTCAACTGTTCTTTTTGCTCTATTGACTGTTGTCCTAGTGCCAAAAGACTAGACTTCCTCCGCATTGCTATGTAGGTCAGTCAACTGTGTTTATCAAACTTAGAGTAGAACCTAAAGTTATGAGAACTGTATATCTGCAATAGTCACCACGGCTTTTCATTTGCATGATCCAACATTCCACTACGTTCCTGATAAATGCTTGCGTTATGGGAAGTGTAGTCACCATGGCTTTTCGCCTTTCTATGCTATGAACCGACAATAGCTTCCTATGTAAAAGCGTTGTTCATCCTTGTTCCCTTTCTACGCCATGGCTGCTCATAAAAAAGCAAAATTAGACACAGGCAAAATTAGGACCAACTTAGTATGCGCTCTACCTACACCGCTACACGATTATATGTGACCGAGGACGATCAGCATGTTCCAATGGTATTTGCGCTTGGTTGCAGTAGGATTGAAAATGCAAAAGGTTCCGAAGAAGATCTTTTAATATCTCTGGCTATTTTTCAGTTGTGTGCGCCGTGCTTCCGGACTTGGTTCCTTTAGCTGAGAGAATCATGAACGTTCTTGGTTTTCGAGTTGACACTTCATCTGTAAAATCAAACTCTCTTTGTACCGTAGTTTGTCTCGTTCGTCTGTAAGCTTGAGGATTCAGACCGTCAAATTTGTCCAAATGTGCCTCTTGTCGTTCCTGAAGGAAAATAATGGTGAAATCGGTGAGTTTTGGACTCGCGTAGCTACTAAGCTTGATGTAGAGCCTAGCCTTCTATTTGGTTCAAAGGAGATGAAAAGGATATACAGCATGTTGTCTTTGATCAGCGCTTTACTCCCAATGTTACAGAAGGAAGCAGCTGCTTTTCTGCAAAACTTAATGGCCACGAGTCCTTTTGGTAAGGTATTTTCTGAAGTAGTCAAAGAAATCTATAATTTAGCAATGGTGGGAATATGTCAGACTTGATAGGCCTTCCATCATTTGGAGACGGGAATATGGCTTGCTTGCTACCTTTCACTATTTAGATATGTTTGTCTATTATACAGTCCGTTGAATTCTACCTGCAACTGATATGTTATTGCTATCTTTGGAAATATATTTTTCCCCTTTTTGCTCTTTCCATTGGAGAAATTTGCAACATATAATGTTGTATACTGTTTTGCCATTTGTTTTTTTGGTTTTAACTGGTGTGTAGCTCGTGCGTTATACACAATAATGTTATAAAATATAGATTTTAAAATTTTAGCGTTAAAATTGAAGCTTTAATATACAACACACGGTAATTTGGTAAAATGAATACAATATAACTGTTGTTGTTTATACATGATATGTGTTTGGAATTTATATTCCTTTAAAAGAAAACAATAGATTTATTATTCTTACTACTACTATTAGCAAGTATTCTAGTTGAAATTAACATATTATAAATATTTTAGATGAGTTAACAAATATTATTTAACTTATTTTTTTTATATATGTTAAATTTGAAATTATGTAATTAGTTAAAACATATTAACTTAATAGTAAATAATTTGAATAAACTGAAAAGAAATCTATAAAAAGATTACAGAGATTTTAATGTGAAGTTATTTGAGGTTAAAAATAGAATTTTTTTTATGTTGTGTATGATAAATTTATTGTTTGTGTACATAAATGGTTATAGTTATTTACAAATTCGCATTGTTATCATTATAGAATTAGAGACACAAAATCTGAACCGTACGATTTGTTTATCTTTATGTGTGAGGTAAAATTCAGGGGGAGATCTAGTGGTTGCGATTAGTTATGTCTAAATTTGTGTCAACATTTTATGTCTAAATAGACTTACCCACACACACACACACACACACACACACACACACACACACACACACACATATATATATATATAGTTACACACAAAATTTGTTGTCGTTTTTATTAATAAGTGTATGTATACATATACGACTGATATACATATACATATATATATATATATATATATATATATATATATATATATATATATAATTCTTTAAATTTGAGATTTCGTAAAAAAATTAAATACATGGATCTAAACATAATAGGAAATAGTCGATGAAGCTGTACATAACTATAAATTGTCAAAATATGGATATTTAAAGTTAAAAACAAAATCCAACAATGAATATAAATTTATCGAGATAAATGAATAATAAATTAGTTTTGGTAATGTTATCGATGTAAAATATTTATGATAACTGAATTATGTATCCTTATATTTAAATGAAAAATCTATTTAATTGCTCTTTTAATATTAATGTGGTATACAATCTGATATCGTCACATCTAAGGATTTATTGGAAGAATTGATAAATATTTATCTATTAAATTTATTCTAATAAATTAAAAAAAGATTACATAGTTAATTAAAAATATATTGATGTAAATTTACAAAATTATGTGACATTGAGGTGAGTTCTGTTAGCAACCGTAGAAATTTTATAATATAGGCACTTTAGCTAAAATAAAAATTATATAATATAATGCAGCAATGTACCGATATATAAGAATCATAAATAAAATTTGCAATCACTGCTTATATATATGATCATGTTATATGACCGATGTATTTGTATATCCAAATGAATTTTATACTCTTTTTTGTTAATTTGAATATTGTACAAATATTGAAATTTTCATATATTTATGATTTATTTGCATATCAACAATTAATAGTTTACTAAGTTTGATGATAGTTTTAAGATTCTTGATTAACTCTAACGTATATATGAAGTCAAATATAAATTATTAGAAGAGAACTGAGATAGTTCGGTAGGAAGTTGTAGGACTAATAAAATTAAAGTTTTTGCAATAATTTTTTTTTTTGTAATGCAAGACTAATCCATTGATACTTTTCTGATATCTTTTTGCTATTATTTTTTTGTTTTATCTCAAATGTTAAATTTGAATTTAATCTCACATTTCCGATTTATTTTTTCTTTGCTAAAGTACAATTTTTTTGCAAAAGCAGAAATATTTTTTGTTTTTTACTGTGGTTATTTACAGGTTAACTGGAACTAAAAATAATAGTGTTCCTTAAACATGTTTCTAAGAAAGAAAATCTATGTATTACGAAATTATAGAGTGTATTTTACCAAAGTTCCTTATTGCTTATGTTATACTACGTGTTGTGTGACTTATGTGTTTTAGTTTAATGAAAATGCAATTTTTATCGATACAGATCCGATTTATATTATTGAAAAATTCATATTATCATCAATGACAAACTAATGAATATCTCTAAATTGCCCAAAAGAATTATTAGTCAAAATACCCGATTAATTGACAAAGTACAATTCAGGGAGGGTAAAATCATCATTTGCCGTGGGCCCCCCGAAATTAACGTTTACTATCGCATTATTTGACAAATTTTTTTTGGGTGTTTAAGCATTTTCGATATATTTTACTATTTTAAATATATGTATTTTAAGTTAAATGATAATAGAATAAAAAAATCAAACTTGTTATTGTTGTTTTGTGTGATTTATATATTACAATTGAATTAAAAAAATATTTTATCATTTTTATTAGTACAATTGTAACAACCCATAATTTTCAGTATATTTAAATTTAGGTTTCAATAAATAAATGGAATAATATTGGATAAAATTTAAATTTTGTAGATTATAGTAATAATGATTGTTTGAATTCAGTATAAATAGATTTCAAATTCAGCTTTATTTAGAAATGTAGTAATTTGGAGTTTAGTATTTAAATGATTAAATAAAATTTAAGTTGTTGAGTTAAATTTGAAATTCAAAATTTAAATTCAAATAATCAAATTCAAGAGTTTAAAATTTGTGGAATCAATCTATAAATTTTATTTAAGTTATAATTAAATTAAAATGGAAATTATAAGTATTTAATTTAAATTGAAACGGTTAATGAATAATTGACTATTTTATTAATTAAATACTGTGAAATTTAACTGTTTTGGAAACTGGCTCGGAATTTGACGAAACCAGTTTCATCGGATCCGGAATGGTGAATTATGGTAGAATTCCAAATTTTAGAACAATCGGACTTGTAATTTGACTGTACGGGAGAAAATGTGAAAGAGAATCAATGTAATTGGATAATTGTTTGTTTCTTATGTGGGACCTTCTATAATTATATAAATAAAACCACTTACCCCTTCATCAGCCCATTTCTCACTATACGTTAGTTTTCTTTATCAAAACTTGTTATAGTGGCTGAAACTTCAAACCCTAGATTCAAAACAAAATACAACTTCAAAAATCAAATCTCTCCAAAACCTAACTTATTATATGTCAAAACAAAGCTCTCGATGATACAAAGCTACGGGTACCATCAGTTTCAACATGTAGTGCTTCGTTTGGCCGGAATTCGCATCCAAAGTTGATAATTTTCGGAACCCTAACTTCAAAATTAGAAGTTTTTAATTCTGAAGCTAATTGAGAAATTGGAGATATGGGTTTTGAAGAAAAGGAGCACACGAGTCACCTGGTGGTGCTCGTTTGGCAAATAGCGGTCGTAGGTGGTCGTATTTGGCGTTTAAGTGTTTAAAACCCATTTCGTATTTCTCAGCCGCCGGCGAAGGGAAGGCCACCGGAAGGGACGTCGAAGTTAGGGTAGGTGCGGCGGAATCTTAGATGTCGATTGGTGGTGGTCTTGCTTCTTCAGGTGGCCGGAATCGAGAGGAATGGTTGGTCAAAGTCGCGGGTTCGAATGGTGTTTCTGCGCATCGGGTTCCTGCAGCAAGGGAGCGGGAGAACGATAGGGAGAAGGGCTGACGTGGCATTTTGTGAGTGGGTGAGGTTTTATTTTATAATTTTATATATATTTTAAATTCAAATCGTAAAATTCTCATAACTTCTTCATATGAATTCGGATTTGGACGCGGGTTGGGTGCGTTAGGATCGTGGCGGAATTGCGGACGTTCTGAAACTAGTTTGGTTGCGTTTGGAGATAGAAAAATTTTGGATTTTGGTTGGACGTCTGATCCACTAAGACCCAAAGGTGAGTGATTTTCTCACTCACGGCTAACTAAATTATTCCCATATTTATTAAATTAAATTGTGAAATAAGTTTGGTTGCATGGTTGTGTTGAGTGATGATTTGTTTGCTTAAACACTGACTTGCAAGTATGTAATCTACACATTTATAGTGATAACTAGTTATTATAGTTAATTAAATTTCTAGTCGAAATCCCGATATTTGTTAACAGTGAAATGATTTAATATTTACCATGGAATAAATGGTTGTGATGGATGCCTTGGTTGATTTGGTTACTGAATTGATATTGCTTGAAATGTTCCTTTATTCAATATATGGATGTTGTATGTTCACATTGATGATAAATCCCATTTTCACCCTTGATGTTACGGGCATCGAATAAACCCGGGATTTATCGATTTAAAATATATTAAGAACATAGATTGAAATGATAATTATCTATGACCCTGATTTGGATTGAAATGATATACATCCATCCCTGAAATATCGGAAAATTAAAAATCACTTGGCCATAGGATAGCAAGTTATATATGGACATCGGTTGGTTAAATGATTTTTTTTTAATATTCGAAATCCTATACGATGAAAATTTTTATTTAAAGGAAAGGTGTTGATTTTCGATAAATTTTATTTTCCTTTAACCCTGAACCTTGAATGATTATGAATTTGGCAAGGGAACTATCCAAACAAATTGAGATTTGTAAAATGGGATTCTTGGTGTATCTTGAAGTCTCAAATTTATAGTAAATGTGAAATTTATAAATTCTCCATAAATTAAGTTTCGAAATGAAAGTTATTTGAGGATACTTGAAAATTACCTCGAATTTGGCATGAATATGAATTTTAATCCTTCAAATCGAACAGTTGGTTTTAAATGGTGTTTGAAAAGGATATTGAACTATGTAAACTCCATTGAGATAAGAGTATAGGTTCAAGTATTTGAAATTCAGAAGGAAGGAACAATTATGATTTAAAGAATTTTATTATAAATAAATAAATATATATATATATATATATATATTCACTGTTGACTCAAATAAACTATTTCTTTTCTTAAAATTTACTTTTAAAACTTTTTACTTATAAACTATTTTGTTATAGCTAAATTCTTCCTTATATTTTTATTATTACTTAAACTAATTAGTAAAACTTTTATGTTATGTATATACATAGTTACCTAAATTATCTTGTCTTATTCTAACCATTATATTATATATGTATATATATATTATAAAGATTTTCTCATAAGCATCTATTTTTCAAAATTATATTTTGTGAATTATAAATTTCTTCTGAATGGAAAGTGTTTGGATTTAAACCGTTGGTTCAATGGAGTTGGAATAAAGCTATTTGAATATGAATCGATTTTTAAACCGACCATAATATGGAAATGTAAATTATATTCTACTCGAATATAAATGGATCTCCTAAGGGATTGAAATGATGTAATGAAATATATATATATATTCTATTTGAATATGAATTGATTTCGAACATAAATTGAATTAAAATAATTATAATCTTTGATATGAAGTATATTCTACTTGAATATAAATTGATTTTTGTGAAATATTATATGATTATAATATAATGAAATGATATATATTCTGCTTTAGAATATAATCGATTTTGGAACGATTATGATATTTTGATATGAAATTATATTCCATTTTGAATATAAAATTGGGTTCGAAACAAACATGAGACTTTGGATATGAAAGCGAACCTTTGTGAAATGTAAAAGAACCGACCGATGTGGAAAATGTAAGCATTGGTTGTTAAAGAGACCGGAGTCGGTAAGTGGTATACTCTCTATCAGTGTCGATACCACTTTAACAACTGTGCACCTGTTGAAGTATCCGGAACAAAGCATGATGACTTGGAGGCAACGATTGAATCGAGGAATGCAAATGATGACGAAATAGCCCTGACCTTCGGGTCAGAATTAAAATGACTAAAACATGATCTATACAGTGACTAATAGAGGTAGCACCTCTGATCGGACGCACTTCTCCGATACTATTTCTATGACTATGATGATGATTAGGGCCCTTTTGATTTGGGAGTGTGTTCCGAGGTGGGCGGTAGTGGCTGCTATGCGTTACCACCGGTCCGGGAGTGCAATTGGTAGAATCCTACCCTGGGCATTGCCTCGAGTGCCTTGTCATATTTTTCCTTATCGAGCACCATACGATTTTGATTTGTATCGTACCTATGGAGTGCCCTCTGATGCCATCGGTCATAGTGGGTTTACGGTACTTTATAGACTACGGTATTATAAACGGTGTAAGGGTAAAAATGTAATCTCGCTTACGCTATTGTCATTATGTTTACTTTACTGAATAGACATTATAACAATAGCATGTTATACTATATATGTATTAGTTTAACGGATCCTTGAGAGATGGAAAATCCCGTAACTTCTCTTGAGTTACTGTACCCATGACACTCAGGTTATTTCGTATTTTAATTTGACTAATATGAGAATGATTTAGTGTTGATCCGAGTGTTTGTTGTGTTTTCTTTTATGCAATACACTCGGATCAGCAGAAGTTTGCAGTTAACGAAGATTACTTTGCCTTGGAGATCGAAGATGAAGATTTGGTACATATCTATTACATATGTATTTCCGCTGCAATTTATTTTCGTTGCATTACTGTATATACTTGTATTGGTGTAACTCCGATGACTGGAAAATGTAACTCGAATGTATATGTTTTAAACGCTATTGAACCATTATTTGTTTATTATATGTTGTCCTTCCGCTGTGAGATTCTATGATTGTTTCTTTTCTTTCTTCTTTTTCTTCTTCTTCCCAATAACTTCGCTTGTTGGTGATTTGTTTGGGTTGACATTTATGATTTATTGTCGATTTGAACGGTCAAATTCAGGTCGTTACAGTTGGTATCATAGCTTTGGTTAGCGATAACCTTGGCTCTGTTTGGGAATTAACCCATTAGAGATAGGATTAGTAATATCCTAGAATGGGTTTGAGTGATATACGAGAGAGCGTGCTTGTATTTTTGGATATAAAATGGTTTTATATTGTGTTGACTTGTTCTGTTGAATATTTATGGATTCTGGTCGATATATGAGACGCCAAACAATCGATAGGGATTTCTAAATAATTGGACAGAATGGATCGACATAATATGGTTTTCGGTTATATTTTAAATATATATCAAATATATTATTGATTTTAAGTTTATATGCATTGGTCGTTAGTAGGTAATAATATTAAGTTATTATAAATTTGAGATGATTGAATGATAAGCTTAATAAGTAATAATTAAAAGGCTATGAAATTGAAACGGAATATATTGAATATAATTGGTTGCAGAATATATTTTGCAAGTAAAATAGAAATGAACTTGAGAACTCGATTCTGGTGCTTTGAAAAAGTTTTGTCAAGATTAAAAGTAATGGTTTCAGAAATGGTTTTCCAAGGATTTTAAAGGAATTGGTGTGTAATCCCTTCTCGGACATTAGAAATGACTTCGGTATTGAGTGCACGCATTATCGATGTTTATTTTGAAGAGTCTGAGTGGGGGAGAGACCGCTCAATGATTTTTATAACTTATGGACAAAGGATTTTGGATTTAATTCCATATGGTATAAATTTATATAAGAGTATTAGTATACGTTATTTAAAGTTGAATTTAATTTAAACCAGAATTGAAAATTTCTATGTTCTTTGTTAATTAAGGATTTGGATTTAAAATTTTATATGGCATAGTTTTCTATAAAATAGTATAAACATATGTGTTATTTCAAAACTTAGTTATAAACCCGGAATCAAAGTATTCAAGTTTGTCTTAACTAATAATATGGACTTAAGTACTAAAGTAACTCGATTTATTAGACTTTTGATTTTGAAATCAGGAAATTAACTTAAGTATTAAGAGAAGAGATATGGTCATTGAAATGCTTAAGTATGAGCGATAATAAGTTTAAACAAATTTCAGATGTGGTCGATATAAGTGTTAGAGAATTGAAATTAACCGCGAAATAAAAGTCAACTAAAGTCAACTAAAATAATTAGAAAGTTTTGTCATGAAAATAAATTGGCAATAGCTTATGACTTGGCTGGTTAATAAGTATGTGAAGTTAGTCGAGATGGAGTTGAAAAGAAACTTATGTTTGCTAATGAAACATGAGTGAAAATTTTGTTTGAGTCATGCTTAATAAATTGAATTTGAAAACAAACCTAAATCACTCGACAACTTTAGGTTTTGAAATAAGGGAATGAAAATTTGCCCAAGGAAAAATGTAACACCCCACTCCCGCTATGATCACTCACTAAGGGAATGCCATAGCATCGGTGGAGTATTTTAGTGAATATAGAACAGAAAAATTACAACAAGACAGATATAAATAGTACTTGAAATTTTAAAACATCATCTCATAACAGCGGAAGTAAAACATGTCTGGTTACATCATAAAACCACAATAAAGGTCAAGTACAATATCCATCAAAATAAAGAAGTACATAATCCCACTCTCATACAATAGCCAAACAAAAGAAAAGATAACTGGATAACTGGAGCTTTACATCTATCCAAGCTCCTAAAGACTGGAACAGCAATCCGATCAAGCTCCACTACTGCTAGGATCCACCGTAGGACCTGAGGGTTGGGAAAAAGATAAAAACAACAGGGTCAGACATAAGTCTGAGCGAGTCCTATAACTTTAACAATACAATCGTTAAAGTAACCAGAGAAGACATAAACTGATATACGGTAACATATAGGGATGAATGGCTACCCTAAGCAGTCAACTAAACGAAGATAAAGGATAAAGACGCATCTACCCTCCCTAAGGTAAATTACTAAACTGCACCACACCAGTCGTTCCTAACTTAAAGGTTGATCCCACCCAAGGACTTATAAAATTTACTAATTAGTACCTGCGTACCCCTAGGTGACCAAGTAGGCGCCACGGGGCCCTACAATCCACTAGGTGTACACACTACTTCCCATTCGATCGGCTCCCTAACGTAGATACCCGTGCTGGCCCCACCGTGGGATGTATCATTCCCCAATGTGGCAACCTGATGAAACTAAAGGTGCACGGCTTATATCTACTCGATGCAACAACGGCTTACCTACCAGCCCGGGCCCACTCACGCATATGAAGCCCGTTGGACTTGCGTTGCCACCGCTAACCCGTTTGCCTCTTACAGTCAAGCCCAGTATGCGTGTCCCGTCCTCGACATGGGTCGAGCCCACAAAGATACGTATGGGTTACTGGTTGAAATGGGCCTCCACAAGCTACCCACCTAAGCTTGTCCCTTTTTCTAGTATATCCCACTTAACCCTTTAATCATGTTTTAATTACATGTTCTATTTTGGTTAAGTATTCTAATCGTATTTTCTATTGCCACCCAAGGCAACCACTAGATTTTCTCATGCCACCCGAGGCACCCACTTAACCCCTCATGTCCCTCTACATGCTAATGTGGTTAAGTGTTTCTTAATTAATTAATTAAGAACGTAACCTTTGTAAAGACCTCTCACATTAGACTGTCTTTTATGACCGCTGGTTAAGCCGGTTGGGTCCGGGCAGCCTTATGTCATAACAGAGTCTAACCTCGTGTCTTTACATTAATTACGTATTTAGTTTGTGCCTAAGACCTCTCACATTGGGCTAACATTTGTAGCAACTGGTTAAGCCGGTTGGGTCCGGGCAGTTTTACGCTACAACTGAGTCCAACCTCGTGTCTTAGTCAATTAATTACACCTAATTAATCACCCTCATAATTTTATATTAATTATCCCTAATTAATCAAGTTTTCTTAACATGGGTAGACCTAACTTAATAGGTAAATCCCCATGGGGTAGACCTAACTCAATAGGTAAATTCCCAACACATAGTATGGGTACACCTAACCAAATAGGCAAATTCCCATACTATGTTTATTTATTTTGTGTTATGCATAATTATATTAATTTCACACAATCTTATTAACTTATGCATTTAATTACCCCATCGTTCCCACGTAATTTCGTTCATGATATAACACATATAAAAGGTGTCAACTTGCATATGAATGAACATGTTTCAAAGGTGCCATCTTGCATATTAACAAACACATAACTTGCATATGAACTTGCATAACATGTCACATAACTTGCATATAATATGTCACATAACTTACATATTCATTTTGCATAACAAACTTGCATATTAGCTTATAGACTTGCATAATGTGTCATCATGAACTTGCATATTAATAAACATGTAACTTGCATATTTACATACATGTAACTCGCATATTAACAAACATGTAACTTGCATATAAAGAAACATGTAACTTGCATATTTACATACATGTAACTTGCATATTAACAAACATGTAACTTGCATATTAACAAACATGTAACTTGCATATTTACATACATGTAACTTGCATATTAACAAACATGTAACTTGCATATTAACAAACATGTAACTTGCATAGCATATTACCATGAACTTGCATAACATGCATATGATTACATAGCCCACAACTTGCATATTTAGCATCATGCAAACATAACATACATCATATTAAACTTGCATAAGCTTACATACTCAACATGCATAAACATAAGATTAATGCTAACATCATATCATATGATTCAAAGCTCATTAACCCACATACAAAACCATAAATCTCATCACATCTCATCTAATTAGTTTACCAAAAGATCATCAAAGTGATAGAAACTCACAACTAGCAACTTTGAACACCAAATGAAGAAGATTAAGATGCTAAGAAGGGATTAGAAGTTGATTAGAGAGTGATTAGTATGCAACCCTCTTCATAAAATTAGTGGAGGCCATGAGAGCTAGCATTTTGCCATAGTTTAGTCACTAGGTTTAATTATGAATGAATTAGGGTAGGTTAGGGTCTTATTTATAGATTAGGCAAGTGTTTTAGGCCATAGGATTAACCCTAGATTCAATCCAAGCCATCAAAGCATGTCTTGGGGAAGAAGTCAAGTGTAGGAACCATCTAGGGCCTTTAGATTAAAGATGGACCATGAGAACCATTCAAATGCAAAATCTGCACTTGAGCGAATCGGCCCACGGGTTGACAGCCAAACACCCTGGATTAACCCCTAGTCGACCCAGCGGGCTCGGGTCGACTTCAAAAATCGGCCGGTTCGGTTATTCCCCTCTCCCAATTCGCTGTTTTGAGCATTTTTGCATATTTATTTATTAAATTTTCAATTATATATATATATATATATCAATATATATATATATATATATATCTACACAACCCATTTCACTTAATTAAGTATACTTTAATTTGGGAATTTTCGTGAAACTTCGCGAGGCCATATCTTGGTCATACGGACTCCGATTTTCGAAAACTCGGACTCTATTTCGCGTATTTTTCTGAGACGAACACAATGGCATAGCCCGTTTCCCTTGATTCCCATTTTAGAATTAAATTCTGCCTCGATTTATGTTATTACAGGTTATTGAAAATACGGGTTGTTACATTCTCCCCTCCTTAAAGGATTTCGTCCCCGAAATCTTCAAGTTAGGAAGAACGTATCCTACCATCCAATCATCCATCTACTCAAAGCATCATCCACGAGCAATCATTGTCCTTACAAGATTCTAAATGCTGGATGGATATATGCAAAATTGTGTGTATATGTACTTACCTAATGCGAAAATCAGGCGGTTACTGATACAGTAAACCTCCTTAATGCAAACCATGATAGTGCCATGCATCCAATATGTATGCGAAACCCTATTGACACATACAAATTTCTACATGCGTGCACAACCATACACAAAAATGCATCATCCATATGATAACACAGCCATGATACATCCATCAATCTAACTACCACATCCATTTATGCAATATGCAACATGAAGTGACTGAGCCGATCTAGTGCCTAATGTGTGTGTATATGCATCCACGAGCAACCACTAGCAAACAATTGCATCCATATGCATCCATCAACCATAACATGTTTCAAACACATGTTTCAACCATAGGTTTTACCCTATCTAAAGGTCATAGGTATTAGCGAGAGGATATACTAAAGATAAGATAAGTACTAGACAAGCAATAAAGGAGAAGTTAAAAGACATACTCTCAAAAAGAAATGGATACAAAGAACGCATCTTTGCTTCCGTCTCCCAAGTAGCATTGCTTTCGTCATCTCCCCATTGCACTTTAACTAGCTGAACTTCTCTGTTCCTCAACTTCCTAGTTTCTGACCCAAGGATGCGAGTAGGAGCTCGTCGAATCGTCGCATCACGCTCTACCTCTACATCTCTAAGCAAGCTCGGCTCTACCACCTCCGCGGTCTCATGTAAGCACTTCCTCAAATGTGATACATGGAATACATCGTGAACACCACTAAGTCTGTCGGGCAACTCCACCCTATATGCCATCCGTCCAATCCTTTCCTTAATAGGAAACGGCCCAACAAATCTCGGTGCTAACTTCCCTACGGACCCAAAGCGAACAACATTTCTCAATGGAGATACTTTGACAAAAACCATGTCCCCAACCTCAAACTCAAGATCCGTCCTTCTCCGATCCGCATAAGATTTCTGTCTATCTTGCGCTGCTTTCATCCTTTTTCGAATTAAATCAATCTTCTCTGAAGTCTCTCTAACCATATCCGGCCCAAGCAAGATCTTATCCGTAGATTCCCACCAACATGTAGGAGATCGACAAGGCCTTCCATAAAGAGCTTCGAAAGGAGCCATACCAATACTGGACTGAAAGCTGTTATTATATGCAAACTCCACCAAAGGAAGATGTTCTTCCCATGTACCTCCAAAATCCAAGATACAAAGCCTCAAAAGATCTTCTAAGATACGGTTCACCCTCTCGGTCTGACCGTCCGTCTGAGGATGATATGCGGTGCTCAAACACAACTGAGTCCCTACCGCCTCTTGCAAACTTCTCCAAAACTCACTAGTGAAAATAGGATCTCGATCACTCACAATGCTGGATGGTACGCCATGCAATCTAACAATCTCCCTAACATAGACTGAAGCAAGCCATGGAGCGGTCCTCTTACTCTTTACGGGTATAAAATGGGCACTCTTTGTAAGTCTGTCTACCACAACCCAAATTCCCGTATTGCCCTTCCTCGATCTCGGTAACCCGTCGATGAAATCCATCGAGACACTATCCCACTTCCACTGTGGAACTTCCAATGGGTGTAGCAACCCACCGGGTTTCCTTTGCTCCACTTTAACTTGTTGGCACACTAAGCATCTAGCCACATACTCGGCCACATCTTTCTTCATACCGGCCCAGAAGAAAACTCTCTTCATGTCTTGGTACATTTTGTCTCCACCGGGATGAATAGTCATTCTTGAACGATGTGCATCATCCAAAATAGCCTTCTTCAAACCCTCATCTTGCGGTACACAAAGTCTACCGTCTCTATGCAACCATCCCTTATCATCTATGGTGTATCTACCCAAATGGCTGGACGACTCCCCTCTTATAAGCTTCTCTACCAACACAACCAACTGTGGGTCGTCTCGCTGAGCCTCGCCAATCCGTCTCAAAAGAGTAGGTCTAACCTCCAAGGATGCCAACAAACCAGGTACAAAATCAACAGAAGGTCTGAAGTCAAACAAAGAAAGAAACTCCAAGCTTCGTCGTTCCACGAACAATGGACTCAAAGATAGCCTTTTTCTACTTAAGGCGTCTGCCACCACGTTACCCTTACCAGGGGTATACGCTATCTCGAAATCATAGGATGCTAAGAACTCCATCCACCTTTGCTGTCTTAAGTTTAAATCCTTCTGAGAGAATAAGTACTTCAATGATTTATGGTCGGTGAACAACTCGAATCTCTCACCAAGAAGATAATGGCGCCAAGACTTAAGTGCGAAAACAATCGCGGCCAACTCTAGATCATGGGTAGGGTAATTCTTCTCATGCACTCTCAATTGTCTCCCTCCATAGGCTATTACCCTTCCCTCCTGCATCAAGACTGCGCCTAATCCTGTTCCACAAGCATCGGTATAAACAACAAACGGCTTACTCCCATCCGGGAGCACTAAAACTGGAGCGGTGGTCAAAGCTCTCTTTAACCGTCGGAAAGCATCATCACAATCTACATCCCACGAGAAAACCAGATTCTTTTTCGTCAAGCGGGTTAATGGGGCTGATATCTTCGCGAAGTCTTTGATGAACTTCCTATAATATCCTGCCAACCCCAAGAAACTTCTTACCTCGGTAGCATTTCTAGGAACTTTCCAATCCTGGATAGATACTATCTTTGCGGGATCCACAGCTATCCCTTCCTTAGAGACCACATGCCCTAAGAATCGCACTTCTCTTCTCCAAAAATGGCATTTAGAGAATTTAGCTTTAAGACTATGCGCTCGAAGAGTCTCCAACACTTCCTTGAGATGTAAGGCATGCTCTTCTTCATTCTTGGAAAAGACCAAGATGTCATCCACAAAAACTACTACAAACTTATTCAGATACTCTCTGAACACTCTACTCATGAGATCAACAAAGTATGCGGGGGCGTTTGTCAACCCAAATGGCATCACTAGCCACTCATAAAAACCATCCGGAGTCCGGAAAGCAGTCTTCTCTATACTGTCCTCCGCCACTCTTAACTGATGAAACCCTGTAGCTAAGTCCATCTGCGAAAATACTGACGCGCCAACCAACTGATCAAAGAGATCATCTATCCTCGGTAATGGGTGTCTATTCTTCTTCGTGAGCTTATTAAGTTCCCTATAATCCACACAAAGTCTGAGGGACCCATCCGCCTTCGTGGCAAACACTACTGGAGCTCCCCACTCCGATATACTTCGCCTTATGAACCCCTTCTCAAGCAACTCCCCTACTTGCTTATGAAGTTCTCTTCTCTCACGAGGAGCCATGTGGCGTACTGGCAAAGACACTGGTTTGGCATTATCCACCAAATAAATTCGGAAATCTATCTCCCGCTTCGGAGGCAAACCCTTTACTTCTTCAAACACATCCGGATATTCCCGGACTACTCTGACAGAACACAAACTTTCGACCGAAGCATCGAGCGATTCAAGATAACTTAGCAAAACAGATTCCATGGGATTGCAAGAGATCTCGAGAGTGTTACCCAAGCGGGTCATGAGCCTGACAACTCTCCTTTCGCAATCAAGAACGGCACCATTACTGGATAACCAGTCCATGCCCAAGATCAACCCATAGCCCGTGAAGCCCAATACAAAAGCATCACATCTAAACTCAACGCTAAGTATAGAAATCTTCAAACCCAAACATATCATAGACAGATATATGGAGCCCCCAATTGGGTTTGAAACAACCAAGGGATCATCAACTAGACTGGTGTCTAAGTGCAGTGACTCAACTAACGATGATGAGATAAAAGAATGCGATGCGCCAGAGTCAAACAAAGTACGAACTGGATGATCAAATAGAAAAACCAGACTTTCAACGGAAATAGTTCTACCTCTCTGCTGAATCGGTGGAACTGAGAGAACCTGAACTTGCCCCCCTGACTGAGGTGGTGCTATAAGAGCTTGCACCTGGCCTCCTGAGGTAGACCCCGTCTTCTGCCCCTTCTTTGGGCAGTTTTTCACAAGATGCCCTGCTTCACCACAATGAAAGCAACCGGTCTTCTTCTTTTTGCGACAATCCTTACTAAGGTGTCCTGGTGTTCCACAATTGAAGCACTTCTTCTTCGTCTTCTTTTTGTCACCATTGCCTTTTCCGCCCTTGCCTTGTTGTTGCTGTTGCGGTTTCTTCTGATCCCCCTTTTTCTCTGGTGCCTTAGAATTCTTATCATCCTCATGCATAAGTGCCATGTAGACAAGCTTCTCAAAAGTGGCCCCCATAGGAATGTGAGTCATAGCTATTCCTTGCAATGGTTCGTTCAAGCCTCTAACGAACCTCAAAGCCTTCTTCTCCGGTGTATTCACCAACTCTATGCCAAACCTTGCTAATTGATTGAATTTGTTGACATATTCTTTCACCGTGAGATTCCCTTGCTTCAAATTCAAGAACTTCTCCATAAACAGATTCTCTTCCGCCCTTGAGAGAAACTTAGCCCCAAACCTTTGCTTAAAATCTGCCCAAGAGTCAACAGGGCGTTCTCCATTAGTGACCTCCCACCAGAATGAGGCCTCTCCCTTCATTAACCAAGCCGCCAACTTGACTTTCTTTCCCTCTTCCACTTCAAAGATATCTAGCAACTCTTCCACTTCCTTAAGCCAATCTCTAGCCTCTACGAAAGTCTCTGAACCAAGAAAAGGTTTTCCTCCTATAGCCTTGAACTCCTTGCAAACCTTAGCAAAATTATCCACTCTAGGCTGAGGAGGAGGAGCGGTTGTCTCTGGTGTAGTAGCATTGGCCGGACCCGCAGCCGCGGCCCTAGCCTCTTGCAACCTCCTATACCATAGTGGTATAACTAAACCCTCCGGGATGTTAAGATCTTCAGCCATGCTGAAACGAAAGAGGAAAGATTCAAAAAGGAGATTCCGAAAGATAAAGATATGGCTATTGGGGATTATGCTTTTCTTTTTCAAAAACTTTTTCTCTTAGAAGACATGCTTTTAAAAATACTTTCTTCGAAAATACTCTTAGAAAGTAGTTTTTCTCAAAAATTTTATCTGTTCTGGTAACCTTAAGCTCTGATACCACGTGTAACACCCCACTCCCGCTATGATCACTCACTAAGGGAATGCCATAGCATCGGTGGAGTATTTTAGTGAATATAGAACAGAAAAATTACAACAAGACAGATATAAATAGTACTTGAAATTTTAAAACATCATCTCATAACAGCGGAAGTAAAACATGTCTGGTTACATCATAAAACCACAATAAAGGTCAAGTACAATATCCATCAAAATAAAGAAGTACATAATCCCACTCTCATACAATAGCCAAACAAAAGAAAAGATAACTGGATAACTGGAGCTTTACATCTATCCAAGCTCCTAAAGACTGGAACAGCAATCCGATCAAGCTCCACTACTGCTAGGATCCACCGTAGGACCTGAGGGTTGGGAAAAAGATAAAAACAACAGGGTCAGACATAAGTCTGAGCGAGTCCTATAACTTTAACAATACAATCGTTAAAGTAACCAGAGAAGACATAAACTGATATACGGTAACATATAGGGATGAATGGCTACCCTAAGCAGTCAACTAAACGAAGATAAAGGATAAAGACGCATCTACCCTCCCTAAGGTAAATTACTAAACTGCACCACACCAGTCGTTCCTAACTTAAAGGTTGATCCCACCCAAGGACTTATAAAATTTACTAATTAGTACCTGCGTACCCCTAGGTGACCAAGTAGGCGCCACGGGGCCCTACAATCCACTAGGTGTACACACTACTTCCCATTCGATCGGCTCCCTAACGTAGATACCCGTGCTGGCCCCACCGTGGGATGTATCATTCCCCAATGTGGCAACCTGATGAAACTAAAGGTGCACGGCTTATATCTACTCGATGCAACAACGGCTTACCTACCAGCCCGGGCCCACTCACGCATATGAAGCCCGTTGGACTTGCGTTGCCACCGCTAACCCGTTTGCCTCTTACAGTCAAGCCCAGTATGCGTGTCCCGTCCTCGACATGGGTCGAGCCCACAAAGATACGTATGGGTTACTGGTTGAAATGGGCCTCCACAAGCTACCCACCTAAGCTTGTCCCTTTTTCTAGTATATCCCACTTAACCCTTTAATCATGTTTTAATTACATGTTCTATTTTGGTTAAGTATTCTAATCGTATTTTCTATTGCCACCCAAGGCAACCACTAGATTTTCTCATGCCACCCGAGGCACCCACTTAACCCCTCATGTCCCTCTACATGCTAATGTGGTTAAGTGTTTCTTAATTAATTAATTAAGAACGTAACCTTTGTAAAGACCTCTCACATTAGACTGTCTTTTATGACCGCTGGTTAAGCCGGTTGGGTCCGGGCAGCCTTATGTCATAACAGAGTCTAACCTCGTGTCTTTACATTAATTACGTATTTAGTTTGTGCCTAAGACCTCTCACATTGGGCTAACATTTGTAGCAACTGGTTAAGCCGGTTGGGTCCGGGCAGTTTTACGCTACAACTGAGTCCAACCTCGTGTCTTAGTCAATTAATTACACCTAATTAATCACCCTCATAATTTTATATTAATTATCCCTAATTAATCAAGTTTTCTTAACATGGGTAGACCTAACTTAATAGGTAAATCCCCATGGGGTAGACCTAACTCAATAGGTAAATTCCCAACACATAGTATGGGTACACCTAACCAAATAGGCAAATTCCCATACTATGTTTATTTATTTTGTGTTATGCATAATTATATTAATTTCACACAATCTTATTAACTTATGCATTTAATTACCCCATCGTTCCCACGTAATTTCGTTCATGATATAACACATATAAAAGGTGTCAACTTGCATATGAATGAACATGTTTCAAAGGTGCCATCTTGCATATTAACAAACACATAACTTGCATATGAACTTGCATAACATGTCACATAACTTGCATATAATATGTCACATAACTTACATATTCATTTTGCATAACAAACTTGCATATTAGCTTATAGACTTGCATAATGTGTCATCATGAACTTGCATATTAATAAACATGTAACTTGCATATTTACATACATGTAACTCGCATATTAACAAACATGTAACTTGCATATAAAGAAACATGTAACTTGCATATTTACATACATGTAACTTGCATATTAACAAACATGTAACTTGCATATTAACAAACATGTAACTTGCATATTTACATACATGTAACTTGCATATTAACAAACATGTAACTTGCATATTAACAAACATGTAACTTGCATAGCATATTACCATGAACTTGCATAACATGCATATGATTACATAGCCCACAACTTGCATATTTAGCATCATGCAAACATAACATACATCATATTAAACTTGCATAAGCTTACATACTCAACATGCATAAACATAAGATTAATGCTAACATCATATCATATGATTCAAAGCTCATTAACCCACATACAAAACCATAAATCTCATCACATCTCATCTAATTAGTTTACCAAAAGATCATCAAAGTGATAGAAACTCACAACTAGCAACTTTGAACACCAAATGAAGAAGATTAAGATGCTAAGAAGGGATTAGAAGTTGATTAGAGAGTGATTAGTATGCAACCCTCTTCATAAAATTAGTGGAGGCCATGAGAGCTAGCATTTTGCCATAGTTTAGTCACTAGGTTTAATTATGAATGAATTAGGGTAGGTTAGGGTCTTATTTATAGATTAGGCAAGTGTTTTAGGCCATAGGATTAACCCTAGATTCAATCCAAGCCATCAAAGCATGTCTTGGGGAAGAAGTCAAGTGTAGGAACCATCTAGGGCCTTTAGATTAAAGATGGACCATGAGAACCATTCAAATGCAAAATCTGCACTTGAGCGAATCGGCCCACGGGTTGACAGCCAAACACCCTGGATTAACCCCTAGTCGACCCAGCGGGCTCGGGTCGACTTCAAAAATCGGCCGGTTCGGTTATTCCCCTCTCCCAATTCGCTGTTTTGAGCATTTTTGCATATTTATTTATTAAATTTTCAATTATATATATATATATATATATCAATATATATATATATATATCTACACAACCCATTTCACTTAATTAAGTATACTTTAATTTGGGAATTTTCGTGAAACTTCGCGAGGCCATATCTTGGTCATACGGACTCCGATTTTCGAAAACTCGGACTCTATTTCGCGTATTTTTCTGAGACGAACACAATGGCATAGCCCGTTTCCCTTGATTCCCATTTTAGAATTAAATTCTGCCTCGATTTATGTTATTACAGGTTATTGAAAATACGGGTTGTTACAAAAAATATATATATTAAAGGAAAACTTTAGGAAATGAAAGGTAGAAAGTAACTAGAAAACGAATATGGAATGTGTTATATAAACAACAAAAGGTAACATTAATCTTTGTTAATGGATTCTGAATCTAATGAAATGAAACGAGGCAATGAAATAATTTGGAATTTGATATGAAATAGAGATATAAGATAATTGAGTTAAACGAATTCTAAAATGGGAATTTGAAATATAGAAATAAGATATAAATATATAACTTGAGTTGGGTTGATGGATTAAATTAACGAAATCAACTTAGGAAAATTTAATAAGTCAATTTAGAATTTATGTTGATGGTTGGATTGAGTAAGAAAATAAAAAAAATTGGTAAACGAGATGAAATAGAATGGTTATATAAGAACCATAACTGACCTTAACCCATGGGTATAGATTTGGAGTTAACTAATTAGAACGAGGAAAGGAAATGAATGAACTTAATATAAATTGGTCAATTTAGAACCTATATGAATGAAGATGGGATGAGGATGGACGTAAACAATTGGAATGAGTAAAGTCGAAATTAATTCAAATGAATAGCTAATTGAATATGGATAAATGGAACCATATTCAATGGAGTATGGATGAAGTAAATAAGAATAAGTAATGAAATTTGGTGAGTTGATCCATGGTAATGAATTAAAGATCTATTATAATCAAGTTTGTTGGGAAATTTAAAATGAGTTCAAGTTTTATTCGGAATTTAATGCATGGAATGAAACGAGAAATGAATAGAAAATTTCATCGGAATGGTTTGAGCAATTGAATGCAAACTCATTTCCCGGATAATGAAGTGAATGTAAATGATTGAATGGATGAACAAGAATAAAAGAAATGAATGAGTTGCAAATGAACATAAATTTATGTAATAAAAAGGTAAATCATATTATGGAAATAATGGAGCGATAACTCATTCTATATGGCTAAGTTTTCTAAAGTTTCGAAATCTGAAGGCTAGAACCTCCAAACAAGATAAATCGATGTTTATGCGAAAACCTAAAATATTAAATGAGCTAAAGAAAAATGACCATAACATTTGAATGGATGATCGGAATTCGTTGATTCTGGACTTTTTGGAAACCTTAGAAACTGACTAAAACTTTTGTTAACGGGACTCTGTCTAATTTTCATGTTTACTAGGTTGAAATCTAAGCGTTAGTCGTGGTTCAGCGTGCAGAAAATCAAAACTGAAGTGTATATCAATTTTGTTTTGACCATAACTTCCTAACGGAGCATCGAATTTCGATGTGCTTGTATAATTCGGAAAGCCCAAGATGTAAACTAAAACTTTTTTTTAATGTGCTGGGTACAAGTTTGATGTTTAAAGGGTTAAAATCTGGGTTGAACAACTCAGACCTGTATCTTCCATTGTGTGGGCTAAGCGTTTGGTCTTGTTAAAACGGTCATAACTTTTGAACTGTTTATCCGAATTCGACGAATCCAGACAATTCGGAAAGCCTGAAACTAATACAACAACTTTCTCCTATGCTTTGGTCAAATTCATCATTTAAAGGGTGATAATCGACGATTTGTTCGCTGGCTTGTCGTTAATATATGGGTTTTGTGGTTGAAATGCTTAAAAAAAGTTGTGCAAGTTGTGTGCAATTGCTATTTATTGTATATATGTTTGAATCTCATGTATATTGGAGTACTTAGTAGGTGTAAGGAATGTGCGCTACGCTTTGGAGCTCGCTGGCGCTAAATACTAAAGTACTAAGGTAAATAAATTGCATATAACGCTAAAGAAGGTACGTATTTGGGTTATATGGTTTGGTGGTTATGTATATATGTGATTTCCCCATTTTTGGGATGCCCCAACGAATGATGAGATGTATATTTGACTTTTATATATATTTTGATTTTTCTGGACCTCTCCGTACAAAAGAGATGCTGCCGAAATTTTCGGTGATTTCGGGAGTTAGAAAAATTTATGAGATTTTTCAATTACATAACTTGTTTTATAAATGCTATTTGATAAGTATGAATTTGAAAGTATGATTTATTTGATACCTTATTTCGTTCTCTTTTCGAGGACGAAAAGATTTTTAAGTAGGGGAGAAGGCAACAACCCATAATTTTCAGTATATTTAAATTTAGATTTAAATTAATAAATGGAATAATATTGGATAAAATTTAAATTTTGTAGATTATAGTAATAATGATTGTTTGAATTGAGTATAAATAGATTTCAAATTTAGCTTTATTTTGAAATGTAGTAATTTGGGGTTTAGTATTTGAATGATTAAATAAAATTTAAGTTGTTGAGTTAAATCTGAAGTTCAAAATTTAAATTCAAATAATCAAATTCGAGAGTTTAAAATTTGTGGAATCAATCTATAAAATTTATTTAAGTTATAATTAAATTAAAATGGAAATTATAAGTATTTAATTTAAGTTAAAACAGTTAGTGAATAATTGAATATTTTATTAATTAATTAACTGTGAAATTTAACTGTTTTGGCAACTGTCTCGGAATCCGAGAAACCAGTTTCATCAGATCCGAAATGGTGAATTATGGTAGAATTCCAAATTTCAGAACAATCGGACTTGTAATTTGACCGTACGGGAGAAAATGTGAAAGAGAATCAATGTAATTAGATAATTGTTTGTTTCTTATGTTGGGCCTTCTATAATTATATAAATTAAACCACTTACCCTTCATCAGCCCATTTCTCACTATACGTTAGTTTTCTCTATCAAAACTTGTTCTAGTGGCTGAAAATTCAAACCCTAGATTCAAACCAAAATAGAAATTCAAAAAATCAAATCTCTCCAAACCCTAACTTATTATATGTCAAAACGAAGCTCTTGATGATACAAAGCTACGGGTACCATCAGTTTCAACATGTAGTGCTTCGTTTGGCCGGAATTCGCAGTCAAAGTTGATAATTTTCGGAACCCTAACTTCATAATTAGGGGTTTTTAATTCTGAAGCTAATTGAGAAATTGGAGATATGGGTTTTGAAGAGAAGGAGCATACGAGTCACTTGGTGGTGCTCGTTTGGCAAATAGCGGTCGTGGGTGGTCGGATTTGGCGTTTTAGGGTTTAAAACACATTTCGTATTTCTCAGTCGTCGGCGAAGGGAAGGCCACCGGAAGGGCCGTCGAAGTCAGGGTAGGTGCGGCAGAGGCTTAGTTGTCGATTGGTGGTGGTCTCGCTTCTTCAGGTGGCCGGAATCGAGAGGAATGGTTGGTCAAAGTCGCGGGTTCAAATGATGTTTCTGTGCATCGGGTTCCTGTAGCAAGGGAGCGGGAGAACGATAGGGAGAAGGGATGACGTGGCATTTTGTGAGTGGGTGAGGTTTTCATTTTATAATTTTACATATATTTTGAATTCAAATCGTAAAATGCTCACAACTTCTTCATATGAACACAGATTTGGACGCAGTTGGGTGCCTTGGGATCGTGGCAGAATTGCGGACGTTCTGAAACTGGTTTGGCAGCATTTGGAGACAGAAAAATTTTGGGCTTTGGTTGGACGTCCGATCCACTAAAGACCCAAAGGTGGGTGATTTTCTCACTCACGACTAACTAAATTATTCCCATGTTTATTAAATTAAATTGTGAAATAAGTTTGGTTGCATGGTTGTGTTGACTGATGATTTGTTTGCTTAAAAGCTGACATGCAAGTATGTAATCTACAAATTTAGGATGATAACTAGTTATTGTAGTTAATTAAATTTCTAGTCGAAATCCCGATATTTGTTAACTAGTGAAATGATTTAATATTTACCATGGAATAAAATGGTTGAGATGGATGCCCAGGTTGATTTGATTACTGAATCAATATTGCTTGAAATGTTCCTTTATTCAGTATATGGATGTTGTATGTTCACTTTGACGATAAATCCCATTTTCACCCTTGATGTTATGGGTATTGAATAAACCTGGGATTTATCAATTTAAAATATATTAAGAACATAGATTGAAATGATAAATATATGTGACCCTGATTTGGATTGAAATGATATACATCCATTCCTGAAATATCAGAAAATTAAAAATCACTTGGCCATAGGATAGCAAATTATATATGGACATCAGTTGGTTAAATGATTATTTTTTTTAAATTCGAAATCTTATTCGATGAAAATTTTTATTTAAAGGAAAGGTATCGATTTTCGATAAATTTTATTTTCCTTTAACCCTGAACCTTGAATGATTATGAACTTGGCAAGGGAACTATCCAAACAAACTGAGATTTGTAAAATGGGATTCTTAGGTATATCTTGAAGCCTCAAATTTATAATAAATGTGAAATTTATAAATTCTCTATAAATTAAGTTAGGAAATGAAAGCTATTTGAGGATACTTGAAAATTACCTCGAATTTGGCATGAATATGAATTTGAATCCTTCAAGTCGAACGGTTGGTTTTAAATGGTGTTTGAAAAGGATATTGAACTATGTAAACTCCATTGAGACTGGAGAATAGGTTCAAGTATTTGAAATTTGGAAGGAAGGAACAATTATAATTTAAAAAAATTTATTATAAATATATGTATGTATATATATACACACACACTGTTGATTCAAATAAACTATTTCTTTTCTTAAAATTTACTTATAAAACTTTCTACTTATAAATTATTTTGTTATAGCTAAATTCTTCCTTATATTTTTATTATTACTTAAACAAATTAGTAAAACTTTTATTTTATGTATATACATAGTTACCTAAATTATCTTACCTTATTCTAACCATTATATTCTATATATATATATATATATATATATATATATA
This sequence comes from Allium sativum, assembly GCA_030737875.1. Lineage (NCBI taxonomy): Eukaryota > Viridiplantae > Streptophyta > Magnoliopsida > Asparagales > Amaryllidaceae > Allium > Allium sativum. The sequence continues at coordinate 1,007,540,640 of CM060912.1, read as the reverse complement.
TATATATGAGGAGCGTTCAATGGCTCCCCAAATAGTGAGCACCGTAAATGCCCCTCAACCACAACCACTCATTTATATTAAACAATCCTTCCACTCATTCTCTCGCTCCTTCCACTAATTCTCTCCCCTCCTACTCACTTTCTTTAATATAAATGATTGGCCACAATTCAGGTGCATTTAGGGGGTGCAGAATAAGGGGTGCCATTGAACGCTCACCTATCTTATTCTAACCATTATATTCTATATATATATTATATAAAGATTTTCTCATAAGCATCTATTTTTCAAAATTATATTTTGTGAATTATAAATTTCTTCCAAATGGAAAGTGTTTGGATTTAAACCGTTGGTTCAATGGAGTTGGAATAAAGCTATTTGAATATGAATCGATTTTTAAACCAACCTTAATATGGAAATTTAAATTATATTCTACTCGAATATAAATGGATCTCCTAAGGGATTGAAATGAGTGTAATGAAATATATATATATATATTCTATTTGAATATGAATGGATTTCGAACATAAATTGAATTGAAATAATTATAATCTTTGATATAAAGTATATTCTACTTGAATATAAATCGATTTTTGTGAAATATTATATGATTATAATATAATGAAATGAAATATATTCTGGTTTGCAATATAATCGATTTTGGAATGATTATGATATTTTGATATGAAATTATATTCCATTTTGAATATAAAATTGTGTTCGAAACAAACATGATACTTTGGATATGAGAGCGAACCTTTGTGAAATGTAGAAGAACCGACCGATGTGGAAAATGTAAGTGTTGGTTGTTAAAGAGACCAGAGTCGGTAAGTGGCATACTCTCTGTCAATGCCGATACCACTTTAACAATTGTGCACGTGTTGAAGTATCTGGAACGAAGCATGATGACTTAGAGGCAACGATTGAATCGAGGAATGCGAATGATGATGAAATAGCCCTGACCTTCGGGTCAGAATTAAAATGATTAAAACAGGAGCTATACCGTGACTAATAGAGGTAGCACCTCTGATCGGACGCACTTCTCCGATACTATTTCTATGACTATGATGATGATTAGGGCCCTTTTGATTTGGAAGTGTGTTCCGAGGTGGCTACTATGCGTTACCGCCGGTCCGGGAGTGCAATTGGTAGAATCCTACCCTGGGCATTGCCTCGAGTGCCTTGTCATATTTATCCTTACCGAGCCCCATACGATTTTGATTTGTATCGTACATATGGAGTGCCCTCTGATGCCATCGGCTATGGTGGGTTTATGGTATTGTATAGACTACGGTATTATAAACGGTGTAAGGGTAAAAATGTAATCCCGCTTACGCTATTTTCATTATGTTTACTTTACTGAATAGACATTACAATAATAGCGTATTATACTATGTATGTATTAGTTTAACGGATCCTTGAGAGATGGAAAATCCCGTAACATCTCTTGAGTTACTGTACCCATGACACTCAGGTTATTTCGTATTTAATTTGACTAATATGAGAATGATTTAGTGCTGATCCGAGTGTTTGTTGTGTTTTCTTTTATGCAATATACTCGGGTCAGCAGAAGTTTGCAGTTAATGAAGATTACTTTTCCTTAGAGATCGAAGACGAAGATTTGGTACATATATATTATATATGTATTTCTGCTGCACTTTATTTCCGCTGCATTTCTGTATATACATGCATTATTGTAACTCTGATGACTGGAAAATGTAACTCGAATGTATATGTTTTAAATGCTATTGAACCATTATTTGTTTATTATATGTTGTCCTTCCGCTGTGAGATTCTGTGATTGTTTCTTTTCTTTTTCTTCTTCTTCTGAATAACTTCCTGTGTTAGTGATTTGTTTGGGTCGACATGTGTGATTTATTGTCGATTTGAATGGTCAAAAATTCAGGTCGTTACAACAATAGTCGTATACGTATTGAATTATCGTTCTTCAATATCTATTAGAAATATTAGCTAAATATTTATGTAAACAAATTAAATTTTGTATTTTGTAATTAATTTAAATGAATGGACCTGAATATAAACTATTTGAAGTTAATCGATGAATTATTTATAGATAATTATACACAAGTTTTAAATAAATACATATCATACTATAAAAAAATGAGATGTTTAGTCAAATAATATAATTGATAATTAAAAGATTCAAATATTAAATATTAAGAGAGAATTAAGTAGAAGAGATATAACTCCTAAAAACAAGGAGAGAGCAAGAAATTGTAATGACCCGCAAACCCGCAACATCAGAGTTGACTATATACATCATACGTCCAACCCAAATATCACGAAAATACGAAACATTTTTTTAGAAGAAAGAGGTAGAAGAAGAACAGAAATAACAACACAGAATCTCATATCGCAGCGGAACAAAATATAATATATCATAACTTTTGAAATACAAAATTTCAACTATATAACATACACTTATCAGAGTATAACACTTACAACACAACTGGACATAACTCTATATAACTAACGCTGAAGCCTCCTGCTCCAAGCTCCTTTAGATAGATCTGTAAAATCCTGAACTACTTGACTGCCCGTACAAATTTAGGCACCCAAGCGTTTAGGTAGAACAAAACAAAATAAACTCCGGGTCAGTCATCGGACTGGTATGAGTAAACAGTTTAAAACAGTTTCAGAAAACTAAATGATATCTCATAAGACCACGCCGTATAACACGGAACGGGTTTTTCCCTTATGAGAATCCAAATACTTGACTTAACTTTCAAAATCCCTTTGAAAGGAACGATAATCTTTATATCAAAACTCTTTTGATATTATAATAATGTCTAAATCAAGTAAATAACAATCTAGTGGAACGTTTGCATCTCACGTCCCACATATATAATATACAATCAAAACCGCAAGCACGTATTGGGTATTTGATTTCCAACTATGACAGGGTATGGAACCACCTTCCGCTAGTGTATCTCTAGAGGAGAATACACCGAGTTCAACAAGAACATCTTGCAACTCAGCCACACATGACCGACCACTCATTTGACTTGAGTGTATCGAATGTATATCACCAACGGTTGGGATCAGCAACCGTTTCCCGAATGGGACAGCATCGACAATAGATTTTTAGAAATAAATGACACTCTAGATCAGGTGATTATACACCCTAATAGGTGTGACCTACATAGCCATGCTGCTTGCCCGATTTCTGTCATTTACCGATTGATGAGACTTGAGGTTACGCCTTATCATCACATCAGATTCACTTCGAATGCCACATTGTCAGATCCATCGAAATCACTAATTGACGTCTACAACAGTACATTACGTGTCAGCTAAAAGAAGTTTCCTTCTCCGCTTCCACTCTTGGTACGGTTGAAGAAATCAATGTACGTGACCTTTCTGGAAATACTCTGTCAGACATTCATCCATACAAGTCACCCAGGAACATGATGAACTGAAGGTACAATTTCTCTTAATAGAAAAAGTCCTTGCACTCTACTCCGTCTTCGATTATCTTCATATAATCTGATTCGCAACGCTACTGCCAATACGGAGTGGTTCTTCGGATAATAATCCAACCGGTCTCTTCATATTGACAACGATGGTCAAAAACTTCGATAGTCTGTGATTTAACTATCGAATAAAAACAAGTGTTCCGATAGTCGATGATTTAACTATCGAAGAAAACAAGTGTTCATCCAATTATCAACCAATTACTGAGCCCTTAATTAATATTCCATTAATTAAATCACTTCTCTATTTCTTTATTAATATTTGTTAACCAAATATTTTCAATAACCATATTGGCCTTTTACGTTATTTGGAAAACATTTCTGAATATCGCCTTCCTTTATTTTCTAAACTTTAGAAAATATATACTATTTATAATTGGAAAATATTCCAATTACTTATCTCTATTCCAATCTCGTTTATTCCTATACTTAGGAAATATTTATTTTTCTATTTCCCAGCTTACACTTATTTGGGTTAAAACGGATGTTGTGTAAAACATCGTTACGACAACCCAAATACTATATTCAACTAACTCTTATCAACATTGATTTTCGAGCCTGAAATCTTACTATTTATCTGTTAATAATGAAATCAATCAAGTTGGGGTATAACTACCTCTCAGACCTTGACTGAATAACATTTATAACGTCAAAACAGATAAAACTACTTACTCGAATAATCAATACCATACAACTAATTCTTCACTTTAAACACATATACACCTTCTCTTTCTTTTATTCTTACTAGATTTTATTCTTATACTTCCTTTTTGATTATACTATTCTATTTCTAAGTTCGTTTTCTTATCGACTTCTATATATATATATATATATATATATATATATATATTGATATATAGATTTCTAGTTATCAAACTTCTTAAAAATATTCTAACTCCTTAAATTCCCGAAAAAATTCGCCATAACCTCCTTTGTACCGGGAGCATCGGGATATTTTAAATAGCCTTCCATGGCCCTCATCAATCCAAAAAGAAAAAGAAAAGCCAAGTGGCTAGCCGATACGGCGCATAAAATCTCATATATGAATTAAATACGTACCTTTTTGTTGAGCATTCTATTTATAACTCTTGCATTATCCTTATCCATACCTGTCTCCTGTATGTCTATACCTGTCCAATCTATTTTAACTATACCAATTGTTTTAACTAAATTTTGTTAATTTACTCCTTTAGCCTATTTCACTTTTATATTTGAACATGATATGTTCAAATATATTTTAACTTGCTTACAACTAATTTGAACTCCATTTTCAACTTACGCTTCATATTCAATTTCGAATATAAATCCTCAAATCCCCTTTGAATGCTATATTCAAATTCCATTTGAATTCTATTTGAATCCTATATTAAAATTCCTTTTTAACTCTATTTGAATTTTCCTAATTAAAATTCTATTTGAATTTCATATATTTAAAATCCATTGAATTTCTATATTCAATTTGAATTACAAATATTCAAATTCCTTTTCAAATCCTTTATTCAATTTCTATATAAATCCCTTTGAATTCTAATATTCAAACTCCTTTAAATTCTCTTTTCAAATCCCATTTTTCAAAATCTATGTCACTTCTCTTATTCAAATTCTATTCGATTTCTCTTATGTCAAATTCTATATTCGAATTCCATTTAAATTACTATATTCAAACGTCGTTTGAATTTCTATATTCAAACTCCATTTGAATTTCTATATTCAATTTCTTTAAACAAGTCTCGATTTCAATTCCTTTTGAAATCGATATTTCTACTTCTGGAAAATAGATTTCCCTTTTCAAATTTCACACTTGTATTTTTATTTCTGAATTATCCAATGATAATTCTTTTCACTTCATTTACAGACTTCGTTTATAAATGAACTATTTATAAACTCCGTTTATAAAGGAACTACTTGTTTTATTTTTCAAAAAAAGTTTATATTTCAAATCTATTTAAAAATTCAAATTCTATTTTAGAAAAATAGAATTTCCCTTTTAAATCTCAAATATCCCTTTCAGGATATTTTTATAAATTGTCACTTAGGTCCAGTGATATTCAAACAATCAAATCAACCAATTTTCAATCATTTGATTTTCAACACATCATATATGAATATATATGAAATCAAACAAACAACAAACAGATAATATATTTTTGAGGAATCCTGTTGGATTCCTCCAACCTATTTTCCTACATCCACAGACGTTAGTCAACATAGTAATACCCATCCTGCTTCGAGGCAGGATATCGCGGTATGAAGGTCATCCACTAATATATATTTGTGGGGCGCATAGGGAAATCATGCACTAATGAAACTGCGGGCATCCGCTAATGAGACTGCTGGAATCCAACAAATCATCAACCCAATATATATATATCCTAAATAACTAATATATAATTTAAAACAATCAGACAACATTCAAACAAGCACAGACAATTATTTTTAACTATATAAAAATAATTTCTAAATAAAAGGTGAGATTTACTCACCGAATTTGCAGTTGTCGAATATCCTGTAACTTTTCATATCGTTGTTCATGAATCACCTCGAATGAATTCGTACCTGCGATAAATTTTATTTTAAATTTACCGATTAAATGTTTTATTTATTTTAATTAACTATTTAAATAAATAAATTACTTTTCTATATTTCCTTCTTTACTAACTAACTTCCTTTATATAATTATATTATATAAACTAAATTTTACTTTAATTGGTTTTCAAATTGTATAAACTAAATCTCCTTATAAATTTTGAATTAAAAAGAATCAAAATTTACCTTAACAGTCCATTCCCTTTCTTCTTGAATTAACAAATTCGAGCACTGCCTACATCCTTTCACTAACCATGAACATGCCTTTCCTATCTCAGATTCACTGTAATCGGTCAATGCCCGCACTCCGGTTGGTTAACGCGAAGTCGAATCCTTCCACTGTTGAATCCCATCGAGCTCCAGGACAAAGGTCACGACCTCCTTCTTTGCTACCGGAATCTCCACACTCCATGTCGAAGTGCCCTCCTGCCAACCTGAGGTTCGCCAGTGAACTCGCGTTCTACCTCTGACTCGAGAGACATCGCAACTACCAGTACTGTTCGAACCTCCTCTAATTCTCTTACCAACGTCAGATTGCACCTCATCGTTCCCAACATCGACACCCACCTCCCCTTTAATGAATCGCGACAACCCCTAGGGTTGAAAAGAAACTAGCTGAACCCTGAAAACCCATCGCAACTGTCGACGAAGGTGAAGGCTCGAAAGGTTGGATTAAGGCCGATACGATTTGGGGTTTTTATTTGGTTGAATGGAGAAACAAAAAGAAAGGTACGCCGGCCATTTTTCATTTCAATTTGAAGCTGTCAGATTTGATTTTTGAAGAAGGAAAAGCAAATGAAAGGTGGGAGTGCGATTATATAAGGAAGGATGGGGTTTTAGAATCAAACAGCAATGCCGAATGAAATGAGGAGGAGAGAAGGCCACCATTCTGCTTTGGTTCGTGGAGATAAAGAACCCACCGTTGTTTTGTTTTGGTCCATACAACACAAGAATCTATTTTATTTTAAATTTGTTTAAAAACTGTATCCTTTTATTTAAATTAGCACCTGATTCCGAACTCCTTTTTAAACACAGTAATTGGCATTTCTAGGGTAACACCCCTATTTCGGACACACTGGGATATGTCATGAAGTCCAATTCGATCATCTGTTGAAGATATTAATTTAAATTTCAAACTATTTATTCTCCTTGATAATAATTAAATATTATTACCGTTAAAATTTCATATTAATTATTTGAACTATTTTCAATTAAAATTAAAATTTGAATTCAACTAAGTCCATCTCCGTATTCTGTTATTTTAATTTATTCGATATTAAATCGAAATTGATTATTAAATCGATAACTTAATAAAAAATTCCATTTATATTATCCACCCAATATTTAAATCCGTATTAAATATTTTAAAATTAACCCATAAGGATCCGGGTCATTACAGAAATTCTTCTGTTTTACTATTATTTAATAGATTATTAAACTGACACCTAATATTAGTGGGAAGAAATCAATGATTGACATTATAAAATGCATGAATATTATAATGCCACTTCAATTTGAAGTTAAACTAAAAACTGATGACCTCTGTTTTGCAACAGTGCATATTAAGATAACTAACATAGGAGAGCATCAAAAATCGCGTAAGCAATTTATACAGCAAGATACAAAAGGAAAAAAAAACCTGCATTGTAAAATACATTAAGAATAAAAGTTGAATATTATATAAAAATATTGCCTTCAAATAGTAAAATTTTTAATATACACATTTTATGAGCATCAATTATTTATTGTATTAAAATCCTCAACTACATATACAGTGCAAAATAAATATCATACCATGTTGAAGTTATATTCACGTTGATTGTAAATACAAACCCATTTTGCATAAAGCATGCATTTTAGTCTTGTATGTTCAAGATATATTAAAACGACGGATAATTTCATAAACTTAATTTTCCCAAGTGTTGTTTCAATATGAGTCCGCAACACTCATGCCGCTATTCTATGCAGATGGATTGCCTACAACACATGCACACACAAAGAAAAATTCAATTATGATTTAGCTATATGATCAATCTGTGGTTTACAAAAGTAAATTTATTAACTACACCAAGATATTAATAGTATAATTCAAATCCCGTAAAGTGAAATCCCACATCCAAAGCATCTTGATAGTGTTCCCTTAAGCCTTGAACCCAAGAAGCAAAAGTAAATTTAACTTTTATGCAGTCATCCTACCGATCAGTAACCTATTAATTGATGACATAGCATAATAAGTAAAAGCATAGGGAACATAAAAGGTAATAATGTGTTAAAAGGATAACAGAACAATGATGATTACATTTTTTATCTTTAGGGAACTCTTTACACTGCCAAATCCACCTTAACTAATTGGATTCTCAAATTAGAAATATACATATTTAACAAACAACTCTTGTTTTGTAAAACTCTGACTCTAACGTGATTATTTGCTTCAACTTCTAGGGCCTGGGTGATTATTTCTCTTTGCACATGTCAAAAATATTAATGAAATAACATTGCATTGAAAAAGAGTCTTCACTTTTTGAAAGTAGGCCTGCACAAAGTCAAAATTCGTGTGAACTGTCATCATTTCTCAATACAAAAAAGAAATGTATGATAAAGAACAATAAAATTGTTCCTCCAACATGAAGTCAACACATAAAGGTTCCCTGAAGTTGCATCATACACCAAATATATGGAAAATGTTGCAAAATATAAACAAAACCAATCTAAAGAAAGCAGGAGAAAACTAAGGAAGAAATAATGAATTTTACCCAAAAACAACAGATAAAGAGCATAGATAGGCACCATTTATTTAATACTGATAAATGAGTTAATTTGACATTCGTCATACAAAATTCATCCTCTTTAGGGAAATAACTTTCAGTTCTAAATATTATTCTCTTCTATCTATTTGAGCCTTAAAATGACTGACACCTAAGTGAAAGAAGGGTTGATAAAAAAAAAAGAAAACGGATCCGTGGTCTGTTTTAGAATGTTACTTACGAAAATAGTGCATTCTCTGTGTTCTAACATTCTTAGATGGTAATATAATGCATCATATTTCCAAATCATTTTTGAACGTTAACACATTTAAGTGGAAGCTTTCACTTTAGACATGCTCACCCAAAGTGATAGAATTATGTCACGGTTCTTTTTGAAAGCAAAAGCTTACCTCAGTTGGTCAAGGTTGTCTCAACAGAGTACATCCCCTAAAAGAATTGCATCAGTGCCTGCAATCTATTTAAATCTCTAAGTTGTTTATGCACTTCTAATAATATTCCACACAAGAAAATAATCTGTCCAACTTCTGCACCCATTTGTACAAAGTTTATTAAATAGCAAGATATCATTAAATGTCATACAGATTTACTGAAAGAAACATCTTACTTTGTACAAATATTTTAAGTCCATGGTATTTTTGATTGTTGGGTCCACTAAGATAGGCAGTTTACATCTATTAGTGAGCTAAGGATTAGCCTAAAGAACACAAAACAGTCATATTATTGAACTGTATGGAGGAAAATTGTGGACTTCCCAGTTAAGTGCAAATCAAAGGCAACTTTTGCAACATACCCAAGAGACTATAGGTTGGCATTGATTTGTTGATAAATCTTATATTGGTTTTCTTTTTGTTAGAGGTTGTAGTAGAGCTACACCAAATGTTGTGATTTGTGACATGAAATCACATATGTTGATGAAGACGAGACATAGATATGCTAGGCGTTAGAGGAGATGGAGCAGCGGCAGAAAGAAGGCAAGGAAGAGCAGTTGTGTGCTCTGCTTCAGCAAGACGTCTGAGGGAGTTTGGTCAGACGTCTGTGCCTACAGGGATCTGAAGTCCGAGAGTGTGGACAGACGTCTGACCAATCTGGGTCAGACGTCTGACCTGTAAGGGATTGTAATTCGAGAGCATGGACAGACGTCTGACATATATGGGTCAGACATCTGAGCGAGGTTTCCTGCGGTTTTGACTTGGTCTTTTCTGTGACTTATTCTGCAAGTAATGAAGGGGCAAATTGGGTATTTGCCTAGGGCTTCTATTCTCCTATAAAAGCATCATCTAGGGTTGGATTGAAGAGAATGGTATGACCGAATAGAGTGGAGGATGTGTGCCTCTAGGGCTTGTTTGCGCTAGAGAGGAAGATTAGGAATTGAGGGTTGAGAGAAGCTATTCCGATTGGTGCCTCCAATTAATCCAAGGGTTAGCCGTCGTTCTTTATTGTTCTCCTTCTCCAACAAAGAGTGTTAGTCATCTAGATATTCTTTCCCTTTCTCAATAAGGTTATTGATTCTTGTAGTTTGTTTATTATTGGTTGTTGAACCAGTGTGTGTAAACAAAATTCGTTTTGAGAATCAATAAAGAGGTGGTTGGGTGGAATATTTTGTGTTTGCGCATGTGATTTCATATCTGTGTTTGTTTCCATAGAAATCATCTTTAAGTAATTGGGTGAATAAAATCCTGGACGCTTCCGCAAAGGCGCAGGTTTTCCCAACAGTTGGTATCGGAGCTAGATCACCGCAAAGCTTAGAGTGATTGTGGATTAGAAAAAATTGATTTTTTTTTTATGTTGGATATGATGGCGCTGTTGGTGATGACTAATTTTGATTGGGGATTTGAAGGCCTCAATCGTTGTTGGTTGATGGAGATGAAGAGAAGCCCTCTGATGTGGATGAGGGAAGATGGAAGAAGACGAAGATGTTGGCAATTGGTTTGATTTGCCTATACCTTGGTGATTCGGTTCATGTTTTCGACAGGGGTCTTCACGTTGATGATGCTCGAGGGATCAGGAGTGATCGAGGAAGGAGCTCAGGTCAAGTGGTAGACGGGTGTCGATGTGGGAGGCGAGTGACGGTGGAAGAACCTAGTCCACAGCAAGGTGGAGAGGTTAGTTTGGTCACTGCTGATGTGTTCGACAGGGGTCTTCATGTTGATGATGCTCGAGGGATCCGGGGTGATCGAAGTAGGAGCTCAGGTCAAGTGGTAGACGGGTGTCGATGGAATTGCAAGCACTTTTAGACCGTTGGTTCATGCACGGTGTAGCTCAGGCGGTAGATGCATCTTTTGCAGGCGGTGGGTTGTGTTTGTAATTGAGGTGTGTTCGTAGTCCTTTTCAAATCGACTGGGTGTGATTGTTGCCCTGAAATCAATTGAGTTCCTGTACTCGGAACATGTGGGGTGTATCTCGTTGCCTGGAAATCGAGGTTGGTTTTAATTGAGAGAAGGTGTCGTTGAAAGAGCTAGATGACTTGAGTGTTGGATGTTCGTTTGATGTGATGCGATTTCATATCAAGGTGGAGTGTTGTGATTTGTGACATGAAATCACATATGTTGATGAAGACGAGACGTGGATGTGCTAGGCGTTAGAGGAGATGGAGCAGCGGCAGAAAGAAGGCAAGGAAGAGCAGTTGTGTGCTCTGCTTCAGCACAGACGTCTGAGGAAGCTTGGTCAGACGTCTGTGCCTGCAAGGATCTGAAGTCCAAGAGTGTGGACAGACGTCTGACCAATCTGGGTCAGACGTCTGACCTGTCAGGGATTGTAATCCGAGAGCATGGACAGACGTCTGACATATATGGGTCAGACGTCTGAGCGGGGTTTCCTGCGGTTTTGACTTGGTCTTTTCTGTGACTTATTCTGCAAGTAATGAAGGGGCAAATTGGGTATTTGCCTAGGGCTTCTATTCTCCTATAAAAGCAGCATCTAGGGTTGGATTAAAGATAATGGTATGACCAAATAGAGTGGAGGCTGTGTGCCTCTAGGGCTTGTTTGCGCTAGAGAGGAAGATTAGGAATTGAGGGTTGAGAGAAGCTATTCCGATTGGTGCCTCCAATTAATCCAAGGGTTAGCCATCGTTCTTCATTGTTTTCCTTCTCCAACAAAGAGTGTTAGTCATCTAGATATTTTTTCTCTTTCTCAATAAGGTTATTGATTCTTGTAGTTTGTTTATTGTTGGTTGGTGAACCAGTGTGTGTAAACAAAATTCGTTTTGAGAATCAATAAAGAGGGTGGTTGGGTGGAATATTTTGTGTTTGCGCGTGTGATTTCATATTTGTGTTTGTTTCCATAGAAATCATCTTTAAGTAATTAGGTGAATAAGATCCTGGACGCTTCCGCAAAGGCGCAGGTTTGCATAACACCAAATGCCTATGCGTCACTTTCTCAGATCATTTACCTGATAAACATATAAGACTCACTATCACTCTATGCATTATACTATTAAACTTCATGTTGCTTGATGTCTACAAATAATTAGCTCGAAATATAAGACTTGCAACTACAAATGAGATTTGCATCCAACTCATTCAGCTGATTTTCCCTTATCATTCTAATTATTATCAAATGATTTCCATTCGATATTACAAAAGTATCAACAATGCAGGACACACGCACGCATGTGCGCACGCACGCATGTGCGCACGCGCGCGCACACACGCATATAAAGAATATATTTGCTAAATGTAAATTTTAGTAATTAATTTTGGTTGCATTCTCAAAAAGACTTGAATCCTTTACAATACATAAATATGTTATCGTTGCTTTTTTTTCATTTCCTTTTTGCCAAATGTTAAGGGACTTAACATTGTACCCTAGTCAGTAGATGTACAATATAAGATGATATGGCAGATATATTACTTCCGTTTGAAGTTTAGCATAAATTATAAATATAAAGCATAAAATGTAAGCACTTGCTATCCAACCTTCGCTGAGAACAGCTTTCATGCTTTTGGCTATCAGTCAGCTTTCATGCTTTTGGCTATCAGTTGACTTTTATTTGATTCACGTGAATGTTCAAAATTTCTGTTTTTAACATATCCAAAGAAACATTATCTTTGCAATCCACTAATTACATAATATTTTCATAATTATTAGCATCACTTGTGTATTTAAAAACAAAAATACTTGGTTAACATACTACAGACAAAGGATCCCAAGCCTAACATGATTACAAAGCTAATTCCTCCATTCTTCATTGCGTAAATTCTCCAAATAAAAGTACCGTATATTTCTTGAATGGAAATAACCAAAGATGTCGATATATTATAATTAGTCCATCCAATAAGGTACATACAACAAAACTCAAAATGGCATGGGAAGCCATAGATAATAATTTACATGCAATCCATTTTCAGTAATATTTTGTTCATGGGCAGTAAAGAAGATGCGATTCAATGGTCCTTGAAATAAAAATAATAATGTACTAACACATAGGTAACTCATGATACATTAAGGGATACCTCAATTCATAGGTTATTAAAAGCAAATATTATTGTTACATGATATCCGCTTGGATCTATGTATAAATGGTGTAAAGAACTAAACATCACAGCCTCTTCATTTACAAAATATAATTTTGATACTCCCTCTATAATGAAACCTATTGCATTTAAAGCTAATTTCATATAATCTGTAATACTAAATATGGACTGGAATTAACAACTAATTTATTTGCCGGTTATATTATAAGTTGTCAGCAAAAAGGTAGGAAAATTCGATAAAACATTAGTTAATGATATGTAATTGTATAATTTTCTTTTTAACATCTTTACTGCCATGAAGGAACTGATATTTCTTTGTTCACCCTCATCTTCCTTAAGTTTATTTCTATCCATTGTTCGGTAGTAGTTAATCCATGTACTTATTTAAGCACGTAATATATAATAAGGAAGAGATGTAAGTAGCATATAACTAACTATAATTATGTCCATTGCTTTAAATTTGTTTATAGTATAAACTTGCATAAACAACAAAAATGGTGTATACGTCATATGGATCAAGTTTCATTAACTGATTGGAGATTTCATGTTACTGTCATTTTTGAGAATTATATACGTAAAGAAAACAGATGCAAAGGCACTTGAGAACAAATAATATGAGAAGTTATAAAGGAAAATAATAAAATCATAATTGATTCCGATTATAACACCATGAAAATGGTTATCAACTTCACCTACTCTTACAAAAAAGAAAGAAAATATGGTACTAAAAAACTTGTGCATCTGAAAATTATTTACTTGGTGTCACCATGGCTGATAAATGAATTAGAATACTTTATCTAATCAAATCGTCTAAATCTAATGTTGTTAACTACTTCAACTTATAATCTCATAATTCATAAACCCAAACTACATTTTTACCACTAAAATATGAACAGTATAGTACATCAATGATTGAGATGTCTTAGAAAACAATAAAAGGTAGGTAAGATTAAAGAGAATATCAGGTGATCAATTTGCATCCCAAAATAAATGATGGATGTCATAAGAAATCAAGTAAAGAGCAATAAAAAATATATTGTGTGTTATATAAATAGCAATGTTGGATGGTTCTCTTAATGCATGATCATACAAAAGTTGACAAACAATAATAGCAGCAGCATTCTAGATATTGTGTACTATTTCGAAATCAATGTAATGAAATAGGAAAACATTGCTACTATTATAAGAACAATTATGGTCATAGTCCTTAAAAGGAATACAATATACATTTAAATGTAACGCTTGGTAAAGAGTTAAGGAGAAAAAATTACAGGAAAATCAATAAATCACCTAAATAAGGAATTGATTTATGAAACAAACTTGAAATCCATCTGAAAAAAATTATCTAAAGAAAAAGGAACCAAACCAAATTCAGGGAATTATGATGGAAATAATGAGAATTTTTGAACAAAGTTTCTTTATTTTTTCTTATATCTTTGGTAGAAAGACTGGTGTATGGCTCTAATGCTATATAATAAATACTATATATTTGAGACGGTATATATAGTTATGAAAAGAATCAATACTTTCCTATGAACTGACATATATTGTAACAATCCGAATTTTCTAAACCAATTTAAATTTTTTATTTTAGCTGTTTTAATGGATTTTGAATATTTAAAATGATTTATTTTAAATAATAATGACTAAAAATTTATTTAAATCGAAGTTAGAACGTATAAAGTTATTTTAATTATAAAACGAGCCTGAAATGACGTGGTAGTTTGAAAATTCAATTTTAAATTTCAAATGAATATATAGAATTCAAAATAAATCGGATTTCAGTAAAACCAGAAATATTTGAATCTGTTTGATAATATATTTCTAACGAATGTAAGAAACAGGGAATTCACTTTATGAATTGTAAGTTATGTCAAGTTTAAAATTCAAAATAGTCGTTATGGAATTTATATATTTTTAATATAATATAAAGCCCTTAAAAAATAGCCATTTCGCAAACGACCTCCGTTTTCGACGAAACCACTTTTGTTGGATCAGGAATGTCAAATTATTGCTATATTCCAATTTTCCTAATTTTTGGAATTAATATTTGAGTATGGTAAATTTAAACGCGTTTGGCAATTTTAGTTTCAATTTAATCGACTGGAAAATAGCCATTTTTCAAACGGTCTCCAAATTCGATGAAATTAGTTTTGTTAGGACCGTATCGTCAAAACATAGCTAAACTTATTTTTCTGGAATTTTTGGAGTCTGTATGTGGCCCCTGTAAATTAAAATGTACGTTGAAATCAATATTAAACGTTATACTAATTTATATTTTAATTTTGATGAAAAATAATCAAAACAATCGAATTGGCTTACGAAACATATCCCATTATATCCGGAATGGTGGTATTTGGCTATAGGAGACAGTTGTTAGGTTCGATTTGGGGTCCGAAAGAAAAACTAACTTTTGGATTTAAAATTGAATTAAATATAATTATATATTAGTCAACACCCCTATAATCTCTCCCTCGTCGTTCAGATCTAAACGAAAAAAAAAACTAGCCCGTTGATCCCGTCGCCGTCTCCTCCAGGTCCGCCGCCGTCGTGCCCTAGCCGTTGTCGCCCCTTTGTTGACCGTCGTCGCATCCCCTCCTCCTCCTCCGCCCCAATCCTCCTTCCCCGAACCCAAAACACCCCCAAACCCTAGTCGTCGGACCCCACAACGCCGCCCCTTCACTGTCCCACCCCCGACACCTCCCCACCACCTGCGCTGCCCCAGCACCCCCATCTCCGACCAGTGGGCCCCCACTCGATTAAAAATCAAATTTTTATAAAATCTCGTACGTCCATAACAGTCCCTGAACTTCCTTCCTCAAAATCCGTGCGCTTCTGGCCAAAGCTCCGCGGTGCCAAAATAAAAGGGCACGATTTTCTCTTCGATTTGAGTATATGAAAGCCATATTTTGGATTGCGGAGTTGTTCAGAAAACGTGTCCAAACTCAGCAGTTCGATTTATGTATTTTCGCGAATTCCAGCGAAATGGAGCATTTTCGGAGGAAACGCCACTAGGCGAAAGTTGTCCAAAATGGTGCGTTTAAACTAGAAAAAAAAACGTGTGAAGATTGGAGCTCGTTTGTAAATTCTGGGATCAGAACAGCGAATCAGAACGTCAGAAATGCGTGGCGGAGTGGATCCCAATGTGAGAACACCTTCTCACTCAAACTATTTTACAGTTAAATATATCCTAGATTGCAGACAGGGTTTAGTAGCTCCTAACACTATTTATTATACAAACTGTGGTATTTGTTTGGGTTGTGTTGATCTCAAAACTTGAGTCAACACCAAAGATGCAAGATGCACTTCACAATATTCTTTAGAATAGTAAAAATGGAGCCGAAAACTAGGAAGATGCAAGTAAGGAGAGACACAAAATTTTATAGTGGTTCGATCAAGCGTGATCTACATCCACTTTATCAAATGATTCCATTATTACCTTTTGGATTACAAAACAAACATACTCTCTCAATACATCCATGATTCACCTCACTTTTCTCACTCTTATACTTATGAAATTCCTATGAGAAATGGTTGAGATCCTCTAAGTACGGATGTCGATAGAATAAATCCGAACTCTCTCACAAGTTTTGATGAGTCTTCATATCTTTGTAATGAATTCAGAGATGGATCTTTGAATTGAAGTGTTTGAGATGATCAAATTACTTAGAAGGAGTTGATAATAGAGTTTGACAGCCCTTCGGGATCACCCAAAAAGCCCCCCTCTTCAAGTGGATATGAAGCTCTATTTATAGGAGTGAGGGATGAGTGTAATGTAGCTATCAGGGTTTGGATCGGTGTGTTAAGTATTTGCAAAAATGCCACTGAGTTAATTTCCAGTTTCCCAGCTTCTGATTCGATCCAGAGTGTTTCTACCTGATTCAATACATCTCGGCCGCCTCAACACACTTCTACACAATCCAGAACCTCTCGAGCCAGTGCAACGCGCTTCAGCCCGGTCTGGTTCATCTCGAGCCGATTCAAGTCACACTGCAACAGCCCAGTCCGATCCAAACCAGTTGAGGACGATCCATTCTGCTACGAAGCAGACCGATCCATCATTACACAAGTAGGCCAATCCACCATATCTCATTTAGGCCGATTCAATCAAAGCAGCCCGATCCATTCTGTACCAAATTTATGGGTAACGTTTTGCCCCTACGGAGTTCAAAATTTCATTTGTGAAGATTGTGGGCTTCGAAAAAATTTAAATCCATGACATTTGGTGAGCCATCGGTCCACTATTGTGGGTTCTGACTTCGGCTCGGCCTTGTTGCCTTCGTGACCCAATTGGCTTTGAATCGGACCAATGCATGGATATTATATTAACTGACCCGTTATTTTTTCCTTTTTCCATTTTATTTCACCTGAAGGCCTTTAATGGCGGCAACTTTTTTTAAAACAAATCCCTTTAATTTGAATATCCGATCCAATCTCCTCTTTCAACTCATATCCAAGTTTCTTCCCTTCGAACCAACTCGAGCCGAAAGCCCTACTCTTCAAATTTGTGCCATTCCAAACTTAAATTCATCTTGCCCGTCATGATTGCAGGTAATTCGTCCTCTTTTTGATAATTTCTTTTGGTTTTGGAATTGGGTTTGAATGAATTGGATTCAGGGAATTCATGTATTGCCAACTCGAGTCAGTTCTTGGAATCATATGGTTTTAAATTGTGGATTTTGGGTGTTGAAATGGTTTGAACATGTTTGGAATGGAGTGGTGGTAGTATGTAATGAATTCAGTTTGCAAACCAGTCTTTGAATTTCGATTTTCTCATGATGCATGTGAGGTGTTCGTAGAAATGTTTGAACCAGGAAGTTGCTCATGAATCGGGATGATATTGAACCGGCTATGGACGATCCAGCTTGGATGAGTCCTGGACGAACCAATAGGGATTGGTCATGACAGAAACAATTTGGATCGGTTATGACTGATTAAGTCTGGATCGGTGTGGGCTGATCCGATTTGGATCTGCCTTAACCGATTCAATCTGGATCGGTCTGGGCTGATCCATTTTGGACCTACCTTGACCGATTCAATCTAGATCAGTTTGGGCTGATCCATTTTGGACCTTCCTTGACCGATTCAATTTGGATTGGTCTGGGCTGATCCATTTTGGACCTACCTTGATTGATTCAATCTGGATCGGTCCGGGCTGATCCATTTTGGACCTGCCTTGACCGATTCAATTTGGGTTGGTCTGGGCTGATCCATTTTGGACATGTCTTGACCGATTCAATCTGGATCAGTCCGGGCTGATCCATTTTGGACCTACCTTGACTGATTAATTCAGGATCGGTCTAGGATGATTCAATCTGGATCGGTCCTAGTTGAACCAGATTGAACTAGCTCTGGCCAATCCAGTTTGAATCGGTTAGCTGATCCAAATTGTATTGGCCCGGACCGATTCAACTTGGTCCGAATGATTGATCCATTTGAGGGTCTAATATTTTATCATTTGCCACCCTTTATTTCATTGTCAAACATCTTTATTTGCGCAGAGATGGATACTAGACAGAAATCTCGTCAACAATCTGAAGCAGCATCTAAGTCTGCATCGGTCAGTACTTCTATTATTGTAGAAAATCCTTATGGAGTAGATGCTAATCTTGAATTTCTGACACCCAAGCCTTTGACTGAAAAACCCGATGACAGCAAACCAAACAAACTGGGCGAACGTGGATATAAGTCGTTATGTGCTCAATTCAGTATATCAGAGGATGAGTCTAAATTTCCAGAGGATGGTGAGCCTGCGAATAACCCTCCCTCTGGATATGTTACTGTCAACCGATATGGATTTTTATGAGAACCAAGGAGCGCCCTCCATCCTTCGAAGAGGTTTGCTCTTTATATATTTTCAAAAAGAAACAACCTTCGCCATCGATTGTTAGCTTAGAAGGGAAGTACCCTAAGATTGCAACCGACCTGATGGAAAGTGTCAAAGGCTACTTAGAAAACTATTGCTTTGTGCTCTTCCCCCGACAGTTTCTATGGAAGATGGATGGAAGGAGGTAATAGCATATTCGTACATTTTCTTTTTATCCTTTCAATTAGCTTCTGTATGTGAAATCATCCTTTTGATTTTGCAGAACTGCCCTCTTCTAAATCAAATGATAATATCGGCGACGAGTTGTACAACACACTACTAACTATACCCGAGGCACAAAGAAGTAGGAGATATTTGATCACCGAGGAATTTCTCTACCAATACTGTTTGCTTGATCCTTCCCGTACTCTCAAAATGCAATTGTTTCCCAGGACAAGAATTACGGGTAAAGGCCCTACTCTTAGGTCTCCCTCACAAAAATGCCTTAGTACTGCAGGAAGCAGTAAGACACCTCCGAAGGCCAAGCTATCTTCTATTAAGGAAGGGAAGTCCGATTATGAGAAGGGGCGAGGTGTAAATGTTAGGAAAGTGACTAAGGAAGGTGAGGAGGACTTGACTTCTTTGTTAACCCTTTTTGATCCGGCAAAGAGAGATAAAATAGAAGGAGATGCTGAAGTTACTTCTCATGACAATACTGGTGCCAAGAAGACTTCTAAAGAACCCTCCACACCGATTACACCTAAATGTTATTCTTCAGACACCTTTAAGGCTTTTAGTGACATTATCTCTTCTAAACATATTATTCCTCGTGATGTTTCATTATCAGTTCCTGCATTGTCTGTAAAGGATAAAGCCAAGAGGGTCATTGACATAGGAATCTCACCAGACGCCTCTTGCAAGGATCTCTGTCCCGATAAAACTGCTAACAATGTCTCTCTAAACATTGGTTTGTTACTACATTACTTATTACTTTCCCAAATTTTTCTTTTTGAATCTGTTTTATCCTCTACTGATGTGAGTATTGAATTCCCGTTGCTTCCTTTATTACAGGTACAAGAGCAATGCTAAAGTCCTCATTCTTGCAAGAATTCAAAGAAAAGCGAAATCAGCAAGATCCAAAGTGTTTTCTAAACAAACCTCGTCCTTCAGAACATCCCCGTCAGCCCAATCCTCCTCAGCATTCACAAACATTCCATGACTCTCGGCCACTTCCTAAGCTCCCTGAAACCGAAGAACAGAGGCAATGGAGGAAGGATGATGAAGCTCGGCGGGAGGAAAAGGAGAGGAAAAAGATCGAAAAGAAAAAGAATAAATCCAAGTGAAAAGACGCTGCGGTGAAGGGATTAAGAGTGATTCTCGAAAGCGCCATAAGACGGATGACTCTTCTATGCCAGACACTCACTCCACCTTCAAGGAAATGTCCCTGGCCTCTCCATCAATCACTCCTATCCCTGCTGACCTTGAGGCCATCATGAACATGTAGCCTTATATTCCTGGTTAGGCTGATTTTGGCCTTGCTGACCAGGTCCCAGGTTGGAATCTCAGAGGAACACGTATCGATCTGGATATCTATCCCAATGACAAGCGAGATTTACTTGAACAGTTTGATAGCTTGCAAGGTAGTGCATCTTCACATTTCAATGTGGCTCAGAATCAGTTGCAAACAGCTAGGGATCAATTTGACATGAAACTGGACAAGCTCAAAACTGAAGCCGAGAAGCAATTAGGACAGTGGCAGATGCTTGCTCGTGAACTTTCAAGAGTTAACGGGGTTAGCCTTGATCGTATCGCCACCTTAGAAAGTGACAAGGCTGTACAAATTAAAGCCATAAAATCACAAGAGAAAATTATTGCTTCCCATTCCGAGAAGGACTTAGAATTATCAAACTTGGAGTTGGAAAATAAAAGGCTTAAAGACGAACTTGCTATTGCGAAGCTGAATGAAAATGCTCTATCAGCACAACTAGAAGGAGCTCAAACCGCTAGACAGGTGACTGAAACCGCTAGACTAGAAAGGAATCTTCGTGAGAGGATTGCTTCACTTAGCATAGCCCTTGAGAAAGAGAAGCTTAAAGCTGCCGCTGATCTTGAGACGGTTCGCTCAGAAGATGAAGATTCCTTTTTTGACTTTTATGTTTACAGCGTCATGAACAAAGGAAACTTGTGTTTCTTGGAGGAAAAATTCGAGACTACTCTAGCTCGTGTTTGGGAGCGAATTTTAGAAATCAATGAAGGCTTTCATAGCGAGGATGATCTCATTGAGGATCTCCTTGATCCAGAGTCTCGCAATGCTCTAACCGTGGGGAAGGCTCAGTTGGCAGCGACAAGAGGCCTTCTTGGAGACAAAACTGGATGTTCGGGGGAACCCATTCTTAATACAAATGTGGAAACCCATGCGGACATTGTCAATGTTGAGGCCTCTGATTCGCAGACTCTTGTTGATCCTTCTGACCCTCAAAAAGACAAAAGCGAAGGTAACGATGATGGTAGCTCTCTTGATGCAAGCGGGTTTGAAGTCGAAGCACGTACGAATATCGAGGCGAGTCTCATGGCTGCAGGTAAACCTGAGGTTGCTTAATTCGTATAAAACCTAGACCGCTTGTTCGCTTCTCCCAGTACAATCACGTACTTAACTCACTGTTTGTCTTCCTTAGGTTTAATCTCACCAACACTTCCTGTTTGTGGATTTACTGCCATGATGACTGAAGCCACAACCACCAACTCAATTCTAATATCGACACCCCATGCCCCAGCTCTTCCTCCAAGCCAGGGTGACAACTCCCTGGTTAATGTTACGACCCGGGGTCCCTGGACACCAAGATTGGAGCAATTGCAGACCTGGACAAGGACGTTGATTATTTAACAAGTGAAGAGGACTCAGAGCATACTGACGAGCCCCCCGCACAAGACACTGAGATTCACGAAAAACGGGGGATGTCTTAAGGGAAAAATGACAGTCAGGAAGAAGAAGTAGAAAGCCATTATTATATCTTCCCAAGAGAGTCCCAGTGGTATAGTGATCAAAGATGGAGATCGATCGGCAGGACCGACTTTAAGATCTGGGGGCTCGAAGAGCGGAAAGAAGAAGTAACGCCCAAACCAGTTTCCCTTATTCTGTTATTTCCTTTTTATGCACTGTATTTAGACCGGTTGTATATGCGAGTGTCGGTCCTCGCTCACTTACTTTTACGCTTGTTACTCTGCGCATTATTATGACTTGTAGTTTGTGTTTGACTTTGTAATTCTGTGATCTGATTCTGTGCTGCTAGAATGAAACTGTGTTCTTCTTATTGTGGTCGAACTTTGTCTTACTTCGCTGCTTTGCACTCTACACTTATCATCTTTTCATGATTGCAACATAGAAATTTTACACTCTAAATTATTTGTTAATGCAATACTTGGTATAAGAATGATCCTACGGCATTTTGGTAAGTTATTTCTGACCGCAGCCATGAGTTATCACTAGATGAATTTGCTCAACCGATTTTTCCGTTGCCGCTTCTTGATTTTGGCTGAATCAACTCCTGAAACTTCTTCCCCGCGAACAACCACATTTGTGTTTGTCGCGGTATTGAAGTTCTTGAGTTTGCTACAGCCATTTCGGGGTTCAACTTAGGTTGAACTTTCGATCTCAAGCTATGACAAATCTGTGGTATGTTTGAGAAACAAGCATTATTGAATTTCTTTAATGTGGTGGTATTGCCCCCATACCAAGGTTTTTCACGGGTTTCTTAGAGTTTAGAAACTGTACTTTGTGGTTGATTTCCTCTGGAACCTTTGAATCACGCATTCTTGCTATCACTGATTTTTAGCGTGATCATGATTAAGGGATTCCGGCCTTATTGTTTCAACTCATACCCTTTAAAGGAGGATAAGTTTTCGGTCCTTTGTGCCCCTGTTTGAGAGGTTTTATATTTTTCGCTTTCCTGAAGGAATATTTGTAAACTCGTTGTTCATTGCGACTGAATGACCCAACCGCTTATAGAATATGTAGGGTGCCTCCATGAAGGCCTTTGGGTCCGTCGCTAACTGAATTTGGAAGCCCGACTTATGATCGGATGCCCCAGTAGGGGTATTTCAAAGTCCGCCAGTAACTGGATTTGAAAGATCCAGAATTAATAGTTGGGTTTGGAAGACCCAACATCTGATCGGACGTCCCCGAAGAGGTCTTTCTGAACCCAGTGTTTATATCGCTATCCAGCCATGTACTAATGGCATCGACGATGAACCGGGTGCCCCTCGGGGAGGTTTTTGGTTTAAAGGCCCAGTATATGTCGCAGCTGGACTATGTATCAATGGTACTGGCGATTGACTAGGCGCCCCTCGGGGAGGACTTTGGTTTATTGGTTGCGCTGTTCCACGGGGCAAACGTTAGTTCTTTTATCGGGTTTTACCACGATTTGTGAGAACTAGGGCCTGAGACCTTGCAATTAAGAAGGTGCCCCTTTGGAGAAACTAGCAATTTTGTTTGTGATTTAAGCGTCATGTCATTTGACAGACCTAACCTTTGTGTCTTGTACTTGCACCGCTATGCTTTCCATGTCACCGAGCTAATCGTGAATGACGTTTTTGAGCATTAAGCGATGATCCAATAGCCTCAAGGACTAATTAGGTTATAGTGATATCAGTGTATCTTTTAGAGGACCTGCAATCAAAATCGATCTTTAGCGAGTAATTTGCAAATGTATGATTTAGGCAAGCAATTCGATTTATATTTACAAAACTTGTAATAGCGTTGCATGGTATGTACAATGCTTGTTGTTTACAAATACTACGAAAGAAACAGTAAAAAAAGTAGCGATGGAGATGTATAGCATTCCATGGTCTTGGGAGTTGGAATCCGTCTGTTGTCTTTAGTTCAAATGTATCATCCGAGAATTTTTTGCCTATCACATATGGCCCCTCCCAGTTGGGTCCCAGTACCCGGGTTCCTGTCATGATTCTCTTAAGAACGAGATCCCCAACTTGGAGGGTCCTTCGCCTAACTTGAGCATTAAAATGATGAGCTATTATTCTCTGATGTGCAATAATTCTAAGTTCTGATTCCTTTCTTCTTTCCTTGAGTAAGTCAAGCGCTTCGAGTTGAAGTTTTTCATTCTTCGCTTGGTTGAAGTAGATCCTTCTATGAGTTGGAACCTCAAGCTCAACCGGGATCATTGCCTCGGATCCAAATGCAAGGGAAAATGGATTGTGCCCTGTTGCCGTTTTATGAGTAGTACGATATGCCTACAATGCAAGCGGAAGCTCATCAACCCAACTACCCTTGGCTTTCTCAAGTCGTTTTTTGATGGTTGACTTCAGGATCTTGTTGGTTGCTTCAACTTGCCCGTTAGCCTGCAGATGGGCAACGGCCGGAAAACTCTTCTTGATCTTATACTTAGCACAAAAGTCCAGAAACTCAGCGCTCTCAAATTGTGTCCCATTATCAGTAATTATCTTCTGCGGAATGCCAAACCTGCAGATGATGTTTTTCAAGACAAAGTTGATCACCTTCTTCGAAGTAATAGTGGCTAGTGGCTCTGCTTCAACCCATTTAGTAAAATAATCAACCGCCACTATCGCGTACTTCATATTTGATTTTGCAGTGGGTAGTGCCCCAATCAAATCCATGCCCCAGACAACAAATGACCATGGAATGACCATCTGGGTCAACTCAATTAGTGGTGCTCTTGGGATTTTTGCATATCTTTGACACTTATAACATCTTTTGGCATAAGTCATTGCGTCCAAGTTCACATCGGGCCAAAAATTGTTGTATCGCGGAACTTTTTTGGCAAACGTCTGACCAACGACGTGACCCCCGCAGTGTCCCTCATGTAATCTGGCCAAAATTGCTTTTGATTCTTCCTTGGACACACATCGTAGTAATGGCATAGAGAATCCTTGTCTATACAACCTCCCATCCTGAACAAGATATAACCGAGCTTTGCGCAGTATTTTCCTAAGTTTTTTCGGTTCCACTGGAAGTGTTCCGTTAAGGATATATTCCATGATTGGTGTCGTCTGATATACACTTAAATGTGTATATTTTATCCGCTTATTTATCTTATTTTATATTTAAAATAATTGATTCTATGTATTTATAGTTGTGTTTTCAAATTATTTATGATGAATGGATTAATGCACGTAATTGTTGAAAAGCTTGAAGAATTGATGTATGAAGAGTGTTGATTTTGAGAGTTAGGTTAAAGCTTGAAGAAATGTTGCTGTTCAACCACCTTCTGCCACACATTTTAATGATCCAATGCCTTTTCATAATGATAGCTTGGTGCAAATGTTATGGAGTTCCTATTCATGCTCAAAACAATTGAAATTGATGTCATTTGATGCCCGCAAGCTATGCCAATTGCAAATCCATTCACACTGCGTTCACATTGGCTCACTTACAAAGCCTCTCACTCTACAGCTGCGTTCACACTGGCTTATGTGTTATTTGGGCTAAATCTTTAGTCCCACTTTGTGTAATTAGCCTCTTAGTATTGGCCAAAGCAACTACAAATACATTGTCTCCTTCATGTAAAAGACACATTGGGTTTTATTCTGTAATTCTCTTCTTGGAATAAAATCATTCTTCTTCCCCTGTTCTGTTTAGTTTTAGTTGTATTTTATTTATGTCTGCTATTTTCTTTTTCTCTTCTTCTTTAGCTATGTCTAGCTAATCCCCTTTGATTAGGGGGTGATGACGCTAATAGATATGATTCAATATGAATCACATAGCCAAAAGATGAGGACTTTATACATGTTGATCTGGATCTGAATCAAGGGTTAGATCCGAACCTTCATATTCTATGTCGTTTAAGAGCTATGCTCCTTCACAGGGTATACTCGTGTTCGATCTAACAATTATCAGATTTAGATCTAATTTTAGGGTTTTAGAAATTAATTAGTGAATCTGTCCTGATAACCTATGGTTGTTTCAGAGCTCAGCTCCTGCATAGGCTATGCTTGTCGCTATTTACTTATTTGTTTCTAAGAACCTAATTATTGTTGATTCATGTTTGTGACAGAAACATGAATTAGATCTATATTTATTTGTTGGCTATTGATGAGTATGAGTCCAATCTATGTCATTATCCCCTAATTGCTTTCTCTTATCATACAAATCTCTCTTTTTATTTAATTGCTTTTATTTACTGTTGATTTGCAATCAATCAAAATCCTGGAATAACTTGATTGGATTCACTAGTTTAAATATTTTTGGTCCCAGAGTTCGACACCCTCTACAACAATCCTTGTTGTTTAGGAAAGCCGAACGAATTTTACAGTTGTTTACAATTGTTTGATTTGTTCGCAAAAAAAATTTGGCGCCGTTGCCAGGGACCAAAATAATTTTTATTGGTAAATCCTTCGAGTTATTTTTATTTTATTTTATTTTCTCTTAAGTTTTCATCTATAAAAAAACAACAAAAATATTTTTATTCCTTTCATTTTCTTTTACATATAGAAAAAAAATCTTATTTAGACGATTTGGTATTAAATTATTCATACCACAATATCTATAACAAGAGAAAAAAATTGCAATTTTTGATTTGTTTCCCATTACATTGCCTTTTCAGTTTATTTCCGATTAAAATCTCTTTCCTCTTTTTCAACAATTCTGACAAATAAAAAAAATCTTGCCCCTTTTTTGTATTAATTTCTTGCCATTTATTTTCTCACATTTCTTTCCCCCTTTCAATTTCCTTTCTAATTTATTTTTACAATTTCTCTTCCCTGTCATTCACCATTTCTTTCTAAAAAAAACAATTCCTTTTCTGTTTTCTTTCCTATTCTCTGCCTTCTTCCTTCTACAAATTCATACCATCATCACCACATCAACAAACACCAACGCTCCATCAACCAATACAGCAAATAACCCACATTCACCATAGATTTTTTTTCGCCTTGCCTGATCCTCGATTCTCTTTAGAGTCATGAACAACAGTCAACGTCCATATTCCCATCGACTTGCCAACTACTCCATCATCTTCGGTCTAAAACCACAGTCCTCACGTCAAATTTTCCTTCAGTTTTGAAATTTCTTTGGGTCACAAACCTCTCCACTTCAGCAGTCAACCTCCATCACCGCATTTCAACCCTTCCAGCGCCAAAAGACTCCACTGCCGCCTACTATACACTCCATATCACAAGCACCACAACCCCTTGCAAACAGCAAGGATCTTCATGCCAACACTTTCTGAAGCACCTCTCAAAACCATTAACATAACCACTCCCACACCCCATACACCACCTCCATCACAACAAAGTTTGCACCTGATCACAACAAAGTTTGCGAACCATTTTCATTAGTGCAAAACCCCTCCTGCAAATACCCATACACCACTGACAACCATCAAAGCAAAACCCAACTACATCACAATTTAAACCACACACTTCCATACACCCTGGACCTCAGCAAAAATCACCCAAACCCATATTCGAAACACTCCTCATCACGCTTATCACCAAAAGCCGCTTCAACCCTGCAACTACAAGAAATCCAACCCATCAACGTTCAAATCCTATCACCGCAACAGCCAACGATTTCATCTGCCCCTCGCTCAAATCGATCGCAATCAGCACCTCAACTGACAAAACCGCTCCTCCAACCACTCACAAAGCTCACCACAACGCATCACCCCAGCTTCTATAAACAGCACCTATCACATAACCCAAAACCACAACTCGAGCCTGCTTCCAAATCCCTCACAAGCAAACAAATTCCAGCAATCATCGTTCACCAACGCCCACAACAAGAACCCGACTACCGAAAACCACAACAAGAACCCGACTACGAAAACCAGGGATCAAAACCACCAACGCCCACACTCCTACTTCTCCTTCGCGGCCAACCGTTACTCCAATCGAATCAGTGGCAGCCGGTTTAATTTCCTTTTTTTATTTTATTTTTCCCTGTTTTTGACCGTAATTGATTTTCAGCCTTGACCAAATTTAGATTGACCGTAAGAAACAGGTGGAGCGGTGTGTAAGTGTGTATTCTAGTAAACTTGTTTGGGCCTTGACTTGTGGACGTGCACAACAAGCTTATTTGGGCCAATATATTTGTTTTATTTTATGTCATTTTTTGCCTTAATTTATTTTAGTTTTTAGTTAGCTTAAAAAAAGTTTGTTTTATTTTTAGTTTCATTCTGTCTTTAATTTTAGTTTTTTTTCCTTCGTTTGTCGATTTCATTTTTCTTGTTCTTTTTTTTATTCTATCTTGTTTGGTTTTGTTTTATTTAGCTTCCTTTAAACAAAAAAAAAGAAAAAAAAGAAAGAAGAAATACTCAAATCAAAGAGGCCAAGTGAAGGATAAAATTTCGAACATCAAATCAGAGGAAGAAAATTGTCAAGCAAAGCAAACAGTGATTTCTGAGGTCAAACAAATTAGCAGAAGTTGAATTATTAGAGAGGTTGCATACCAAGTGGGGTGTGAACGCGCTAGCGCTATCAATTGCACTGGACGAACTGTCGATCTAGGTGAGATTTTTATAAACTCTACAGGGGCTGCTGCTGCAAATAAACAAAAATATATAGACATTGCTTGGAAAAATCTTCTACAGGGGCAGCGGCTTGCTTGTAAAATCTTTTAATTTCTGCAATTGTTATTTCTGCAATTGTTATTTCTGCAAATTATTTTATGACTGTTCTGTTATTAATTATTTTGCCTGTTGATGTGTGGTTTAAAATTTTAAAACGAACATGAGATTAACTGAAAAGTTTGATTTTAAAATTGAATCGAGAATTCCCCAAAGCTCATAGGATAAAAATATTCGTTATATTGACAATTAGGATTGATACTCTCTGAGGTGTCTAAGGAACGGTAGAGTCTAGAACTCAAACAGGTTCTCAAACCTTCAGTCGTGTTTCTACGGTGATTCGTGGCACACTGATAACCCCTGTCCAAACCTGGCCTGGACTTGTATTCATATAATTCGAAGTTGTTAAATTTTTTTTTAAGAGCTTGTTTTGAGCCACACGTTTTGCAACTGTTTTTTTCGACGAATAACTCTCTTCTTCTAGTACATGCGAGCTTGCCCCATGTACAGCCAAAATTGTACTTCTTTTCAAAATTAAAATGATTTTGGTTTCAATTCAAATCAGAATGAGTTTTAAGCTGAAAACTTTTCGAATAATTCCCACCAATCTCATCAAACGATTGTACCCCAATATGAAAATTGCCATTCTATGATTAATGAGAATTTATCTGAAGCAAGACGACTGTTAGCGCAAATGGCTAAGCAAAGTGCTGAAAATCAAAACAATTGCAATACGAGTTTTAACGAAAATTTTGAAAACCAAAATGATTTTCATAATACGAATGAATGTCAAATATTGGTTATCAAATATGAAAAATGTGTTGCGAACAAGCTAAATTTTTGGCGATGTCGGTTTTGGAAAACAAATAATGGACGACTTCTAAGAGATGAGGTAGATGAATTTTTAAGGTCAACCAGTGAGGAACATATAGAAATGAAGAATCTAAAAAACAACATTTTGAAGTCTGGTGTGTTTACCAATTTGATAGAAGAGAGCCTGAGTGAAATTGATCAATTAATGCATGACATTTGGAATTGTCGCGAGGACATCAAGGAATGGCATGAATTTTAGATGAAAAACAAGATTCTGAAAATAAATATATCAAAAACATGCATAACATTGAACAACTGGCTTAATACACTATTGAAATTTGGCAAAATCTATAGAAGTTATTACTTGAGGGAATTGATGATGTTGATGAATTTGAGGATTTAATAAAACTTGGCTTGACTTATGTCGAAGAACTTGCTCAAAGAATAACAGACAACAAACAAAGTTGCATCAGGATAGTTTATCACATTTCTCTTCTTCAAACAGAAGTTACGAACTTGTACAACAACTACAAATCCCAATCTAGTGACAAACAACTTTCTACCAATGTTTCTTTCGAAACAAATAGTCAACCATTAACTTCGTAACAACAGTACATAACGATTATTGATGATTCTGACGATATGACTGTTGATGAAAAAGAAAATTTTGAAAAATCTCTGGTGCAAAACTCTGATTTCTGTGAAAATGAAATTCAAACTCAAACGGATGCTTCTGTTGAAAATTCAACTCTTATTGAAATCGAAAATTTTCAACTAACAACTTTTTAAAATGATGAAAATCTTAATGAAGTTGTTGAAATCTCTGTAATTGATTTGAATTCAAATTCTCTTGAAAATAAAGGCATCAATCTTCAATTTAATCTTCCTCTCTCAGATTCTAAATTTTTTGAAAAGTTAGCAACTTTAGATTGTCAACTTGAAAGAAATGACGAAGTTGGTAACAGCTGTTTGAGTGAGGACGACTTTGATGAGCGAAAACTTCTTGAATTAATTGACAATAAGTTTGTTGGGTTTGAAATTGAAACATTTGAAAATTTTGAAATTCTTGAGGTTGAAAACAACGAAACTACTGAATGTGATCTTAAGCACAATAACGATTTTTCTGCAACTGTTGAAACTCCTTGCGACTTGATCATTTCAACTAAACCTCACTTTGATCACTCATTTTTCAATGATAAATTTCCGCAGTATATGAACTCTTTCTAGAATAAGACTGTTTTTGAGAAAACACGATTTTGAAATTTACTGAAAATTCATTTGTTTGGTTTTAACTTAAGGTTTACAAATGAACCTTAAGTCAACAAAATTCAAAATATCAAAGCAAAACTGAACAATATTTCTCAAAACAAGTGTGGGGGTGAGAACGATGCACACGTCTCTCAATTTACACATTATCTGAACAAGTCAAATTTTGTTTTTGAAACTTTTACTGAACCCCAGCTTGATGACCTCTCTTTAGTTGCTACGAAAATTCAATTCAATTTTAAGATCAATTGTAAGCTCAAAATTTTAAAATTAGCAACTCGAATTTAAAAAAAAAACAAAATTTATTTTTTCAAATCTGAATTTTAATATGAAATCCTTTATGATTTGGTTTTCTGTGCTGAAGCTGTGTCTCATAATCTTAATGAGGCTAATCCATTGGTCCATTGTGGACCGGTTCATTTATTCAATGACTGCGTATTTTCTACACGCGTACCTGGTAAGCCGTGCTGACCTTCTTATTTTATTTCCCTTTCACTAAGATATGTCTGATTAACGACTGTGGGGACAGAGTCACACTCAAGTGTAGGGGGGAATTTACATTACATCAGCAATCACATTTTATGAACTAGGTCATTCGTTGAACAAGGATTAACTTAAATTCATAAATAACACCTTGGTTCTTGTTTGATAAGTTGAATTGTTGGGTGATGGGAATGAACATTATTTATTTATTGAATTGTAATGTGTCTTTTTAAGATGCTAGCTTGAGACTGTGCAGATGTTAGTCATGCTCTGGAGTAAGCGTGTCAACCTTTGTTATACATGTTAGAATGTGCAAGTAAAAATAATCAAAAAAAAAATCATCAAATAATAATGATTTTTGCACCTACGTTTGTTGGATTTTCTGAGTTTGTTTTCATGCATAATATTTTTTTCTCATTCAAATTTTCAAACTTGTAAGTTCTAAAGTCCCCTTGGCCCAATTAAGGAGAAATGACTCATTGTAGCATTCTTCTTCGATACCCCACATTATTCAAACCGAAGTTTTAGTCGATTTACATCCATATTTCGACAAGTTTTTCTTATATTGGTATACTTAAAGACCATTTGTTTAAAGGTTAAAAACGACATCTTTTATACCAATATTACACTACCCACTCCGTACTTGTTTAAAGGTAGGATAACCATATACCACATCTTATTTTATATGGGTTATCTATCTTACGAAACTTTGCTTATCATTCCTTTCAGATTTTTATATAACATCAATCTAGACTTGTGTGTTGAATTAGGGTTATAGAAGTAGAGTAACTAGGGCACAAAACTTTCCTTTCATGAAGTGTTGGTTATGATTCTCTTAGTAGAGGAGGAATCAAATGAAAGAATATACGGTATCATACCATTCCATCTCCACTCATAATTCATCATGCAAAAAGAAAGGAAAAAGAAAAAGAAAGAAAAAAAAGAAAAAAGAAAAGAAAGTATGCAATGAAGAGAAAATCTCTCAGAATAAAATAGTCATCCATCATACTTGACTATAAAGAATTCATTTCCATTCCATCCACATCCATCATACCGTATTTAGAAGCGAGGATTGCAGTTGAGGAGATGAAAGGAAACAAAAAAATGTTCATATGTGCCTTAGTATTACTTTATCTTCTATAGCTTGAAGTTCAAGTGATACACTTGCCCTCTTATCAATAACATTTTTAGAACTTACAAATATTTCCTTCGTCTATGCATAACTCACATCTAAAACAGTATAGTTACACTGGTGCAAAATTATTTAGAAAAAAAAAAGAATGAATGAAGGATTGGGTGCACATTGTCGATATGAAGAACTTTGGTTGACATCACGCTCTTAACCTTCAAGACAATTACAGTGTTATCAAGGAATTACGATTCAGCTTGAAAATTTTTATTCATTTTTGCACCAATTATGGGATGGACAATTTGGGGCTAAACCATTATTATTGAAGTTAGGTGAAATCCTTGGAATGTGAAAGACCTTAAATATGTTGTTTGATTAATCCGCGTACAAAAGACGCTTTGGATTTTGTGGGTAGTATCCGCTGAAAACCCTCACGAGACGACACTCGTCCTACTAGGGACACCTAAGGGTTTAACGACTTGTTGCATATGATAAATGCAATCGTGTTTCCTACGAAAGTGTGACATATCTTAGTTTAGTTTATTCGAGGACGAATAAAAAGATAAGTGTGGGGGTATTTGATATACACGTAAATGTGTATGTTTTATCCGCTTATTTATCTTATTTTATATTTAAAATAATTGATACTGTGTATTTATAGTTGTGTTTTCAGATTATTTATGATGAATGGATTAATGCACGTAATTGTTGAAAAGCTTGAAGAATTGGTGTATGAAGAGTGTTGATTTTGAGAGTTAGATTAAAGCTTGAAGAAATGTTGTTGTTCAACCAACTTCTGCCGCACATTTTAATGATCTAATGCCTTTTCATAATGATAGCTTGTTGCAAATGTTACGGAGTTCCTATTCATGCTCAAAACAATTGAAATTGATGCCATTTGATGCCCGCAAGCTATGCCAATTGCAAATCCATTCACACTGCGTTCACATTGGCTCACTTACAAAGCCTCTCACTCTACAGCTGCGTTCACACTGGCTTATGTGTTATTTGGGCTAAATCTTTAGTCCCACTTTGTGTAATTAGCCTCTTAGTATTGGCCAAAGCAACTATAAATACATTGTATCTCCTTCATGTAAAAGACACATTGGGTTTTATTCTGTAATTCTCTTCTTGGAATAAAATCATTCTTCTTCCCCTGTTCTATTTAGTTTTAGTTGTATTTTATTTATGTCTGTTATTTTCTTTTTCTCTTCTTTTTTAGCTATGTCTAGCTAATCCCCTTTGATTAGGGGGTGTATGACGCTAATAGATATGATTCAACATGAATCACATAGCCAAAAGATGAGGACTTTTTACATGTAGATCTGGATTTGAATCAAGGGTTATATCTGAACCTTTATATTCCGTGTCGTTTAAGAGCTATGCTCCTTCACAGGTTATATTTGTGTTCGATCTAACAATTATCAGATTTAGATCTAATTTTAGGGTTTTAGAATTTAATTAGTGAATCTGTCCTGATAGCCCATGGTTGTTTAAGAGCTCAGCTCCTACATAGGCTATGCTTGTCGTTATTTACTTATTTGTTTCTAAGAACCTAATTATCGTTGATTCATGTTTGTGACAGAAACATGAATTAGAACTATATTTATTTGTTGGCTATTGATGAGTATGAGTCCAATCTATGTCATTATCCCCTAATTGCTTTCTCTTATCATATAAATTTCTCTTTTTATTTAATTGCTTTTATTTTCTGTTGATTTGCAACCAATCAAAATCCTGGAATAACTTGATTGGGTTTACTAATTTAAATATTTTTGGTCCTAGAGTTCGACACCCTCTACAACAATCCTTGTTATTTAGGAAATCCGAGCGGATTTTACAGTTGTTTACAATTGTTTAATTTGTTCGCAAACAATCCAAGACATAGGTTCTTCAACTGTTTCCATAATCCTATCAACATCTACCTCTTGAATGGCCGGGGTTGTAAGGACTTCAATGGGTATTAACCCGAGCAAATGTGCATTAGAAGAACTAGCATATTTAGCGAGTGAATCCGCCTTTGCATTTTCTTCTCTTGGAATGTGAGATATGGTGTAATGATCGAGGTTGTCGAGAAGTTCCATAGCTTTTATAATATAAGAAGGAAGATTTCCAACTTTGGCTTGGAATTCCCCAAGAACCTGACTTACTACCAATTGGGAATCATTGAAGATCTGCATGGATTTTAGATTCATCTCTCTTGCTAGTCTTGATCGTTTATCAATGCTTCGTATTCGGCCTCGTTATTGGTTGATGGAAATTCCAACCTTAATGCATAACACAAGGAATGGCCTTCTGGAGTTTCTAAGATAATTTCGGCCCTTGAACAGTAATTATTCCTTGAGCCATCAATGTATAGCTTCCAGCTAGTGACCGTTCTTGTTGATTCTTCAATTCCGTCTCCTCTGTCCATGAACTCGGCTATGAAATCTTCTAAATCTTTCCCATTGATAGCTCTTCGAGGGTGATAGGTGATATCATATTGACTAAGCTTAATGTTCCATTTCAATAGCCTTTCAGAAGTTTCTGGACGGAAGAGAATTTGCCTTAGCGGCTGATCAGTGAGGACCTTTATTGGATGGGACTGGAAATATGGTCTCAATTTCTTTGAAGCAATGAGTAGACAATACACAAGTTTTTCTAGCTTCGGATAATTCAGTTCTGCCCCAGCAAGCCGCTTACTGATATAGTAAACTGGTCGTTGGATCTTAGCATCCTCGCGGACGAGTGCGGCGCTCAGGGCATGCGGTGATATCGCCAAGTATAGGAGCAGTTCTTCTCCATTTTTGGGTTTAGAAAGCATCGGCGGAGACTCCCACTACAAAAAATTACTGAATTAACGACTGACAATTTTAGTTTTTAATCAACCAATTCAGTCTTTAAATCATAATTAAAGACTGATCAAATACTGAAATTTCAGTCTTTGATTTCTTAGTCGCAAAAAAATATTAAGACTAAGATTTCAGTCTCAAATTGTAAAGACTGATACTGCAGTCTTAAATCATATTCGAAACTGAAATTTAGAAATTGAAATTTTGTCTTTAGTCGGTCTTAAATTTGTTATTTTTAAACAATAAAATATCCACAATGATAAACGCATATCATGGATTCACCATATCGTCACTACAATTTCATACATATCAAAATATATTCACTTATATAGAAATTACTATTCATGAACACAGGCAATATACATATATTAACAGGAAAGCAAAGATGTATGTCCAAAACACATTTCATTAAAACAAAGTTGGTCCAGCATGTTCACAAAACAAAGATACATACAACTGTTGAGACAAAAACAAAAGAAACAAGTAGCACACTAACATGTATGTAGATGCATACGATCCTTCAACAAGAAAAACAAAGCAAGCAAAGTTGAAACGCCAATTCACTCTATACCTTCATGATGACGGTGTTCTTCGAGATTTTGAGGCGATTGATAAGGCATAGAAGGTCCTGCATATTGTTGCATATGTGGAAATTGTTGCATATATGGCAGTTGTTGCATTAGCTCAAAAAATGGCATACTTTGTTGCGTGGTCCTGAAAGCGTTCGAATGCATAGGCGACTATGATGGATATGCCCCTACTGGCATAGATCCGTGATCTGATAAACAAAATACATACAAATTAATATAAGAACAACGGTTAATATAAGATTTTTTATTATGAAAATCTATTACTAGCCTACAAGTTAACATGTTACTGTGATTTGACATAGCAGATTTGTGTGCATTGACTTGTACATAGATTGTAATAAACAATCTAGACACAGCAACTTTGTACGCCTTAACTTCGTATGCATTACAAGTTTCATGTATACAAAACAATCTCATTGAGTACAGTAACATGCACGCAAAGCTGTGATGGAAGACAATACAAAAACTACTTCTATGATGTTCGATTTCCTAGTATATTAAACATACATACTACTTGCTGAAACTTTCAGTTTTTTTATTAGTAATGTCATTATTATACCGCATACTGACAAACTGCCTTCGCCCGTAAGCTGTACATTCGCAAACATAATCAACAAAAAAGTTAGTTCTGCTTCATTAAATTTCTCAATCTCATCCCACATCTTAATTTACTTCTCTTCGTTATACATTGATCGCTAAACAGTGATCAAAAGCGTATTATGATGAATGATATTTGTATGGAACTCAATAGAGAATAATACATGGTGGTTTATTTCCTTGCTGATGTCGAATTGCTAATTTGAAATGTCTCAAGGAAGACAGAAGGAAGACAAAGAAAGAAAACTCGGTATGGTTGGGTGACTTTTGTTAGAATTTGGAATTCAAACAAAGACCGACTAGTGGCTATGATTTGTTGTGTGATTTTCCTAGCTAACCTTAGTACTAGTTCAACAGAACGGGGTTTAAAATTGTTCCCGTTTTCATTTAATTTTCCTTCAATCAGTGTTGGCTCAAGCTAAAATGTTGCCCCGGCCGAGATCTATAAAAAATGCCCTAACAAAAATAGTAAATGTGATGAGAATTAAACTCTTACTGTTTGTTGTATTAAGCAATGAATAAACCAGATGAGACATAATACAATTCATAATTGCCCCCGAAAAAGAATCACAAGAAGATTAACTTAAAAAAAAAGAACAAAAATTGGAAGAATAAAAGAGAGGCTGGCACAAAATAATTTGAAGTCTTATGACTCTTATCAAGCCTATGCCGGAAACCAAAGCAGAACATAATTTTACCAAGCACAAATACAATTTCCAAAAAATCTTCTAACAGTACTATTCATGTACAAAAGGACAGAACAGTTGAGATAAGTTAGTCTAAGCAGATGAGGGACAAACTCAGTACTACAAGAAATCAAAGAATAGCCACTGTTCAATTATCTAAAGTAAATTTGACATGACAAAATGTAATAAAACAAATCCTAAATTTGTATAATAGGCTTTGGCTATAACATGCTTGAAGTTATAATAGGCTTTGGCTATAACATTAACTAAATTATGCTAATTAGTTTTAAAAAATAAACATTGCACTATAAATAAAACTACACAAAACCAGACTCGGCACTTTACAAATTTTTAAACTGACATCACTTTTAAACCTTTCTGCTTTTTATATATTATAAAAAAAGTCAAAAATCTTCTATACAAAATACAATTGGCTAATCAAATATGATTTTTGCATTATATAATTGTTTGATAATATCGATTTCATTACGAAATACGTAGCTTGCAATAGCGGTAATAACAGAGTTGTCCAAATTGCCTGCTTTTATGAAACGCACACTTTTGTACTGTTGCCATTTTATGTTAATGGGCTCAATGCATATTGGCTCATGTACGCTGCTGTCGGCCCTACTACTAGATACCAAGCATCAAAAGCACATTTCAGCAAGCATCACAATATGGATTGAATGTTGTTAGGACTTGGGCTTTTAACGACGGCGGTTATAGGGCGCTTCAGACCAGTCCTAGAGTTTACAATGAGGATGTGTCCAAGGTACAAAACATAATATATTTTCATATAATATAGAGATCTCTGCACACGAGGATATGTCAAGAAATGGAAATCAATTGGGGAACTCAAGGATGATAGGAAATACAAAGACGGTGAGGCGCAGACAGTGTCGGCCCAAGAATATCTAATGCCCTAGACAAATATATATTTTTCTTCCAATTTCGTTGCCCCAGTTTTTCCAAAACATCAATATTTTTATATGTAAAGAAAAAATACGGTTCGATTTAAAATTAACATGGATCAAAAAATATAAATCAAAAGGATTTACATTTTAGAATATCAAAATACCCACATGGTATCAAAAATATCAATACATATTGATACAAACAACTTCTTCCATTTTTTTAAATTAACTTGCATATAACATCTGTATTATGTTCTGATGGTCTCGATCAATAGCTGAACTCATGGTCTTCAATATTTTTAAAGATGATGGTAATTGATCATTTTCGTCCTCTTCTTTCTCATCTCTATGTATAAATACAGGACATATGTAATGCATGGTACTTCTTTGGTTGGCATGTAGGTGATAATACGTATTAACTTTATGTCAAAATGCAGTATTAACTTGCACATAATATCTCTGGTTGGCATGTAAGTGATAATGCAGTATTAACTTGCACATAATATCTGTGGTTGGTATGTAGAAGGTCTTATTGTTCCAACTTCCATATAAACTGCTGCTTTACTATAGACAGAAAAGCACTCAATAAAATAAAAAAGCTCATCCTCTATACTGGATAGGAATAACCCCAACTATCTAAATTTCTTCTTGAATACTACAATGCACATGATAAACTACTACACTTTTTTGACAATTTTACAAAAATCAATTTGATTGAGAGATTATCTCAATAGACAAATCACATATGGACTGACAATAGGATCATAACAAGACTCAAGTATTTTTATCGTTGATTTGCAAACACCCAAAATATCAATAGGCATCATAACAAGACAATTTCTACATCACTGATATAATTCATTCACTGAATAATGAAATTAATATTATTCAATTCACAAAATAATAAAATTTATTATCTTTGCCAGGAATCAATTGTAAAACGGTTTCATCTACATTATTGAAATATACATAGTCTGTTACAAAATCATAAATAGATTTACCGTAAATCTATAAAAGATTGTACAATTTTTAATTAATAGCAATTGCAATAAATGAAAGACTTACAGTTCAATCAATCTAGACAATAGCAATTGAAAAAAATATTAGGTTAAATTATAGGACTATTACAGTAGCAACTGAGGTAGTAGGCGAGAAGAAGGTGGCGTGCGGTTCTTGATGGGATGCAACAGATCGATGATGGTGGAAAGCTAAGGATTGAGAAGCGAGATATTTTTTGTTGCCCCCATCCGTTGCGTTGCCCTAGGCATTAGTCTCGCATGCCTAGGCTTCGGGCCGGGCCTGGGCGCAGAGAAGTGCATGGCAGATCTAGATTGCGCATGGCGGGGGCGAGAGTATTATGTAGCTAGTGTATGTCATGGCAATAGGAAAATAGAAAACTAGAGCAAAGGCAAAAAAAAAAAAGGTAGAATTTAAAAAAAAAACATAAAAGTGGATCACGGAGGAGAATTTATGAGGCAAAGGGGGAAGTGATGAATAAACAAGAGGAAAGGGATCTAGAAAAAGAAAAAAGGTGGAACCCTAACCCCATTAAAAGTCTACATTGAAGGTTCGTTCTATTATGTACTTGTATAAAACAACTAGTCTCATTTTCCACTATCAAATTTGATAAGCATGTATAAGTTCAACTTTGTAGAGAGTGGAACATCTCACATAAATTATGTAAAAGATATAATGAATAACAAAAACTGTGAATAGAAGTATACTAACCTGTCAAATGAGGAAATGTACCATTGAACGAAGAAAGCCCCATTTGTTGTAACTGCGTAGGCATGGTGGTCTGTGCAGGCACATTAGACTGATCAGAAATATAAGGTGATGTTGGCACAGTCGGTTGAGAAGACGTTACGACATGATCAGTGGTTGGTTGTGTAGTGGTTCGCTGTGCAGTGGTTCGCTGTGCAGTGGCCTGCAGAGGTATATCAGGGGATTGCTTCAATCTATCCAATACCCTATTTAAACATAATATATGAATTAGAATTATATAACCACATAAAAATTCAACATTCATTGTAAATTTCATATTTATAGCTCATACCGTTGAACAACTTCTTCCAATGAAAACTGCGGATGTATTGGCTGGGTAGATGATCCCTGATGAGCACTGGCTAAAGAAAACTGAGAACCTCCATATAAAATATTAGTATCTACATGAGGTGCTCCATAAATCTTCCCTTTTGTCAGTCCACCCGACGAATCCACCCAATGTTGTGGATTGAAAACATCCATTGCTTCCTCAGACTCGGTCTTCTTCTTGATATAATTCTCCTAAGTAATAAAAAAAAAAATCATAAAATACTGTCTTTTTTTTGCTTTGCATAAGAACAAAATTCATCAAGCTCCAATTTCAAATCATCACAAACAAAAAAAATTGAACAGCTTCTGATCATATTATTTCAAGTTTAACAACACTATTGATATTGGCAATGGCTCTTGCTACTATGACAAAGAAAACATTCATCCCCATGCTGTGATGATATTATATTTTCCATAGTCCTGAAAGGGAATTTCTTTGTTGGCTTCGCATCTGATACAGAAGTATTCGTCGTCGCTATAACGAACACTATATAAGGAAGTATTCGTCGTCCATATTAAATTTTGATATGCTGGTGACTGAGGGGACATCTATTAAATACTGCAAACATATTAAAATAAAATAAAATAATTACCATTGTCTTTGCAGATTTGTTGTCCACATATCTACTGCTCCTACATATTTTTTTGGTATTTTTTGAGGAATTAGACGGGTCTTTCAAAACAGGCCAATATCGAAATGCCTCATGGAACGTTGGTTCCTTTCCTGTTACAGCTTTCTGCATTCATTACATGAATATTAAAAATTTATGGTAATTGATAAAATTATTAGAAAATTTTGTGTATTATTTACCTCTAAATTTTTGTGCCTATATATTTAGACACTGAGTTGCTAGGAGTTCACATAT
This sequence comes from Allium sativum, assembly GCA_030737875.1. Lineage (NCBI taxonomy): Eukaryota > Viridiplantae > Streptophyta > Magnoliopsida > Asparagales > Amaryllidaceae > Allium > Allium sativum. The sequence goes on along the minus strand of CM060912.1, from coordinate 1,007,499,712 downwards.
ATGATGCTAAGTTTCTTCAGTTTATAGATTATACAATGGGAATATACTAGATTCCATACCTTTTGACATGCAGGGTATGATTTATTTAATACACATAATTGTGTGTATCGTTTTCAAAAAATTCTCTCTCTGTGTGTGTATTTGTTTGTTTTATTATTCTAAAATAGCCCTTGAATTCTGTATGTTGATGAGGATAGCAGTAGCTGAATTTAAATCAGCACTAATTTGGGTGTTGTGATACCGATAAGTTACTGCCATAGCAGCAGTTGCAATACATTGCAACCAACAAACATCCACAAATTGCAGCAGTTGACAATTGTTGCTGAGGCTGCAGTGATCTGTTAAATTTACAGCGAAATGAAAATGATAACATACTGTGTGTCTCTGTGTGTATATGTATGAGTGTGTGTGTGTTTTTGTGTGTACATATACATACATATATATATATATGTGTGTGTGTGTGTGTGTGTGTGTGTACACCAACATACTTAATTTTCAAGAAAAAAAAATACACCAACATACTTTAACTAGCATGGTTAATAGTTTACTAGACGAAAAATTATTGAAAGTGTTTGACTTACAATTTGTTCATTATGCGAGGCAATTGAAATAGAACCGACACAATGACGGGTATAGGTCCCTTCTTTCGGCATCAGGCGATTCTTTCGCATTACTTCTCTTCTTTTCTCAAACTCCTCTTGCTCCCAACGGACATCAATCATCTGGTTCCATGTATCGGGAGGAATCCAAGCTGGTGGATGGTCCTTGCATTCTGTAATATTAGTCGTCTTATTAGCTCTTTTTGCTGCTTCACGTGCATGGTTTAGTTTTTTCTTCAAATTTTCTTTTGTTGTAGCCTCCCATATTCTTCGGACCGTCGGTTCATGAGTTTCATCATAAGAAAAATGTCTCTGCATAAAAGATCTTGTTACTCTTGGGAAATACACAACATATGAGAGTAATAAACGACTAATAATACTGTCCCATTGTCATTTTGTTGGATGATTTGGTCAATATTACTGTTTAATTAAATTTTTACGTTCATGCAGAAAAAACTGAAAATAAATAATACCAAATTATTCAAGTCTGATTTACGAACGTTACATGAATTGAGAGCAAACAATTGCTGTTACATGTGTAAACTGATTTCCAATGTGTTTGGAATCAGTTGAATAAAAGGTATCACCGGCTTAAGAAGATTTCTGTCTATGAGAAGCGTAGTTATATGAATTATTGAGATACAAGTAAAACCAGGCACACATCATAAAATTTAAATTAACCGTGTTTACAAGTAAAACCAGGCATTACTATAGCAGCGTGCTATGAATTATTGAGATATAAGTAAAACGAAATGTGCCATGGCAGCATAATCCATAGTACGACAAAATTAAGCATGCATAACCGTTAGAGTTATAACAACCAATAAGGATATTTGAATGTTATCAACAAAGGACGAAAAAGAATGCAAGATTGATTTTCCTGTGTAGAAACTAGAAACTGTTATTATATTAGTTATACACATAATTATACACTACTTGTCTTTTAAATTTATCATACATAGAAAATGACTAGCTAAAAACTTATCCTGTGTAGAAATTTATTATCATCATCTCCTCTTTAGTCATTTCCATTTATTTTTTCTTTCTCATTTTTATTTTCATTTTATTTTGAAATCAAAAACTGTTATTATACTACATAATGAAGATGCCTCTTTTAATGTTAAATTAATCGTGTCTAAGATATGATGTTTAAATCTTAAATTTATAGTGAAACTAACTTACAAAATATTACAAAATTCAAATGGGGGATGAGGAAAGTTCAGTTTCCAGCATTTGGAAACTGGTAAAATTACTACGACTATGATGTTTCTGTATCTCAGTATTTCGATTCCACTATCCAACCTGATTTGTATAAAGTAGGATATCACAGCTCTTATGGTCATAGTCAAGAGGTTGATCTTTTCAAAGTCCCTGCTAGTCCTCTTATCACTTATCATCAAATTCAAAAACTCAAAATGGAGAAAAAAAGAGGAGAAGAGAAGCAAAACAGAGCAAAAGATGATCAGTTTACGAAAAGTCCGGGAAGGGTTCATGACCTGACAATGCATAAGCAAATGAATTAAAGTAGAGTTTGTAAAGCTGTAGATGAGCATTTGTACAGGATCCCTCCTGAATTATTATACAAAAAACAAAAGAAGGGTAGGATGCTGAAGAAATTGTGGTCAGGTTGCTTGTCACATTTTTATTTTATAACCTAAACATAGATGATCATTCATGCTAAAAATGTCGGCAACCTAAAAGCAGATATTACACATAATGTCGGCAACCTAAAGTCTTTGTGTAGAAAAACGTTTGGCTTTATTTGGTTTTCTAAGCTCAATTTTGTGAAAAAGTGATTTGAGGAGACGAACTTTGCGAGCTAAGTATGAGAAAACCCAGTGTCAAGCAAGAAATCCATCTTAGGTTTTATGACAGTCATCAGATTGTCCGAGGGCTTAGTCGAGAAATTAGTGTAGAATTTTGTGATTTGGGGATCTACGAATTCGCATGATTTGAGAAGTTCAGTAAGTGAAACGATTGTATCATTTCCTATTGCTGAAGACAGAGCTTCTTGGATTCGATTTGCATGAATTCGCGGAACTGACGAATATTTTGATTTAAATTGCCTGAAAGTGTTTAGGTATATGAAATTGCATCTCTAACAACAATTCTACTATGGAGAAGAGCAAACACTGCAACTGAACAAAATAAATAGATGGCTGATGCGAAACTTACAGTGCCAGTGTTCTTCGGGTTTCTGCTTTTTCCATTGGTAAACGTACAATGAGAACTTAGGAAAAAGAACCCGCTAATTTTTAGGTTGCCTGACACTTGGTTGTATTGCTTAATCATGAAAGAACATATTAAACATTCTAGGTCCTGTATGTTTTTAAACTATTGTACCTATGCAAAATCTGTTCTATGCAGAAAAAAAATAACTTACAAAATAAGATAAAACGAACAAGAGTTCATACATATAATAGAATTTAATTATATGTAAAGGTGATATTTTTGAATTCTTTAAAACTTAAACTTGTTGAAACTTAATGCACTCATGTAAAATTACAATAATATAAATAACTTTATAATTTCTCTTGTGGAAAAACAATAAATGGTTGAAGAAATATACCTTGAATTCATCAAACAGCACGCTTCTAATTTCTTGAGGTACCAACTTAAATCATACCATGGCCCTGTAAAACATCTAGACCATATATCTCCAATTATACGCGAGGCCTTTTGGTTTAGAAAACTACAAAAAATGGTGTTGAATTAAACAATATCATCAATTATCTATATCTAAATAAGTATTCAGAAGTAACATAAAAAAATATTGCCAATTTCCTTTCCATTCCAACGGAGGTTTCTTTGTGATCGGATCAATAGCAGGATTGTAACCCTGGGTAGGAATTGTTTCAGAATCTTCTTCAACTTCTTCTTCTCCATCATCAACATTGTTCTTCCTCTCTAACTCTTCTTCAATTGATGGGCCACCATTACGTTGAGAATTAGATGTGGAAAAATTATTTGGTTGGTTCGAATAAGTTCTTCTTTGAAGAAGACAAGTTACGGATCCACCTGGCATTATACCTTCACAAAAAAATACAGTAAACATAATTAGAACGTGTAATCCATAGAAACAATTCATTGAATTCATATATCTCATACATACATTAGTCGGTAAGTAAAGGGTTTCAAAAGAAATAGCACCTAATAAAGCATAATGTCAAGAGAATAATTTGCTTTTCGATAAAAGTTGATATATCACATTACCCAAAATGTAGATTAATATAATGGGATTAAGATTAAAAAATAAAAGTGCAATCATTGGTTTCAGAAGTTGAATTATTGGCAAGCTTTTCATTCAACAGGCATTCGATTCCATCATTAAAAAGTGTCAAAACAAATTGTAAAATCACATTGCATGTTCAAAAAATCTTAAATATTCAAGTACGGGATATATATTTCGAAAATAACAAACATAACAGCAAATATGAAAGACCAAAAATACAACCTTTGTGTATTTCACATCATTTACTTCCATGAACATGAGTTATCAAACATGTTGACCAATCCCCAAACCCATACATGAAATAGGTTGTAAAAAACAACAGTTGAGATTATAATTTGCATTGAAATTTTAATGGTGTAGATAAAAAAGCAAAAAGAACATGTACTGTTAGACAATGCATTAAGTCACTAAAAAAACTGGAAATGTACAACAAAAACTACAGAGTTATTTTAAACTAATGTACTCGCATAAATTTTATTCAGCATATAATATTTTCAAGTTGACTATAATGCAAACTCATCTTCAGTGTCTTCATCATAACAATCTTCATTTTGATAACCATCTTCATTTTCTTCCTCATCATTGAGGTCAACATTCTCATCAAAATTCACCTCAGCATCACTTGCATTTTCATCATCTTCTGATGACCTAGAATAATAAGCATTATCTGACTGCATTACACGTTCCAACTCTTCTTCATTAACCGCATCAAAATCTTCCGGTATAAATGGTTGATCTAAGATATCGTCGACGGTAACTGTAGAGGGCTGATAAATCTCGTTCACTTGATCGACATCGGCAACGTCCTCCATTAAGTTAGGACTCAACAATTCACTTGCAAATCGACTTCTTGCTGCAGTTTTAATTACCATCACCCATTCATTCAATCCACTGCCAGGCTTGGACAATAAATACATTTGTTGGCATTGTTGGGCAAATACGAAGTTATCATCACTTTGTAGTCGAGAATTTCTATTCAATTCTATTAATCCATTTGTATGGTGCACTTTGATTCCATTTCTACTCAATGTATCAAACCATTCACAATTAAATATAAATATTTCATTTTCCTCTCCAAGATATCTAACCTTTATGACTTCTTTTAACAGTCCATAATAATCGTTTTCTAAATCATTGTAACAACTTCCTTTCACACAAACACCACTATTCATCGTCGCCTTGTTTTTTCCATAATTCAGTGTATGAAATTTAAAACCGTTTACATAATAGCCATTGTAGCACTCTACTTTATAATCTGGTTTTTGTGCAAGTAAAAACAACTGATGTCCAATACCTCTCGGTTGAAATGGAATCTATTTACCAAAAAAGCGAATCAGTAATTGTATTCAATTTATTATATAATTACGAGCTACTTTGTAATAAGAATACTTACACGATTTTTTAACCAATCAGGAAATATGGATTCAAGCTGCGCAACAATGAAACTTTCATTTTCCATAGGGTACTGACTTATTAACTCATTTTTGCATTCACTGTAAGCAATAGAAATAAAGTTAAATTATAGTATATATGCTCCAAATACTTTGCTATAAAACATAAAACACATACTTCACATAATCTTCTACTTCTGTGCAGTTGAAAAGCACATACTTATGAATGGCATGATGTTCAAATTGAGAAAGATTCCATCGAACAAACGCATTAGATAATACTTTTCCTGGATGGGAAAATATAGACAAATGTCCATTCAATATAACTTCCCCTCCATCATCATTTCTTGGAGGTTGATTCCAAATTATTTCGATATTTGGGCCAAAATAACATGATGCAAAGTTTGAAATCTCATCAATGACATATGCTTCAGCAATGGATCCTTCAACATGTGCTTTATTAGCTACTTTTCGTTTTAAATAAAATAGATACCTACATTGTATTAAAAGATGTGGTTGAAATATTAATAATAAAGCATGAAAAAAAGATTCAAAAGTTATAGGAAGAACATACCGCTCAAATGGATACATCCAGTGGTATCCAACTGGACCGCATAACATAGCCTCATATGGTAGATGAACAACTAAATGTTCCATAGAATTAAAAAAACCAGGCGGAAATATCTTCTCAAGTTTACAAGAAATCTCAATGATATTCTTATTTAGAAGTACCATATTTTCGATATTTATAATTTTTACGCAAAGTTCACGGAAAAAGTTGCTTAAATCAACCAAAGTTTCCCATATATTTTTTGGTACAAATGGTTGGAATGCGGTAGGAAGGAGTCTTTGCATAACCACATGACAATCATGGCTCTTGAACCCACTTTTTTTTTGTTTCAGACTCATTAACACATGTTCTTATGTTAGAAGCATATCCATCTAGAAATTTAATTGATTTAATCCACCTACAAACATCTTTCTGATTGGCTTTTGTAAGGCAGTAAGGAGCTTTCGGCTTGTAAAAGCGACCATTGTGATTTTTGACCAAGCTCATCCATCGTGTTCTACTGCAATACTTTTCAAGATCAATTCTAGCTTTTAAATTGTCTTTTGTCTTATCAGTATCCATTAGAGTCTCAAATATATTATCAAAAAAGTTTTTCTCCACATGCATTACGTCTATAGTGTGACGAATCAAATTACTTTCCCAATATGGAATGTCCCAAAATATACTTCTACAAAGCCAATTGTGTGTTTCACCGAACCCGGCTATTTTTCTATTTTCCGATTTAAACCCAAGTGCAACATAAGGCAATTGCGACACAATATTTTTCAATTCATTGCCAGAACGTTTGATTGGAGCATCATCTAGTTCAATTTTATTTTTCAAAAACTTGTCTTTTTGTTTCCTAAATGGATGGTCCATTGGTAGGAAACATCAGTGACAATCGAACCACGAAGGCTTGCCCCTCTTCTCAAGAATAAATGATTTTGTTTGCTCCATACAATAAGGACATGCTAATCTACCATGTGTACTCCAACCAGACAACATTCCATAAGCTGGAAAGTCGTTAATGGTCCACATCAGTGCAACTCTGAAAAGAAAATTTTCCTTCCAATGCACATCATAAATTGTTATACCGAGCCATAAATCCGATAACTCATCAATCAAAGGTCGTAGAAAAACATCCAAGTTTGTCCCTGGATTTTTCGGACCTGGGATGATCATGTTTAAGAACATGAATGGTTTCTTCATACACTTCCATGGTGGTAAATTATACACAACCAGAATCATAGGCCAACATGAATAAGTAGTCGATCGAGTGCCAAATGGGCTAAAACCATCTGTACAAAGTCCAAGCCTAACATTTCGTGGAGAACTGGCGAAGTCGGGATAACACTGATCAAAATGCTTCCATGCCTTACCATCAACAGGATGAGCCAATTTACCGTCGGTGGAACGATTATAATAATGCCATGTCATGTCCTTAGCATGCTTTGAAGACATAAACAGTCTTTTTAAACGTGGTACGATAGGAAAATAACATAATCGTACTTCGGATTTTTTTTCTACAACCACTAGAATTGGTAAGCTTATATCTTGGCTCTTTACAAATATCATAGAAAATCTTTGCTTCATTTTCCTTGTAGTATAGCATGCAAAAATTATGACACACATCGATTTTTTCGTAACCAAGTCCCAACGGTTTCAACATCTTCTTCGCCTCATAAAAATTATTATTTAATTTATTGTCTTCTGGCAAAAAGTTCTTTATCATGGAACTGGCAAAATTAAAACCTGCTTGTGTCAATCTTGTTTGGGCTTTTAACACCATCATATTTACACATGCTGACAATACTGTCTCTGTTTTGCAACCGTTATATAAAGGCTCACTAACATCTCTCAACATGTCATAGAATTTTTTAGCTTCAGAATTATGTGCTTCATCATTAACATAATCAAAGTCTTCATTGTTATCGACATAATTTTCACCCATCGCATCCATAAGCATTTCCCTATGTGGATTAGCACTAACATTATTATGTGAAGATTCTGGTAATGATGTTTCTTCTGTGCCAGCCTCCCCATGATATATCCAACGGAAATAATCTGAAGTAAACCCTTTCCATAGCAAATGCTCTAAGATAACCTCTTTATTTTGAAATTTTCTATTATCGCATTTCACACATGGACATCTAACAACTGTCACTGGTAATGCTTGAGAGAATGCAAAATTAACAAAAATTGTAATACCATCATAAAATTCTTGAGTTACGAAACCATCACAAACTCTACGATACATCCACTGTCGATCATTCATTAATATAATGATAATCCTACAACACAATGAATTTTTAACATTAAAATAAACTGATATTAGTAAATTAGTACTGCAAAACTATACAAATATATAGTTTGTAATAATACAAACTCCTTTATAATAATACGATCGAATATCTCAATATTAAAACACAATTTTAATGTTTGGATGATATTTCATTTTATTTATTTGCAGGATGAAGGCTTTGAATAATGAAAATGAAATATGATATCACATCAAAAAAAGAAAGGGTTTGTCTTCTACTACACGCTTAAACTATAATCATGTTCAAAACAAACCATTTCTACTAATAGCAAGAAATATTAAAATTTCCTACAAGATTAATTTTTTATATTTAATAGAAAATGAACTGCAAGCAGGTAGTTGAAACATTCCAAAACAAATTCTTTTTTCATTCGATTTCTCATAGAAAAAAGGATGCATACCTGAAATTCTTTTAGCATTTGTCAAGTGTTTATAATTTATCTACAACAGTGTTTAATCTTGTTCAAAACATTACTTGAGTGTGATTTATCATGTTTATTTTTTAACATAGCGTGTTTATGAATTATTATATCATTATTGTCGCAACCATTATTGCTAAGAAGAGGTGGAACATAAAGCAAATTTATCAATAATGATAAAAGTAATAACCTTCTACTTTCTTTTTTCATTTTTTCCTACTTCTTTTTAGACATTTGTTAATCATTGTATACTGTGATTCCCGAAAATAATTTTTATTGACCTCGACTGTTTTGGTTGACTTCAAAATGTATTAACATGTATTTTAGCTTTGATTTCAATTGGTTGTGATTTATTTTTTAATAGTTCCTTATAATTTCCTACTAACGCTGATTTAAAATTTACTTTCTCCATATGAAAGTACAAATTTGGAATATGAAAGTATTATATCAATTATCAATATAAAATTGGCATACTCCCATATAATTTAAATAGTTCATTTTAGTGTAGTGAAAATTGAGAATTACTTCTATAGTTGATACATATAATGAAATTTTTGATGGGTATCAGTTGGATAATGGGTAAAAATCAGTATTGTATTATAAATATATAGTTGGTGAATTGGTAAAAGTCGGTATTGTATTAGAAGATGCTTTGAATCAAATTATAAACCGGTTGATCAAACGGACAAAACCAAAATTCAATTCAAAAATTCAAAAGTCAGTATGGTATTAGAAGTTTTAGTGACTTAAGTACAGCATGCAATCTTTAGCTCGTATGGAGACTAATCAACATCAAATAAATGTGGGCTAGATGGATTACAAACAAGCACATTAAGGAGTAACTTAATGGAATATAACAACCAAATACGATCAGTTAAAGACTCAAATAGCATGAAAGAAGAACATAGATATAACCAAACAATGTTATCATAAGTATGGGATAATAATGAGTGATACTTGGTTTGATACTTGATGTAATAATGAGTGATTAACATAAGTATGGGACTGGAACAACTTGATTATTACAGGCAATGCTAAAGCTATAGTGGCAGATATAATTATCACTGACCAATCGTGTCCAAAAAATCATGAAGCTACAAGAGCATACAACAATATTATTAAAAAATTGTCCGTGGATCTAAATGCAGAGCAAGCCTTGATTATATGGCTTGATATCTAGCCACTAGTAAACGTATTTTCACTTCATTTCATGTAAAAGAACTTTAACCAATTACAAACCCAGTGCAAATTCAGTGCAAACAACGAAGTTCAACAATTACAAACTCAGCTGATATCTAAAAGTTAATTTTAAACAATTCAAAGTACCAACTTTAACCAATTACAAAATCGGTGCAAATAGAAAGCTCATCAAATCATAATAACTCAACTCAAACAACAGAGTGAAACTAATTTGATTTTCAGATTACCTTTTCAGAACTCCAAATGTTAAACGGAGGATGAAGTCGGCGCTGAAGAGGTGATCAAGCCACTAGATTTTTGAAGTACAAATGAAGTGAAATCTACAGCAATCAAAATCGGTAATAAGATGTTAAACTAATATCTCCATCAGTGCTACCCATTTATAATAAAAAAACCTACATAAATAATCAAGTTTTAGAAAACACATAAAAAAATTACCTCGTCATTATGCTTCGAAGATATGGTGAGCGAAGATTGCAGGGGAATCGGTGATAACTGGATACAACAAGAATCATGGGAAAGAGGGAAAATTTCCTTTTAGCGCGAAAGAAAACGAATTCATCGTCGACTTGCCGCTAAGATCGGATCTGTGATTTCGTGAAAGGGGGAAATAAGAGATCGAGGGCAGACACTTACTAATTCACAAGTGCATCTAAATACCTAACACTTGTAATTTACTTTTTTGCACCTCAATATTTTCATAACTATTTACTTTTTTGCACCTCAATATTTTCATAACTATTTACAGAAGTACCAAACATTTATTTTGGTATATCTCACATGCAAAATTAATGACCATCAATATTGTAATGTTTAACAGCGCGCAAACAACGTTAATTAGTTATTTGAAATTCAAAACTAAGGGATGGAGCGCAAAGTTTATAAGTTTATGAGCGTTACAACATGCGTGCGACCTGCCATGACATATGTTTTGCATCTCAATTATGCTTCTAAAATTTTTATATGTTTAACAAATTCAAAAGAATAATTTGAATTTTTAGTTATTTGTTTGAGTTGAAATCATAAGTAGTTTTAATTATTTTTAGTTATTTGTTTAGCTTGAAATTTATTTCTAAATTCTAAGTGGCAACATCTTTTTTTTAACTTTTAATAGTGTCATTAATTAATGGAGAATAGTATTATAAAGATTTTTTTTAATCATATTTTTAGTGACATTAAGATACCTTAATATTTGCAGAAATTAAAGTTGAATTTGTAAAAATGGTTTAACTGGTAGATCCTAAATTTGAGTGATACACAAACACAAATCAAATACAAATATCTAAGATAATTTCCGAAGTTCACTATTAGACCAAAAGTTTTATGCTTCGAAGGCAATTATTATTAAATACGTAAAAATTTAGTGTGAACTTACAAGAATTGTTTGACTACTAGATTCTAATTTTAAGTGATATGAAAATAAAAATATTTAAGGGAAATTTCACAAGTTCATGGTTGGATCAAAAGTTCACGCTTCAAAGGAAAATATTAATAATGAGTAGCATAGCACGTGTTTCGCATGTGATAAAGATAGGTGCTCTGCTCTTGTATAATTTCTCTACAAAGTGTATATTTACACACATTCAAGAGACAATGATTTGTAAAAATCTTTAACTATGTTTTGATGTCAAAATCATTTTTTGTTATTTTAGATTTTATTTTGAAATTATAGCAATATTAATTGGGCACGAATCTTTTATTTAAATTATTAATTAATAAATGTCATATTTTTAAGCGATATTAAGTTTGCTGATGAAAATTTTGGAATTAAAAAAAAAACATGTTTGTTAGACCATATTTTAAATGATTTTAAGATATAAAGTATCTGTAGGAAGACATTTTGAATTAAAAAAGAAATTAAATTGTTAGATCCTATTTTCTTGCATTGAAATCATATTGTTAGGTTAAAATTTATTTTGAAGTTTGCATTGTCTTTCTTTTCTCAAGTTTGAATTTTATTTATATAATTAATCAATAATTTTTTTGATAGATTTTATTTTAAGTGATTTTTAAGTTTTAATGGCATTGGTCAATGAGAGTTTTGAATCTGTCGAATAGTTTTATGTTTTAGATCGTAATTTATAGTGATGCTAAGATTTAAAAATAATAGTAGGTGATCATTTTGAATTTATGAATAAAATCAAACTAGTAGATCCTGTTAGGGACGAGGATCAATGATCTTAATGCAAAATTAACGCTAGAAGGGGTGAATAATGCTTTAAAGAATTTATAGAAAGCTTAAACAATTAACAATTACTCAAACTACTATATGAATCACAGAATGAATATGACAATAGAAACAATCACATATTCTGATATAATCAAAAGTAAAATGCAGAAAAGGAAAGAACACAGCGGATTTATATATATATATAGTTATACATATACATTCTAGAAATTCTTGAAACAAAACTAGTTGTTTAAAATATAATTTCTAAAGTATAAACACATATAAAATATTATTTAACCATATGATATAAAAACCATATATATAAATGATATAAAACTATATAATACAATTATAAACACATGTTGAGTCAAAGCTTCATGGATTATTTTGATTTATGACAAGAAGAAGCTTTTACATCGACAAAAAGAAGACGAGATGCCTTCATAGGTTAGAAGTTGATTATTTAGAGTCATAAATGTTAAAATCTATCCTCAAATAATCATACTTCCTTTTGGCTTTCAAAAATTACTTATAAGACCTTTTTTTATGCATATCATCAAAAACATGTCGACCTACACTTTTTTATAGGTCAACAGGTTTTCAAAATATAACGGTCGAAAAGAGGTCGACCTATAATTTTTTATAGGTCAACAGGTTTTTAAATTACAACGGCTAAAAACATGTCGACCTATAAATTTTTATAGGTCAACAGCTTTTTGAAATTTTGTGAAAAGTCATCTCCTTTCTTGAAGAGTTACATCCATTTCTTCTCAAGAATAATCACTTCTTTTAAGAGCAACTTTTCACCAACAATTACATCTCCTCGATTATTATAAATACATCGATTTTCATTCATTCAAATTACCGAAATTTACTCTCTATTTTTTGATCTATCTTGCATTATCCTTTTCTCTCAAAAAGCACTCAAAAGCATTCAATTATCGTTTGAATCTCCAAGCATATTTAATACACTTGTGATTCAACTCGATAATTTACTTCCTAATCTTTCTAAACATCAAAATACATTTGAGGATAAGATTATAGGAAGGGTGTACTCAATCATTGACTATTCAGTGTTGAAGAAAGAACACATTCAAGGTCAAACTCTTGTAATCGTCTTGTGGGTAAGCTTGTAGCCCGTGAAATCAAGTGGGTAAGCTTGTGGCCCGTAAATCAAGTGGGTAAGCTTGTAGCCCGTGAAATCAAGTGGGTAAGCTTGTAGCCCGTGAAATCAAGTGGGTAAGCTTGTAGCCCGTGAAATCAAGTGGGTAAACTTGTAGTCCGTAAATCAAGTAGTGTTGTGAACCTGTTCCTCCGGGTGAAGAGAGGGCGTTGTTTAGTGAAAAGCCGAAGAGGAGCTTCGGGACTGGACGTAGGACGGGAGGTCCGAACCAGTATAAAAATTCTGGTGTCATTACTTTACTTTACTCTACTTACTGCATTTATATTTGTTAGTGATATATTTCTTGTTTGCGAATTTTTACCTGTGTAGCTATTGTATAATTTAGATTATCATTTACTTCCGCATAGCCATATTATAGATCCTGCACAAGTCGGCACACCCGACCTTTTCAATTGGTATCAGAGCCTGGTGTTCTAGAGATCGTAACAACATCTTAGAACAAATGGCAATAAAGAAGTCTAGTCAAGGGATTAGAAAGTGGAAGAGCAATAAAGCCGAATCAAGAGAGCAAGGAAGCAAATGTCTCATGGCTAAAGTCAGATCACAATCGGTATGTGTAGATTCATTATTTAAAGATCTTTTGTTAGACCATGAAAAATTATTGAAACTCCATACAGTCGTTTTAGCTATGTCAAAAAAGTACAAGGAAGAAAATTCCAAATTAAAAGAAGAAAACAATCGTTTGGTAAAACAAGCCAAATGTTTTGAAGACACCTTAGAAGGGCTTGTTTCTCAAAAAGATTTCCTTCAAAAAGAAAATGAGCAACTAGAAGATAAAAACAATGTTCTTTTAAAGGAAATCGATCTTTTGCAAAATAGAAATATATCGTTAGAAGATTCTTTAAATAATTCTAGTTCTTTAATTTCGTCTCTTGAAAAAGAGAATGGAGCTTTAACTGAAAAGAATTTAGAACTATCTAAAGAATGTGAGTTTTTAAAGGTGAATAATAATATTTTGCAAAATGAAATTTCTGACTCAAAAGAAAATTTTGAAAGGTTACAATCTTCTTTAGATAATTCAGAATCTCAAATTTTAGGTCTCAAAACTGAGAATGGTACTTTAAAAAGGAAAAATTCTGAATTAAATAAAGAAATTGACGATTTAAAGAATAACAAAATTTCTTTTGAAAATGTCAATAGCGACTTTGGAAATAAATTTGATAAAAGTGCAAATAAGTTCGCAAAATTTAATAAAGGTCAAAATGATTTAAATATGATTTTATCTAGATCTCGACCTTTACATGACAAAAGTGGTTTAGGATATAATAAAACTAATCTTAGAAATAGTACTAGATATGCCTTCATGTACAATAAAAATATTACTGCTAGTACTAATGCTCATCCTAGATCCAATTATTATAGAAATTCCAATACTTCTATGACTAAAGATCTGTATAATAGATCTAGAAGTATGAAAAGGAATATCAATAGAGATTACTTAAGTATTTGGGTTCCTGTAAGTTGGAAAAACAGAGAAAAATATATTGATGATTATTTTGATTCAGTAGTTAATAATGAAAATTTTATCTTTAAAGGTTCCATTCAACCCTCTTGGGTATGGTTACCTTTCATCTAACCTCTGGACCCTAATGAAGTAAGTGGGTACCAAAAGTATACATGTCATATAATTTTTGCAGGTACACCACAACAAAGAGAAGGCTATTCGGTATTTCTAAATATCTTTGAATACAAAATTCAGTTTATCAAATTGCACATGATCTCCCGAAGGTACTTTAAATTATGTCTTATATTCGATTACTGTTCTATCATGACTTTTATTCTTTTTAATCAATAACAAAGAGGGAGAAATATGCATATATAATAATAAGTGTTTTTGGGGTTTGAAAATTTAAAAGACAAACCAGAAAAACAAAAATTTTCAGCACCTGTCGACCGCCTAGTAATATGCTGTCGACCGATCAGGTTCTTTTTGTTTTTAATTTTCAACCAGAAAACTAACCTGTCGACCGCCCCTTTTCTTCTCTGTCGACCGGTCAAGGTTAAATACGTTTTTAATTTTCAAACAGAAAATTAACCTGTCGACCGGCCATTCTTTACGCTGTCGACCGGTCTAGGCAATTTAAGCCTTATAATTTCATCCAGAACTATTTCCTGTCGACCTCCACGCAATACCCTGTCGACCGGTCTCTATTATAATTTTTCTTATAAAGTCACGTCGTTTCAAATTCCAAACTCAAACACCATTTCTTATACTATTTTAAAATTATACTACTCTCGATTATTGAGGTTATTATGATATTTATTCTTTTTATTCGATGACAAAGAGGGAGAAATATTTTACATATACTATTTAAAATATATGTGCTTAATATGGTAAAAGTATATATGTGCTAACATTTGTTAATGCATGAATCAAAAGGTAAGATTATTTACTAACAAATGTTGCAGAAATTCAGGGGGAGTTTTATATTCAAAGGGAGAAAATCCAAGGTGTTGTCATCAATCAAAAAGGGGGAGAACAATGTTGAGACACGAGAATTTCGATTGATAACAACAAAATAAAGATCAATGGAAATCGTGACATGGAGCTAAGATTATGGATATATATATATTTTTAAAGGGAGACAGAGCTTATATACAGGTGGAGCATATATACAAGGAGAGATAACTATTTTAATCCATGTTGTCATCAATCAAAAAGGGGGAGATTGTTGAGTCAAAGCATCACGGATTATTTTGATTTATGACAAGAAGAAGCTTTTACATCGACAAAAAGAAGACGAGATGCCTTCATAGGTTAGAAGTTGATTATTTAGAGTCATAAATGTTAAAATCTATCCTCAAATATTCATACTTCTTTTTGGCTTTCAAAAATTACTTATAAGACCTTTTTTTATGCATATCATCAAAAACATGTCGACCTACACTTTTTTATAGGTCAACAGGTTTTCAAAATATAACGGTCGAAAAGAGGTCGACCTATAATTTTTTATAGGTCAATAGGTTTTTAAATTACAACGGCTCAAAACATGTCGACCTATAAATTTTTATAGGTCAACAGCTTTTTGAAATTTTGTGAAAAGTCATCTCCTTTCTTGAAGAGTTACATCCATTTCTTCTCAAGAATAATCACTTCTTTTAAGAGCAACTTTTCACCAACAATTACATCTCCTCGATTATTATAAATACATCGATTTTCATTCATTCAAATTACCGAAATTTACTCTCTATTTTCTGATCTATCTTGCATTATCCTTTTCTCTCAAAAAGCACTCAAAAGCATTCAATTATCGTTTGAATCTCCAAGCATATTTAATACACTTGTGATTCAACTCGATAATTTACTTCCTAATCTTTCTAAACATCAAAATACATTTTAGGATAAGATTATAGGAAGGGTGTACTCAATCATTGACTATTCAGTGTTGAAGAAAGAACACATTCAAGGTCAAACTCTTGTAATCGTCTTGTGGGTAAGCTTGTAGCCCGTGAAATCAAGTGGGTAAGCTTGTGGCCCGTAAATCAAGTGGGTAAGCTTGTGGCCCGTGAAATCAAGTGGGTAAGCTTGTAGCCCGTGAAATCAAGTGGGTAAGCTTGTAGCCCGTGAAATCAAGTGGGTAAGCTTGTAGCCCGTGAAATCAAGTGGGTAAACTTGTAGCCCATAAATCAAGTAGTGTTGTGAACCTGTTCCTCCGGGTGAAGAGAGGGCGTTGTTTAGTGAAAAGCCGAAGAGGAGCTTCGGGACTGGACGTAGGACGGGAGGTCCGAACCAGTATAAAAATTCTGGTGTCATTACTTTACTTTACTCTACTTACTGCATTTATATTTGTTAGTGATATATTTCTTGTTTGCGAATTTTTACCTGTGTAGCTATTGTATAATTTAGATTATCATTTACTTCCGCATAGCCATATTATAGATCCTGCACAAGTCGGCACACCCGACCTTTTCAACACATATATAATATAATTATACAATTTTATAATATATATATATATATATAATATAAGACACTTATATATACTTGTAATCATAAGTAAAAAAAATTGGATGATTTAAAATAAATTTGAAAGGAGTTTGAAATCAATTTAAATTTGAAAACAGAACTTGAGGGTGCTAATCAGAGTTTTACATACTAACTAGACTCTATTATTTTGATAATCTTGATCTCTTGAAATCTTGATATCTTAATACTCATGAGTCTTGAATCTCTTAAATTGTACAGTCCTCAATATTTATTTCCTGCATATATATATCCTTGAAAGACTCTATGCAGTGGTAGGATCGTATAGAATGGAGAATAGGATATAATATCTATATAGTAGAGTAGTAAGCAGTAAATCACACAGTCAATTTATACTGGTACGGACCACTGTCCTACGTCCAGTCCCAGACTCACTTCTGGTATTTCACTAACACTAAAACCCTCACTTCACCCGGATGAATAGGTTCACAATTACCCGAACCACTGAACGGGATTTCTTGCCTCAACCACTGAAGAGGTCTTCACTAATACAGAATAATTGTTGACTCTTTTGTGTTCTTGATAACACGGATTGTCAAATATTAAGTACACCCTTCCTATAGCCTTTCCTTGATGATAATCGTGAAGTGCGTGAAGGAATATGGAAGTTTAAAAGTCTCAAGTATGAAAGTAGATAGATTTTTAGAACTTAGAGAGCTTTGAATAAGATAGAGAGAATTAGAATTAATTTCGGTTATTAGATCATCTAAGCAATTCTCTATTTATAATATATAAAAAGATACAACTGATCGTGAAGAGATATGGATTAAATAGCTGTATCTCTTCATAAAGGATGCAACTCTTCGGAATTCAGATGTCTGAAAATAAAATTCAGATGTCTGTTTATTTTAAAAATCAAATCAAAAAGGAAATAGTGTATTTCGGGGGCATTTCAGACGTCTGAAATATATCAACCAGACGTCCGAATATTGTATTTAAAAACATTCTGTTTCAGCAAACAGACGTCTGAAATTTTCAGACCAGACGTCTGTTTTCTGTTATCAGCCTATTCCTTGCTTAATTTATGTAAGAAAAGCTATATACATATAAAATGTGTGTGTGTGTGTGATCATCAAGGAAGACTGAAATATATCAACTAGACGTCTGAATATTGTATTTAAAAACATTCTGTTTCAGCAAACAAACGTCTGAAATTTTCAGACCAGACATCTGTTTTCTGTTATCAGACTATTCCTTGCTTAATTTATATAAGAAAAGCTATATACATATAAAATGTGTGTGTGATCATCAAGGAAGACTTTAACATTAATATCTAAGACTAACAGACCTTTATAACGTATTTATTCTTCGTTTATTGTGTTCTTGAATCTGTTTGTCAAATGGCTTCCTGCAAAACAAGGTTAGATAATAATATGTACGTTTATGTATAGTTGTCATAGTCAAAACGCTATGTAGCGGGATGTAACAATTATTTCAATACACCTATTAATACGAGCGTAACGACACACGCTTTACGCGTGGATTGTTATTTCTAGAATATTGTGTATTTTATATATGTTTGCATATAAATTGTATAAATATTGCATAATTTATAATCACTCAAGAGAAAGAAATAGCAAAATGTAAATTGTGATATATCTCACAGGGTTCTAGCAGGTATATTGGAAATATGATGACCCTGCATTATAGAAGACAACACATACATAAACTGAAGATTTCAGGAGAAAAACAAAAATCAGCCACATAGATGTAAGTCTGGCAGATATATTGATCCATTATTCAAGGGCCAGCGCATACATAAATGAAGTTTTAAAAAGAAAAAAAATAAGCCACACATATCCTACTTTTATGGGATAGTTTTTAACTCAATTAAAGGGTAATTTTTGAAGTTCGCGGTCGAACAAAAAGCATGTGTTTTCAAGGCAATTATTAATACAAATAAAAATATAGAAATTAAATATGAATTCGTAAAACTTGTTTAATTACTAAATCTTAATTTTAAGTGATATTAAAATTAATTATGGTTGTTTTAAAATTTCAAAAATAAGAAAACTTGTCCACGATCGTCATAAATATTTGCAATGAATTTAATTCAAATCACCAATAAAATGTGCCTTTACTATTGAATTACAAGATTTAACATGAGTAATATTGAATTCATACACTTAGCACCCCTCAAATCAATATTGAATTACATGATTTTGAAATTGAGTTTTGTTTATACAATTAAACAGTTAGTTGAGTTTATATAATATTGAGACTAACTCATCAAATGGTCTAAAATAGCGGGTCGCGACCCTGCTAGGATGAATCAAAGATCATCAATATAATCAAATGAACCAAAGTTCCTTAGATGATCCAAAGATCATCGATATAATCAAATGAACCGAAGTTCCTCAGGATGATCCGAAGATCATCGATGTAATCAAATGAAATGAAGTTCCTCGGGATAATCCGATGATCATCCATATAATCAAATGAACTGAAAATCCTCGGGATGATCCGAAGATCGTCAAAATGATCCAAAGATCCACTAGAACCAAAGTTCTTTGAAGGATGATCTGAAGATCATAGATGATCAAAATTTATCAAGAATAGTGTAAAATACGCCAAGCTAGTAAATATAAGAGTCAAGCTACATGTCTCATAACCACTTGCTCTACTCAAATAGTTACAAATAAGTTGTATATTCCACTAGAAATACAGAACGATCATTATCACCATTTTCAATTGAACGAGTCAAGAATTAACCGTTGAAGCAAACACAAGGTTCATAGTCCTTGTTTTTACTAAGGTGTTTAATTGGATTTCTCATACGAACGAGGAAAAGGTTTGTATAAATATATACTAGTAGATTGGAAAACAATTTGTAAAATAACTTCATATAATGAAGTAGGATTATAAACTATTTTAATAAAGGATTTGGTATCTACTAATAATGTAAAAACTCTTTATAGCTTGAAATGACAAATCTCGTAAAATATCGATTGAAATATCAATCGATCTCAAAATTAGCTTTTTAATAACGTATATCAAATCTCATGACTGTCGATTATATATATTCGTTCACCATGAATGAATCGAAAATCGATAAAAATTAAACTGTAGAAATATGTGAATTAGACAAACTGAAAAGTCACAAGAAAATGCCAAACGGGCTAAAACTCGATTGGGAAAGAGCCTATAACAGCCTATTCTTTTGACCGTGGTTTCCTCCGATCAACAGCTAAAAACAGATTTAGACGTTGAAATTTTCAATTCAAACGTCTTACCTATGCACAAATAATGTGCACAGTGTAATATTAAATTCAGTCGTTTAAATTTTTAATTCAAACATTTGAATTTGATGATATTGAAACAGGAAGCAACCCAAAAGTTCGGATGTCTGACCCATATATTCAGCTGTCTGAATATTATGTAGGGCATGTGTTTACCTAGCTAAGTGTATGTAAATTTATTTTGAATGGTCGGCGATGGCTCATAACATTTCCTTAATGAAAACGATGCCTCTCAAACTTACCGAACCACACAAAAACATAACTCAAACATATACAAAGATTTGTACTAGAAATCATCGAAATGAATTCAAAACTCATCAAATGAAATATTATCACCCAACCAACGTAAACACACAATTTTCATGCAATATATACATGCTAAGGGGAAACTAGACAAGCATATAGCTTGAGGCATAGATGCAAGTTCTCCATGAACTCACATTTGATCTTGATAAGGAAGGAGAGGTTCCAAAACAAAGCAAAGTCAACCTCTTCTCAACCAGAACTCAAGAATCTTCAATCTAAATAAATATAAATGAATTTCTAAAAGTTCGGTTTAGAAAAATCTCAGAAATCGAAGAGAGAACAAGATGGAGAAGATGGAGATGGACTTACTCAAATTTCTGCTTTAATTTTCCACTTGATTTGAGCTACTAATTGCAATCCCTAGGTTAGGAATTTTATTTTCTCATTCCCTCTCCCCACTTTCTATATTTGCTAAGGTTAGAATGAACGAAGAAGGAGAGGGGGCGCATCCTACTTATTACTTAGTGGGTTAATGGCTTGTTTGACCAAACCAAACCCAACTCAAAAGTCTCAATTTTCACTAACTCCAAACATATCGATGTTTACAGTTTTTGGTGTCATAAATAGCATTTTAAACTCAATGGAAATGATCTCGAGTCCAAATTCATTCGTATGCAAAAAGTGATTTTTCGGACATACACTCGACTAACGATGTTATATTTAAATAAAAAATTGTGAAATATGCGGGTTGTTACGAAATATATATACATTAAAAGATATTAAATATATATTAAAAGATGTTAAATATATATTAAAAGATCTTAAATATATATTATCATGCGTAAACAGAGTTGTTATTTAAACGATGATAAGTTTAATGGCATCAGCATGAATTATCAATTAATCATTGAGTTTTCATATGAAAATCATGTTTAATAGTTTTTAAGACTCCTTAAATACTGAATTAAAGGCCGAAATAAAGACTGATGTTTGGTCTTTAAGTAGTCTCAACGATTACAAACAGATCTGAGACTGAATTTCAGTCTTAAATGTGAAATTTTAAAGACTACATTTTTCGGTTTTTATTCAGTCTTTATTTAAAGATTGAATAATTTCAGTCTTTATTTTTCAGTCTCTATATGGATGTTTTTTAGTAGTGTCCAAATGTTGAATCAATTGCTCGAAAGCCATTTGACATTCTGGGGTCCATTGGAAGTCTTTCTTTCCTTTCCTTAAAGCGTCAAAAAGGGGAATACATCGATCCGTTGCTTTAGAAATGAAACGGTTAAGAGCGGCAATCTTCCCATTCAAGCTCTGAAGCTCCTTTATCGTTTTTGGTGCTCGCATTTCTCGTAATGCCGCGACTTGGGAAGGATTTGCCTCAATTCCCCTGACATTGACTATGAATCCGATGAATTTCCCTGAAGAGACCCCGAATGAGCATTTAAAAGGATTTAACTTCATGTCGAATTTTCTAAGGATGTGGAACATCTCTGCTGGATCCTCTAGGTGATCTTCACCCTTTTTGGACTTTACTAACATGTCATCGACGTAAACCTCCATAGTGTTCCCAATCTGTGATTTGAACATGGAGTTCACAAGATGCTGGTATGTTGCTCCTGCATTCTTTAGTCCAAATGGCATAACCTTATAACAGTACAAGCCTCTGTCAGTTATAAAACTTGTGTTCTCCTGATCCGGTTCGTGCATCGTAATTTGATTGTATCCAGAATACGCATCCATAAAAGATAATAGTGCATGCCCCGCAGTTGCATCGACAAGTTGATCGATTCTAGGCAGAGGGAAACTGTCCTTGGGACATACTTTGTTAAGGTATGAATAGTCTATGCATACTCTCCACTTGCCATTAGACTTTTTGACGAGAACTGGCTTTGAGACCCAGTCGGGATACGTAGATGTTCGTATAAAATTATTCGTAAAAAGTTTGTCTACTTCTTCTTTTAATGCCATCGATCTTTCAAGTCCCTGAGTTCGTCGTTTCTATTTTACAGGAGTTAAATTGGGATTAATATTCAATTTTTGAACAATTACATCTGTTGATATTCCACATACGTCTGAGTGTGTCCAAGCAAAGACATCTAAATTTGCTTTTAGAAACAATAACAAGTCCTTCTATAGCTTTTGGCCCAACTGAGAACCTGTCTTTAAGACTCGATCATGATCTTTGTCATGTATTGAAATGGGAATGGTATCTTCAGCCGGTGCTGCTCTGTCTTCCCCCATACTGGTTTTTCTCAGATCGATTTCCTTATGGGCCCCACTATGTTCACCAGTATGAGGGCCCCGCCTTAATTGCTATAAGGGAGATCCATGAATGCGGGGCGGGAGCTCCGCATCCTTTCCCACTTCTTTTTTCCTCGCCTTAGCAAGTTCCAACAGGTAGCATTCCCTTGCTGTTTGTTGATCGCCTTTGACTACTCCAACCCTGTTTTCAGTGGGAAATTTCATTGTTAGGCACCATGGCGCCATTGTTATTCTGGAAGCCGCGAGGGTTGGTCTTCCAAGGAAAGCATTATACACGGACCACTCATCGACTAAGACGAAATCTTGCTTCTGTGTCGCCTTGTTTTCCCCTTCTCCGAGCTCAACAAGTAGATTGATGACTCCGATTGGCTGAACAGCTTGTCCTGTGAACCCATGAATTTTTCTTTGACAAGCTTTCACATCCTCCATGGAGAGCTTCATCCTTTGGAATGCACTGACGAAAAGAACAGTAACGGATGCTCCATGTCAACTAGAACTCTTCTAACAATGGCAGGGCCCAAGCCTACGGTTATTACCATCGGATCTTTAGTTGGAGTTATCAATCCCTCTGAGTCTCGATCCTTAAACACAATGTCATCCCAGGGAGACCTAGGTATCTTTGCTAAAGAGGCTTCATCCATAATCAAGAGTTCTTCTCCTCTTGGAAGGTCTTTCATCTCATTAGCATATTTCACAATATCCCCTCAGCTTTTCCCGGCAGGATGTGGACCCCCTGAAATGGTGTTAATGATCAGCCTTGGCATGACAGCGTTTGCGGCATTTTCACTTTGCTTTGGTTGTCCTGTGGAAGTTCCTTGACCTTGTGAAGCTTGAGTATTTTGTGGATTCTTTGTGTATTGCTGAAGTCTATTCTTCCTTATTAGTTCCTCGATTAGACTCTTTAGGTGTCTACACTCATTCGTGTTATGGCCAGGCTGGTTCTGAAACCGACAAAATCTCCCGGATTTTATGGCGACATCGCTAACCTTTATCTGCTTTGGTACTGAGTACTCTTCAGTCTCCTTAGTGGCCATGAAAATATTCTCCACCGTTTCGTTTAACGGAGTCAACTCCGAGTTCTTGAAGAAGTGGAACTTTTTGTTGACTCGATTATCCTTCCCATCATTACCCCGTTTCTGACCTCCATAGTTTTTATGATTGCTTGGTGCATCATTATTCTTCTTTTTAGATTGTATGCTGCTTTCCGGGATATCCATAGCATAGGCAGAATCCTCATCCACACCTAAGTTGTAACAACCCGTATTTTAATAACGTGTTATAACCATAAATCAAGGCAGAATTAATTTTTAAAATAAGGAACTAGGGCAATGGGTTACGCCATTACGTTCGTCTCGAAATTCGTTTTGGAAAACAGTCCGAGTTTTCGAAAATCGGAGTCCGTATGACCAAGTTATGACCCTTCGAAGTTTCAGAAATTTCAAGTTCAAAAACAGCTCAGAATTCGAATTCAAATTTCGAATTCAAACCCCAGAACGGACTGGGCGGCAAATTTCTTGCCCAGGACTAGGTCGACCTGGGGGTCGACCATAGTGTCGACCTGCCCAGGACCAGGTCGACCTGTGATGTTGAATTAGTTGTTATTCACAAGTTTGGGGTTATTATCTTATGTCAACTGTTACAATGACTATCACCCTATTTTGCTAGATTTGATATTTGAGACCACTACTCCATATGCCAGTATTGTTGTAATCATTTATCTCAAGTTATACCATGCTTGACTTGTAATCACTTTTGCCACCTTATGCACGTTCTTTCTATGTTATTCCCTAATTAGATTTGTTTGTATCAATTCGAATTCACGTGCGATGGGAATACGATTTGGGTAGTTTAGGCAAACCTGAATTTACCATGAACTTGGAACATGAACATTGTTATAACTTGAATCTGAATATGGACATGAAACTAACCTTGAAACTTGTCACGAACTTGATATGAGACTTGAACATGGTCATGACTCTAGAATGAACTTGAAAATGGCCAACTCGAGGTTGGGTTGAGTTTGCAGTGTAAATCTGCCCAGAACCGCCCGGCGAATCCAGTGACTGCAAACAATAGGATCCAATGTGGGTAGTTGGTCATATCGCACCAAAAACCCGAGGTTAGACTATGTTGTGGTGTAAATCTGCCCGGAACCGCCCGGCAAATCCAGTGACCACAACAACTAGTCTAATGTGAGAGGTTGGGGTGCATTAATGAATTTATGCTACATGATAGGGTTAAGTCATGAACATGAAAGACAACACTTAACCAACTTGATACATGATTGGATAGGGTTAAGTCACGAATTTAAATGATAACACTTAACCCATTAGAAACCTGAGTTACGCGGTCCTTTTCAGCAGTAACCTACTTAGATGTATCACGATACCCTGGGACTAGGCAGGGTGGGGCACAATTACTGGGCTGATTGTAAGCGACCAGAACGACGGCTAAGTTGATGCGCCATTGTAGGTTCAGGCGGACTATGGTTGTGCACGTAGTCCGGAGTTGAAAAACAGCCATTGGGCACCAGTAGGTTTACACTGTGCGTGCTTGATTCGTGTCGGTGGTTGGCACCCTAGGGCTTGATACACCCTATGGTGGACCTACCACAGGTGACTACATTTCGTGATTGGGCCGTATGACACAGACACATGACGAGCTAGAACTTGTAGGGAGCCGATCGATTAGTAGATCGTACTGTAGGATCCCGTAATGGGTCATTTCACGATATTGGGCCAAGGGATCATTTCATGGTTAATACTTGACATGGGTTAGAATACTAGTATAGTTGGTGCAGCGAATCTTGAATATGCGATGCTAGACTTGACTTATCTTGTTATCTTAGTTATCATACCAGTCCGGTTATCATCCTTATGTTTAATTCCAGTTTTCACATGTCATGTTACTTTTACTAGTTTTTATGCTGAAAGTCACTAGGGCTTACCAGTCTTTATGACTGACCCTTTTTCTTTCGCCTCTTTTTCTTTCGTTCCCCCCCAGGTTCTCAGGGAGGAAACGCTAGCTCTTAGCTTGGATTTAGCTTGCTTTCTGTCAGCTCATGTACGGTTTGGTCTAGAGCT
This sequence comes from Allium sativum, assembly GCA_030737875.1. NCBI lineage: Eukaryota > Viridiplantae > Streptophyta > Magnoliopsida > Asparagales > Amaryllidaceae > Allium > Allium sativum. The sequence continues at coordinate 1,007,473,830 of CM060912.1, read as the reverse complement.
ATGTTATGGCTGCACTTCTGCTATTTTTGGGAATAATTTACTTTTGTTATCTTAAGTTTATGCTTCTTTATTTAGAACTTGATGTAATGGAATAATTTGTACTTTGGATATATGAGGTTTTGACTCTTTTCTTGAAAGTAATGAAATTTGGTTTTTAATTTCTACCGCTGCTTTATTTATGTTCTACCTTGTGATATCTCTGTGTATGTTTTCCTAGATAATACTCCACCAAAACTACTGCATTCCCTTTGTGAGTGACCCTAGCGGAGGTGGGGTGTTACATTTGGTATTAGAGCAGAAGGTTACCAGACGGGGCAAAAGTTATAAAAACCTTCTAAAACTATTTTCCAAAACCGTTTATAAAGAAGCATTTTTCAATAAAAGTTTTATGTTTAAAAAGGCTATTCCTTAAAAGCCATTAGCACTTTCCTTTGTTTCCTTGTTTGAATCTTTTTCCTTTTGTTTTTCAGCATGTCTGATCTTAACCTTCCTAAGGGAGTACCCGTACCTGGATGGTTCCGAAGGTACTTAAAAGCTAGGGCCAACGGCGCGGGCCCGGCAGACATCCCTTCTCCTCCTCCCGCAGTGGTCGTGGTTCCTCCTCCTCCTCCTCCTGGTACCGCCTTTGCCAAAATACGCAAAGACTTTAAAACAATGGGCGGCAAGAACTTCGTTGGAACTGAAACCTTCGTTGAGGCACGAAACTGGCTAAAGGAGACTGAAGACTTGTTTATTATCTTCGATGTGGAGGATCATAGGAAAGTTCAGTTGGAAGCATGGTTGTTGAAAGAGGAAGCTGTATTTTGGTGGAAAGTCACCAACACTACCAGGCCAGTTGAGACTTGGGCAGACTTTAAAGAGAGGTTTGGGCTTAAATTCTTGTCGTCAGCAGAAGAGAACCTTCAGATGGAGAGGTTCCTAGCACTTAAGCAAGGGGACATGACCGTTAGGGAGTACGTGAATAAGTTTAATCAGCTTGCTAGTTTCGGATTGGACTTGGTTAACACAGAACAGAAGAAGGCTGTACGATTTGCTCGAGGATTGAACGAGCCACTACGCAGTTTGGCCGTAACTCATATACCCATGGGGGGCGACCTTTGAAAGCTTGGTGGATATGGCCCTACTTCATGAGGAAGACAAGAATAGCAAGAAGGAGGTTAAGCCTAATGAGACTCAGAATAAGAAGGTTGACTTCAAGAAGGGAGGCAACAAGAATAACAAGAACAACAACAATACTAACAAACCATATGAGACAAGGAAGTGCAACTTTTGTGGTATTACGGGACATCTAGCTAAAGACTGTAGAAGGAAGAAGAGAAAGTTGGGTGAATGCTTTCATTGTGGAGATACTGGACACATCAGCAAAGATTGCCCTAAGAAGCAAGTGCAGGGGCAAGGGCAGGCCCAGCAAGCAGGACCATCTGGAGGGTAGTTGAATGCTTTCAACACCACTCCAGCACTTGACCGAGGTAGTAATATTTCCGTAGAAAGCCTTGTTTACATTTCTGAATTTCCTGTTCGAACCTTATTTGACTCTAGCGCATCGCATACTTTTATTTCTTCTGATGTTGTTAAAAATCTGCACCTAAGTACTAGTCTGGTTGAGGATCCCGTTATAGTTTCAAATCCAATTGGGGGCTCCGCTCATTTATCTATGATGTGTGTGGATTTTAGGATTTCTATCTTAAGTGTAGAATTCACGTGTAATGCTTATGTTCTCGGATTTATGGGATACGGTTTGATCCTAGGTATGGATTGGCTGTCCAATTATGGAGCCATTCTTGATTGTGAACGAAGGGTAGTGAGGCTCATGACTCGCCTTGGTAATACCCTTGAAATTTCTTGTAACCCTAAGGGTCTGGTCATGTTGTGTTATCTTGAATCTCTTGACTCGTCCATCGACAATTTGAAATCTGTAAGAGTGGACCGAGAATATCCAGATGTCTTTGATGAGGTGAAGGGGTTACCTCCTAAACGCGAGATAGACTTCCGAATTTATCTTGTTGATAATGCCAAGCCAGTTTCATTGCCCGTTAGGCACATAACCCCGCGAGAAAGAAGAGAGCTCAGTAAACAAGTTAAGGAGTTGCTTGAGAAAAATTTCATAAGACGAAGCATTTCTGAATGGGGTGCTACGGTGGTATTCGCTACTAAGGCGGATGGTTCGCTTCATCTATGCGTAGATTATCGTGAGTTAAACAAGCTAACTAAGAAAAATAGACACCCACTACCAAAATCAACGATTTGTTTGACCAGCTTGTGGGAGCATCTGTTTTCTCTCAACTCGATCTAGCCACAGGATTCCATCAGCTTAGAGTGGCTGAGGGTAGCATTGACAAAACTGCGTTTAGGATTCCAGATGGGTTCTTCGAATGGCTCGTCATGCCATTTGGGTTAACGAATGCACCCGCGTACTTTGTAGATTTGATGAGTAGGGTGTTTCGTGAGTTCCTTAACAAGTTTGTAGTGGTTTTCGTGGACGATATTTTGATTTTCTCAAAGGATGAAGAAGAGAATGCTAGACATCTCAAGGAAGTCATGGATATGCTTAGAGCACACCAGTTAAAGGCTAAGTTCTCCAAATGCCATTTTTGGAGGAAGGAAGTTCGGTTTCTTGGACATGTAGTTTCTAAGCAAGGCATAGCCGTGGACCCCGCAAAGGTAGTTGCGGTGCAAGACTGGAAAATTCCTAAGAACGCAACGGAGGTGAGAAGCTTTCTTGGTTTGGCAGGCTACTATAGGAAGTTCATTAAGGACTTCTCTAAGATTTCAGCCCCTCTTACTAGGTTAACGAAGAAAAACCTAGCGTTTGCATGGGGCATAGAATGTGAGATTGCTTTTCAGAGACTCAAGATAGCCCTCACCACAGCTCCAGTTTTGGCATTACCCGACAGAAGTAAGATGTTTACGGTGTACACAGTTGTGTGTGGCAAAGGATTAGGCACTGTCCTAATGCAAGAAGGGAAAGTGATATGCTATGGGGGTAGACAACTTAAAGTTCATGAGAAGAACTATCCCACACATGACTTGGAGTTGACGGCGATCGTTTTTGCACTTAAATCTTGGTGCCATTATCTTCTAGGGGAGAGGTTCGAGCTGTATACCGACCACAAATCGCTTCAGTACCTCTTCTCACAGAAAGATTTGAATCTGAGACAACAGCGGTGGATGGAATTCTTGGCATCATATGACTTTGATATAGCTTATACCCCTGGCAAGGGTAACGTGGTGGTGGATGCGCTAAGTAGGAAAAGGTTGACCTTGAGCCCCTTGTTTGTTGAAAGGAAAAGTCTAGAGTTTATAGAAACCTTTGATTTTACACCTGCTGTTGAGTCATTGACTGTTATGTTAGCATCTCTTGAGTTAAGACCTACACTTCTAGAACAAGTAGGGACTTCACAGAAGGAAGACCCACAGATAGTCGAAATCATGGACAAGCTGATTAGTGGTGAGGCGTCAAGTCACCTCGGTAGGTATGCCATAGATGACAAGGGATGGCTAAGGCGTGATGGAAGGCTATGTGTCCCACAAGTGGGAGACTTAGTAAGGAAAGTCCTCGAGGAGGCGCATCACTCGAAGATGACCATACATCCCGGAGAGGATAAGATGTATAGGGATATGAAACACATTTTCTTTTGGCCTGGAATGAAAAAGGACGTGGCAGAGTTCGTTTCTAAGTGCATGGTGTGCCAACAAGTAAAGGTCGAGTCGAAGAAGCCCGGTGGGCTATTACATCCTTTGGAGATTCCGCAATGGAAATGGGAGAGTATCTCGATGGATTTCGTGGATGGACTGCCTAGGTCAAGGAAGGGAAATACTAGCATATGGGTCATAGTTGATAGACTCACGAAAAGTGCTCACTTCATTCCGGTGAAAAGCAAGAGGACTGCATCATGGCTAGCGTCTATTTACCTTCGAGAGATAGTACGGTTGCATGGGGTTCCTTCTAGTATAGTTAGTGATCGTGACCCGATTTTCACTAGCCAGTTTTGGAATAGTCTACAAGAAGCAATGGGTACACGACTAAGTTTAAGCACAGCCTATCACCCACAGACGGATGGACAAACCAAAAGGGTAAATAGGGTACTAGAGGATCTTTTAAGGCTATGCATTCTTGACTTTGGTGGTACTTAGGAAGATCATCTTCCTCTCGTGGAGTTTGCATATAATAATAGTTACCAAGCAGCATCGGAATGGCACCGTTCGAAGCCCTGTATGGAAGACCGTGCAATTCGCCAACTTCTTGGTGGGAGACGACAGACAGGCTTATACTTGGGCCCGACATGATAAGGGACACTTCTAAGAAGGTTGAGTTGATACGAAGACGGATGAAAATGGCCCAAGATAGACAGAAATCCTATGCGGACAAGAGAAGGACAGACCTAGAGTTCGAAGTCGGAGATATGTTCTTTATAAAAGTTTCTCCTTTATGCAATGTGGTTCGTTTTGGAGCGGTTGGAAAGCTAGCACCAAGGTTCATAGGACCGTTCCCTATCACTGAGAGGATTGGGCAGATGGCCTATAAGGTAGACTTACCCGAGAAGCTGACCGGAGTACACAATGTCTTTCACGTCTCGCATCTCCGAAAGTGCTTACATGAGTCGGCCGAAGTGGTTGAGCCAAGCATCCTTGAAGGCGTAGAAGTGGAAAAGGAAGCAACATTGAGGCGAGTTCCGATTCGTATCTTAGGAATGGAGATCAAGAAGCTAAGGAATCCAGAAGTCAAGCTAGTTAAAGTACAGTGGAGTGAATCCCAAGAAGACGCAACTTGGGAAACCGAAGGGAAGATACGCGCGCTTTACCCATTTCTTTTTGAGGGTACATTCTCGATCTCTTTTCCTATAAACTTGAAAACCTTTCGTATCATGCTTTTACTACCTATGTTTGCCTTGTTATCTTCTCGATCTTATCTTGAGAACCTTAGGTAGAACCATATGGATGTAAACATGTGATTGAAACATGTTATGGTTGATGTTTGCAAATGGTTGCAAGTGATTGCTAGTGGATGCATGACACACATTAGGCACTAGATCGGCTCAGTCACATTTTCATGTTGCATATGCATGAGTGCTTATACTTGTACATGGATGGAACTTGTTATTCTACCACTTGGATGTTGCATATGAATGAATGTTATGTGCACTCATGTAGAGATTATAAATTATGTTAGGAATTTGCATACATGTTGGACTCATTACACTAACATATTTTGCATTTAGGAGGTTTACTGAATCAGTAGCCGCCTGATCTTTTGCATTAGATAAGTACATATACACGCACTTACTGCATATGTTCATACAACACTAGAAATCTTTTAAGGAGAATGGTTGCCTGTGGATGATGTTTTGAGTAGATGGATGATTGGATGGTAGGATATATTCTTTCTAACTTAGAGATTTCGGGGACGAAATCCTTTGAGGGGAGAATGTAACAACCCGTATTTTAATATGGTGTTATAACCATAAATTAAGGCAGAATTGATTTTTAAAATAAGGATCAAGGGCAACGGGTTAGGCCATTACGTTCATCTCGAAATTCTTCTTGGAAACGAGTCTGAGTTTTCGAAAATCGGAGTCCGTATGACCAGGTTATGACACTTCGAAGTTTCAGAAATTTCAAGTTCAAAAACAGCTCAGAATTCGAATTCAAACCCCAGAACGCACTGGGCGGGAAATTTCCCGCCCAGGACCAGGTTGACCATAGTGTCGACCTGCCCCGGACCAGGTCGACCATAGAGTCGACATGGGTGTCGACCTGGTTGCCGAGCCCATTTTTGAGTCAGAGTTCACTCTGATGTTTCTAGTCCGATTTCTGTCTAAATTCGTTGGCCTGACCCTATATAAATAGCCCCTAACTCTAGTCTCTCTACACAAATTCTCTCTGGCCTTATGCTGCTAAAACTCTGGTTGAAAAGTTAGAGAAAAGGGATTGCTTCTTCTCCAACAAGGTTACGCGTAGAGTATTGCTGTTTGGGGGGGTTTCTGTTAGACTCGAGATTCAACATCGCCTCTTTGTTTTCTAATTCTCAAACCACGATTTGTAAGCCCCAATTACTTTTAGATCTAAACTTTAAACTTAATATGGACATGTCGTAAATTGAAATTGAACCTAAGTATGACAATTATCTTGGATCTATCATTGTATATCTTGGATCTATCATTGTTCATTTTGGATCTAGTATTTTGGATCTACTATTTGTTCACCTTGGATCTATTCATCTTGAATCTTGACTTGTGGTAATATTTATATGAAATTGATTAGGGGCCTATATATGTTGTAGATCTAAAACCGCTAATGTCCATAATATTCATGCCTGTGATGTTGAATTAGTTGTTATTCACAAGTTTGGGGTTATTATCTTATGTCAACTGTTACCAGGACTATCACCCTATTTTGCTAGATTTGATATTTGAGACCACTACTCCATATGCCAGTATTGTTGTAATCATTTATCTCAAGTTATACCATGCTTGACTTGTAATCACTTTTGCCACCTTATGCCCATTCTTTCTATGTTATTCCCTAATTAGATTTGTTTGTATCAATTCGAATTCACGTGCGATGGGAATACGATTTGGGTAGTTTAGGCAAACCTGAATTTACCATGAACTTGGAACATGAACATTGTTATAACTTGAATCTGAATATGGACATGAAACTTACCTTGAAACTTGTCACGAACTTGATATGAGACTTGAACATGGTCATGACTCTAGAATGAACTTGAAAATAGTCAACTCGAGGTTGGGTTGAGTTTGCAGTGTAAATCTGCCCAGAACCGCCTGGCGAATCCAGTGACTGCAAACAATAGGATCCAATGTGGGTAGTTGGTCATATCGCACCTAAAATCCGAGATTAGACAATGTTGTGGTGTAAATCTGCCCGGAACCGCCCGGCAAATCCAGTGACCACAACAACTAGTCTAATGTGAGAGGTTGGGGTGCATTAATGAATTTATGCTACATGATAGGGTTAAGTCATGAACATGAAAGACAACACTTAACCAACTTGATACATGATTGGATAGGGTTAAGTCACGAATTTGAATGAAAACGCTTAACCCATTAGAAACCCTAGTTACGCGGTCCTTTTCAGCAGTAACCCACTTAGATGTATCACGATACCCTGGGACTAGGCAGGGTGGGGCACGATTATTGGCTGATTGTAAGCGACCAGAACGACGGCTGAGTTGGTGCGCCATTGTAGGTTCAGGCGGACTATGGTTGTGCACGTAGTCCGGAGTTGAAAAAGCAGCCATTGGGCACCAGTAGGTTTACACTGTGCGTGCTTGATTCGTGTCGGTGGTTGGCACCCTAGGGCTTGATACACCCTATGGTGGACCTAGCACAGGTGACTACATTTCGTGATTGGGCCGTATGACACAGACACATGACGAGCTAGAACTTGTAGGGAGCCGATCGATTAGCAGATCGTACTGTAGGACCCCGTAATGGGTCATTTCACGATATTGGGCCAAGGGATCATTTCATGGTTAATACTTGACATGGGTTAGAATACTAGTACAGTTGGTGCAGCGAATCTTGAATATGCGATGCTAGACTTGACTTATCTTGTTATCATACCAGTCCTGTTATCATCCTTATGTTTAATTCCAGTTTTCACATGTCATGTTACTATTACTAGTTTTTATGCTGAAAGTCACTAGGGCTTACCAGTCTTTATGACCGACCCTTTTTCTTTTGCCTCGTTTTCTTTCGTTCCCCCCCCAAGGTTCTCAGGGAGGAAACGCTAGCTCTTAGCTTGCTTTCTATCAGCTCATGTACGGTTTGGTCTTGAGCTATGCTATGGCTGCACTTCTGCTATTTTTGGGGAATAATTTACTTTTGTTATCTTAAGTTTATGCTTCTTTATTTAGAACTTGATGTAATGGAATAATTTGTACTTTGGATATATGAGGTTTTGGCTCTTTTCTTGAAAGTAATGAAATTTGGTTTTTAATTTCTACCGCTGCTTTATTTATGTTCTGCCTTGTGATATCTCTGTGTATGTTTACCTAGATAATACTCCACCAAAACTAGTGCATTCCCTTTGTGAGTGACCCTAGCGGAGGTGGGGTGTTACATATGTATTCCTCAGCCTTATCAAACAACATCTCTAGAGTACTTGGTTTTTTCTTTTTAATCCACCGTCCGAGCTTAGTTTTCTTACTTATAGCCCCTTTTAAGGCCATCAAAGCCAGGCGAGGCTCATAGTTTCCCACTTCAGCCATAACGGTATTAAAGCGAGTAAGGAAAGCCCTAACGGATTCTCCTGGTCTTTGCTCGAGTTTATTCAATTCCATAACATCTCGCACTTTTGTGGATTGAAGTCTGAATTGCTCTCTGAATAACTTGGCCAGGGTAGCGAAATCGTCCACTGACCTCGGTGGCAATTTGGTGAACCAAAGCGACGCCACCTCCTCAAGGTAAGTCGGAAAGTACAAACACTTCAACTCATCAGTGGCACGAGCCCCATCCATGTGTTGGTCGTACTTGAACAGAAACACATTTGGATCAGTCGTCCCATTATAAGCTTGCACTACTGGAGGCTTGAATTTTTTTCGGATATGGTGCCATTTTGATTCTTTCGGTGAGCAGAGTTTTCATGGGAGCAAACCCCCATTCTTTTTCATCATCCTGGTTCTTCTGATTTCTCTTTATGATTTATTGGATCATTTATGATATTCGCTCCTCCTCATTGTGTTGGTCCGCGGGGCAGACGTCGTCTTCCTTACCGGATGTCTGCCTAAGCCGACGGTCACGGTTCGGATTTCGGGGCCCTGAACCTCCCGCTTGGAGAGGTTCCCCTTTGGCGGAACCAAGCACTTGTTGAGAAGTCGCTTTATCAGGATGGTCGCGAGCGGGTAGCTTTGCCTCCTTATGCTTAGGATTTGTCATCTCTTGGACAGAATTTCTTCGGATTGGGCTTGAAGAAGAAGAACCGGTGTTTTCTATATGCGGAGTCTGTATGGATTTAGCATGGGCGGTCTTCATGGTGACTTTTGCCGTAGCGGCTTGCATGGCGAACATCATTTCAAGTCTCTTCATCATGGCCTGATTTGCAATATTCATTTGGTTAGTTAAAGTAGCGGCCACTTCATCTAACTCTCGCCTTGATATGGCGGCTCCAGCCCCGGAATCTTCTCCAACCTCAAATCGGGTGATAGGAGTAGTTTCACGATCAGCGATATTATCACCATTCTCGTCATTTTGATCCGTGGACCCCTTTGGTGGTCTACCTGGGTTACCCATAGCTTAGGCAAAGGCTTGGAGTAGATCGTAGTGAAATAGGATTGGATCTTTTCTAATGCAAGGCTTCAAAACTTGTGGAAGAATGAGAGAAGACGGAGGATTGAATCGGCCCCACGGTGGGCACCGAATGTTGATCTCAAAACTTGAGACAACACCAAAGATGCAAGATGCACTTCAAAATATTCTTTAGAATAGTAAAAATGGAGCCAAAAACTAGGAAGATGCAAGTAAGGAGAGACACAAAGTTTTATAGTTGTTTGATCAAGCGTGATCTACATCCACTTTAACAAATGATTCCATTATTACCTTTTGGATTACAAAACAAACATACTCTTTCAATACATCCATGATTCACCTCACTTTTCTCACTCTTATACTTAGTGAAATTCCTATGAGAAATGGTTGAGATCCTGCAAGTACGGATGTAAATAGAATAAATTTGAACTCTCTCACAAGTTTTGATGAATCTTCATATCTTTGTAATGAATTCAGAGATGGATCTTTGAATTGAAGTGTTTGAGATGATCAAATTACTTAGAAGGAGTTGAGAATAGAGTTTGATAGCCCTTCGGGATCACCCAAAAAGCCACCCTCTTCAAGTGGATGTGAAGCTCTATTTATAGGAGAGAGGGACGAGTGTAATGTAGCTTTCAGGGTTTGGATCGGTGTGTTAAGTATTTACAGAAATGCCAATGAAGTTAATTTCCAGTTTCCCAGCTTCCGATCCGATCCAGAGTGTTTCTGCCCAATTCAATACATCTCGAGCCGCCTCAACACACTTCTACCCGATCCAGAACCTCTCGAGCCAGTGCAACGCGCTTCAGCCCGGTCCGGTTCGCCTCGACCGATTCAAGTCACACTGCAGCAGCCCAGTCCGATCCAAACCAGTTGAGGCCGATCCATTCTGCTATGAAGCAGACCGATCCATCATCACACAGGCAGGCCGATCCACCATATCTCATTTAGGCTGATTCAATCAAAGCAGTCCGATCCATTCTGTTCCAAATTTATGGGTAACATGTTGAATTGTGGTAAAATTGATTGATTGTGGTTGATTTATTGTGATGGATTGATTATTGTGTATGGCACAAGCCAGTGTCAGGAGAGGGGTAAAGCTAGACATTATTCTGGTTCTAATATCGCACCGTTATAATGCCGAAATTTTCTTAAATGAACTATATAAAATAGTCAAGTGTTGAAATAAATATCTTATCGTTAAAAATATAATTTTTAACGAATATATGAATGATATAAAATTCTCTTGAAATGAAAATAAATATTAATTTACAAATCGGATGATTTGTTTATATACACCCATTTAGCTGACATTGATTGGGACGATAAATTTTACACATCGCCCAACTGCATAAATAATATTCAGTATTTGTTGGTTTAAACCCCACACGGGTATTGGAATGATATTTGGCATACACTAATCCCAATTGTTTAGTTGTTTGTCAATCGACTGGTTGACAGACTGTTGTAAGCGTTAATTATTTATATTTAATGCTTAATGCAGTTGTGTAATGCACTCTTGATGATGGATGATTGTTTATCATTGTTGTTGTGTACATGTAATATATAAAATCCATATAACTAACATTATATGGTAATTGGTTGGGTCTGATTCCAGTTCAGAAATAACGAATATTTTAAAATTATATTCAATAAAGGACTAAAATGTAAATTTGATGTCCGATTTTGGATGGACACGAAAATATTGAAACATGTGAAGCCATATAGATTTGATATGCGCCATTTTAACACGAACGATGTTGATATAGATTTTATTCATTTTTATAATGAATATCGAAAAGGAAATGAGTTCAAAATCTGATATTTTGAAAATATTTTCGTTTAAATATTATAATGATAAGGAGTATTCAAATTTGATTTAAAATTGAAATGAAAGTGGGAATAGTTTTTAAAACAAATTTATAAAATACATTTTGAATGGAAATAGTATATATATATATATATAATGGTTTGAATAGAATGCGTTGCGCCGCGACCATTCTCGAATTTTGACCATTGACTTCGAATTGACATTACGGGAAATCCAACCGTCGGATTCTCCTAAAACCGGAACCATTGAGTTTGTATCAAAAAGATCTTTCCAATGAATATAAGAGATTTGAAATGAAACGGTTGTATTTGGAATTATGTCCAATCAAATTTGAAAAAGGTCGCTCTTAATGCAGTTCGATGACCGTTATTAGAAACCGACTGTAAAGGCCTTGTTATTAAAAATGTCGAAAAATTATGTAAAATCATAATTCAAGATTTGGAAAGATTTTGGATGAAAAATTCGAAGTATGAAAAGATAAAAATATATTTTTATCGAAATGAAATAGTATAATAATCCAATATTTTTAAAGAAATAAATTGGATTTGAAATGATTTTAAAATAACCAGAATTTTCCAATGAATAAATTGGAATGGAAATAATTTTCGGAATATTTCGATATTGGATTCCGTGGTTATACTGATTTCGTTATGGGAATTTGGAAGATACAGATATCGTTATTCCCAATACAATATCCGTTAATTTTAGAATTTGATATTGAATATAAGCCGATATAATTTTTATTCAGAGCCTTGCATTTAATATTAAATTGGATTTTGGGTTTGTCGTGATTGGTGTCTTCATTAACACTGTTCTTAAACCCAGTTGAGAAAAGAATAAATCTTTTAATTGAGATTTAGAGAAATTTACCAATTAATTAACATTTAATTGGAACTGAAATGAAAGTTGAATGTGGGTTTATCGTGAACTACGTTTTAAACGACATTTGTTATTTAACTCAATTAACATTGAAAATATGATTTGGAATTTATAAATCTTTTTATTAAGATTTAATGGAAGTTTTCCAAAGTAAAGCTTTTTAATTTAATATATTAAATTGGAATTGAATGGAATTCGATTTAGCGATAATCGAAGTGAGCTTCTGTGGAGGAAGACTGTTACTATATATGGAAATTAAAAGGCTTTGCCGTTATTGCATTTATATTATTAGTCGGATACGGAAATTGATATTGATTATATATTGATCTGTTTTCTGTGAAGATTCCATAGTTAATGGAATATGATTTTGGGGTTTATCGTGGATTGTGTTTTAAGTGACATTAGTTCTTTAACCCAGTTAAAGATGGAATTTATTTCCAAAATTTGAATAATCATTAAACAATGATTTTTGGAGATTAAAACTAAGCGGAGATTTAATGAATCATTAATTAGATTGAAAAGTTGACGTGGTAATTAAATTTGCCAACTTTGAGAAATGATCGAGAATGGAGTACCACCAGTTTTACTCCATGCGATAGTTAAATCTTTAATTAGATTTAAACGTGAAATGACAATTAATTTTACTAATAACACGGTGGGTGTTAGATAAGGGGTACTACCAGTTTTGCTCCATGGGATGGATAGGTTGGGATTAAGTTAATATAAATAAATGATTATTTCGGTAAGGCTCTCTAATCCCGACTAGTTGATAAACCTTATTTTGGTTTAGAATTGATAAAGGATAAAATCAAATCTTTTGAATTGATATCAAAAGGAAGATTAAAGAATGAATTTAAAGGATTTTATCTTTGATAAAATTAACGGTAACCATTCCCTAAAAATGTGAATATTTGAGTAAAAGAATATTCTGGATTTGAATGAGGTGTATGATGTGTTTTTATAGCACTTGATTATTGATTATAAAATATGCGAGTTGTTCGGAAAGACCGGGTTTATCCCATTCTGAATAACTGATACGGCGACTAAAAGTCGACGATGAAGACGGTGGTTGAAGACCGGAGATCTTCACATCGTTTAGATGATTACTGATTTCTTGATTTGGCTATACACCCAAGACAAGGTAATAAATGGTTATCGTCTATGTACTTGGAGATCGACCGGATATGCGTGGACCTCTCTCCTGTATTGGACATATGGGATGAGGAATTAGGTGCATTCGTTTCGTTCAGACTCAGAATGGACTTGTAAATGTGTGGTATGACTGACATTGTATTCCTTTATACTGTATTCGTTGATCTTTGCTAAATATATATATGTTTGGTGGTAAAGAATTTATTCTCTTGCTTAACACCCTTCTTTGAGACGTATGAGCTTAGAGGTTATATATTGGTGGAAATCAGTGGTACGCTATGGATTGTTAGTGTGGCATGCTGAGATGCAAATGATCAAGGCTTTTGTTGAAAAGCAGAGTCTTGTGGATGATGATCAAGCACAGCTTTAATTAGCATAGCTTTGTGTATAGAGTTAATTCGCGAGCCTCACACCCCGACATGAGTCAGAAACGGGATCGTGACTGCAGAGAGTGCACGACATTTCCTTCTAGCTAGGAGTGGTGTCATGGTATGGAGCTCAAACATTTTTACTTATGTGGATGATGGATTGCGAGGCGTCTCGATTATTGAGTCCCTAGTGGCTCAGAGATAGGTCTGATAGGACTGGGAAACGCGTGTTCAGGAATTACTAATCCACTAAAGTAAGTGTGAACCGGCCCTGAAAATCCAATGGTTTCCCCGCGGTGTGTAATCCTGAGGCATTTGCTAGAGTGTCTCGAATAGGTGAGGAGTCATCCTTTGCCTCGACTCATAGATGGAAATCTAATTTCCGATACGACATTTTTCGGTTTTATTTGTAGAACTAGTAAGGCGACATGATATATGGTAACCATACCGTCTATGATTGATACATTTACATTTGAAGTTGTTTTGACACTATACACTTATAGTAATAACAAAAATGATTTGTTTTGAATGTACCAAGCATATTTGGCTATTATAAAGGAAAACTCTATCCTCCAGCTTGCGTTGCATTGTGTGATGGGACCTGAGTCTTATAATATCTTCATTTTTCAAAAAGCATTGCGTTGTTTTATGTTTTAAACTAGCATTCATATGGAGTAAACCCGTTCCGTGTTATATGGCATTATCCCGTGATTTCCCAACTTTTAAAGTAAAGATTTAATAACTGTTTTAGTTCTCACGCTAGTCCCATAACTGACTCGGAGTTTATTGTTTTAACCTAAACTCTAGGTTCCCATATTTTCCACATGGGAAGCTAGTAGTTTTGGTTTTCGCAGATACTTCTTTTCAAAGGATTCTGGATTACGGCTGGAGCTATATTCGGGAAGCTTTGTATCCGTGTTTCTCTTTCAGTTGTGTTATGTATTATTTTTCCACTGCTATGTAATGTATTTTAATCTTTGATATTTTTCTGATGTATATTATTTATGCATACTCTGTTATGTTCTTATACTCTGATGTACTTGTTATAATAGCAATGAAATGTTCTATTGTTTGTGTTCTGATTTGTCGTGTTCTCAACTCAATCCGGGCTTTCCCTTGCGGGCGAGTTTGGGCCGTTTCATATATTCAACTAAGTTATTGATACTTCTCATTTATTAAAAATTCAACATTCCTTCACTTAAGCACAATCGTTCTTGTCTTCTTAGTAAGTTTTGCAATATCACATATGAGCAATATTATAAATATTTAGAAAATCAACTTAGTCAATCAATTACGCACAAACATTTTAGTTAGTTTTAAATTTTTCTGCCAAAACTTGAGAATACTATATTATGAAACAGTAAGTAATATATTCTTATAACTTGTTGTGAATCCAGCACTATTAATTTAAACATAAAAAAAACCAACATGAAAAATAAGGTATATTAATCTTTTTTCCACTATTCTAAAAAAACAGTTTATATGTTGATATTAGGATATTTCCTTTATATTGTCATATCTTCATTCAACTTGATTTTTACAAAATAATCACCGTATACGATGTTCAGGGATGATCATCGTATACATTGAACATGGTCGTGTTAATTTGAATTATTAGTTTTAAGTTGGTGCATCTACATTGCGATTTTAGTCAACTTTAGTGCATATGTTCAAATGTTTGCAAATGGTGACTAAACTATCTTGTTAAGTTTTTCTTTTTTCTTTTTTTATATTTTCCCTGAGAAATAAATCGTTTTTATTTGTTTTTGTTAAGTAGTCAGACTTATATTTAGAAGTAACAACCATAATATGCTTTCTTCATAGTCCCATAATGAAAAATATAATTTTATGTATAAAGCAAAGACTATTAAGGTAGCTTTCCTTTTTTGTTACATGACTTAAAACAGGTTTTTCATAGTGAAATATAAATTTTATGCAATATAAACAATAAATTAATTTGCTTTTGAAACTTTGCATAACATGGATAAAAAAACCAAATCCTAGTTAAAACACTATTAACTGCAAGCAGAGTACTATTAAGTTGTTAAGGAAGTATGAAGTGGCCCCGCGCAAAAACTTGACAAAACTGTAACAATATTACAAATTATAAGCTGAGAGTCTATGCAGAAATTTATACAGAGAAAGTACATATTGTAACGACCCAGATTTTCTGGTCGATTTATATTGAATATTTAATATTATTTTAAATATTGAGCTGATAATATAAATCGATTTTTATATTGAATTATCGACATAATTATCGTAATACGAGGATCTTAAGTAATTTAATTTGAAATAGAGTCAAAATGATTTATATGAATTTTTATTTGAATTTAAACGATAATAATAATATCTTATTATCAAGGAATTTATTTGTTTTTGAATTTAAATTATATCATATTATATTAATTTATTTTGGTTATTTATATTCACGTTCAAATTAAATATCAAAATATATTCAGTTAGTTCAGAATAGTGTTACACTGTTGAAATAACAATGGTTACGTTAAAATAGCTGTTGTGGTTTAAATAAATGGACCCCGAGATATTTATAATGGATAGGATCGAAATCGAAAATCAAATCAATATCTATTTAAAAAGAAATAAAATCTATTTAAAATCAAATCACAATAAACATCAGCCGACCTACGCAGCTGGTTTTCTTGAGCAGTAAAAGTTGTCTCCTATTTTCTATATCAAGCAAACAAGCTCTAATGGCATTGTACGTCTGTTCTGGTTCGTTTCTATATATTGAGGCCATCGCCTTCATTCTCGTTCTCAAGTTAAACCGGGCCTTTGTATATTTCTCCTTCTCCAAAGTCTGTTGTTTTTAGTCCCTTTCTTTACCTTGTTCCGGAAAAAATCGAAATCAGTCCTCCAAAAAAAGAGAGAGAGAGGGGGAAATCAGAAACCGCGATAGACGATCGCGAGCTACTCAGAAGCTCGACGGTAGATCAAGCTGCTCACGCAAGGGGTTCCTGACCAATTATCGAAGTCTCGATGAAGGAAATCACCAATGTGAGAGAGACGCGAGTGTTGTTCTGGTCATCGATTCGGTCCTATAAGAGGGATTTGTTATCGAAGCAAGCATGAGGTACCTGAGTGCCGCGATGGTGATTTGGGATCGACAGTTGGAAATTTTGAGCATCGCGATTTAGGAGTTACCGTAGGTTGGTTTGAGTCTTGCTGAAATGGAGGAGAAGAGTTCCGTGATTGGAAGGTGTCAACGTTAATTTTGGGTCTGAAGGGGAGCTCGATTTTTGTTTTTGGGAACGTGAAGCTGAGGTGATGTCAGGAGTTTGGTTTGTGCTGTTTGCAGTAGAGATGGAAGCCGTGAAGGTCAGGTGCTAGAATTGACAGTGCTGAATTCAAATGGTGAGTTGTGGAGCCTGTTCGTCGGGGAGTTTAATGCGGGTTGATGGTCAGCAGGTCGATATTGAAAAAGGGATGGCCGCTGTTTGATAGGTGTGGTCAGTATACTATGGCGGCATCAAAAGTAAACAACGGGGATGTCTCAACTGCAGCTATATTATGCAGGATGTAGAACCGGAAATACTTTGAAATGGATTGAAGCAAACAATGTTCAAGATAAATGATTTGAATGAACGATATGGAGCTTTGGATGGATATTCGGCAAACGAAAAATCGAGGTGATTAAATCTTACTCATAGTTTTATATTTAAATTTATTTTTATCGTAAAATAAATTTGTTGGTTGCTTGGGTGCATGATTGAATTGTTCAATTTTTGTGGTTATTGGATTTTTCCCACAATACTATTAGCGGATGCCCGCGGTATAATTAGCGGATGACCCTACGCCCACTTATATAAGTGGATCCCCTTTATACCGGGATATCCTGCCACGAAGCATGATGGGTATTATTTCTGTTGACTAACGTCTGTGGATGCTGGAAAAACAGGTTGGAGGGATCCAACTGGATTCCTCAAAATATATTATCTGTTTGTTTGTTTGCTTGATTTCATGTTAAGACCCGCAACCTCCCCGTAAAGGAAAGCGTCGGATAGTTCGAGAACAAACCACAACAGAACGCATACAGAAGAACATTTCACTGTATTTTACAACAATGCATCAGATTACAAGAATATACAGAGTATAAAAGAATATTACACAGAAATATCAGAGATTTAAATTACATTTAAATACATAGCAGCGGAAAATAATACAATACACAAACTAGAATGAGATATACGGATACAAAGCTTTCCGGATATCGTTCCAGCTGTGAACCAGGATCCTGTGAATATAAATCTGCAAAACCCAAAACTACTAGCTGCCCGTGTCAAAATAAGGGCACCCAGAGTTTAGGTTAAAACAATAAACTCCAGGTCAGTCATGTGACTGGTGTGAGAACTAAAACAGTTATTAATCTTTATTTTAAATCATTAGGTAAATCAAGGGACCACGCCGTATAACACGGAACGGGTTTCCTCCCAAGAATACCAGTGCATAAAACAAACAGCGCAATGCTAAATAAAGAAAAATGAAGCTGTTATAAGACCCAGGTCCCATCACACAATGCAACGCAGTCGAGGATAGGGTTTTCCCTTATAACAGCCAAAGAATGCTTGATACGTTTTAAAACAAATCATTTGATACTATTATAAGTGTATAAAACAACTTCAAATCATAAGTATCAATCATAGGCGGCATAAGCGCCCCATCCCACTATGTCGCCATATATAGGTTATACAATCAAAATCGCAAAGTCACGTATTTGGAAATTGGATTTCCAACTATGAACCGAGGCAAAAGATAGTCCTCAACCGATTCGAGACGCTCTAGCCCGTGTCTCAGGATCAGAGCTCGAGTGACCCTTGGAGCGACAGGGCCGGTCCACACGGAGTGGATTAAAATGCCTGAACACTGCGTTTCCCCACCCTTTGGGGTGTCAATGAGCCAACAAATGACTCCATCGGTTCGAGAACGACCGATCAATCCGAGGCGCCTCGCAACAGCAACAACCACATAAGTCAAACTCGTCAGGGCGTGTAAAACCACTGACGCCACTTCTAACTAGAAAGAAACGCAAGTCCTCCCTGAGGTCCGTCTCCCGTTTTTGGTTCATACCTGGTGTGAAACCCGCGAGGTAAACGTTACACAAAGCTACGCCACAAAGGCCGTGCTTTGATCATCACCACAAGACTTTGCTTTTCAACAGAAGCCTTGATCATTTGCATCTTAGCATGCCACACAGGCAAACCACTCTATGCAACCGATATCAGTCACACAGAATGAAATCCAATGTCAGACACACAGTCCATTTACAAGTCCGTTCTGGGCCTGAACGAAACCGGAGGCACCTAGTACCCCGCATATCCATCGATCTCCAAGTACGTCTGGACGATCACCAACTGTTTCCATCTTCTTGGGTGTACAGCCCAATCAAGATCATCAGTTATCACCCAAACGACGTGAAGACTTCCGGTCTTCGACCATCGTCTTCATCTTCGACTTATCGTCGTATCAGTTATTCAGAATGGGATAAACCCGGTCTTCCTGAATAACTCGCGTATATTTTATAAAAGTGTTACACAAACACAACATACGCCTCATTCCAATTCATTAGTCACTAACCGTAAATTAATCAAGAGAATAATTCTCCAAATATTAACCCCGAAGGCCGAAACCAACATCAGATCAATATCCAGAAAACCATTCTGTTTGGCTAACCGACAGTTAGTTTCTAAATTTCACGTTCAAATCTAATTAAAGATTTAACTATCGCCTGGAGCAAAACTGGTGATACTCCATTCTCGATCTTTTCAATCTAATTAAAGATTCATTAAAACTCCACTTAGTTTTAATCTTTTGACTGGGTTAAAGAATCAGTGTCATTTAAAAACACGGTTCACGATAAACCCAAAATCACATTCATTAATCGTCGGGTTAAAGAACGAGTGTTATTTAAAACACTGTCCACGATAAACCCAAAAATCAATATCGATTCAATTCCAATTAAATGTTATTTAATTGGTACACTTCATTAAATCTAAATAAAAAGATTTAATCATTCCTCAACTGGGTTCAAGAACAGTGTTAATGAAGACACCATTCACGACAAACCCAAATCACGTTCATTAATTATCGGGTTAAAGAACAAGTGTTATTTAAAACACTGTTCACGATAAACCCAAAAATCAATATCAATTCAATTCCAATTAAATGTTATTTAATTGGTACACTTCATTAAATCTAAGTAAAAAGATTTAATCTTTTCTCAACTGGGTTCAAGAACAGTGTTAGTGAAGACACCATTCACGACAAACCCAAATCACATTTGATATTAAATACAAGGCTCTGAATAGAAAATATCCCGGCTTATATTCAATATCAAATTCTACGATTAACAAATGTCGTATTGGAAATAACGATATAAATATATATCTTTCAAATTTCCATAACAACATCCGTATAATCACGAATTCCAACATCGAAATATTCCGAAGACAATTTCGATTCAAATCCACTCCAATGCAATCATTGGACATTCTGGTTATTTTTAAAACCCTTTCTAATTCAGTTTATTTATTTAAAAATAAATAGAATTATAATTCTAGTTCAAAACTAGTTCAATTCGATAAAAATCTATTTTTATCTTTTCAAATATGGAGTTTTTCATCCCAATTCTTCCCAAATCATTTCTTATGATTTTACACAAATTATTACTATTTTTAATAATTTTATCAAGGCCCGTACAGTCGATTTCCAACAATGGCCATCGAACTGCACCTACAGCGACCTTTTTCGAATTTGATTTGGACGTATCTCCAAATCCAACCGTTAGATTTCAAATTTCTAATATTCGTTAGAAAGCTCTTTTCGATACGAACCCAACGGTTCCGGTTTTAGGAGAATCCGACGGTCGGATCTCCCGTAATGTCCGTTTGAAATAAATGGTCGAAATTCACGAACTGCCGCGGCGCGGCGCGTTCTATTCAGGCCATTATATTATATATATAATATATATAATATATACTTCGTCGATTTCTATTTAAAACGAATTATATAAATAGTTTTAAAATCATTTCAAAAGCTATTTCAACTTTCTTTTCAATTCAAATCAAAATTGAATTCTTCTTTATAAATTCGTTTTAAAATTCATTTCTATTCAATTCAAATTTCAATTCAATTTGAATTCATTTCAATTCACTTTCGATTCAATTTGAAATCGTTTTCAATTCAATTCATTTCGAAATCGTTTTCAATTCAATTCATTTCGAAATCGTTTTCAATTCAATTCATTTCGAAATCGTTTTCAATTCAATTCATTTCGAAATCGTTTTCAATTCAATTCATTTCGAAATCGTTTTCAATTCAATTCATTTCGAAATCGTTTTCAAAATCGATATAAATATCGTTCACGTCAAAATGGCGTCAATCTAATCAACACGGCTTCATATATTCCTTTATTTTCAAATATTCTATTTCAAATATTCCTTATTTTCACGATTGGAATGAGGCCCAATCAATTACCATATAAAGTTAATTATATGGATTTTCATACAACACATGTATATAATAGCAACGATAAATAATCAACCATCAACCAAAGTGCACTACACTGTATAAGCATCAAATAAAGATATCTAACGCTTATAACAGCATGTCAATCAATCGATCGACATATTTAATCAATCAGGATGAGTGAACTTCATATTTCATCCCAACACCCGTGTGGGGTTTCAAACAATCAAACAAATATTTTATTCGTGCAGTTGGGTGATGTGTAAAATTTATCGACCCAATCAATGTCTTTCAAATAGGTGTACATAAACAACCCGTCTGGTTTGTAAATGAATATTTATTTATTCACATTCACGTTAAAAATTATATTTTTAACGACAAAACATTTTATTCCAACATATGAACTTCTATTCAATTCATTCTTTAAATAAAATGATATTTTTATTTTTCTAACATATTTTAGAAAATTTCGGCGGCATAACGGCACGATACCAGAAACGGGACGAGGCCTAGCCTTATCCCCGGTCTAGTGAAGGCCCACGCCATTCACATATCAATCAAATCCATTCATCTCACCAAACAATTTAATTTCAATCAAATAATCTAACTGACTACACAACCAATCAAACAAGTCCATGGTCTGTGGACGGGTGTCGGGTGCTTCTAATAAGCACCGTCTGCATCCTAGTATATATATATATAACTAGAAAAATAGAATTTGAGTGAGAAGTTCTCACATATAGCTATCCTAGCTCCACGGCTCTTCTATTGTGGAGATCTTCGCCGTTTCGCCTTTTTGTCACCTTCGTTGCTGCTTTCACTACATACGTAAAAATCACATTTTTACTTCGCTATTCAATATATAAAAATCGAATTTTTACTTCGATGTACAATATATAAAAATCATATTTTTCTATCGAAGTTCAATATATAAAAACTATATTTTCTTTCGACGTTCAAAACATAAAAACTATATTTTTCTTTCGAAGTTCAAAACATAAAAACTATATTTTTCTTTCGAAGTTCAAAATATAAAAACTATATTTTTCTTTCGAAGTTCAAAATATAAAAACTATATTTTTCTTTCGAAGTTCAAAATATAAAAACTATATTTTTCTTTCGAAGTTCAAAATATAAAAACTATATTTTTCTTTCGAAGTTCAAAATATAAAAACTATATTTTTCTTTCGACGTTCAAAACATAAAAACTATATTTTTAGTTCGCTATTCAATATATAAACATCGAATTTTTACTTCGATGTACAATATATAAAAATCGAATTTTTATTTCAAAGTTCAATAGATAAAAATCGAATTTTTATTTCAAAGTTCAATAGATAAAAATCGAATTTTTATTTCAAATAGATTCCGCCTTTTCCATTTCAAAGATCTAATCTTTTCTTTTACTTTTCAAAGTTTAAATCTTTTACCTTTTAAAATTCAAATCTTTTACCTTTTAAAAATTCAAATCTTTTTAAAACCTTTTTTTAAAATAAAGAATCAGTTTTAAATCTTTATTAAAATTTCAGTTTTAAAATCCTAAACAAAATCAGTTTTAACTTTAAATAAAATCAGTTTTAAATTTTAACAAAAATCAGTTTTAACTTCATATATAAAAAAAACAGTTTTAACTTAATATAAAAAAAAACAGTTTTAACTTAATATAAAAAAAACAGTTTTAACTTAATATAAAAAAAACAGTTTTAACTTAATATAAAAATCAGAAATACTTACAGCGGGGGGGGGGGGGGGGGTCTTCGTCGACGTCTGAGGGGGCTTCAACGAGGCGGAGGGGGGGGAAGTGATCGGAGGAGGGGCGCGAGGCATCGGTGGGGGTTTCAACGAGGCGGAGGGGTTTTTCTGGCGCGGGGTTCTAAGCGGGAAGGAGAAGGACGGAAGAGCAGGAGTGGGAGGTCTGGGCGGAGGCGCGGCGGTTCCTGGAGGGTGGGGCGGCGGCGATGCGGCCTTAATCGCCTCGAGCGATTTGGGTTTTTGTGTTTTTTTTTTTTTTTTCTCTTTTCTGAAATGTATTCGAAGGGGGGGGCCAGAGGAAAATAAGGGGAGGAGAGAGTAATATTTTTTTTTTTATTTATTATTAATTAATTTATTTATTTTATCCTAAAGAGTTGACTTTCACATACGACCTCGAAACGAGGTCTACCGCCTGTCGTCCATAGCGTTCTACCCCCATTCCGAACACAATGGGATATGTATCGCATGCTGATTTGATCGTTTCGATCAGTTTCCTTTGAATTCACATTTAAATCACTATATTGAATTTTAAACGTACATTTCAAATTACCGGGGCCACATACGAATTCTAAAAATGGCAGAAAAATATTTTCTAGCTTCGTATTGACGATACGGTCCTAACAAAACTAGTTTCGTTGAATTCTGAGACCGTTTGAAAAATGGCCAATTTCCAGTCGATTAAAATCAACTGAAACCGGTCAAACGCGTTTTCCTTTGCCACGCTCACATATTGATTCGAAAAATTATGAAATTTGGAATCTAGCAATAACTTAACATCACGGACCCAACAAAACTGGTTTCGTCGAAATCCGAGGTCATTTGCAAAATGTCCATTTTTAAGGGCCTGAATTCCATAGCGACTATTCAGAATTTTTCAACTGGACATATCTTTTGATTCCCGATATGAAATCTTGATTTCTCGGATTCGTTGGAAAGATATTCACTATTAGATTCCATTATTTTTTGTTTCACTAAAATCCGGATTGTTTTGCACCCGGTACATTCAATTGAAGTTTGAAATCGAATTATCGAACTACCGCGCCATTTTCAATTCTATTTATAATTATATATAAATATTATATTGTAACACCCCACTCCCGCTATGATCACTCACTAAGGGAATGCCATAGCATCGGTGGAGTATTTTAGTGAATATAGAACAGAAAAATTACAACAAGACAGATATAAATAGTACTGAAATTTTAAAACATCATCTCATAACAGCGGAAGTAAAACATGTCTGGTTACATCATAAAACCACAATAAAGGTTCAAGTACAATATCCATCAAAATAAAGAAGTACATAATCCCACTCTCATACAATAGCCAAAAACAAAAGAAAAGATAACTGGATAACTGGAGCTTTACAGCTACCCAAGCTCCTAAAGACTGGAACAGCAATCCGATCAAGCTCCACTACTGCTAGATCCACCACAGGACCTGAGGGTTGGGAAAAAGATAAAAACAACGGGGTCAGACATAAGTCTGAGCGAGTCCTATACTTTAACAATACAATCGTTAAAGTAACCAGAGAAGACATGAATTGATATACGGTAACATATAGGGATGAATAGCTACCCTAAGCAATCAACTAAGATAAAGGATAAAGACGCATCTACCCTTCCCAAGGTTATATTACTAAACTGCACCACACCAGTCGTCCTACCATTAAAGGTTGATCCCACCCAAGGACTTATAAAATTTACTAATTAGTACCTGCGTACCCCTAGGGAGACCAAGTAGGCGCCACGGGGCCCTACAATCCACTAGGTGTACACACTACTTCCATTCGATCGGCTCCCTAACGTAGATACCCGTGCTGGCCCCACCGTGGGATGTATCATTCCCCAATGTGGCAACCTGATGAAACTAAAGGTGCACGGCTTATATCTACTCGATGCAACAACGGCTTACCTACCAGCCCGGGCCCCCCTCACGCATATGAAGCCCGTTGGACTTGCGTTGCCACCGCTTACCCGTTTTGGCCTCTTATAATCAAGCCCAATATGCGTGTCCGTCACTCGACATGGGTCGAGCCCACAAAGATACGTTTGGGATATTGGTTGAAATGGGCCCCCACAAGCTACCCACTTAAGCTTGTCAAATATCTAATGTATCCCACTTAACCCTTTAATCATGTTTAATTACATGTTTCTCTTGGTTAAGTATTCTAATCGTAATTTTCTATTGCCACCCAAGGCAACCCACTTAAGATTCCACATGCCACCCAAGGCACCCACTTAACCCCTCATGTCCCACTACATGCTATAATGGTTAAGTGTTTCTTAATTAATTAAGACCGTGATCTCCCGTAAAGACCTCCCACAATTAGACTGACTGTTATGACCGCCTGGTTAAGCCGGTGAATCCGGGCAGTCTTACGTCATAACAGAGTCAAACCTCGTGTCTTTACCTTAATCACGTATTTAATTTATGGCCAAGACCTCTCACATTGGGCTGACATTTGTAGCAACTGGTTAAGCCGGTCGGGTCCGGGCAGTTTTACACTACAAATGAGTCCAACCTCGTGTCTTAGTCGATTAATTACACCTAATTAATCACCCCCATATTAATTATCCCTAATTAATGTCAAGCTTTTCATAACATGGGCTAGACCCTAACTTAATAGGTAAATTCCCATGGGGTAGACCTAACTCAATAGGTAAATTCCCAAACATAGTATGGGTACACCTAACCAAATAGGGCAAATTCCCATACTATGTTTATTTATTTTGTGTTATGCATAATTATATTAATTTCACACAATCTTATTAACTTATGCATTTAATTACCCCATCGTTCCCACGTAATTTCGTTCATGATATAACACATATAAAAGGTGTCAACTTGCATATGAATGAACATGTTTCAAAGGTGCCATCTTGCATATTAACAAACACATAACTTGCATATGAACTTGCATAACATGTCACATAACTTTGCATATAATATGTCACATAACTTACATATTCATTTTGCATAACAAACTTGCATATTAGCTTATAGACTTGCATAATGTGTCATCATGAACTTGCATATTAATAAACATGTAACTTGCATATTTACTTACATGTAACTCGCATATTAACAAACATGTAACTTGCATATAAAGAAACATGTAGCTTGCATATTTACATACATGTAACTTGCATATTAACAAACATGTAACTTGCATATTAAACAAACATGTAACTTGCATATTTACATACATGTAACTTGCATATTAACAAACATGTAACTTGCATATTAACAAACATGTAACTTGCATAGCATATTACCATGAACTTGCATAACATGCATATGATTACATAGCCCACAACTTGCATATTTAGCATCATGCAAACATAACATACATCATATTAAACTTGCATAAGCTTACATACTCAACATGCATAAACATAAGATTAATGCTAACATCATATCATATGATTCAAAGCTCATTAACCCACATACAAAACCATAAATCTCATCACATCTCATCTAATTAGTTTACCAAAAGATCTTCAAAGTGATAGAAACTCACAACTAGCAACTTTGAACACCAAATGAAGAAGATTAAGATGCTAAGAAGGGATTAGAAGTTGATTAGAGAGTGATTAGTATGCAACCCTCTTCATAAAATTAGTGGAGGCCATGAGAGCTAGCATTTTGCCATAGTTTAGTCACTAGGTTTAATTATGAATGAATTAGGGTAGGTTAGGGTCTTATTTATAGATTAGGCAAGTGTTTTAGGCCATAGGATTAACCCTAGATTCAATCCAAGCCATCAAAGCATGTCTTGGGGAAGAAGTCAAGTGTAGGAACCATCTAGGGCCTTTAGATTAAAGATGGACCATGAGAACCATTCAAATGCAAAATCTGCACTTGAGCGAATCGGCCCACGGGTTGACAGCCAAACACCCTGGATTAACCCCTAGTCGACCCAGC
Organism: Allium sativum; assembly: GCA_030737875.1. Taxonomy (NCBI): domain Eukaryota; kingdom Viridiplantae; phylum Streptophyta; class Magnoliopsida; order Asparagales; family Amaryllidaceae; genus Allium; species Allium sativum. The sequence goes on along the minus strand of CM060912.1, from coordinate 1,007,447,170 downwards.
GGGCTCGGGTCGACTTCAAAAATCGGCCGGTTCGGTTATTCCCCTCTCCCAATTCGCTGTTTTGAGCATTTTTGCATATTTATTTATTAAATTTTCAATTATATATATATATATATATATATATATCAATATATATATATATATATATCTACACAACCCATTTCACTTAATTAAGTATACTTTAATTTGGGAATTTTCGTGAAACTTCGCGAGGCCATATCTTGGTCATACGGACTCCGATTTTCGAAAACTCGGACTCTATTTCGCGTATTTTTCCGAGACGAACACAATGGCATAGCCCGTTTCCCTTGATTCCCATTTTAGAATTAAATTCTGCCTCGATTTATGTTATTACAGGTTATTGAAAATACGGGTTGTTACATTCTCCCCTCCTTAAAGGATTTCGTCCCCGAAATCTTCAAGTTAGGAAGAACGTATCCTACCATCCAATCATCCATCTACTCAAAGCATCATCCACGAGCAATCATTGTCCTTACAAGATTCTAAATGCTGGATGGATATATGCAAAAGTGTGTGTATATGTACTTACCTAATGCGAAAATCAGGCGGTTACTGATACAGTAAACCTCCTTAATGCAAACCATGATAGTGCCATGCATCCAATATGTATGCGAAACCCTATTGACACATACAAATTTCTACATGCGTGCACAACCATACACAAAAATGCATCATCCATATGATAACACAGCCATGATACATCCATCAATCTAACTACCACATCCATTTATGCAATATGCAACATGAAGTGACTGAGCCGATCTAGTGCCTAATGTGTGTGTATATGCATCCACGAGCAACCACTAGCAAACAATTGCATCCATATGCATCCATCAACCATAACATGTTTCAAACACATGTCTCAACCATAGGTTTTACCCTATCTAAAGGTCATAGGTATTAGCGAGAGGATATACTAAAGATAAGATAAGTACTAGACAAGCAATAAAGGAGAAGTTAAAAGACATACTCTCAAAAAGAAATGGATACAAAGAACGCATCTTTGCTTCCGTCTCCCAAGTAGCATTGCTTTCGTCATCTCCCCATTGCACTTTAACTAGCTGAACTTCTCTGTTCCTCAACTTCCTAGTTTCTGACCCAAGGATGCGAGTAGGAGCTCGTCGAATCGTCGCATCACGCTCTACCTCTACATCTCTAAGCAAGCTCGGCTCTACCACCTCCGCGGTCTCATGTAAGCACTTCCTCAAATGTGATACATGGAATACATCATGAACACCACTAAGTCTGTCGGGCAACTCCACCCTATATGCCATCCGTCCAATCCTTTCCTTAATAGGAAACGGCCCAACAAATCTCGGTGCTAACTTCCCTACGGACCCAAAGCGAACAACATTTCTCAATGGAGATACTTTGACAAAAACCATGTCCCCAACCTCAAACTCAAGATCCGTCCTTCTCCGATCCGCATAAGATTTCTGTCTATCTTGCGCTGCTTTCATCCTTTTTCGAATTAAATCAATCTTCTCTGAAGTCTCTCTAACCATATCCGGCCCAAGCAAGATCTTATCCGTAGATTCCCACCAACATGTAGGAGATCGACAAGGCCTTCCATAAAGAGCTTCGAAAGGAGCCATACCAATACTGGACTGAAAGCTGTTATTATATGCGAACTCCACCAAAGGAAGATGTTCTTCCCATGTACCTCCAAAATCCAAGATACAAAGCCTCAAAAGATCTTCTAAGATACGGTTCACCCTCTCGGTCTGACCGTCCGTCTGAGGATGATATGCGGTGCTCAAACACAACTGAGTCCCTACCGCCTCTTGCAAACTTCTCCAAAACTCACTAGTGAAAATAGGATCTCGATCACTCACAATGCTGGATGGTACGCCATGCAATCTAACAATCTCTCTAACATAGACTGAAGCAAGCCATGGAGCGGTCCTCTTACTCTTTACGGGTATAAAATGGGCACTCTTTGTAAGTCTGTCTACCACAACCCAAATTCCCGTATTGCCCTTCCTCGATCTCGGTAACCCGTCGATGAAATCCATCGAGACACTATCCCACTTCCACTGTGGAACTTCCAATGGGTGTAGCAACCCACCGGGTTTCCTTTGCTCCACTTTAACTTGTTGGCACACTAAGCATCTAGCCACATACTCGGCCACATCTTTCTTCATACCGGCCCAAAAGAAAACTCTCTTCATGTCTTGGTACATTTTGTCTCCACCGGGATGAATAGTCATTCTTGAACGATGTGCATCATCCAAAATAGCCTTCTTCAAACCCTCATCTTGCGGTACACAAAGTCTACCGTCTCTATGCAACCATCCCTTATCATCTATGGTGTATCTACCCAAATGGCTGGACGACTCCCCTCTTATAAGCTTCTCTACCAACACCACCAACTGTGGGTCGTCTCGCTGAGCCTCGCCAATCCGTCTCAAAAGAGTAGGTCTAACCTCCAAGGATGCCAACAAACCAGGTACAAAATCAACAGAAGGTCTGAAGTCAAACAAAGAAAGAAACTCCAAGCTTCGTCGTTCCACGAACAATGGACTCAAAGATAGCCTTTTTCTACTTAAGGCGTCTGCCACCACGTTACCCTTACCAGGGGTATACGCTATCTCGAAATCATAGGATGCTAAGAACTCCATCCACCTTTGCTGTCTTAAGTTTAAATCCTTCTGAGAGAATAAGTACTTCAATGATTTATGGTCGGTGAACAACTCGAATCTCTCACCAAGAAGATAATGGCGCCAAGACTTAAGTGCGAAAACAATCGCGGCCAACTCTAGATCATGGGTAGGGTAATTCTTCTCATGCACTCTCAATTGTCTCCCTCCATAGGCTATTACCCTTCCCTCCTGCATCAAGACTGCGCCTAATCCTGTTCCACAAGCATCGGTATAAACAACAAACGGCTTACTCCCATCTGGAAGCACTAAAACTGGAGCGGTGGTCAAAGCTCTCTTTAACCGTCGGAAAGCATCATCACAATCTACATCCCATGAGAAAACCAGATTCTTCTTCGTCAAGCGGGTTAATGGGGCTGATATCTTCGCGAAGTCTTTGATGAACTTCCTATAATATCCTGCCAACCCCAAGAAACTTCTTACCTCGGTAGCATTTCTAGGAACTTTCCAATCCTGGATAGATACTATCTTTGCGGGATCCACAGCTATCCCTTCCTTAGAGACCACATGCCCTAAGAATCGCACTTCTCTTCTCCAAAAATGGCATTTAGAGAATTTAGCTTTAAGACTATGCGCTCGAAGAGTCTCCAACACTTCCTTGAGATGTAAGGCATGCTCTTCTTCATTCTTGGAAAAGACCAAGATGTCATCCACAAAAACTACTACAAACTTATTCAGATACTCTCTGAACACTCTACTCATGAGATCAACAAAGTATGCAGGGGCGTTTGTCAACCCAAATGGCATCACTAGCCACTCATAAAAACCATCCGGAGTCCGGAAAGCAGTCTTCTCTATACTGTCCTCCGCCACTCTTAACTGATGAAACCCTGTAGCTAAGTCCATCTGCGAAAATACTGACGCGCCAACCAACTGATCAAAGAGATCATCTATCCTCGGTAATGGGTGTCTATTCTTCTTCGTGAGCTTATTAAGTTCCCTATAATCCACACAAAGTCTGAGGGACCCATCCGCCTTCGTGGCAAACACTACTGGAGCTCCCCACTCCGATATACTTCGCCTTATGAACCCCTTCTCAAGCAACTCCCCTACTTGCTTATGAAGTTCTCTTCTCTCACGAGGAGCCATGTGGCGTACTGGCAAAGACACTGGTTTGGCATTATCCACCAAATAAATTCGGAAATCTATCTCCCGCTTCGGAGGCAAACCCTTTACTTCTTCAAACACATCCGGATATTCCCGGACCACTCTGACAGAACGCAAACTCTCGACCGAAGCATCGAGCGATTCAAGATAACTTAGCAAAACAGATTCCATGGGATTACAAGAGATCTCGAGAGTATTACCCAAGCGGGTCATAAGCCTGACAACTCTCCTTTCACAATCAAGAACGGCACCATTACTGGATAACCAGTCCATGCCCAAGATCAACCCATAGCCCGTGAAGCCCAATACAAAAGCATCACATCTAAACTCAACGCTAAGTATAGAAATCTTCAAACCCAAACATATCATAGACAGATATATGGAGCCCCCAATTGGGTTTGAGACAACCAAGGGATCATCAACTAGACTGGTGTCTAAGTGCAGTGACTCAACTAACGATGATGAGATAAAAGAATGCGATGCGCCAGAGTCAAACAAAGTACGAACTGGATGATCAAACAGAAAAACCAGACTTTCAACGGAAATAGTTCTACCTCTCTGCTGAATCGGTGGAACTGAGAGAACCTGAACTTGCCCCCCTGACTGAGGTGGTGCTATAAGAGCTTGCACCTGGCCTCCTGAGGTAGACCCCGTCTTCTGCCCCTTCTTTGGGCAGTTTTTCACAAGATGCCCTGCTTCACCACAATGAAAGCAACCGGTCTTCTTCTTTTTGCGACAATCCTTACTGAGGTGTCCTGGTGTTCCACAATTGAAGCACTTCTTCTTCGTCTTCTTTTTGTCACCATTGCCTTTTCCGCCCTTGCCTTGTTGTTGCTGTTGCGGTTTCTTCTGATCCCCCTTTTTCTCTGGTGCCTTAGAATTCTTATCATCCTCATGCATAAGTGCCATGTAGACAAGCTTCTCAAAAGTGGCCCCCATAGGAATGTGAGTCATAGCTATTCCTTGCAATGGTTCGTTCAAGCCTCTAACGAACCTCAAAGCCTTCTTCTCCGGTGTATTCACCAACTCTATGCCAAACCTTGCTAATTGATTGAATTTGTTGACATATTCTTTCACCGTGAGATTCCCTTGCTTCAAATTCAAGAACTTCTCCATATACAGATTCTCTTCCGCCCTTGAGAGAAACTTAGCCCCAAACCTTTGCTTAAAATCTGCCCAAGAGTCAACAGGGCGTTCTCCATTAGTGACCTCCCACCAGAATGAGGCCTCTCCCTTCATTAACCAAGCCGCCAACTTGACTTTCTTTCCCTCTTCCACTTCAAAGATATCTAGCAACTCTTCCACTTCCTTAAGCCAATCTCTAGCCTCTACGAAAGTCTCTGAACCAAGAAAAGGTTTTCCTCCTATAGCCTTGAACTCCTTGCAAACCTTAGCAAAATTATCCACTCTAGGCTGAGGAGGAGGAGCGGTTGTCTCTGGTGTAGTAGCATTGGCCGGACCCGCAGCCGCGGCCCTAGCCTCTTGCAACCTCCTATACCATAGTGGTATAACTAAACCCTCCGGGATGTTAAGATCTTCAGCCATGCTGAAACGAAAGAGGAAAGATTCAAAAAGGAGATTCCGAAAGATAAAGATATGGCTATTGGGGATTATGCTTTTCTTTTTCAAAAACTTTTTCTCTTAGAAGACATGCTTTTAAAAATACTTTCTTCGAAAATACTCTTAGAAAGTAGTTTTTCTCAAAAATTTTATCTGTTCTGGTAACCTTAAGCTCTGATACCACGTGTAACACCCCACTCCCGCTATGATCACTCACTAAGGGAATGCCATAGCATCGGTGGAGTATTTTAGTGAATATAGAACAGAAAAATTACAACAAGACAGATATAAATAGTACTTGAAATTTTAAAACATCATCTCATAACAGCGGAAGTAAAACATGTCTGGTTACATCATAAAACCACAATAAAGGTCAAGTACAATATCCATCAAAATAAAGAAGTACATAATCCCACTCTCATACAATAGCCAAAAACAAAAGAAAAGATAACTGGATAACTGGAGCTTTACATCTACCCAAGCTCCTAAAGACTGGAACAGCAATCCGATCAAGCTCCACTACTGCTAGGATCCACCACAGGACCTGAGGGTTGGGAAAAAGATAAAAACAACGGGGTCAGACATAAGTCTGAGCGAGTCCTATAACTTTAACAATACAATCGTTAAAGTAACCAGAGAAGACATGAATTGATATACGGTAACATATAGGGATGAATAGCTACCCTAAGCAATCAACTAAGATAAAGGATAAAGACGCATCTACCCTTCCCAAGGTATATTACTAAACTGCACCACACCAGTCGTTCCTAACTTAAAGGTTGATCCCACCCAAGGACTTATAAAATTTACTAATTAGTACCTGCGTACCCCTAGGTGACCAAGTAGGCGCCACGGGGCCCTACAATCCACTAGGTGTACACACTACTTCCCATTCGATCGGCTCCCTAACGTAGATACCCGTGCTGGCCCCACCGTGGGATGTATCATTCCCCAATGTGGCAACCTGATGAAACTAAAGGTGCACGGCTTATATCTACTCGATGCAACAACGGCTTACCTACCAGCCCGGGCCCCCTCACGCATATGAAGCCCGTTGGACTTGCGTTGCCACCGCTTACCCGTTTTGGCCTCTTATAATCAAGCCCAATATGCGTGTCCCGTCACTCGACATGGGTCGAGCCCACAAAGATACGTTTGGGATATTGGTTGAAATGGGCCCCCACAAGCTACCCACTTAAGCTTGTCAAATATCTAGTGTATCCCACTTAACCCTTTAATCATGTTTAATTACATGTTTCTCTTGGTTAAGTATTCTAATCGTATTTTCTATTGCCACCCAAGGCAACCCACTTAAGATTCCACATGCCACCCAAGGCACCCACTTAACCCCTCATGTCCCACTACATGCTATAATGGTTAAGTGTTTCTTAATTAATTAAGACCGTGATCTCCCGTAAAGACCTCCCACATTAGACTGACTGTTATGACCGCCTGGTTAAGCCGGTAGAATCCGGGCAGTCTTACGTCATAACAGAGTCTAACCTCGTGTCTTTACCTTAATCACGTATTTAATTTATGGCCAAGACCTCTCACATTGGGCTGACATTTGTAGCAACTGGTTAAGCCGGTCGGGTCCGGGCAGTTTTACACTACAAATGAGTCCAACCTCGTGTCTTAGTCGATTAATTACACCTAATTAATCACCCCCATATTAATTATCCCTAATTAATGTCAAGCTTTTCATAACATGGGTAGACCTAACTTAATAGGTAAATTCCCATGGGGTAGACCTAACTCAATAGGTAAATTCCCAACACATAGTATGGGTACACCTAACCAAATAGGCAAATTCCCATACTATGTTTATTTATTTTGTGTTATGCATAATTATATTAATTTCACACAATCTTATTAACTTATGCATTTAATTACCCCATCGTTCCCACGTAATTTCGTTCATGATATAACACATATAAAAGGTGTCAACTTGCATATGAATGAACATGTTTCAAAGGTGCCATCTTGCATATTAACAAACACATAACTTGCATATGAACTTGCATAACATGTCACATAACTTGCATATAATATGTCACATAACTTACATATTCATTTTGCATAACAAACTTGCATATTAGCTTATAGACTTGCATAATGTGTCATCATGAACTTGCATATTAATAAACATGTAACTTGCATATTTACATACATGTAACTCGCATATTAACAAACATGTAACTTGCATATAAAGAAACATGTAACTTGCATATTTACATACATGTAACTTGCATATTAACAAACATGTAACTTGCATATTAACAAACATGTAACTTGCATATTTACATACATGTAACTTGCATATTAACAAACATGTAACTTGCATATTAACAAACATGTAACTTGCATAGCATATTACCATGAACTTGCATAACATGCATATGATTACATAGCCCACAACTTGCATATTTAGCATCATGCAAACATAACATACATCATATTAAACTTGCATAAGCTTACATACTCAACATGCATAAACATAAGATTAATGCTAACATCATATCATATGATTCAAAGCTCATTAACCCACATACAAAACCATAAATCTCATCACATCTCATCTAATTAGTTTACCAAAAGATCATCAAAGTGATAGAAACTCACAACTAGCAACTTTGAACACCAAATGAAGAAGATTAAGATGCTAAGAAGGGATTAGAAGTTGATTAGAGAGTGATTAGTATGCAACCCTCTTCATAAAATTAGTGGAGGCCATGAGAGCTAGCATTTTGCCATAGTTTAGTCACTAGGTTTAATTATGAATGAATTAGGGTAGGTTAGGGTCTTATTTATAGATTAGGCAAGTGTTTTAGGCCATAGGATTAACCCTAGATTCAATCCAAGCCATCAAAGCATGTCTTGGGGAAGAAGTCAAGTGTAGGAACCATCTAGGGCCTTTAGATTAAAGATGGACCATGAGAACCATTCAAATGCAAAATCTGCACTTGAGCGAATCGGCCCACGGGTTGACAGCCAAACACCCTGGATTAACCCCTAGTCGACCCAGCGGGCTCGGGTCGACTTCAAAAATCGGCCGGTTCGGTTATTCCCCTCTCCCAATTCGCTGTTTTGAGCATTTTTGCATATTTATTTATTAAATTTTCAATTATATATATATATATATATCAATATATATATATATATATCTACACAACCCATTTCACTTAATTAAGTATACTTTAATTTGGGAATTTTCGTGAAACTTCGCGAGGCCATATCTTGGTCATACGGACTCCGATTTTCGAAAACTCGGACTCTATTTCGCGTATTTTTCCGAGACGAACACAATGGCATAGCCCGTTTCCCTTGATTCCCATTTTAGAATTAAATTCTGCCTCGATTTATGTTATTACAGGTTATTGAAAATACGGGTTGTTACATATATTCTAACGACGACGTATATAATATATACGTTCTAATTATATTCAAAATAAATTTCTCGTCGATATTATTTAAAATAATCTATTTTAAATAATCAAAATTCGCTAAAATTGCCAAAATAAAAATTTTAAACTGGCCCAGATTTTACGGGTTGTTACAATCTCCCCCACTTAAAACTTTTCGTCCCCGAAAAGGAACAAAGTCGAAAGTGGTTTGATTATTCAGTTCTACGATCGATCAGGCTTCCATTCTCCAACTCTTTAGTTTTTGAGAATTTTCAAAATTTCAAAAATTTGGCTAACACCCTAAATTTTCGAAAAATTTCGCCATAACCTCCCCTGCACCGGGAGCATCGGGGAATTTCAAATAGCTTCCCCGGTCCTTCAGATCTCAAAAAGAAAAAGAAAAAGCCAAGCGGCTAGCCAATAGGCTCACAAAATCATCATCACCCAAACAAAACAGGAAATTATTGTAATAAACATGTACCTATTTGTCGGGCAAACAAATTTTATTCTTCGGCTCTAGCCTCCTTGCTATGACCTGTTCAATGTAAGTATATATACATGCAAGCTACTGCGACCAATTTTCAATACAATTCAATATTCGATCAAATTAGGCATAATGGTTCAAAATTATAAAACAACTAAACAAACACCACAAACATCAATCCATTAGTGAATTAGAGTTTCAAATTCGTAATTTTGATACATATACAAAAATCAGATTCTTGATGCCAAATCACAATAATAAATCCTATATAGTTTTGGTTCTCACACCAGTCAATAGGAAATATATAGAAATCACACCTTCGGAGCACGAACATAAATATCGATGATGCCATGGTCATTATCAACATCATCTCCGGGCACTAGAGTGTGATTCTATATCTATTCAATATATTAAAACTTTGAATATACGTTTGCAAGGCGTATATGCAAATTCTTTATATACTGAATTGTCCAAATCAATATAAATAAGTAATCAGATACGAATAATTGAATTAAATTTTCAAACCAAAATTTTGTTTTCATTTTAAAAATATACTCCTCACACTCGTTCTAGGATACTACTGATCCCATCTCTAACGAGTCATTCCCGTTGGATATTACTAATCCAATATCTGATGAATTCTTTCGTACGGTTCTAATGTGCCTTGTTCTCTGCTTTGTAAACCAAAGCTCTGATACCAAATGTTAAGACCCGCAACCTCCCCGTAAAGGAAAGCGTCGGATAGTTCGAGAACAAACCACAACAGAACGCATACAGAAGAACATTTCACTGTATTTTACAACAATGCATCAGATTACAAGAATATACAGAGTATAAAAGAATATTACACAGAAATATCAGAGATTTAAATTACATTTAAATACATAGCAGCGGAAAATAATACAATACACAAACTAGAATGAGATATACGGATACAAAGCTTTCCGGATATCGTTCCAGCTGTGAACCAGGATCCTGTGAATATAAATCTGCAAAACCCAAAACTACTAGCTGCCCGTGTCAAAATAAGGGCACCCAGAGTTTAGGTTAAAACAATAAACTCCAGGTCAGTCATGTGACTGGTGTGAGAACTAAAACAGTTATTAATCTTTATTTTAAATCATTAGGTAAATCAAGGGACCACGCCGTATAACACGGAACGGGTTTCCTCCCAAGAATACCAGTGCATAAAACAAACAGCGCAATGCTAAATAAAGAAAAATGAAGCTGTTATAAGACCCAGGTCCCATCACACAATGCAACGCAGTCGAGGATAGGGTTTTCCCTTATAACAGCCAAAGAATGCTTGATACGTTTTAAAACAAATCATTTGATACTATTATAAGTGTATAAAACAACTTCAAATCATAAGTATCAATCATAGGCGGCATAAGCGCCCCATCCCACTATGTCACCATATATAGGTTATACAATCAAAATCGCAAAGTCACGTATTTGGAAATTGGATTTCCAACTATGAACCGAGGCAAAAGATAGTCCTCAACCGATTCGAGACGCTCTAGCCCGTGTCTCAGGATCAGAGCTCGAGTGACCCTTGGAGCGACAGGGCCGGTCCACACGGAGTGGATTAAAATGCCTGAACACTGCGTTTCCCCACCCTTTGGGGTGTCAATGAGCCAACAAATGACTCCATCGGTTCGAGAACGACCGATCAATCCGAGGCGCCTCGCAACAGCAACAACCACATAAGTCAAACTCGTCAGGGCGTGTAAAACCACTGACGCCACTTCTAACTAGAAAGAAACGCAAGTCCTCCCTGAGGTCCGTCTCCCGTTTTTGGTTCATACCTGGTGTGAAACCCGCGAGGTAAACGTTACACAAAGCTACGCCACAAAGTGCTTTGATCATCACCACAAGACTTTTCTTTTCAACAGAAGCCTTGATCATTTGCATCTTAGCATGCCACACAGGCAAACCACTCTATGCAACCGATATCAGTCACACAGAATGAAATCCAATGTCAGACACACAGTCCATTTACAAGTCCGTTCTGGGCCTGAACGAAACCGGAGGCACCTAGTACCCCGCATATCCATCGATCTCCAAGTACGTCTGGACGATCACCAACTGTTTCCATCTTCTTGGGTGTACAGCCCAATCAAGATCATCAGTTATCACCCAAACGACGTGAAGACTTCCGGTCTTCGACCATCGTCTTCATCTTCGACTTATCGTCGTATCAGTTATTCAGAATGGGATAAACCCGGTCTTCCTGAATAACTCGCGTATATTTTATAAAAGTGTTACACAAACACAACATACGCCTCATTCCAATTCATTAGTCACTAACCGTAAATTAATCAAGAGAATAATTCTCCAAATATTAACCCCGAAGGCCGAAACCAACATCAGATCAATATCCAGAAAACCATTCTGTTTGGCTAACCGACAGTTAGTTTCTAAATTTCACGTTCAAATCTAATTAAAGATTTAACTATCGCCTGGAGCAAAACTGGTGATACTCCATTCTCGATCTTTTCAATCTAATTAAAGATTCATTAAAACTCCACTTAGTTTTAATCTTTTGACTGGGTTAAAGAATCAGTGTCATTTAAAAACACGGTTCACGATAAACCCAAAATCACATTCATTAATCGTCGGGTTAAAGAACGAGTGTTATTTAAAACACTGTCCACGATAAACCCAAAAATCAATATCGATTCAATTCCAATTAAATGTTATTTAATTGGTACACTTCATTAAATCTAAATAAAAAGATTTAATCATTCCTCAACTGGGTTCAAGAACAGTGTTAATGAAGACACCATTCACGACAAACCCAAATCACGTTCATTAATTATCGGGTTAAAGAACAAGTGTTATTTAAAACACTGTTCACGATAAACCCAAAAATCAATATCAATTCAATTCCAATTAAATGTTATTTAATTGGTACACTTCATTAAATCTAAGTAAAAAGATTTAATCTTTTCTCAACTGGGTTCAAGAACAGTGTTAGTGAAGACACCATTCACGACAAACCCAAATCACATTTGATATTAAATACAAGGCTCTGAATAGAAAATATCCCGGCTTATATTCAATATCAAATTCTACGATTAACAAATGTCGTATTGGAAATAACGATATAAATATATATCTTTCAAATTTCCATAACAACATCCGTATAATCACGAATTCCAACATCGAAATATTCCGAAGACAATTTCGATTCAAATCCACTCCAATGCAATCATTGGACATTCTGGTTATTTTTAAAACCCTTTCTAATTCAGTTTATTTATTTAAAAATAAATAGAATTATAATTCTAGTTCAAAACTAGTTCAATTCGATAAAAATCTATTTTTATCTTTTCAAATATGGAGTTTTTCATCCCAATTCTTCCCAAATCATTTCTTATGATTTTACACAAATTATTACTATTTTTAATAATTTTATCAAGGCCCGTACAGTCGATTTCCAACAATGGCCATCGAACTGCACCTACAGCGACCTTTTTCGAATTTGATTTGGACGTATCTCCAAATCCAACCGTTAGATTTCAAATTTCTAATATTCGTTAGAAAGCTCTTTTCGATACGAACCCAACGGTTCCGGTTTTAGGAGAATCCGACGGTCGGATCTCCCGTAATGTCCGTTTGAAATAAATGGTCGAAATTCACGAACTGCCGCGGCGCGGCGCGTTCTATTCAGGCCATTATATTATATATATAATATATACTTCGTCGATTTCTATTTAAAACGAATTATATAAATAGTTTTAAAATCATTTCAAAAGCTATTTCAACTTTCTTTTCAATTCAAATCAAAATTGAATTCTTCTTTATAAATTCGTTTTAAAATTCATTTCTATTCAATTCAAATTTCAATTCAATTTGAATTCATTTCAATTCACTTTCGATTCAATTTGAAATCGTTTTCAATTCAATTCATTTCGAAATCGTTTTCAATTCAATTCATTTCGAAATCGTTTTCAATTCAATTCATTTCGAAATCGTTTTCAATTCAATTCATTTCGAAATCGTTTTCAATTCAATTCATTTCGAAATCGTTTTCAATTCAATTCATTTCGAAATCGTTTTCAAAATCGATATAAATATCGTTCACGTCAAAATGGCGTCAATCTAATCAACACGGCTTCATATATTCCTTTATTTTCAAATATTCTATTTCAAATATTCCTTATTTTCACGATTGGAATGAGGCCCAATCAATTACCATATAAAGTTAATTATATGGATTTTCATACAACACATGTATATAATAGCAACGATAAATAATCAACCATCAACCAAAGTGCACTACACTGTATAAGCATCAAATAAAGATATCTAACGCTTATAACAGCATGTCAATCAATCGATCGACATATTTAATCAATCAGGATGAGTGAACTTCATATTTCATCCCAACACCCGTGTGGGGTTTCAAACAATCAAACAAATATTTTATTCGTGCAGTTGGGTGATGTGTAAAATTTATCGACCCAATCAATGTCTTTCAAATAGGTGTACATAAACAACCCGTCTGGTTTGTAAATGAATATTTATTTATTCACATTCACGTTAAAAATTATATTTTTAACGACAAAACATTTTATTCCAACATATGAACTTCTATTCAATTCATTCTTTAAATAAAATGATATTTTTATTTTTCTAACATATTTTAGAAAATTTCGGCGGCATAACGGCACGATACCCGAAACGGGACGAGGCCTAGCCTTATCCCCGGTCTAGTGAAGGCCCACGCCATTCACATATCAATCAAATCCATTCATCTCACCAAACAATTTAATTTCAATCAAATAATCTAACTGACTACACAACCAATCAAACAAGTCCATGGTCTGTGGACGGGTGTCGGGTGCTTCTAATAAGCACCGTCTGCATCCTAGTATATATATATATAACTAGAAAAATAGAATTTGAGTGAGAAGTTCTCACATATAGCTATCCTAGCTCCACGGCTCTTCTATTGTGGAGATCTTCGCCGTTTCGCCTTTTTGTCACCTTCGTTGCTGCTTTCACTACATACGTAAAAATCACATTTTTACTTCGCTATTCAATATATAAAAATCGAATTTTTACTTCGATGTACAATATATAAAAATCATATTTTTCTATCGAAGTTCAATATATAAAAACTATATTTTCTTTCGACGTTCAAAACATAAAAACTATATTTTTCTTTCGAAGTTCAAAACATAAAAACTATATTTTTCTTTCGAAGTTCAAAATATAAAAACTATATTTTTCTTTCGAAGTTCAAAATATAAAAACTATATTTTTCTTTCGAAGTTCAAAATATAAAAACTATATTTTTCTTTCGAAGTTCAAAATATAAAAACTATATTTTTCTTTCGAAGTTCAAAATATAAAAACTATATTTTTCTTTCGACGTTCAAAACATAAAAACTATATTTTTAGTTCGCTATTCAATATATAAACATCGAATTTTTACTTCGATGTACAATATATAAAAATCGAATTTTTATTTCAAAGTTCAATAGATAAAAATCGAATTTTTATTTCAAAGTTCAATAGATAAAAATCGAATTTTTATTTCAAATAGATTCCGCCTTTTCCATTTCAAAGATCTAATCTTTTCTTTTACTTTTCAAAGTTTAAATCTTTTACCTTTTAAAAATTCAAATCTTTTTAAAACCTTTTTTTAAAATAAAGAATCAGTTTTAAATCTTTATTAAAATTTCAGTTTTAAAATCCTAAACAAAATCAGTTTTAACTTTAAATAAAATCAGTTTTAAATTTTAACAAAAATCAGTTTTAACTTCATATATAAAAAAAACAGTTTTAACTTAATATAAAAAAAAAACAGTTTTAACTTAATATAAAAAAAACAGTTTTAACTTAATATAAAAATCAGAAATACTTACAGCGGGGGGGGGGGGGGGGGGTCTTCGTCGACGTCTGAGGGGGCTTCAACGAGGCGGAGGGGGGGGGAAGTGATCGGAGGAGGGGCGCGAGGCATCGGTGGGGGTTTCAACGAGGCGGAGGGGTTTTTCTGGCGCGGGGTTCTAAGCGGGAAGGAGAAGGACGGAAGAGCAGGAGTGGGAGGTCTGGGCGGAGGCGCGGCGGTTCCTGGAGGGTGGGGCGGCGGCGATGCGGCCTTAATCGCCTCGAGCGATTTGGGTTTTTGTGTTTTTTTTTTTTTTTTCTCTTTTCTGATATGTATTCGAAGGGGGGGGCCAGAGGAAAATAAGGGGAGGAGAGAGTAATATTTTTTTATTTATTTATTTATTATTAATTAATTTATTTATTTTATCCTAAAGAGTTGACTTTCACATACGACCTCGAAACGAGGTCTACCGCCTGTCGTCCATAGCGTTCTACCCCCATTCCGAACACAATGGGATATGTATCGCATGCTGATTTGATCGTTTCGATCAGTTTCCTTTGAATTCACATTTAAATCACTATATTGAATTTTAAACGTACATTTCAAATTACCGGGGCCACATACGAATTCTAAAAATGGCAGAAAAATATTTTCTAGCTTCGTATTGACGATACGGTCCTAACAAAACTAGTTTCGTTGAATTCTGAGACCGTTTGAAAAATGGCCAATTTCCAGTCGATTAAAATCAACTGAAACCGGTCAAACGCGTTTTCCTTTGCCACGCTCACATATTGATTCGAAAAATTATGAAATTTGGAATCTAGCAATAACTTAACATCACGGACCCAACAAAACTGGTTTCGTCGAAATCCGAGGTCATTTGCAAAATGTCCATTTTTAAGGGCCTGAATTCCATAGCGACTATTCAGAATTTTTCAACTGGACATATCTTTTGATTCCCGATATGAAATCTTGATTTCTCGGATTCGTTGGAAAGATATTCACTATTAGATTCCATTATTTTTTGTTTCACTAAAATCCGGATTGTTTTGCACCCGGTACATTCAATTGAAGTTTGAAATCGAATTATCGAACTACCGCGCCATTTTCAATTCTATTTATAATTATATATAAATATTATATTCTAACGACGACGTATATAATATATACGTTCTAATTATATTCAAAATAAATTTCTCGTCGATATTATTTAAAATAATCTATTTTAAATAATCAAAATTCGCTAAAATTGCCAAAATAAAAATTTTAAACTGGCCCAGATTTTACGGGTTGTTACATTTCATATATTCATATATGACGTGTTAAAAATATAATGGTGGAAAATTGGATGATTTGATTGTTTTAAATATCACTGGGCTAAGTGTTAATTTATTTAAAATGTCGTGGAAAGGATATTTGGGATTAAAAGGGAAAATTCTATTTTTAAATAGAATTTGAAATTTGAATGGAATAAAAATATAAACTTGTTTTGAAAAATAAAACAAGTAGTTCCTTTATAAACGAAGTTTACAAATAGTTCTTTTATAACGAAGTTATAAATGAAGTGAAAAGAATTATCATTTGATAATTCAGAAATAAAAATACAAGTGTGAAATTTAAAAGGGAGATCTATTTTCAAAAAAATAGAAATATCGATTTCAAAAGGAATTGAAATCGAGACCTGTTTAAAGAAATTGAATATAAGAATTTAAATGGAAATTGAATATAGAAAATATAAAGGAATTCAAATATAGAATTCAAACAGATTGAAACAAGAATTTGAGTATAGAATTTAATAGAGTTAAAATGGAATTTGAAAATGAAATTCAAATAGAATTTATACATAGAAAATTTAATTAGAATTTGAATATATTGAATTTGAATAGCATTTGGAATATACAGAAATTTGAATTCAAAAGAATTCAAATAGAATTTGAATTCAAAGGAATTCAAATGCATTTGAATAAAGAAAATTCTAATGGAGTTAACTATAGAGATTTGAAAATAAAATTCAAATGGGTTTTAACTATAGAATTTAAAATTTGAAGAGAAATGGAATTTAAACTATGGGATTTGAATATAGAATTCAAATAGAAAATTCAAAGGGGATTTGAATATAGAAATTCAAATGGAGTTTGAATATATGAAATTCAAAGGAAATTCAAATATAGAATTTGAACGTAGAAATTCAAATGGGATTTGAATAAAGGAAATTCGAATATAGAAATTCAAATAGAATTTGAAAAATAGAAGCGAATTAAAATTTGAATATAGAATTTCAAATAGAATTGAAATAGATCGGAAATATTATGTTGAATTGGGAAAAAATTGATTTGATATATTAAAAATATATCAGAATGGAGTTGAATTTATTATAAACGAAGTTAAAACGTTTATATTTATAAATATAATTAAAACAAACTCGCCGCAGCACTGCAGTTCGTAAATGGTCGTTTCGAACTTCAATTGAGTATACATAACTCAATTAAAGTCGGAATTCTTTGAAACAAGAAACGTCGGGACCGATTTGATAATAGTTTTCTAATGGAGGAGAAAAATCTGGATTTCGTCGTATAGATTTTGAGTTATGTCAAAATCAAATTTTCAGAAAAACAGCGCCAGAACCATTATAAAACCATAATGCTTTATTTAAACAAATTAAAGGATTTTAAGCAAATAAAAATCCAAATTTCTATTTAGAAAAATCCAGATTTGAGTTATAAAATATATCGGAACTCAAGCGGAGTAATGAATTGATTTTTGAAACAGAAATCAGATTTTTGATTTTTGAATTAACTAATTCGAATAGTAATTAGTTAATGAGATTTTGAATTGATATTGGGCTTTGAATAAGTGAATTCGATTTGAAAAATTTATATTCGAAATTGAAAAGGGAACTAGAATTGAAATTGAAAATCAATTTGGTTATGAGCAAGTTAAATATTTTGTTTGAACATGTTATGTCCAGACAAAGAAGCGAAATAGGAAAAATAGCTAAATAAAGGAATAAATGAGCGAAACTGAATTCAAACGATTGGATAGTGTTGAATTGAATTGAAAATAGGCGAGCATGTGTTAGACAGGTATGGGATGAAGTATATGAAGATTTTAATTTATGTGCCCGACAAAAAGGTACATGTTTAAATTCATATATGAGTTTTTATGCACCGTATCGGCAAGCCGCTTGGCTTTTTCTTTTTCTTTTGGATTGATGAGGGCCATGGGAGGCTATTCGAAATATCCCAAAGCTCCCGGTGCAGGGGAGGTTAGGGCGAATTTTTCCGGGAATTTGAGGAGTTAGAATATTTTTAAGATAATTTGATAGTTATAAATCAATGTATCGATATATGTAGAATTCGATAAGGAAATGAAATCAAAATAGAGTATTGAAAACAGAAAGGGAAATATAAATTAGAAATAGAAAGCGAACTATATACATGTTAAAAAAAATGAATAATTGGGTTTTTTTTAGTGTGTTTATTCGAGGTAAGTGGTTTTGCCGTTTTGAAGTTGAGGATGTTATCAGTCAAGGTCTGAGAGGTAATTTTACTCCAAATTGATTGATTTCATTTTTAAATTGATAAATAGCAAGATCCAGTCTCGAAGAGAAGTGTTTGAAAAAGAGTTAGTTGAATAAAATATTTTGGGCTGTTGTAACGATGTTTTATACATCATCCGTTTGAACCTAAGTGATGGAATTTTGGGAATATAAAAGTAAATATTTCCTGAGTATAATTAAAGTAGTCGGGAAAGAGATAAGTGATTGAAAATGTTTTCAATTGTGAATATAATATATTTTCTAAATACAGAAAATAAAGGAGGGTGATATTCAGAAATGTTTTTTCCAAATAGCATAAAGGGCCAATATGGTTATTGAAAATATTTGGTTAACAAATATTGATAAGGAAATGGAGAAGAGATTTAATTAATGAAATATTAATTAAAGATCCCAGTGATTTGATTGATATGTTGAATGAACACTTGTTTTTTTCGATAGTTAAATCATCGATTATCGAAACACTTGTTTTATTCGATAGTTAAATCACAGACTATCGAAGTTTTGACCATCGTTGTCAATATGGAGAGACCGGTTGGATTATTATCCGTGAACCACTCTGTATTGGCAGTAGCGTTGCGAATCAGATTATATGAAGATAATCGAAAATGGAGTGAAGTGCAAGGACTTTTTCTATTAATAGAAATTGTGCCTTCAGTTTCGTTCAATCCCAGAACGAACGTATATGGACGAATGTCTGACAAAGTATTTCCAATGATCGCATGAGTTGTTCTGTACAAATATATATGGTTGCAATGGATTTATTCCCTTAGCATAACATCCAGAATATTTATGCAAATCAATTAGTGATTAACAGATCTGACAATGTGACATTCAAAGTGATTGTGCTATCAATGAATGGAAAGTAATCGTAGCCTCAGGCCTCAACAACCGGGAAATGACAAAAATCGGGCAAGCAGCATGGCTATGTGGTTCGCTCCCATTAGGGTGTATTATCACCTATCTAGAGATTCATTTAATTCCTTATTCTATTCGATGTTGTCCCAATCGGGAGACGTTTGCTGATCCCAACCATTGGTGCTATACATTCGATACACTCAAGCGAAATGAGTGGTCGGTCATGTGTGGGCCGGGTTGCAAGACGTTCTTGTTGAACCCAGGTGATATACACGTAAATGTGTATATTTTATCCGCATATTTATCTTATTTTATCTTTTAAATAATTGATATTGTGTATTTATAGCTGTGTTTTCAGATTGTTGACAAGAATCATGGTTTAGAGCATTTGATGAATAAAGCATGAAGAATTTGCTGAAAAAGAGTGAAGTTAAAATTACTAAAGCTTGAAGAGTTTAAAGCTTGAAGAACAGTTGCAAATAGAGTTCAGTTGGGTAGATTTGGCTCACTAAAGACTCATATTGTGTTCACATTGGCTCAATTGCAGACCATTTCACTCATGTAGCGTTCACATTAGCTCCTTTGCAAGGCTTCTCATTCATGCACTGCACGCGTTCACACTGGCTCACTTACAAGGCCTCTTACTCTACAACCCCGTTCACACTAGCTTATGTGTTATTTGGGCTAATTCTTTAGTCCCACATTGTGGAATTTGCCAAGTAGTCTTTGTCATATCAGCTATAAATACCTTGTATCTCATTCATGTAAAGACACACTTAGTTTTATTCTGTAATTCTCTTCTTGGAATAAAACTCTTCTTCACCTTTCTCTCAGTTGTTATTTTACTTTATATTTTATTTATGTTCATGTCTGTTATTTTCCTTTTCTCTTCTTCTTTAGCTATGTCTAGCTAATCCCCTTTGATTAGGGGGTGATGACGCTAACAGATATGATTCAACATGAATCACATAGCCAATAGATGAGGACTGTATACATGTAGATCTGGATCTGAATAAAGGGTTAGATATGAACCTTCATATTCTGTGTCGTTTAAGAGCTATGCTCCTTCACAGGGTATATTCGTGTTCGATCTAACAATTATCATATTTAGATCAAATTTTAGGGTTTTAGAAATTAATTTGTGAATCTGTCCTGATAGTCTATGGTTGTTTAAGAGCTCAGCTCCTGCATAGGCTATGCTTGTCGCTATTTACTTATTTGTTTCTGAGAATCTATTTATCGTTGATTCGTGTTTGTGACAGAAACATGAATTAGATCTATATTTATTTGTTGGCTATTGGTGAGTGTGAATCTAAACTATGTCATTATCCCCTAATTGTTTTCTCTTATTATATAAATCTCTCTTTTTATTTAATTGCTATTATTTTCTGTGTTTTCAACCAATCAAAATACTGGAATAACTTGACTGGATTTATTAATTAAAATACTTTTGGTCCCAGAGTTCGACACCTTCTACAACAATCCTTGTTGTTTAGGAAAGACGAACGGATTTTACAGTTGTTTACAATTGTATAATTTGTTCGTAAACAAATTTTGGCGCCGTTGTCGGGGACCAAAATAACTTTTAATTTTAAATCCTTCGGGTTATAATTTTTTTTCCCCTTCATATAAAAAAAACACAAAAATATTTTTTTTTGCTAGTTTTGTTTTATTTTCCTTCATTTATATAAAAATCTCTTGATTAGCTTTGATTTGGTATTGTTAATCTTCTAACTAAGAGAGAAAAAATTGCAATTTTCTAGTTGATTTCTTTTTCCCCTTTCATTTCCTTTTGTTTTTAATTTGTTTCCTTTTTCTTTCATTTATTTCTTTTCGATTCCCTATAAATTCCTACCCTTTTTTTCAATTTCCTTAAATAAATATATATTAAAAAAAACACTTGCCAATTTTTGTTTTTTTATATCTTTCCACTTTCTGCCCCTTTCCACTTTCAATCTGTTTCCTTTTGTTTTCTTTCCTCTTTTACAAATTCAAATAAAAAAAAAGCAACAAATTTCATTCTGCCATTTTTGACAACCATCCTTCTTCTACATCAGCACTGTCGTCCATCCACTCCTTTATCTCTTCACACTTCCAAAACCTCCACATACCTCCACATACTTCATTGGAAGCCTTATTACAGTCTTCTTACAAACATCACTACACAGACATCTCTTTCACAAAACAAACACACATCCTCAGCCAACTTCAAGCCAACCGTTCAAGCATTTCCTTCCTCACAAGCACAAAACCCAATCCGACATACCTCCAACCCGCAACCCTGAACGTCCAAGCCCTAGAACTAGATCAGAGAAGTCGGCACCATCACCCAATTCACAATCTCCCCACCCATCACATCCAACAGTTCACCCTTCATCATCGCACAGCAAAACATCTTTCACCATTGTCATAAGCTTTAACCACCACCGAATACCGCACAAACCCAGCTTGACTTTCATATCTCCACCATCGTCTGTTGCAACAAACACCATCAACACTAAAACCAAAGCCATCTCTTAAACAACCTTTGGCGAGCAAAGAAAAAAACAGACCCACAAACCAGACCCTTCACACACCAAAACAGCTCTGTCCAAATCAACAGAACAGAACCCCTATCTTTTTTACCACAGTTCAAAGTGCCTTGTCATCGCATTCCCAACCCCTCTCAACGTACCACCTTCAGCTACCACACGCTTCCATAGTTTGAAAGCCAACCATCGCGACAACCAGTTCCCACCGCATGTCTCCAATTTGAACAACAGAATTGAAATCGCAGAACCATAATAATCGAACATCCAATCGCAATTCGATTCGGAAAAAAAACCTGAAACCACTCCAACCCGATTCTGGAAACAAGCTCCGACCTTCGAATTATTTTAATCGATTCTGAATTGAAAAAAAAGGGGTGGCGAATTGTTTCAGCCTGGGGCTTTGTTTTATAGAAGTCAAGTAGTAATTTGTTTCCCTTTTTTTTAATCACGATTTGTTTAGGAGTAAATAGGAGGGGCGATTATGTTTTGGGGTGTGATTGCTACTGTTCTCAATTACTGTGTGGGAGTAAAAGATTTTGTGTTGGCTTAATCAGTGTCTTCAATTGCGTTGACTTTAGCGGGTCGGTGAAATTTTTTTCTTTTCTTTTAATTTTTTTTTTGAGTCTAGCTTGGTTTTGATTTAGTTGAGTTTTAGGTTTTCTTTGAATTAATTTTTTTTCTCCTCTTTGTTTCCTTTCCTTACAAAAAAAAGAGAATTTTTTTCGAAAACAGGTACAGTGGAAATTAGAAAATTTTAGTTGAGTTTTAGGAGCCCGAACCCGTGCCGCAGCGCAGTCGAACAATTAATAGAAGGCGAAACAACAATAAATCTGCGGACGATTCAGACGGGTTCGAGCGGTTGCACACCAAGTGCGGTGTGAACGCGCTAGCGCGACTCAACTACACTGGACGGACTGCAGATCAAGGTGAGTATTTTCTATCTCTACAGGGATCGCTGCTGCAAATAAATATATATATATATAGACATTGCTTGTAAAAATCTTCTGCAGGGCATCGGATTGCTTGTAAGAAATAAAAAAAAATTGTTTTTTTTATTTATTTCTGCAATTGACTGTTCTGAGAATGTTCATTCTGTGACTGAAAAAAAAATATTGCATTCATCTTAGTTTTGTTTTTATTTTCTAAGGACTTCATTATATTTTGACAATTTGGTTTAGTTCTAACGGATTATTTCTTGGTGTCTAGACTACGGCAGAGTAATAACTGTTTATAAATATTACGGTGATTCGTAAATATTATATCGGTTGTTCCTCTGAAGGTACTTAAACCTTCAGCTGCATTGCTAGGGTGATTCCCGGTGCACCGATAACTCCTGTCCGTTAACTGGCTGAGAAGTCTTTTGTTGAAATAAATCAAACCGTCATTATATAATTCTAGAAATTGTAAATTGCATTAGGTTCATTTAAAAAAAATCTTTTGTGTCTAATTCTTTTTCTCTAAAAAAAAAATCGCTCAAATTTGTTTTTTCTCGTCTTCCCTTATTCTTCTCGCTAGTGCATGCGTCATTGGACTCGTGATCCTTCAGACAATCGTTTAGTTCGAACAAACATTTCTTTAACCATGGCCGAAGAAAATCCCCCTCGATCTCTTATGGATAGATACTTCCCCGATTGGGTTTCTATTCCATCTTGCATCATATTGCCCTCCCTAACGGGTAACCACTTTGAAATTCATTCGAATCACATAAATACTCTTCTAAAGTTCGGCAATTTACAATGTGATGATCCGTATATTTTCTTGACCAAATTTGAACAAGTTTGTGCAACCATGAAATTTCAACAATTAAGTGACGATGGAATCAAACTTAGGTTAATTCCATTTGCACTTACCGATTATGCTGAGAAATGGTTGTATAGCCTGCCTTCAAATACGATTGGAACTTGGGGTGAATTTGTAAACATTTTTCTAAAGAAATTTTACCCTCTGGAAAAAACATCCAAAATTCGAAATGAAATCGTCAATTTTCGTCAATTTGGGGGTGAATCCTTTGCAAAATATTTTGAAAGATTTAAAGAGCTTCTAGTCAAATGTCCACATCACAATTTCGAAAAATGGACTCTTTGTCAAATTTTATACGATGGACTTGAAAATAACTCTCGAATCAATGTGTCAAGGAAATTTTCTAGCCCAAGATCACAATGCCTGTGACGGCCGGGAATTTCGCTCGATCTGAATCAGTCGTTAAACCGATCTAGACCGTTCGAAACCCCTGAACGTTGAGAACAGGACAAATCAGAACACAAACAGAAGAACATTTCATTGTATATTACAACAATGCATCAGATTACAAGAATATGCAGAGTATAAATGAATAAATATTACACAGAAATATCAGAGATTTAGATTACATAGCAGCGGAAAAATAATATAAAGCACAACTGAAGGTGATATACGGATACAGAGCTTTCCGGATATCATTCCAGCTGTAAACCAGGATCCTGTGAATATAAATCTGCAAAACCAAAACTACTAGCTGCCCGTGCGGAAAATAGGGGCACCCAGAGTTTAGGTTAAAACAATAAACTCCAGGTCAGTCATGTGACTGGTGTGAGAACTAAAACAGTTATTTAAAACTTTACTTTGAAAGAGAGTAATTCAAGGGACCACGCCGCATAACACGGAACGGGTTTCCTCCCAAGAATACCAGTGCATAGAATAAACAACGCAATGCTTTTTCGAAAAATGAAGCTATTATAAGACCCAGGTCCTATCATACAATGCAACGCAAGCCGGGGGATAGGGTTTTCCCTTATAATAGCCAAACATGCTTGGTACGCTTAAAACAAATCATTTGATACTATAATAAGTGTATAGTGTCAAAACATTTCAATCATAAATATAAATCATAGACGGCATAGTATCCCATGCTACTATGTCGCCATACTAGGCTCTACAAATAAAGCCGAAATACACGTATTGGAAATTGGATTCCGTCATGAGTCGAGGCAAGGGGCAAGCTCCTCTCCGCATTCGAGACACTCTAGCAAATGTCCCCGGGATTACGCACACTGGGTAACCCCTGGATCTTCAGGGCCGGTCCTCACTTACGTTAGAGGATTGGCAATTCCTGAACACACGTTTCCCGGTCCTTACAGACCTATAATCGAGGCGCCTCATCCAACAACCACAAAGGTGAAAAGTATATAAATGTCAGGGCTGGTAAGTCACTGACACCACCAAAGCTAGAAAGAAACGTGCGCTCTCCCTGCAGTCCGTATCCCGTTTTTAACTCATACCGAGGTGTGAGGCTCGCGAATACACGCTATACACAAAGCTACCACGAAGGTTATGCTTTGATCATCAACCACAAGACTTTGCTTTTCAACAGAAGCCTTGATCCATGCAACTCAGCATGCCACACAGGCAATTCATGCCATGCGATTGATATCTATCGATATATAACCTCTGAGCTCGTACGTCTCAGAGAAGGGCGTTAAGCAAGAGAATAAATTCTCCGCCGCCAAGCAGATATATATTTAATAGAAATCAATCAACACAGAATAAAATCCAATGTCAGACACACAATCCATTTACAAGTCCGTTCTGGGTCTGAACGAAACCGGAGGCACTTTCCTCGCATATCCATCCATCTCCAAGTACGTCTGGACGACCACCAACTATTTCCATCCTCTTGGGTGTACAGCCCAATCAGGATCGTCAGTAATTATCCCTACGATGTGAAGACTTCCGGTCTTCAACCACCGTCTTCATCTTCGACATATCGTCGAATCGGTTATTCAGAATGGGTGTAAACCCGGACTTTCCGAACAACCCGCGTATATTAAAACAAATGTTACTCGAACACAACATACGCCTCATTCCAATTCATTAGTCACTAATCGCAAATCAGCAAGAGAACAATTTCCCAAACATTAACCCCGAAGGCCGAAACCAACATCAGATCAATACCCAGGAAACCATTCTTCTTAGCCAACCTACAGCTAGTTCCTAAATTCCACATTCTCAGGGAAAGGTTCCCATTAATTTTATCCAAGATAAATTCTTTAAAATTTATCCTGAAATCTTCCTTTGGATGTTATTTAAAACCAAATTATGGTTTTTCCAACTAGTCGAGATTAGCGAACCACAACGAAGTAATTATTTATTTTATTTCCCAATCCCAACCTATTCATCCCCTGAAGCAAAACTGGTAATACTCCATATCTAACACCCCTGTGTTATCGGTAAAACTAATTACCATTTCACGTTCAAATCTAATTAAAGATTTAACTATCGCTTTGGAGCAAAACTGGCGATACCCCATTCTCGCTCATTTCTAAATTTGGTAATTTAGATTATCAATTCGAATTTCAATCTAATTGCAGATTCAATAAAACTCCTTTTACTGGGTTAAAGAACTAGGTGTTATTTAAAACACAGTTCACGACAAACCCAAATCACATTCTATTCGTTATCGGGTTAAAGAACTAGTGTTATTTAAACACTGTTCACGATAAACCCATTTCAAATTAAATCAAGTATATTAGAAATTTGATTATTTAAAGCCCCTTTTTAAATCTAATTCATTTATTTAAAAATGATTGGGCTTTAAATTTAGTTCAAAACTAGTTCATTTCGATAAAAATCTATTTTTATCTTTTCAAATATGGAGTTTTTCACCCCAATTTTTCCCAAATCATTTCTTATGATTTTACACAAATTATTGATATTTTTAATAATTTTATCAAGGCCCGTACAGTCGATTTCCAACAATGGCCATCGAACTGCACTTACAGCGACCTTTTTCGAATTTGATTTGGACGTATCTCCAAATCCAACCGTTAGATTTTGAATTTCTAATATTCGTTAGAAAGCTCTTTTCGATACGAACCCAACGGTTCCGGTTTTAGGAGGATCCGACGGTCGGATCTCCCGTAATGTCCGTTTGAAATAAATGGTCGAAATTTACGAACTGCCGCGGCGCGGCGCGTTCTATTCAGGCCATTATATTATATATATAATATATATAATATATATTTCGTCGATTTCTATTTAAAACGAATTATATATTTAGTTTTGAATTCGTTTCAAAAACAAAGTCAACTTCTATTTCAATTCAAATCAAAATTGAATTCTTCTTTATAAATTCGTTTTAAAATTCATTTCTATTCAATTCAAATTTCAATTTAATTTGAATTCATTTCACTTCATTTTAAATTCAATTCGAATTCGTTTCTCAATTCAATTCAATTCAATTCAATTCAAATTGATTTTTCTATTCGATTCAAATTCATTTTCTATTCAAATTAAATTCTTTTCGTTTTCTATTTGAATCAAGTTCATTATATATTCAATTTGAAATCAAATTGGTTTTCTATTCCATTCAATTCGAAATCGTTTTATATTCAATTCATTTCGAAATCGTTATATATTCAATTCATTTCGAAATCGTTATATATTCAATTCATTTCGAAATCGTTATATATTCAATTCATTTCGAAATCGTTATATATTCAATTCATTTCGAAATCGTTATAATCGATATAAATATCGTTCGCGTCAAAATGGCGCATCACTATTCAACACGGCTTTATATATTCTATTTCAAATATTTCTTTTTGTCAACACACGACTAATCTCAACGAATGAGTACCGTCCATGTGTGACTATTTTTGTTAAATTATTTCGTTCAACACATGACTAATCTCAACGAATGAGTACCGTCAACACATGAACCTTTATTTTATATTGATAAAGATGTAAATTTTATTATAAAAATAATTCGTTCAACACATGACTAATATCAACGGATGAATATAGTCAACACATGAACCTTTATTTTATATTGATAAAGATGTAAATTTTATTATAAAAATAATTCGTTCAACACATGACTAATCTCAACGAATGAGTACCGTCAACACATGAACTTTTATTTTATATATTCTTTATTTTTCAAATTGGAATGAGGCCCAATCAATCACCATATAAAATTAATTATATGGATTTTCATACATCACATGTATATAATAGTATTGAAAAATAATCAACCATCAACCAAAGCGCACTACACTGTATAAGCATCAAATATAGATATCTAACGCTTATAACAGCCTGTCAATCAATCGATCGACATATTTAATCAGTCAGGATGAGTGAACTTTAGATTTCATCCCAACACCCGTGTAGGGTTTCAAACAATCAAACATAGATTTTATTCGTGCAGTTGGGCGATGTGTAAAATTTATCGACCCAATCAATATCAATCAAATAGGTGTACATAAACAAACCGTCCGGTTTGTAAATGAATATTTATTTTATTCACTTTCACTATATTCATATTTACGTTAAAAATTATATTTTTAACGATAAAATATTTTATTTCGACATATGAATATCTATTTAGTTCATTCTTTAAATAAAATGTTATTTTTATTTTTCTAACATGTTTTAGAAAATTTCGGCGGCATAACGGCACGATACTAGAAACGGGACAAGGCCTAGCCTTATCCCCGGTCTAGTGAAGGCCCACGCCATTCACACATCAATCAAATCCACTTTCGTTATGCAAACCACAAAATTTGGAGTAAGGGTCTAACCTAGCCTTACTCCTTCGCCTTATAACGGCGCACGTCTAATCCTAATCAATTTATCGATTCGATTATTCACACCACAAACCACATTCAAACCAATATCTCAATCAATCACCAAACATCCAAACAAACAAGTCCATGGTATGTGGACGGGTGTCGGGTGCTACTAAACACCGTCTGCATCCTAGTATATATATATACAAATATAACTAGGAATAAAATTGAAAGGTGAGAAATTCTCACTTATAGCTATCCTAGCTCCTTGACTCTTCTTTGATAGAAATCTTCATTGTTTTCGCATCTTCGTCAGCTTCGTCGTCCGTAGCCACTACATATATAAAAATCGAATTTTTACTTCGCTATTCAATATATAAAAATCCATTTTTCTATCGAAGTTCAATATATAAAAATTCTATTTTTCTATCGAAGTTCAATATATAAAAATTCTATTTTTCTATCGAAGTTCAATATATAAAAATTCTATTTTTCTATCGAAGTTCAATATATAAAAATTCTATTTTTCTATCGAAGTTCAATATATAAAAATTCTATTTTTCTATCGAAGTTCAATATATAAAAATTCTATTTTTCTATCGAAGTTCAATATATAAAAATTCTATTTTTCTATCAATATGTCAAATAGTTAAAAATTATATTTTTATCACGCTATTTTCCACTTAAAGATTTCGCCATTTCTAAAATAAAGTTTTCGCCTTTAAAAATCACCACTTTATCTCAACGTATATAAAATAAAAATCAGATTTTTATTTCGCTACATATACAAAGATGATATTTTTATATTCTCTATCCTATAAAGATTATATTTTTAATACTTTAAAAATATAAAAATCATATTTTTAATACTTATATATAGTAAAGATTATACTTTTAATCCTTTAAAAATATAAAAACTATATTTTTACCTCTTCTACTCAATAAAAATCCCATCTTTCCTATTTTAAAGATATGATCTTTATTTTTGCAAGTTCAAATCTTTTAAAAGATTCAGTTTTTATTTTTCTTTTCAAAAATTCTATTTTTAAAACTCTTTTAAAAATATGCAGTTTTTATCTTTTTCCTAAATTCTGTTTTTAAAACTAAAGAAAATTCAGTTTTTAAAAATAAATAAATAAAACAGTTTTTAAACTAAAATTAAAAATCAGTTTTAAAAATCATTATAAATCAGTTTTAATGAAAATAAATAAAAGCAAAAATAAAAATAAAAAAAAAAAAAAAAAAAAAAAAAAAAAAAAAAGGACAGAACTTACAGTGATCGGGGGGGGGGGGGTCTTCCTGCATCGTCGGAGGAGGGGTTGTCGGCGGCTTCGAGGTGGTCCAGTGGTGTCGCGATGAGGCGTTCGCGGCAGGGTGCGGCGGTGGTTCAGGGGGTTGCTCGATTGGATGTCGCGAGGGTAGTGGGGACTCCGAGGTGTCGTTCGGTGCCTGAAGGGAGGAGGAGGTCGGTCGGGCTTCGGCGATCTGGCGGTGGGCTTCGAAGATCAGGCGGCGGTTCGAAGATCGGAGGGCGGCTTGATTTAGTCTCTAGGTTTTCTTTTTTTTTTTTTTTTTTTTTTCTCACTGATAAATGATCGGGGGGGGGGCCAATTGAAGGAGAAAAGAAGGGATATTTTTTTTTTTATTATTATTATTTAATTATTTAAATTTGCATTAGGGTTGACTTTTATATATGACCTCGAAACGAGGCCCACCGCCTGTCGTCCATAGCGTTCTACCCCCATTCCGAACACAATGGGATATGTATCGCAAGCTGGTTCGATCGTTACAATCAGTTTCCGTTGAATTTACATTTAAATCTTTATATTGAATTTTAAACGTACATTTCAAATTACCGGGGTCACATACTAACTAGAAAAATTCCAGAAAAATATTTTCTAGTTTCGTATTGACGATACGGTCCTAACAAAACTAGTTTCGTCGAATTCTGAGGCCGTTTGAAAAATGGCCAATTTCCAGTCGATTAAAATCAACTGAAACCGGTCAAACGCGTTTTCCTTTGCCACGCTCACATATTGATTCGAAAAATTATGAAATTTGGAATCTAGCAATAACTTGACACTGCGGACCCAACAAAACTGGTTTCGTCGAAATCCGAGGTCATTTGCAAAATGGCTATTTTTAAGGGCTATATATTATATTAAAATATATATAAATTCCACAGCGACTATTTCTAATTTTCAACTGGACATATCTCATCATTTATAAAGTGAAATCTTAGTTTGTTAACTTCGTTACAAAGATATAGTTATACAGATTCAAATATTTCTTGTTTCGTTCAATTCTGACTTATATTGAATTCTGTATATTCATTTGAAATTAGAAATCGAATTTTCGAACTACCGCGCCATTTTCAATTCCTTTTATAATTATATATAATTATTTATATTCTAACGACGACGTATATAATATATACGTCGAATTATATTCAAAATAAATTTTCTCGTCGATATTATTTAAAATACTCTATTTTAAATATTCAAAATTCGCCAATATTGCCAAAATAAAATTTTTAAACTGGCCCAGATTTTCCGGGTTATTACAATCTCCCCCACTTAAAACTTTTCGTCCCCGAAAAGGAACAAAGTCGAAAGTGGTTTGATTATTCGACCCTACGTTCGATCTGGCTTCCATTCTCCAACTCTTTAGTTTCTGAGAATTTTCAAAATTTCAAAATTTTGGCTAACACCCTAAATTTTCGAAAAATTTCGCCATAACCTCCCCTGCACCGGGAGCATCGGGGAATTTCAAATAGCTTCCCCGGTCCTTCAGATCTCAAAAAGAAAAAGAAAAAGCCAAGCGGCTAGCCAATAGGCTCACAAAATCATCATCACCCAAACAAAACAGGAAATTATGTAGTAAACATGTACCTATTTGTCGGGCAAACAAATTTTATTCTCTGGCTCTAGCCTCCTTGCTATGACCTGTTCAATATAAGTATATATATATGCAAGCAAATGCGACCAATTTTCAATACGATTCAATTATTAGTTTACTTAGGCATAAATGGTTAAAATTAGCAAACAATTAAACAAACAACACAAACATCAATCAATTAGTGGATTAGAGTTTCAAATTCATAATTTTTGATATATATACAGAAAATCTTGTTTTTGATGCCAATTCACAACAAAGTGTTCTATCTATATTAGTTTTGGTTCTCACACCAGTCTAATGGAAATATATAGATAATCACACCTTCGTTACTCGAACATGAATACTAATGACGACTAGTCAATCATCAGAATCATCTTCGGGCCACTAGAGTATGATTCTATATCTATCTAATATATTAAAACTTCGAATATACGTTCATGACGCGTATATGCAAAATCTTTATATACTCGATTGTCCATATTCAAAATAAATAAATATTCAAATACGTTTAAAACGGTTTATAATTTTTAAAACAAAATTGTTTTCATTTGAAAAATATACTCTTCACACTCGTTCTAGGATACTACTGATCCTATCTCTAACGAGTCATTCTAATTGGATATTACTAATCCAATATCTGATGAATTCTTTCGTATGGTTCTAATGTGTCTTGTTCTCGAGCTCTGTAAACCAAAGCTCTGATACCAAATGTGACGGCCGGGAATTTCGCTCGATCTGAATCAGTCGTTAAACCGATCTAGACCGTTCGAAACCCCTGAACGTTGAGAACAGGACAAATCAGAACACAAACAGAAGAACATTTCATTGTATATTACAACAATGCATCAGATTACAAGAATATGCAGAGTATAAATGAATAAATATTACACAGAAATATCAGAGATTTAGATTACATAGCAGCGGAAAAATAATATAAAGCACAACTGAAGGTGATATACGGATACAGAGCTTTCCGGATATCATTCCAGCTGTAAACCAGGATCCTGTGAATATAAATCTGCAAAACCAAAACTACTAGCTGCCCGTGCGGAAAATAGGGGCACCCAGAGTTTAGGTTAAAACAATAAACTCCAGGTCAGTCATGTGACTGGTGTGAGAACTAAAACAGTTATTTAAAACTTTACTTTGAAAGAGAGTAATTCAAGGGACCACGCCGCATAACACGGAACGGGTTTCCTCCCAAGAATACCAGTGCATAGAATAAACAACGCAATGCTTTTTCGAAAAATGAAGCTATTATAAGACCCAGGTCCTATCATACAATGCAACGCAAGCCGGGGGATAGGGTTTTCCCTTATAATAGCCAAACATGCTTGGTACGCTTAAAACAAATCATTTGATACTATAATAAGTGTATAGTGTCAAAACATTTCAATCATAAATATAAATCATAGACGGCATAGTATCCCATGCTACTATGTCGCCATACTAGGCTCTACAAATAAAGCCGAAATACACGTATTGGAAATTGGATTCCGTCATGAGTCGAGGCAAGGGGCAAGCTCCTCTCCGCATTCGAGACACTCTAGCAAATGTCCCCGGGATTACGCACACTGGGTAACCCCTGGATCTTCAGGGCCGGTCCTCACTTACGTTAGAGGATTGGCAATTCCTGAACACACGTTTCCCGGTCCTTACAGACCTATAATCGAGGCGCCTCATCCAACAACCACAAAGGTGAAAAGTATATAAATGTCAGGGCTGGTAAGTCACTGACACCACCAAAGCTAGAAAGAAACGTGCGCTCTCCCTGCAGTCCGTATCCCGTTTTTAACTCATACCGAGGTGTGAGGCTCGCGAATACACGCTATACACAAAGCTACCACGAAGGTTATGCTTTGATCATCAACCACAAGACTTTGCTTTTCAACAGAAGCCTTGATCCATGCAACTCAGCATGCCACACAGGCAATTCATGCCATGCGATTGATATCTATCGATATATAACCTCTGAGCTCGTACGTCTCAGAGAAGGGCGTTAAGCAAGAGAATAAATTCTCCGCCGCCAAGCAGATATATATTTAATAGAAATCAATCAACACAGAATAAAATCCAATGTCAGACACACAATCCATTTACAAGTCCGTTCTGGGTCTGAACGAAACCGGAGGCACTTTCCTCGCATATCCATCCATCTCCAAGTACGTCTGGACGACCACCAACTATTTCCATCCTCTTGGGTGTACAGCCCAATCAGGATCGTCAGTAATTATCCCTACGATGTGAAGACTTCCGGTCTTCAACCACCGTCTTCATCTTCGACATATCGTCGAATCGGTTATTCAGAATGGGTGTAAACCCGGACTTTCCGAACAACCCGCGTATATTAAAACAAATGTTACTCGAACACAACATACGCCTCATTCCAATTCATTAGTCACTAATCGCAAATCAGCAAGAGAACAATTTCCCAAACATTAACCCCGAAGGCCGAAACCAACATCAGATCAATACCCAGGAAACCATTCTTCTTAGCCAACCTACAGCTAGTTCCTAAATTCCACATTCTCAGGGAAAGGTTCCCATTAATTTTATCCAAGATAAATTCTTTAAAATTTATCCTGAAATCTTCCTTTGGATGTTATTTAAAACCAAATTATGGTTTTTCCAACTAGTCGAGATTAGCGAACCACAACGAAGTAATTATTTATTTTATTTCCCAATCCCAACCTATTCATCCCCTGAAGCAAAACTGGTAATACTCCATATCTAACACCCCTGTGTTATCGGTAAAACTAATTACCATTTCACGTTCAAATCTAATTAAAGATTTAACTATCGCTTTGGAGCAAAACTGGCGATACCCCATTCTCGCTCATTTCTAAATTTGGTAATTTAGATTATCAATTCGAATTTCAATCTAATTGCAGATTCAATAAAACTCCTTTTACTGGGTTAAAGAACTAGGTGTTATTTAAAACACAGTTCACGACAAACCCAAATCACATTCTATTCGTTATCGGGTTAAAGAACTAGTGTTATTTAAACACTGTTCACGATAAACCCATTTCAAATTAAATCAAGTATATTAGAAATTTGATTATTTAAAGCCCCTTTTTAAATCTAATTCATTTATTTAAAAATGATTGGGCTTTAAATTTAGTTCAAAACTAGTTCATTTCGATAAAAATCTATTTTTATCTTTTCAAATATGGAGTTTTTCACCCCAATTTTTCCCAAATCATTTCTTATGATTTTACACAAATTATTGATATTTTTAATAATTTTATCAAGGCCCGTACAGTCGATTTCCAACAATGGCCATCGAACTGCACTTACAGCGACCTTTTTCGAATTTGATTTGGACGTATCTCCAAATCCAACCGTTAGATTTTGAATTTCTAATATTCGTTAGAAAGCTCTTTTCGATACGAACCCAACGGTTCCGGTTTTAGGAGGATCCGACGGTCGGATCTCCCGTAATGTCCGTTTGAAATAAATGGTCGAAATTTACGAACTGCCGCGGCGCGGCGCGTTCTATTCAGGCCATTATATTATATATATAATATATATAATATATATTTCGTCGATTTCTATTTAAAACGAATTATATATTTAGTTTTGAATTCGTTTCAAAAACAAAGTCAACTTCTATTTCAATTCAAATCAAAATTGAATTCTTCTTTATAAATTCGTTTTAAAATTCATTTCTATTCAATTCAAATTTCAATTTAATTTGAATTCATTTCACTTCATTTTAAATTCAATTCGAATTCGTTTCTCAATTCAATTCAATTCAATTCAATTCAAATTGATTTTTCTATTCGATTCAAATTCATTTTCTATTCAAATTAAATTCTTTTCGTTTTCTATTTGAATCAAGTTCATTATATATTCAATTTGAAATCAAATTGGTTTTCTATTCCATTCAATTCGAAATCGTTTTATATTCAATTCATTTCGAAATCGTTATATATTCAATTCATTTCGAAATCGTTATATATTCAATTCATTTCGAAATCGTTATATATTCAATTCATTTCGAAATCGTTATATATTCAATTCATTTCGAAATCGTTATAATCGATATAAATATCGTTCGCGTCAAAATGGCGCATCACTATTCAACACGGCTTTATATATTCTATTTCAAATATTTCTTTTTGTCAACACACGACTAATCTCAACGAATGAGTACCGTCCATGTGTGACTATTTTTGTTAAATTATTTCGTTCAACACATGACTAATCTCAACGAATGAGTACCGTCAACACATGAACCTTTATTTTATATTGATAAAGATGTAAATTTTATTATAAAAATAATTCGTTCAACACATGACTAATATCAACGGATGAATATAGTCAACACATGAACCTTTATTTTATATTGATAAAGATGTAAATTTTATTATAAAAATAATTCGTTCAACACATGACTAATCTCAACGAATGAGTACCGTCAACACATGAACTTTTATTTTATATATTCTTTATTTTTCAAATTGGAATGAGGCCCAATCAATCACCATATAAAATTAATTATATGGATTTTCATACATCACATGTATATAATAGTATTGAAAAATAATCAACCATCAACCAAAGCGCACTACACTGTATAAGCATCAAATATAGATATCTAACGCTTATAACAGCCTGTCAATCAATCGATCGACATATTTAATCAGTCAGGATGAGTGAACTTTAGATTTCATCCCAACACCCGTGTAGGGTTTCAAACAATCAAACATAGATTTTATTCGTGCAGTTGGGCGATGTGTAAAATTTATCGACCCAATCAATATCAATCAAATAGGTGTACATAAACAAACCGTCCGGTTTGTAAATGAATATTTATTTTATTCACTTTCACTATATTCATATTTACGTTAAAAATTATATTTTTAACGATAAAATATTTTATTTCGACATATGAATATCTATTTAGTTCATTCTTTAAATAAAATGTTATTTTTATTTTTCTAACATGTTTTAGAAAATTTCGGCGGCATAACGGCACGATACTAGAAACGGGACAAGGCCTAGCCTTATCCCCGGTCTAGTGAAGGCCCACGCCATTCACACATCAATCAAATCCACTTTCGTTATGCAAACCACAAAATTTGGAGTAAGGGTCTAACCTAGCCTTACTCCTTCGCCTTATAACGGCGCACGTCTAATCCTAATCAATTTATCGATTCGATTATTCACACCACAAACCACATTCAAACCAATATCTCAATCAATCACCAAACATCCAAACAAACAAGTCCATGGTATGTGGACGGGTGTCGGGTGCTACTAAACACCGTCTGCATCCTAGTATATATATATACAAATATAACTAGGAATAAAATTGAAAGGTGAGAAATTCTCACTTATAGCTATCCTAGCTCCTTGACTCTTCTTTGATAGAAATCTTCATTGTTTTCGCATCTTCGTCAGCTTCGTCGTCCGTAGCCACTACATATATAAAAATCGAATTTTTACTTCGCTATTCAATATATAAAAATCCATTTTTCTATCGAAGTTCAATATATAAAAATTCTATTTTTCTATCGAAGTTCAATATATAAAAATTCTATTTTTCTATCGAAGTTCAATATATAAAAATTCTATTTTTCTATCGAAGTTCAATATATAAAAATTCTATTTTTCTATCGAAGTTCAATATATAAAAATTCTATTTTTCTATCGAAGTTCAATATATAAAAATTCTATTTTTCTATCGAAGTTCAATATATAAAAATTCTATTTTTCTATCAATATGTCAAATAGTTAAAAATTATATTTTTATCACGCTATTTTCCACTTAAAGATTTCGCCATTTCTAAAATAAAGTTTTCGCCTTTAAAAATCACCACTTTATCTCAACGTATATAAAATAAAAATCAGATTTTTATTTCGCTACATATACAAAGATGATATTTTTATATTCTCTATCCTATAAAGATTATATTTTTAATACTTTAAAAATATAAAAATCATATTTTTAATACTTATATATAGTAAAGATTATACTTTTAATCCTTTAAAAATATAAAAACTATATTTTTACCTCTTCTACTCAATAAAAATCCCATCTTTCCTATTTTAAAGATATGATCTTTATTTTTGCAAGTTCAAATCTTTTAAAAGATTCAGTTTTTATTTTTCTTTTCAAAAATTCTATTTTTAAAACTCTTTTAAAAATATGCAGTTTTTATCTTTTTCCTAAATTCTGTTTTTAAAACTAAAGAAAATTCAGTTTTTAAAAATAAATAAATAAAACAGTTTTTAAACTAAAATTAAAAATCAGTTTTAAAAATCATTATAAATCAGTTTTAATGAAAATAAATAAAAGCAAAAATAAAAATAAAAAAAAAAAAAAAAAAAAAAAAAAAAAAGGACAGAACTTACAGTGATCGGGGGGGGGGGGGGTCTTCCTGCATCGTCGGAGGAGGGGTTGTCGGCGGCTTCGAGGTGGTCCAGTGGTGTCGCGATGAGGCGTTCGCGGCAGGGTGCGGCGGTGGTTCAGGGGGTTGCTCGATTGGATGTCGCGAGGGTAGTGGGGACTCCGAGGTGTCGTTCGGTGCCTGAAGGGAGGAGGAGGTCGGTCGGGCTTCGGCGATCTGGCGGTGGGCTTCGAAGATCAGGCGGCGGTTCGAAGATCGGAGGGCGGCTTGATTTAGTCTCTAGGTTTTCTTTTTTTTTTTTTTTTTTTTTCTCACTGATAAATGATCGGGGGGGGGCCAATTGAAGGAGAAAAGAAGGGATATTTTTTTTTTTATTATTATTATTTAATTATTTAAATTTGCATTAGGGTTGACTTTTATATATGACCTCGAAACGAGGCCCACCGCCTGTCGTCCATAGCGTTCTACCCCCATTCCGAACACAATGGGATATGTATCGCAAGCTGGTTCGATCGTTACAATCAGTTTCCGTTGAATTTACATTTAAATCTTTATATTGAATTTTAAACGTACATTTCAAATTACCGGGGTCACATACTAACTAGAAAAATTCCAGAAAAATATTTTCTAGTTTCGTATTGACGATACGGTCCTAACAAAACTAGTTTCGTCGAATTCTGAGGCCGTTTGAAAAATGGCCAATTTCCAGTCGATTAAAATCAACTGAAACCGGTCAAACGCGTTTTCCTTTGCCACGCTCACATATTGATTCGAAAAATTATGAAATTTGGAATCTAGCAATAACTTGACACTGCGGACCCAACAAAACTGGTTTCGTCGAAATCCGAGGTCATTTGCAAAATGGCTATTTTTAAGGGCTATATATTATATTAAAATATATATAAATTCCACAGCGACTATTTCTAATTTTCAACTGGACATATCTCATCATTTATAAAGTGAAATCTTAGTTTGTTAACTTCGTTACAAAGATATAGTTATACAGATTCAAATATTTCTTGTTTCGTTCAATTCTGACTTATATTGAATTCTGTATATTCATTTGAAATTAGAAATCGAATTTTCGAACTACCGCGCCATTTTCAATTCCTTTTATAATTATATATAATTATTTATATTCTAACGACGACGTATATAATATATACGTCGAATTATATTCAAAATAAATTTTCTCGTCGATATTATTTAAAATACTCTATTTTAAATATTCAAAATTCGCCAATATTGCCAAAATAAAATTTTTAAACTGGCCCAGATTTTCCGGGTTATTACAATGCCGCTTGGCAATTTCTCGAAAATTTGGCCGAAAAATCAGCTCAATGGGGAAGATCTAACGAGAAATCGATTTATTCCCGATCTAACGCTCATTCGGTAGGATCATCAGTATCCTTAGAAGCAAAAATAGACGCGATGATATCCAAATTCGATAATGTCCTTTCATCAACGCAAATAAATCAAGCTCAAGCGTCTCAGACCTCATGTTACAAATGTAACGATCCTAACCACATAGCCGATCAATGCCCACATTCATTGGAACAACTCAACGCATTTAACAAAGCTAGGAACGACCCATTCTCCCCAACATACAATCCAGGTTGGAGAAACCATCCTAACTTCTCCTGGACCCAAAACAATACAAATTCGAATGCAGTTCGACCGCCTTTTCAGTCATTTTCAAATAATCCTTCGAAACCTCCCTTTCAACAAACTCAATTCCAACATCCTGCGCCACCTTTTCAAAATCAAGCGCAATAATCTTTTGTTCCCCAAGACGATAAACGATTGACATCACTGGAGAAAACTCTCGAAGAATTGACTAAAGCGACGACTCAAAATCTCCAATCAAATACCAATCTTCAAAATTTATTGACTTCGCACATGCAAAACACGAGTCAATCGATCGCTAAACTTGAAATGCAAATGAGTCAGTTAGCCACTTCGGTAAGCGAACGGGAAAGAAGCACTTTCCCGAGTCAACCCATTCCAAACCCCAACCGTCAAAATCCTAACTCCAACCAAATTCACATCATTCAAGACTCAAACGTGAGTCACTTGAATGCGGTCACGACTCTTAGATCCGGCAAAAAGATTGACAACCATGTGGTTAACCCAAATGCTTTACCGGACGATCTTCCAAACCCAACCGAAAATTCGACCAACTCAGATCAAAACATTGAGCCAATTTCTGACAAGGACCATCCTCAAACTCAAGTAGCCCAACCTACTGATTTGTCTGCTCCATTTCCTCATAGACGCCGACCTAGGAAAAAGACGGATCAGCTAGAAAAAATCCTTGAAATATTTGAGCAAGTTAAAGTGAACATTCCTCTTTTAGATATTATACAACAAGTTCCACAATACGCAAAATTTCTAAAAGATATGTGCACTCAAAAACGTCATACACATGTACCTAAGAAAGTGTTTCTAGCGGCAACTCTAAGCGAAGTCTTGTCCCAATCGATGCCAATGAAATACAAAGATCCTAGCTGCCCCACAATATCGTGTACTATTGGGGACAAGAACATCAATAGATGCCTACTAGACTTAGGTGCTAGTGTCAACTTGCTTCCATATTCCGTATATCGTCAATTAGGGCTAAGAGAACTGAAACCCACCAAGGTTACCCTTCAGCTTGCGGACCGTTCAATTAAGAAACCTGTGGGAGAAATCGAGGATGTGTTGATCAAAATTGGCGAATTCATCTTTCCAGTTGATTTCATTGTCTTAGAAACTCAACAGGTTAGCAATCCTGCAAACCAGATCCCTTTGATTCTAGGACGACCCTTCTTAGCAACCTCTAATGCTCTCATCAACTGTAGAAATGGGTCTATGAAACTTTCTTTCGGTAACATGACTGTCGAGCTAAACATCTTTAGAACTGAAAACTCTCCTAACCCTTATATGGACCAGTTTTCTGAAATCCATGCTGTCAACGATAATGAATCTGAGCTCGACCATCTGAATAACGAAATTGAATCAAATTACGAAACTTTGTTTCAAGATACTCCCGAAAATGTCTCTGATTCAATTCCTGTTGAGCCGCTCACAATTGAGCCTATTCCTCATCCAATTTCTTCGGTTGAGTCGTCCCCAAAATCTGAACTCAAAGTGTTGCCCAGTCATCTTAAGTACGCTTACTTAGGAGAAAATGAAACTTTTTCTGTCATCATCGCTTCTGACCTTACTTTAGAGCAGGAACAATTGCTCCTTCCCATCCTTAAGAAAAATAAGGAAGCAATTGGTTGGTCTATGGCTGATATTAAGGGGATTAGTCCTTCGATTGTCCAACATCGAATCCACCTTATATATGATGCCAAACCCACTCGTGATCCCCAACGTCGACTAAACCCTATCATGAAAGAAGCAGTTCGTGCTGAAATCCTCAAATGTCTTAACAATGGAATCATCTACCCAATTTCCGATAGTCAATGGGTTAGTCCGATTCATGTCGTACCTAAGAAATCAGGGATTACCGTGGTTCAAAATGAAGCTAACGAGCTTATCCCAACCCGCACCCAGACTGGTTGGCGTGTTTGCATTGACTATAGGAAACTTAACGCTGTAACACGAAAGGATCATTTCCCTCTGCCATTTATCGATTAGATGTTAGAACGACTAGCCGGTCACGAGTACTACTGTTTCCTTGACGGGTACTCGGGCTATAATCAAATCCTTATCGCTCTTGAGGACCAAGAGAAAACCACTTTCACTTGTCCGTTTGGTACATTTGCATACCGACGTATGCCTTTTGGTCTCTGTAATGCACCTGCAACCTTTCAGAGGTGCATGATTAGCATGTTTTATGATATGATCGAGCGATTTTTGGAAGTATTCATGGATGATTTCTCCATCTTCGGGGATTCGTACACTGAGTGTTTACATCACCTGGATCTTGTTCTTAATCGTTGCAAAGATAAACACTTAACGCTTAATTGGAAAAAGTGTCACTTCATGGTCAAACATGGCATTGTTTTAGGACATGTCATCTCTAACAAAGGAATTGAAGTAGACAAAGCCAAAATTGAGGTTATCTCGAATCTTCCCATTCCCAAATCCGTTAAGGACATCCGATCCTTTTTAGGTCATGCTGGTTTTTACCGTCGCTTTATAAAAGATTTCAGCAAAATCACTCGACCTTTGACCAATCTTCTTGGTAAGGATGTTCCTTTCGACTTCAATTCTGATTGCATTTCATCTTTTGAGCATCTTAAAAATGAACTTGTCTTTGCTCCGATCATCTGCTCTCCCAACTGGAAGCTGCCTTTTGAAATCATGTGTGACGCCTCGAATTTCGCTGTTGGCGCTGTCTTAGGACAACATATCGATAAGATTCTTCACGTCATTTACTATGCGAGTAAGACTTTGAACGATGCCCAAATCAATTATACGACCACTGAAAAGGAACTTTTGGCAGTTGTTTTCGCTCTAGAAAAATTCAGGCCTTATCTAGTTGGCTCACACATCACGGTTTATACCAATCATTCCACACTTAGGTATCTTTTCTCTAAAAAGGATGCTAAGGCTCGTCTCATTCGTTGAATCCTTCTACTTCAAGAATTTGACCTTACCATTAAGGATAAAAAAGGATCTGACAACGTTATTGCAGACCACCTGTCTTGTCTTCCAAATGCCCCGTCTTCTTCTCTTCCGATCAACGAGAATTTCCCCGATGAACAGTTGTTTTCTCTATCCACTGATCCTTGGTTTGCTGACCTTGTCAACTACTTAGTCACCAAGCAGATCCCTTCTTTTTGGTCTAAGTAGGATAAACACAAATTCTTTTCCCAAGTGAAACATTTTTATTGGGACGACCCCTATCTTTTCAAGTATTGTCCCGACCAAATCATTCGAAGATGTGTTCCCGACACTGAAATTCACAGTGTCCTCCTTTCTGTCATGACCAAGCATGCGGTGGTCACTTCGGTCCCAAAAAGACAGCCGAAAAGGTTCTCCAATCGGGTTTCTACTGGCCCACCCTTTTCAAAGACGCGTACGAATTTTGCAAAACTTGTGATCGATGTCAATTCTTAGGGAAAATTTCTAAACGGAATATGATGCCCCTAAACCCCATTCTAGAAGTCGAAATTTTTGATGTGTGGGGTATAGACTTCATGGGACCCTTCCCTAATTCTTTTGGGAACCTTTACATTCTCTTAGCTGTTGTTTATGTTTCCAAATGGGTTGAAGCTGTACCATGCAAAACAAACAATAACAAGGTTGTTGTGCGATTCTTGAAAGAAAACATCTTTTCTAGGTTTGGCACACCTCGCACAATAATCAGTGATAAAGGTACACACTTTTGTAATCGTTCTTTTGAAGCTCTCATGAGAAAGTATTCGATAACCCACAAGTTATCTACTCCTTACCATCCTCAAACTTGTGGGCAAGTTGAAGTATCGAATAGGCAGATTAAACAAATTCTTGAGAAAATCGTGAATCGAAATCGTAAAGATTGGTCCCAAAAGTTAACCGACGCTCTTTGGGCTTACCGCACCGCTTTCAAAACCAACTTGGGTATGTCCCCTTATCGGCTGATTTTTGGTAAGCCATGTCACTTGCCAGTTGAACTAGAACATAGGGCGTTATGGACAATAAAAACTTTGAATTTCAATTTAGAGCAAGCAGGAGAACATAGGAAGCTTCAACTTAATGAACTTGATGAAATTCGAAATGATGCCTATGAAAATGAATGAATTTACAAGGACAGAACAAAAGTTTTTCATGATAAATCAATTTTACGTAAAACTTTCATGCCAGGTCAAAAAGTTCTGTTGTATGACTCAAAACTGCATCTATTTCCGGGTAAGCTAAAATCTAGATGGACAGGACCTTACACTGTACGGATTATTTTTCCGTATGGTGCGGTAGAAATTGAGAATCCAACTGATGGATCATCCTATAAGGTCAATGGTCAACACCTTAAACCTTACTTGGAACCAATACCCAACCAAGAGGAAGAGCTCATGGTCCTCCATGAGCCACATTACATTCGGTAAGACGCACTAACCCTCTTTTGTACATATGTAAATTGTCTCTTATTTTATTTTTCCTTTCACTAAGATATGTCTGATTAACGACTGTGAGGACACAGTCACACTCAAGTGTGGGGGGAATTTACATTACATCAGCAATCAAATTTTATGAACTAGGTCATTCATTGAACAAGGATTAACTTAAACTCATAAATAACACCTTGGTTCTTGTTTGATAAGTTGAATTTTTGGGTGATGGGAATGAACATTATTTATTCATTGAATTGTAATGTGTCTTTTTAAGATGCTAGCTTGAGACTGTGCAGACGTTAGTCGTGTTCTGGAGCAAGTGTGTCAACCCTTGTTATACATGTTAGAATGTGCAAGTAAAAATAATCAAAAATAAAAAAAATCAAGAAATAAAAATGATTTTGCACCTACATTTGTTGGATTTTCTGAGTTCGTTTTCATGCATAATATTTTCTTTTCCACTCAAATTTTCAAAATCGTAAGTTCTAAAATCCACTTGGCCCAATTAAGGAGAAATGACTCATTGTAGCGTTCTTCTTCGATACCCCACATTATTCAAACCCAAGTTTAGTCGGATTACATCCATGTTTCGACAAGTTTTTCTTATATTGGTATACTTAAGAACCTTGTACTGATTTATTTTCAAAGGTCAAAAACGTTACTTTTTATACCTATATTACACTACCCACTCCGTACTTGTTTTAAGGTAGGATAACCATATACCACATCTTATTTTTTATGGGTTATCTATCTTACGAAACTTTGCTTATCATTCCTCTCAGCTTTTTGTATAACATCAATCCAGACTTGTGTGTTGAATTAAGGTTATAGAAGTAGAGTAACTAGGGCACAAAACTTTCCTTTCATGAAGTATTGGTTTAGTAGAGGAGGAATTAAATGAAATAATGTATGGCATCATTCCATCTCCATTCATCATTCATCATGCAAAAAAAAAGAAAAAAAAAGAAGAAAGAAAGAAAAAAAAGTGAAAAAAAAATGAAATAAAGAGAGAGTCTCTCTGAATAAAATAGTCTTCATCATTCTTGACTATGAAGCA
Organism: Allium sativum; assembly: GCA_030737875.1. Lineage (NCBI taxonomy): Eukaryota > Viridiplantae > Streptophyta > Magnoliopsida > Asparagales > Amaryllidaceae > Allium > Allium sativum. Next base: position 1,007,402,262 of record CM060912.1, on the reverse strand, counting down.
TCCATTTCCATTCCATCCACATCCATTATACTGTACTTGGAAGTGAGGATTGTAGTAGAAGAGATGAAAGGAAACAAAAATGTTCATATGTGCTTTAGTATTACTTTATCTTTTATAGCCTGAAGTTCAACTAATACACTTGCCCACTTATCTAGAATATTTTTAGAACTTACAAAATTTTCCTTCATCTATGCATAACTCATATCCAATACATTACAGTTACATTGGTGAAAAATTATTCAAAAAAAAAGAATAAAGAAATGATTGGGTGCACATTGTCGATGTGTAGAACTTTGGTTGACACCACGCTATTAACCTTCAAGACAATTACAGTGTTATCAAGGAATTACGATTCAGCTTGAAAATTTTTGTTCATTTTTGCACTAATTATGGGATGGACAATTTGGGGCTAAACCGTTATTATTGAAGTTAGGTGAAATCCTTGGAATGTGGAAAACCTTAAATATATTGTTAGATTAATCCGCGTACATAAGACGTTTTGGATTTTGTGGGTAGTATCCGCTGAAAACCCTCACGAGACAACAATCGTCCTACTGGGGACACCCAGAGGTTTAACGGCTTGTTGCATACGCTAAATGCAATCGTGTTTCCTACGAAAGTGTGACATATCTTAGTTTAGTTTATTCGAGGACGAATAAAAAGATAAGTGTAGGGGTATTTGATATACACGTAAATGTGTATATTTTATCCGCATATTTGTCTTATTTTATCTTTTAAATAATTGATATTGTGTATTTATAGCTGTGTTTTCAGATTGTTGACAAGAATCATGGTTTAGAGCATTTGATGAATAAAGCATGAAGAATTTGCTGAAAAAGAGTGAAGTTAAAATTACTAAAGCTTGAAGAGTTTAAAGCTTGAAGAACGGTTGCAAATAGAGTTCAGTTGGGTAGATTTGGCTCACTAAAGACTCATATTGTGTTCACATTGGCTCAATTGCAGACTATTTCACTCATGTAGCGTTCACATTAGCTCCTTTGCAAGGCTTCTCATTCATGCACTGCACGCGTTCACACTGGCTCACTTACAAGGCCTCTTACTCTACAACCCCGTTCACACTAGCTTATGTGTTATTTGGGCTAATTCTTTAGTCCCACATTGTGGAATTTGCCAAGTAGTCTTTGTCATATCAGCTACAAATACCTTGTATCTCATTCATGTAAAGACACACTTAGTTTTATTCTGTAATTCTCTTCTTGGAATAAAACTCTTCTTCACCTTTCTCTCAGTTGTTATTTTACTTTATATTTTATTTATGTTCATGTCTGTTATTTTCCTTTTCTCTTCTTCTTTAGCTATGTCTAGCTAATCCCCTTTGATTAGGGGGTGATGACGCTAACAGATATGATTCAACATGAATCACATAGCCAATAGATGAGGACTGTATACATGTAGATCTGGATCTGAATAAAGGGTTAGATATGAACCTTCATATTCTGTGTCGTTTAAGAGCTATGCTCCTTCACAGGGTATATTCGTGTTCGATCTAACAATTATCAGATTTAGATCAAATTTTAGGGTTTTAGAAATTAATTTGTGAAACTGTCCTGATAGTCTATGGTTGTTTAAGAGCTCAGCTCCTGCATAGGCTATGCTTGTCGCTATTTACTTATTTGTTTCTGAGAATCTATTTATCGTTGATTCGTGTTTGTGATAGAAACATGAATTAGATCTATATTTATTTGTTGGCTATTGGTGATTGTGAATCTAATCTATGTCATTATCCCCTAATTGTTTTCTCTTATTATATAAATCTCTCTTTTTATTTAATTGCTATTATTTTCTGTGTTTTCAACCAATCAAAATACTGGAATAACTTGACTAGATTTATTAATTAAAATACTTTTGGTCCCAGAGTTCGACACCCTCTACAACAATCCTTGTTGTTTAGGAAAGACGAACGGATTTTACAGTTGTTTACAATTGTATAATTTGTTCGCAAACACCAGGTGTAATCGCCTCTAGAGATGCATCATCGGAAGGTGGTTCCATACCTTGTCATAGTTGGAAATCCAATCTCCAATAAGCGCCCTGCGGTTTTTGATTTTATACAATATATGTAGAGCGTGAGATGCAAGCGTTCTGCTATTTGGTTATTTATTTTTATTAGACATTATTATAATATCACTGGATTTTTGTACCAAGGTGTTTTGGGTTATAGTAAGGTAAAAACCATCCATGTTTATGTGTGGGTTGGTCTTACTATTATCTTTTCTTCCGAAAGGATTTTGAAAGTTAAACAAGTGGTTGGAGTTTACTCACACCAGTTCCATGACTGACCCAGAGTTTATTTTGTTTGTTTTCCCTAAACTCTTGGGTGCCCAAATTTGTATGGGCAGTCAAGTAGTCGGGATTTTACAGATTCACTTGGAAGAGCTGGAAGCAGGAGGCTTCACCAGTTAGCTATAGACTATCATATCTCCGCTGTGTATTGTGTTGTATTTGGAAACAGGTGTTTATAACTGTTCTAGAAATAACTGTTGTGCTATGAAAATGGTATGTATATACAGGTACTGATTTGTATTTCAAAAGTTATGTTATATAATATATTTTATTCGTTCCACTGTGAGTTTGTGATCTTCGTTTTCTTCTATTCTAATATTTCTTTCTTTCTATTTCTCATCCTCTAACTTCTTTCTAATAATGATTCGTATTTCTGTGCAATTTGGGTTGGACGTGTGATGTTATTAGTCAACTCAGATAGTACGTATTTGCGGGCCACTACAGTTGGTATCAGAGCTTAGGTTTAGAGAATACCAAGGCTTATGTGGCATGTGCTCATTAGAGATAGGGTTAGTAGTACCCTAGAATGAGTTGTGTATATATAAGAGAGAACGTATTTGTTAGTTGATATAAAAGTTGTTTTATATTGTGTTGGCTAGTCTGTTGAGTAGTTTATGAATTCTGATCGAATAGTGGGACGCCACAAAGTCGATAGGATTTTCTAAACACTTGGACAGAAGATTGAACACAATATTGTTTTAAAGTGGGTGAATGAAACTATTTTACCCAAAATTCTATTTTGATATAGAAAGAATAATTTTTGAAATTATTATAATATATGGATGTGCTGGTTGTTTTTATTATAATCAAATGAGATTATAAGAAATGAAATGGTTATATAGAACCAAATAGAATTTGTATATGAATGAAATATACAAATGAGATGAATTAAAATTGAATTCAAAACAGAATGCAGAATTTAAATCCTGGAAAGTTGGAAAATATTTTTCAAAGTATATTAAAATAATATAGCTATGTTTTGGAAGGATTTTTGATTAAAAAATCATTTTAGATGGATTTTGAATGTGATAAAGCACTGAACTCACTTCAGTGGCTGGAAAATAATTCTGATGAGGACTGCAGCTTCATCAGTGTTAAATTTCGAGTTTCTAAGTGATGGGTTGCTTCCTTAGAAAAGTTTTGATGGGAATTTGTTTGAAAGAAAACAAGTTTAGTTGGAAAATTCAAATATTTTGAATTTGAAAGGATTATAGATATATATACATGTTTAAGTGATTCCAAAAGGATTTGAAATGAAAACCCTGGGATTTGGATTCTGGAAGTGGAATTTAACTTAAGCTAGTTAAATGGATTGAAGTGAATCAATTGACTAGAATCAATTTGAATAGGTTTGATGGAATATAGATTGGATATAAATGGATTGATCGTAGATCATTCGAATTAAATGTGTGAAAACCAAAAGTTTTGATTGGAGCTAATTTGTTGAAATATGAAGAGGTAGGTTTCAATATAAAGGAGTTTTGAGAAGTTAATGAGTTTATTGTATTTTTCCTACCTTAGCAATTTCGAGGATGAAATTATTTTAAGGGGTGAAGAATGTAACGACCCAGATTTTCTGGTCGATTTATTTTGAATATTTAATATTATTTTAAATATTGAGCTGATAATATAAATCGATTTTTATATTGAATTATCGATATAATTATCGTAATACGAGGATCTTAAGTAATTTAATTTGAAATAGAGTCAAAATGATTTATATGAATTTTTATTTGAATTTAAATGATAATAATAATATCTTATTATCAAGGAATTTATTTGTTTTTGAATTTAAATTATATCATATTATATTAATTTATTTTGATTATTTATATTCACGTTCAAATTAAATATCAAAATATATTCAGTTAGTTCAGAATAGTGTTACACTGTTGAAATAACAGTGGTTACATTAAAATAGCTGTTGTGGTTTAAATAAATGGACCCCGAGATATTTATAATGGATAGGATCGAAATCGAATCGAAAATCAAATCGATATCTATTTAAAAATAAATAAAATCTATTTAAAATCAAATCACAATAAACATCAGCCGACCTACGCTGCTGGTTTTCTAGAGCAGTAAAAGTTGTCTCCTATTTTCTATATCAAGCAAACCAGCTCTAATGGCATTGTACGTCTGTTCTGGTTCGTTTCTATATATTGAGGCCATCGTCTTCATTCTCGTTCTCAAGTTAAACTGGGCCTTTGTATATTTCTCCTTCTCCAAAGTCTGTTGTTTTTAGTCCCTTTCTTTACCTTGTTCCGGCAAAAATCGAAATCAGTCCTCCAAAAAAAAAAAGAGAGAGAGGGGGAAATCAGAAACTGCGATAGACGATCGCGAGCTAATCAGAAGCTCGACGGTAGATCAAGCTGCTCACGCAAGGGGTTCCTGACCAATTATCGAAGTCTCGATGAAGGAAATCACCGATGTGCAAGAGACGCGAGTGTTGTTCTGGTCATCGATTCGGTCCTATGAGAGGGATTTGTAGTCGAAGCAAGCATGAGGTACCTGAATGCCGCGATGGTGATTTGGGATCGACAGTTGGAAATTTTGAGCATCGCGATTTAGGAGTTACCGTAGGTTGGTTTGAGTCTTGCTGAAATGGAGGAGAAGAGTTCCGTGATTGGAAGGTGTCAACGTTAATTTTGGGTCTGAAGGGGAGCTCGATTTTTGTTTTTGGGAACGTGAAGCTGAGGTGATGTCAGGAGTTTGGTTTATGCTGTTTGCAGTAGAGATGGAAGCCGTGAAGGTCAGGTGCTAGAATTGACAGTGTTGAATTCAAATGGTGAGTTGTGGAGCCTGTTCGTCGGGGAGTTTAATGCGGGTTGATGGTCAGCAAGTCGATATTGAAAAAGGGATGGTCGCTGTTTGATAGGTGTGGTCAGTATACTATGGCGGCATCAAAAGTAAACAATGGGGATGTCTCAACTGCAGCTATATCATGCAGGATGTAGAACTGGAAATACTTTGAAATGGATTGATGCAAACAATGTTCAAGATAAATGATTTGAATGAACGATTTGGAGCTTTCGATGGATATTCGGCAAACGAAAAATCGCGGTGAGTAAATCTCACTCACAGTTTTATATTTATATTTATTTTTATCATAAAATAAATTTGTTGGTTGCTTGGGTGCATGATTGAATTGTTCAATTTTTGTGGTTATTGGATTTTTCCCGCAATACTATTAGCGGATGCCCGCGGTATAATTAGTGGATGACCCTACGCCCACGTATATAAGTGGATCCCCTTTATACCGCGATATACTGCCACGAAGCAGGATGGGTATTATTTCTATTGACTAACGTCTGTGGATGCTGGAAAAACAGGTTGGAGGGATCCAACCGGATTCCTCAAAATATATTATCTGTTTGTTTGTTTGCTTGATTTCATATATCCATATATGACGTGTTAAAAATATAATGATGGAAAATTGGATGATTTAATTGTTTTAAATATCACTGGGCTAAGTGTTAATTTATTTAAAATATCGTGGAAAGGATATTTGGGATTAAAAGGGAAAATTCTATTTTTAAATAGAATTTGAAATTTGAATGGAATAAAAATATAAACTTGTTTTGAAAAATAAAACAAGTAGTTCCTTTATAAACGAAGTTTACAAATAGTTCTTTTATAACTAAGTTGTAAATGAAGTGAAAAGAATTATCATTTGATAATTCAGAAATAAAAATACAAGCGTGAAATTTAAAAGGGAAATCTATTTTCAAAAAAATAGAAATATCGATTTCAAAAGGAATTGAAATCGAGACTTGTTTAAAGAAATTTAATATAAGAATTTAAATGGAAATTGAATATAGAAAATATAAAGGAATTCAAATATAGAATTCTAACAGATTGAAACAAGAATTTGAGTATAGAATTTAATAGAGTTAAAATGGAATTTGAAAATGAAATTCAAATAGAATTTATACATAGAAAATTTAAATAGAATTTGAATATATTGAATTTTAATAGAATTTGGAATATACAGAAATTTGAATTCAAAAGAATTCAAATAGAATTTGAATTCAAATGGATTTGAATAAAGAAAATTCTAATGGAGTTAACTATAGAGATTTGAAAATAAAATTCAAATGGGGTTTAACTATAGAATTTAAAATTTGAAGAGAAATGGAATTTAAACTATGGGATTTGAATATAGAATTCAAATAGAAAATTCAAAGGGTATTTGAATATAGAAATTCAAATGGAGTTTGAATATATGAAATTCAAAGGAAATTCAAATATAGAATTTGAACGTAGAAATTCAAATGGGATTTGAATAAAGGAAATTCGAATATGGAAATTCAAATAGAATTTGAAAAATAGAAGCGAATTGAAATTTGAATATAGAATTTCAAATAGAAGTGAAATAGATAAGAAATATTATGTTGAATTAGGAAAAAATTGATTTGATATATTAAAAATATATCAGAATGGAGTTGAATTTATTATAAACGAAGTTAAAACATTTATATTTATAAATATAATTAAAACGAACTCGCCGCAGCGCAGCAGTTCGTAAATGGTCGTTTCGAACTTCAATTGAGTATACAGAACTCAATTGAAGTCGGAATTCTTTGAAACAAGAAATGTCAGGACCAATTTGATAATAGTTTTCTAATGGAGGAGAAAAATCTGGATTTCGTCGTATAGATTTTGAGTTATTTCAAAATCAAATTTTCAGAAAAACAGAGCCAGAACCATTATAAAAGCATAACGGTTTATTTAAATAAATTAAAGGATTTTAAGCAAATAAAAATCCAAATTTCTATTTAGAAAAATCCAGATTTGAGTTATAAAATATATCGGAACTCAAGCGGAGTAATGAATTGATTTTTGAAACAGAAATCAGATTTTTGATTTTTGAATTAACTAATTCGAATAGTAATTAGTTAATGAGATTTTGAATTGATATTGGGCTTTGAATAAGTGAATTCGATTTGAAAAATGTATATTCGAAATCGAAAAGGAAACTTGAATTGAAATTGAAAATCAATTTGGTTATGAGCAAGTTAAATATTTTGTTTGAACGTGTTATGTCCAGACAAAGAAGCGAAATAGGCAAAATACCTAAATAAAGGAATAAATGAGAGAAACTGAATTCAAACGATTGGATAGTGTTGAACTGAATTGAAAACAAGTGATCATGTGTTAGACAGGTATGGGATGAAGTATATGAAGATTTTAATTTATGTGCCCGACAAAAAGGTACTTGTTTAAATTCATATATGAGGTTTTATGCGCTGTATCGGCAAGCCGCTTGGCTTTTTCTTTTGGATTGATGAGGGCCATGGGAGGCTATTCGAGACATCCCGAAGCTCCCGGTGTAGGGGAGGTTATGGCGAATTTTTCTGGGAATTTAAGGAGTTAGAATATTTTTAAGATAATTTGATAGTTATAAATCAATGTATCGATATATGTAGAATTCGATAAGGAAATGAAATCAAAATAGAGTATTGAAAACAGAAAGGGAAATCTAAATTAGAAATAGAAAGCGAACTATATACATGTTAAAAAAAAATGAATAATTGGGTTTTTTTTAGTGTGTTTATTCGAGGTAAGTGGTTTTGCCATTTTGAAGTTGAGGATGTTTTCAGTCAAGGTCTGAGAGGTAATTTTACCCCAACTTGATTGATTTCATTTTTAAATTGATAAATAGCAAGATCCAGTCTCGAAGAGAAGTGTTTGAAAAAGAGTTAGTTGAATAAAATATTTTGGGCTGTTGTAACGATGTTTTATACATCATCCGTTTGAACCTAAGTGATGGAATTTTGGGAATATAAAAGTAAACATTTCCTGAGTATAATTAAAGTAGTCGGGAAAGAGATAAGTGATTGAAAATGTTTTCAATTGTGAATATAATATATTTTCTAAATACAGAAAATAAAGGAGGGCGATATTCAGAAATGTTTTTTCCAAATAGCTTAAAGGGCCAATATGGTTATTGAAAATATTTGGTTAACAAATATTGATAAGGAAATGGAGAAGAGATTTAATTAATGAAATATTAATTAATGAGCCCAGTGATTTGATTGATATGTTGAATGAAAACTTGTTTTCTTCGATAGTTAAATCATCGACTATTGAAACACTTGTTTTATTCGATAGTTAAATCACAGACTATCGAAGTTTTGACCATCGTTGTCAATATGGAGAGACCGGTTGGATTATTATCCGTGAACCACTCTGTATTGGCAGTAGCGTTGCGAATCAGATTATATGAAGATAATCGAAAATGGAGTGAAGTGCAAGGACTTTTTCTATTAATAGAAATTGTGTCTTCGGTTTCGTTCAATCCCAGAACGAACGTATATGGACGAATGTCTGACAAAGTATTTCCAATGATCGCATGAGTTGTTCTGTACAAATATATATGGTTGCAACGGATTTATTCCCTTAGCATAACATCCAGAATATTTTTGCAAATCAATTAGTGATTAACGGATCTGACAATGTGACATTCAAAGTGATTGTGCTATCAATGAATCGAAAGTAATCGTAGCCTCAGGCCTCAACAACCGGGAAATGACAAAAATCGGGCAGGCAGCATGGCTATGTGGGTCGCTCCCATTAGGGTGTATTATCACCTATCTAGAGATTCATTTAATTCCTTATTCTATTTGATGCTGTCCCAATCGGGAGACGGTTGCTGATCCCAACCATTGGTGATATACATTCGATACACTCAAGCGAAATGAGTGGTCGGTCATGTGTGGGCCGGGTTGCAAGACGTTCTTGTTGAACCCAGGTGTATTCGCCTCTAGAGATACATCATCGAAAGGTGGTTCCATACCTTGTCATAGTTGGAAATCCAATCTCCAATAAGCGCCCTGCGGTTTTTGATTTTATACAATATATGTAGAGCGTGAGATGCAAGCGTTCTGCTATTTGGTTATTTATTTTGATTAGATATTATTATAATATCACTGGATTTTTGTACCAAGGTGTTTTGGGTTATAGTAAGGTAAAAACCGTCCATGTTTATGTGTGGGCTGGTCTTACTATTATCTTTTCTTTCGAAAGGATTTTGAAAGTTAAACAAGTGGTTGGAGTTTACTCACACCAGTCCCATGACTGACCCAGAGTTTATTTTGTTTGTTTTCCCTAAACTCTTGGGTGCCCAAATTTGTACGGGCAGTCAAGTAGTCGGGATTTTACAGATTCACTTGGAAGAGCTGGAAGCAGGAGGCTTCACCAGTTAGCTATAGACTATCATATCTCCGCTGTGTATTGTGTTGTATTTGGAAACATGTGTTTATAACTGTTCCAGAAATAACTGTTGTGCTTTGAAAATGGTATGTATATACAGTTACTGATTTGTATTTCAAAAGTTATGTTATATAATACATTTTATTCGTTCCACTGTGAGTTTGTGATCTTTGTTTTCTTCTATTCTAATATTTCTTTCTTTCTATTTCTCATCCTCTAACTTCTTTCTAATAATGATTCGTATTTCTGTGCAATTTGGGTTAGATGTGTGATGTTATTAGTCAACTCAGATAGTACGGATTTGCGGGCCACTACACATATGGAAGCACATAACTTACTTTCTTGTATATAGTGGAAATGTTTTCAATCAGCACCCACTTATTCACTGAAATCCTGGAGATAAGTTTTCAAAAATTAGAAGTCAATTTAATGTACCCATTATAATAGTAACCAAACAAAAAACATTCAACTGTAAAATTCTTCTTAGAAAGAGAAATCATACCTTTACAGATTCAATTGTGGAAAAAGGCGGTTTCAAATCTTTATAGAAAACTGCAAATTGTACTCAATTTCAACATAGTCTTAATCGCTGGAATTAGTGGCAGGGACAGAAGGAGCAACCGAAGCAGCCGCGAAGAATAGCTGTGGAAGAAACCAAATGGTGATGAAAAGTTTGGGAAGGTAGTTGTAATTGTAAAATTGGGGAGCAAGTTTTAGGTTAGAGGAAAATTGATTTAGGTCTAGGATGATTAAGTGGGGAAAGGGAATTGAGATGCGAAGAAACAGAAGATTGCTAGCTCCACATAAAAATTAGGTTTAGAAAAAAGGCGTAGACGGATTGTGGGATGAAGCGAAAAGCTGCGATGAAGAGACATACGGGACGTTTGAGTTCCTGAAATTCCAAGGACTCTTGTCCGCCCTTGCAGCAAAAACCACCAATTTTAATATAGTATAGATTACTCTAATAGATGTGCCTTGGTATTTGGTCTAGAACAACACAAACCTTTGCTGTCAGTATGATACTTTTGATCATTCTACGTATTATTCGTTTATATGTTTTCATATAAAGTTAATAGATTCTATTTCCTGTGAAAAGGTACATGTTATAAGTTTGTAATAGCAATACCTTCAACCAATCTTGTTGCACAAATATGCATATTTTATAGCTATTTACTTCTTCTTCTTTCATTTTTTTTCTTTTTTGAAAAGTCAAGATAATTTGTTTTGATCAAAGAAACATGCAATTTATATACAAAATGTAAACAATACTTCTGTTCGAAATTAAATGTATGTAGTAAAGAACATGTTTTTTCAAAGTTTTTTCATGAACCAAATTGACAATAAGATGCAAAACCAAATTTCCTATAAAATTTATGTGGGAAGCCCTGGTCTTTGAACCATGTGAGGAAGCCTAAATGGAAAGTGTTAAAGAAATGTGGAATACTATGAATACCTATTATCTATGCTTAAGGAAGCCAAATAAGTTTATTCCCTACAACTAAAAATGATTACAGACTTGGTTATAAACCCGGATTGTAAGCATATTGCATTTTCAAATTATGAACAAATGTATCAAAAAGTGGTGAAATTAAAACCTAGAACAGATCAATTTATAGAAGCAAGATAAATAATTTCTTGTATGATTTATAAAAGAATTTACTAATTATATATAAAACTTTCCAACTAAAATACATTGTAAGCATAAGGAGAAAGTTACCTTGCTTTCACCATCATATTCTCCAACCTGCTAACATGAAGCTCCACTGGAACAAAAGGAAGAAAAAAATTATAAATCAAAAAGAAAATGCAAGTAATGTAATTATACTCAAATAAAGACAGGTGCATCACCTCTTCATCATTAAACAAAAATGTAACCATTGAAGGCAGCTCACAAAACGATGGTTTTTAGTGTTGCAAATACACCTAGGGCTTGGAGAAAGAGACGAAGGAAGGGCAAAATACACCTAGGGATTGGAAATGCAGACAAAGGTAGCGAGAGGTCCACCGAAGGATGGACGGAAAAGATCGGGGAAAAGGCAGTGAAGAGGCACGGTAGGTAATTTTTCCGGCAAAATTTTTTTCCCTTTACTTTCTGAAAGACGAAGAACAATGGAATAACGAAACGGGGGAGAACGTGAAATAAGGAATTAACTTCCGTATAATAACACAAAATAGGCCTGCAAATCTATTTGAAAGTTTCAACTAAGGCGGAGGAATTTTTTATATTACATTTTAAATAAAATGCAAAATATCCTGAGAGTTTTAAGTTGGATGGAGATAATTGAGAGAATTAAGCTGGACGAAGAGAACTGAGAGAATTAAGGAGAGGGCTTGAAAAGCTTTCGCTTTACTATTATTTAATAAATACAGAATGTCCTAACAAATTAATGCATAATTTTATGAATTAAAATTCCTTCTTGTATTGAGTTATAGCATCCAACGGGTGTAACGACATGGATTTCGCCCGGGCCTAATCGATCGCTAAATCGACCAAGACCGTTCGAATCCCGCATACGCTAACTCTGGGCATACAACACATCAGAACAAATAACAAAAGACTTTTATAAACATCATAATATTGTTATATCAGAGTACAGAATATATAAGGGTACATCGAATAAATGATAATACAACGGAAGATTAATTTACATCAAATGTAATACAATGCACAACGGAAATAAATAAATAACACAGCGGAAGACAATAAACGCACTGGACACAGCTTTAAGCTTCGATCTAGAATCCTGCTTATATATCTGCAAAATAAACTACTCGACTGCCCATGTGGAAAATAGGGGCACCCGAGTTCGCAAGGGAAAAGCAAACTACAGGTCAGTCATGGGACTGGTGTGAGAAACTCTAAACAGTTATAATTAACTTATTTAATAATATGGCATATCACGGGACCACGCCGCTAACGCGGAACGGGTTTACCCCCATGAATGCCAGTGTATAAACAACAATCAATATAGATATATGGATCTACTATGCATCAATCAACATGCAATATCCCAATCTACCCATTTAGAATAATCACCACACGTAGATTTTCTAAATCCAATTCAATTTACAGAAATTATTCCTTTGGACTTTATTTCCCGATTTCTATTTCAAATCATTTGAAATACATATCTAACTTTCTATAACAAAGTAGATTTCACTTCGGGATCTCAAATCAAATCGTTTGGAAATATGAATTCCAAATCATAACAATGCATACAAACAAGTATGCAACCAAATATCGGGCTCCCCCTAGACAAGGCAAAGTGCACGCACCTAAGCAACTCGATATATATATGTGCACCTCCCACTATGGAGCAGGCTACACCAACGATGCACCTCCCATACGGGAAGCATACACCGCCCATCTCACCCATACTTTTAGTCGTCCGGGTTACTCGAATCTCTAGCTACATACCAAATCATTTCATATCCCGAAGTAGGGAAAATCATTTCACAACATAATAATCACAAGTACTTTCAAAATATAGTACTTCACATCAGCAATTCACACATATGATCAGTCGCTATTAATCACATAACCTTTGAGCTCGTACGTCTCAAAGAAGGGTGTTAAGCAAGAGAATAAATTCTCCGACACCAAACAGATATGTTATCAATAACAACTAATCGAATACGCGATGAATCACAATGTAAAACATAATACATTTCTAAATCATTTTAGAAATCATCGGATTTAGGCCTCGAAATCCTTTCTGTTTTATAAAACATTTCTATAAAACATTCCCTATCCAAAATCGGGAATATATTTCTTTTCACTTAAGAAAAACATCATTTCAAAATCATTCATTAAATTTTGAAATATATAACATCGCTAAACACCTTATAGTCAAATCGTGAAGTGTTTCACAAGGTGTTAACACAAAGATATTTTACCCAACCCAATGCTAAATGTAAAAGCGTATTCTGCTCATAAACTGGTCGAGCACCATCCAAACAATCAATCAGTCACACTCAATACCAACAACCACGTATATTTGGTTTACACCACATCTCATGTTTTGGTAAATTTAATCACCATTCATTCATTCAAATGTAATTAAAGATTTATTCAAACTCCAATTGGTTTCATCTCTAAAATCATTTCATATTGATTGTTCTACTTTTTGGAAATTAATCCTGCTTTTACTCGGGTTAAAGAACTAATTTCATTTAAACACAGTTCACGACAAACCCCAAATCCAATTTGATATTAAATACAAGGCTATGAATAGAAAATATATCGGCTTATATTCAATGTCAAATTCTGAAATCAACAAATATCGTATTGGAATAACGATATATATATCTTCCAAATTACTCCACAATGTCCGTATAATCACGGAATCCAATATCGAAATATTCCGAAGATAATTTCGATACAAATCCATTCCAATTCATATATTGGAAATTCTGGTTATTTTTAAAACCATTTCAAATCCAATTTCTTTTATTTAAAAATTATTGGATTAATTTTTCTAGTTCAAAACTAGTTCATTTCGATAAAAATCTATTTTTATCTTTTCAAATATGGAATTTTCCATCTTAGTTCTTTCCAAATCATTTCTTATGATTTTACACTAATTATTGATATTTTTAATAATTTTATCAAGGCCTGTACAGTCGGTTTCCAATAACGGCCACCGAACTGCACTTACAGCGACCTTTTCCAAATTTGATTTGGACATAATTCCAAATACAACCGTTAGATTTCAAATCTCTAATATTCATTAGAAATCTCTTTTCGATACAAACCCAATGGTTCTGGTTTGAGGAGAATCCGACGGTCGGATCTCCCGTAATGTCCGTTCGAAGTCAATGGTCGAAATTCGAGAACTGCCGCAGCGCGGCGCGTTCTATTCAGGCCATTATATATATATAATATATATTATATATATTTCGTCGATTTCCTTTTAAAACGTATTTTAAATTTCGTTTTAAATTTGTTTCAAAAACGATTTCAACTTCATTTTCAATTTTATATCAAAATTGAATATTCCATATACACGACAATTTTATATAGTGTATATATTTGTTAAAAATTATATTTTTAACAATCCAATAATTATTTCAATACCCGACCATTTTATACATCACATATATAAGCTAAAAATAATATTTTTAGCGAACAAATATATTTTCACATCCATATACATATTTTTCACCTCGTATATATATTTTTCCATTTCACGCATATATATATTTTATTTCACACACATATATATTTTTTTCACATTTCATATATATATTATTTTCACACTTCATATATATATATATATTTAGCATTTCATATATATTTTATTTTCACACTTCATATATATATATATATATTATTCATACTTCATATATGTATAATTTTCATTCCAAATATATATTATTTTCACTTCATATATATATATATATATATATATATATATATATATATATTTTCATTTCATATATATATCGTTTTACATTTCATATATATATATATATATCATTTTCGCTTCTTATATATATAATTCATTTCACACCACGATCAATTTTCACACAGAATACAATCAAACAAGTCGTCCATGGTCTTTGGACGACGGGAAGCAGTTTATATACGCAGTTATAAAATAAATAACTGTACAGAAAATTTATAGTGAGAGAATTCCCACATTGGGATCCACTCCGTCAGTTTTATCTAAATTTCTGGTTTGGTTCGGGTTTGAATTTGCCTGAAATTCCAACGTGCTCTGTTTTGTTGTGAAGCTCTCGTCCTCACGATCACAACGGATCCAGTTTTGCGCGATTCCAACCTCGTATGCCAAAGTTACGGTTTTAAATACCTTAATTATTTAAACGAGTTATTAAATAAATTAATTAACTATTTAATAACGTTTTTAAAATGCTACCTTCTCTGTTAAACCGTACCCCTTTAGACCCGATTAATGGAAATGGCTCGTGCCCTAGGGTTGGCCGTCGCCACCACCCTGGTCACATGTGCCTCGATCGCCGTACGCCACAAGACTCGCCTTCGAGAGAGCTGCCTGCGCCACCCCGAGTTGATGAACTCGAACCCTCCCCCCTTGGCCCCCAAAACCCGATCGACGACGACGCGTTCTTGACAAAAATTTTGGCGCTCTACTTCATCAGAATCGATCAAGTATGTATGAATGGAGAGATCCCGTCTAGCACTTCATTTTCGTTTAAGTGGTTTCGAATTTCATTGTGAATAGGGAGATTGGAGGGCTTCTTTCCTGGAGCAATATCGTGCGTTGGATTCTGTTAGAGGCGGCTAGGGTTTAGAACGAGGGGGCGGGATATTTATATTAATTTTTATATTATTTAATTCAATTAAATTCTAAAAAGCGAATTTCACATTCGAACTCCAAACCAAACCTAACGACTGTCGCCTCTAGCCAAATACCCCCATTCTGAACATAATGGGATATGTTTCGCAAGCCAATTCGGCAGTCTCGATAGGTTTTCATTAAACTTAAAATATAAATCCGTATATATTCAATTTGAACGCACATTTTAAATTACCGGGGCCACATACTGCCTCTGAAAATTCCAGAAAATTATTTCTAGCTTCGTATTGATGATACGGTCCTAACAAAACTAGTTTCGTCAAATTCTGAGACCGTTTGAAAAATGGCCATTTTATGGTCGATCAAAATTGACTGAAACTGACAAAACACGTTTAACTTCGCCACGCTCGCATATTGATTCAGAAAATTATGAATTTTGGAATATAGCAATAATTCGACATCCCGGATTCAACAAAAGTGATTTCGTATCGAAAACAGAGGTCGTTTGGAAAATGGATATTTTTAAGGCCTTTATATATATATATATTAAAAAATATATAAATTCCATAGCGACTTTTCTGAATTTTAAACTGGACGTATCTTTCAACTTTTAAAACAAAATCTCAGTTTCTTAGATCTGTTAGAAAGATATGATCAAACAGATTCGAATATTTCTTGTTTCGCTGAAATCCGATTTATTTTGAATCCTGTACGTTCATTTAAAATTCAAAATCGAATTTTCAAACTATCACCCCATTTTCAATTCCTTTTATAATTAAAAATAAATATTTATATTCTAACGTCGATTCAAATAAATATTTCCTTTCTAATTCTATTCAAAATAAATTTCTCGTCGTTATTATTTAAAATAATTCATTTTAAATATTCAAAATTCATTAAATTGACAAAATAAAAATTTTTAATTGCCTTGGATTTTTCGGGTTATTACAATCTCCCCCACTTAAAACTTTTCGTCCCTGAAAAGGAACGAAGCCGTAAGTTGTTTAACTAATCAACTAAACTTTCATTATTTTCATTACGGCTTAAGTTCTTCAACTTTTCAGTTTCTAAGAACTTTTCAATTTTTTCAAAAAAATTGGCTAACACCCTAAATTTTCGAATTTTTTTGCCATAACCTCCCATGTACCTGGAGCTTCGGGATATTTCAAATAGCCTCCCATGGCCCTCACCAATCCAAAAGAAAAAGAAAAAGCCAAGCGGCTAGCCAAGCGGCTAGCCAAGCGGCTAGCCAAGCGGCTAGCCAAGCGGCTAGCCAATCGGCTCATAAAATCATCAAATCCCCAAGAAATACAATAAACATGTACCTATTTGTCGGGCAAACAATTTTATTCCTCTTCTCTAGCTTCCTTGCTATGACCTGTTCACAGATATATATGTACATGTATGCAGTTCCAAACAATTTTCAATACAGTTTAATATTTGTTCAATTTGGCTAAATGGTTAAAAATTCTAATTAATCAACCAAAAATCAAACAACACAACCAGCAACCAATTTGTGAATTAGCTTTTCAAATATATAACTTTATATATACTCAAAATCCTATTTTTAAACCAGATCATATATATAATCACAAATACGATATTTATAAACATATGACTCTCAACTAATTCTGAGGCATTTCTAACCCCATCTCTAACGAGTCACTCATTCTAGAATGCTACTGATTCTATCTCTAATGAGGATTCTTTTATAGGATATTACTAATCCAACCTCTGATGAGTCTTTTATTTTGTTCTAACGTGTTGTACCCCAAAGATTTGAGTTAACCAAAGCTCCGATACCAGCTGCAATGACACGGATTTCGCCCGGGCCTAATCGATTGCTAAATCGACCAAGACCGTTCGAATCCCGCATACGCTAACTCTGGGCATACAATACATCAGAACAAATAACAAAAGACTTTTATAAACATCAAAATAAGGTTACATTAGAGTACAGAATGTATCAGAGTACATCGAATAAATGATAATACAGCGGAAGATTAATTTACATCAAATGTAATACAATGTACAGCGGAAATAAATAAATAATGCAGCGGAAGACGATAAACGCACTGGACACAACTTTAAGCTTCGATCCAGAATCCTGCTTATATATCTGCAAAATAAACTACTCGACTGCCCGTGTCGAAAATAGGGGCACCCGAGTTTGCAAAGGAAAAGCAAACTACAGGTCAGTCATGGAACTGGTGTGAGAAACTCTAAACAGTAATAATTAACTTATTTAATAATATGGCATACCATGGGACCACGTTGCTAACGCGGAACGGGTTTACCCCCATGAATGCCAGTGTATAAACAACAATCAATATAGATATATGGATCTACTATGCATCAATCAACATGCAATATCCCAATCTACCCATTTACATAAATCACCACACGTAGATTTTCTAAATCCAATTCAATTTACAGAAATTATTCATTTGGACTTTATTTCCCGATTTCTATTTCAAATCATTTGAAATACATATCTAACTTTCTATAACAAAGTAGATTTCACTTTGGGATCTCAAATCAAATTGTTTGGAAATATGAATTCCAAATCATAACAATGCATACAAACAAGTATGCCACCAAATATCGCCCTCCCCCTAGACAAGGCAAAGGGCACGCACCTAAGCAACTCGATATATATATGTGCACCTCCCACTATGGAGCAGGCTACACCGACGATGCACCTCCCACACAGGAAGCATACACCGCCCATCTCACCCATACTTTTAGTCGTTCGGGTTACTCGAATCTCTAGCCAGATACCAAATCATTTCATATCCGGAAGTAGGGAAAATCATTTCACAACATAATAATCACAAGTACTTTCAAAATATAGTACTTTACATCAGCAATTCACACATATGATCAGTCACTATTAATCACATAACCTTTGAGCTCGTACGTCTCAAAGAAGGGTGTTAAGCAAGAGAATAAATTCCCCGCCGCCAAACAGATATGTTATCAATAGCAAATAATCGAATACGTGATGAATCACAATGTAAAGCATAATATATTTCTAAATCATTTTAGAAATCATCGGGTTTAGGCCTCGAAATCCTTTCTGTTTTATAAAACATTTCTATAAAACATTCCCTGTCCAAAATCGGGAATATATTTCTTTTCACTTAAGAAAAACATCATTTCAAAATCATTCATTAAATTTGGAAATATATAGCATCGCTAAACACCTTATAGTCAAATCGTGAAGTGTTTCACAAGGTGTTAACACACAGATATTTTTACCCAACCCAATGCTAAATGTAAAAGCATATTCTGCTCATAAACTGGTCGAGCACCATCCAAACAATCAATCCGTCACACTCAATATCAACAACCACGTATATTTGGTTTACACCACATCTCATGTTTTGGTAAATTTAATCACCATTCATTCAAATCTAATTAAAGATTTATTCAAACTCCAATTGGTTTCATCTCTAAAATCATTTCATATTGATTGTTCTACTTTTTGGAAATTAATCCTGCTTTTACTCGGGTTAAAGAACTAATGTCATTTAAACACAGTTCACGACAAACCCCAAATCCAATTTGATATTAAACACAAGGCTCTGAATAGAAAATATATCGGCTTATATTCAATGTCAAATTCTGAAATCAACAAATATCTTATTGGAATAACGATATATATATATATATATATATATCTTCCAAATTCCTCCACAATGTCCGTATAATCACGGAATCCAATATCGAAATATTCCGAAGATAATTTCGATTCAAATCCATTCCAATTCATATATTGGAAATTCTGGTTATTTTTAAAACCATTTCAAATCCAATTTCTTTTATTTAAAAATTATTGGATTAATTTTTCTAGTTCAAAACTAGTTCATTTCGATAAAAATCTATTTTTATCTTTTCAAATATGGAATTTTCATCTCAGTTCTTTCCAAATCATTTCTTATGATTTTACACTAATTATTGATATTTTTAATAATTTTATCAAGGCCCGTACAGTCGGTTTCCAATAACGGCCACCGAACTGCACTTACAGCAACCTTTTCGAAATTTGATTTGGACATAATTCCAAATCCATCCATTAGATTTAAAATCTCTAATATTCGTTAGAAAGCTCTTTTCGATACGAACCCAACGGTTCCGGTTTTAGGAGAATCCGACAGTCGGATCTCCCGTAATGTCTGTTCGAAGTCAATGGTCGAAATTCGCGAACTGCTGCAGCGCAGCGCGTTCTATTCAGGCCATTATATATATAATATATATATATTATATATTTCGTAGATTTCCTTTTAAAATGTATTTTAAAATTCGTTTTAAATTCGTTTCAAAAACGATTTCAACTTCATTTTCAATTTTATATCAAAATTGAATATTCCATATACACGACAATTTTATACAGTGTATATATATGTTAAAAATTATATTTTTAACAATCCAATAATTATTTCCATACTCGACCATTTTATACATCGCATATATAAGCTAAAAATAATATTTTTAGCGAACAAATATTTTTCACATCCCATATACATATTTTTCACCTCGTATATATATTTTTCCATTTCACGCATATTTTTTTTTATTTCACACATATATATATATTTTTCACATTTCATATATATATTATTTTCACACTTCATATATATATATATAGCATTTCATATATATTTTATTTTCACACTTCATATATATATTTTATTCATACTTCATATATGTATAATTTTCATTTCAAATATATATTATCTTCACTTCATATATATATATATATATATAATTTTCATTTCATATATATATATATCGTTTTCACTTCATATATATTTCATTTTTACATTTCATATATATATATATTATTTTCACTTCTTATATATATAATTCATTTCACACCACGATCAA
This sequence comes from Allium sativum, assembly GCA_030737875.1. Lineage (NCBI taxonomy): Eukaryota > Viridiplantae > Streptophyta > Magnoliopsida > Asparagales > Amaryllidaceae > Allium > Allium sativum. The sequence goes on along the minus strand of CM060912.1, from coordinate 1,007,381,575 downwards.
TTTTCACACAGAATACAATCAAACAAGTCGTCCATGGCCTGTGGCCAACGGGGAGCAGTTCATATACGCAGTTATAAAATAATTAACAGTACAGAAAATTTATAGTGAGAGAATTCTCACATTGGGATCCACTCCGTCAGTTTTATATGAATTTCTGGTTTGGTTCGGTGTTGAATTTGCCTGAAATTCCAACGTGCTCTGTTTTGGACGCGGTCAGTTTTGTTGTGAAGCTCTCGTCCTCACTATCACAACGGATCCAGTTTTGCGCGATTCCAACCTCGTATGCCAAAGTTACGGCTTTAAATACCTTAATTATTTAAACGAGTAATTAAATAAATTAATTAACTATTTAATAACGTTTTTAAAATGCTACCTTCTCTGTTAAACCGTACCCCTTTAGATCCGATTCCTGGAAATGGCTCGTGCCTTAGGGTTGGCCGTCGCCGCCACCCTGATCACCTGTTCCTCGATCGCCGTACGCCACAAGACTCGCCTGCGAGATAGCTGCCTGCGCCACCCTGAGTTGATGAACTCGAACCCCCCTTGGCCCCCAAACCCGATCGACGGCGACGCATTCTTGACAAAAATTCTGGCGTTCTACTTCATCAGAATCGATCAAGTATGTATGGATGGAGAGATCCCGTCTAGCACTTCATTTTCGTTTAAGTGGTTTCGAATTTCATTGTGAATCGAGGGAGATCGGAAGGCTTCTTTCCTGGAGCAATAACGTGCGTTGGCTTCTGTTAGAGGCGGCTAGGGTTTAGAACGAGGGGGCGGGATATTTATATTAATATTTATATTATTTAATTCAATTAAATTCTAAAAGGCGAATTTCACATTCGAACTCCAAACCTAACGACTGTCACCCCTAGCCAAATACCCCCATCCCGAACACAATGGGATATGGTTAGCAAGCCAATTCAGCTATTTCGATAGGTTTTCGTTAAAATCAAAATATAAATCTTTATATATTCAATTTGAACGCACATTTTAAATTACCAGGGCCACATACTGCCTCTGAAAATTCCAGAAAAAATATTTCTGGCTTCGTATTGACGATACGGTCCTAACAAAACTAGTTTTGTCAAATTCTGAGACCGTTTGAAAAATGGCCATTTTCTGGTCGATCAAAATTGACTGAAACTGACAAAACACGTTTATCTTCGCCGTGCTCACATATTGATTCAGAAAATTATGAATTTTGGAATCTAGCAATAATTCGACATCCCAGATCCAACAAAAGTGGTTTCACCGAAAACAGAGGTCGTTTGCAAAATGGCTATTTTTAAGGCCTTTATATATATTAAAATATATATAAATTCCACAGCGACTTTTCATAGATTTAAACTGGACGTATCTTTCAACTTTTAAAACGAAATCTCAGTTTCTTAGATCCGTTAGAAAGATATGATCAAACAGATTCGAATATTTCTTGTTTCGCTGAAATCCGATTTATTTTGAATCCTTTACATTCATTTGAAATTCGAAATCGAATTTTCAAACTACCACACCATTTTCAATTCCTTTTATAATTAAAAATAAATTTTTATATTCTAACGTCGATTCAAATAAATATTTCTGTTCTAATTCTATTCAAAATAAATTTCTCGTTGTTATTATTTAAAATAATTCATTTTAAATATTCAAAATTCATTAAAATTGCCAAAATTAAAATTTTAAATTGGCTCGGATTTTCCGGGTTATTACAACGGGGTACCTTGCTCTCGCTGTTACATAACGATAATAATCTTCAATGCTAACCCCAATCATTAGACCCGAAAAGAAAAAGAAAATGAAAAATAAAAAAACAACATACCCGTTAACCCATCACAAATAAATTTTGTTCTAGTTTCAGAATCAGCTAAGTTGTTCGTATTGGTAGTTGGACAATGCTACCAAACGACTAAAAATATCAATTCTTGGATAACTTATTGGCAAAATGTTATCAAAAATTGCACTATTAAGCAAAGTAAAAATTTCATTTTCAAAGTGATTTCATTATATTATGAGTTGATTATAAAATTTACTTGTTTTAACTCAGAATAGCACGTATACAAAAAAACAAGACAAACAAATATCACACTTCTATATTACACTCCATATCATTAAAAGAAAACTTTTTATATCTTCAAAAGTACTTTAAAAAAATATTTTATGTTTACAGATGACCTTAAGCATAGTTTTGAAAACCAAACCATATATCGAACCGTGATGAGTTATGATTTGAGGTTTTGAAGGTCGGACCAATCGAATCGTATCAGTTGCAGTATTATAACTTTTTATTATCAGCTTTGCAAAGCAAATAATTGATATCTTGTAGAGAAAATGTCCCACATCGCCTTAGTTTACCAAAGGAAAACATTTACTTGCTTATATATAAGCAGCCCTGCTTCTTAATTTTGTTTCGTAAGTTTTGCACGTGGGCTAACTTTAAGTGGGCCTTGGTTTTTTATATTAAAACCATATCAATGTTAGCGGTTCAACCTCTTTTTAATGACTGAACCTGTTATTATGTTTGTGAGCGGTTAAAATTGTTGTATATAACGGTGTTGTATACACAGTTATATGATTTTTTTGATGATAACAACCAAATATATATTATTATAAATGTGTTTGCTATTGTACTGTTTTATATATACACAACATACATGAATATAATATTTCTATTTAATTAAAATACGACTGTATAGAAATTCAAATATTCACAGAGTATTTTATTTAAATAGAGTTTATTTCAAAATTTCAAAATAGTACAAATCTTAACAACTCCACTATTTGTACATCTCTATTATACAATACATTTCAATTTCATATACATATCAACTCCTCACTACATCACTCATCACTCAGTAGATTCATTGTCACTCAGTTATATATACACAACAGATACACAGTTACATTTCATATACAATTTCACTGTTATATAGACATTTTGACATATTCACTGACATAGTCTTCAGTTCTTTGCCTTCTGTCTTCACAGCATTCTTCAGTCAGTCCAGTCTTCATACCTATCACATACAGAAACAAGCACAGTGTCTAAAACAGAAATAATATTCTAAATTCTAGCGAATATAATTTTTATTTTGAAAACTTATTTGCCTCAGAATTTCGGTGTGTTTCTCATCATTTTTCTAACTCAATCTGATTCGACTGTGTCTAGACAACTTGTGATATTCACAGTGATATACTGTAAATACCACAAGACAGACAGTATGTATATACGATGCAGGGACAAGAAAACTTTAGTGATGGCTGCATATACACACGTGTATAAATATGCACGTGTGCATTGCCTCGTCAATCAACGCACAACCGAGGAGTAGCCACGTGGACCGTCTCGACTCAGTGCATATGAATATGGTCGAACGTGTGAATAGTTCAAATGCAGTATACACATTCAAGGCACAGTGCAAAGAAAATGGTCGAGCAACTAAAAGCTAGCAACAACATTTTTTATCATCCAAAAATAGGTTGACAAACAAGGCAGATAACTCATATACAAGCCAAGTACAAATCAGCATAAGCAAGCATCAAGTTCAAAGTGAAGTGCACTTTCATGAAGCATGGAATGGTCGAGCTCAAGAACGATTCTCAGTTCAGGTAAACTAAATACATGGTGATGCTACAATGTTGATAAAGCAAGACAGTAAACAATAAAGAAGGTTTGAGATGCAAATACAAAGATGTGCACAGTGGAGCATACGTGTACTAACATGTCAACAACGTGATAAAGTACTTCAGCAAGTGACTAGAGTGCATGGCAGCAAATCGACTTGACAGTGCAGATTTGTGCATGTACTAAATTCAGGTGACATCAATGTACAATCAAGTGACACAGCTTTATCATGGGGAGTGTACATATATGGGCTCAGTTACATGTCAGCAAGCATATATAAGTTGGTGCATCAAGTTCTGTCAGGTCAAGACATGCATGTCGAGCATCACAAAGGACTGGACAAAATACATGAGGTGGAGCACAAGCATAAGAAAGTAATTCCAGATAATCATATGTGGCATGTTTCATTTTAGAAATGGCAATTTATATAAACACTCCCAAAATCAAGTTTTGTAGATGGCATATAACTGAGATGCTCAGGCAAAATAACAATGGTTAGCCAAACAAAATAGCTCAGCTTAAAGTACAAAAATGCATGATGGAACAATCAAACATGATGGTGCAACATGGTGGAGTCAGAATGGCCACGTACAAATGTAATATGGAACTCTTGCAAACCAGAAAATACACATGCAAGGCTCAAAGCAATGCTGACTTGCAAATGTGAAGGGTTCTAGAAATTAACAATGGTTAAAAGGCAAGTCATTTAAATATTTTCAGAAATCAGAGAAACCTTTTTTTGGCATAATGTATATCATAGAAAAGTGGCACTTGAAGTTCGGACAAAAGCAATTCAATTTGTTTACAAAATTGACATGCATGCATCAGAGAGTAATTAAGGGAAATCTGGATTGGTTGCATGTTTTAAAACCTCGTAAGTTTATGTTACATGATTTACAATGGAAGCAAGAAAACGAGGAATGAATTTTAATTTGTTTCCAATTTCAATCGTAGAATTCACGGCATGTTTTTTTAACATGGAAACAGATATTTGCAAACAAATTCCAGAGTTCACGCAAGGGACCACAAATTCTATCACGCAAGAAAAAGGAAAACAAAGCCAAAAATATCGCAAGCTATCAAACCAAGGCAGTAATGAAATCAGAGTCGATCTAGGGTTTGTTAACCCTATATATTATCACCAATTCATCACTGGAAAAAATGATCGAAACCACAGACAATTCAAAAGAAATCAGCAGACAAAATACAAGAGAACTCACATTTTTTTCTCGTGTGTTTCGATCACCACTAAGTTCCTCAAATCAGAAAACATTCAATCGAAGAAGCAAACAACTCCAGAAAGAATCCATACAACAATCGAATCGATTTGGAGGATCTCAAAAACCCTAGGATCCGCCGCCATTTTTTATTCCAAAAGGGAAAGTGAATGGGACAGAGAATAATGGGTGCAACGTTTTACAAAGGGTCGGCCTAGTCTAAGTGAATTAAAGGGAGTTTCATATTCCTTTTACTTTTGATCTAGGGTTTTTGTTTTATTTTGTTTTGTATTTTTTTCTTTTACTTGTAAACCGTCTAAACAGTTACTAGAGTCTGTAAAATTCTAGGAAACTAGTTAGGGTGTTAACTGACAGTTTACTAGAGTCTGTAAAATCTAGGGATTACTGGTTACGGGGTTGTAATCAGGGGAAATATGATCTAGGGAATTAGATCAGTCTAGGGTTGTGAGTGTAGGGTTAGGACAGGAGCAAACGCTGCAAGTTTACATGGGATTGTAAGCGGGATCTGTTTATAACACCTAGTAGAAACCTTAGGAATGCAGCAATAGGCAGGATTTTGCCGAAGCTGGGTATCTCTTTGTGTTATTTACTTACTGTATTTTTATTTCTGCTGCATTCTGTGATCTGATAACTTTTAATATCCTGCTAAAATTCATTAAACCCTATTCAACCCCCCCCCCTCTAGGATTATTCTAGATCCAACAAAAACAGTTTTCGGGTCGTTTTGAGCTACGACCAGCGGTTCAACTTGAGGCTCGGTTCGGTTCATGTTCTAAAACATGGATCGTAAGTAATGCTAAGAGCATCTTCAATGCATATAGAATGTAATGTCTATTTTATCATATGTGCTAATGAAAATATCACAATTAGCGCTGTCAATGGATACTCGAACAATCTGAAATCCGTCTATATCCGAAAGCGGGTAAATATCTGATATCCGAAATAAAGGATGCGGTTATAGGCACATCTGCATACAATAATTATCCGTCCACTTTTCTTCATGATTATAGCTTAAATTATATGTGTTTTAACATTATTAATAATACTAACTTATTATTTTGTAAAGTTGAAAGTCTACTAAACAAATGCTAATTGCTCAAAATTATATCATCATATTTATTTAGTTTTAGCACTTTAGTAATTAATTGGATTGAAAAAGCTTAATATAAAGCTAAAAAAATTCATTTATGTTCATTGATTTATCAACCTTTGGCAGAGCGGATAATTATCCGATATCCGCCCGTATCCCGGTATCCGTGGATGCGGATATCCGATATCTTAACATGATTTCGGATGCGGATGCGGATATGTCAAAATCTACATCTGAAAGTATTCGTTGATAACCCTAATCACAATGTGAAATCAATGTTATATAAAATATTTGAAAATTACAACAAAAGTGAAAAATCAATTCCATTGCTAATGTGTCCATAAAAAATAATTAGCATATGTGTCCCAATCAAATTATATAAATAAAAGTATCATATTAAAATAGTTAATAACATACGTATTCGCTTACTTCACACTGTAAAGTACAATGTATAGAACTAAACATTGCATAGACATTGCACTTGATAATGTTTAATGAAGTTTGTGCCATGTCATTTTTATAAGTAATAATATAACATTACTATTGAAGATTGGTTTTTTAGTGTAATACATAATTGATAATGTTTAAAAGATTTTACATTAAAATCTTAGGAGGGTTGGAAATGCTCTAATTATTTGTAACAGTCCAGAATTTTAACCAATTTAAAATTGAAATTTCGAACATTTAATTTGAATTTTTGGATATAATGTTGATTTAATATGATTTGAATATCAATTTAGTATAAATATATTGATTTAAATAATAAAAAAATTATCATGCTTTTGTTACAACAAATTTTGTCAAATTCGTATTAGTTAAACTATTTTGTTAATATGATCTTTTGTCATATATAAATATGATTATACCCATTGGTAGCTTTTGTTATAAGTGTTGTCTTTGAGTTTCCATAGCATTTTGAGCAAAATGCTATTTTAAGCACCCTCCTTCTTAAATTAAAAAGTGTATGGACACTTGTCCTTATGCATGCCACCCTCCTTAAATTATACAAGAAAAATACCCTATTGCAACTAGTTATTTGCAATTGGCGATTTATGACAGTTACAGTAAATGTTATTTAGCAACAGATCTTTCCTGATAGTTGTAATATATGAGATTAAGCAACAGACCTTTTTTTCTCTTGCGAAAAACATATTATTAGTAACTGCGCTTCCTTTCCAGTTGCAAAAACATACTTTTAGCAACTGCACTTTCATAACATTTGCAACAAACATTTTATTCGCAACTACGCCTCCAAACTTGTTGCAAAAAAAATATCTTTAGTAACTGTTTTCGCCACTTGCAATAAATGTGCTTTTTTTATAACTGGCAAAGCTAGTTGTGAGAACATACTATTAAAAATAAGTAGCATTTTTTAATTAAGAAGTCATGAACGACTACCTATAATTAATCACCAGTTTATAAGTAAAGTTTTTAATGATTAACTTTTGATAATTAATTTTAAATAGTTACTAACTAGTAATTATCTATTGGTAATTATATAATAATTAAGTTTAACATTTATAAAATTTAATTATTATAAAGTGATATTTATAATTGATAATTAAATAATAATAATTAATAATTTACAAATAATAATAATTAACATTTAAATTTAATAAAATAAATAAATTATTATTATTATTTAATAATAAAAAATTAAGGGATAAAATTAATAATTAATTTGAAATATGAATACGTATAAATAATAAATAAATAAATGAATAATAAATTTGTAATCAATAAATAAACGATAATCGATTAGTATTACTATTAAGGAGTAATTAATAATTAATAATAATTTTTTGTACAAACTAATTTATAATTTGTGTTTGGATTGTTATTAGTAATTGTTGATATTGTTATTTTTAAAAATTTTAAGTATTTTTAAATTTATATTAAACTAATATTTAAATTGACATACATTTTCCCAAAAAATAATGTTTTCATATATGTTTAAAATAATGATTGATAGTTTTCTAGCCCCATACCTTTAATTAAAAGTTTTGTTACTTACAACTATCATCATATGACAGTTGCAATGAACAATCTTCAAAACGTTTTCTGACTAGTAAGTTATTTTTACTTGTACTGTCATAACTTTTGTGAAATAATTAATAATCATCATTAAATAATTAACATTTAATTTTAATTAATTAATAATTAAAACTAATAATTAATATATTTAATAGTTTATAATTACTTTTAATAAGAGTACTGTTAATGCCACTCCAAAAACAGTTAAGGGGTGCATTTTTTGTTATTTTTAAAATTTACTAAGGGGAGGATCGTTTAACATAGCCTCGCTTAACAATATATAAAATGTAGACCAAAATGCCCCTTTATTATTTTACCCTAATTACATTTTACTGTTCGTTAAACCTTAATCGTCTTCTTCTTAAAGTAAACAATTAATCACTATTTTCATGGAGGAACCAATTTCTAACTTTAAAAACGAAGACAAAATGATTTTTACTTAAAAAAGGCGGACGGCATGTTGAATTTGTTAAAAAATCACCGAAAAAAATGTAACAATTTACTAGAAAAAACGGAGGTCCATTTTCGGCTATAAACGTTACATTTGTTGACAGCAAGCCGAAGTTAAACAATTATAATGGCATGTACTTGCCGAATTTGGTGAATGCATCAAGTCTTGACAATAACACAAATTCAGCGATAGACCACCGAATAAAATCGTGTTTTCCGATGTACTATCTCCGAATATGTAGGATTTTAATTTTTCTTCAATTAATCTATTTTCGACATGTTATTTCCGAACTTTGTACTAAGTTTCGGTATGTCCTTGCCAATTTTTACTGTGTTTTGTATATTTGAATGTAGGGTAAAATCGGTTTATTTTATTTACTTTTTCATTGTGTTTGGCCCCTCTTAACAATTTATTTTTTAATGGAGTGAAAATAAAATACGACCCCCCCCCTTAACCATTTTTGGTGCGGCATTAGCAATACTCTTTAATAATCATTGGTGTGGTATAATTAATAAATAGTTAACAATTTCTAATAATAATGTGTAAATAACAATTTACATAGTAATTTCTAAATATTAATTTATAGTTAATAATTATAAATAACAAAATCATATATATCACTATTTATAATTTAGTATGATTGCATATTCAGTAATTAATAATTAATAATCACTACAACAACCAATTTTTTCAGTTACAGTTTATCAAGTCTTAAAAATATTTGAGACTACACGTTCAGTCTTAAATTCAAAGACTGAAATTTCGGTCTTAAGTTGATTTAAAGACGGAATTTTAAAGACTGAGATGCAGTTACTGATTGGTCTGAATTGCATAATGTGGTAATGGTCATTTTTTCTTTGATTGACTTGTATTTTTTTCTATAGAAATTTGTTACTTTATTACAAAACTAAAATGAGAATAGTACATCAGCTGTTGATCGTTTTCATACAAGGGAAATGAAAAAAGTCACACATCTGGAAACTGAAAACTCTAAACAATCACACAAGTACAGCCCAACAAACTAAAAGTCAAAACAAAAAAAACTTCTACAACCAACGTGGCCGTCATCCACATTCACACGGTCACACCTCATCCATCACCGCATGAATTAACTTTCACCTACCACACAACAAACCAACACTGTAAACCAATGCTTCATCACGTTTCCAAATTAAATAAATTTCCATGTTCAAATTTAGATCTTGCAATCTCCAATCAATTGACAAAATAGATTAGGAAGCAACTCCCTGTCATGCGTCCATCAGCGAGCAACCGGCCCGCAAGCATGAAGGAAAGCAATTAAGAGCTGAAGCCATCATCTTCTCACCGAAAATGGATGGAATTTCATAATAAAACATATAAATTATTTGCTTTCAGAAATAAAAAAGTACATGGATTAACTCTAATTGGTAACTAAATTCACAATTCAAAATCCATTACATGTTGAGAGCGGTGATTTCTCTTGAAGTCCTCTTGCTTGAACCTACGAATTTCCCTTCGTCAAGTTCACCTACAACTGGTGACCACCTTGCGTGCTCAGGTAGCGAAACACTTAGGGAGGATAAGGATGATAATGAAATCAAGGAACTGGATACAATGGAATGTTGCAAGTTTGCAACAAGTACTGCAAAATTAAAAGGATTGCAATCTGGAATTCTTAAACACTTGCAAACAGGAACAATGTTTTTTTTTTTAAATGCCATTTAAATTTCTTGGGTTCATTGGTACTGCAAATGTTATGAAGATGTTTAGAAGCAAAATTTTGAACTAATGTATGCTTTGGTATCGATGATTTTCTGAAATCAAATAGCTTTTTCATAAAATTTCATCGACACCAGAGCATACATGAACATGTGAGAGGAGTGATAGAGTTTCAGTATCTGGGGAAATGTAGAAGTTTATAAAGTAAAAGGAGAAGTGGGTAAATTTTGCACGAGTGACATAAATTTCGGAAGTGGCCACGTTTCCTTTCACTTGTATTTCTCAAAATGGACTCAAATAACTTGCGTGCGGTAGAACTTAAAATAACGAGCGTACTTTATCGATTAAATACTATTATTCGGTCATTGAGCAGTCTCGAACAATAGATAGTACCAATTAGGGCACTACCAGCAGTTGCCAAACAAAGTGAAATGGGGGAGATTGGATGTCGCTCACACTGCAGCAGTGGGAGGAAGAGTGAGGAGTGGAGACAAATGGGGAGCGTCGCCATTCATAAATGCAAATCCCCACTTGAATTTTTTTTAATTAAATTTAAGCCTTGAACGGTTTTCTGAAAACCGTTTAGACCTTAAACGGTTTTCAGAAAACCGTTTAGACCTTAAACGGTTTTCAGAAAACCGTTTAAGGTTTTTAATAATAATAAAAAAATTGCAGCGTCCCCCACCCACTGCTAAAACCATGGGTGGAATCCACGTTTTTTCTTGCATTTCACCACTCATATTGCCGTTTATTGCTGGGAATACTCTTACAAACTATTTTTCCGTCTTTGATATAAAATATTAAAGACGGATTGATTTCAGTTATTAATCAGTCATTAATTACAAACTGAAAATTATCAATTTCTAATTATTAATCTTTATTTGGATGTATTCTTGTAGTATTAATACGATAATAACAATATTAAACTGACGTGAGTTAAAATATCAAATATCAACAATGTAGTAAGCACAGAATAGTTACAAAATGGCGTCAACCATACCTACTACAGACGAATGGTTTAAAAGGGAGAAGTGTAATTGTTCGTAGTAGCGATGGTAATAATAATAAATAATAGAAGTTAAAAGTGTTCAATAAAATATCATAATAGAGTTAAATGTATTGAATAAAGAAACATGTCCATTATTAACACGTACAGGAAAAAAAAAAGAACAAATAGTGCATTGTATTAATTGAAACAAAGACAGTAGAAATTTCAATGTGGATTAAGAGTGTGAGGACAGGGTAAATTCATTTGTAATGAGTAACAAGGAAAGAAATAATGCATATTTCAGTAAAAACTTCACAGGTCAACTTGTCTGTGTGGCAGGGTCAGGTTCTATGTTGACACGCATGGACAATGCGGTCATTTAAAGGGAACTCTGATGTGAATTGAGCACAACTATAATGAAAAGGCACTTGTAATATAATATAAATATAGAAAGGTAAAAGTACAACTGCGGAATTTAATGTATTATAATTACATAGTATAAGCTAACATCATTAAAAGTATAAATATATGGCTAGATGCTATCAAGTACTCCCAGTAGATGCATTTGATTAAATGTTTCTTCCAATGTGTTGCTGAAGGATGATATGACAAAATCCCTGCTATTAGATTGTCGACGGATGAAAGCTTTGTATTCCTACCTCTTTGTTCTACCTGGAATAGTTTACAGTAGTATTAAGAAAGTCAAAAGTTGTATGAATTAGTTATAAACATAGACAGAAAGCAAAAAAATTGTATTATAATAGTACTAAAGTGTGCGACTCTGTGCGTAGCGTAGTATGTATGTTTCATTAATGTTAATATAAATTGTGAGTAATATTTATATACAAAATCATAGCAAAATGGGAACTGAATATATTGGTTAATCTGATGTAGCCCGCTCTCATACTTGTTAGCACGAACCACTGTTGCCATAATTTTGTACAGAGTGGGTAACAAATTACAGTCTTGTGTCTATGTATTATATTCGAATTCAGTTTGCATGTAAAAAAAGGTCATTCAAAAAGAGTGCAAATCAAGAAGAAAAGACTGTAATATCAGTCGTGGAAACAATAATTTAGCATAATCAGGTTTGTAATATATGCATACCGAAATCAAACTTGGTCAATAGGTAAAGAAAGTGTAATATATATGTAATAACATGAGTGTACAATGATCGTACCAAATCGAATAACATGAAACTTTCAGTTCAAATATAACAATGAGTAGAAAAATATAAATCTTATTGATGATATTGATAAATTAAAACATGGAACTTGTATTTTATCATTGTCGTCGTAGAAGACTTGCAACTTAATCTCGTTAAATTTTTAGGAATTTAAGGCAAGGTAGTAACTGAAGACCGTATTCAATCATAATAAACAATTTGCTTGCATTTAAAATTACACTTTTAATAATTCTAAATTATAGATATATCGTAGAATCTAAAAGCATATTTTCATAATTTAATTTTATGTTTCCTATTTTTTGAATAACAAAATTTTGAACGGATAATATGTATATTAATTGTTTTGTGATACTAAATATTTGATTGAAGCGATTAAATATCATATTACCGTCACATGATTAAATGACAATGTTAAATCCTAACATTAAAAAACATGTACTGGCAATTATGGAAGCAAATTGTAATTTTTTTTCTCCTTTTAGGTTTATATTTGCCAGTGATTCATTGCACACAACGGTTTATTAATTTATAAATTTATATCCATTGATGGCAGGAGAGAAGTATTAAGAAAGCCATAAAATCTCATAAATATTGTTTTTGGTGTAACTTTCATTCGTCACACATAATCCAACTTATGTGAATAAAATCGCAGAAAAAAGTTAACAAATTAAAGGTTGTGGACATGTGTCATTTTGAGCTTGTACAGAGTTTTTTATGAAATTAGTACTCGAGTATTTTATATCTATAACCACTGATGTCATAATTTGGTAGTATAACTGTAACTTACTCTTTTTATGAAAGATTCAGTAAGATATTTTGCCCTTCTAAAATTAGAAAAACACAACAGTGTGCATGAAAGTATGAGAAAAAAAACTTTTCAGTAATATACTGAGAATATTTGGTGATTTTTTTATAAGGGTGCTACTATTCATACCCCGATTTACACTTCTGACCATCAAAATTAAAAGCACCCCAAATATTTCAAATTTCCTCTACTGGCCACCATCTAAATTAATAACCTAAAAATGGAGAGGCCACCAACACCTTCCGCTACACGAACACTTCTTACCTCGCAGTTTGTTTCGCTTTGCAAACTCGGGTGCCATCTTTTCCACACGGACAGCCTTGTATACAGGTTTAGCAGATTCATTCTGGATAGCTATGGAGCTGATATCTTATCATTTCTATTATGTTGTTCAGACTTCGTTTAGTATATTATGTTTGATTCCGCTGCAGACATTTTATATTAAGTTGAAAACTTTATTTGTACTAAGTATGATCCTATTATGTTGTGTAACTCTGATGATATTATTTCCAGTGTAATTTGGGATACATTTTCTGCTGTAATTCTATATTTCTATTCTGCTGTTACTGTTTATGTGTTATATTCAAGTGATTATTCTTACTTTCGTACTGCAGGAGTTTGGAGTTATCACAGTATTTCATTGAAAATTGTAATTTTTCATTTCATTAAAAATGTATGATTCAATGTTAATACATTTCTATATGACAAATGACTATTTTTAATGCTGCATTACATTAAAAATGTATATTTCAATATAAATGCAAATCTATTTAGCAAATGATTATTTTTAGTGTTTGGTTACATTAAAAATATATACTTTACAATAAAGACATTTTAATGTAACAATGGTAAATTTCAATGCTTTATTTACATTAAAATGTAAATTTCAATGATAATACTTTCTATTTTCAAAATGTTTCTTTTTAATGTTGCATTTACATTTAAAATGTATATGTTGATGCAATACATTTTTATTTGTCAATGTTTATTTTTAATGTTGACATACATTAAAAACATAAATTCCATATCAATACATTTCTTTTACTACATTAAAATAATGTGATTTTTTTTTATTACAAATAAAAATGTCATCTTTTATTCTTTTTTATGATTACAAATAAAAATGTAATCTTTATTCTTTTCTTTCCATTCTAATATGTTAAATGTAATAACCTGGAAAATCCGAACCAATTTATTTTTTTTTTATTTGGCAATTTTAGTGAATTTTGAATATTTAAAATGAATTATTTTAAATAATGAAGATGAGAAATTTATTTTTAACAGAATTAGAATGTATATATTTATTTGAATCGACGTTAGAAAATAAATATTTATTTTTAATTATAAAAGGAATTGAAGATGGCGCGGTAGTTCGAAAATTCGATTTCAAATTTCAAATGAATGTACAGGATTCAAAATAAACCGGATTTTGGCAAAACCAAAAATATTAGAATCAATTTGAAAATATATTTCCAACGAATCCGGAAAATTGAAATTTCATAGCGGGGATAAAAAGTTAGGTCCAGTTGAAAATTCAGAATAGTCGCTATGGAATTTCGGCCCTTTAAAAATGGAAATTTTGCAAATGACCTCCGTTTTCGACGAAACCACTTTTGTTGGATCCGGGATGTCAAATTATTGCTAGATTCCAAAAATCGTAATTTCTGAATCAATATGTGAGCGTGCTAAAAGAAAACGTGTTTTGACAGTTTCAGTCAATTTGGATCGACCAGAAAATGACCATTTTTCAAACGGTCTCCAAATTTGAGGAAACTAGTTTTGTTAGAACCGTATCATCGATACGAAGCTATAAAATATTTTTCGGAAATTTTTAGAGTCCGTACGTGGCCGCGATAAATTAAAATGTGCATTCAAATTCAATTTATAGATTTATATTTTGGTTTTGACGAAAACCGATTGAAATAGTCGAGTTGGCTTACGATACATATCTCATTGTGCTCAGAATGGGTGTAATTACCTAGGGGCGACAGTCGTTGGGTTCGATTCGGGGTTCAAATGAAAATTTAACTTTTTGAAGAATAAAATAATATATTAATTAAATTATTATATAAATTCCAACTCACCCCATTCTCTCCTTATACAGTCAACGATTCAAAATAGAAATAGAAAAAAATAAAATAAAACCGTCGCTGTCACTACCTCGTGCCCCCGGCGCTGACCACCGCGCCTCCGGCCATGGCGTCGCCGCCCCCTCCCCCCCAAGCCTCCTCCTTCACCGTGGGACCCCACGCCCAATCCCTGAAACCGCGAGCCCCCTTCCTCAAATCGAACACCGCGAGCCCTCCCCCCTCCCCCTTTCCACCTCTAACCGCCACCAATTAGAAGCTGCGACAGCCACCTGCTCCTCCACCCCGGCTCCCTCCCTCCGACACACGAAACCCTCGCCTCCAGACCAGGAAATGTGATTTTTTTTTTTTTAAATTTGATTTTGCTTAGTTTAAAAATCAGTTTTTATATGATAAAAACATATTTCAAAAATCAATTTTTATATGAAGATTTGAAAATAAAAATTGGATTTTTGTGTAAATAAAAATTAGATTTTTTATTATAGAAAAGATTGGATTTTTTGTGTGAGTGAAGCGTATAAGAATATGATTTTTAAGCAAATAAAAATATGATTTTTATATTATAGAGATAATAAAAATATGATTTTTACATTAAAGAGATAATAAAAATATGATTTTTATATATGTATGATGATAAAAATGTGATTTTTATTATATGAATAGCGAAATAAAAATGTTATTTATAATTTAAAAATAGCGAAGTAAAAATAAATTTTTATCTATATAATAGAGAAATAAAAATGTGATTTTTATCCATATAGCGTTGAAATAAAAATGTGATTTATTTTTTATGAACAGCGTGGAAAGATAGAGTTGGAATGTCGGGTAAATCCAAACCATCGTCCGCTAAAGAATGGCAGAGTGGAACATAAAGGTGAGAACTCCTCACTTTTAAATTTATTTTCTATTTAAAATATATACTAGGATATAGACGGTGCTTTGCAGCACCCGACACCCATCGTCCACAGACCATGGATGACTTGTTTGTTTGATTGATTGTATTGTGAAAATTGATTGTGTGATGTGAAATGGAATTAAATATTTATAGAAAAAATATATAATTTTTAACGGGTATATGAATAAAATAAATATTCGTAAACAAATCGGACGATTTGTTTATGTACACACATTTGACTGATATTGATTGGGACGATAAATTTTACACATCCCCCAACTACACAAATAAAACCTATATTTGATTGTTTAAAACCCCACACGAGTATTGGGATGACATTGGACATACACTAATCCCAATAGTTAGTTGTATGTCAATCGATTGGTTGACAAGTTGTGTGATCGTTGAATATTTATATTTGATGCTTATGCAGTATAGAATGCACTCTGGATGATGGTTGACTGTGTTTTATTGTTGTTATATATATTTGTGTATGAAATCCATATAAATCAAATTATATGGTAATTGACTGTGTCTGTTTTCAATTCAGAAAGAATGAATATTTTAAAATAACGATTATTTTAAAGTAACGAATATTTTAAAGCAATATTCAGAAAAGAATCAAAATATGATTTTGATGCCCGATTTGGGATGGACATGAAAATATTTAAATATATAAAGACGTGTTGATTAGATTTACGCCATTTTGACGTGAATGATATTTATATCGATTTTATTCATTTCTATAATGAATATCAAAAAGGAATTGATTTCGAAATATAATGTTTTGAAAATATTATCATTAATATATCGATGATATGGAATATTCAATTTTGATTAGAAATTGAATATGAAGTTGAAATCGTTTTGAAAACGAATTTAAAACGATTTATAAAATACGTTTTAAATGGAAATCGACGGAATATATATATATTATATATAATATATATAATATAATGGCCTGAATAGAGCGCGCCACGCTGCAGCAGTTCACGAATTTCGACCATTGACTTCGATCGGACATTACGGGAGATCCGCCCGTCGGATTCTCCTAAAACTGGAACCGTTGGGTTCGTATCGAAAAGAGATTTCTAATGAATACTAGGGATTTGAAATCTAACGGTTGAATTTGAAATTATGTCCAAATCAAATTTGGAAAAGGTCGTTGTAAGTGCAGTTTGATGGCCGTTAATGGAAATCAACTGTACGGGCCTTGATAAAATTATTAAAAATATCAATAATTTATGTAAAATTATAATAAATTATTTGAAAAGAACTAGCATGAAAAATTCCATATTTGAAAAGATAAAAATATTTTTTTTTATCGAAATGAACTTGTTTTGAACTAAAATTAAAAATCCAATATTTTTAAATAAATAAATTGGATTTGAAATAGTTTTAAAAATAACTAGGATTTCCAACATATGAATTGGAATGGATTTAAATCGAAATTATCTTCGGAATATTTTGATATTGGATTCCGTGATTATACGGATATTGTGGAGGAATTTGGAAGATATAGATATATCGTTATTCCAATACGATATTTGTTGATTTCTGAATTTGATACTGAATATAAGCCGATATATTTTCTATTTAGAGCCTTGTATTTAATATCAAATTGGATTTTGGGTTTCTCGTGAATGGTATCGTTAATAATACTGTTCTTATACCCAATGGATTTAAGAAAATTAGAAACCGACTGGAGATTAGTTAAGTTGAATGGTTTCCTGAGTATTGATCTGATGCTGGTTTAAGCCTTTGGGGTTAACACTTAAGAAATTGTTCTCTTACTAATTTACGGTTAGAGACTGATAGAATGTGAATTGGGTTTGTTGTGAACTGTGTTTTAGCGACATTCGTTCTTTAACCCGATTTATAGTGAAATGAGATTTGGAATTTATAAATCTTTTGTTAAGATTTAAAGGAGATTTTCCAAAGCAAAGCTTTCCAATTTAACATATTAAATTGGAATTGAATGGAATTCGATTTGGAAATAATCGAAGTAAGCTTCTGTAGAGGAAGACGGTTATTATATATGGAATTTAAAAGGCCTTGTCGTTATTCCATTCATATTATTGGTTGGATATGGAAGTTTATATCGATTATATATATATATATCGATTTGTTTTCCATGAAGATTCCATTGGTAATGGAATGTGATTTTGGGTCGTCGTGAATGGTATCTTTAATAATACAGTTCTTAGACCCAACGGAGTTAAGAAAATCAGAAACTAACTGGGGATTAGTTAAGTTGAATGGTTTCCTGGGTATTGATCTGATGTTGATTTCGGCCTTCGAGGTTAATACTTAGGGAATTGTTCACTTGCTAATTTACGGTTAAAGGCCGATGGAATGGAATGTGATTTTGGTTTTATCGTGAACTGTGTTTTAAATGACATTGGTTCTTTAACCCAGTTAAAGACAGGATATGATTTCCCAAGTTAAGCAATCATTAATATTGATTTTTAGGAAGATTAAAACCAAGTGGAGTTTTAATGCATCTTTAATTAGATTGAAATGATATCCAAAGGAAGATTAAAGAATAAATTTAAAGAATTTTTCTTTGATAAAATTAATGGGAACCTTTCCCAAAGTATAAGAATATATGAATAAAGCAATATTCTAGATTGGAATGAGGCGTACGTTGTGTTTTTATAGCACTTGTTTATTATATACGCGAGTTATTCAGAAAGACCGGGTTTATCCCATTCTGAATAACTGATTCGACGATATGTCGAGGATGAAGACGGTGGTTGAAGACTGGAGGTCTTCACATCGTTTGGATGATTACTGATGTCTTGATTGGGCTGTACACCCAAGGCAAGGTAATAAGTGGTGATCGCCCAGACATACTTGGAGATCGACCGGATATGCGAGGGCCTCTCCCCTATATTGGACATATGGGGCAGGAATAAGGTGCCTCCGGTTTCGTTTAGACCCAGAACGAACTAGTAAATGGATGTGTGTCTGACATCAGATTTCACTCTGTGTGATGGATAGACATCAGTTGCATAGCGTGAATTGCCTGTGGGGCATGCTGAGATGCAAATGATCAAGGTTTCTGTTGAAAAGCAGAGTCTTGTGGTTGATGATCAAAGCGCGGCTTTAATATAGCGTAGCTTTGTGTAGCGTTAATTCGCGAGCCTCACACCCCGATGTGGACCAGAAACGGGGGTGGACTTTAGGGAGGACATGCGTTTCTTTCTAGCTAGGAGTGGTGTCAGCGTTTTGCACGCCCTGGCATTTTACTTATGTGGATGATGGATAGCGAGGCGCCTCGGTTATATCGGTCGTTTCAAGACCGATAGTTTGGTTGGGATATGACCAGTTTACGCCCCATAGGGCGGGGAAACGCAGTATTCAGGCATTTTAATCCACATCGAGTGAACCGGCCCTGGCGATCCAAGGGCCCACCTGAGTCTGGGTCCGGAGACATGGTAGGCTAGATTAGCTCGAAGCGGTAAGGACGATCCGTCCCTTGGTTCACAAATGGAAATCCAACTTCTAATACGTGACTTTGCTGTTTTGATTGTAGAGCCTAGTATTGGCGACATGATATATGGTACCCATGCCGCCTAGGATTGATACATTTATATTTGAAGTTGTTTTATACACTATGCACTTATAACAGTATCAAATGATTTGTTTTAACGTACCAAGCATGTTTGGCTATTATAAGGGAAAACCCTATCCCCCGGCTTGCGTTGCATTGTGTGATAGGACCTGGGTCTTATAATAACTTCATTTTTCCAAAAAGCATTGCATTGTTTTGATATATGCACTTGTATTCTTGGGAAGAAACCCGTTCCGTGTTATATGGCGTGGTCCCTTGATATATCTGATTTAAAGTAAAGTTTTAAATAACTGTTTTAGTTCTCACACCAGTCACATGACTGACCTGGAGTTTATTGTTTTGACCTAAACTCTGGGTGCCCCTGTTTTCCTCACGGGTAGCTAGTAGTTTTGGTTTTGTTGATTTATATTCACATGATCCTGATTTACAGCTGGAACGATATCCGGAAAGCTCTGTATCCGTTTATTCTTTTCAGTTGTGTTTTGTATTATTTTTCCGCTGCATTGTAATTTATAAATCTTTGTATTTAGTAAATGTGTAATATGTAATTCATACTCTTTATATTCTTGTATTCTGATGAAATTGTTGTAATAAGCGATGAAATGTTCTTCTGTTTGTGTTCTGATTCGTCATGTTCTCAATTCAATCCAGGCTTTTCTTCACGAGGAAGTTTGGGTCGCTTCAGGTGGTATTAGAGCTCTGGTTTACAGAGACGAGGACAAGGCACATTAGAACCATACGAAAGAATTCATCAGAGATTGGATTAGCAATATCCAATGAGAATGACTCGTTAGAGATAGGATCAGTAGTATCCTAGAATGAGTGTGAAGAGTATATTTTTAAAATGAAAACCATTATTGTTTGGAAAATTTAAACCTTGTATGTATTTGAATATTTTATTTGTATTGAATTTGGAAAATCCAATATGTAAAGATTTTGCATATACGCCTTGCAAACGTATATTCGAAGTTTTAATATGCTGGATAGATATAGAATCACACACTAGTCGCCTGGAGATGATCCTGATGATTGACTAGTTGTCATAAGTAGTTATGTTCGAGTTTCGAAGGTGGGATTTCTATATATTTCCAATTGACTGGTGTGAGAACCAAAACTAGATAGGGTTACTTGTTGTGAATTGGCATCAAAAACATGATTTTCTATATATGTTTCAAAATTATGAATTTGAAACGTTAATTCATTAATTGATTGATGGTTATGTTGTGTGATTATTTATTTAAATAAACGTGTGAAAGAAAGGTAAATTTAGCCAAATTGTATCAAATATTGGATTGAATTGAAAATGATTGCAAATGCATGCATATACATGTATATACATTGAACATGTCATAGCAAGGAGGCTAGAGCAGAAGAATAAAATTGTATGCCCGACAAATAGGTACATGTTTACTAATTTCTTGGGTTTTGGATGATTTTATGAGCCAATTGGCTAGCTGCTTGGCTGTTTCTTTTTCTTTTTGAATTGGAGAGGCCTGTTTGGAAATTTCGGGATTTTCCCGTTACTCCCGTGCAGAGGAGGTTATGGTGAAATTTTTCGAAAATTTAGGGTGTTAGCCAAATTTTTGAAGAATTTGAAAAGTTCTAAGAAACTGAAAAGTTGAAGAACTTAAGCTATATTGAAAATAATGAAAGTTGACATGTTTTGTAAAACAACTTTCAGCTCTGTTCCTTTCCAGGGACGAAAAGATTTTAAGTGGGGGAGATTGTAATAACCCGGAAAATCCGAACCAATTTAAAAAAAAAATTGGCAATTTTAGTGAATTTTGAATATTTAGAATGAATTATTTTAAATAATGAAGACGAGAAATTTACTTTTAATAGAATTAGAACGTATATATTTATTTGAATCGACTTTAGAAAATAAATATTTATTTTTAATTATAAAAGTTATTGAAAATGGTGCGGTAGTTCGAAAATTCGATTTTAAATGAATGTATAGGATTCAAAATAAACCGAATTTTGGCAAAACGAAAAATATTACAATCAATTTGAAAATATCTTTCAAACGAATCCGAAAAATTGAAATTTCATAGCGGGGATAAAAAGTTAGGTCCAGTTGAAAATTAAGAATAGTCGCTATGGAATTTTGGCCGATTAAAAATGGAAATTTTGCAAACGACCTCCGTTTTCGACAAAACCACTTTTGTTGGATCCGGAATGTAAAATTATTGCTAGATTCCAAAATTCGTAATTTTTTAATCAATATGTGAGCGTGCTAAAAGAAAACGTGTTTTGACAGTTTCAGTCAGTTTGGATCGACCAGAAAATGACCATTTTTCAAACGGTCTCCAAATTTGAGGAAACTAGTTTTGTTAGAACCGTATCATCGATACGAAGCTAGAAAATATTTTTTGCAAATTTTTAGACTCCGTACGTGGCCGCGATAAATTGAAATGTGCATTCAAATTCAATTTGTAGATTTATATTTTGATTTTGACGAAAACCGTTCGAAATAGTCGAATTGGCTTACGATACATATCCCATTGTGTTCAGAATGGGTTAATTAGCTAGGGACGACAGTCGTTGGGTTCGATTCGGGGTTCAAATGAAAATTTAACTTTTTGAAGAATAAAATAATATAATAATTAAATTATTATATAAATTCCAACTCACCCCCTTCTTTCCTCATTCAGTCAACGATTCAAAACAGAAATAGGAAAAAAATGTCGCTGCCTCAACCTCGCGCCCCCGGTGCTGACCACCGCGCCTTCGGCCATGGCGCCGCCGCCGCCGCCCCCTGGCTCCTCCTTCACCGTGGGACCCCCCCCCCCCCCCCCGCCCAATCCCTGAAACCGCGAGCCCCCCTTCCTCAAATCGAATACCTCGAGCCCCCCTTTCCACCTCCAACCGCCACCAACTGGAAGCCGCAACAGCCACCTGCGCCTCCACCCCGGCTCCCTCCCTCCGACACACGAAACCCTCTCCTCCAGACCAGGAAATATGAGTTTTTATTTTATTTTAGTTTTAAAATTTGATTTTGTTTGGTTTAACAACATATTTAATAATCAGTTTTTATAGGATAAAAACATATTTCAAAAATCAATTTTTATATGAAGATTTGAAACTAAAAATTGGATTTTTTTTTGTAAATAAAAATTAGATTTTTCATTATAGAAAAGATTGGATTTTTCTTTGTGTGAGTGAAGCGTATAAGAATATGATTTTTAAGCAAATAAAAATATGATTTTTATATTACAGAGATAATAAAAATATGATTTTTATATTGTAGAGATAATAAAAATATGATTTTTATATATGTATGAGGATAAAAATGTGATTTTTATTATATGAATAGCGAAATAAAAATGTGATTTTTATTTTAAAAATAGAATTTTTATCTATATAATAGCGAAATAAAAATGTGATTTTTATCCATATAGCGTTGAAATAAAAATGTGATTTTTATTTATGAACAGTGTGGAAAGATAGAGTTGGAATGTCGGGTAAATCCAAACCATCATCCGCTAAAGAATGGCGGAGTGGAACCCAAAGGTGAGAACTCCACACTTTTAAATTTACTACTTAAAATATATACTAGGATGTAGACGGTGCTTAGCAGCACCCGACACCCGTCGTCCACAGACCATGGATGACTTGTTTTTTTGATTGATTGTATTGTGAAAATTGATTGTGTGATGTGAAATGGAATAAAATATTTACAGAAAAAAAAATATAAATTAAATATTCGTAAACAAATCGGACGATTTGTTTATGTACACACATTTGACTGATATTGATTGGGACGATAAATTTTACGCATCGTCCAACTGCACAAATAAAACCTGTGTTTGATTGTTTGAAACCCCACACGAGTATTGGGATGACATTGGACATACACTAATCCCAATAGTTAGTTGTATGTCAATCGATTGGTTGACAAGCTGTGTGACCGTTGAATATTTATATTTGATGCTTATGCAGTATAGAATGCACTCTGGATGATGGTTGACTGTGTTTTATTGTTGTTATATACATGTGTGTACGAAATCCATATAAATCAAATTAAACGGTAATTGTCTGTGTTTGTTTCCAGTTCAGAAAGAATGAATATTTTAAAATAATGATTATTTTAAAGTAACGAATATTTTAAAGCAATATTCAGAAAAGAATCAAAATATGATTTTGATGTCCGATTTGGGATGGACACGAAAATATTTAAATATATAAAGCCGTGTTGATTAGATTTACACCATTTTGACGTGAACGATATTTATATCGATTTTATTCATTTCTACAATGAATATAAAAAAGGAATTGATTTCAAAATATAATATTTTGAAAATATTATCATTTATATATCGATGATATGGAATATTCAATTTTGATTAGTAATTGACTATGAAGTTGAAATCGTTTTGAAAACAAATTTAAAACGATTTATAAAATACGTTTTAAATGGAAATCAATGAAATATATATTATATTATATATATATAATATAATGGCCTGAATAGAACTTGCTGCGCTGTGGCAGTTCGAGAATTTCGACCATTGACTTCGATCAGACATTACGGGTTGGGTTTGTATTGAATAGAGCTTTCTAATGAATACTAGGGATTTGAAATCTAATGGTTGGATTTGGAATTAAGTCCAAATCAAATTTGGAAAAGGTCGCTGTAAGTGCAGTTCGATGGCCGTTGATGAAAATCGACTGTACGGACCTTGATAAAATTATTAAAAATATCAATAATTTGTGTAAAATCATAACAAATGATTTGAAAAGAATTGGGATGAAAAATTCCATATTTGAAAAGATAAAAATAGTTTTTTTGTCGAAATGAACTAGTTTTGAACTAGAATTAAAAATCCAATATTTCTAAATAAATAAATTGGATTTGAAATGGTTTTAAAAATAACCAGGATTTCCAATATATGAATTGGAATGGATTTAAATCGAAATTATCTTTGGAATATTTTGATATTGGATTCCGTGATTATATGGATATTGTGGAGGAATTTGGAAGATATAGACATATCGTTATTCCAATACGATATTCGTTGATTTCTGAATTTGATATTGAATATAAGCAGATATATTTTCTGTTCAGGGCCTTGTATTTAATATCAAATTGGATTTTGGGTTTGTCGTGAATGGTATCTTTAATAATACTATTCTTAGATCCAATGGAGTTAAGAAAATTAAAAACTGACTGGAGATTAGTTAAGTTGAAAGGTTTCCTGGGTATTGATGCGATGTTGGTTTCGGCCTTCGGGGTTAACACTTAGGGAATTGTTCTCTTACTAATTTACGGTTAGAGACTGATAGAATGTGAATTGGGTTTGTTGTGAACTGTCTTTTAGCGACATTCGTTCTTTAACCCGATTTACAGTGAAATGGGATTTGGAATTTATAAATCTTTTGTTAAGATTTAAAGGAGATTTTCCAAAGAAAAGTTTTCCAATTTAACATATTAAATTGGAATTGAATGGAATTCGATTTGGTAATAATCGAAGTAATCTTCTGTAGAGGAAGATGGTTAATATATATGGAATTTAAAAGGCCTTGTCGTTATTGCATTTATATTATCGGTTGGATATGGAAGTTTATATCGATTATTTATATCGATTTGTTTTCCATGAAGATTCCATTGTTAATGGAATGTGATTTTGGGTCGTGAATGGTATCTTTAATAATACGGTTCTTAGACCCAACGGAGTTAAGAAAATCAGAAACTAACTGGGGATTAGTTAAGTTTAATGGTTTCCTGGGTATTGATCTGATGTTGGTTTCGGCCTTCGAGGTTAATACTTAGGGAATTGTTCACTTGCTAATTAACGGTTAAAGGCTGATGGAATGGAATGTGATTTTAGGTTTACCAGGAACCATGTTTTAAATGACATTGGTTCTTTAACCCAGTTAAAGCCAGGATATGATTTCCCAAGTTAAGCAATCGTTAATATTGATTTTTGGGAAGATTAAAACCAAGTGGAGTTTTAATGCATCTTCAATTAGATTGAAATGATATCCAAAGGAAGATTAAAGAATAAATTTAAAGAATTTTTCTTTGATAAAATTAATGGGAATCTTTCCCAAAGTATAAGAATATTTGAATAAAGAAATATTCTGGATTGGAATGAAGCGTACGTTGTATTTTTATAGCACTTGTTTATTACATATGCGAGTTATTCAGAAAGACCGGGTTTATCCCATTCTGAATAACTGATTTGACGATATGTCGAGGATGAAGACGGTGGTTGAAGACCGGAGGTATTCACATCATTTGGATGATTACTAATGTCTTGATTGGGTTGTACACCCAAGGCAAGGTAATAAATGGTGATCGTCCAGACGTACTTGGAGAACGACCGGATATGTGAGGGCCTCTCCCCTGTATTGGACATATAGAAGAGGAATAAGGCGCCTTCGGTTTCGTTCAGACCCAGAACGAACTTGTAAATGGATGTGTGTCTGACATCGGATTTCACTCTATGTGATGGATAAACATCGGTTGCATAGCATGGATTTCCTGTGGGGAATGCTGAGATGCAAATGATCAAGGCTCCTGTTGAAAAGCAGAGTCTTGTGGTTGATGATCAAAGCATGACTTTAATATAGCGTAGCTTTGTGTAGCGTTAATTCACGAGCCTCACACCCCGGTGTGGACCAGAAATGGGAGAGGACTTTAGGGAGGACATGCGTTTCTTTCTAGCTAGGAGTGGTGTCAGCGTTTCGCATGCCCTGACATTTTACTTATGTGGATGATGGATAGCGAGGTGCCTCGGTTATATCGGTCGTTCCGGGGCCGATGGTTTGGTCGGGATATGACCAGTTTACGCCCCACAGGGCGGGGAAACGCAATGTTCAGGCATTTTAATCCACATCGAGTGGACCGACCCTGATGATCCAAGGGCCTACCTGAGTCTGTGTCCTGAGACATGGTAGGCTAGATTGTCTCAAAGCGGTAAGGACGATCCCTTGCCTTGGTTCACAGATGGAAATCCAACTTCCAATACGTGACTTTGCGGTTTTGATTGTAGAGTCTAGTATTGGCGACATGATATATGGTACCCATGCCGCCTAGGATTGATACATTTATATTTGAAATTGTTTTATACACTATGCACTTATAATAGTATCAAATGATTTGTTTTAACGTACCAAGAATGTTTGGCTATTATAAGGGAAAACCCTATCCCCCGGCTTACGTTGCATTGTGTGATAGAACCTGGGTCTTATAATAGCTTCATTTTTTCAAAAAGCATTACGCTGTTTTGATATATGCACTGGTACTGTTGGGAAGAAACTCATTCCGTGTTATACAGCGTAGTCCCTTGATATATCTGATTTAAAGTAAAGTTTTAAATAACTGTTTTAGTTCTCACACCTGTCACATGACTGGCCTGGAGTTTGTTGTTTTAACCTAAACTCTGGGTGCCCCTATTTTCCATACAGGCAGCTAGTAGTTTTGGTTTTGCAGATTTATATTCACAGGTAGTTTACAGCTGGAACGATCCGGAAAGCTCTGTATCCGTATATTCTTTTCAGTTGTGTTTTGTATTATTTTTCCACTGCATTGTAATTTGTAAATCTCTGATATTTAGTAAATGTGTAATATGTAATTCATACTCTGTATATTCTTGTATTCTGATGAAATTGTTGTAATAAGCAATGAAATGTTCTTCTGTTTGTGTTCTGATTCGTCGTGTTCTCAATTCAATCCAGGCTTTTCTTCACGGGGAAGTTTGGGTCGCTTCATTAAATATAATGTTTAACATATAGCATATATTCTAACCTATGTTTCTAACATGTCAAAAATAATGTTTTAACCATTTTATATTTTCTAACATACGTTTTCTAATGAATCATATTTACATCAAAAATGGAATTTCTAGTGTTTCAACATTTTTATTCAAACAGTGGATATTTTCTAATGAATCAACTTTTTACATTAAAAATGTGATTTCAATGTTTCAACCCTTTTATTCTACATGAACAGTTTTCCTATGAATCATTCTTTTCATTAAAAATGAGATTTTTAATGTTTCATGTCTTATATTAAACATGAACATTTTTTTATTTTTATATTTTGTATTACATAAAAGAATGTGATCTTTAATGTAACCATATTTTATATTTTAAAATATGTACATTTTCTATTTCCTCACATTACATTAAAAATGTGAATTTTTAATGTTAACTTGTTTTCCTTTATAAAATTTGAACATTTTCATATTATCTGCATTTACATTAAAAATGGGATTTTTAAATGTTAACATGTTTTCGTTTTTAAAACATGAACTTTTTCTTACACAATAAAAATGTGATTTTTTTATTATTAACACAATTCTATTTTTAGACGATGATCCTTTTTATAATTTATACATTCACAATAAAAATGTGAAATTTTAATATTCAACAATTTTCATTTCATATATGAATATTTTATAACATATGAATATTTCAAAAAAATTCGACAGCATAACGGCAGGGCAATTAAAATCGGCACCGTCCCGATGTACGGCTCCTCGCACTACTTAGGCCTCGCGGCTTCACATGGAGTTTAATTTCCTAATACATTTTTCTAGGCAGTCTAATGCCACAATATCAATCAATTTCATTTTTTTTCAACCACAAACAAACACAAAAATTCAACAGATCACATACCACAAAACAATCAAGTCGTCCATGGTTTGTGGAGGACGGGTGTCAGGAGTTTCTAAACTCCGTCTGCATCCTAAAATAATTTTATATAAATTTATTCATATTCAGAAATCTCACATTGCTTTCTATTTCTTCTAAAATTATCGAATGTTCCAAAAATTCTTCGGTCTCTTCTAAATTGTCGGGTACGATGCCATGAGTCCAATGTTTCCTTTTTCATCAAATTTCATTTTCGTATGTTAAAGATACGAAATTTTATTCAAACAAAATGAATTTGCAATGGTTTTAAAGGTCGCAAACCTTTCTTCCCTAAATTAAAACTTAGGTCGATGGGTTTTCACGTCGAGTTCAATTCTAGGGCTCTGTTTTTCGCGTGGATCGAGGCACAGGGGAAGGATCAGCCACTGTCACGCCGGAGAGGGAGGAACGGCGCTCACAACCGCGGTGGTGTGGTCCCCTGCAATCGCTCCTTGCTGGCTCGGCGGCGGACTGAACAACGTTGGTTTGGGGATGTGATTCTCGAAATACACGCACCACCAGAGATCTGTCCGTATGGATGTGTAGATGACACGATGCTCTACAATAAACTCTTAAGAACTGTGTTTAATCGATTCACGGATCGAGAGATTTTAGGGCTAGAAGGTATGAACGGTTTTCACCATTGAACAGTAACGAAGGCGGCGGCTTCAAAAATGGACAAGGGTTTTCTGATTTTTTTAATATATATATATATATATTATATTTTTCTTTTATTTTAATTTCTAAATTCGGGAAAATACCCACTAATTCATACGAACTCTAATTCAAACCCAACAAGTGTCGCCCCTAGCCAAATACCCATATTCCGGACACAGTGGAATATGTTTCGTAACCCAATTTGGCTGTTACGATATGTTTTTCTTTAAATTAAATAATAAAACATTTTATTATTTAATTTGATCGTACATTTTAATTTACCGGGGCCACAGACTGACTCCAAAAATTCCCGAAAAATAAATCCAACTATGTTTTTTATGACACGGTCCTAACAAAATTAATTTCATCGAATTTTGAGACCATTTGAAAAATGGCCATTTTCTGGTCGATCGAAATTGACCGAAATTGTAAAAACACATTTTCATTTGCCACGCTCACATATTGATTAAAAATTATGAAAACTGGAATTTAGCAATAATTTGACATTCCGGATCCAACAAAAGTGGTTTCGTTGAAAACAGAGGTCGTTTGCAAAATGGCTATTTGTATGGGCTATATTATATATTAAATTCAATAGCGACCTTTATGAAAATTCAACTGGCCATAACTTTTGATTCTCGCTATGAAATTTCAATTTTTCGGATTCGTTGGAAAGAAATTCTTAAAAAGATTCTAATATATTTGGTTTCACCAAAATCCGATTTATTTTGCATCCTGTACAGTTAGTCAAAATTCGAATTCAATTTTCAAACTACCGCGTTATTTCTAACTCCTTTTAAAATTAAAATAAATATATTCGTTCTAACTTCGATTTAAATAAATTTTTAATCATTATTATTTAAAATAAATTATTTCAACCATTCAAAATTCAATAAAATAGCCAAAATAAAAATTTTAAATTGGCTCTGATTTTCCGGGTTGTTACATAGTGTAGTGGAAAACCATGTAATTTGATATTATTAACTAACATAATAATAACAGTGAAGGACTGCCATCAATCCCTATTGGTTATAGATACATGGGATCAACATAGTATAAGACCAAATGAAATTGAAGGTACTATCAAGTTATGTATATAAGTTGCTACAATGATTCCTCAAAACTCGTGCATTTGTACAATATGAACTAAGGCATCATACATGTACAAATCGCTTGGTGATAATATGCATCTTTGAGATTACGTAACATAGATACATGTTCCATAATCAATTGAATTGAGATTGTTATAATGAGAAAGTAAATTTCAAAGACTATATGTCAGTTATAACTTAAAATGAGATCAATAAGGAGGGTAAAATTAAAGACTGTACCATCATATATTCAATGTTTTGTATAATGAAAATGAACCAAGAATCAAAGAAGTTGAGCACACTTCCAAGTTGAACTCAAATATGTTATAAATTTTAGGTGTACAATTTGAAGAACATCGAACTCCGAAAATGCATCTTCCAAGTTGTATTATGTTTGAGAACAGCATGTCTTACTTTCTTATGTTTGAGATCAGTGGAAAATGCAGTCTGGTGTATCTAGCAATATAAATTAAGCATCATTTATATTTAAATAATATCCCTAACATAATTTATAGGAAAAGAGGCTACGTAGTATAGTTGCACTTGTTCAACTACCAGATCTTTTATTTTGTGACAGAACTACTGAAAAGTTATTATGGACAAACTAATACAGGCATAGTCATAACTACATAAGTTGAATACATTACATAGGTAAGTAGTAATAAGTAAAAGCAGAGTAAATGACAATTTTTGAAAGAAAATTAAATATCATGTTGATTGGGATTTATGAAGCGAAATTCAAATAGAATGCAAAAGAAACAAAAGCAAACATAATACGAAGGCAGGCGTAGAAAAATCTGAATAAATCAAAACATAGTGCATGAATGTATTGTTACTATTTTAGGATAAGTAAACTGTGATAGTGATAGTAGAAGCAGGGTCATTATTGTGGAGAAATTTTTTCTAACAGTGTGAATATAAAAATTCAGGTGTGAGATAGGATGTACAATATTGTTTAATAGGTGACATATTTATGTGCTATGGTGAAGAGTTTAGTTCAATCTACCATTCAGATTAGCTTGATGGCTGTAGACGTAGCTCACTTGAGGAAGGTCCAATGTTAAACTTATGTTTACGTAGAACATGAAGCAAATCTTTGGTAGATATGCTGATGCCCTAACAGAATTGTTAATGCGGACAGTCACCTATTTAAATAGGATAGTTATATATATATATATATATATATATATATATATATATATATATATATATATATGCAGTAGTCAATATGTTTACCTTGTTGACGTTGCAGCAAGTACTCGTAGTGTGGTATGGGACATGACTTTCCAATTCTTTTATTTTCTGTTAAATATTTAATCTTGTTGGATAGTAATTCCAGTTCTATGAAGTAATGTTGAAAAATGAATATGCAAAGGTATTAATTGTCAATATATATATATATATGTATGTATGTATGTATGTATATGTATGTATATATATATATATATGTAATGCGATGAAATGGAGTATGTAGTGTACATTTGCAGATGTCGATCTGTGTAGAATGCGTTGTAGAAATATTTTCTCTTTCCTTGATTGTTCCAAAGCAACATTTAGATCTCGTGGAGCCTGATATATAGTTGATGGTAGAAAGCATTAATGAAATCATACTTAGTATTTGTCGAATATTTTGTCCAACGTTTTGTTGTGCAGCTGAGCGAAGGTAGATATAAGCTGGTAAAAATTTAAAGTTTGATATAGTGAAGAGCCACATAACTGGAAGTGGGGAGATATCAACTTGAATCCCTTGTGAATGCAAAAGTGAGAGAGCCAAAGTAATATTATCATCGATCTGCACAGTTAATATGGTATGTTTGAAGAAGGTAAGTTCATGGTTAGGTGGAGGTAAGTAATGTTATAATTTATTTTGGAGATAAAAGTTAACACAGTAGAATACTTGCCCGTGGATTTGGATGCTATTTCTAACACTCTAGAGGTTGAATTTTTTTTGACATTTAACGAGGAAGAGAAGGTTAATTAGTTGTTATATGAAATGGTGTCTTACGGGTTTGTGCAAGTAGTTTACTGTCTATATCCAGTTGGATGTATGTGTATGTTTTAATGTGTATGTACACATGGTTTATGGTACACATACGTAATGTTATTTATATGTACATTGCAATTGGTTATTTATGTAATGTTCGGTGTATAGCACCTTGTTATGTTCCCTTGTCGGTGTAGGATTGTTGTAAATTGTAGGTGGCCAGGTATATAGATTATTGTTCGGTTTTTGACAATTAGTTCGTGTCCCCAATTGTAGTAGAGTAACGTGTAGTCTAAACCTGTAACACTACGAATGGTTGTGAAATTGGGAAGCAGAGGGAACAATAGTATATGTTAAGCGAGATGATATTATTATTCTTCAATTTATTTGCCAATTTCTACGTAGTGATTTTTGCTTGAGGTAACAATAGTATATGTTAAGGATAGGTACTCCCACCCGTTCCTAAGATTGAAGTCAGTGATTTTTGCTTGAAATGCAAATGTTCTATCCTGTGGGAATCAAAGTAATGTTGATTGGCCTTTACAATTTGTAATAATAATTTTACAGCCCAAAACTTGAGGACGTATAGAAAAACGGTAGTAGATTTGAGGGTTGGCTTACCTGATATGTAGAGTACATAGAGTCAAAGTGAGATAATTGTGACGTGTAGTACGTTAAGTAGGTTTTATTTTTTTTTCAGCACAATATACCTAGATAATTTTTGACAGTCATTGAAGTAAGGATCACTGTCTTGTTATTTTCATCAAGGACAGTTGGATCAACCAAGGATGTTTTACTTCCCCATAGCGTTGCTGAAATTCGGTTGCCACTTCACATGGGTGAAAACCATGTTCGGTAGTCAGTTGGTTTTTATGTTGGTGATATAGGTACAGTGTAAGTACAATTTTAAAACGGAAAGATTACCAGTGCAGGTATAAGACCAGTTCGTGCTTTGGTGCAGATGCGTTTTTGCCAGTTGATTGGCTAACAACCTCACCAACATGGTGAAAAATTCCAATCACATCTATTAATAAATTGATAACCAAAAGAATAATTATTGAGTGCCTACCACGCATATCA
This sequence comes from Allium sativum, assembly GCA_030737875.1. Taxonomy (NCBI): domain Eukaryota; kingdom Viridiplantae; phylum Streptophyta; class Magnoliopsida; order Asparagales; family Amaryllidaceae; genus Allium; species Allium sativum. Next base: position 1,007,348,452 of record CM060912.1, on the reverse strand, counting down.
TTGATTAAATTTAAAGAGGAAAGATGTAACACCCCGTATTTCCTATGGATATTAAAGTAACGAATTAAAGAATACTTAATTTAAAAAGTGAGAATTAAGGGAAACGGGTTACGCCATTGCGTTCGTCTCGGAATTATGCTTGAGATAGAGTCCGAGTTTGCGTGAATCGGACTTCGTATGAAGAAGTTATGGAGTTCAGAAGATTTCATGTTTAAACAGAAAATATAAATAATAATTAAACATCTCAAACCAAGTTCAAAATTCGAAATTCAAGCAGAATAGGCTGAGCGGGAAAATTCCTGCTCAGGGTGTCGACCCTCCCCCCCCCCCAGGAGGAGTCGACATAGGTGTCGATCCCCCAATAAGGGTGTCGACATAGGCATCGAACCCCCTACAGGGGAGTCAACCCCTGTTGGCCCAGAACTGGCCAATGACGTGTTTCGTCATGTGTCGCTCTTTGATTCACTGAGTGACGTGGTATTCTGCTCTGGACGATTCGGAAGACTTCTAGACTGATCTGAAGGCTCTAAATCTCCCTATACACCAATAAAAAGACCCATAAACCTATTGTTTTCTACACACGAATTCATAAGAGCTTATATGCTGCTAAAACCTGAAGTGACCTAGCCTCCACCTATAGTAAGATAGGGATAACTGTTAAATGTGAACACACCTAAATTTGGATTTTGGGTAAATTGGCATGCACTATAATTAAAGGCTATAATTTGGCATAATTTATACTATGAATCATGATTAGGGGTTTTTGGAGAATTTTTTGTACGGTGCAATATGACTAAACCTTAGGGCATATGCTATATTATGATTTTTGGGGCATGATTATTATTGCAAATTTGGGGAAATTGGGTGTAATCTATTTTGAGTAATAACTTGAATTTGAATTTGTGAGGCATAACTTGCAAATCAACTTTGTTGGGGAATAACTTGAGAATGGGAACATGACTAGTTTTGTGAATTTGGGATGATTAGCATATAAAATCTAGACTTGGACATGTATGGAAAATATGCTAAAAGATAAACATGCCTAACCCAAGGTTAGATTGAGTTGCGGTGTAAAATTGCCCGGAACCGCCCGGCACATCCAGTAACCGCAACAACACCTATCTAATGTGAGAGGTTAGTGCATCATGCCCAAGAAAAACCCGAGGTTAGATTGAGTTCTGGTGTAAAACTGTCCGGAACCGCCCGACACATCCAGTAACCGCAACAACATAGATCTAATGTGAGAGGTTGGTGCATTAATAAATCAATTAATGCTAATGAACAAGACATGTTAAGAATGGTAGGGTTAAGTTAACTAAGGCAACACTTAATCGTTATAACATGTTAATTAGACAAGAAGATGAGGTTAAGTAAATTTGGAACACTTAACTGTTATAACATGATAATTAGACAAGAAGATGGGGATTAGTAAATTTAGAACACTTAACCGTTATAACATGTTAATTAGACAAGAAGGTGGGGTTAAGTAAATTTAGAACACTTAACCATTATAACATGTTAAATAGACAAGTGAGCAGGGTTAAGTTAACCAGTGCAACATGATGAATGAGAAGGGTTAAGTTAATAAGAAACACTTAACCAATATGACATGATGAATGGGTAGGGTTAAGTTAAAACAAGAGAGCAACACTTAACCAATATAATAGGATGTGTGGAAGGGTTAAGTTAACACAAGAAGGCAACACTTAACCAATGTAACACAACAAATGGATGGGTTAAGTTAATTTGAATTGATTGATGACACTAACCTAATACAGCCTGATGAACGCATGAGGTTGAGTTAATAAGAAACACTTAACCAATGTAACTTGATGAACAAATGGGGTTAAGTTAATGGGAAATACTTAACCAATATAACATGATGAATGAACGGGGTTAAGTTAATAAGAAACACTTAACCAACATGACATGATGAGTAGGTGGGTTAAGTTAACATGAATGGACAACACTTAACCAATATGACATAATTTGTGGGAGGGTTAAGCACATATCGGGTTGGTGGGTAATATTAGCAAATATAGGCCCACAAACTTAACCATTAAGTAAACTTGTTTGAATCAGTGGAAGGGTTAAGTACATATCGGGTTGGTGGGTAATATTAGTAAATATAGGCCAACAAACTTAACCAGTAAGAAACCCTAGTAACGGGGACCCATTTCAGCAGTAACCCACATAGATGTATCAAGGTACCCTGAAACTAGGCACGGTGGGGCACGATTACTGGGTTGATTATAAGCGGTCAAAATAGCGGCAGGGGGTACGTCAGTGTTGGTTCCGATGGTTTACGGGCGTGCACATACTCCGGAGTGGTCAAAAGCAGGCACTGGGTACCAGTAGTTATACACTGTGCATCTTGAATCGTGTCGGGTTGCTATCATAAGGATTGATACACCTTATGGTGGGACCAGCACAGGGTATCTACACGCAAGAGAGGGCCGATTGACACAAACACAAGGAAAATTAATACGAGTAAGGAGCCGATCGATAGGGTAGTAAGGGTACATCTAACATCTTCATGGAAATTAGGCTGATGAGGTAAGATCCTCATACTAGATGTACATTTGAAGGCTACCACAATTGCGGGGATCGGGATCACATTATCATATGATCATTTTATATAGATTACTAGTTGAGACACTAGTTAGGTGGTGCAGAGACATAGAAATCAGAATAACAAGGTAGTAGCGAAGCAGAGAAAGAGTAGAAGCGCACCCAGTTTATCTTGCCTTATCATATCTATGCTAATCGTATGTTATCTTGTTATCCTTGTTATCACGGTATTGTCTTATATTCAGTTTATTCATGTCATGATGCTTTTGCCTATTTTCATGTTGAAAGTCACTGGACTTACCAGATTTATGTCTGACCTAGTTTGTTTCGCCTCTTTTCTTTTGCCCCTCCCCCCCCCCCCCCCAGGTTCATAGGGAGGAAATGTTACCACTTAGCTCAGTTTTCTTTCCAAGCTCGAAGATAGTCGATGTATTGCTTTGGAGTCTCTCTTCCACTGCTATGGCTGGTTCATGCTTTATTGGGGAATATCATTGTTATTTTTATGCTTCTTTTATACTTGGAAGTTTTTGAATTAAGACAGAAGTTCTACGTATTATTTTTAAGTATTATTGAGACAAATTGTTGTAAAAGCTTGATTGAACTACATTGTTTATAAAATGACTTTATTTTCCGTTGCTTTATTTGTCTGTCTTGTAATTTATCTGCATATTTTACCTAAAACGCTCCACCAAAGTTAAGGCATTCCCTTTGTGAGTGACCTTAACGGAGGTGGGGTGTTACACTTGGTATTAGAGCTGAGGTTACCGGATCAGATAAAAGATTTGAAAAATTATTTTCAAGACAGTTTTGAAAGAAGCATTTTTCTAAGGAAAATTTTTTGTTTTAAAGGCATATTCCCTAAAGCCATATGCACTATCTTTTGATCCTCTGTTTGAATCCTTGTTTTCCCTTTTACTGAGTCTCCGGGGTACCCGGCTTTCTAAGAGGTAACCTCATCGCGGTATGGTTCCGTAGGCTTGATGAGACTATGACACCTGTCAAAGGGCGAAGAAGTGCCCAACTTCCATATATAGCCGCAGTAGTTTCACCCGCGGCTAATTTTCTTTCAAGATTTGTGGGGTTTTCCATACGATGGAGGCAGCTTTCAAGAGACTTGTCAATAAGTTACACAAAGATGGCAAAGATGAGAATAAGGGGGTTTGGCTAAGGAACACAACCCAAAGATGAGAAACCCATGGATACAAACTTGGTTCACGAAGGAGGGAAGAATAGAAAAATCTAAGACAAGAGGAAGTGTCGTTATTATGGTATAGCGGGTCATAGGACAAGGGCAAGAACTAAGGACAGTATTTTCAGGAGGACAAGTGCATGCTCTCACCGCCAGCGTACCTGAGAGAGAGGTAGTAAAGTTTCTGTTGAAAAATTCTAGTTTTTCTTTTGATCATCCTATTAGTACTCTTTTGATTTTAGCGTTTCACATTCGATTATATCTGCTTCCATAGTTGAGTCTCTGCACCTTAGTGCTTGTATAGTAGAAGATCCCATCATTGTCTCAAATCCAATTGGTGGTTCGGCTCATTTATCATTTGTTTGTGAGGATTTGAAAATAGCTATATTAAGTATTGAGTTTCAGTATGTTTTCGGGTTTCATGGGCTATGAGTTGATTCTAGGCATGGATTGGTTAGCTAGTGAAAGGAGGGTAGCTAGACTTTCGACTTGCCTCGGGAATACCCTCGAGATTTCTTGCGATCCCAAGGGATCAGTTTGTCTTGGCTACCTAGAATCACTTGATGCATCTATCGACAATTTGCGATCCGTTAGAGTAGTCCATGAGTACGCAGATGTTTTTGATCAGGTTAGGGGTTTATCCCCTAAAACGCGAGATAGACTTCCGCTTATATCTAGTTGACAGTGCAAAGCCAGTTGCATTACCTGTACGACACATGAATCCAAGGGAAAGGATGGGCTCAGTAAACAAGTAAAATATTTACTTGACAAAGGGTTCATAAGGCGAAGTATTTCTGAATGGGGTGCTCCAGTCGTTTTCGTTACAAAGGCGGATGGTTCACTTCGCTTGTGCATAGATGATATTTTGGAATGAGGAAGAACATGCTTTGCATCTAAGGGAAGTCTCGGATACCCTCCAAGTGCATCAACCTAAGGCGAAGTTCTCCAAAAATGTCATTTTTGGAGAGAAGAAGTGAGGTTTCTAGGACATGTGGCGTCCAAAGAAGGGATAGCAGCAGGTCCCGTAAAAGTAGTTGCGGTGAAAGACTGGAAGGTCCCAAGGAATGCAACAGAAGTAAGAAGCTTTCTTGGACTAGCGGGCTAATATAGGAAGTTAATTAAGGATTTTACGAAGATATCGGCCCCATTCTTGACTTTGTTAGATGGGACCAAACCGTACATAGTATATACCGGTGCTTGCGGAACCGGGCTTGGAGCAGTTCTCAAAGTAAGAAGGAAAAGTGGTATGAAAAAGGCGGTAGGTACGCAGTTATGTTAAGCACCGCTAGTCATCCTTTAAGAGGAAGGATGAATAGGATTTTGAAAGGCCTTTTGAGGAAATGTTAGCATGACGCAACAAAAGTTGTAGTGCCGAGCATACTGGAAGAAGAAGAGGTGGAACGAGAGGCGACAGTGAAACGAGTTCCAACTCATATTTTGGAAACAAAAATTAAGAAGCTACGCAATCGTGAAGTTGAGACAGTCATAGCACAATGGAATGAAGCTCAAGAAGATGCGACTTAGAAGACTGAAGACCAGATACGCGCATCATACCCTTTTTGAGGGTATACTCTTGATCTCTCTTTTTGTGTAAAGTTTATTTGCTAGTCTTTATCTTTTAAGTATATCCTCTTGGTCCAATCCTCGATCCTTAGGTAGAAGTCAATGGATGTAAACACGTGTTTGAGACATGTTATGTTTGGTGGAAGTAAGTGTTTGCTAGTGGTTGCTCATGGATGCATATACACACATTAGGCACTAGATCGGCTCAGCCACTTTCATATTGCATATGCATGAGTGAATGTTTATATATATGAATTGAAACTTGATGTGTTATCATATGGATGTTGCATTTGTATGAATGATTGAGCACTTATGTAGAAGTTATAAAGTACAATTAGGAATAATTGCATACATGATGGACTCATGGCACTGGCATAATTCGCATTAAGGAGGTCAACTGAATCAGTAGACCACCCGATTTTGCATTATATAAGGACATATACACACACTATGCATATGTCCATGAAAAGAATTAGAAATCTTTTTAAGTACAATGGATGCCTATGATTGAATGGTTGAGTAGATGGATGTTAGGATACATTCTCCTTGACTTCGAGATTTCGGGGACGAAATCCTTTAAAGGAGGGGAGAATGTAACACCTCGTATTTCCTGTGGATATTAAAGTAACAAATTAAAGAATATTTAATTTTAAAAGTGAGAATTAAGGGAAACAGGTTACCCCATTGCGTTCGTCTCTGAATTCTTCTTGAGATAGAGTGCGAGTTTGCATGAATCGGACTCCGTATGAAGAAGTTATGGAGTTCAGAAGATTTCATGTTTAAACAGAAAATATAAATAATAATTAAACATCTCAAACCAAGTTCAAAATTCAAGCAGAATAGGCTGAGCGGGAAAATTCCCGCTCAGGGTGTCGACCCCCCTATAGGGGTGTCGACATAGGTGTCAACCCCCCTATAGGGGAGTCGACCCCTGTTGGCCCAGAACTGGCCAATGACGTGTTTCGCCACATGTCGCTCTTTGATTCACTGTGTAACATGGTATTCTGCTCTGGACGATTCAGATGACTTCTAGACTGATCTGAAGGCTCTAAATATCCCTATACACCTATAAAAAGACCCCTAAACCTATTGTTTTCTACACACGAATTCATAAGCGCTTATATGCTGCTAAAACCTGAAGTGACCTAGGCTCCACCTCAATCAATCAAATTAGAGTTTTCAAGTTAACAATCAAAGTCTACATCAAAGGAATAGCTAATCAAATTCAGATCCCAGAATTCAAGACCGTTCTGTAATTTGTAAGTTCATGTTACTTTCAGAAGTAAAATTCAATTGTGATTCTAAATTGTAATAAATCTAAATCTGAGATTATGCCTATTTCTATCTGTCTTTTTATTGGATCTATCTCATTTGATATTATTATGTCCATTCTTTGTCTCTACTTTCCTTCTTCCCTTTTTGTTTTTATAGCCAGGCTACTGCGAGCCTGAGCCAAATCTCAAAAGAGATAAACGCACGTTGGAAATAAAATGGGGCATAATATATGATTTGAACATGACCAGCGCTAAAATTGGGCATAATATATGATTTGGACATGACCAGCGCTAAAATTGGGAAAAGTATTAAATTATGTATAATTGGGCATAACTGATTTTTAAACTGATTTAAGGACATAACATATGTTGTATTTAAAACTTAAAGTGGATCGAACATTTGACTCGAAAATTTAGGCATAAAGTATATTGGACATATGACTTAGGGTTTGGGGCGTAAATTGAACTAGAAACATGTAAGGCATAGTACATGTTGTGGTTTAAGACCTAAAATTAGGGCATATTATATATGATAGTTTATGACTTAGAAGAAGGAGATTATGCATGAAAACCTATAGTAAGATAGGGATAACTGGTAAATGTGAACACGCCTAAATTTGGATTTTGGGTAAATTGGCATGCACTGTAATTAAAGGCTATGATTTGGCATAGTTTATACTATGAATCATGATTAGGGGTTTTTGGAGAATATTTTGTACGGTGCAATATGACTAAACCTTAGGGCGTGTGCTATATTGTGTTTTTTGGGGCATGATTATTTTTGCAAATTTGGGAAAATTGGGTGTAACCTATTTTGAGTAATAACTTGAATTTGAATTTGTGAGGCATAACTTGCAAATCAGCTTAGTTGGGGTATAACTTGAGAATTGGAACATGACTAGTTTTGTGAATTTGGGATGATTAGCATATAAAATCTAAACTTGGACATGTATGGTAAATATGCTAAAAGATAAACATGCCTAACCCGAGGTTAGATTGAGTTGCGGTGTAAAACTGCCCGGAACCGCCCGGCACATCCAGTAACCGCAGCAACACCTATCTAATGTGAGAGGTTAGTGCATCATGCCCAAGAAAAACCTGAGGTTAGATTGAGTTCTGGTGTAAAACTGTCCGGAACCGCCCGGCACATCCTGTAACCACAACAACATAGATCTAATGTCAGAGGCTGGTGCATTAATAAATCAATTAATGCTAATGAACAAGACATGTCAAGAATAGTAGGGTTAAGTTAACTAAGGCAACACTTAACCGTTATAACATGTTAATTAGACAAGAAGATGGGGTTAAGTAAATTTGGAACACTTAACCGTTATAACATGATAATTAGACAAGAAGATGAGGATTAGTAAATTTAGAATACTTAACTGTTATAACATGTTAATTAGATAAGAAGGGGGGTTAAGTAAATTTAAAACACTTAACCATTATAACATGTTAATTAGACAAGTGAGCAGGGTTAAGTTAACCAGTGCAACATGGTGAATGAGAAGGGTTATGTTAATAAGAAACACTTAACCAATATGACATGATGAATGGGTAGGGTTAAGTTAAAACAAGAGAGCAACACTTAACCAATATAACAGGATGCGTGGAAGGGTTAAGTTAACATAAGAGGGCAACATTTAACCAATGTAACCCGACAACTGGGTGGGTTAAGTTAACTTGAATTGATTGATGACACTTAATCAATACAGCATGAATAATGCATGAGGTTAAGTTAATGTAACAACCCGGAAATGCGAGCCAATTTAAAATTTTAATTTTGGCAGTTTTAGCGAATTTTGATTATTTAAAATGAATTATTTTAAATAATATCAACGAGAAATTTATTTTGAATAGAATTAGAACGTATATATTTATATACGTCGTCGTTAGAATATAGATATTTATTTATAATTATAAAAGGAATTGAAAATGGCGCGGTAGTTCGATAATTCGATTTCAAATTTCAATTGAATGTACCGGGTGCAAAATAAACCGGATTTTAGCGAAACCAAAAATATTTGAATCTAATTTGGAATATCTTTCCAACGAATCCGGAAAATCAAAATTTCATAGCGGGAATCAAAAGATATGTCCAGTTGAAAATTCAGAATAGTCGCTATGGAATTCTGGCCCTTAAAAATGGAAATTTTGCAAACGACCTCGGATTTCGACGAAACCACTTTTGTTGGATCCGTGATGACAAATTATTGCTAGAATCCAATTTTCATAATTTTTCGAAACAATATGTGAGCGTGGCAAAGGAAAACGCATTTGACCAGTTTTAGTTGATTTTAATCGACTGGAAAATGGCCATTTTTCAAACGATCTCGGAATTTGACGAAATTAGTTTTGTTAGGACCGTATCGTCAATACGAGGCTAGAAAATATTTTTCTGGAATTTCTAGAGTCCATATGAGGCCCCGGTAAACTGAAATGTGCGTTCAAATTCAATATATAGAGTTATATTTGGATTCTAACGAAAACTGATCAAAACGATCGAATCAGCTTACGATACATAACCCATTATGTTCGGAATGGGGGTAATTAGCTATGGATGACAGGCGGTGGGTCTCGTTTCGAGGTCAAAATAAAAAGTACCTTTTTGAAATAAATAAATAATATATATACTTTTGGACCAATCAAAACCCTCATAACCCTAAAATTATTTTCGCGGCCGTTAGCTCCTATCGAAGGGCGATTAACGCTCCAGACTTTTCTCCCCATTCCCTCAATCCAAGCAATGATTCTTGAAATTTCCAAAGGCAAACATGATCAGCTAGAGGAGATCATCAAGTTCAACGGTGGATATCGAGTTATAAGCAGTACATCATTGGAAATCGAGCCACAAAGGTCGCCGCTTCATGCCCAAATTCCGATGAGATGGCTAGTCCGAGTGGGGCCCCATGGCCGACGTGGCGACACTCCCCAAGGCGCACGGCATGGCAATGTTCGATCGAGCTCCAGGCCCCTCGATTATCGTGCGTGGGTGAAGGTACGGGGTCGATGATGGGTTCGTCAGTTTCCTGAAGCTTGTACGGGCGATGATGGTTCGTTTTGCTCGTTCCAGGAAGAAGAACGCAAGGAAAAGAGTTAAACCCTTAAGCTAGGTAATTAATTAGATAATTAATTGATTAGTGCATTGACTAATTTAGTTTAGAGTTAAAAATATGATCATTATCTAAATAATATTGAATAAAAATATGGTTTTTTTATATAGATAGAATTATAAAATATGTTTTTAAATATATATGTCATTGTTTTCAAAATGTGATCTATATAATTATAATTGAAAATGGGATTCTTTAACTCATATCACGATGGTATAAAAATATGATTTTTAAAATAAAATTAGTTTTGTTTTAAAAATATAAACATACTTTGTTTTAAAGTAAAATATAACTTCGGTTTAGAAAATATATAGAACGGTTTAGAAAATATAAAATCAGTTTGTTTAGGATATATAAAGAAGAAGTTTGAATTTATATAAAGGAGAAGTTTGAATTTATATAAAGAAGAAGTTAAAAATTTGATTTTTTTATATATGAAGTGAAGTTAAAAATTCGATTTTTATATATATGAAGTGAAGTTAAAAATTCGATTTTTATATATATGAAGTGAAGATAAAAATATGATTTTTAATAATCGACTGCGTGATAAAGATTGCAATGGTACTGTCGGAAAACAAATATGAATTCAAACCGTTCAGAAAGGAAATGGCGGAGTGGAAACCCAAGGTGAGAACTCCTCACCTTTTAATTTTATTTTCTATTTAAAATATATACTAGGATGCAGACGGTGTTTAGTAGCACCCGACACCCGTCATCCACAGACCATGGACGGCTTGTATGCTTGTTTGTTTGATTTTAATGTGTAGTTGATTGTGTGATGTGAAACGAAATAAAATATTTTATGGTGGAAAATATTATATAGTTAAAAATAAAAAATTTAACGTGTATATGAAATGAAATATATTAATATAAACAAATCGGAGATTTGTATATATACACTGATTTGATTGATATTGATTGGGACGATAAATTTTACACATCGCCCAACTACACAAATAAAATATGTGTTTGATTGTTTGAAACCCCACACGGGTATTGGGATGATATATGACATACACTAATCCCAATAATTAGTTGTATGTCGATCGATTGATTGACAGACTGTTATGAGCGTTAAATATTTATATTTGATGCTTATACAGTGTAGAATGCACTCTGGATGATGGTTGATTATTCATCGTTGTTATTTTATACATGTGTTGTAGCAAATCCGTATAATTAACATTATATGGTAATTGGGTGGGCCTCATTCCAGTTTTGAATAGAAATATTTGAAAAAGAAATATTTGAAATCGAATATTTGAAAATAGAAATATATCAAGCCGTGTTGATTAGATTGACGCTATTTTGACGCGAACGATATTTATATCGGTTTTATTCATTTTTCAATGAATATAGAAAGTGATTTTGAAATTAGAATTATATTGAAAAGAATTAAATTCGAATTAGATTGAATTGAATTGAATAGAAATGAATTCGAATTGAAATTGAATTGAATTGAAAACGAACTGAAATTGAATTAAAATCGATTTGAATTGAAATCAATTTGAAATGAATTTAAAACGAATTTATGAGGAAAAATTCAATTCTGATTTGAATTTGAAATGAAGTTGAAATCGTTTTGAAAACGAATTTAAAATGATTTATAAAATACGTTTTAAAAGGAAATCAACGAAGTATATATTATATGTATTATATATATAATATAATGGCCTGAATAGAACGCACCGCGGCAGTTCGTGAATTTCGACCATTGACTTCGAATGGACATTGCGGGAGATCCGACCATCGGATTCTCCTAAAACCAGAACCGTTGGGTTCGTATCGAAAAGAGCTTTCTAACAAATATTAGAAATTTGAAATCTAATGGTTGGATTTGGAATTATGTCCAAATCAAATTTGGAAAAGGTCGCTGTAAGTGTAGTTCGATAGCCGTTGAGGGAAATCGACTGTACGGGCCTTGATAAAATTATTAAAAATAGTAATAATTTTTGTAAAATCATAAGAAATGATTTGTGAAGAATTGGGATGAAAAACTCCACATTTGAAAAGATAAAAATAGATTTTTATCGAAATGAACTAGTTTTGAACTAGAATAATAATTTATTTATTTTTAAAATAAATAAATTGGATTTGAAATGGTTTTGAAAATAACCAAAATTTCCAATAATTGCACTGGAACGGATTTGAATCGAAATTGTCTTCGGAATATTTCGATGCTGGATTTCGTGATTATACAGATATTGTTATGGAAATTTGAAAGATATATATATATATATATCGTTATTTCTAATACGATATTTGTTGGTCGTAGAATTTGATATTGAATATAAGCCGATATATTTTCTATTCAGAGCCTTGTATTTAATATCAAACTTGATTTGGTTTTGTCGTGAATGGTGTCTTCATTAACACTGTTTTTAAGCCCATCTGAGGAAAAGATTAAATCTTTTTATTTAGATTTAATGAAGTTAACCAATTAAATAATATTTAATTGGAATTGAATTGGTATTGATTTTTGGGTTTATTGTGAATAGTGTTTTAAATAACACTTGTTCTTTAACCCGATAATTAATGGAATGTGATTTTGGGTTTATCGTGAACCGTGTTTTAAATGACACTGATTCTTTAACCCAGTTAAAGATTAAAACTAAGTGGAGTTTTAATGAATCTTTAATTAGATTGAAAAGATCGAGAATGGAGTATCACCAGTTTTACTCCAGGCGATAGTTAAATCTTTAATTAGATTTGAACGTGAAATGGTAATTGAATTTACCGATAACACTGTGGTGTTAGATGTAAAGTATTGCCAGTTTTACTTCATGGGGTGAATAGGTTGGGATTGGGAAATAAAATAAATGATTACTTTGGTGTGGTTCACTAATCCCGACTAGTTTGAATTGATATTCAAAAAGGAGAATAAAGAATAAATTTAAAGAATTTATCTTTGATAAAATTAATGGGAACCTTTCCCCAAAGTATAAGAATATTTGAATAAAAGAATAATCTGAATTGGAATGAGGCATATGTTGTGTTTGTGTAACACTTGTTTATTATATACGCGAGTTATTCGGAAAGACCGGGTTTATCCCATTCTGAATAACTGATACGACGACAAGTCGAAGATGAAGACGGTGGTCGAAGACCGGAGGTCTTCACGTCGTTTGGGCGATTACTGATGATCCTAATTGGGCTGCACACCCAAGAAGATGGAAACAGTTAGTGATCGTCCAGACGTACTTGGAGATCGATGGATATGCGGGGTACTAGGTGCCTCCGGTTTCATTCAGACCCAGAACGAACTTGTAAATGGACTGTGTGTTTGACATTGGATTTTATTCTGTGTGGTTGATTTCTATTAAATATATATCCGTTTGGCGGCTGAGAATTTATTCTCTTGCTTAACGCCCTTTTCTGAGACGTACGAGCTCAGAGGTTATATATTGATGGATATCAAACGCATGGAGTGAATTGCCTGTGTGGCATGCCTAAGTGGCAATATGATCAAGGCTTCTGTTGAAAAGCAAAGTCTTGTGGGTGATGTTCAAAGCACAGCCTATGTGGCGTAGCTTTGTGTAGCGTTGATTCGCGAGCCTCACACCCCGGTTGTGAACCAAAAACGGGAGAAGGACTTCAGGGAGGGCATGCGTTTCCTTCTAGCTAGAAGTGGCGTCAGAGGTTTTACACGCCCTGATGAGTTTGACTTATGTGGTTGTTGCTGTTGCGAGGCGCCTCGGTTATATCGGTCGATCCGGGACCGATGGAGTCATTCGTTGGCTCATTGACACCCCATAGGGTGGAGAAACGCAGTGTTCAACATTTTAATCCACATTGGTGGACCGGCCCTGACGATCCAAGGCTTACCAGCGCGCTTGCCTGAGGGGCGGGCTAGAGCGCCTCGAATTCGGTGAGGACTATCTTTTGCCTCGGTTCATAGATGGAAACCCAATTTCCAAATACGTGACTTTGCGATTTTGATTATATAACCTATATATGGCGACATAGTGGTATGGGGCATTCATGCCGCCTATGATTGATGCTTATGATTTGAAATTGATTTCTTCACTTATAGCAATAATAAAAGATTTGTTTTAACGTATCAAGCATTCTTTGGCTATTATAAGGTAAAACCCTATCCTCTGGTTTGTTTTGCATTGTGTGATGAGACCTGGGTCTTATAATAGCTTCATTGTTGTTTATTTAGGATTGCGTTGTTGGTTTATGCACTGGTATTCGTGGGAGGAAACCCTTTCCGTGTTATACGGCATGGTCCCTTGATTTACCTAACTTTAAAATAAAGATTAATAACTGTTTTAGTTCTCACACCAGTCCTATGACTGACCTGGAGTTTATTGTTTTAACCTAAACTCTGGGTGCCCTTATTTTGACACAGGCAGCTAGTAGTTTTGGTTTTGCAGATTTATATTCACAGGATCCTGATTTACAGCTGGAACGATACTCGGAAAGCTTTGTATCCGCGTATTACTTCTAGTTGTGTATTGTATTATTTTCCGCTGCTATGTAATGTATTATAATCTCTGATATTTTCTGTGTAATATTTATTCATTTATACTCTGTATATTCTTGTAATCTGATGCATTGTTGTAATTAGCAATGAAATGTTCTTCTGTCTGTGTTCTGGTTTGTCGTGTTCTCAAAACAATCAGGGGTTTCGAACGGTCTTGATCGGTTTAGCGACTGATTAGGTTCGAGCGAAATTCCTTTTCGTCACAGTTAATAAGAAACACTTAACCAATGTAACTTGATGAACAAATGGGGTTAAGTTAATGGGAAATACTTAACCAATATAACATGATGAATAAACGGGGTTAAGTTAATAAGAAACACTTAACCAACATGACATGATGAGTAGGTGGGTTAAGTTAACATGAATGGACAACACTTAACCAATATGACATAATGTGTGGAAGGGTTAAGCACATATCGGGTTGGTGGGTAATATAAGCAAATATAGGCACACAAACTTAACCATCAAGTAAACGTGTTTGAATCAGTGGGAGGGTTAAGTACATATCAGGTTGGTGGGTAATATTAGTAAATATAGGCCCACAAACTTAACCAGTAAGAAACCCTAGTAACGGGGACCCATTTCAGCAGTAACCCACATAGATGTATCAAGGTACCTTGAAACTAGGCAGGGTGGGGCACGATTACTGGGCTGATTATAAGCGGTCAAAATAGCGGCAGGGGGTACGTCAGTGTAGGTTCCGACGGTTTACGGGCGTGCACGTACTCCGAAGTGGGAAAAAGCAGGCACTGGGTACCAGTAGTTATACACTGTGCATCTTGAATCGTATCGGGTTGCTATCATAAGGATTGATACACCTTATGGTGGGACCAGCACATGGTATCTACATGCAAGAGAGGGTCGATTGACACAGACACAAGGAAAATTAATACGAGTAAGGAGACGATCGATAGGGTAGTAAGGGTACATCGAACATCTTCATGGCAATTAGGCTGATTGAGGTAAGATCCTCATACTAGATGTACACCTGAATGTTACAACAATTGCAAGGATTGGGATCACATTATCATATGATCATTTTATACAGATTACTAGTTAAGACACTAGTTAGGTGGTGTAGAGACATAGAAATCAGAATAAGAAGGTAGTAGCGAAGCAGAGAAAGAGTAGAAGCGCACTCAGTTTATCTTGCCTTATCATATCTGTGCTAATCATATGTTAACTTGTTATCCTTGTTATCACGGTATTGTCTTATATTCAGTTTATTCATGTCATGATGAGTTTGCCTATTTTCATGCTGAAAGTCACTGGACTTACCAGATTTATGTCTGACCTAGTTTGTTTTGCCTCTTTTCTTCCGTTCCCCCCCCCCCTCAGGTTCACAGGGAGAAAATGTTACCACTTAGCTCAGTTTTCTTTCCAAGCTCGAAGAAAGTTGATGTATTGCTTTGGACTCTTTCTTCCACTGTTATGGCTGGTTCATGCTTTATTGGGGAATATCATTATTATTTTTATGCTTCTTTTATACTTGGAAGTTTTTGAATCAAGACGGAAGTTCTATGTATTATTTTTAAGTATGATTGAGACAAATTGTTGTAAAAGCTTGACTGAACCACATTGTTTATCTGCATCTTTTACCTAAAACGCTCCACCAAATTTAAGGCATTCCCTTTGTGAGTGACCTTAACGGAGGTGGGGTGTTACAAAAGAGGGCAAACCTGTTAGGTACTTTATCGTGTGAGTTCTCTTTATTATTGTTGAGTAGTCTGTGAACGAGAATTTATGCATCGGTGTGTTGGGAATTTCATCATGTACTTCTGTAATGGTCGTCAACCCGTTGAACTGAATCTTGATCGGTCTGTGTACTGCTAGGTAGGCAGTTTTTATGAAAAACATAATCCCCAAATAGCCATATATCTTTATCTTTCGAATTCTCCATTTTGAATCCATCTTTTTTCGTTTCAGCATGGCTGAAGATCTTAATCTACCCGACGGTGTAACGATACCAGGATGGTATAGGAGGCTATTAGAGGCTAGGGCCGCTGCAGGTCCAGCCAATGTTCCTCCACCACCAGTTGCACCCATTCCTCCTCCTCCTCGCGTAGATACTTTTGCAAATACGTGCAAGGAATTCAAAGCTACGGGTGGAAAACCCTTTCAAGGGTCAGAAACGTTTGTGGAAGCTAGAGATTGGCTTAAGGAGGTGGAAGAATTGCTAGAAATCTTTGAAGTAGAAGAAGGGAGGAGAGTTCGTTTAGCAGCTTGGTTGATGAAGGGAGAGGCCTCGTTTTGGTGGGAGGTCACTAATGGGGAGCGTCCTGTTGACTCTTGGGCGGATTTTAGACGTAGGTTCGAGGCGAAGTTTCTCTCTAGGGCGGAAGAAAATCTATATATGGAAAGGTTCTTAACATTGAAGCAAGGAAGCTCGTCAGTGAAAGAATATGTCAACAAATTTAATCATCTAGTAAGGTTTGGTTTGGACTTAGTAAACACGCCGGAGAAGAAGGCTCTAAGGTTCGTGAATGGCTTGAATGAACCATTGCAAGGGTTGGCCATGACCCATATCCCTATGGGGGCCACCTTTGAGAAGCTAGTAGAAATGGCGCTCATGCACGAGGGGAAAAGCGCTAAAGCTGATAAGGCACCCGAGAAGAAAGGGGATCAGAAGAAACCACAACAGCAAAACAAGAAGGGTGGTAAAGACAATAACGGCAAGGGAAAGAAGAAATGTTTTAACTGTGGAACCCCAGGCCATCTCAGCAAGGACTGCTGAAAGAAAAAGAAGACTGGTTGTTTTCATTGTGGCGATGCGGGACATTTAGTGAAGGACTGCCCAAGGAAGGGGCAGAGGGAAGGGGCTACCTCGGGAGGACAGGTGCAGGCTCTTATAGCACCAGGGCAGGCAAGGGGACAAGTTCAGGCTCTCGCGGCCCCACCGCTGCAAGAACGAGGTAGAACCATTTCTGTTGAAAGCTTAGTTTTTTTGTTTGATCATCATGTCCGTACCTTATTCGATTCGGGCGCATCGCATTCGTTTATTTCTACATCATTAGTTGAATCACTGCATTTGAACACCAGTTTAGTAGAGGATCCCTTAGTTGTTTCGAATCCAATTGGGGGCTCAGCTTATTTGTCCATGATGTGTTTGGATTTGAAAATTTCTATACTTAGCATTGAGTTTAGATGTGATGCTTATGTGTTGGGCTTCACGGGCTATGGGCTAATTTTAGGAATGGATTGGCTATCCAAAAATGGGGCCGTTCTTGATTGTGAAAGGAGAGTAGTTAGGATCATGACTCGCCTTGGTAACGCTCTCGAAATCTTTTGTAATCCCATAGATTCCGTTATGCTAAGTTATTTAGAATCGCTTGACGTGTTTGAGGAAAATCTACAATCTGTTAGAGTGGTCCGAGAATATTCGGATGTGTTTGAGGAGGTGAAGGGCTTACCTCCGAAGCGGGAGATAGATTTTCGAATATATGTTGTGGATAATGCGAAACCAGTATCTTTGCCAGTACGCCTCATGGCTTCACGTGAAAGGAGGGAACTCGATAAGCAAGTGAAGGAGTTACTTGAGAAGTGGTTCATAAGACGGAGTATATCGGAGTGGGGTGCTCCAGTAGTATTTGCCACGAAGGCGGATGGGTCCCTTAGACTTTGTGTGGACTATAGAGAACTTAATAAACTTACTAAGAAGAACAGACACCCATTGTCGAGGATTGATGATCTCTTCGATCAGTTAGTTGGCGCCTCAGTGTTTTCGTAGTTGGACTTAGCCACTGGTTTCCATCAGTTGAGAGTGGCTGAGGATAGCATTGACAAGACTGCCTTTAGGACTCCAAACGGTTTCTATGAATGGCTAGTGATGCCCTTCGGTTTGACAAACGCCCCCGCATACTTTGTTGATTTGATGAGTAGGGTATTTAGGGGGTACCTTAATAAATTCGTGGTAGTCTTTGTAGGCGACATCTTGATCTTTTCTAAGGATGAGGAAGAGCATGCCCTACATCTTAGGGAAGTGTTGGAGACTCTTCGAGCGCATAGCCTTAAGGCTAAATTTTCTAAGTCTCACTTCTGGTGGAAGGAAGTACGGTTCTTGGGGCACGTGGTTTCCAAAGAAGGGATAGCCGTGGATCCGGCGAAGGTGGTGGCCATCCAAGATTGGAAGGTTCCTAAAAATTCTACCGAAGTGAGAAGTTTCTTGGGGTTGGCTGGCTACTATAGGAAGTTTATCAAAGACTTCGCAAAGATATTAGCTCCATTGACACACCTGACGAAGAAGAACCTAGTTTTCATATGGGACGTAGATTGTGATGATGCGTTCCAACGGTTGAAGAGAGCTTTGACCTCAGCCCCAGTCTTAGTACTGCCAGACGGGAGTAAGCCATTTACTGTTTATACTGACGCTTGTGGGACAGGACTAGGCGTAGTTTTAATGCAAGAGGGTAGGGTAATAGCCTATGGTGGAAGGCAGTTGAGAGCGCATGAGAAGAATTACCCCACGCATGACCTAGAGTTGGCCGCTATTGTTTTCGCGCTTAAGTCTTGGCGTCATTATCTTCTTGGCGAGAAATTCGAATTATTCACTGACCACAAATCGCTAAAATACTTATTTTCTCAAAAGGACTTGAACTTAAGGCAGCAAAGGTGGATGGAGTTCTTAACTTCCTACGACTTCGAGATAGCATATACCCCTGGCAAGGGTAACGTGGTGGCAGACGCCTTAAGTAGAAAAAGATTATCCTTAAGTCCTTTGTTTGTTGAGCGGCGAAGCTTAGAATTCATTTCGATGTTTGACTTTAGACCATCCGTTGACTTCGTACCCGGTTTGCTAGCATCCTTGGAGGTCAGACCTACGCTTTTGGGACGGATTGGCGAGGCACAGCGAGACGACCCACAGTTGGTTGAGTTAGTAGAAAAGCTCAAAGGAGGGGAGTCATCAAGCCATCTCCGTAGGTATACCCTAGATGATAAGGGTTGGTTACGTAGGGACGGTAGACTTTGTGTACCAAAAGACGATGACATAAGGAAGACTATTTTTGACGAAGCACATCGTTCGAAAATGACCATTCATCCCGGCGGGGACAAGATGTACATGGACATGAGACGAGTTTACTTTTGGGCCGGTATGAAGAGGGACGTAGCCGAGTATGTCGCTAGATGCTTGGTGTGACAACAAGTAAAAGAGGGAGCAAAAGAAACCCGGTGGGTTGCTTCACCCATTGGAGGTTCCACTATGGAAGTGGGAAAGCGTCTCGATGGACTTTATTGACGGATTACCGAGATCGAGAAAGGGTAATACGGGGATTTGGGTTATAGTAGATAGACTTACTAAGAGCGCCCATTTCATTCCCGTGAAGAGTAAGAGGACTGCTCCATGGTTAGCTTCTGTATACGTCCGAGAAATAGTTCGTTTGCACGGTGTTCCTTCTAGCATAGTGAGCGACCGCGATCCTATTTTCACTAGCGAATTTTGGAGAAGCTTACAAGAGGCGGTAGGGACTCAGTTATGTTTGAGCACCGCATATCATCCTCAGACGGACGGCCAGACCGAGAGGGTGAATCGCATTCGAGAGGATCTTTTGAGGCTATGTATCCTAGACTTTGGGGGACATGGGAAGAGCATCTTCCACTGGTGGAGTTCGCATATAATAACAGCTTTCAGTCTAGCATTGGTATGGCACCATTCGAAGCTCTTTATGGACGGCCGTGTCGTTCGCCTACATGTTGGTGGGAATCTACCGATAAGATCTTACTTGGGCCCAATATGATTAGAGAGACTTCGGAGAAGATCGACTTGATTCGGAGGAGGATGAAAGCAGCGCAAGATAGGCAGAAATCATATGCGGATAAGAGAAGGACGGATCTTGAATTTGAGGTTGGGGGCATGGTCTTTGTCAAAGTGTCTCCATTACGAAACGTTGTTCGCTTTGGGTCCGTTGGGATATTAGCACCAAGGTTCGTAGGACCGTTTACTATTAAGGAGAAGATTGGGCAAATGGAGTATAGAGTGGAGTTGCCCGAGAGGCTTAGTGGTGTACACGACGTATTCCATGTATCACATTTGAGGAAGTGCTTGTACGAGACCGCGGAAGTGGTAGAGCCGAACTTGCTTAGAGAGGTGGAGATAGAGCGTGATGCGACGATTCGACGAGCTCCTACGCGCATTCTTGGGTCAGAGATTAAGAAGCTGAGAAATCGAGAGGTCAGACTGGTCAAAGTACAATGGGGAGATGATGAGAGCAACGCTACTTGGGAGACAGAAGAGAAGATGCGTTCACGATACCCTTTCCTTTTCGAGGGTATGTCCTTTAATTTCTCCTTTATCGCTTATCTTGTACTTATCTTACCTTTAGAGTATCCTCTCGTTAGTATTCTTGACCTTTAGATAGGATAATCCTATGGTTGAAACATGTGTTTGAGATATGTTATGTATGATGAATGCAAAGTGGATGCAAGTGTTTGCTAGTGGTTGCTCATGGACGCATATACACACACTATTAGGCACTAGATCGGCTCAGTCACTTCATACTGCATATTGCATATAAATGGTCGTATTTAGTAAAATGGATGTATAATGATTGTGCTATCATATGGATTTCGCATTTTGGTGAATGGTTGTGCACGCATGTAGAAATAATATGTATCGATAGGGAACTTTTGCATACATAATGGATGCATGGCACTATCATGATTTGCATTAAGGAGGCCAACTGGATCAGTGGACCGCCTGATTTTGCATTAGATATGGACATATACACACACTGTGCATTTAAACATGAAAGCATTAGAAGTCTATAAGGACAATGAATGCCTGTGTTTGATGGTTGAGTAGATGGTTGTTTGGATGTTAGGATATACATTCTTCTTAACTTGAAGATTTCGGGGACGAAATCCTTTAAGGAGGGGAGAATGTAACACCCCGTAATTCTGTTAATATTAATATTTACAAATTAAGGAATAACTAATCTCAGACGTGAGAATTGTGGGAAACGGGTTGCGCCATTGTGTTCGTCTCGGAATTCTCGTGGAGATAGAGTCCGAGTTTGCGGGAAACGAGTACCGGATGAAAAAGTTATGGACGAACGAAGTTTGGTGGCAAAGAAAGAAAAAAAATTAAATGCACTGGCGCACTTGGGAAGTGCGCCAGTACATATTTACACTGGCGCACCTACCAAGTGCGCCCAGGCCGAGGCTGGAGCCTGCACAGCTTTCTGGTTCAGGCTAACCCGTGTTATTGAGTCCATTCTGACTCCTTGCTGAGTCATTAGGGCTGACTCATCACCCTATCATAATTGAATGGTTTTGATTAACCCTAAGAACATCCGACGGCTTAAATTAATTTATAACTCTATAAAAAGACCCCTTTACACAAACCCTAAATCAGAAAATAAACAAAGACCATGGCCGTCATGCTGATATTTTGAGACCTAGAGCAGCCGCCATCAAATTAAAGATAAAGAACAGCAACCAAATCAGAACTACCCAACCCTAACAACGATTCTTCATCAAAAGAGCGCTAATTCGACTCTCTTTCTTCTATAATTGTGAGTAGATAGTCTTAACAAGATTATTATCATTTTAATTAGGTTAAGTCATGAATGGATTGTGAGTAGATGATGTGAATTGTCATGTGCTATCATGTATGTTATTAATCCTATGCTATGTATGTTGTAAATCATGCTATGATGATGTTATGTATGTTGAAAGTTTCTATGCTAAGTGGCGATGAATCATACATGTAAAAAGCCATGATGTTACTATCTACGCTAGTTAGTTCATATTAATTAAATCATCATGTTTGGGCTATGTTGAGCTATATGACAAGTTACATATGTTGATTAGAAAAGTTATGAACATATGTCATGACATCTATTATGACATCTAGAACTATGCTATGACATTGTGATATCCTATGCTAGTTCACACCATCATTATATTGCCTATAAACCCCATATGCAAGTTTATGTATAGATTTGGGCTATGATCATATCATGTAAATTGTGACATTTAACAAGTTGACACCTTTTGATCCTTAACATGTGTAGTTTATGCAAGTTTCACCCCTATTATGATTAGATTTATTTTAATTGTCTATATGTTGTGATAATTTATCTTTGTGCTATGCGTTAGACAATTCAAGTCTAGCCTATATTATGCGTTGAATAAGCGAACGTATAAACGTGGGGTAGGGGTAATATTAAGGATTTAATAATAAGATGTTGGGATGCAATTGATATGATTTTGCATACCATGAGTGGATGACCATAATTGAGTCAATTATGGACATCAATAAAAGTGGACTTAATTAATAATTTGGATAGGGAATTATTAAAACTGGGGTAAAAGATTGAAAGTTGTCAATTAATGCTTAGGACACGAGGTTGGACTCATTTGTGACGTAAACCTGCCCGGAACCGCCCGGCAAATCCAGTGGTCACAAATGTCAGTCCAATGTGAGAGGTCCTAGGCCTAAACTAAAGCATAACAATTGTAAAGACACGAGGTTATACTCTTTTATGGTGTAAGACTGCCCGGACCCGCCCGGCAAATCCAGCTGCCATAAATGCCAGTCTAATGTGAGAGGTCTTTATGAGGTTATGGCCTGAATGAATTAAGAAATACTTAACCAGATAAACATGTAAAGTGGGACATGGGGGTTAAGTAGGTGCCTCGGGTGGCATGAGGAATATAGTGGGTGCCCTTAGTGGCATGTGAAATACGATTAGTAAGACTTAACCAAACGCACATGTAAATGAACATGACTAAGAGGGTTAAGTGGGATATATTAATGACAAGCTTAGGTGGGTAGCTTGTGGGGGCCCATTTCAACCAGTATCCCAAACGTATCTTTGTGGGCTCGACCCAAGTCGAGGACGGGACACGCATACTGAGTTTGACTATAAGAGGCCAAAATGGGGAGCGGTGGCAACGCAAGTCCAACGGGTTTCATATGCGTGTGTGGACCCGGGCTGGTAGGTAAGACGTTGTTGCATCGTGTAGGTATAAGTCGTGCATTCTCAGTTGTATCGAGTTGCCACTTTAGGGGAGTGATACACCCCACTGTGGGGCCAGCACGGGTATCTACGAGTAGGGAGCCGATCGAAAGTGGGTAGTGGGGTACACCTAGTGGAGATAGGGGCAGACGGCACCTATGTAGT